>CM046998.1:31955357-33244285 GCA_025698465.1 Gossypium longicalyx | reverse complement strand
AGCCACACAGGCATGTGTGGCCACACGGCCTACCCACACGGGCGTGTGACTCTTCAAAACTAGAAAATTTTCTAAGTGTTATAAAAAGCTTGTAAGTTCTGGGTTTAGTCCCGAACCACCCTCGATTTATGTTTTGGGCCTTGTAGGCCCGTATAGGGGACGATTTGCATGTGTTTGAATGTTTTTGAATTTGTTGAAATTTTATGGCTCGATTTTACATGTATGTGTATGTTTAAGTCTGATAATGCCTCGTATCCTGTATCGACGTTGGTCACGGGTAAGGGGTGTTACAAATGGAGCTGCTATAAGATAGAGCCTCTCGACAAACCACCCGTAATAACCTGCTAGACCCAAAAACCTGTGGATTTCAGACACGTTCTCAGACTGTTTCCTATCAAGCACAGCCTCGATCTTTTGAGGATCAACTCGAACCCCCTCAGCAGAAACCACGTGCCCTAGAAAAGTTACCTTATGCAACCAGAATTCACACTTACTCAACTTAGCGTAGAGCTGCTTTTCTCGAAGTGTCTGAAGCACAACTCTAAGTTGCTCATCATGCTCAACCTTAGTCTTAGAGTAACTAGAATGTAGTCGATGAAGACCACGACGAACTGATCCAGATAAGCCTGAAACACTCGGTTCATCAGATCCATAAATGCAGCCGAAGCACTTGTCAGACTAAAAGGCATAACTAGGAACTCATAATGTCGATATTGAGTCCTAAATTCAGTCTTTTGGGAATCAGCCTCCTTAACCCTCAACTGATGATACCCATATCGAAGATCAACCCTAGAGAACACTGAAGCCCCTCAGAACTAGTCAAACAGGTCAACGATCCTCGGAAGCAGATACTTATTCTTCACAGTCATCTTATTAGCTGCCGATAATCGATGTACATCCTCATGGTCCCATCCTTCCTCTTAACAAACAGAACTGGTGCCCCCCACGGAGACATACTAGGATGGTTGAAACCACGATCCAAAAGTTCTTGAAGTTGAGCCTTAAGCTTAGTAAGCTCCTTCGGTGCCATTCGGTATGGAGCGGTAGACACAGGAGCTGTACCCGGAAGAAGCTCAATATCGAACTCAACTTCCCTATTCGGAGGTAAACCCAGTAACTCCTTAAGAAAGACATCCAGAAAGTCCCTCACAGTTCTGATGTCCCCGATAGAAGAATCCCTAGAAAACACTGACGTAAGCCAAATACGCCCACACCTTTTTCGAACCAGTTTCTCAGCCACAAGAGCATAGATCACAATGAATAGGTCATCTCGACGCTCACCAATCATAACCACCTCTATATCATTCTTGGTCCTCCGACCGGCCCTCTTAGATGCACAGCCCAAACTGACTCGGTGCTCAACCAACCAATCCATGCCTAGAATTATGTCGAACTCCCCAAATGGAAGCTCCATCAGATTCACCAAAAAAATAGTCCCTTGTACCTCTAACGAAACCTCCCTATAAAGAAACTGCACCAATGGACTCAGTACAGTGACCTCACTAGTAGTGCTCTCAATAGAAATCCCCAAGGTTTCAGATACAGTACTAGCTACATATGAGTGTGTAGAACCTATGGCTACCAGAGCATTATAAGTTACATCAAATATAAGGAACATACCGGTGATAACATCTGGAGCATATCTATCCTCTTAGCGTTGTGCAGCATATACTAGTGTAGGCTGTCTCGCCTCAGTCTGACCAGCACCTCTACCTAGTGCTCTCTACCCACGACCCACACCATTACCACCCCTAGCCTGTCCACGGCCCCTAGATGGCTACTGAACTGCCCTTCGAGGCAGCACATAACCCAGAGCTGAAGCTTGCATCTGATCTACCCGTTGTAGATACTCCCTAGTATGGTGTTTGTAACACCCCTTACCCGTATTTGACGCCGTAACAGGGTACGAGGCATTACCAGACTCACACCACAAGCAATCATGTAATTCCGAGTCATAAATTTGTGTCCAAATTAAAAACCATTTGCAATTAATGATAATGTCCATAGTACAAGCCTACGAGGCCCAAAACATGCTTTGGAAGTGGTTCGGGAGTAAACCGGGAACTTTAGAACTTTTCACAAAACTTCAAAAAAAAATTTCCCTAAACAGGGGTAGTTCCTACAAAGGATCGGACTAATGACGTATACAATACTTGAATTCTCGATGTAGATGCTACATAGTTGGTTCTCATCCTTCAGAGACTACGAGTGTAATAGGAGCATCCGTCGACAAAAGGATCATATGCCTGTGTGGTTTGGGACACGCCCATGCAGGCAAGCCGTGTGGCTACACACACCCGTGTCTCGACCCCGTGTAACTCTCTGACTTGTAACCCATGAACAAATTGAGGTCACACAGCCAAGTCACATGCCCGTGTGCTAGGCGTGTGGAAAATTAATTTTCATAAAATAGGTGCAGACTTCACACGGCTAGGGCACACGCCCTTGTTCAAGGCTGTGCCGTCCACACGGTTGAGACACATGCCCGTGTCTCTGCCCGTGTGCTCAATTCTGAGCATTTTGTTTCTCAAAATTAAGGTGCAGGTGACATACGGCCAAAACACATGCCCATGGGGTAGACCGTATGTCACACACAGCCTAGACACACGTCCGTGTGTCTACCTGTGTGGACAAAATCAAGGCTATTTACCAAGCCATTTGCCACCCTCATTTACACCAACACTTACATGAATTCAATAGCACAATTCATGACATACTTAGGCAACCAAAACATCATGACCAACACATGCCAAAACATTACCAACATATATCCTGCTCATAACATTTATTATGCCCTAGCTCAATCATGCCGATTTCACATTCATCAAGCCTCAATTAACTACTTTCAAGATACCTATTTGTACACATATTCACCATCTCATCAATAGATCACATTACCAAACATTTCACATTCAAACCTTACATCACATTTCTATCAATCACTAAGCATACCATGACCATATCAACAAAGATATTGGCACATATATGAATATACTTAGGCTTACAACCATGTTAGCCAAATTAAGCCAATTTATATGGCCAACTATCAAAACAAGCCTTTGACAAATACAAGTCAATACATTCGGCCAAATCAAATGACACATACCAAAATGACCAAGCCCCTATACATGCCATACTTTCAAGTTACTAAGATCATCAATACCCAAAAATGAGAGTTTGATAGTGTGAGGCGAATCTCCGATGATCTCCAACCCGAACTAGCTTGGCGACATTATAAAAACATGGAAAATAAACGGAGTAAGCTATATAGCTTAGTAAGTTTATATGCAAGAAATAAGCAACCATACCATGCATATAACATTTAAATAATAAAACATAATTAAATGTACATTTACCATGGTCTCATAATCATAACTCATTCCATCACAAAACTTACCTTATATCCATCATTTCAAGCATTTAATAGATCTGAGCTTCAAGTATATACCTGTACCATCTCGAAAGGAATTTACACATAATCTCATCTTTGACATACCCGTGAACTACTCAGAATAATAATGTCGGATGCTCGAAATTTTTGCATACTAAGTGCCACATACGTAGCTAATGCTACCTCAATCTCATATCACATAATTGCTCGCTTTTGAGCTATCGACAGGCCTACTCACACAAGCTGTCAGTCAAGACGTAGCTACATGGTACTGCTCACACAAGTTGTCAAGTATCTGCAACATATACCGGTATACTCAACCACTAGTAGGACATATGTAACACCCCCAAACCCAGCCTAGACGTTATGGCTGAATCTAGTGATGTCACATTAAAGTGTTTTTCGCAATACATGATATCGAAAGAAAACCCTTTTTCCATAATTGCCTTTATTACGTGTTCTTAGTGATGATTTTAAAACATGATGTTTATCGAAGGTTACTCATGTTAAAACGTCTTTAATTTTGAAAACGATGTTTCTTGCGGAAGCTCTTAAAATATATTGCGTAAACGAGATGTTTTGAAAAGCATTTATCTTTTGAAAACCCGCATCCTACTGATAGCAGATATAAATCAAAATAATAAAAGCCCAAATTAAGAAATAAAATTTAGAGAGGCCTTATAACATCAAAATACCCAAATTAACTGCTTATAATTTAAAATCTAATGAGGAAGTCCATGCAATTGTGTGGCCACCATCGAGTCCCTCGCAGCACCGATCCGCCTAAGACTGGGGATTACCTATACAGTTAAACAGATGGGTGAGTTTATGAAATCTAAGTGTGTAATCCCATAATAAACAAACAGTCAAACATACAGTGAACAAATAAAGTGTGGGCCTAAGCCCATATCAGTAATAGTGGCAATATCAGTTTGGGTTTTAGCCCATCTCAATACAGAGGCAGTCATATACTCGGCCCTTGGCCCATTACATTATCAGTAGACTGTGCAATATTAGTAAACAGTGTAGTATCAGTAATAGTATGCAGTTCCTACCCATCCGCCTCTAGACACCATCTCCGTACCAACCCTACACACCATGTAGGGAAAAAATCGACCCACCCATCCCTACACTCCAGACTAGCACCGCCATGCACTAAATAGTATTTGCGATGAGCCAAAGTCGATATAATAGGCTTAAAGCCATCAGTGATTTGCAACAGAGCTGCCAGTATAGTACACTTCTTCCAATCATATAAAGTACCACCCCCATGCAATGCATCATGCCACATGTCAAGTCATAACATCATATTAAACATGTACTCAACACAGTTACAATAGTATATATAAACATATATCATATAAGGGCAAAATAGTCATTTACCACCTAAGGGAAAAATAGTTATTTTACCCCATAAGGGCAAAATAGTCATTTTACTTCACGAGGGCAAAACAGTCATTGTACCTCATGAGGGCAAAACAATCATTTTACCTCATGAGGGCAGAACAATAATTTTTCTCGATTAAGGGTCCAGGTACGCTTACCGCCCTAACAGAAGGTCATAGTCGTTTTAAGCGACCTGTGGAACCTTAACAGTCAAACAGTGTAAATGGGCCCGAGGCCCACAATGCAGACCCATGTGGGCCCATACACCCATGTGGCCTAATACGCCCAAAAATGACCTTGGTCGTGTGAACTACACAACCTAGCCCAACAATCTTCATACATCTGTGTGGGGTCCACGAGCCCGTAGGGCCCACACGGCCCATTTTGGCCAAACGTGGCCCAAAGTAGCCCAAGCCCACGAAATAGCTCGTGGTGGCCTCTATGCTCAAACTACCATGTTTCAGCGTTCGGTTTACCACACGAGCGAGCGTACACCCTTGTAGCGTCAATAATCACACTTTTCTGGCTTTTGTCAATCTACGCTATAGCAGTGTGGTTACACACATGTTTTGAAATTGTAGCCGAAATGCTTCTGAGAACAAAGCACCTATAGTTAACAACAACCCCACTATTAGTCCATTCTCGTGGTTAATCCAAAACCATAGTACTGAAAATACTTTAACCGATTCATCTCTACTTACCAATTAAACAATTACAGAACCCCTCTTGTTCTAAAACCAATGTATTTTCTCCAATGCTTTATCCTTCACAAGAAACAATTAACCGATTCATAAGAATCTATAACCCAATAGAAATATGTCTAGCACTTACAGCACTCACCACGAGCGGAAGGGTCACTTGTTGGGAAAGAAGTAATCGGCCTAACACCTTGATTACTGAAATCGAGCCCCTAGCAACAATCGTATGAATAAAGATGTTAGATGAATAATTCCCCATGGCAGAAAAAGAAAACAATCGTTTGGCCTATGAGATACAGAAGTTGAACCTTTGATAAAAATAACCAAATAAGATGAAAGAAGATGCTTAGGCTTTAACAGATTCGGGCACATTGTCAGAGGGTATTCAGTTTGGAGAAAAAAGATGAAGAAGAAAAACAACACTTAGGGTATTCGGCCAAACCAACAAAAAAGGGGATGATTAGGCTTGACAAAAACAGAGAAAGTCAGCACAAATGGGAAAAAGAAAAGAAGAATTCGAATATGTTAGGAGAAGAAATGACAGAAACCCCAAGGAACCCCCCTTTTTCTTTTGCAATATTTGGCTATAGGATAAACAAAAAAAAATGAATGACTAACCCGAAAAGTTGAGAAACAAAATGGTAGCAAAGCTAGAACCAAAATCGGTACTCAGATAGCTAGATAGTTGTGATCGAAACCTTTTTACTAAATGGAAATCCACTAATTTGGCTAGCTCCTAAACCTTAGCCTCCTCCAAGACATTCCCACACTGTCAAAATTCTGAGTGCCAGAATTCAAATTCGGTAGCACCACTCCCACCAAAATCGAATTCCCTGATTTCCTTCTAAAATCCCTTTTATTCACGAACCTCAACAACCGAAAATCCCCCTTTTTACTCCCCAAATTCGGCTAACAACAACCTTATTCAAACTTATTAAAACTCTTGGTGTTTTGGTCAAACACAACTTCATCCCATAGCCATCAGTAAAAATTAAAACACTGCCTTGCACATTGTAGGATTCAAACTTCAGACCTTATGAAACACTCCACACGCCACTTCCCCTAGACCAGTAGGCATTTTATGACATATTTTACCCACATTTAATTAAAAGCTTACTGCCTAGAGACAGTGCTTATTCCTTTAAAATCAAACTTTTTGCATTTGCTCAAGCTTGAACCCAAGATTTCTCAGACACTTCCTAGAACACTCAGAACACTTAACCACTGAAGCAGACAGTTAGTTGTGTCACTTCTTTGCACAACTAAATATTTAGGTGTCGCCTCCTAATTGTTCCCATGCTTAAGACCTAATACTTCTAGGCCCAAATTCGGGGTGTTACAATGTAAAGACCAGCTCCCGGATCACATAATCACATAACACATAATAACCCCAGTGACATGTCAATTGTATCATATCCTATTCCTAAGGTTCAAATGAGATTTCTTGTTAGTCGAATCATTGTCAAACTGATTAATATAATCACACATACTATTCATGTAATATTAAAGCATTTAAAATACAATTATTCTAAAGCTTATTTTTAACATACGAACTTACCTCGGTACAAAATGGCTAATAGTTCGATTTAGACCACAACTTTGTTCTTTCCCTAGTTTAGGTCAAAACCTCTCCTTTCTTGATCTATAATATCAAATTTAACTCATTCAACTATCACATTATTCAATTTAATCTCAAAAACACCTTATGAAGAAATTACATTTTTACCCCTAACTTTTCAACTTTTTACATTTTAGTCCCTCGGCTCGTGACATGATTTTCATTCAATTTCGTCATTACCCAAGCCTAGCCGAATATTAATAGTACTCATAACAGGCCACATTTTTCATTTATTCACATTTTTACATACATTTTACAGCATTTACAAATAGGTCCCTATTTGACATTTTCATCAAAAATCACTGTGTAAATGTTGTTTATCTAACACCAAACATGCATTTTCTACCATTACACATCAAAATACACAAATATTCAACATGAGTAAAATTTTAGACTTTGATTTTCTTTGAAATTAGTCCTTGAAATTGCTAAATCAAGTTACAACATTCACAAAAACGTAAAAATCATTAAAAACGGGACAAATACGGACTTACAATCAAGCTTGAGAGCTTGGCAATCCCTAGCTATGCTTTCCTTAGAGAAATTCGGCCATGAGGGACTAAATTGGGTAAGATGACATATTTTTATTAGTTATCTTTGTCTTTATTTACCAAATGATCAAAATGCCCTTCACTTAAAATTTGAAATTTTATCTAACCATGTCTATTTTTGTCCGTATAAATTATAATGGTCTAATTACCATTTAAGGACCTCTAATTTAAAATTTCATAGTAATTAAACACCCCTAGCTTCTAGAACACACATTTTGCACCTATTGCAATTTAGTCCTATTAGTCAGATTGGACACTCTATCGATAAAATTTCTTAACAAAATTTTCACACAATCATTCAGTCATACTGTCCACCTTAAAGAAATAATAAAAGTAAATATTTCTACTTCGGATTTGTGGTCCTGAAACCATTGTTCTGATTTAAACCAAAAATGGGTTATTACTGTGCTCAAGAGAGCCACACCTCAAACAAGCCCCAATCCTCCTCCAACACTCGCCGGGATGGCACCTACCACAGTCACTACACAGATGGATACTAGTAGGAGCAACAAGAGCCCCCACTATAAATGGCCCATCAGATCTGGCCTTTTTCTTAGGTCTCGAAATAGAATTAGATGGCTCTAAATCCCTTTTATTCTTACCTCTCTCTCAGTCCCTATTTTGGCGCTCCACGCACTTAACATCCTCGGCGATCTTCGCCTTATCAACCAAGATAGCAAACTCTCGCTCTCTCTATGGAGTAATCAGTACCCTCAAACTATTTCTAAATCCATCCTCAAACTAAACACACCTATCATACTCAGATGCCACCATGCCTCGAGCGTAGCGGCTCAATCTCAAAAACTCGGCCTCATACTTGGCCACTGATCTATCCCCTTGTGTAAGATTCGTGAAATCACGCCTAGGAGCATCCACATAGCTCGCTTCCACATACTTACTCTGAAAAGTGCTCTTAAAGAATTCCTAGGTCAGACGATCAGGCTGAGTACCCTCCTTAACCATTAACCACCACTGGTATGCCTCGTCACGAAGCAGGGAGATTGCACCCTTAAATTTCTACTCGGAAGTGCAGTCTAAGTCGTTCATAATCCTCTCTATGGCCTCCAACCAATACTCGGCCACACTAGGGGCGACTCCAATGACACTCCTAAACAACTCAGCACCATTAGATCGGAGTCATTCAGTTACCAACCCATGGCCTCCATCTCCAGAATGGGGTCCAGTGACCCTCTCCAAAATCCTCAGTATGGCCTGGGATAGTGTGTCATCCCCAGCCAAATGGCTTTGAGACCTAGTCTTAGTAGCAGCCAAAACTTCTGTCTCACTCGTATCAAGATGTGGCATACTACCCAATGAGGAAGGCTCAGCTTGAACCCCCCTACGGCCCCTACCACGGCCACGGGTACCACGTTCGCGAATTCCATGAGTGCTCATAGTGTAATTCGAATAATCGACATTATAAAGTTTTATGCATCAGTTGCAATATTTATTAACAGATATTTAATGCATAAATTATCAGAAGTTTCAGTTTCTAACTATTCCAGTACGGTTTCCAGTAAGTGTTTTCCACAGTGTTTTCAAAACAGTCCTAACTAAGTTTCAAAAAATACTAACTACAGTGTTTTTAGAGTTTTTTGTCAAAAATTTAGAAATACTTACAGGATCAGTGTTGGAGACTTGGTGTACCACATACTTCCTTAATTATTCAAATCATTTTAAATCCAATACTTTCTAAAACAAAGTTTTTGGAACCCACAATTCACAGCCGAGTTTTGTAACCTGACTCTGATACCACTAAATATAACACCCCAAACTCGGCCTAGACGTTTTGGCCGAATCTGATAATGTCACAAGGAATGGGTTTTAAAATTAAAGTTGCCTCAAAAAAAACGTGCATATTTCACAATTCACATGCATTCACAACTAATTGAAAACATCATTAGTTTATTTGCCAAACATTATTACAGCAGAAGTCTTAAGAAAACATAATTTTTTTAGAAATCCAATTTGTATTTTAGAAAAACCCAGTTTGCGTAAAAATTATTGATCTCATAAAATAGTTTATCATGGCATGCAAATTAATAATAAATCAAAACCCACAGTTAAAAGTCTTAAAGTCCAGAGAGTCCCAAAAGTTACAAACTCTTAGAACATAACCCAAAGTAGTAAATAAAACCATAAACCAATAACTTTAATCAGTTTTACAGAAGAGTGGTCACTGCGGAGTCCCTACTACATCGATCCAGCTAAGACTATGGATTACCTGACAGATAGACAAATAGATGTGAGTTTATGTAAACTCAGTGTGTAACCTAACAGAATTAAGTATGCAAGCATACAACATCATATACATAATCAGGAACAGTTACAGATATAGATATAGATACAGACTCATGTCCATTTCATATATGGATATAAACATTAGAAAAATCAGAATCCTACCCCCATCCTCTACACACCATATCCAACCATCCCATCACACCATGTGGGGTTTATAACACCCACCTAGCCCTACACACCACATTGTGCCAATATGACACATATCATATATAATGCAACCAAGCTACCAAAAATTAGCAATGATTGCGATGCAGAGCACTTCCTCCATCAATACAAATCCCACCCTACAATCATATACAGAACAGATACAGAGCACATATACAGAGTTAACATATTAAAACATGCTTAACATGCTTATATATATACAGATATCAGAAATGCAGTTAGCATAGTAATCAGACATGCATAATCATACTCAAAACAAAGTTACAGACTAACAGATCACATAGTTTTAGGGTTTAGTTAGCTCTTATCGACCCTATGGTAGACCCACAGTCAGAGTTAGACTTAATTCACGATTACATCGTAACTACGAAACCAATATCAAATCCAACACTTACTCAAAACACCCCGAACGATTCGATTACGACTCTGAATGAGGAGAGCCCCTATCTTCTTGATTTGTTGCTGCCAAAACAGACAATAAGGTTCTACAAAAGATTTTAGAAATACAATAAAGGATTTAAAGAACTCTACTCGAGCAAATCATCCTATGCTCACATACTTTTATCGAGCGAGGAAACCCCAAAAATACCAAAGATATGGTGGAAACTAATAGTGATGAGCAAAATTGAAGAAACAATAAAAGCCGAAATTTGCCAAGAAAGGAGAAAAATAAACATCAAAAGAAAAATAGCTGAAAAGGTTTTGGGAATGAAAATAAAAAAAATGGATATGACAACATATCCTTAGATTTTCTCCCACTAACTCAACTTCCTCAGACTTCCAACTCAATCGAAACTCTATCAGACAACTAAGCAAAATAAGTACCCATGCCAATGTAGGGACTCAAACACAGGACCTCCAACACACCAACACCCTTACCACTAGAACCAGCAGGCTGGTTCTGATAAGAATTTACACGCAAATTAATATAAGCCCACTCGAAAAGGGATAGGGCTTAGATCCATAAGTAACCAAAATTTGCTAAAAGTAAGGCTTTAACTTAGGACCTCTCCTACACATCCAGTACACTTAACCACTAAAGTAGATACAGATTTATGTCACATATTGAAAGAAACGGGGATATTTATATCAGGGCATTACAATGTCTCTGATCGTATGGACATTCAGTAGGGACACACGGCCATGTCCCAGCCCGTATCCATGCCCGTGTAACTTTCTAACTTGGGTCACACGGCCAAGCCAGATGCCTGTGTGTCAAGCCATGTGCTAGGCCGTGTAACTGCCTGACTTGCAACCCTTTGTAAGTACAGGGGACACACGACCGTGTTGCCTGGCCGTGTGTCACACATGGCTGAGACACACGCCTGTGTCTATGGTCGTGTGGACAAGAATTAGGCTATTTTCAAGCCAATTCTTACACCCAAAATGTGCACACTTATACAACTCAAATACACCCAATTCAAGCTTTAAAAGTGTACCTAAAATGTGCATAATCAAGCTAATACAATAAAATACTAATTCATTCAACCAATATGCCCTAAGGCACCTCAATTTACTTGACATTAAACATATCCATACACAAGCATAATATAATCATTAATATCTTGACATTGGCAAACCAAAATTCCATACCATTTCATATCACATTAGATACATTCAGACACACTAAAATGGTCATTCACAACATGTATTTACTTTACCATTCCAACACATACCATTCAAGTACTAAAATACCAAAATATTAACAATCATAATACCAAGTATACATGCCAAAACATAATGGCTATAATATCAACCAAAACACCTATACATGCTATTCTAATAAAAACTTAAAAATGTCAAAATCTACCGATATAGTCGATGGATAGTGTGATAGGCCTCCGACGACTTTCCAACCCGAACAAGCTTTAGATTAACTACAAAACATAAAGAAATAAACACATGGTAAGCATGTTATGCTTCGTAAGTTCGTAGTATATAATCTATGCTTATCAATATGTTGCATAATTTTAAAATACATATGTATCAATCCAACATAAGAATAAATTATTCATAAACTTATATCAAGTGAATTATACTTCTCATTGCCATAGATAACACATACTTCCTACCTTCCATAGTAATAAGGTAAATTAAATTGATAGTTCTTATTGAAGCTAACACGAGTAAAGTCACGATGGTTATTCTGACCCTTTTCATGGCTCGATAGTCGAAGCTATCCCTTTTCATTATTTGATGGTCATCACCATTCCTTTTCATAAATTGACAGCCAAAGCTATCCCTTTTCATAATTCGATAGCCTAAGCTATCCCTTTTCATTGTTCGATGGTCGTCACCATCCTTTTTCATTGTTGATAGTCATCATCATCCCTTCTCATAATTTGATAGCCGAGGCTATCCCTTTTCATAATTTGATAGCCAAAGCTATCCATTTTCATTAGTCGACGATCGTCGATACACCGTTGGATTTTTCCACTAAGAAACAATTTGATATTATATAAAATAATAACATTTAAAACGTAATTTAAAATGCTATTTAAAATTATGAACTTACCTCGACGATAAACGTAGAAATAAAGTCAATTAATCTGAAGCTTTTTCTTTGCCTCGATCTAGAGCTTTACGTGGTCTATCTTGATCTAAATGAATAAATTCAATCAATTTATTAAATGTTCTATTCAATTCAATCCAAATTCACATTTTTATAAAATTACACTTTTTCCCTTAATATTTTGATTTCTTTACAATTTAGTCCTTAGGCTTGTAAAATGAAATTCATGCAATTTCACCCCTACCCATGCCTTTCCGAATTTCACACAAACTCATAGAAGCCTAAACATTTCATCATTTAACAAATTATACCATGAATATTTTACAATTTTCAATTTAATCCCTAATTGACAAATTCATCAAAAATCACTTAACAAAAGCTGTTTATCTATCAAAAACTAATCATTTTCTTCCATGAAACATCAAAAACAACATAATACCATTCATGGAAAAACACTATCCCTTTAACAGTTTTACAAATTAGTCGCCAAGCTAGCAAGATTAAGCTACAACGACATCAAAAATATAGAAATCATTAAAAATGAGAAGAAAAATAGTCACATGCAAGCAAATATGTGTTGGCCGAACCTTTAAGCTCCTCCCAGGGAGTTTCTAAGTTTAAATTTCGGTGGACTAACCTAGTTTAGAATATGACAATTTGTTTTACTTTATTTTTAATTAGTTTATTTATTTATTTAACCTTTAATTAACCTTTGAAAAATGCTTGTATAATGTCCATAAATGTCTACTCAAATTAAAAATCGTCTATTTACTATCCAAGTGCTCAAACATTTAAATTCCATAGCTATTTAGTTCTTTTAGCCTACAGAACTCTAATTTTGCACTTTTTACACTTTAGTCCTTTTTATCGAATTAAGCATGCAAACAATAAAATTTCTTAACGAAATTTTTATACGGTGATACTAACACGCTATAGACATTAAAATAATAATAAAATAAATATTTTGACGTCGAATTTGTGATCCCAAAACCACTGTTCCGATTTCATTGAAAACGAGTTGTTACATGTGGGATCCAAAAATGATCGTGTAGCATATTATGTATCTGAATGTTGTTTATTTTACATGTTTAAATGATAGGATGTTGCATAAAGGTCTGTAATTTCTCCATCAGCAGTTGAAGCATCTCGTAACTTGGATCTGGCAAACAGGTCATGTATGGGGTGTTCACTCTAGGTCCCTATACTTTTCCTACATTTAAAAGTTAGCCCCCTACTATATACTATAATGTTACATCATATCATATAATAGATTAATATTTTATATATTTACATAAATAATTAAAACAATATAATATCATGTAATACTATATCTTTTATTATAATCTATATTGTAATAATAGTTATATATATTAATAGTTTTAGTAATAGTTATATCTTATATTATATTATTAATAGTATATATTATTTTATTATTTTATTTTTTAGTAGATATTAATTTAATATATCGATTTAAGGTCAAGTTAGGTAAAATGTTTTAGTTTTGGTAATAGTTATATAATATATTTTTATATTATCAATAAATTTTAATTTTATAGATTTTAATAATTATTAATTTTATTTATTTATTGTACATATATAATTATAGTATTTAAAATGTAACCTCCCCAACTCGACTTATACGTTAGGCCCAAATTCAGAAGATTAAATGTAACACCCCAAACCCGGCCTAGACGTTATGGCTTAATCTGGCGATGTCACATGGAATGGAATTGGAAATCGAATTTATCAAGTTAAAACAGTTTCTGTTTATTAGCTTCTGTTTATCTCTCATAAATTTGAAATTTTTTTCTCATTAATTTGATTCGTTTAAAAACATATCATGTAGCAAAAGCTTTTAAAACTGTGCTATTTAAATAAAACCGTTAGCGTTTAAGTAAAACATTGTTTTTAATTAAACTGAGTTTTTGTTGAGTTTTGCAGTTTAAAAGTCCATGAAAAAAAATTAAAATCCAAATAAAGGCAGACAGTCCAAAAGTCCCAAATTACATCAAAAATAAGAAATAAAAACCATAAATGGAATTGAAGCAGTTCAATAGACATGTGGTCACAGGTTGAGTCCTACGCCGCTCCGATCCGTTTAAGTCTAGAGATTACCTATACGGATAAAACAGAAAGGGGTGAGTTTACGTAAACTCAGTGTGTAATCCCCACAGAAGACACGCATACAGTCAGACAACAATTATCAGTCAAATGTAGTCTGGGGCCTAAGCTCATTATAGATTCAGATACAATTTAGGCCTTAGCCCATTCAAATACAATTTCAAGTACAAATTAGGGCTTTCACCCATCTCAGATACAGTATGCATATAGTAACAGAAATCAGTATACTATCCACCAGCCTCTACACACCATCTCCGACCATCCCTACACACCATGTGGGGTTTAAAACACCCACCCAGCCCTACACACCAAGTCGTACCAAATGTGACACATATCAGTAATATTGCAGCTGAGCTGCTAGATAATAAGCATAAAATCCTTTCAGTACACTTCCTCCAATAATCAATCATCCCACCCCAATGGAGATGCAACTAAACATGCTCAATGCATACATATAGAAATACATGCTTACATGCTAAAATTCAATTATCAGTCATACATACAGATCAGTAAACATGCATAAATTTAACATGCTCAATACATATATTATATATTTAGGTCACACGATTTAGGATCTAAGTATCATATACCGACTCTACAGTAGGTTCACGGTCGACTTGGGTGACTCGTTCAACCTTAGGAAACATTTTAACTAAATGGGCCCAAACGCCTATGTGGCTTGCCCACATGCCCAGATTGGCTTTGGCCCGTGTGGATCACACGGCTCGGCCCAAATTCCCACACGCGCGTGTGGACTACCTGTGTGGACCCACATGCTCGTGTGGCCCACACGACCTAATTCTATTTAGCTCATGTGGACCATATAGCCACACCATGGCCATCACACGGCCGTGTGCTGCGCACGGCCATGTCTTTGTCGACCACATAGCCATGTTGTCACACACGGCCTACCATACGGGCGACCACATGCCTGTGTGGCATTGGCAGTGGGGTTTTTCAGCTTTTGCTGAATCTCATTTTTCTGCATTTCGGGAACACACCTATTTTGAAATCAATGCAACAGCAACCCCCCAACTCTCTAAAACCTAATAACAGCAATCCAAAAGCCACTTAACAAACGATTTACGAGCCAACACTTAAGCCCAAAAATTACACAAGTGACTTACCAATGAAACAAGTAATCCCTAGCGCGGTTTAGGCTATCTGAGCGTAACTTTACTGCTCACGGCGTTTTCCTACTTCAAAAACATGTAGAAAAGGTCCTTAACTTATATACCAAACCGCCAATACAACAATTAAGCTTTAACCAACATGTTGAAAAAACCAAGTTCTAGAAACTAAAATCCCACTTACCAGAATAGTGCGAAACACCAAAATAACGAGATGAAAGGACTACGATATGAAAGACAAAATCGATGGAAAAAGAGGAAAAAAGAAAATGCAGGGAAAGGTAGATGAAATGTCAGTTTCTTTCTTGTTTGACCGAAACTCTCTCGGTCAAATGAGCAAAAATAAACTCCCACGCTCGCGCAGGGATTCGAACAGAGGACCTCCAGCACAACACAACACACCCTTACCACTCAAACTAGCAAGCTCATTCTAATATGGAACTACAGGCAATTAAATATAAGCCCATTGAACAGAGATAGAGCTTAATTCCAAAAATAACAAAAATTGCCAAAGGTAGGACTTGAACTTGAGACCTCTCACACATACCTAGAACACTTAACCACTAAAGCAGATACACATTGTGTCACCTTTTAATAGAAAGAAAAATAAGAATTTTGGGGCGTTACATTAAAATAGCCATCGAAATGGCTTAGTAAGCTATCGAGGTTTGGAAAACAAATGTTTTAAAGTAATTGATTAATTTCAAATAAAACTTAGTTAATTACCTATTTATTTATCACCCAAAATTTTGATTTTAGTTTAGTAGTGGAAAAGTGATATTTATGTATGTCTTTAATAAAAATTAGGGTTCATACATAACTACTTCATAATCATATTAAGCATCCTAAAATTTAAATTAAATGTCATGTAATATAAAAAAAACTCAAATCCTAAGCCTCATGCCATAGTTCAAAAATAAAATAATACAATTTCTAAATAGTAAAATATAAATAGTATTTCTAAAATATTTCAACAAAATCGAGATGAGACCCTCCAGATGCCAAGTTTGTGTCCTAACCTGCTAGTTTATCTGTAAGGATGAAAATTAAATAGGGAGTGAGCTATGATACTCAGTGTAAGTTTAATAATAAGAAAACCAGTGCAACCGATTAGTCATACAGAATCACATCACATAAAATAATTCACAAGAACAGTTTCAGAATATCATATCATCACAATTAACACATATATACATAAATACTATCTCAGACATCTCAAATTCGTTTGCACATGCTTTGAGAATGAAACACAGTGTCAGATTTAATAGAAAATATCCTACCCCACCACTATAGACCATAGTAACAGTTTCACAGAACTCATATATCCCTACATGCTTGGTTGTGGATAAACAACAAAAGTTGCAGGTTAATACCTTTCCAGGTGGTTGTGAGTGCACAACATATTTACAAATAAGACCTGGCAAATGGGTGGGTGAACCATTAGTGTTGCAGGTTAGTACGCGACCAGTTGGTTGTGAATCCACAACATGTTTGTAGATAAAAGCTGCCAAATAGTTATAGGTAAATCACTATAGTTGTAGATTATCAATCTACTAGAACTTCTTCCTTTTCAATGCAACCCACCTCATGCAATGCAATATGGCATGTTTATCACAAATAAAAACGGGAACCAATAATAAGCTTATAACAAATCAATGGGGCAGTAATAAATATGCTTTCATTTACTCACTATAACAGTAGAAATATGCTTATCATGGATTCGATTTAATGGTAAAAATAAGGCATGTTGTACGTATAATCACAAATATAAATACGATACACATATATATTTCACAATTCATGCATATATGTAATAATAATAATTCAATCAATCAGAGTATGAATTCTAACATTATTCATATTATTAGGGACTCACTCGAATAAAATAAAACACTAAAAACAGTTTGGGAACCATTCAGAGGGTAGACTAAACGAATCATAAAATTCTGGGAAAAATAATAAAATCCAAAAAGTAGGGGCACACGGTCATGTGGTCAGGCCGTGTAGGATGTTATTGACCGTGTGGAGGGTTATACAACCATGTGGCTAGACCGTGTAACAGATTGAGGCCATGTGCAAATTGCAAAATTAGGGTATAAGGGATACAATATCGTATAGAAGGTCCTAGGCCAT
Organism: Gossypium longicalyx; assembly: GCA_025698465.1. Taxonomy (NCBI): domain Eukaryota; kingdom Viridiplantae; phylum Streptophyta; class Magnoliopsida; order Malvales; family Malvaceae; genus Gossypium; species Gossypium longicalyx. The sequence goes on along the minus strand of CM046998.1, from coordinate 33,226,279 downwards.
GTGAGAATCGAAATATCCTAGGGTTTACGGGGGACATAGATGTGTGAAGGGCCGCGTGGTCCACACGTGTAGGCACGGTTTGTAACACACCATACCAAACCATATGATAGGATTTGAGCTTGATGCGTCACTACTCAAAATCAGACTAATTTATAGCAAAACAATTAGGCGGAAGTTTTATAAAATTATTACAAAGTTTGACATATAAACATATGATAGTTTTTATTTTCCTGAAGTTTGAATAAAATCACTAATAGTTTGTAATAAAGGTCAAGCCATTTGGCATATAAGTTCAAATATAATAATTTCATTAAACAGAAATAAATAATTCAAATCTAGACATTGATACTTAATATAAATCTTGTAAACATATAGTATTGTCAAAATATAAGCTCCTTATACAATTCATTTCTAAAATACATTTATACCCCACCACCAAAAGTCATGCATGATATAGAACAAACAATTAACTTACAATTGCAACACTTTGTCATAGTCCTTCTAACAAAGTTTTCCTTCAGTCAGCAAGCCTAAGAAGGAAAAAGTAACGGAATAAGTTCATATCAATTGAGTGAGTTCCAATAAGAAATCATACATAACATTTCTTACAATACAACCGAACCTTTCAGAGACACACACATGAGATGAACATAGCACGCCTAATGGCGTGTACAAAACACAGACAAACTGAGTACACCAACTTGTTTAACACATGGGCGTATACTATATGCCAACTTAACATAACTTAGACAACCAATCTTCATGCAAGCCATGTACTCAAAATTTAGAATCAGAATCATATCATACATTCTCATGTTCATACATTCACCCCCAACACCTTGTATCATTGTCATTTAAAATAGTATGTTTTATTGTGATCTATCAATCTGGTTTGCAATATAGTTTCCCTACCAGAGGCTACACAAACATATCTCCTCTTCTCTATCACCACAGATCAAATCATATCATACAGATGAGGATTACTTTATTTCACAGATCAGAAGCATATAGTAGTGGCTTAAGCATGAAGAATGTCACTTACGTTATTTCACAGAAAAACTAAACTCAGACTGATGACTTTAGATATCCATTATCCACATATAAACCTTTCATCCATTATAAAGGAGGATTACATACCTTACACGAATTATTTAAACAAAAAATTTACAAAACATGGAAGTAAGAAGGAACTCACCAGATACTCTAGCACAATATACAAAATAGGTCATTTGTTTTTATCACTTAGACCCTCATTAGCTTCTTGAGCTAAAATAAAGATATTTATGCATATTAGATCATTAATCTATCAAATCTGAACATGCATGCAAGAATTAACAAAACTTAATCCAGAATTATGAAGTTTCCTTCCTTACACACCATTCTAACATTTATGCATACAGTACGAAAAACACGTAACTGACTTCAGTGATAACCTAATGGTTCATTAGTAATTACCAGTGAGCTGGTACTAACGTATATGTTAGTTAGATTCTGTGAACATTCACTTTGAAGAAGTTCTCCAAACTTAAATTTTTCAGAGTCTTTAGAAGGAAATCAAGAAAGAAAAAGAAGAAGAAGAAGATGTAAATGGTTTTCAAAAAGACCACCGCTATCCTTGTATACTTAAGCACGGAGACAAGCATTACTAGAAAAATCAGATAATTTCACTAACTTTCTTGATTCGCGTGATTAAGTGCACTTAACAAAATTTAGGTATTATCATCTATAGTAGTCTAGTTTGTTCTAACTAGACTTCAACCTGACTAACTAAATCACCATACAAAGATAATAAACAAATCTAAACAATTGCGAACTTAACGAGTTTGCCCAAAGTATCTAGGTTCGACAGGTACTTGACAAAAGAGTTCATCAAACCTTAGAGCTCACCAAACTAGAATTTCTCCAAATGGCGTAATATACAGAATTCTATACTTAACCAGAACAAATACTTTAATTACTCAAATATATCATTAATTTACCATCTATACACCAAATAGTAACAAAATACGGATACTTTGCTAGGCGGGCTATTATACGATTTGTCCCAATTCACTTGTAAAAGAAAACACACCTATCACCAGGATCTTATGCAACGTTCATCATATTAAAATCTTATCTGAGATACCTAAAATGAGTCCTTCAACAGAAAATTATACAAGAGTTAATGTTTAATTTCAAGATTCATCAATGTTACCAAAAGATTCGGCAAGAATCGAGAAAGATTAAGTAATTGGATTACAAGATTAGTGTGGATCGACTTTATTTTAGGTTTTATGAGTTTTACTAATTCAAACGGGAGTACTTACCAAGCTTTTGATTAGGATACGGGCTAGGAATGATGAGTTTGACAATTTAGTAGAAAAATGAATTAACAAAGATCAATTTTTATTCAAAAACACAAGAAATATTTTCAACAATGGAGAGAAAATATTGTGTAAAGAAGATGATGAAAAAGAAAGAAATAAAAAATAGGGAAAATAAGAAAAAAATTCTAATTAGGATTTGAAGATAACACAAAGTCCATGTCCAATTAGGAAAAATGGTACTAAGTAGCTAGGGTTTTCTTGTTTTGAAGGTTGTATGGTAAAATTACCTCTTCTGCCAAAAAAAAATAAGAAATGGAAATGGGATTTGAGTGGCTTAAACCTGGTATGCAAGGGAGAAGAGAATAGATCCTAAACCACTGGGATGTTTCCCATACTTATTAAGTTTTTACTCCATTTCAAGTATGTTCTAATGTGATTTTTTTCCTAGTTTGCTGAAAATAAAAAGAAAAGAAATGAGAGAGGTATTGTTAGAATCTAGGACATCTAAGAAGTGTACTAACTAATTAACCATCAGGTCTAGGTCTTTTCTCAGTTATTTATTTCAATTAACCCTATATATCATCCTCAAAATTTACCTGGTTTGAATAGATGAGAATATTGTTGACAAATTGCATATTCTAGTTCCCATGTGGCTTCCTCGGTGCCATGGTTCTGCCATAGAACCTTAACAAACGGGATTTGTTTTCTTCTTGGAAACTTTATCTCATGATCTAAAATTTGCACAAGTTTCTCCTTAAAGGGCAAATCCAGTCGTACGTCAATCTCTTTAATCGGAACAATGTGGGAAAGGTTGGATAGGTATCGTCTCAATATGGTGACATGGAAAACATTGTGGATTCTATCCAGTTCAGAAGGTAATTCTAGTTAGTATTCCACTAGACTGACTATTTTAAGAATTCGGTAGGAACTTATGAATCTCGGGCCTAACTTACCATTTCGACCAAATCTCAACACTTTTCTCTATGGGGACACTTTCAAAAAGACTTATCGTCAATGTTGTACTCATTATCCTTCATTTCTTAAATCCACATATGACTTCTTTTTACCTAATGTCATTTTTAACCTATCATGTATTAATCTGATTTTCCCCTCAGACTCTTGCACTAACTTGGGACCCAAAACTTTCCTTTCACCCAGTTCGGTCTAACATAAAGGTGTTCGGCATTTATGATCATACAAGGCCTCATAAGGTGCCATTTGGATACTCGGTTGGAAGCTATTATTGTAGGCAAATTCGGATAGAGGTAAATGTTCTTCCCAGCTGCATCAGAATTTGATAATACAATCTCTTAACATGTCTTCCACTATTTGTACAACCCGTTCGAATTTCCCGTCAAACTGCGAATGGAAGGCAATGTTAAAGTCAAAATGAGTACCTAGTGACTCTTGCAGTTTCATCCAAAATCGAGATATAAAGCAGGGATCTTGATCTGAGATAATTGATAAGGGCACCCCATACAACCTCACAATCTCCAAAATATATATCCTAGCCAGCATTTACAATGAATAATCCTTACAAATAGGTAAGAAGTGTGCTGACTTAGTTAATCGGTCTACAATCACCCAAATTAAATATTTCCTCTGTGTGTTAAGGGTAACCTACTAAAAAAGTCCATCATTATTCGCTCCCACTTCTACTGAGGTATTTTCATATGTTTTAGAAACCTAGAGGGGAATTGATTTTTAGCTTCCAGTTGCTGACATGTTAGGCACTTAGCCACAAATTCTGTCATATCCCTCTTTAGTCTAGGCCATCAACACAACTCATTTACATCCTAATATATCTTATTTCCTTTGGGATGCAGGGCATAAGGGTTAGCATACATTTCTTGAAGTATGGTATGTTTCAGGTCCACGTTGTTTGGTACATAATATCTTCCACGGTAGCACAAAATATCATTGTTATTGAACCAATAATCCTCAGTTTTGTCATATTCCACCTTCTTAATTCATGGAAACAAGGATACATATGAGGGTTTTTTGGCTTTGATCTCATTGACTAAGGTATGTTTCACTTGTAGTTCGAAAGCAAGCCTCCATCATCCACTAAACTTAACCTAACAAATATTGTTCTTAAATCGATCATTTATTTTCTACTTAAAGTATCTACTACAACATTGGCTTTTTCGGGGTGGTATTAAATTACACAATCATAATATTTTAATAGCTCTAACCACATCTGTTGCCTCAAGTTCAATTCCTGCAATGACATTGGACGTATCCCTCTCTATACAACCCCTAATAGCATAAACAAGGGAAGGTCGTCTAGCCTTGGTTTAGTTTGCTCTAGTTGCTATAGCATTGGCAGCTTTATTCTGCCCACGACCCTTAGGAAGTAACTGGCCTGCTATCTAATTTTGGGCCTAATTTTGAGCTGCAGCTTCTGTATGTTCGGTTCCTCGAGGGTAATCCTTAATCCTATGCTCATCCGACCCACAACTAAATCCTGCACCCAATTTTGTCTAACACTCACCCAAATAGCAGTTACCACAGTGCACAAAGTTAAAAGTCTTATCCCTAGATTTAGCCATAGAAACCCTTTGTTGTGGTATACCCTCTCAAGCTCATTTTATGGGATGAGCATTCGAGCCAGTTGAACCAGAATCTCTCTTGATTGAGACCTTACTAATTTCCCATTGTTCATGATTCACCTGCTTGATTTCCTCAACAATTTTGGCTTTCTTCACTAGGGTCTCAAACACCTGGTCCTGGTGTGGAGCAACTTTTATCTTGAGGTCGAATCGCAGCTTGTTCTCAAACCTCACACATTTATCCTATTCTGTGACAATAATTCTTTGCGCATAGCAACTGAGTCTCATAAATTCAGCCTCATATTCTGCCACGATATTATTTCCTTGTTTTAGCACGATAAACTCGAGCATGTGGGCTTTCATATAACCATTGTGCACATACTTCTTCTAGAAGGCCTCTTGGAGGTATTCCCAATTAATATGATTAGTCTGTGTACCCTTACCATAGACTGCCACCAACGATAGGCCTTTCACTAAACCCTAAGGTACAAAGAAATGTTATATGACTAAATTGAATAATAATCAAAAGTGTAATGATCATATACATCCAATTGAAAGATAATGCAAAGAATCATGGAAAAGTAAATATTTTTACTAAAACAGTTTATGGACAATAACAGTAGCTCACCTTTGAATATTAACCAAAAATTGTAGAAATTGAGTTAGAGGTTGAACCAAATATGAAATTAAAGCTTATTAAGTCTAATTATTTTTTATAGAAGAAACGATGTAAACAATGGAATTGTAGATTATGAGATAAATAAATTTAAGCAAGACAATATCATATTGATTAAAGATTTCCTTGTTCTAGCTTTGAAATTTTGTACAAATATATTTAGGGGTGAAATTTATATGTATAAAATCTTAATAAGTCTATTTTCAAGAGAGACAAACAGAAACATTATAAAAATCTTGTACTGAAAGATAAATATTTTTTAGTGAAGAAGGATCAGAGCTGCCTAGCAGCAGCACATGGGAAGAAATAAAGAACAAAATTTGTATTAATTGGCTTATGTGAAAATTCTTAAATTTTTATGGTAAAAATTTCATTGAAATTACTTTCAAAAACAACAAATAGATCTTAATTTCAAATTTTTTAGATAATGATATACATAATTTAGTAATTGCTACTCAAGTAGATAGCCTTGTTAAAAGTATGTGTAATTAGTGAAAGAATAATTAATATTACATGTAGGAATGTTATTGTGACACCCCTTACCCGTATTCAACACCGGAATAGGGTACGAGGCATTACCAAACTTGTCACATGATCAAACATACAATTTCGGGTTATAAATTTGCGCCCAAATTAAAACCATTCATATTTAATCACAATGTCCTTATTACGAGCCAATGAGGCCAAAAACATGCATTGGAAGTGATTCGGGACTAAATCGAGAGCTTTAGAAATTTTTACAAAACTTAGAAAATTTTCCACTAAAAAGGGGCCAGACGCCAGTATGGATATAGGACATGTCCGTGTCTTGACCCCGTGTAACTTTCTAACTTGTAACTCATGAACAAATTGAGGTCACACGACCAAGTCACACGCCCGTGTGCTAAGCCGTGTGGAAAATTAATTTTCACAAAATAGGTGCAGACTTCACACGGCCAGGGCATACACTTGTGTTCAAGACCGTGTCATCTACACGGCAGAGACACATGCCTATGTCTCTACCCATGTGCTCAATTCTGAGCATTCTGTTTCTCAAAATTAAGGTGCAGGTGACATATGGCCTAAACACATGCCCGTGGGGCAAGTCGTATGTCGCACACGGCCTAGACACATACCCGTGTGGACAAAAATAAGGCTATTTACCAAGCCATTTTGCCACCCTTTAATGCACAAACTTACACAATATATCATAGCACCAATTCAAACATATACATACAACCAAACATCCACAACCAAGACAACCAACACATCATTCCTGATAGGCATCACTATATGAATATACTTATAACCAATATTAGCTCATTTCCAATGGCCTTATACAAAATGAACTTCTAACCAATATAAGCCAACACATTTGGCCAAAACAATTATGACACATAACAAATTGACCAAGTCCCCTATACATGCTATAACTTAAAATGTTGAATTCATTAATACCAAAATAATTGTTGATAGTGTGAGTGGATCTCCGACGGTCTCCCAACTTGAGCTAGCATGGTAACACTATAAGACAAGGGAAAGATAAGGGAGTAAGCTAGCTTATTATGTTCCTATGCAAATAATAAGCATCATAACCACACATCTAACATACAATTAACATGATGAAGATTAGCATGAATGTTATCAAAATCTCATAGTCATAACTTACTCAATCATAATCCTACCAAGAGTTCATCACATATCGAGCTCATTACTTATGAGTTTTATGTACATACCTGTACCAACTAACAACATAACCATATCCTTTCACAACTTTGACATTCCCATTGAGCACTAGGAATATTATCGAACACTCAAAAAATCTTGCACATAAGTGCCATATATGTAGCTAAAGCTACCTCATATCTCATAACACATATAGGCTAGCCCTTGAGCTATTCACGAGCCTGCTCACACAAGCTGTCAGTCAGGATGTAGCTACCCAGTGCTGCTCACACAAGTTGTCAGGTATTCGTAACATATGCTGTAATACCCAGCCACTGGTAGGACGTATGAGACCAGCACTCGGATCACATAAACACATATACACATGGGTTTTTAGTGACATGTCACTCGTATCCTATTCTATTCCTAAGGTTCAATCGGGATTTCTCGCTTGTCAAAACTTTGTCTAGTACATCCAAAGAGTCAATCATAATTCATACAATATTAAAGCATTTAAAACATAAATATAACAATGCATTATTTACATACGAACTTACCTCAGTACAAAAATAGTAGAATTGGACCTAATCGTCAAACACTTTGTTTTTCCCCGATCTAGGTCCAAACCTTGTTTTTCTTTACCTATAATAACAAATTTAACTTATTTAATACTCACATTATTTAATTTATCCCAAAAATCATATTATAAAAAAATTACATTTTTGCCCCTAATGTTTCACATTTTTACAATATGAAACGTATTCAACTGTTTTCAAAACCTAAGCCTAGCCGAACCATTTTCATACTCATACCAGCCCACATTTTCTACTTAATCACACTTTTACTACTCATTTTATAACGATTACAAATAAGTCCTTTTTAACATTTTTACCGAAAATCACTTAGCAAAAGTTGTTAATTTAACACCAACATTTTCTACCATTAGACATCAAAATACAAAAATATCTAATATGGGTAAAAATTTAAACTTCATCTTTCTTTCAAATTAGTCCTTGAAAAAGCTAGATTAGGTTACAAGGATCTCAAAAACATGAAAATCATTAAAAATAGGGCTAGAACGGACTTACAATCGAGCTAGGAAGCTTTGGACAAAACCCTAGCTATGGTGACTCTTCAAATTCGGCACAAGGGGACTAAATTGGAGAAGATGACATCTTTTTTTTTTGTTATTTTTGTCTTTATTTACCAAATGACCAAAATGCCCTTCACTTAAAACTTTGAAATTTTATCTAACCGTGTCCATTTTTTCCAACTTAAAGTATAATGGTCTAATTAGCATTTAAGGACTTCCAATTTAAAATTTCATAGAAATTAGACACCTCTAGCTTCTAGAACATACATTTTACACCTATTACAATTTAGTTCTCTTAGTCAAATTGGATACCTTATCGATAAAATTTCTTAACGAAATTTTCACATAATCATTCAATCATGCTGTAGACCATAAAAATATAATAAAAATAAATCTTTCTAGGTCAGATTCGTGGTCCCGAAACCACTGTTCTGACTATACCCAAATTTGGGCTGTTATAGTTATACTAAAAGTCAAAGATTCTCATTTATATATATATTCATGTTCATATAGGATGTGGAATGGAGAGGAGAAGGAAAAGAATAGAAGATTTATAATGCAAAGAAGTTGATAGAAGTGAGGGAATTGCTAATATGTAAGAAGTTTAAACGAAACTGTTGAAACATTAAGGCTCCGTTTGTTTCACATAAAAGCTTTTACAGAAAATATTTCAATCTTTTCTGATGTTTATTTCATGTAAAATAGGATGGTCAACGTAAAAGATTTTCCAGTCAACATAAAATTACCTTCTTATTCCTGTAAAATGTATTACCAAATTTTTAGGTAAAACATTTTCTAAACTAATAAGACTCTATTTACCAAAATGTCTTCGGACATTTTCCAATCGATGTTAACTATGGATTAACTTAAAACATATAACACTATCAATAATCAAACAATTCACATTTAATTATCAATTTAAACAAATTTTGTAATTTATTCAATTTAGTCCCTAAAATTGGGACTAACATAACTTTTAATTTAAAGCTTCAAACTGAATTATGATTTCACTATTATACATTAGGGGTCTCCTATTTCTTATTTTGACAGTCAATTTTACATTTTATTCAGTTTAGTCCATAGTGTATAAAACTATCAACTAAGCTTTACAAGTTAGTCATTTCTCACATCTAAGCTTTAAAATCTATCAATTTAACACCTAAAACTTTAAGAAATCAATAATGACAACTTTTTAAAATTTTAACAGTTTTAAAAATTTGTACATGGGCTAGTTAAATCAAGCTCTCATGACCTCAAATCTATAAAAATTACAAGAAAATAACCAAAGACTTACTTTGATTTTGAAGTTAAAAGCTTAGATCCCTAAGAATGACGTCTCCCTAATTATCTTCATGTTTTACGATTTTACCATAGATCTGATCCCCTTTTTCTATTAATTGAATAACAATAAATTAGCTTTTATTTAATATTTATTCTACTATTTTTTTAAGTTAATTTATTATTATTCAAATAAATATTGTAGTCATCATGTGGTGTACTATTAATTATGCACTTAGAAAATATTATTAATTTAATATTATGTAGCACTAATTATGGTTTAGAAAATAATTTATTATTCAATATTTGTTTTTCTTTTTATTTTTTTATAACACAATTAGGAATTATTTATAGATATAAAATAAACTCAATTAAACAATGAAAAAAATAAGGAAATATCAAATGTATGTTTGTTTAATTGAAAACAACTTTTATGAAATATTTTCAAGAAATTTGCGAAATAACAGAAAATATATTACACAGATTCATCCAAACACCAGAAAGTATTAGCTTTTCTAGAAAAGTAAGTCATTTTCAAAAAATTATTTTTTGGAAGTCATTTTCAGTAAAACAAACGGAGCCTAAGTGAGTAATTGTTATATGATGAATTAAAAAGATATTTATTGATAAACTGAAGTATTATATGGATTTAAATTGAACGGTACATGTGTTGGATTATGTGGTGTTGATCTTTACTTAAATATAAAGAAGTCTTGACCAGGATAAAAGGATTTAGAGTTGCGACACTAGCCACAAGATGTCTCGACATAAGCATTAGAAAATCTAGTGTCACGATACTGGCCCCATGATGCCGCAACACTGGCCCTGTTTCCTCTACCTTATTTTTTTTTATTCGAAAAATCTGGAACCAACCCTAAATACAATCAAACTTTAGAAAAAGAACATAGAAATAATTTATAAAATCTTAAATGACCTTAAAAATGTATAAAAGATATTAATATTTATACTGAAATGTAGCATTCCTTACTCGGATTTAGCTACTAGCTCAGGGAATTGTGTCTTACAGTCTTATTTACTAAACCCTCGTTATATTAAGTTTCATCCCCTATTATATAAGAAAACTACCTCTTCTCTTAGGAGATTCGTATGGCAAGATTCATCTGCCTCAGGTGTATATGCATTTAATTTGTCTAATTTCAGTAAGAACTGATGATTTTATGGAACTGGAAATCAAAATTGCAAGATGCAAGGCAACAGAATTCCAATCCAATTAAGGACAAAAGCCTAAAATATTACAAGGTTATTTCAATCTGCTATGGTCCTTGAGGCTATAAGAGAAACCTTCATCTTCTCAACATTAGATGCATCAATCTTGGAAGACTTGGTAATCTTTTCGACAGACCCGGAGTAGGTATGGTTCGAACATTTGCACTCCCAAAGGCGGAAATCGCGAAAGCTAAGTCCTGCCCATAGTTGTACTGATAATGGACAACTCCCACGGGGAAAATAAAAAGATCTCCAGTTTGAAGTGTCTAGAGTATGTAACACATCATTTGCATCTACAAATCCGACTTTAAGAGAGCCTATAAGAAGAAAAAGAAGCTCGGCGGCATGAGAATGGCGATGGGACGGATTTAAGGAGCCTGAAGGGAATTGCAGAACAGCATAAGAAACACCCTGACCATTTAAGGCTGGAAATTCTGCCTCGCTCACTTTCATAAACTCAAAAGCTGTCGGTGGATTGGCCCCGATCAGGACACGAAAGGCGGTGTGTGTGAAGAAGTTTGCATCATCGGTGGTGATATTTGGAGGAACCACAGAGTCAAGCTTAAGGTCTATCTCACTACCATGTATCACCTGGGAAACCATTAGTACAAATAAAATGGCATGAATGCATGATATGATACCCATACCTGCAATTTTCAGATAATCTCCTAAGTACATAAAAGATGGTAAAACAAAAGCTAGTTATTAAAGGATTGTATATATTAAAAAGGAAGCTGAAACTTAATAGTAACTTGACAAATTCTTCACCATATGCAAATGGCCGGCAGCTATGAAGAAATACAATGCTAATATTTGTCTTGTATGTCATTTCTTGAACTTTTCACCAAAGGATCAAATATTGCAAGCCAATTTGCTCAAATTTATGATATTCCATATGCATCAAGACAGTTAACTGAAGCGTCTATTAAAGAATATGATACGGTATGGAAGACATGGATGCCGAACTCTGACTTAAAAATGTTGGAAAAATGTGATTTAAAATAATGTAGTTAGTACGATAAAATGACATTAAGGTTTCGTCACAATTTTTAATGATATGAGGAAAGTAGAATTCCAATTTCGGGTAGAAAACAATGGTATACACTACAAAGCTGCTGCTGCTGCACAAGAAAAATAATTCCATGATTTCTGAATAAAAACTGTAACCAAATGTGGGGTTGTCACTCTATCCGGTGATTGTGGGGTCAATAATTTTTTAAAAATTCGCTTTCCAAAATAAATTTTAATTTATACCACTAATAATTTTATAAAATAAAAATCTTATATAAAGTTAAATATAAAATCTTATATAAAGTTAAATAATTTTAAAGAAAATTCTTTTATTCTTTCTCTCTACAAATTTTATAAAATATATAATTAAACTTTCAATACTTTCAAAAATTTTATGCAAATAAATAGATTTTTATTAGATGAATGATTTTGAGATATTGATGTTGTATGAAATTGCTAATATTTTGATTAGGAAATAATTTTTAACGGATAGTTAATACAAATCCTTGAATAATTTAGGATTAAATATTTTTATATTCTTATATTTCTTGAATATTGATTAGAAATTTAGCATTTCTATTTAGAATATGATTATTTTGATTTATGCATAACATGTCACAAAAAAGTAATTAAGTTATTTTTATTTTTGTGAAAAGAATTATATTTATCATTAACCCGCCATGAGAATTGTGAATTCCTTTCAATTCAAAAGATAAAAGTGATATTGATAGGATATCAATTAATTTTTAATAATTTAAAATTTTATGGTCAACTTTTTACTAAAAGCAAACGTATTGGGGAAAAAACTTATTAAGTTGAAGTTATTTTTGTAATTATTTAACTTGTATGAATTATTATTGGTTTAATACTAATAATATAGTTGGTTTTATGAAGGGTTTAAGAGTTAGATTTATCTAATTATTATTTTAATAATTTTGTAGTACTTATCTTTACTTATATATTAATTTATCAAGTGCAAAAATTATACATTAAATTATAAGACTTTTTAAAGTATATTACTTTTTTTTTAATTTAACTCCACAATCAATTTTTTTAATATCAATTTAATAATTTAATTAACAATGAAATATATTCTATTTAGTCTCTAAATTTGTGCTTTAATGATATAAATATTTTGTTGCATAAGGGTACACGGTTGTTTTTTAGCATGATCTCATTAGTTAACAGCATATGCAACATTCAAATTTCAAAAATTATATAATATTAAATTTGAAAATTTTATGTGCATAAGTTAAAATAATTAATTACGTAAAATTGACGATTTTTCATTTTTATATATTTTACATTTATTTTTATTTTCATTGTAAAAGTTTATTTGACATTAATAATCACATGTATAAATTTGGGTAACTCCTTAAAAGAATGGGTCCGAACCAATAGAAGTTTGCGTCACAAAATAAGAAAAAAATTAACCCAAAAGCTTGTGGAGTTGAATGATGAAAATCCCGATGAAGAGCGATTAGCAGAGATCATTGAAGTCAAGCTAGCTTTAAATATGGAAGTTGATAAAGAATAATTTTTTTGGGAATAGCAAGCAAGGGCAAATTGGCTCAGACTGGGTGATCGTAACACAACGTTTTTTCACAACCATGCATCCTATCATAAGAAGTGGAACATAGTTAAAGGGCTTGAAGATGAAAATGACAGATGGATTAAGGGGGATAACGAATTGCTAAATTTAGCAGTAAGATATTTTTTGGATCTTTTCTCCACAAAACCTGTGCAAGATTGCTAGCATTTAAGGGCAGAAGTTCAACCTTGCATTCCTGGACATCTTAATGAGGAGCTTTCAGCTAACTTTAAAGAAGATGAGTTGTGGGAAGCCTTAGAAACAATGGCTCCTTTAAAAGCATCAGGTATGGATGGGTTCCCTACTCTCTTTTTTTTTTAAAATATTTGCATTTTATAGGGAATGATGTAGCTAGATTTTGTTTGGAATTTTGAACAATCAGAAAAATCTAGGCACTATTAACAATACCAACATAGTTCTAATCCTTAAAGTCAATAATCCAAAAAAGTGAGCCAATTTAGGCCAATTAGCCTTTGCAATGTAGCATATAAAATAATCTCGAAAGATATCGTCAATAGGTTTATAAAGGCTTATAGCTACTGCATTGAGGAAACACAAGGTGCTTTTGTCCCAAGTAAATAGATTACTGATAAAATATTAGTGGCATACGAATCGCTACATTCCTTTAAGAAGAAACAATATGGGATTGGAAATTTTGCCCTAAAGCTAGACATGAGCAAAGCATACAATAGGGTAGAGTGCACTTCCGTAGAAAAAATGATGAGAAAGCTTGGTTTCTATGAGAAGTGGGTTTCTTTAATCATGCGTTGCATTAAAAGTGTCTCATATTCTATTGTGTTTAATGGTGGGAAAGGGATTGAATTCAACCCTTCTAGAGGAATAAGGCAAAGAGACCCCTTAAGCCCATATCTTTTCATTATTTGCGCGGAAGGGTTCTCAAGACTTCTAAATAACACACGAAGGAAAGGAAGAGTAGAAGGAGCAAGAATTGGGAGAGCTGGTTTATCAATAACCCACTTTTTTTTTTTTGCTGATGATAGCATCTTATTTGGAAAAGAAACATTGGAGGGAGCATTAGCCATAAGGTCAGTGGTCAATGAATACGAAAAGATATCAGATCAGATGGTGAATTTCAAGAATTCATTAATTTATTTTAGTAACAATGCTCATGATACGGTCAAAAGGTAGATAGGGAGTGATTTGAGGGTTCGAATAGCCAACAACCCAGAAAAATACCTTAGACTTCCAACGATGGTGGGAAGAAGGAAGAGAAATGCCTTTGTTGAAATTAAAGAAAAATTCTTAACAAAAATACAAAATTGGAGTATTTGTAATTTATCTGTTAGAGGAAAAGAGGTGATTATCAAAAAAAATTTGCAAGCCATTCCACATGCTATGCAAGTTTTCAGATTACCAGTTTTATTATGTCAAGAGTTAGAGAACATTATGTGAAAATTCTGGTGGCGAAATTTAAAAATAAATAAGGGTATTAATTGGTGTAGTTAGGCATCATTATGTATCCCTAAAGCACAATGGGGATTTGGTTTTAGAGATTTATCAAGTTTTAATAAAGCCTTATTGGAAAAACAAAGGTGGAAGCTAATCACCAACTCTACAAGTTTACTCACGTAAGTAATGAAGTCTAAATACTACCCAATAAGTGATTTTCTTAAAGCCGAATTAGGGGCTTACCCTTTATTTACCTAGAAAGGCATATGGGGCACTCGAAGTGTTCTAGAATCGAGAATGCGATGGAGAATTGGAGATGGAAAGTCAGTTAATATATGAAATGATGTTTGGCTCCTTGGAGAAGAAAAGTTACAGTTTCAAAATATAGATTACAAGTACACATTAGTTGCAGATCTAATTGACCATGAATCTAATACTTGGAGGGAGGAAACCTTGAGGAGGTTGTTCCCCAAAGAATAAGTTAAAATAATTGATTCCATTTCCCTAGGGAATTCTTTGCAACCAGATATCAAGATTTGGCAAGGGGATAGATTGGTGGAGTATACGGCAAAAAGCGATTACAAACAATGTGTTACAAAAGAACTAAACCTATTGGGAATGAAATTACAACATTTTTAGAAAATACTAGAAAATATTATACAAAGATATGAAGCTTAAAAGTCCCCAACAAGGTACGAATTAATCTATGGAGAATCACAAACAACATATTGCCTACATTAAGTCATTTAAAAGCTTGTAGACTAAGGTATGATGCCTTGTACCCATTATGTGGAGAAGAAGATGAATCAATTAGCCATTTATTTAGAGATTGCAACTTTGCGAAACATGTCCTCCAGCAAATGGCAATAGCAATGGCACACACATGTCAATCAAACATGGAAACAGTTAGCTATGACTTTCAATATCAACATATTTCACTATAGGCAACATGATATAACAGAAACAAATACTATCATGAAGGTATTTGACAAAGTTCATACAAGATTTTGGCTTTTAATAAAGCATACATTACAGAGCTTGCCTGTAATAGCCCTGTTCAGACCCAATTCGGAACAGTGGTTTTGAGACCACAAATTTGAGTCAAAAAAATATTTTAATATTATTTTTGGTGTATAAAATATGTTAATTTATATGTGTGAAAATTTCGTGTGAAAATTTTATTGTTTGTGTGTCAGATTTAATAAAAAGGACTTAATCGCGTAAAATGTAAAAGTGGCTTTCTATTTGTTAAAGTACTTACTTGCTATGGTTTATTAATTGTAAAATCCTTAAAATGAAATTAGGCCACTATTAATGTTAGTGGATGGTAATGGACTTAATATATGTGATTGTATAATATTTTAACTAAGGTTAATTTTGTAAATTAGAAATATAAGTTAATAAAATTAAAACAAAACAAATGAAAGTCATTATTCATCATCTTCTTACTGAACATTAGAAAATAGAATAGGGTTATTGAGCTTTGAATATTCGGCACTCTTGAAGTATAATTCGGGTATGTGTTTTGCCCGATTTTTGATGATTTTTACGTTTTTGAGATCGTTGCTTTGAATACTAGCTAGCCCATGCTTGAATTTTTGAATTTGATGATGATTTTGTGTTTTTCCATTGTTTAAAGCTTGTGTTTTTTGTTGTTTGATGATGGAAAATAAAAATATGTTGCGAGATTAATATGTTTAATTAAGTGATTTTTGGTAAAAATGTCTATTTAGGACTAAATTGTAAATTTTGTAAATTGAGGGGTCAAAATGTGAAATAAATGAAAGAAATGTGCTGCTAGGGACCTTAGTGAAATTCGTCTAAGCATAGGTGTGGTTAAATTTTGGATATTTTGTGTTTTGTGAAATAGGGACTAAATTGTGAAAAATGTGAAATGTCAGGGGCAAAAGTGTAATTAGCCCATTTATGTGTTTTTTGATGAATTTGATTGAATATATGATTAAATAACTTTAATTTATATTAATTTAGATCAAGAAAAGAAGAAATTAGAATTGGACCGGGGGAAATCTAAAGTTGTCGAATAGTCGATCCGGTCTGTTCGTCTTTATATGAGGTAAGTTCATAGGTAAATAAATGTCATTAAATTCGACTGTATATATATATTTTAATTGTGCTGAATTGAGTTATTATTTGTATAAGTATGTTCAAGTTGAATTTGAATAAGTATGGGAGAAGTATTTACGAGCCTGAATTGATCGAGTTACGACATTCGAAAGCCCTATACGAACCTTAGGAATAGTTAGGATACATATGTCATGACACAGGACTCTGATATGTGATTCGTGTAAGACTACGTCTGGGACGTTGGCATCGATTTGTGATTTATGTGTAAGACCATGTCTGGGACATCGGCATCATATATGAGTTCGTGTAAGACCCTGTCTGGGACAGTTGCATCGATATGTGATCACATGTAAGAACACGTCTAGGACATTGGTGTTGTACGAGCTTTTCGACTATCCGAGTATCCTTATTAATTTCGAATGGTTCCACATGCAATATTAAGTAAAGATCGAATGTGAAATCAAGCAAAAAGGGTCAGGTATGTGCTAAGTTAAATGATTGAGAAATTAAGGTAAGTGTATTCTTATGATTTATATATGAAATATGCATTATAAGTGAGAACCATTTATGTTATGAATATATGTACATTCGGCCATTGACATTATGTGATTAATGTTTATGAGTTAATGTTTGAGTTGATAAACATACTTCATGTATACAAGGTCATAATTTGTTTGGTTCGATTTGGTTTATTTGAATTATGTACATTATTGAAATGTTTTATTTGCTTATCACTTACTAAGCTATTTAAGCTTACTGTGTGTGTTCGTTTGCTATTTTATAGATTATGGAAGCTAGTTACGAGCTCGGGGATCATCAAGAAAATCCGTCACACTATCGATTATTATTTCGATACTTTAAATAGTTTGAAGTTCGAACCTATGCCATGTATAGGCTAGCACTTGTTTTGGCTGATTTTGAAAGTGTATATAAATATAGCCATGTGAAAATGGCTTGATCATTATGCTTATGTTCGGTTATATTTGATCATGGTTTAAGCTCATTTTGATAAGTATGCTATATGACATATATGAGTGGTGTTTGGTTTTATGTCTTGATTTGGGTGATGATATGAACAACTTATAACTAGTTCATTTAATAAGTTTGGTATATGGTAAGATTTGCAAATTTGGTTAGTCTTGAGATTTGGCATTGGTAATGGGGTAGTTGATGAATTTATAGCCGAATATATAAATGTCATTTTAATTCATTTGTATTAGCCTAAATTTTAAATATAGATGATGGTTTTAGTTTAAATTATAATTTGGCATACGTGATTTAAATCATGTAGTTAATTGAATAGGTTATATGATTATTGCTATTGATATGTTTTGTTTGAGGTTTGGAAATGAAAGATCAAATTGTTAAGTTTAATATTTGAGTTGAAATGTGAAATATTTGTGGTTAAATAGTTTGGTATATGATAGATAGGTACTATTCTTTAATTTCGCTTGATAATAAGGTAATACGATGATTATATTATATGTATGTTCGATGGTCATTTAAATAACTATAAGTGACCCATTTGTTTAAATGTCAAGTTATGAAATAGCATGTCTAGCTTAAAATTTGGATGATGAAAATGGTAGAACCTAGTGAGGGTAAATTTGATAAATGAATGGTTGTCTATTTGAATTGTTGGTTCAATGAGTAATCATAAATGTGATATATATGTAACAGTAAAATTCGGCTTAAGTATGCGGTTCATTTTTTTGGTTGATTATATTAGTTAGATTGTGAATTAGGTATGGTATGACTTGACATTGTGATAAAAAAAAATGGTTCAATTTGATTTGGTAAAATGCGCATAATGTTATAATGTTTAAAATGTTATGATTTGGTACTTGTATTTAGAAATGGTTTGATAATGTTTAAAGTATAGTTGGTTATGTTATATAGTTACCTAATGTTTTATGCACAAATGAATATTAATCCGTGATATATGGCCAAAATGGTTTAATATGAGCATGTATAAAGATTTCAAACTGTTATGATTGTATTTAGCTAAGGATATAGATGTCTTGTTATATGCTCTGCATATGAAATGAATAATGGTTGTATTATGACTTGGATATTCAAATGTTATAGAAATGATTGCCATAGGGTTCGAACTCTATAATTATGAAACTTGTGCAAATTAGTTTTGATATTTAACTATGATCTGATGGTGTATGACTCTAAAATGTGAAATAATTGCGAAACGTTCCTATATGTTCGGTAATGCCTCGTAACTCTAGTCTGACGACGGATACGGGTTAGGGGTGTTACATTTGATTGGTATTAGAGCTATGATTTAGTCGATTCAAGGACTAACGTAGCGCATATGAGTCTAGCTATACATGCCATATTTATAAACTGTGATAGTGTGATGATTCCTGACAATTAAAATGTGTTTTCGTATAGTAAATGGATCTCGATCGAGACGTAGCTGATGATGTGGAAAGTCATGCACCCGCTCCTGCTCAAAGGGCAACACCGACTGATTCTAGGCTGATTACGAGTAGCTACGATGGAGAGGCTAAACAAGCCTTTTTCCAGATAATGAATGAGTGGTTCACTCAATATATTAGAATTAATCCGGCTGTTCAACAATCTCCACCCCTGCCTAATCCTTCTCAAATACCCGTGGTACCTCAAGTTATTGATTCAATGAGAATAAATAAGCCCCCGGTTGATAAAATAAGAAAACATGGGGCTGAAGGATTTAGTGCCACTGTTGATGATGATGCTGAGTGAGATGAATTCTAGCTCGATAACACTATTCGTGTGTTTGAAGAGTTATCCTGCACCCCTGACGAGTGTATTAAATGTGTTGTATCCTTGCTTTGAGATTCTGCATATCACTGGTGGAATACACTAGTTTCGGTGGTTCCAAAAGAAATAGTTACCTGAGAGTTCTTTCAGACTGAATTCCATAAGAAATACATCAGTCAGAGATTCATTGATAAAAAATGCAAAGAATTCCACGAGTTAAAATAGGGTCGCATGACAGTTACAGAATATGAACGAAAATTTGTGAGACTCAGTAGATATGCCCGAGAATGTGTATCAACCGAAGCAATAATGTGTAAAAGATTTGAAGACGGGTTGAATGAAGATATTAAGCTGTTAGTTGGGATTCTTGAAATAAAAGAGTTCATTGTATTAGTCGAGCGAGCATGCAAAGCCGAAGAGCTCCGGAAAGAGAAAAGAAAAGCTGACTTTGAAGCTAGAGATTCACAAAAAAGATCGTCGAGTAAAACATTTTAGCCTACATCAAATAAATTCTAAGATGACTTTAGCCGTTCAAAGGCTACTGCAGGCTATTCTAGACGTGATCGAGACAGACCACCTGTGAGCCAGAGAGCTACCTCCATACAGACCACCTGTGAGCCAGAGAGCTACCTCCATAGCTAGTGTTGGTAACATCCAACCAAACCAACCTGAGTGCAAACATTGTGGTGAACAACATCCCAGTAGTTGTAGATTGAATGATCAGGCCTGTTTTAAATGTGGATCGATGGATCACTTCATTTGTAAATGCCTTGAGTTGGTTGAGCAAGACATGAAGCAGAATATGAGGCCGAGTAACACGACAGCTTGAGGTAGACCATCCAGAAATATGGCTAATGTGAGTGGCAATCAGAGGGGAACTAAAGACACGACTATTAGATCTGAGGCTCGCGCACCTGCTAGAGCTTATGCTATCCGCGCTCGTAAAGAAGCTTCGTCTCCAGATGTGATCACCGGTACTTTCACTCTCTATGATACTAGTGTTGTTGCTTTGATTGATCCTGGATCGACTCATTCTTATATATGTGAAACTTTAGTATCCAGTAAGGCTTTGCCAGTAGAGTCTACTGAGTTTGTGGTATCGAACCCCTTAGGTCAGTATGTCTTGGTTGATAAAGTATGTAAGAAATGTTTGTTGATGATTCGAGATTCATGTTTTTCGGTTGATTTGATGTTGTTTCCATTAGATGAATATGATATAATTCTGGGTATGGATTGGCTAAAGTTACATAATGCTATTGTGAACTGCAAATGAAAGACTATTAATTTGTGATGCTAGAATGATGAGATTATTCAGATTGAGTTTAATGATTTGAATGGTTTACCGGCAGTGATATCTTTGATGTTAGCTCAGAAATATGTAAGAAAAGGTTGTTAAGCTTACTTTGCTTATGTGCTTGATTCTAAAGTGACTGAAAAGAAGATTGAATCAATACTAGTTGTATGTGAGTATCCAGATGTGTTTCCTGAAGAATTACCAGGTTTGCTACCGACCCGAGAAGTAAAGTTTGGCATTAAGTTAGTGCCGGGAACAACTCCAATATCGATAGCTCCATATAGAATGGCACTAAATAAATTAAAAGAATTGAAAGCTCAGTTGGAAGAATTGACAAATAGAGGCTTCGTGCGACCGAGTTTTTCTCCCTCGGGTGCATTGGTTCTATTTGTGAAAAAGAAAGACGAAACTATGAGAATGTGCATCGACTACCGAAAACTCAATCAGGTAACTATAAAGAATAAATATCCTTTGCCATGTATTGACGATCTGTTTGATCAGTTGAAAGGGGCTACCGTGTTTTCGAAGACAGATTTGAGGTTGGGACATTATCAGTTGCGAGTTAAAGACTCTGATGTGCTGAAAATTACTTTCTTAACGAGGTACGGACACTATGAGCTTTTAGTTATGCCTTTCAGACTTACTAATGCACCTGTTGCTTTTATAGATTTAATGAATCGAATATTCAGACCGTATTTGGATCGATTTGTGGTTGTGTTTATTGATGACATCCTAATTTATTCCTGTGATGAATCTGAGCATGCTAAACATTTGAGAATAGTGCTATAGACTTTGCGTGATATGGAATTGTATGTGAAGTTTAGTAAATGTGAGTTCTGGTTATAAGAAGTCAATTTTCTGGGACATGTAGTATCAGCATCGGGTATTCGGGTTAATCCGAGCAAGATTTCGGCAATACTAGATTGGAAGCCTCTAAGAAATGCATTTGAAGTCTGAAGCTTTCTGGGACTCATCGATTATTACAGATGATTTGTAAAGGGCTTCTCAATGATTGCAACACCAATGACAAGACTACTTCAGAAAGATTTTAAGTTCGAGTGGTCAAAAAAGTGTCAGAACAGTTTTGATCGGTTGAAAGCTTTGTTAACTGAAGCTCTAGTGTTAGTTCAACCAGAATCGGGTAAATAATTCGTGATCTATAGTGATGCATCTTTGAATGGTCTAGGCTATGTTTTGATGCAGGAAGGCAAAGTCATAGCTTATGCCTCGAGACAGTTAAAGCCGCATGAAAAGAACTATCCGACACATGATCTAGAATTGGCAGCTATTGTGTTTGCGTTGAAGATTTGGCACCATTATCTGTTCAGTGAGAAATGTCACGTTTATTCCGATCACAAAAGCTTAAGATACTTGATGACTCAGAAAGATCGAATCTACGACAACGAAGATGGTTAGAGTTATTAAAAGAATATGAGCTTATAATTGACTACCACCCGGGAAAGGCCAATGTTGTTGCTGATGCTCTAAGTCAAAAATCTCTGTTTGCTTTGCATGCAATGAATGCACATATGGCTCTATCTAATGATGGCTCGATTGTAGCTGAGTTGAAAGCGAGACCATTATTTATGCAACAGCTTTGTGAAGCTTAGAAAGTCGATAATGAATTGTTAGCAAAACGGGCTCAATGTGATTTGAATACTGATTCAGAATCCTGAGTTGATGTTGAGGGTTGTTTGAGATTCAGAGGCTAAATATGTGTTTCGAGAAATTCAGAGTTGATTTGAATGATTTTGAATGAAGCTCATAGTAGTCGGTTATCTATTCATCCGGGAAGCACAAATATGTATAATGATCTGAAACAACTTTATTGGTGGCTTGGTATGAAGCATGACATCTCTGAATTTGTTTCGAAATGTTTAATTTGTCAGTAAGCTAAAGCTGAGCATCAGGTTTCATCTAGGTTACTTCAGCCAGTTATGATTCCCGAGTGGAAATGGGACAAAATCAAAATGGATTTTGTATCAGGGTTACCTCTGTAATCGAGTAAGAAAGAGTCAATCTAGGTTATTGTGGATAGATTGACTAAATCGACTCATTTCATTCCAATTTGCACAGATTACTTGCTTGATAAGCTTGCTGAGTTGTACATTTCTCAGATTGTGAGATTGCACAGAGTACCTATCTCTATTGTTTCAAATAGAGATTCGAGGTTCACATCGCCATTTTGGAAGAAACTTCAAGATGCATTAGGTACGAAACTACACTTTAGCACTTCTTTTCACCCACAGCCAGATGGTCAGTCTGAATGAATTATTTAGATACTCGAGGATATGTTGAGATGTTGCATTCTTGAGTTTGAAGGTACGTGGGAACAATACTGGTCACTGGTTGAATTTGCGTATAATAATAGCTTTCAATCGAGTATCAAAATGGCTCCTTACGAGGCTTTGTATGGTCGTAAATGTCGAACACCTTTATATTGGACTGAACTCAGTGAGAAAAAGATACACGGGGTCGATTTGATCAAAGAGATTGAACAGAAAGGGGAAGTGATTCGTGATAATCTAAAAACAGTGTCAGATTGTCAAAAATAGTATGCAGACTTGAAACGAAAAGATATTGAGTTTAAGATCGGGGACAAAGTGTTTTTATAAAGTTTCACCGTGGAAGAAAATACTTCGATTCAGTTGTAAAGGCAAATGAGTCCGAGATTTATTGGGTCGTACGAGATTATTGAGTGTATCGGGCCGGTTGCTTACAGACTGTTGTTGCCACCTAAATTAGAAAAGATCCATAACGTATTCCATGTTTTGATGCTTCGACGATACCGATCTGATCCCTCACATGTGATTTCCTCGTCTGAGATTAAGATTCAATCAGATATGACATACGAGGAATAACCGATCCATATTTTAGATTGCGAAGTTAAAGAATTGAGAAATAAGCAAATTTCTATAGTGAAAGTCTTATGGCATCGACACTGGGTTGAAAAAGCTACGTGAGAACCCGAAGATGCAATGAGAGAACGTTATCCAAACCTATTCGCCGGTAAGATTTTCGGGGACGAAAATCCCTAAGTGAGGAGATTTGTAACAGCCCGATTTAGACCCTATTCGAAACAGTGGTTTTGGGACCAAAAATTTGAGATAGAAAAATATTTTCATATTATTTTTGGTGTGTATAGCATGTTAATTTATACGTGTGAAAATTTCGTGTGAAAATTTTATCGTTTGTGTGACCGATTTAATAAAAAGGACTTAATCGCGTAAAATGTAAAAGTCGCTTTCTATTTGTTCAAGTACTTATTTGCTATGATTTATTAATTATAAAGTCCTTAAAATGAAATTGTGCCACTATTAATGTTAGTGGACGGTAATGGACTTAATATATGTGATTCTATAATATTTTAACTAAGGTTAATTTTGTAAATTAGAAATATAAGTTAATAAAATTAAAACAAAACAAATGAAATCCATTATTCATCATCTTCTCATCGAAGATTAGAAAAGAGATTAGGGTTCTTGAGCTTTGAATATTCTGCACTCTTGAAGCATAATTCGAGTATGTGTTTTGCTTGATTTTTGATGATTTTTACGTTTTTAAGATCGTTGCTTTGAATACTAGCTAGCCCATGCTTGAATTTTTGAATTTGATTATGATTTTGTGTTTTTCCATTGTTGAAAGCTTGTGGTTTTTGTTGTTTAATGATGGAAAATAAATATATGTTGTTAGATTAATATGTTTAATTAAGTGATTTTTGGTAAAAATGTCTATTTAGGACTAAATTGTAAATTTTGTAAATTGAGGGGTCAAAATATGAAATAAATGAAAGAAATGGGTGCTAGGGACCTTAGTGAAATTTGGCTAAGCATGGGTCTGGTTAAATTTTGAATATTTTATGTTTTATGAAATAGGGACTAAATTGTGAAAAATGTGAAATGTCAGGGGCAAAAGTGTAATTAGTCCATTTATGTGTTTTTTGATGAATTTGATTGAATATATGATTAAATAAGTTTAATTTAAATTAATTTAGATCAAGAAAATAAGAAACTGAAATTGGATCGAGGGAAATCTAAAGTTGTCGAATAGTCGATCCGGTTTGTTCGTCTTTATCCGAGGTAAGTTCATAAGTAAATAAATGTTATTAAATTCGACTGTATATATAATTTAATTGTGCTGAATTGAATTATTATTTGTATAAGTATGGGAGAAGTATTTACGAGCATGAACTGATCGAGTTACGACATTCGAAAGCCCCATACGGACCTTAGGAATAGTTAGGATACATCTGTCATGACATAGGATTTCGATATGTGATTCGTGTAAGACCACGTCTGGGACATTAGCATCGATTTTTGATTTACGTGTAAGACAGTGTCTAGGACGTCGGCATCGTATATGAGTTTGTGTAAGACCCTGTCTGGGAGAGTGGCATCGATATGTGATTAGATGTAAGACCACGTTTGGGATGTTAGCGTTGTACGAGCTTTTTGACTATCCGAGTATCCTTATGAATTCCAAATGGTTCCACGGGCAATATTAAGTAAAGATCGAATGTAAAATCGAGCTAAAAGGGTCAGGTATGTGCTAAGTTAAATGAGTGAGAACTTAAGGTAAGTGTATTCTTATGATTTATATATGAAATATGCATTATAAGTGAGAATTATTTATGTTATGAATATATGTACATTCGACCATTGAAATTATTTGATTAATGTTTATGAGTTAATTTTTTGTTGATAAACATACTTCATGTACACAAGGTCATAATTTATTTGGTTCGATTTGGTTTATTGGAATTATGTACATTATTGAAATGTTTTATTTGCTTATGACTTACTAAGCTATTTAAGCTTACTGTGTGTGTTCGTTTGTTGTTTTATAGATTTTGGAAGCTAGTTATGAGCTCGGGGATCGTCATGAAAATCCATCACACTATCGATTGTTATTTTGGTACTTTAAATAGTTTGAACTTCAAACCTATGGCATGTATAGGCTAGCACTTGTTTTGGTTGATTTTGAAATTGTATATAAATATAGCCATGCGAAAATGGCTTGATCATTATGCTTATGTTCGGTTATATTTGATCATGGTTTAAGCTCATTTTGATAAGTTTGCTATATGACATATATGAGTGGTGTTTGGTTTTATGTCTTGATTTGGGTGATGATATGAACAACTTATAACTAGCTCATTTAATAAGTTTGGTATATGGTAAGATTTGCAAATTTGGTTAGTCTTCAGATTTGGCATTGGTAATAGAGTACTTGAAGAATTTATAGCCGAATATATAAAGGTCATTTTAATTCATTTGTATTAGCCTAAATTGTAAATATAGATGATGGTTTTAGTTTAAATTATGATTCGGCGTAGGTGATTTAAATCGTGTAGTTAATTGAATAGGTTATATGATTATTGCTATTGATATGTTTTGTTTGAGGTTTGGAAATGAAAGATTAAATTGTTAAGTTTAATATTTGAGTTGAAATGTGAAATTTTTGTGGTTAATTAGTTTGGTATATGATAGATAGGTACTATTATTTAATTTGGCTTGATAATAAGGTAATATGATGGTTATATTATGTGTATGTTCGATGGTCATTTAAATAACTATAAGTGACCCATTTGTTTTAATGTCAAGTTATGAAATAGCATGTCTAGCTTAAAATTTGGATGATGAAAATGGTAGAACCTAGTGAGGGTAAATTTGATAAATGAATGGTTGTCTATTTGAATTGTTGGTTCAATGAGTAATCATAAATGTGATATATATGTAACAGTAAAATTCGGCTTAAGTATGCGGTTCATTTTTTTGGTTGATTATATTAGTTAGATTGTGAATTAGGTATGGTATGACTTGACATTGTGATAAAAAAAAATGGTTCTATTTGATTTGGTAAAATGCGCATAATGTTATAATGTTTAAAATGTTATGATTTGGTACTTGTATTTAGAAATGGTTTGATAATGTTTAAAGTATAGTTGGTTAGGTTATATAGTTACCTAATGTTTTATGCGCAAATGAATATTAATCCGTGATATATGGCCAAAATGGTTTAATATGAGCATGTATAAAGATTTCAAACTGTTATGATTGTATTTAGCTAAGGATATAGATGTCTTGTTATATGCTCTGCATATGAAATGAATAATGGTTGTATTATGACTTGGATATTCAAATGTTATAGAAATGATTACCATAGGGTTCGAACTCTATAATTATGAAACTTGTGCAAATTAGTTTTGATATTTAACTATGATCTGATGGTGTATGACTCTAAAATGTGAAATAATTGCGAAACGTTCCTATATGTTCGGTAATGCCTCGTAACTCTAGTCTGACGACGGATACGGGTTAGGGGTGTTACATTGCCATGCTGTAGGAAGAAACAACATGCAAATTCAATACGGAGAAAACCTAGTGGGAACCTCCGATAAAAAGTCATATAAAAGTGAATTTTTATATCCTGTTTAACGAGCAAAGCAACAAAGTAGTTTCAAAAATAATTATCAGGAATTGTATGGGGCTAGTTATGGGTTCAAGTACTTACCCGACAAACAACATCCATGACCAGACAACCGCTGCAGCTTATACATGTCTCCAATGAGTGGTTTTTAAAAGAGAAATGGGTTTTGACAAAGTTATCATTCAAGGCAATTCAAGGACCGTCATAAAAAGGCTACAAAATTTGGAATATGACAGATTAGTAATTGCAGGTATTATAAACGATATAAAATAAAAAGCAAGAAACTTCAAGCATTTTTCGTTTCGTTACATACCACGGGAAGCTAATGGGGCAGTGCACAAGGTGGCTGCTTGGGAGAAAGGAAGTGTCTGTCCGACTTATTGGTTAGAAGAAACGTCGTTTGAGTTTGAGCCTATAGTTTTAAGAGAACAACGATGATGTGATTAGAGGGTGTAATATCGATGGTGTGGTGAACTGAGTCCAAAGAAAGAAAAGGTGTGATCGAAGCTCCGTGGAACTCTGAAAATGATGGGATCTGGGGAAAAAGGATGAAGATTGAAATATTAAGGTTACCAGGTCCTTTGACGAGGAAACATTCAGCAACACAGTGATAGTACGAAAGGGGAAGGGAAAGTTAGGATTAGGGTTTTTTTCATTTTTTGTTTTTTAGTATTATATAGAAACATTTAACTTTCTCATTGCAAAAGTTAAGGGCCCAGTTTCAACTTTTAGGAAATGCAAAATCAAGACACAAACCAAGGTTTGCAGTTATAGGACGACAGATGGCAATGGTAGATGGATTAGTGTTTCTTTTTAGGATTTTGTATTTATTACTTGCCTTTCCCTATACAATAAAACCTCAATAAAATAATACCCTTGGGACATTATTATTTTATTGAGGTTACTAGTTTATCTGTAAATGAATATTTTATTTGTTTATCGATAAATTAATATTTATTAATTTATAGAATATTTCATACTTTATGTGTAACATCCTGAATTAGGGCCTAGTCGGAATAGTGGTTTCGAGACCACGAATTCGACGTAAGAAAATTTATTTTTATTATATTTTTATGGTCTAAAATTCTATGTAATTGTTTTTTTGAAAATTTCGTATGTAAATTTTGACGTTTGGGCACTCAATTTAGTCAAAAGGACTAAATCATAAAAAGTGCAAAAGTTGAGTTCTACATGCTAGAGGTGTCCAATTGTTATGAAATTTTAAATTGGAGGTCCTTAAATGGCAATTAGACCATTGGTTAATTTTTCGGACAAAAATGGACATGAAATGGGTGAAATAGAATATTTTTAAGTTATTTTGGTCATTTAGTAATTAAAATGAATTAAAAACAAAATTAAAAGCCAATTTTTGTCCATCTTCAACCTTTTGGCTGAAACTTACATGGAGAAGACATAGCTAGGGTTTTTCAAGCTTCCAAGCTCGATTGTAAGTCTGTTCAAGCCCTGTTTTTAATGATTTTTACGTTTTTGAGATCCTCACAACAAGATTCACCTATTTCTACCATTTATTTGAGTTATGATGAAGGTCTAGGGTTTGACCATGTTAGAAATTTGTTCATTTTGATGTTTAATGGTAGATTATGCATGTTTATGGTTGAAGAAACAACTTTTACTAAGTAGTTTTCGGTGAAAACGCTAAAAATGACTAAATTACAAAAGTTATAAAATTTGTCACAAAAGTGTGTTTTGATGAGAATTGTAGTTTTCTATAGTTACGAAAATGGTTCGGCTAGGCTTAAAGAGTGAGGAAATTGAATAAAAATCATTTTACGAGCCTAGGGGAAAAAGTGTAATTATGACAAAGTTTAGGGGCAAAAATGTAATTTTTCCAAATTATGATTTTTGGATCACATTAAATAATGTGACTAATAATTATACTAAATGTGATATCATAGATCAAGGAAAACGAGGATTGGACCTAGATCGGGTGAAAAATGGAAAATCGACGGTTAGGTTCCTTTTTGCCATTTTGGGTATCGAGGTAAGTTTGTATGATAATAATAATGAAATATGATGCTTGAATTGTAATTCTCTATTATTATGGCATAAAGTGTATGATTTAATATATTGGAAGTTTGATGGAATATGATGTTTCATTGAAACGAGTAAGTTTGTATGTAAATAACATATCGTTTTTACTTATGTTATAATATTTTGTTATTATATGAGAAATGATCACTTGATGTAAATTATGAATTGAATTTGATTATGGATGAATTAGAAAAATGTTGAAAAGTGAGGAATTTCCCAGTTGGACCTTCAGAATAGAAAATATACGAATGATCTATTGTGAGAACACATGTGTAGTGCTATATGTAGGCTACTATGTGTCTAAGATGGTTTTAGGTCACGTGTGTAGTACTAAGTGCAGGCTACTACGTGTACCAGATGGTTAGGTCGTATGTGTAGTACTAAGTGCAGGCTATTATGCATACCCGATAGCTCCGATCACATGTGTGGTACTAAGTGCAGGCCACTATGTGTAAGAGACGGTTTTGGTCACAGATGTAGTACTAAGTGTAGGCTACTATTTGCACCAAATAGCTTTGGTTACAAGGGTGGTAATATGTGCAGGCTACTGAGTATCTGTTATTATTTCGATGAGTTCAACGGGAAACTGACTAAGTGAAAATACATGTGATCATGTAATGAATAGTGTAGTTGAATATGACTATACGATGAATAAGTGCAGGTATATGTGTGTGAAAATTTATGAGGAATGTGCTTGACAGTTGAGTGAACTTTTGGAAAGATGGAATGGAGTAAGTGAGATTATGTAAGAGTGAAATTTGTTACAAAACAGTTTTGGACAGCAGCAGTTGTGTGAGTTTGAAAAATCACCAAAAATGGTAGAAATCGAATTCAAAGTTGAATAAGATATGAAATAAAAGCTTATTGAGTCTATTTTCACATAAAAGAAACAGTGAAAGCAAAATAATTTTTTATTTTGTGATATTTGAATTTTTGTGAGACAAAGTCAGAATGATTTTTGAATCCCCTGTTCTGATTTGAGAAAATCATTAAAAGTTGTAAAAAAATAATTATGGGTTATGAATTATATGCTTAAAATTATTAATGTGTCTATTTTCGAAAGAAATGGACAAGAACATTATCTAAATCTTGTACGAAGAGATAATTAATTTTTAGTGCAGAGGGGTCGAAACTATCAAACAGCGAAAAGGGGTGACTTTAAAGAATAAACTGTACTTATTGGCTAGACTAAAAATTTTTAAAATTTTATGGTAAGAAGATATGTGAATCTAGTTTTAGGAAAATTAACGGTTTTCAATTTGGAGACTCGTAGCTCTAGATATAAATAATTTAGTGACTGTTACTCGAGAAAACAACTTAACTGGACTTTGAATAAATAGAGAGAAATTAAAACATAGCATGTTAATACATTGCTTACTATTTTTCATGCGAGCTTACTAAGCATAAAGATTACTCCCTCCTTCCTATTTCCTTTATTATTGTCAGGTTAGCTCGGGGTTGGAGGTCGTCGGAGGCAGTATCACACTATTAAGCCAATACCCTTGGAATATTGATACATATGTTAGAAATATCAAGTGAGTGGCATGTATAGGAACCTAGTTTTATAACATGTGTTATCATAATTTGGCCAAATGTATTTGCCTATATTGAGCTATTGTATATGGCCATGAGGTGTGGCTCATATTGATTATGACTAGTAAATCTAGCTATTCATGTTATGTCTAATAATTATGATGTGAATATGTTTGTTTGCCATGCATGGTTGGTAAAATGTTGCATGTGTTGAATCCATGCTTTGTGATCAGTCGAGGTGGTCATGATCATGAATTAAATGTGTAATATGGTAATAAGATGATAATACCTTGAACATAGATGTTAGATGGATAAGTTGGTAACCATAGTATAATGGTATAAAGTGAGAATAAATAATAATGTTAATTGAATATGAAATTGGTGTGGAATGTCTTAGTCAAGCATATTGTCCTATGTATGTGAAATGTCGGTACTCTATAAAGACATAACTTGGCTAGAATATGTATGCCTAATGATAAGTTAGAATTAATTAGCATGATGATAACTATGGTATAAAAGTGTAAGTGGTAAGGTATTTGGCAAAGCCAAATGAATAAGGTATGGTATGTCTAGACTTGGTTTACTGTGAGAAAGGGGTAATACATGTATGATGATTTGTAGATGTTATGTTTGTTTCATAATTGAGGATGTTGAATGCCATTGGAATCCTGTATGTGTGTATGCATGTAAGGATGACAAAAAGTTGTGGAAAATAGCCTAAGTTTTCGCCTCACGGGCAGAGACACGACCGTGTGTCCCAACCGTGTAGAGGACACGACCTCTGGCCATGGGCGTGTGCCTTGGTCGTGTGCCCTTAAATGGTTGTTGACGTCATAAACAGAGAGTTACATGGGCTGAGGACACGGACATGTCCAAAGCCACACAGGCGTGTGACTCTTCAAAATATGAAAAAAATTTCCTAAGTATTGTAAAACCTTCAGAAGTTTACGGTTTAGTCCCAAACCACCCCTGAAGTTTTTTTTTGGGCTTCGTAGACCTAAATAAGGTACTAATGTGATTGAATGTTTCAAAATATGAATGAAATTTTATGGCCCGTTTTGCATGGTTGATTGCGTTTAAGTCTGATAATGTCTCGTATCCTATCCCGGCATCGGACACGAGTAAGGGGTGTTACATTATGCACGGATTTTTTTTATCAAAATCCAATATGCATGTAGGTACAATGAATCAAAGTTAATTGGTTCATGTAACCAAAAAGGAAAAAAGAGTTAACGGTTTCAAAATCCAATATGTATATATTCATTGGATAGATTAAAAATTTTATTATAAATAAACACATGTATGTATCAAATTATTGAAATTCATATAATCTTTTTGTAACACCCCATATTCGGCCTAAACGACAAGGCCAAGTCTGAAGAGCTACATCGAATATTTCTCAAAACATAACTCCTAAAACTTAGTCTTTGTAAAGTCATCCATAAATTAAAGGAATTTAACAACATAAAGTTTAATTTGAGTTCATCATCTTAGTAAGTAGAATTCCTAAAATATACTGAAAATAAACCACTAATATGGATGATAATAAAAGCTAATACATAATATGATCGAGTTCCTGACCCGCCGGCCCGATCAAGTCTATGCGTTATCTGTAATTTAATCAATAGACAAAATGAATTAGCAATGCAATAAGGAAAATAATTACATATTCAGTAGAGCTGTGAGTAGATCGATAAAGTTCCAAGTTTAAATTTTGAATCAAACTCAGAAGGCAATTTGATCAATTAATAGACCAGAATAGACTAGACAGATAACAAGTCAAATTATTGTCAGATACAGAATACATCAGAACAGATGCAATTATCCTACCCTCATCTACTACACACCATCTCCGACCAACTTAACACACCAAAATGAGTAATTAATACTCATACAACCCTACACACCATATAGTGTCCTTATGCACATTTTCATTAGTTACAGGCTACTTGCCAAATTAGATTACAGATACTGATGGTTTAACCACTAATTTAGAACAGAGCACTTCCTCCTTTGCACAAATTCCTACCCAAATGTAGATGCAGATTTCAAATGTCAGTTAATACATAGATATATACGACCATTCAGATACAAATCATGCTCATACAAGATAAATCAATAGCATTAACTATTTTCACACACAATACACATACGAATTTTTAGTACTCAATCCCAGATAACAAAATAATGCTTTATACAGTTTAATTCAGTTCATATGGACCCCATAGAAGGCATGTATTCGTGTCATATGATACTTGTGGACCGAGGGAAAAATTCAAAATATTACTCCACACGCCCGTATGGTTTCACATTGCCTGAATATCTGGCTCGTGAGGTTCCACACGGCCTAGCACACACCCGTGTGTTTGCCCGTGTGCTTCACACGACCCAACACACATTCATTTCACTTGGCAATGTGGTCTTAATGCACAAACAATGTGTTACATGACCTGGACACACACCCATGTCTTTGGCCTGTGTAAACCCTGCACAAGACATTCCCACACACAATGTAAACACACATCCGTATCCTTAGCCCGTGTGTCTCTAATTCGTGAATAGTGAGTTACACGACTATGTGGTGTCAACAGCCACATTTTTTGGCATCCGAAATTCATAAAAAATCAAATTTTTGTACACACATGAAGTAGTCTCAAAATAGGAACAACGTAGAAGACTCCCGACTCCTAAAATGACCATTCAATAACTCAATTAACAACTTAATTGAACCAAAACGCTAATTTAAAGTCAAATTAAACTATGTCAAAAACTTCAACACAAAAACCTCGAAACGTAGAACATTCACTTACCGATGATCGTTCGACCCCTAAACCAAAATTAAATTGTCGGAAGAACATTCCTCGCAATATCTTCGCCTAAACGGAAGCAAAACGAAGAGTTAACGAGGGTTGAGAAATCCCTACAGTAACATTCAAACTCACAATGCCACGACAAAAACAACGAAAATAGAACAAAACAACAAGAGACTTACACAGAACACTTCAATTGAAACAATGAACAACATAACAACCTTGATATAATCCTATAACAAAGTTACCAAGGTAATCAAACAAAAAGAAAGAAAAGGAAATGGAAGAAAAAGGAAATAAAAAATAAAATAAAAGGGAAAAAGAAGAAGAAATGTTAATAAAAAAATAAACTAACAAAAATGTTTAAAACGTTTAATAGATAACACACAAAAGATTATTTCTCTATCGACTGCGTAGAGATTCTAACATAGGATCAGGAAGTAATAAAATGCTTAACCAGCGAACCAATAGGCTTATTCTTGACACAATTTAACAAGGAATTAAACTTAAGTCGGTTACTCAAAAATAGAGATTAACCTAGACTAAAACAACAAAACTTCTCAAAGATGAGACTCTAACCCCGTATCTCAAACACACAAATAGAACTCATAGCCACAGATACAGAGATTTAATTACAAAAAAATTCAATAGTCAAACGTTCAAATTTTGAGGCGTTACAACTCTCTCCCTGTAAAAGAAATTTCAACATCAAAATTTACTTGACTCAAATAAATAGGGGTATTACCGACGAATGGAATCCTCGGGTTCCCAAGTGTTTCCTCGGTGCCGTGATTCCACCACAATATCTTAACCAGAGGGAAAGTTTTCTTCCTCAATAATTTGACATCTCGGTCTAAAATCTGAACAGGTCTCCTTAAAAGTTAGATCTGGTCAAACCTCGATCTCCACAATAGCAACCATGTGCGATAGATCAGACCGATACCGCCTCAATATCGAGACATGGAACACATTATGAATTTGATCCAACTCAGGAGGTAATTCTAGCTAATAAACAATAGGTCTAACATGTTTTAGAATACAGTAAGGCCCAATGAACCTCAGGCCCAACTTGCCCCTACGTCCAAATTGAAAATCCTTTTTCTACAGAGACACTTTCAAGAATACCCGATCACCTACAAAAAACTCGATATCTTTTCTCTTTAAGCCTGCATATGATTTCTGTTGGTCAAAAGCAACTTTAAGACGGTCTCGAATTAATTTAATGGTATTTTTAGTATCAAAAACTAGCTCAGGACCGAAAACACGATGATCACCTAACTCATTCCAACACAGAGGAGTACAATGTTTATAACCATACAGAGCCTCGTAAGGTGCCATCTGAATACTAGACTGGAAGCTATTGTTGTATGAAAATTAGGCAATGACAAATAATCCTCCCAACTAACCCTAGAAATAAATTACACAAACCCAAAGCATATCCTCTAGAATCTAAATAACTCATTCGAACAGTCCATCGGTCTAAGCCTAAATCAGGTAAGGAATTTACAGTTTACAGTGATACATCATTGAATGGTTTAGGATGTGTCTTGATGCAAGATGGTAAGGTAGTAGCCTATGCTTCACGATAGCTAAAGCCACATGAAAAGAAATACCCGACGCATGATTTTGAATTGGCAGCCATAGTGTTTGCATTGAAAATCTAGCGGCATTACTTCTTTGGTGAAAAATGTCACATATTCACTGATCATAAAGGCCTAAAATATTTGATGTCATAGAAAGATTTGAATTTGAGACAGTGCAAATGGCTAGAATTGCTGAAAGATTATGATATTGTTATTGATTACCATCTGGGGAAGGCTAATGTAGTGGCCGATGCTTTGAGCAGAAAATCCTTGTATGCTTTACGAGCAATGAACACTCGATTTTCGTTGTCTGATAATGGTTCAATCATAGTTGAGTTAAAAGCTAGACCAAAATTTTTACAGCAAATTTTTGAAGCTCAAAAAAGTGATAGCAAGTTGCAAGCAAGACGGGTACAGAGTGAATCGACTCCTGACTCAGAGTTTCAAATTCAGAGGCAGAGTATGTGTACCAAAAGATTTTGAACTAGTACAGAAGATCTTGAATGAAGCTCATAATTGTAACATGTCTATTCATCCTGGTAGTAATAAAATGTATAACGATTTGAAAAAGATGTACTGGTGGCCGGGAATGAAAAGAGATATTTTTGAGTTTGTATCTAAATGCTTGATATGTTAGCAAGTAAAAGCTGAACATCAGTTGCCTTCTGGACTATTGCAACTGGTTACGATACCGAAATGGAAATGGGAAAGAATTACTATGGATTTCGTAACAGGATTACACCTATCTCCAAAGAAGAAAGATGCCATTTGGGTAATTGTTGATCGATTGACTAAGTCTATACACTTTATCCCGGTACGTATGGATTTTTCCTTGGATAGATTAGCTGAGTTATATGTTTCTGAGATAGTTAGATTGAATGGAGTGCCTGTCTCCATTATTTCAGACAGAGATCCTCGGTTTACTTCTCGATTCTGGAACAAATTTCAAGAAGCTCTAGGTACTTAGCTACACTTTAGTACTATTTTTCACCCTCAAACAAATGGTCAATCTAAACGGGTAATACAGATCTTAGAAGATATGGTTCGGTGTTGTGTACTCAAATTTGAAGGTAACTGGGAAAGGTATTTGCCTCTAGTTGAATTTTGTTATAATAATAGTTATCAGTCTAGTATTAAAATGGCACCGTATGAAGCCTTGTATGGTCAAATGTAGAACTCCATTCTTGTAACACTCCAAACCCGACCTAGACGTTATGGCCAAATTTGGCGTGTCACATTGAAGTGTTTTTCAAAAACCATGTTTTCATTGAAACCCTTCTTACTATTTAAAACCTCTGGCCATTTCATTCCTTGTGGAAACCTCAGTTTAGGTTGGTTTATTTTGCAAAACGTGGTTCACTGGAAAGTTATTCCTATTTAAAATGGTGTTTGCTTTTGAAGCTTAATTTAAAATGGTCGATTTACGAAAACATGATATTTAAAAGTTAAGTTGCAAAAACGTAGTGTTTTGAAAATAATTATTGTTTTGGAAAACCGCGATCTACTTCTAACAAATATAAAACATAGTAAATAAAATCCCAAAGTTTAAAATAAAAACTAGAGAGGCCTTATTACAAACCAAAACGAAATTAAAGTACTGAGAAGCAAATAAACGCAGTAGATAACAAAAATAGTTGTGTGGCCATCTTCGAGTTCCTCGTAGCACTGATCCTCCTAATGCTGGGGATTACCTACACAATTAAAAACAGGGTGAGTTTATGAAAACTCAGTGTAATCCAAACAGTCAGTCAAAAAAAGAATTTAGAACCAAACTAGGCTTGAGCCCTATTCAGTAACAAAATAGTCCAATTCAGAATATATGTGGGCCACAGCCCGATTCATTAACATTTGGGTCTCAACCCTTCACAGTATCAATTGGGCCTAGCCCATCTCAGAAACAATATCAGTTGGGCCTAGCCCATATCAGAACAAATATCAGTTGGGCCTAGCCCATTTCAACTTCAAACCCATATGAATAATGCATGATAACCCATCCAACCCTGCACTTGCCTTCGTCCAGCACTGCACTAGCTGTGGGGAATAAATCACCCACGCCATCCCTACACTTATAGTGTTAGCACCGGTTGCAGCACTAATTAGAGTCGCAGCAAAGCTGCTAATATCAGAATATGTGGCACAACCAACAATACATTTTCTTCCTTCATAATAATATCCCAATCCCAAGCAGTATGTCATGTATGCAGAATGTCATGCACAAAAGCAGTCATACAAATCACAGACAAAACAATCATTCACCCTTGAGGGAAAACTAATCATTTTACCCTTTAGGGGTATTTTGGTCATTTTACTAATTTTGGGGGGTACCCGTACAGATTACAACCTCATAAATGGTCTATCATCGCCTTGAGTGACTTAGGTAACCTAGATGGTCAAAACAATGTAAATAGGCCCAAGGCCCATTACTCGACCCAAGTGGGCCCACACGCTCGTGTGGCCCATTTAGCCCAATTTCTGTCATGGCTATGCGAACACCATAGCCCAGTTCATTATTTGTCACTTACTGCAGATTTTATCCATGTGGGGCCCACGAGCCCATTGGACCCACACGGCCCATCAAGGCCCATCAAGGCCCAGAGCAGCCCAAGTACACGAGAATGCTCGTTCT
This sequence comes from Gossypium longicalyx, assembly GCA_025698465.1. Lineage (NCBI taxonomy): Eukaryota > Viridiplantae > Streptophyta > Magnoliopsida > Malvales > Malvaceae > Gossypium > Gossypium longicalyx. Next base: position 33,188,325 of record CM046998.1, on the reverse strand, counting down.
ATAGTCTATCACCCCTGATCTGTGGGCTCGATTTACCAGATGAGCAATCGCACGCTCGTGAGGCCTCAAATGCTAAAGTTTTAGGTTTTCGGCTTTTGCCGACCTACAGTAGAAAAGGGTGTGATTAAACACACACATTCAGCTTTTCAGTCGATTAGCGAACATGGTATACGGTTACACACATATTTATAGCCTTTACGCCTATTATCGATTACAGAGTACGGATACACACCTGATCACGTAGAGTACTAAAACTTCATGATAGCCAGAACCTATATTCAAACATAACATTTAGTTAATCACTAATCAACAAAGTTAAAAGATCATTAACCAAAACCCTAGCCGAAGGATCGACTACCACTTGCTTTGACTCGAACGGTCAACTGTGATTTGCCTACTTAATCCAAATCAATTATAATTCTATCCCATTTCCACTTATGAATCATCACAGGCTGTAGAGAACCCGATGGTACTTGATGTTCAGCTTTGACTTGCTGACAAATCAAACATTTAGAAACAAACTCTAATATATCTCTTTTCATGCCTTGCCACTAATAAAACTATTTCAAATCGTTGTACATTTTGGTACTTCCCAAATGAACAGATAAACAGTTATGGTGCGCTTCGTACAAGATCTTCTGAATGAGTTCTGAATTTCTCGGTATGCAAATTCTATTCCGGAACCTTAAACAATCATTGGTCCCAATCTAAAACTCTGAATCAGGGATATTCTCACATTGAATTCGTTTAGCTTGCAATTCGTGATCATTTTTCTGAGCTTCACAGATTTGTTGAAGAAATACTGGTTTAGCTTTTAATTCAGCTAAAATAGACCCATCATCACACATCATCAATTGAGTATTCATTGCTCATAATGTAAACAAAGATTTTCGACTCAGGGCATCAGCAACAGCATTAGCTTTTCCCGGGTGATAATCAATCACAAATTAATAATCTTTCAATAACTCAAGCCATCTTCATTGTCGCAGATTCAAATCTTTTTTTGACATCAGATATTTTAAGCTTTTGTGATCCGTATAAATGTGGTATTTCTCACCATATAAGTAATGTCACTAAATTTTCAATACGAACACAATTGCAGCCAACTCTAAGTCATGCATCGGATAATACCTCTCATGCGGTTTCAATTGTCGGGAAGCATAAGCTATAACTTTTCCTTCTTGCATCAAAACACAACCCAGACCGTTTAATGACGCGTTGCTATAAATCACAAATTCTTTCCCCGATTCTGGTTGAACCAAAACTGGTGCTTCAGTTAATAGTACTTTCAACTGCTCAAAACTTTGCTGACATTTTTTCGACCATTCAAATTTCACATCTTTTTGAAGCAATCGTGTCATCAGTGTCGTAATCATCAAGAATCCTTTCACAAATCTTCGGTAATAGCTTGCTAAGCCCAGAAAACTACAGACTTTAGACACATTTCTTAGAGGTTTCCAATCAAAAATAGTAGAGATCTTACTTGGGTCAACTCTAAACTGTCAGCTGAAACAATATGCCTTAGAAATCCAACCTCTTGGAGCCAAAACTCACATTTGCTGAACATTGCAAATAATTTCTTATCACGTAAAGTTTGTAACACAACTCTCAAGTGCTCGGTATGTTCAGATTCATCTTGCAAATAGATTGGAATGTCGTCAATGAATACAATAACAAATCTATCTAAATACGGTCTAAATATCTGGTTCATTAAGTCCATAAGAATTACAGGAGCACTAGTTAATCCGAAAGGCATAACAAGGAATTCACAATGTCCATACCTTGTTCAGAACGTAGTTTTTGATACATCTTATCCTTTAACTCGCAACTGATAATAGCCTGATCTCAAATCAATCTTTGAAAATATTGTAGCCCCTTTCAACTGATCAAATAAGTCATCAATCCATGGTAGAGGGTACTTGTTCTTTATAGTCACTTTATTCAGTTGTTTATAATCGATACACATTCTCATCGTCCCATCTCTCTTTTTCACAAACAATACCGGTGCACCCCAGGGTGAATAACTTGATCTTGCAAAACCTCTGTCTGTCAATTCTTGCAGCTGAGCTTTCAACTCTTTTAATTTTTTTGGAGCCATTCTGTAAGGAGTTATCGATTTTGGTGTTTTTCCCGGTACTAATTCAATACCAAATTCGACTTCTCTAATTGGTGGCAAGCCTAGTAATTCTTCTGGAAATATATCCGAAAACTCACAAACAATAGGTATAGATTCAATCTTTGATTTAGACTCCTTTATATCCAGTACGAATACAAGATATGCATCGTAGCCCTTTTTCAAATATTTCTGAGCTAACATTGATGATATTACATTAGGTAATTCACTCGAATTATCAGACTCAATCCAAAGAATTTCACCATTTTGACATTTCAATTCGATGATCTTTCGTCTACAATTCACTACGGCATCATGCATAGTCAGCCAATCCATACCCAGAATCACATGAAACTCATAGAATGGTAGAAACATCAAATCAGCCTGAAAACAGTAATCCTGAGTCATCAAAGGACAATTTTTACAAATTTTATCAACTAAAATAGACTTGTCTAGGGGGTTCTATACTTTAATTACAAACTCTATAGTCTCGACATGTAAACTCTTTTTAAATACTAAATTTATATAGATATATGAATGGGTTGATCCAGGATCTATCAACGCAACTATATTAGTATCAAAAAGAGAAAAAATACTGATAATAACTTTTGGTGATGATGCCTCCTCCCGTGCACGAATAGCATAAGCTCAGGCAGGTGCTCATGCCTCAGATCTCACAGCAGAATCTCTCATAGCACCTCAGTTACCACTTGTATTTCCAATGTTTCGGGTTGGTTTCCCTCTAGTAGCCGTATTATTTTCACCGGTTGATCTCTTTCAGCTGTAAACTTTTCTGGACAATCCCGGAGATAATGATCAAGAGATCTACATTTAAAAAAAAACTCTGCTCACTAATCTACATTCACCATAATTTTGTTTACTATAGTGCTTACATTCAGCTCCAACATTTCTAACACTACCCATACTGGCAACAGATGTCGTCTAAGGTTTAGAGCTAAAATGTCTCGCATCTCTATCTCTAATCGAAATCCCCGTAGAAGTAGTAGAATAAGGATGGTATTCTTTATATTTCTTTGATGCTGACTGATATGATTTGCCCACAAATCTCTTTCCGAAGTCTCTAGCCTCAAAATCGGGTTTTTTTCTCTTTGCAAAGCTCTTCGACTTTACAAGCTCTGTCAAATAGAACGACAAACTCTTTAAGCTCAAGAATCCCAACTAATAGTCTAACTTCTTCATTTAATCCATCCTTCAACCTTTTACACATTATAGCTTTAGAAGAAACACATTCACGAGCATATTTGCTGACTCGTACAAACTCTCTTTCATATTCTGTTACCAACATACAACCCTATTTCAATTCAAGAAATTCTTTTCTTTTCTGATCAATGAATCTTTGGCTGATATATTTCTTTCTGAATTCAACTTGAAAGAACTCCCAAGTAACTCTTTCTTGCAAAACTACGGATATCAATGTATTCCATCACTGATACGTATTGTCTCTCAACAGTGATACAACACATTTTTTACATTCTTCAGGTGTGCATGACAGTTCATCAAATACTCAAATTGTGTTTAGAGGCCAAAACTCGACTCTCTCAGGGTCATCGTTAATAGTGGCTCTCAATTCCTCAGCCCCGTGTTTCTTTATCTTATCAACAAGTGGCTTATTCAATCACAAAGGATCCATACCTTGAGGAATTATAGGGATCGGTTGGGGAATGGATGGGGGTGGAGGTTGCTGAACAGCCGGGTTTGTACGAATGTACTATATGAACCACCCATTCATTACTTAAAAGAAAGCTTCTTTAGCCTCACCCTCATGACTACTAGTCACAGGTCTAGATTCAGAAGGCATTGTCCCTTAAGCGAGAGATGGCGCGTTACTCTCTACATCATCTGCTACAGCTCGTTCGGGATCCATTACTATATAAAAACACATTTGAAAATGTCAGGAGTTATCACACTATCACAGTTTTATATATGGCATGTATAGCTAGACTCACATATGCTACGTTAGTCCTAGAATTGACTAAACTGCAACTTTGATACCAATAAATGTAACACCCCTAACCCATATCCGCTGCCGGAGTAGGGTTACGAGATATTATCGATCAATACGTATCACTTAATATACATATCTCATACATTCATACTCAAATACTATTTACCACAATCAACTTGTCCTTTTATAAAGCCTACGAAGCATTAAACATGCTTTAGAAGTGGTTCAGGACTAAACCAATAACATATGAAAATTTTTGCAAACTTAGAAAATTTTAACATTTCAAGGGTCACACACCCATTTGAACAGGCCATGTGGCTCACATGGCTAATAGACATGCCCATGTTACAGGCCGTGTGATGTGTGATGTGTAACTCCGACTTGTCTGAAACGAGTGAGCTACCGAGCCTCTTTTAAACATGAAAAAGAAACAAAGTATGTTTTATAGCTTAGTAAACCTGTATAATTCAGAATTAAACTTATCATTTATACATAATTAAGGCAACAATTAAGAGGTATTCAATTCAATTAACAAATGCCTAAACACAAACATTAATCACAAGTTAGTCACCTAAATTCATGGAGCCATCCATTAACTCAATGTAATTACTCAATACATTGTATCATATTAAACTCACATACATCATATATATCATTTATAACATTTTACTTTCAATCGTATAAACAGTAATTCGTTCGTATAAATAGTACTTTACCATATCACAGAATTTATGTTCGCTGAACCTATTAGAATCTCGAGGGATACTCGGGTGATATATAGTACATATAAATTAGTAATCCATCAATTCATTATCATTTTTCACTCTTTCGATCTATGAACAATAAGCTTCTCTTGAGCTGATGGACAGTAAGCTCTATTGAGTTGAAACGGTAAGCTCTGACGAGCTAGAAACAGTAAGCTCATACGAGCTGAGAATAATAAGCTCTTACGCGCTGATATATTGGTAAGCTCATACGAGCTGCAGTGAGTCCACAACACATTCAGGATCTTAACCAAAACGGTAACCCTAGTGACATGTCACTCGTATCCTACGAATTCTTACGGTTCAAACGGAGCTCGATAAAAAATAAACTATATCGATAAGGCATTCACAATCCAAATATATCAACTACTCAATTATACACATTCATTACAATTATTTCAAGTATTTAAAAGTTTGATTCTAATTATACGAACTTACCTCGTATCGCTTAGATAACAATTATCAACTATTCGTCAATCTTTCCTTTTCACCGATCTAAACCCGATCTCAGCTTATCTTGATCTATATATGATCAAAATCAGCTTATTTAATCAACTATTTCTTCAATTTGGTCCAAATTACACATTAGGGCTATTTGACACATTTGCCCCTAAACTTTTACATTTTTACAATTTAGTCTTTATCACATAAAATTGCTAATTCATGTAATTTAGTACCAGCCCATGCTTAGCCAAATTTACTATGTATTACTAGTAGCCCATATTTGCAATTTATTCACACTTCTACGTACATAATTTTACATTTTATCAATTTAACCCTTTTTTGACATTTTTGTCAAAAATCACTTTACAAAACTAGTTTAACTATCAACAAGTATTCAAAATCTATCATCAACCATCAAATTACTCAAACATTCAACAATGGTAATATGTTAAATCTTTAACCATTTTGAAATCTAAGGTACGGGCTAGCTATAATACGAAGCAACAATTACAAAAACATAGAAATCATTAAAAATCGAGCAAAAAACCGTACCTTAATCAAGGACCTAAATGGCCGAATGTTCAAACTTGTATAATGGCTTTCTCAAGCCCTCATTTCGGCAAGAAGATGATGATAATGAATCAAAGTAGTTATGTTTTATTATTATTAACATTATTTACCAATTTACTAAATTAACCTTTAAAATTATTATAATTTACACCATTTGTAACACCCCAAACCCGGCCTAGACGTTATGACCGAATCTGCGATGTCATATTGAAGTGTTTTTCGTAAAGTGTGATCTCGTTTGAAAAGCCCAATATTTATTTAGCCTCTTCCGGTGATCTAAAAGATGATTTTAAAACTTGCATCATCATAAAAAAGTATTCAATATCTCATTTATATCGAAAGCTTTTTAAAACAGTTGCATACTTACGTTTTACTTGTAAAATGTTGTTTTCTTGTGGTAACTCTTAAAACCATTTACATATTCGTTGGATTTTTGAAAAACATTTATCCTTTTGAAAAATAACTTCCTACTGCTAGCAATATTAAAGCAAAACAAATATAACTCCTCAAATTAAAAATAAAACTTTAAAGAGGCCTTATTACATAAAAATACCCATATTATGCTACTTATAAATTAAAAGACAAATATGGGAGCGTAAGCTATTGTATGGCCACCTTCGATTCCCTTACAACACCGATCCGCCTAAGATTGGAGATTACCTATACAGTTAAACAAATGGGTGAGTTTACGAAAACTCAGTGTGTAATCCCATAATAATCAAACAGTCAAACATATAGTGAAGAAATACAGTCTAGGCCTAAGCCCATCTTAGTACCAGTAACAGTCTAGACCTGAGCCCATTTCAATACAGAAGTAGTCATATATTCGGGCCTTGGCCTATTACAGTAACAGTAAATAGTGCAATATCAGTAAACAGTATGCAAGTCCTACCCAACCCAGCCTCTACACACCATCTCCGTACCAACCCTACAGTCCATATAGGGATAAAATCGACCTACCCATCCCTACACACCAAGATTAGCACCGGTTGCGGCACTAAACAATATTGCAGCAAAGCTACCAGTAATATAAACTACTTAAAGCCATCAGTAGGTCCACAGTCGTCTTGGGCGACCCGTGCGACCATATCAGTACTGTACACTTCTTCCAAAATAAAAATCCCAACCCTATGCAACATGTCATGCATCGTATCTTAATATCTTATATGGATGCAACATACATATAACGTGGCATGCTCAAATATAGTCATACACATCGTAGGGCAAATCAATCATTTTACCTTATAGGGGTATTACAGTCATTTTACCCTACAAGAGTATTATAGTTATTTTACCCTTGTAGGGTATTTTGGTGATTTTACCCTATTAGGGTATTTCGGTCATTTTACCCTATAGGGGTGTTTCGATCATTTTACCCTATGAGCGTATTTTGGTCATTTAACCCTATGGGGGTATTTCGGTCATTTTACCCTATGGAGGTATTTCAGTCATTTTATCCTATGGGGGTATATCGATCATTTTACCCTATAGGGGTATTTCAGTCATTTTACCACATAAGGGCAAAACGATTATTTTGCCACACAAGGGCAACACAATCATTTTGCCACACAAGGGCAAAATAGTCATTTTACCATACAAGGAGAAAATAATCATTTTATCGATTAAGGGTCCAGGTACGCTTATCGACCCAACAGAAGGTCACAGTCATCTCAAATGACCCGTGCAACCTTAACAGTCATATAGTGAAATTGAGCCCGAGGCCCATGATGCGGCCCATGTGGGCCCACACGCCCATGTGGCCCACAGAGCCCAAACATGGCCCAATAATCTCCAGACATCCGTGTGGTTTGCCCATGTGGGGCTCACGAGCCTGTGAAGCCCAAAAGGCCCATTCCGGCCCAGCGTGGCCCAAAGCCCATGAAATTGCTCGTGGTGGCCTCTATGCTCAAACATCTATATTTCAAGCGTTCGATTTATCGCACGAGCTAGCGCACGGTCGTGTAGCATCAATAGTCACACTTTTTTGGCTTTTGCTGATCTACGCTTATAGCAGTGTGGTAACACACCTAATTGCAAAATTGTGCGAATAGCCCATGAGTACTCCAACCTACAATCAATCACAAGCTTCGGTTAATCGCATTCTAATTGAGTTATCAAAAACCCCTATCAAAACTCTTATTCAAAAGATCACCTCACATTGTTTGATCGGTCAAATGAAGCTTGTCCACCACATAAGAGAATAGTTTGAACTAGCTGAACAATTACTTACAGAAAACATGATGTCCAGATTAGAAGGGAGGAATATTCGACCCACACACCCACAAGAGTTGAAAGTATACAAAAGATACGGGCCTTGTACCTTTCGAAAAATAGTCACCTAAAGAGATGTTAGATGAAACTATTACTGCGACAGAAGAGTGAGGGAAAGAGAGAAGAAACAATCACGTACCCACTCACCTGATCAGTCGGATATCAGTAGTTTAGAACCGAGAGTATAGAAGGAGAGCACAGGTATTCAGCTTACAATATTAAGATGAAGAGGGAATAATATCAAGAAACAATCGCCCTATGTAACAATATGGGAAAGGAGTGGGGTTTAGTTACTACAGAAGAATCAAATGAGGTAAAAGAGACAAGAAGAGAAGAGGTTCGGCTAAAGCAAACCGATTGAGGGGAGGAAAAAGAAGAGTGTTCAGCCAAAGTTTTCAGAGAGAGGAGAAAAGAAAGTTGGAATAATAAGAGGGTGTTGGGAAAAATAAAGTCGAGAAACAAAGTGGACCCGAACGATATTCGAAATAAGCAAAATTGAAAATTGCTACTCTCACTTCCTAGCACAGAATAGCTTCAAAGGAAGAAAAGATTAAAAATGCCACAGTCAAAAACTAAACACTAGAGGGATCCTCTACCACATCTTCCTTTAGTAGCTCACTTACCCATTCGGCAATAACTCTCCCCCATTCAAACCTTCCTTAACTCTCTCCTAAAATCTCTCCCTATATCTCTCCTCAACTCCCTCTTACAATCCCTCCATGACCAATTCAAACTTCCCTCAACCACTTCAGTCTTTCGGTCAAACCACAACAGCTCCATGGCACAGGTAATAAAAATAATCCCTTGCTTATACAAGTACTCGAACTCCTAACCTCCTGTTGTAGTAACATGCCTACTATCCCTTGAACTAGTAGGCTTTTCATGACATATTTTCCCATTTTTATCTAAAAGCCTACTGCCTAGAGACAGTGCTTATTCCTTTAAAAACAAAATTTTTTGCACTTGCTCAGGCTTGAACCCAAGACTTCTCAAACTCTTCCCAGAACACCTAGCTACTGAGACAAGCATGAATTTACGTCACTTTCTTATACAACCACACATTTATGCCGCCTCTTAACTGTTCCCATGCTCAAGACTTAATATTTCTAGGCCCAAATTTAGGGTGTTACAATTCACCCCTTCTTAAAGAATTTTTTTCCCAGAAATTTCCAACTATCAGATCAGTCGCATAACATAGACTACACCACCATGCTTTCGCTGCACACTCTAGATCTAAAACAATACCACATTTCTCTTGAGCATTTTCAGTACAGTCTATAGATAGACTGGAATAATGCGTCAATTCAATACTCAGCAGCACGATCATGAGACCCAGCTCGAGCACCTTTATGGCCTCCACCATAGCCTCTTGTACCTCTTCCGCGTGTACCTCTGGTGTGTATTGTCGAGTTGCGTTTTATCTTTATTAGCTATTTTATGCATCGATTTACAGTTCCAGTGTTTATTAGCAGATGTTTTATGGAGACACTATCAAAAGTGTCAAGTTTGTTTCGTACATCGCTGAATCAATCTATGTCTTTCAGTCTTACTATAGTTTCAGTATACACTACAAAAGAGTTTGCAGTACTACCTACAGTAGTCTCAGTAATCCTACCTATGGGGGTTGAATCAAGATCAAAATACAATTTTCGGAGAGAATATCGGATCAGTGCGGAGACTCGATGTACCACACATTCAGTAAAACATTTTAGAATACTTTCAAATAATTTGAAACAACTCCCTTATTGGAATTTTCAAGTTTTAAAAGAAACCCAAACCCACAGTCGAGTTTTACAACCTGGATCTGATACCACTAAATGTAACACCCTAAACTTGGCCTAGACGTTATGACCGAATCTGCAATGTCACATTGAAGTGCTTTTCGTAAAATGTAATCTCGTTTGAAAAGCCCAATCTTTATTTAGCCACTTTGGGTGATCTAAAAGATGATTTTAAAACTTGCATCATCATCAAAAAGTATTCAAAATCTTGTTTATAGCGGAAGCTTTTTAAAATAGTTGCGTACTTGCGTTTTACTTGTAAAACATTGTTTCCTTGCGGTAGCTCTTAAAACCATTTATGTATTCGTGGTATTTTTGAAAAATATTTATCCTTTTGAAAAATCGCTTCCTACTGCTAGCAGTATTAAAGCAAAACAAATATAAATCCCCAAATTAAAAATAAAACTATAAAGAGGCCTTATTACATAAAAATACCCAAATTATGCTACTTATAAATTAAAAGAAAAATATGGGAGCGTAAGTTGATGTGTGGCCACCTTCGAGTGCCTCGCAATACCGATCCACCTAAGATTGGGGATTACCTGTACAGTTAAACAAATGGGTTAGTTTACGAAAACTCAGTGTGTAATCCCATAATAATCAAACAGTCAAACATACAGTGAACAAATATAGTCAGGGCCTAAGCCCATATCGATTACTAATGTGATGCAGGCACCCAGCCCATTTCAATCTGAATAATCATATATTCGGGCTTTGGCCCATTACAGTAAAAGTAAATAGTGCAGTAACAGTAAAAAATGCAGTATCAGTAAACAAGATGCAAGTCCTACCCAATCCAGCCTCTACACACCATCTCAATACCTACCCTACACTCTATGTGGGGATAAAATCGATCCACCCATCCCTACACAACAATATTAGCACCGGTTGTGGCACTAAACAATATTGTAGCATATCTGCCAGTAATATGAACGGCTTAAAGCCATTAGTAGGTCCATAGTCGTCTTGGGCGACCCGTGCGACCATATCAGTACAATACACTTCCTCCAAAATAACAATCCCAACCCCATGCAACAGGCCATGCATCGTATCATAATATCCTACATGTATGCAACATACATATAACGTGGCATGCTCAAACATAGTCATACACATCGTAGGGCAAATCAGTCATTTTACCTTACAGGGGTATTACAGTCATTTTACCCTACAGGGCTATTACAGTCATTTTACCCTACAGGGGTATTACAGTGATTTTACCCTATGGGGGTATTTTGGTCATTTTACCTTATGGGGGTATTTCGGTCATTTTACCCTATGAGGGTATTTTGGTCATTTTATCTTATGGGGTTATTTCGGTCATTTTACTTTATGGAGGTATTTCAGTCATTTTACCCTATGGGGTTATTTCGGTCATTTTGCCATACAAGGGCAAAACAGTCATTTTGCCACACAAGGGCAAAACAGTCATTTTCCCACACAAGGGCAAAACAATCATTTTGCCAACAGAAGGTCACAGTCATCTCGGGCGACCCGTGCAACCTTAACAGTCATATGGTGAAATTGGGCCCGAGGGCCATAATGCAACCCATGTGGGCCCACACGCTCGTGTGGCCTACAAATCCCAAACATGGCCCAATAATCTCCACACGTCCGTGTGGTTTGGCCATGTGGGGCCCACGAGCCTGTGTAGCCTATAAGGCCCATTCTAGCCAGCGTGGCCTAAAGCCCACAAAATCGCTCGTAGTGGCCTCCACACTCAAACGTCCATGTTTCACATGTTCAGTTTACCGCACGAGCGAGCGCACACTCATGTAGCGTCAATTGTCATACTTTTCTGACTTTTTTCGATCTACGCTTATGGCAGTGTGTTTACACACCTGATTGCAAAATTGTGCGAATAGCCCACGTGTACTCCACCCTATAATCAATTACATGCTTCGGTTAATCGCATCCTAATCGAGTTATCAAAAACCCCTATGAAAACTCTTATTCAAAAGATTACCTCTCATTGTTAGATTGGTCAAATGAAGCTTGTCCACCAACTTTGCTGCAAGAACCTAATCCCTAGGCCTTTGGGGTTGCCTGCACTCCAATAAAACCTTATCATCCATCACATAAGAGAACAGTTTGAACTAGCTGAACAATTACTTACCGAAAACGTGATGTACGGATTAGAAGGGAAGAATATTCGTCCCACATGCCTACAAGAGCCGAAAGTATACAAAAGATAGGGGCCTTGTACCTTTCAGAAAATAGTCGCCTAGAGAGATATTAGATGAAACTATTAGTACGACAGAAGAGCGAGGGAAAGAGAGAAGGAACAACCACATATCCACTCACCTAATCGGTCAGTTATCAGTAGTTCAGAACCGAAGGTATAGAAGGAGAGCACAATTATTCGACTTACAATATTAAGATGAAGAGAGGATAATATCAAGAAACAATGGGTCTATGTAACAATGTGGTAAAGGAGTGGGGTTTAATTAATACAGAAGAATCAAATGAGGGGAAGGAGACCATAAGAGAAGAGGTTCGGCTAAAGCAAACCGATTGAGGAGAGGAAAAAGAAGAGTGTTTGGCAAAAGTTTTCAGATAGAGGAGAAAAGCAAGTCTGAATGACAATAGAGTGTTGGGAAAAATAATGTCGAGAAAAAAGTGGACTCGAACGGCATTCAAAATAAGCAAGATCAAAAAGATGCTACTCCCACTTCGTAGCGCAGAACAGCCTCAAAGGAGGAAAGGAATAAAAATGCCACAGTTAAAAACCGAACACCAGAGGGATCCTCTACCCCAACTGAACCCTTTAGTAGCTCACTTACCCAATTGGAAATAACACTCCCCCATTCAAACCTTCCTTAACTCTCTCCTACAATCTCTCCCCATATCTCTCCTCAACTCCCTCCTATAATCCCTCCATGACCAATTCAAACTCCCCTCAACCACTTTAGTCTTTTGGTCATACCACAACACCTCCATGGCAAAGGTAATAAAAATAATCCCTTACTTGTGCAAGTACTCGAACTCCTAAACTCCTGCTGTAGTAACACGCCTACTATCCCCTGAACCAGTAGGCTTTTCATGACATAATTTTCCCATATTTATCTAAAAGCCTACTGGCTAGAGACAATGCTTATTCCTTTAAAAACAAAACTTTTTACACTTGCTCAGGCTTGAACCCAATACTTCTCAGACTCTTCCTAGAACACCTAGCTAATGAGACAAGCATGAATTTGTGTCACTTTCTTATACAACCACACATTTATGCCGCCTCCAAACTGTTCCCATGCTCAAGACTTAATCCTTCTAGGCCAAATTCGGGGCGTTACACCATTTTCCATGCTATCATCATCCATTAACCCATAAATAGCCTATTTACCACTTAAGGACCTTTACTTTAATATTCTATAGCTATTTGACACTTTTGGCTAATATAACACAAGTTTTACACTTTACGCAATTTAGCCCTTTTTACTGAATTAAGCATTCAAATAGTAAAATTTCTTTACGAAAGTTTCACACAATAATTCTATCATACTATAAATCTTATTAAAATAATAAAATAAATATTTTGACCTCGGATTTGTGGTCCCGAAACCATTGTGCTAATTTGACTCGAAAACGAGTTGTTACAAAAACTACATACCTTTGACACATTTCTCTGTGCTTTCCACTAAACAATTGCTTCAATCTTTTTCGAATCAACTCTAATTCTATCTACTGATACCACATGTCCCAAAAACATAAGTTCTAATAACCAGAATTCACATTTGCTAAGTTTCTCATATAACTATTTCTCCCGTAATATTTGCAAAACAATTCTGAGATGTTGTTCATGTTCAAATTCAGACTTCGAATAGACCAGAATATCATCAATGAAAACCACCACAAACTGATCCAGGTACGGTTGAAAAATACAGTTCATAAGATCCACAAAAGCAGTTGAAGCATTTGTCAATCCAAAAGACATTACTAAAAATTCATAATGTTCATACCTTGTACAAAATGCTGTCTTCAGTACATCACTTTCTTTCACCTTCAACTGGTAGTAAGCCAATCTCAAATTAATCTTTGAAAACATAGATGCTCCTTTCAATTGGTCAAACAGATCGTCAATATGAGGTAATGGGTATCGATTCTTGATAGTCACCTTTTTCAATTGTCGATAATCAACACACAATCGCATTGGACTGTCTTTTTTTTTTTAACAAACAACACTGGAGCTCTCCAAGGTAAAATATTAGGACGTATAAAACCACAATCTAGTAAATCCTGCAACTATACTTTCAATTCTTTTAACTCAGTAGGTGACATACAGCATGGGGATATTGATATTGGAGCTATACCAAGATAAACTTCTATTGTAAATTTGACTTCCCGATCTGGTGGTAATCCCGACAATTCTTCAGGAAATACATCAGGAAATTCACAAACAGTTCTAGTTTTACTACATTGACTCTCAACAGAATCTAAATTAATAACATAAGCTAGAAAAGTTGTACAACCCTGATGAAAAAGTTTATTAGCCTGAATTGTTGAAATAATACGGGTTGACCCACTAGTTCGAATACCATTTACCTCGATCTTATCCCCATTTTCATTTTAAATAATGAACTTCTTTTTATAACAATCTAAAATCACTCCATCCTCTGAAAGTCAATCTATTCCCAGAATTATATCAAAGTTTCCAAATGGCATTATCAATAAATCAATAGAGAAGATTCTATTCTGTATCATTAACAGATATCTTCAACATACTTGATCTACTAACATAGTTTGCCCCAATAGACTAGACACCGCTATTGATACTCTAGACATTTTAGATTTTAAATTTCCCAACTCAACTAGTTTTATATTGACATATGAATGTGAAGATCCCGGATCTATTAAAGCATAAACATGTTCTAAATGCAACAAAAATATACCTGTCACCACATCATGTGCATCACCCTCTTCACGAGTTCGTACAACATATGCTAGAGCTGGTACTCTAGCCTTTGATTGTTGAGTAGCAACATCAGTTCCTTTTCTAGCACCACCTCTGGAAAATGAACCAATTCTGCCTGATCCTCGACCTCTAAAAGTAGGCACAGATCTCTGTGATGTAACTAGTGTAGTATTCTCATTTTTTAGACAATCTCTTATGAAATGCTCTGTAGATCCACAACGAAAATAGACTCGAGTCAATCTCCAACATTTACCTCTATGTTTTTTCCCACAATGTTCACAATCTAGAATTTCAGTATCCCGAGACAGACCTCGTACACTACTAGTGGAAACTATCATCTGTCTTCCATGATTTCTATCACCTCTGTCTAATTTGAAACTCGATCTCCAACTACCTCGAGATTCTTTTAATCTTTTGGGTTACGGATTTAAACTAGTAGTTCTAGTACGTTTCCCAATCAGACAAGTATTTTCAAGCTTTTTATCTAAACCCAGTACTTGTTCAACCATTTTTTCCCTCTCAACTAAGTCTGCAAATTCTGTAATTCTGAGAGATACCAGTTGCACTCGTAATTCATTATGTAAACCCTGTAGAAATCTTTTACAACTATCAACTTTGGTTGGCACATATTCCACAGCATATCTACTGAGTCGTTAAAATTCTTGTTCATAATCTACTACTGACATCTCACCTTGTTTTAGCATAAAAATTCTTGTTCTCTATCTTCAATGTATAATTCACCCACATACGTTTCCTAAAATTCTCTTTGAAAGAAATCCCAATTTACCTATTTTTTCGATACGTGTCATGTTACAGATTCCCACCATACATATGCTTCCCCTTGTAATAAAGAAACAACACATAATAAACTTTCCTAGGGAGTACATTCAAGCTGATGCAAAATTATTTTAGTTGATTCCATCCAATTTTCAGCAGTAGAAGGATCGACTCCCTTTAAACCCAGACATTCAGTGGCACCATACTTAAGTAATTCTTTAATCAGGGCTCGATGGGTAGTAGGAGCAGATGTCGTAGTAGATACAGTTCCTGCTACTCATTAAAGGGCATCAGCTATAACTCTAAGTAGCTTTGAATCATCTCTCTCTCTAGCATTACCTCTTTCGACATTAGGTGGTTGATTTCTTACTTAATTTACACTGAATGTTACTGACTTGGTTTCATCCCTTTCATATGATTCATCATCTTTAGTATACATTTCTTGATCAGTATCAGCATTATATTCATATGACATCTTTAACCATAAAATAGAAACAAACAAATATATTAGCATCCAATTCCGACTCAATTATGACATGTACCTCTAGACTCAATTTTCGAGCTTGATTTAGCCCAAGAATCAGCTAAACCTAAATTGCTCTGATACCACTAAATGTAACACCTCTTAACCCTTATCCGTCGCCATAATAGGGTTACAGAGCATTACAAAACATTTCAGAACAAATACAAACAATCATATAATAATATAACATACATATCATAGTTTAATCATAATATCCCTTTATTGAGCCATTGAGGCTCAAATTAAATGCTAGAAACAATTCGAGACTTAATCGGAAGTCTAGAAAATTTTTTGTGAAATTTTAAAATTTTTCCTAAGTACAGGGCTTACACGTTCGTGTGGCTCAGGGACATGCCTGTGTGACCCTAAACACGCCCGTTCTTCAGGCCGTGTTTGACCCTGTGTAACTCTTTGACTTAGGCCACACGGCCAGCCACACGCCTGTGTGCTAAGACGTGTGCCTCACATGACTGATACGCACGCTCGTGTCTCTGCCCGTGTGCAATTACCTGGGCATTGTGTTTTAAATTTTTAAGATGTAGGGGACACACGACCTATCCACATGCCAATGTATAAGTCGTGTGTCTCACACGGTTTGGTCACATGCCCGTGTGCCAGGCCGTCTGGACTAAAAATGAGCCTTAAACATCAAATTTACCAACCTTGCAAACTTATACACCAAGCAACTCAAAAATCAAATGATCAACCACTTCAAATCATAATCAAATACATCTAATTCACGTTCAAACAATCAACCTAATGACCAAATCAATATACATTCATATATACTTCACATATATTATCAAATCAATCTAATAGTACACTATTTAGATAAATTTTATATTCACACTAAGTTAAACCAAAAGATACCATTTGATAGTTTTAAACATAACACATAAGTTTATATGTATTCAAACAATTTCATATTATAACCTCATTTACAATCATTTTCCAAAATGACAAACACATCATCCAATGTATGTACTTCACCACAATGAGATCGCGATCGGCCTTGGATGTTGATTCAACGATCTGAATTTAACCTAACCTGCGCACAGAAACAATTCGTACGCTGAATATAAACTTAGTGGTATTTCTATAATTCGTATACTATTAAGAAAAAAACATTATAAAACATACATTTTTAACCATATAAAAACATTAACTAATCAATAATTCAATTAATCCATTTTGCCTTCATTTCTCATCAATAGCTTTCTCAATTTGATTCACATATCATTTGGCAATCACAATACTATTTTCATAAACCCTTGATTCATGCATTTCAATTATACAATTCATTTCATTGTCAAATTTCAAATTCACATTCAATATCATTCATTATCAATCTTATTGCCAATTTATTTATTTATCCCTATTAGCAAGACTCGGACTTTGGCGGATACATGGATCCAACCAAAACACACCACTATGGCACCTATTGACTTATCGGATAATTCAAAGTAATAAATTAACACCTAGTGTCTCATTGGCCTTGCCGAAGTAAATTGGTACCCAGTACCTCATCGAATTTATCCGAAGTAATAATTTGACACCCAGTGTCTCATCGACTTGTGGTCGAAGTATCCCTGACCACTTCCAATCCTATGGCACGCCAACGATATCCTAATCAGCCCGATACAGTTAATAGGGTTTAATTTCTATTTTTAAATTCAATATCAATCAAAATCCATACCAATAAAAAATTCTCACAATTTCAATTTAACTATTTACATTTTCTCATAGAATTCAATTCTATTTAATTAAATATCACAATATTAATTACATACCTCAATCTACTTACCAATACTTGAAGTAATAAATTCAATAATTAATTATTAAATTCGAATTATAGAAATATAAACTGTAATTCCTGAGCTAATCCTTGTTGACTTTCTTTTTTTCTTTTCATTTTCATGGTTTTGAACCGAAAACCATTGTTGAAGAACATAAAAGCTTCGGTCAAGCTTTATGGGAGTGCATGGAAGTGCAATTTTATCTCATTTTTTGCAATTCTTATGTTTTTGTGATCATTGCAACTAGATGCAGCTAACCTGGGTGTTAAATTACAAAACTGTTAAATGTTTTGACATGTGCCATTGTTGAATTCGTGAGATTTTTGAAGTTTTATGATAGTTTTGTAAACTTGATAATTAAATAGGACTATTTTGTAAAGTGATTTTAATTAATTTTAAAGTTTAAGGACTAAGTTGTTAAAATAGTAAAATCATATGAAATTATTGTAAAAATTTTTAAATATGGGCTGAATGGGGATTATAGGAAATTTAGCTAGCATGAATTGAGATTAAATTTGGTTAATTTGAAAGTTTCGGGTTTAGGGACTACATTGAATAAAAAGTAAAAGTTTAGGGTAAAAGTGTAAAATGATGATTAAGGGTCAAATACATGAATTGTAGTATTTTATGATGTTTAATTGGTTAATTGAATAAAATTATTATTATCTAGATCATGAAATAGACCAATCGATAGACAAACATGGAAAAGAAGAAAATTACTTATTAGACTTCGGAGTCGTGTTTACTGCAGAATCAGTTTAGGTGAGTTTGTATACTATTCCTATGCTTATAATAATTTTTTACTTATTATATGCTTTATTATAATTATACATAATGTTTTTATTTACCTAGTAAATGATTAGAAAATAAATAATAAATTTAAATAGTGAGTACATTATGTACTTGAATAACAGGCCTTGGGCCGGTGTTTATTTAGCAGGCCTTGGGCTAGTGTTTCTTTAGCAGGCCTTGGGCCAGTGTTTCTTTAGTAGGCCTTGGGCCAGTGTTTCTTTAGCAAACCTTGAGCCGGTGTTTATTTAACAGGCCTTAGGCAGGTGTTTCTTTAGCAGGCTTTAAGCTGGTGTTTATTTAGCATGCCTTGAGCCGGTGGTTATGGAGCAGGCTTTGAGCTGGTGTTTATTTAGATGGCTTGGAGCTGGTGAATATTTAGCAGATACTATGTACCAATGATACAGACTGTAACGATGGCTTGAGATCCTGCATGTGTTGTGGATACTCTGAAGCTTATGTGAGCAGCATCGTGAGTCGGTTAAAGTTCTAAAGTTAACTCAAATGAGTGTTATCCTTTCGATTATCTAAAATGAGATGTTATTATAACGATAACTTGGTTTACCATCATTTATCATGTTGTATTTTAATTATATGAATTCTCTAAGTCTAAATGTTTCGGAAAGTTGAAACCATGGTATGTTGGCCACAATTGTTAGTTTCATGATTTGTATGTTTTATAAATAATTATAAAGGTTATATGATTTATATATGTGAGTTGGAATATGATGGTAGGAACACTTTAAATGGAAAACTGATGCTTAACTTTTACATGTAGAATGAAATGTGTACATGGCATATTTATTATTACAGGATCTATGATATGTTGGAAATATTATATTTCATTATCACATTTACTAACCTTATGAGGTTTGTATGTATAGAATAGTAATATATATACATATTCTAATGAATGAATTTATACATAATGCTTATGTGATAAATGGTTTTATGAAATGACCATACGAAATGTTTATATAGAAATAAATATATAAATGGTTATATGAAGAGTTTATACGAAGTATTTGTTGGAATATAAATATGTGGACAGGGATAATTGAAATGAATACTTGAATAAAAGATATTAATATTAAGTGAATATGTGATGGCTAAGTTATGTACCAAATGTGTTTTTGGGTATATATATTTGACAACACAATAAAGTTACATATATTATATATGAACTCACTAATTGTGTGAGATTTGTGATGTGTATAGGTATTTAATGAACTTACGACTGAGATATTGAATTATCTTGTAAAATAGTTAAGTTACATCCTTTTTGGTAAGTGAAAGTTTAAGATTATATGAGCTTACTAAGCACTATTTACTTATGAAGTTGTTATCTTTGTCTTGTAGGTCAACGAAAAGCTCGATCGATTGGAATTTAATCAGAATATTCACACTATCCATTCTTCATTTTGAAAGAATATTTTGTTGGTTATAAATGGCATGTACTAGGAGCCTTTAAGTTAATTTGTTTATGATGATGTTGTTTATAAGTCAGTTTGACTAACCTTTGTGGTTATATATCTATATTTGGTATCTTTAGGTTATGTTTGAGTTTTAAAATGCTTTTGGTCATTGGCTAAGTGCCTTTTGTGATTAGCTTGATATATGGTAAATGGATATGTTGAAATGGAGGTTTTAGTATGTCTTAAAGGAAATGTCATGTAAACTTTGTGTATGGGTTTGATTGAACATTTAATTTGTGGTGTCAATGAGGGAACATTGGTTAGGCACCTAGGTTGGATTCTTGGTATGGTATATGTTTGTTTGATTGAGTTTTGAATGCATAAAAGTGGTTGTTTTTGGTTATGTCTTGATACCTATGAAATGACATTATTTTGGACTTGTTTTGGAAGGCATATTTGGTGCATACAGCCTAGGACATGGGCTGTCACATAGCTATGTGCCATACACGGCCTACTTACACGACCATGTGTCTTATTGATTTTTAGGTGCAGGTTGTTCCATACAGTCACAGAGAGTTACATAGCCTAGCGACACATCTGTGTGACCCTACTTCGAATGCACACACGGTCTGGCACACGACCTACGACACGACCATGTGATAGTATTTCGAATACCCACATGAGCAGGCATATAGGCTGGGATGTGATTGTGTATCCCATAGTTCAAATGTTAGATGATTGGCCATACGGCTATGTTTTGATTCACACGGCTGTGTGACTTAAGTATCCAAAATTTTCAAAATTTTCATGTTCTCCTGCTTTGATTTAAATTAACCCCAATTGTTTCCAAACTATTTCTAAGGCCTCGTAGGCTCGGTTTAAGGTCTGTGAAAGTTTTTATGCTTTGAATAAATGTTAAAATGGAATAATAATGATTAAAATTGGTAAATTGTTTCCATGTGATATCAATTGTTTCGATTTCAACGATAATGCTCTGTAACCTTAATTTGGCATCGAAAACGGGTTAAGAGCGTTACAAATTCAATTCATGTTCAATCATTTCAACCATTTTATTGCCCAATAGGCCCCGTGGCATAATGAAAAAATAACTTTGACAATAAAAACTCATTATGTTCAAGGAATGAATTTAGGTTGATGAAGGTAGACATATACCTTAAATAATATGGAAAAACAACATCGGTGTGGGTTTGAAGCATCTGTCGATGTTGCAAACCTCAGTCGCAATGAAAGTGTCCCAACCTGTAACACCCCTAACCCATGTTCGTTGTCGGAACAGGTTACGAGGCATTACCTAACTTATCACATCATAACATATACATATCTCATACATTTCAACTTTCAAAGACATACATAATTCATGTACAATCATATTGTCCCTTATAAAACTTCATGAGATCTTAGAACATGCTTGGAAGAGATTCCAGACTAAACCGTTAACATTTGAAAACTTTGAGAAACTTAGAAAATTTTCTTGAATGCAGAGGTCACACGCCTGTGTGCCCAGGCCGTGTGCCTCACACGGCCACCAGACACGTCCATGTCATAGACCATATGGAAACAGGGCATACATACTGACTTGTGTCACACGGCCAACCACATGCCCGTGTGTCAGCCTGTGTGCCACGGGCAATAGATACGCTCGTGTGTCTAAGCAGTGTAACTCACTGATTTATTTTAACTAAGCTTCAGCAGATACACGGTCAAGTCACACGCCCATGTGCTCAGCTGTGTGGACGAGAAATAGGCTTGTTTTAAGCCACTTTTCCTCACCCAAACATCAATCACCTAAGCTCACATATATCACCATACTTTCATTCAATTTGGCAATCAAAACAGCCATTTCAAATACACATTATAAGTCATTACAAAACCAAACATTTATATAGTCGAATCAATTCCATTTATGTATTCAAACACATACCAAACTAATATAATTCATTAGCCAATATACACATATAACCTATTCAACAATTCAACCTTAAACGTCCAAGTACCATCTATTATTCAAACAGTTTTGATTCATATTTCTATCACATATCCATACAATTTACATATCCTTATTCCATCAACTACTTATACAAAACATGCCATATCTAGTACACATAAACATAACCCAATACTTAACCAAGTTAAGCCAAATCACATGGCTTAAACACATCAATACATATAGGCTTCTATAGCTAAAATAACTTATACCTCCCATAATCAACTAGCCTATACATGCTATATTAACAATTTCAAAGAGTTCAAAATTACCAAATCAACTCCTGGATAGTGTAATGAAATCTTCAATGACTTCAAACCCGAGCAAGCTTTCACATCACTGTAAAATACATAAAATAAACAGAGTAAGCTAATAAGCTTAGTAAGCTCGTATGACTAGTATGTAATATATACAATTTAATAATTCATAATTAGATAAGCATGAATACATATAAATCAGCTTCATCGAAATTAACACGTATTACAATAACAACCTGGTAATTCCTGTATGTGTTCATCGATTTTCACTTATGTAACATATGAAATTATTAAATATTACTTGTCGACCGTGTCACGTAGACCTGAACTGATTCATATCACCATTTCAATTCTCGTACCATTATCATGTCCGTTGAACCATGGAAATAACATTGAATATTCTGTATCTTGCACACTAATGGGCATATATGTGGTTAAACCACCTATATCTCGATTCACATATAACATTTATTTGTACATTATTATAACCTATATTACCATTTCAATACAATCCAACCAAATTTGCCCAATGCATAAGCATATAAAATAATCAATAGATTAGTATCGTTATATCGATGTAATCATCAAGTCACCATAGGTGAAAACAATAAATATTCAATCTCAAGTACATATAACTTCATTCCATATTTAATTCATCAAATAATATCAATACCATGTAATTAACATAACGTAATGGCAATTGATTTCTATTCGAATAAACTGTAATTCATCCGTATCAATAGTAATTCATTCATTTCAATAGTAATTCATCCATTTCAGCCTAGCTCATTCATATGATCGGTAAGAATAATTATGCCCATTGAACTACGTAGAATATGGATAGATACTTGGGTGATACACACTAACTTTATTTATCGGCAATCTGTCAATTCATCATCATACATGCTCTTTCGATTCATCGTCGATAAGCTCCTCCTGAACTGGTACACAGTAAGCTCTATTGAGCTAAAACGATAAGCTCATACGAGCTGAATAGTAAGGTTATACGAGCTGAACAGTAAGCTCATACGAGATGAATTAGTAAGCTCTAATGAGATGAAAACAGTAAGCTCTTACGAGCTGATATATCGGTAAGCTCGTACGAGCTGTGGTGAGTCCGCAACAAATGTAGGAGCTCGACCAAATCGGTAACCCTAGTGACATGTCACTCGTATCTAACAAATTCTTACAGTTTAAACAGGGCTCAGTAATTATCCAACTTTATCATGCAAGCATTCAATGATCAATAATTCAATTTCTCAAATCATATATATATTCAATTCAATTAAATATATACATTTAAATACTCAATTCTCATGCCTAATGCATTTTATTATACGAATCCATGTAACGTATATAACATTTGTAACATTTCAGTTACATTTATGTAAACAGTAATATAATCATATAACCTGTAATTCAAATTTCAAGTGGGTTATTCATTCAACTTATACACATACATTTTAAAAAATTACATGTATTTAATAATTCGATTCTAGCAATACGAACTTACCTCGAGTTGCTCGAATAAAACTATTGGCTATTCATCCACTTTTCGTTTTCCCCAATCTAGTTTCGGTAATTGCTTTTTTTTATCTAGATATAATATAAAATTCAATATATTAACCTCCAAATTATTCAATTTAACATATAATACACATTTTGACAAAATTACGCTTTTTCCCCTAATATTTTACATTTTTACAATTTAGTCCCTAATCTCGTAAAATGAAATTCATTCAATTTTGGCCAAACCCAAGCCTCGCCAAATTTAATACAACTTTATAGCAGCCCATATTTTTGTTTATTCACACATCTAACCATGAATTTTACACTTTTCTCAATTCAGTCGTTAATTAACATTTTTGTCAAAAATCACTTTATAAAACTTGTTAATATAGCTTCAAACATTAATAATCTATCATAAAACATCTAAACAACCAGGCATTCAACAATGGAATCATTCAAAATCTATACCAGTTTCGAAAACAAAGGTACGGGTTAGCTAGATTAAGCTGTAACGAGCTCAAAAACGTAGAAATCATTAAAAACCGAGCAAAAACCACTCACCAATTAATCTTCAAAGCTTGGCCGAATGTAGCTTCATCCATGGCTGTTTAATTCATGCATTTTTGGTGGAGAAATAGATGGAAGATGATGATATTTTATTTGATTTGATTTTATTATTAACATTTTAACCATTTTACCATTTTAACCTTTAATAATATCATAAATTTCAACAATACCAAGCGATAGAATTCCACTATCAACAGTTGTGGGATAATTACCACTTAAGGACTCCCATTATTTAATTTCATAGCCATTTAATACCTTCAACTTATAGAATTCAACTTTTACGCTTTACGCGATTTAGTCCTTTTTGCCGAATTAATTACTCAAACGGTAAAATTTCTTTACGAAATTTTCACACGAATATTCTATCATACTTTAAACCTTAATAAAATAATAAAATGAATATTTTGACTTCAGATTGTGGTCTCGAAACCATTGCTCTGATTAACTGTAAAAACGGGTTGTTACAACTCTCCCCCATTAGGGATTTTCGTCCCCGAAAATCTTACCAAGATACAGATTAGAGTATTGCTTTTTCATAGAATTTTTAGATTATCACGTAGTCTCTTAAATCCCTGTAGATACAAAAAGAAAACTTTTTAGTAACGCTATTCTTTTGTTTTTCATCTCTTTGATCTCTCGAGCTAAAATCCTAATCCGTTCTTCATTATACTATTTATATATGAGTGTATCTCAATATCGGTAGGAGAATTTATATGCAAAAGATCTGATCTGCACCGTCGTAACATAGATATATGAAACACTGGCTTAATTTTCTCATTAATCTCATACGGCCCTATTAATCGCGGACCCAACCTCTCTTTATAGTTAAATTGAGTAATGCTATATCCACAACAATACTTTCTCAAAACTTAGTCCTTTAACTGCAACTCAATGTTTTTACATTTCAAGTTCGCATCATTTTTCTGTCAATTTGAAATCACTTTCTAACGATTATGAGTTACTTTCACTAACTCTTCAATCTCCCTAACATAACAACTCAGTGGATTTTTCTCTCACAAAGCTCTATCCCGTACAACGGAGTTCGGTAATTGCAACTGTACAATACTTCATACAATGCTATCTTTATACTAATCTGATAACCATTATTATACAAAAACTCAACCAACAGTAAATGTCTTTCTCAATTGCTTTCAAATTCTAAAACTTAGTAACAAAACATATTTCCGAGAATCTAAATCACTTTCTCTGATTTAGCATCAGTTTAAGGATGAAATGTGGTATTAGAACTCAACCTCATACCTAGAAATTACTGTAGTTTTCTACCGAATCACAATATAAACCTGGAGTTCCCAAAATAATGGAGACTGACATGCCATATAATCTGAAAATCTCTAAAATGTACAACTCAACAAGTCTATCAAAAGAGAAATCTGTACGTATAGAAATAAATATGCAAACTTTTTAAACATTCGACAGTAATCCAGATAATATCTTTCTTTTTCAGTGATAAGAAAAATCCCAATACAGAATCCATTATAATATTATCCCATTTTTCACTCAGATATCATCTCAGGCTGTACCAGTCCCGAAGGTGCATAACAATCAGTTTAACTTGCTGATACTTTAAAATTCTAAGTGTAGAGTCAGAAATGTCTCGTTTCATACCTGTCTATCAATACAATAATTCAGATCATTAATCATGTTTTTTTCTGAAGAAAATAGGCAAACTACTATTGTGAGCTTCGTGTATCAATCGCTGTAAAATCTCTAGATTTCTTGGTACTCAAACTCTGTCTCGGAACAACAAGTAATCATCAGTTCTAATCTGAAACTCTGAATCAGAAGACGTCTTCCATTGTACTCTTTTAGCTTGCAATTCACTGCCTTATTTCCAAGTTCCACAGACTTGCTAAATAACATCGATTTAGCTTTTAGCTTAGCTAAAATTGAACCACTTTCCGATAAATTGAATTGCATACTCATTACTCATAAAGCAAACAAAGATTTTCTGCTCCTGGCATCTGTGACTACAATCACTTTCCCTGGATGATAATCAATCGCTAATCCATAATCCTTCCACAATTAATAATTTTATTAACGAGTATCAAACCATTCAAAATTCACAAATGCAATAACTTTATCCATCAGAATAACTTTAATTTATAATATCATTTCTGAATTAGATCTGATCGAATAGTTATAATTCTGTATCATGTCTTCAATAATATGAATTCTTCATTCAAACTATCCGTCTGTTCACCCGTGAGCGTATAAGATTTATTTTTTGAACCTACAGATAAACTCAAGTACACAAAATTCAATTACATTTCAAGTGAATAACTCAATCAGATTAAACAAATGAGTCGATCTCTACTGTCAATAATGCAGTTTGAAACAAAAGTGAAAATCAAATATAGTTCCAATAACAACCAGTGCAGAATCACAACCTCTATAAATCTGGGATATATATAGCAACGCTACTATGATCAAACCAGAAATTATAATCGAAGTGAATATAATTATATCCATTCAATAAATATCTTTCACAAATAACCATATAGAATCATAAGAAAATCGAGATACTGAAATCCCAAATATAATACTATACTGAACTTTTTGAGAAAGCACCCATATCAGATGATTAATATCTCGATGATGTCTCAAAGGAAATCCAGAAGTAAAGCATCACTCTTATGCACTGGAATCAACGGTAATAGAAGCAATATAATCTTCATGTATACTCAATAGAATAATAACCAGTAGAAACAAAATACCAACATCATACAGATTTTACTGTCGACCTTCTATCGACACAATGTAATAGAATACCATAGAAAGATAGAATAATGCCGATCAAAACCCAAATAACCCAACAATGCTTTCGTATATCAGTATATCAGAATTTCATCTGAAAATATACAATTACACATACCTCCAAGGATAGATGAACACATAGAATACCCAGAAGAAATCATCACAATTTACTTCAATTATAATCGCTGCACTCAGCTATCAATACAATTCAAACATTATTTCACTGTCTAATCCTGTCATCACTAAATCCACATTATCTCATCCATTAATGAAAATCAATTCAGAAGAAATTCTGGTAATACATTCTTTAATTATCATACCTGAAAAATTCAGTTAACTGAAGTAAATTTCTTCTTTAACAGTGACACTGCGTAATCCAAATGATCTTTTAAGCAATATGTCATCTCTTCCAGAATAGTCTTTACTTGCTAACCCATTTTCATATCTGACCATGTTATAAATCATTCTATCCTTAAACTCTTTGATTTCGCACTTGTGACCTTATTCAATTTGAATCTACTAAATTTTATTATAACTCTATATTGGTAAGGAGTGAAGATCGTAAAGCCTCATAATTTGACTTTCACATATACTCACATATGACATAAAATTTATCAATAACATGATGTTATAAACTATCATTCATACCTTTATGAGTTTCAACTCATCATAAACACATTTTACTCAAATATTTGAGTATAACATTCAGTACTATCAGAATTAGCTCGGTTGGAAAGCACATCTGTCTAATTAAAATAATTCGCATCAGAGTTAGGAGATATCACACTATCACAGGTTAAATATGGCATGTATAGCTAGAATCACATATGCTACGTTAGTCCTAGAATTGACTAAACCATAGCTCTGATACCAATAAATGTAACACCCCTAACCCATGTCTGTTGTCGAAACAGGTTACGAGGCATTACCAGACTTATCACATCATAACATATACATATCTCATGCATTTAAACTTTCAAAGACATACATAGTTTATGTACAATCATATTGTCCCTTATAAGACTTTATGAGATCTTAAAACATGCTTCGAAGAGATGCAGGACTAAACCGTTAACATTTGAAAATTTGGGAAACTTGGAAAATTTTCTTGAATGAAGAGGTCACACACCCGTGTGCCTCACACGGCCACCAGACACGCCCGTGTCATAGACCATGTGGAAACAGGGCATACATACTGACTTGTGTCAAACGGCTGACCACACACCCATGTGTCAGCCCGTGTTCCACACACAGCCAATAGACACGCCAATGTGTCTAAGCCGTGTAACTCACTGATTTATTCTAACTAAGATTCAACAAACACACGGTCGACTCACACGCCCGTGTGCTCAACCGTGTGGATGTGAAATCAACTTATTTTAAGCCACTTTTCCTCACCCAAACATCAATCACCTAAGCTCACATATATCACTATACTTTGATTCAATTTGGCAATCAAAACAACTATTTCAAATACACATTATAAGCCATTACAAAACCAAACATTTATATGCTCAAATCAATTCCATTTGTACATTCAAACACATACCAACCTAATATAATTCATTAGCCAATATACACATATAACCTATCCAATAATTCAACCATAAACATCCAAGTACCAACTATTATTCAAACAGTTTCGATTCATATTTCTATCATCTCTCCATACCATTTGCATATCCTTATTCCATCAACTACTTACCAAAATGAGCTATATCTAGTACACATAAACATAACCCAATATTTAACCAAGTTAAGCCAAATCACATGGCTTAAACACATCAATACATATAGGCTTCTATAGCTAAAATAACTTATACATCTCGTAATCAACTAGCCTATAAATGCCATATTACCAATTTCAAAGAGTTCAAAATTACCAAATCCACTCTTGGATAGTGTGATGAAATCTTCAATGACTTCCAACTTGAGCGAGTTTTCAAATCACTATAAAATACAAAAAATAAACAGAGTAAGCTTGTAACACCCCAAACCCGACCCAGACGTTATGGCCGAATTTGACGTGTCTCATTGAAGTTTTAAAAACCCATGATTCATTTTAGTGTTTAAAAAGAACGTCTTTTGCTAAGTTAACAAAGTGAATGGAAGCTGTGCACCAGGTAGGTATCCGAAACAGAGGAGGTGAGCCATGAAGGCTGCTTAAGTACCAAGCTCTTGCCTGGATCCAATCCTAGACATGCCCACAACCATCCCACAACCATTGCCACACTTTGGTAAGAGGTTAGGTTTTGGAAAAAAAAATGAGTTGGAATTCATTTAAGTAGATATTTTTGATAAACCGATTAGTTGCATCGTTGCGCTATTTTGAAAACAAGTATCATTTTGAAAACGCGCCCTAAGTCTAACCCATTTTGAATTATTATCAGTAAAACATAGAGTATAAAATAAAATAATCCCAGAAAGATAATTAAAATGGCCTTATTACAACCCAAAACCAAATAATAATAATAATAAATTAAAAAATCGATTACTTATGCAAAGTTCGAAAGCGATCATCACAGCCACTCTGAATCCCCTCCGGCTCCAAGTCTCCACCTCAAGACTCACTTGTAAAGATAAGAAAAGGGGGGTGAGTTTGGAAACTCAGTGTGCAACAAGCCCCTTTCAGAGCCCAAACTAATACCAGTATACTGGGCTTAAGCCCTAATTCAGTCTCGACATATACTGGGCTGAAGCCTTTCATTTAACAGTTACTGGGCCGAAGCCTTTTCATAAATCATATCACTGGGCCGAAGCCTTTACTATAAACGGTATGGCACATAGGCCCATTTCAATGCCACATGTAATATTAATGGATGTATGCAAGCCCATTTGGGGAGACTACTCAACCCACCATCTGCTACTCTCCACCCGTACCAACCAAGCTCTCCATGTAGGGAATAACTCAACCCACCCAACCAAACTCTCCACTGGCAGCACAGTTGCTTTATCATATAACTGGAGGCCTAGCCTCTTTTAATAACTGGGGCAAAGCCCTTTTTGATAAACTGGGGCAAAGCCCTTTTCACACTTCCTCCATTTATATCAAAAACCCAACCCATGCATATAATGAGTATATCATAGCATAACATGTGCATGTTATAACATATCATGTGCATATCATGTCATATCATGTAAATCAATACCTCATGCATCATTTTTATCTAAGGGCAAAATAGTCATTTACCATATTTTAGGGGTAATTTTGTAAATTTACCAAATATTATGGGTTTTCCACGTTCATTAACAATTATCAATATTCTCACGTGTTTAAACAGTGATTTTAATGCACTTTATCAAATTAGGGCTTTTGGGCCCAAAACCCCTAATGGGCCCTACGAATGCCGATTTAGCCCTTTTAGCCCACTTAACCCAATTTTTACAACAGATCTAACCGTGTTAACATGTAATTTATCCAAGTGCCATTTTCTATCAATTTTACCCAAATGGGCCCAGAAGCCCATTGGGCCCAATTTCAGCCCATTGAGGCCCAACTTCCCGTCGTGCACAGAATTGCGCTCTTACCTGTTCCATCGATCCAAACACCAATCATATCATTTTTATCGCATCTAAAACCACATGAAAAATCTCAAGTTCCTGAAATGCCAAAATTTTGGCATTTCGGCTTTTCTGCAAATATTAGCCTAAGCTACTACGAGGGTTGTTACACACCTGTTTTGTGACGACTGCCACTGAGATCACTAACGATGTCCTACAATTGATTACCACAATTCTTAGATTGCAAACCACAATAACCAATCCCAATATTCACCTACCATATTCGAACCATGCCCCTAAAGCCTTTAGAATCTTACCTTTTTGCCGAAAACTGATGACTAGATCTAAGTCTAGTTGTTCCAAAGATCCAAGCCTTTGATCCAACCTCTAGAAGACACTAAAAAACAAAAGAAATCATCGATTAAAGACCCTTAAAGCCCTATGCCCAAATCACCATCCTCCCTAGATTTTAGGGACTTCGGCTTTTTCTAAATTGTAAAATAAGACTAGATCTGAGGTGATGAGCACTTACCACCTATTCCTCTTTGATTTCTACGCAGATCTGATGCAGATCTATCCTCTAAACGATAGTAGAACTCGAATCCAGGAGATCTGAAGTTTCGGCTATAAGTCCTTAAATCTATGGTACTTCGGCTTTTTAAGTGATGAAGAAGATGATGATTTAAGGCTACAACTTTGAAGTAATGTTGCCGACAGATACTAAGGGTTTAGAGAAGATGAAAGTTAATCAAAAGGAACAAAAATAACTGAAGGATTTTGGCTTTGAGAAATCGGCACAAGAAGTGAGTTTTTGGGATTTCAGCTTTTATGGCGATCGGCTATGAAGGTTTTGTGGAGGATGGGATCGATCGAGGAGGTGAGTAAGGTGATCAGAAGGTTTCGGCTAGAAGAAAAAGCAAAAAGGAAGAAAAAAATGGAGGAAAAAGAGAGGAAGAAGAACTCGGCACCAAGGAGAAGGAATTTGCGTTTTCGGGTTTTGTGAAAACTCAGAAAGGATGAATGACAGTGAAAGCTTTCAGGTGGCTAACCCTAATTCTCCAAGA
Source organism: Gossypium longicalyx (assembly GCA_025698465.1). Taxonomy (NCBI): domain Eukaryota; kingdom Viridiplantae; phylum Streptophyta; class Magnoliopsida; order Malvales; family Malvaceae; genus Gossypium; species Gossypium longicalyx. Next base: position 33,156,529 of record CM046998.1, on the reverse strand, counting down.
CAGAAAAAGAAAAGAACCTAACCCTAATATCAACTAAAACAATCGGCCCAACCTCCCTAAGGCCCTTGCCGAAATTCACTTAAGTGATCACATGCCCGGCACATGCCTAAAATTAACAAGTAACAGTATGCCTACCTTGCAACTTGAACCCTGGACCTTTAATTCCTTCCCAGGCGCCATTTTTTTAGGAACTTAGTGGCGCCACCTTGCCACTTTACCAAGGCCTTATTTGTGTCATAATTTACGAAGTTCTTCTTAAAAACCCACTTTACCAAGTCTCCTATTCACTTAAAATCCAACCTTGATATTTTACCGCTTTAACTTAGGCTTGGGCCTTCTAAAGGCCCGCTAACACATTTAAACGCTATTCCAATATTCAGAACACCAAAATTTCAAAATTTACCTAAAATCACAGAAACTCGAAAAATCCCAAAAATCAGGGCGTTACAACTCTACCCCTTAAAGAAATTTCGGCCTCGAAATTTACCTGACCCAAATAATTGAGGGTATTGATGACGCATAGTCTCTTCTAACTCCCAAGTAGCCTCTTCCCTTCCATGATTACGCCACAGTACTTTCACCAACGGAACTGACTTCCTTCTTAAAACTTTAACCTCTCGATCTAAAGTTTGCACGGGTTCCTCCTCAAAGGTCAAATCAGTCTTTACTTCAATCTCCTCCACTGGCACAACATGTGAAGGATCCGATCGATATCGTCTCAACATGGACACATGAAAGATGTCATGGATTCTGTCCAACTTCGGTGGTAACTCTAACTGATATGCTACTGGCCCTACCCGTTTAAGAACCCGATAAAGCCCTATAAATCGCGGACTTAGTTTGCCTTTCTTGCCGAACCTCAAGATCTTCTTCCAAGGTGAAACCTTCAAGAAAACCATAGCCCCAACAGTGAAATCAATCTCCTTATGCTTTAGATCTGCATACGACTTCTGTCTATCAGATGCCTCCTTTAATCGATTTCTTATCAACTTAACCTTACTTTCAGTATCTGCCACTAATTCCGATCCAAGCACTTGTCGTTCACCCAACTCTGTCCAACACGTAGGCGTACGACATCTTCGCCCGTAAAGTGCCTCATATGGAGCCATCTGAATACTTGCTTGGTAGCTGTTGTTGTACGCAAACTCCGCCAATGGCAAGTAGTCCTCCCAACTACCACGAAAATCGATGATTCAACCTTTTAACATATCCTCCAAAACTTGAATAACCCTTTTCGACTGTCCATCTGTCTGAGGGTGAAAAGCAGTACTGAAATCCAATCGTGTACCCAACACCTCATGTAACTTCTGCCAAAACCGAGATGTAAACCTTGGGTCTCGATCAGAAATTATTGATACTGGCACTCCATGCAACCGCACTATCTCTGCCACATACAACTTGGCCAACTTCTGAAGTGAGTAATCGGTTCGGACAGGTATGAAATGGGCAGATTTCGTCAGCCTATCCACAATTACCCAAGCTGAGTCCTTCTTGGTAGGTGGCAATGGCAGGCCACTCACAAAATCCATAGTTACCCTTTTCTATTTCCAAAGTGGTATCTTCACTGGCTGTAACAATCCTGAAGGCAGTTGATGCTCGACCTTTACTTGTTGACACGTCAAACATTTTCCCACAAATTCGGTCACTTCTCGCTTAAGCCCAGGCCACCAATATAGCTCTCGCAAGTCTTGATACAACTCTCTCCCTTCTGGATGCATAGCACAAGGTCCACCATGTGCCTCCCTCAAAATCATCAATCTCAAGTTAGAGTCCTTCGGCATACAAATTCTTCCTCGAAAACAAAGAACCCCATCACCATTTAATCCAAAGTCTGAATTCTCCCCTTCTCACTTCTTTTGGCCCGAAAACCAACGACTCATCCACCAACTGCTGCTTCTTAATCTGCTCCACCCAAGTCAGTCTCACTTGTAACTCTGCCAATAAGCTTCCATCGTCATACAAGCTTAAGCGAGCAAACATTGCCTTCAATTCCACCACAGTCCTTCGACTCAACGCATCAGCCACGACATTTGCCTTACCTGGATGGTACTTAATCGAACAGTCATAGTCCTTTAACAACTCTATCCACCTTCGTTGTCTAAGATTCAGTTCCTTTTGAGCCGGCAAGTACTTAAGACTCTTATGATCCATATAGATAATGCATCTCTCCCCATACAAGTAGTGCCTCCATATCTTAAGTGCAAAGATCACCGCTGCCAACTCTAAGTCATGAGTAGGATAGTTTACCTCATGAGGCTTAAGCTGTCGTGAAGCATAAGCTACCACTTTACCCTCTTGCATCAACACACAGCCCAAACCTACATGTGACGCGTCACTGTACACAGTGAAATCCTTACCAGACTCTGGCTGAATCAACACTAGTGCCTCAGTCAGAACCTTCTTTAACTTCTCAAAAGCCTCTTGCTTCTTTTCTGTCCAAAAAAACGGTGCTCCCTTCCTTATAAGTTTCGTTAACGGTGCTGCCAACACAGAAAATCCTTCCACAAATCTTCGATAATAACTCACCAACCCCCAAACTTTAGATTTACATTCTGCGACCTCGGTGGCTTCCACTCCAAAATCGCCTCAATCTTCCGAGGTCTACCTTGATCCTCAATGAGACACAACATTCCCAAGAAAGTTACTTCATTCAACCAAAACTCACACTTACTGAACTTTGCATAGAGTTGCTTTTCCCTTAGTACTTGCAGCGCAATACAAAGATGCTCATCATGTTTCTCTTCCGTTTCCGAGTATACCAAGATATCATCGATAAAAACGACTACGAATTGATCCAAGTACGGCTGAAATACCCGATTCATCAAATCCATGAATGCCGCCGGTGCATTAGTCAAACCAAAGGGCATAACCAGAAACTCGTAGTGACCATATCGAGTTCTGAATGCCGTCTTATGAATATCCTCTTCTTTGACTCTCAACTGATGATATCCTGATCGAAGGTCGATCTTAAAAAATACTGAAGCTCATCTCAGTTGGTCGAACAGATCGTCGATTCTTGGTAAAAGATACTTGTTCTTGATCGTCAGTTTGTTCAACTGTCGATAATCAATACACATCTGCATGGTCCCATCTTTCTTCTTTACGAACAACACTAGTGCGCCCCACGGAGAAACACTTAGTCTTATAAACCCTCTATCTAATAATTCTTGAATTTGAGCCTTCAGTTCTACCAACTCCTTTGGTGCCATTCTATAAGGTGCAATGGACACTGGAGCTGTTCCAGGTAACAAGTCGATTCCGAACTCAACTTCTCTATTCGGAGGTAGTCTAGGAAGTTCTTCTGGAAATACATCTTGAAATTCTTTGATAGTCCTAACTGACTCCACAGTCATCCCCTCAGGTTCAGCTTGACTCACGAATGCTAAAAACGCTTCACAACCTTTCCTAATCAACTTCTTAGCCCTTAAAGCCGAGACAACATTGGACAAATAGTTCCTTTGCTCCCCTATGACCATTATCTCTTCATCCTCGGTAGTTCTTAGTACCATTCTCTTAACAGCACAATCCAACGTCGCCCTATGCTTAGTTAGCCAGTCCATTCCCAAAATAAGATCAAATTCCCCAAATGGCAGCTCCATTAAATCCCCTACAAATATCCTATCTTGTGTCTCTAAAGGCACCTCCCTAAAGAGTTTATCTACCTTAACCGAGTGTCCCAAAGGACTTATCACTGATACCCCACTCACAGTCTCCTCAGGAAGCACACCCAAAGCCCCAGATACATCACAAGCAACATACAAGTGAGTGGAACCCACATCAGTCAAAGCAGTGTAAGGCTTGCTATAAATGAGGAACGTACCGGTTATAACATCAGGAGCATCACCCTCCTCACGATGTCGTGCAGCATAAACCAATGCCAGCTGTCGAGCTTCAGTATGTCCAGCACCCCTGCCAGGTGCCCTACGTCCTCGTCCATTACCATTACCACATCTACCTTGCCCACGGCCTCTCTGTGGTGGTGGTCCTCCTCGCTGCGGTTGGAAACCTCTTTGCTCCGCAACTTGATCCTGAGCTGCTCTCCGAGGACACTTTCTGAACTTATGTTCCTTTGACCCACATCGAAAACATGCCCGAGTTTGTTTCCAGCACTTCTCCATATGTGCTCTGCCACAATCCTTGCAAACCTACGGTCTAAAAGTATTAACCGGAGCTGGTCGAACTGGTTCCTCCATTCTAGCTCTTTTAAAATTACTATTTGTAGCACCCGAGGGTCTGGAATCCCTCCTAAATCTGGGTCGATCCCTCTCACGATTCTGCCATTCGGTTCATTTTACTTCCTCGGCTATCTTAGCCTTCTCCACCAACGCAGCGAAATCACGCTCCCTCTGTGGAGCTATCAGCACCCTAAGCTCATCGCAGAGGCCATCCTCGAATCGAACACTGCGCTCATATTTGGTCGCAACTATCCCGCAAGCATATCGACTCAGCCTCAAGAATTCTGCCTCATACTCCGCAACAGTCTTATTACCCTGAGCCAGATTCAAAATTTCCTTTCGACGGGCATCCACATAACTAGCTCCAACATACCTTCCCTTAAAAGCAGTCTTGAACAGTTCCCAGGTTAATCGTTCGATCGGGGCACTCTCCCTTACAGTGATCCACCACTGGTATGCCTCATCTCGTAGCAACGACACGGTCCCCTTCAGCTTTTGCTCTACAAAGCAATCTAGGTTGTCCATAATCCGCTCTGTTGCCTCTAGCCAATATCCAGCCACGTTTGGGGCTACTCCAGATACGCCCCTAAAAACCTCTGCTCCGTTGGCCCAGAGTCGCTTAGAGATGGATCCCCTATTCACTGTCCTAGTGCTAGCTCCAGCAACCCTTTCCAAAACCCTTAACATCGCTTGGGACAAAGCATCATCCCCCGCAGCCCGATCATGTAACCCAGCCTCAGTTGCCTGTGGCACGGATGCCTCCTCAGCTGGTCTATGCCCTGAGGATGAAGATTCAGCTTGCACCCTTCGGTGACCATGCCCGCGGCCTCGTCCATGAGTTTCTCTTGTACTCATATCGAATTATCTATTTACGAATTTTATGACATTAGTTTAATATTTCAGTTGTTTATTATAAGATGTCTTATGGAAATATAGCAGTTCAGGGATTGTTTTCGCAACGTCGTAGCCTAGCTACAGTCTCAATCCTACTATTTTACAGCTCTACCCTATCTAAAGTATCATAGTAGGGTCTCAGTTCTATCTATAGCATCATATAAATATCACACGGTGTAAAAGAAAGTACACATAGACTTGGTGCCGGGGATTCAGTGTGCCACTTCTTTCTTCAAACCATTTAAAACAAAAACATGTATTTGGTCACAGAGAATAGAAATTCTAAAAGAAATTGATTTAAAATACCCTTATTTTGAAATTCTTGATTTTAAACCCGTTTAGAAACCCACAGTCGAGTTGCAATTTGACTCTGATACCACTAAATGTAACACCCCAAACCCGACCCAGACGTTATGACCGAATTCAACGTGTCTCATTGAAGTTTTAAAAACCCATGATTCACTTTAGTGTTTAAAAAGAACGTATTTTGCTAAGTTAACAAAGTGAATGGAAGCTGTGCACCAGGTAGGTATCCGAAACAGAGGAGGTGAGCCATGAAGGCTGCTTAAGTACCAAGCTCTTGCCTGGATCCAATCCTAGACATGCCCACAACCATTGCCACACTTTGGTGCGAGGTTAGGTTTTGGAAAAAAAAACGAGTTGGAATTCATTAAAGTAGATATTTTTGATAAACTGATTAGTTGCATCGTTGCGCTATTTTGAAAACAAGTATCATTTTGAAAATGCGCCCTAAGTCTAACCCATTTTGAATTATTATCAGTAAAATATAGAGTATAAAATAAAATAATCCCAGAAAGATAATTAAAATGGCCTTATTACAACCCAAAACCAAATAATAATAATAAATTAAAAAAATCGGTTACTTATTGCAAAGTTTGAAAGAGATCATCACGGCCACTCTGAATCCCCTCCGGCTCTAAGTCTCCACCTCAAGACTCACCTGCAAAGATAAGGAAAGGGGGGGTGAGTTTGGAAACTTAGTGTGCAACAAGCCCCTTTAAGAGCCCAAACTAATACCAGCATACTGGGCCTAAACCCTAATTCAGTCTCAACATATACTGGGCCGAAGCCTTTTCATAAATCATATCACTAGGCCGAAGCCTTTACTGTAAATGGTATGGCCCATAGGCCCATTTCAATGCCACATGTAATATTAATGGATGTATGCAAGCCCATTTGGGGAGAGTACTCAACCCATCATCCGCTACTCTCCACCCGTACCAACCAAGCTGTCCATGTGGGGAATAACTCAACCCACCCAACCAAACTATCCACTTTGGCGACAAATACTTTATCATATAACCTGAGGCCTAGCCTCTTTTTTAATAATCAGGGCAAACCCTTTTTGATAAACTGGGGCAAGGCCCTTTTCGCACTTCCTCCATTTATATCAAAAACCCAACCCATGCATATAATAAGTATATCATAGCATAACATGTGCATGTTATAACATATCATGTGCATATCATGTCATATCATGTAAATCAATACCTCATGCATCATTTTCATAATTAAACCCTAGGGGTATAATGGCCATTTTACCTAGGGGCAAAACAGTCATTTACCATATTTTAGGGGTAATTTCGTAAATTTACCAAATATTATGGGTTTTCCACGTTCATTAAAAATTATCAATATTCTCACATGTTTAAACAGTGATTTTAACGCACTTTATCAAATTAGGGCTTTTGGGCCCAAAACCCCTAATGGGCCCCACGAATGCCGATTTAGCCCTTTTAGCCCACTTAACCCAATTTTTACAGCAGATCTAACCGTGTTAACATGCACTTTATCCAAGTTCCATTTTGTATCAATTTTACCCAAATGGGCCCGGAAGCCCATTGGGCCCAATTTTAGCCCATTGAGGCCCAACTTACCGTCGTGCACAGAATTGCGCTCTTACCTGTTCCATCGATCCAAACACCGATCATATCATTTTTATCGCATCTAAAACCACATGCGAAATCTCAAGTTCTCGAAATGCTAGAATTTTGGCATTTCGGCTTTTCTGCGAATATTAGCCTAAGCTACTACGAGGGTTGTTACACACCTTTTTTGTGACGACTGCCACTGAGATCCCTTACGATGTCCTAAAATTGATTGCCACAATTATTAGATTGCAAACCACAATAACCAATCCCAATATTCACTTATATAATTTGACTTTTACACTTTATGCGATTTAGTCCTTTTTACCGAATTAACTACTCAAACGGTAAAATTTCTTTACGAAATTTTCACACGAACATTCTATCATACTGTAAAACTTAATAAAACAATAAAATAAATATTTTTAATTCAAATTATGGTCCCGAAACTACTATTTTGATTAACCTTAAAAACAGGCTATTACACAACCTCTACATGATCCTCCTAACAACCATAGTCGAAAATTTTCTCAAGAACCTTGTTGGAGAGTTCTACTAAAATTCAAATAACACAATTGCTAGTTGTCGCTTTATTTGGGTAAGTAAAGGGGTGGGAATAAAGGATTGAAATAACTTTCCATTTTTATTCAAAAAACATATTTTGAATGCCCACAATCACACATAACAATTATTAAGGGATTTTCATAAAATTATATTCTTTCTAAAAGAATATCAATATTTTAAAATCCTTTAAAATAATCCATACCCCAAAATCACTAACTATATAGTTAGTTATTTTAGTAATATAATTTAACCAATTTAAGATTATTTGAAGCCCATTTCACACTATTTAAATTGATTATCTATGTGAGTGCATCAAGCATGCACATACATCGTGTTTAATATTTAACTTTATTGAATTAAATTAATTATGAGAAAAATTCTATAATTAGTAAAATTCAAGCATCAAGTTAAATATAACCTTATCTTTCTACATATTCCAATTGTTTTAACCATAGGGTGTAACCTTGTAGGATATGCAACATTGGTAGTAATATTAGAACATATCTAATGGTACAAATAGTGAATAGCATCTAGCAATGCACCACTCCTAACCAAGTTACAAGAAGTCGTGGTTCAAGATAACCTTTCTGTGATAATGTCATCATGTTGTATATCCTTTTGTCCATGATAATGAGCATAGTTCAAGTTCTTTCAATGAAATGATGGTTTTTACATTCAGCTACTCTCTTTTTGTAGTGGTATAATAACAAGTTGTTTGATGAATGATTTCTTTAGATTTCATGAATGCTTGTAATGAAATAAAAACATTATATTCTCGTGCATTATCACTATGTAAAATCTTTATTAAAACACCAAATTGATTTTGAACTTCGTTAAAAAAAGTTTTAAAGAGACAAATAGTTCAAATTTATTTTTCATAAGAAATAACCAAGTGCAATGAAAAAAGCATCAACAAAGATAAAATATAATTAAAACCTAAATTTGAACTAATATGATTAGGACCCTAAATGTCTGAATGAACAATACCAAATAAAAAAGAAGCTCTAGAGTTTATTCGCTTTGGAAAGGAAACGTGAGTACGTCTTCCAAGTGGACTCGACTCACATTCTAAAGAAGATGATTTCAAAAGACCAGGTGTAATAGCCCGATTTAGACCCTAATCGAAACAGTGGTTTCGGAACCACAAATCTGAGTCAGAAAGAAGAAAAATTTTAAATTTATTTTCTGTGTTTATTTTGTGTGAATTTATATCTGTGAAATTTTCGTGATTTAATTTTGTCATTTGGGTGTCCGATTAAACAAAAGGGCTTAATCGCATAAATTGAAAATTTGATAGTTTTAATTGGAAGGACTGAATTAGTAATGGCTTTCTAAATGTATTGAAAGGTAACCATATTGGTTGCTAGGTGTGCTTGAAAAAAGGGTGGCAAATTGGCTTTGGAAAAGTCTTTTTTTTGTCCACACTAGTAGAGACACGGGCGTGTGTCTCAACCGTGTGTGACACACAATCATGCTACACGGCCGTGTGTCCCTTGGGGTACCCTTTTAATTTAAGTTAGTATACCCTACAAGTTTGACACGGCCTAGATACACGAGTGTGTCTACTAGCCGTGTGTGACACACGTGCTGGCACATGGGCGTGTGATTGGCCGTATAACCCAAGTCAGTAACCCCTCTAGTTTTTACACAGCCTAGCATACGGGCGTGTCCTCAGCCGTGTGGTGCGAGTCAGAATATATGCCCTGTTTTCACACGACCTGTGACACGGGCGTGTCTGGTGGCCGAGTGAGGCATACGGCCTGTTCACACGGGCGTGTGAGCCTTAAATGATTAAAAATTTTATAAGTTTCCAAAAGTTTGCAAATGTTATCGGTTTAGTCCCGAACCATTTTTAAGCATGTTTTAAGGTCTCGTCGGACCTTATAAGGACAATATGGATGTAACGCCCCAAAAATCCCGGAATCTCGAACTTTCTTTTCTTTATTTTCTGTTTGATAAAAAGAGTGCTAGATATTCCTAGTCAAGTGTATTTAGGTGATAATAGGCCTTGGTTAAGTTTTGAGTTCAAACTTAGAAGTGAAAGAAATTATAGGTTAATAGTTAAAAGAACCTTGATGGCAAGTAAGTTGGTTTTTAAATAAATGAAAGAGGAATTGGACACAGAAAACCTTGTGGTGGACTAGAAAGTAGCGCCACATGTGAGGCTTAGAGGTGGCGTCACATGCATGGGAAGGAGGTCTGGGGTTCGAATCCCTCCTTGCTCAAAAGGAGGATTTATTTTTACTTAACAGACGGCCAGTAGTGGTGCTGGATATAAACTCTGTAAGGAGTGATAAGAGGAGAAGTTCAAGGAAGGGATTAAGGAGTGATCATGGAGAAAAATTAGGAGATGAGGAGTGTAGAGAGGTGGAGCCGAATTGGGAAGTTGGGTATTGGAAATTCAGCTATTATATATGTAGGTGTCAAAATTGCTTCTCTCCCTTTAGTCGAATTCTTCATTCTTGTTGCCGGAACACTTTTTTTACTCTAAGTGCTCAGAAGCCAAATTCCTTGCTCCTTGGTTGCCTTTCTCTTTTCAATTCTCTTTGATTCACCTTTAGTTTAGCCGTTTCCTTCTTCTCTTCTTTTTGATTTTGCCGAATAAATCTTTTTCACCATACAAATCTCAAAAGCCGAATACCCTTTGTGCCGCCACTACACTCTTTCTTTCGGCTGAATCTAGTGCAAGTGCTTTGCTCTTTCAGTCGATTTTGCTAGTATTGATTACTCTTGTCCCTCACTCTTTCTAAATCAGTTTTGGTTAGAGCGCAGTATCGAATCTCAGTCTTTTGGGATCCCTGCCAATTTGCTTCTTAGGTGTTGGGACTTTGGTAAGTGTTCTTCACTTTGGTAAGGATTGGCTGAATGGGCTTTAGTAGGAAAGGGTGACTTATTTCGGATACAAGTCACCCATTATGTATCTTCATGATAAAGATTAATACAGATCTGGAAAGTACTCATGATTAGTAATCAAGGAAAAGCTATTAAGGCTTGGCGTTTCAGGTAAGGTTAAGGTGAGATTTCAGCTTTTGGTAAGAGTATTCGATATGTATCTGGGATTAATCATTGAGTGACATCGACTGTAGGTTCGTGTCTAGAAAGATCGCAGCATGCTTTATTACCAGGTGTGTACATACACTGCACACACACAATAAATCGACAAATCCTGAAATGTCGAAAAGCCGAAATGCCTAAAAGCCAAAAGTTTGTTTACAATAGACTTGCGAGTATGCGAACACTCGTGACGAAGAAATCGATAGGTTATCTGAGACCCCATGGGCGATTCCATGGACTTGGGTTATGTTTTGGCCAACTGGGCCAGAATGGGCTAAATGGGCGGATGGGCTGTAGGACCCATAATAGGCAAAATTGGCAATTTGATACTAAGTGATGGAAAATCATATGAAAGCATGATACGAATGTGATTTGGGCCTAATGGGCCATATGAATGTGATTTGGGCCTAATGGGCCATATGAAAGTGATTTGGGCCTAATGGGCCATATGAAAGTGATTGGGCCTAATGGGCCATATGCGTGTATATAGACTTGTCTAGGCTTTGTAAAGGGTTTTGGGCCCAGTATCTGATAACTGCTTAAATAGACATAATACTTAATTAATTAATAAATTGTGACCGTGGATAAGTCATAAGGTTAAAGTGTGGCAATGGGTATATGCATGTCTAGGATTGGATCTAGGGAGAGCTTGGTACTTAAGCGGTCTTAATGACTCACCTCCTCTTCTCTGGAATCCTACCTGGTGCGTAGTACCCGTTCACTTTAGTCATCGAGGACTTGTCAATGGGCCAATAAGTAATAAACTCATAACAAAGAGAAATTATCGAAATGCCCCTAAGGGCGAATATGACTAAAATACCCCATGTGTTGAATGTAAGATTTACGGATGTTACCTGTGTACCTGGTGCATTCATATGATACTCTGTTTAGGATGCATAAGGGTTGGGAATTGTGGACGGAGGAAGTATATGAGGATCGCATGGTTGCTTAACGACAGTGGATCCACCGACGACTATTAAGCCCAAATATGTGATTAGCAGCTTGCTGCTATGAAGGTAGTACCTCAACCGGGCTACCATTGATGTGAATCAGATGGGTGGGTCAATATTTATATCCCCACATGGTGTGTACCGGAGGACGGAGTTGATATGTATCGGTTGGATTATTGGGGTAGGTTGCACAAGCATTGCATGTATGATAATATAGTGATTGATGTTTGCTTAATGTTTCTTTTTTAGGGTTGTACACACTGAGTTTTGCGAAAACTCACCCCCTCTTTTATTTTTCTCAAGTGATCCTCAGTAGGTGGTACGACGGTTGGAGGGACTCCGAGGTGGCCAGCTAGTAAGACGACTTAGACTTGTTTTCTTAAGCAGATAATTTCTAGTATTTTAAAGTTATTGCAGTTTGGATTGTAATTAGGTCTATTTGCTGGATATTATTTCAAACTAGTATTATTATTATTTTTATGCTTTATACTTGCTAGAAGTAGAGCATGGTTTTCCTAAACCATAAATGCTTTTAAACACTACGTTTCGGCCACTGAATTTTTAAATGACAAGTTTTCATAGATCATCTATTTTAAATAAAGCTTCCGCAATTGAAAGTTACATAATTTTCTCTCTTGAAGTGTTTTCATTGAAAACAAGGTTTTCGATAAAACACTTCAATAAGACACGCTAGATTCAGCCATAACGTCTGGGCCGGATTTGAGGTGTTACAGTGGATGAGTTGAATGGATATTGATTTTGAATCTATAAATGTATATGAATGATGTGTATTATTCTGTAATGCCTCGTAACCCTATTTCGGTGATAGATACGGGTTAGGGGTGTTACAAGTGCAACCTGAATCGGAAAAAGAGTTTGTGATTTATAGTGATGCGTGATTGAATGGATTAGGATGTGTGTTGATGCAAGAGGGAAAAGTGATAACTTATGCCTCAAGACAGTTGAAACTACATGAGAAGAATTATCTGACGCATGATTTGGAATTAGCCAACATTATGTTCACTTTAAAAATTTGGAGACATCATTTGTATGGTGAGAAACGCCATGTCTTTACTAATTATAAGAGTTTAAAATACTTGATAACTTAGAAAGATTTAACCTTGGGGCAACGGAGATAGCTTGAGTTATAGAAAGATTATGAGCTAGTAATTGATTACCACCCGGGTAAGGCAAATGTAGTCGTAGATACGTTGAGCATAAAGACTTTGTTTGCCTTTAGAGCAATAAATACACGGTTGACTTTGTCCTATAATGGTTCGATTCTAGCCGAGTTGAGAACTAGACCGTTATTTCTTCAACAAATTTTTGAAGCTAAAAAATGTGATAGTGATTTGCAAGCCAAAAGAGTTCTTTGTGAATCGGGTAGTGATTAATATTTTCATATCGGATCAGATGATTGTTTGATGTTCCGAGGCAGAATTTGTGTATCGAAAAATGATGAACTTATTCAAAAAATACTTCATGAAGCACATAATGGTTGTTTATCTGTGCATCCGGGTAGTACAAAAATATATAATGATTTGAAGAAATGGTATTGGTGGTCAGGTATGAAACGAGATATTTCAGAGTTTATTTCGAAGTGTTTGATTTGTCAACAAGTGAAAGCTAAACACCAAGTGCCTTCGGGTTTACTTTAACCAGTGATGGTACCTGAGGGGAAGTGGGATAGGATTACTATGGACTTTGTAACTGGGTTGCCTTTGACTCAAAGAAAGAAAGATGTCATCTAGGTTGTTGATAGATTAATGAAATCGGCTCATTTTATTCTGGTACATACTGACTACTCAATTTATAAGTTAGCCAAATTGTACATTTCAGAGATTGTGAGATTGCACGAAGTGCCTATGTCTATTATTTTGGATAGAGATCTGAGGTTCACTTTAAGATTTTGGAAAAAGTTACAAGAGGCTTTGGGTATAAAGTTGAACTTTAGTACCGCATTTCATCCGCAAACCGACGGTTAGTCTGAAAGAATGATTCAGGTACTCGAAGATATGCTCTGATATTGTGTTCTGGAATTCGAAGGTAGTTAGGAGAAATATCTACCATTGGTCGAATTTGCTTATAACAACAGTTTTCAGTCAAGTATAAAGATGGTACCTTATGAGGCATTGTATGGCCACAAGTGTCGAACACCCTTGTTTTGGACCGAGCTTAGTGAGAAACGGATTCATGGGGTTGATTTGGTTAAAGAAACCGAATAAAAAGTAAAGGTAATCCGTGACTGCTTAAAAGTTGCTTCAGATCGGCAAAAGTCGTACGCAGATTTGAAAAGAAAAAGAGACTGAATTTCAGATTGGTGATAAAGTATTTCTAAAAGTATCTCCACGGAATAAGATTCTCAGATTTGGTTGTAAAGGCAAGTTGAGTACATGTTTCATTGGGCCGTATGAAGTTATTGAAAGAGTAGGGCTAGTGGTATATCGGTTAGCTTTACCGATAGAGTTGGAAAGGATCCATAATGTGTTTCATGTGTCATTGTTGCAACGATTTCATTCCGATCCTTCACATGTGATTTCACCAACAAAATTTGAGATTCGACCTGATATGACGTACGGTGAAGAACCGATCAAGATTTTAGCTCGGGAAGTTAAACAGTTAACAAATAAAAGTATAGCCTTAGAAAGTTTTATGTATAGCCTTAGTGAAAGTTTTATGGTAACGACATCAGGTCAAAGAGGCTACGTGGGAACCTGAGGAAGCTATGAGAAAATAGTACCCAAACATATTTTCTGGTAAGATTTTTTGGGACGAAAATCCCTAAAAGGGGGAGAGTTGTAACAACCCGATTTTGGGTGTAGTCAGAATAGTGGTTTTGGGACCACGAATCTGACATAGTAAAACTTGTTTTTATTAAAATTTTATGGTATACAGTTCTATGGAATGATTTCATGAAAATTTCGTTCGAAAATTTTGACGTTTGAGCACTCAATTTAGCAAAAAGGACTAAATTGTAAAAAGTGCAAAATTTGAGTTCTACATGCTAGACGTGTCAAATTGATATGAAATTTTAAATTGAAGGTCCTTAGATGGTAATTAGACCATTTTACTTTAAGTTGGACAAAAATAGACATGAGGTAAGAGAATTTAAGTGTTTTAATAAAAGGGCATTTTGGTAATTTAGTAATTAAATGAATTAAAAAGCAAAAATCAAGCCAAAATCTTGTCCATATTTCTCACCATAGCTGAATTTTTCAAGGGGAAGCGATAGCTAAGGTTTGGCCACTTCCAAGCTCGATTGTAAGTCTGTTCTAGCACTATTTTAATGATTTTCATGTTTTTGATATCCTTGTAAATTGATCTATCTATATCTACCAGTAATTTAAGAAATAATCAAGGTCTAAAATTTTACCCATGTTGGATATGTGTGTATTTTGATGTCTAATGGTAGAAAATGTATGTTTGGAATTTGATAAACAACTTTTACTAGGTGATTTTGGATGAAAATGTCAAAAGGACCTATTTGTAAAAAGGTTATGAAATGTGTGTAAAAGTGTGATTAAATGAAAAATGTGGGCTTTTATAAGCATGAAATAGGTTCAGCTAGGCTTGAGAATTGAAGAAATTGGATCCATTTCAATTTACGAGCCTAGGGACCAAAGTGTAAAAATGTCAAAGTTTAGGGGTAAAAACGTAATTTTTTCCATAATGTGATTTTTGAACTGAATTGAGTAATGTGAATAATAAATGAGTTAAATTTGATATTATAGATCAAGAGAAACGAGGTTCAGACCTAGATCGGGGGAAAAACAAAGTGTTTGATAATTAGGTCTCATTTCTACTATTTTTGTATCGAGGTAAGTTCATATGTAAATAATGCATTGTTTTAATTATGTTTTAAATGTTTTATTATTGTATGAATTGTGATTTAATCTTAGACGTATTCGACAAAGTTACGATAAGCGTGAAATCTCGGTTGAACCTTAGGAATAGATAGGATACATATGTCATGACATTAGGGTTAATGAGACTACGTGTAAGACCATATCTGGGATATGGTATCAATATAAGACTTCATGTAAGACCATACTTGGGCTATTGGCATGGACATGAGATTACATGTAAGACCATATCTGGATATGGCATTGGTATGGTACTGTGTGTACAGAACTCCTGAGAATCCTTTAGTATTCCAAGTGGTTCAATGGGTAATTTAACGAGTATGTCAAAGATGAATTGTGTAAAAATCCAAGTTCGAGATGACTCAGGTATGTACATAAAACTCATACGTAATGAGATCGTTATGTGATGAACCTTCGGTAAGGTTATGATTGAGTAAGTTTGACTGTGAGATTTATAATAACATTTATGTTAATTTATCTCATGTTAATTGTATGTTAAATGTGTGTTTATGATGCTTATTATTTGCATAGGAATTTACTAAGCTTTATATATTACTCCCCTTTCTTTTCCCTTGTCTTACAGTGTCACCAAGCTAGCTCAGATTTGGGGACCGTCGAAGACTCCATCACACTATCAACTGATTAATTTGGGTACCAATGAATTCGACATTTTGAGTTATGGCATGTATAGGGACTTGATCATTTTGTTATGTGTCATAACCGATTTGGCCAAATGTGTTGGCTTTTGTTGGTTAATAATTCATTTTGTAAATGGTCATTGAAATTGGCTAATATTGGTTTAATTATATATGCATATGATGATGTTTTCATGGATGTGGAAATTTGCATGGTTTAAGTTGATAAGTACGTGATGTTCGTATGTGATAAATGGTAGCAGGTGAATGATGTGTGGATGTCTTGATTGTGGCTGAATTGGCTAAATGTAATTGCTTGGATTAGTGCTATGTTTTGTTGTGTAGGTGTGTGCATTAAAGGGTGACAAAATGGCTTGGTAAATAGCCTTGTTTTTGTCCACACTGGCATGTGTCTGGGCCGTGTGTGACACACGGCTTGCCCCATCGGCGTGTGTTCCGGCCGTGTGTCCCATGCACCTTAATTGTTACAAAACAGAATGCTTAGAATTGAGCACACGGGCATAGACACGGGTGTGTGTCTCAGTTGTGTGGATGACACGGCCTCAGGCATGGGCGTTTGTCTTGGGCGTGTGTAGTCTACACCTATTTTATGAAAAATCGAAATTATTAAATCGACCACATGGCCTAGCACACGGGCGTGTGACTTGGTCGTGTGTTTTCAATTTGTTCTTGGGTGACAAATAGAGAGTTACACGGGTTAGGGACATGGGCGTGTCCCAAAGCCACATGGGCGTGTGACCCCTGTTTAGTGAAAAATTTTCTAAAGTTCCTGGCTTAGTTCCGAACTGCTTCCAATGCATGTTTTGGGCCTCGCATGTTCATTTTAGGGACGACATGAATGAATATGAAAAGTTTTAAATTTTGGATGGAAATTTACATCTCAGCTTTGTATAATTGCTTGTGTATAAGTCCAGTAATGCCTTGTACCCTGTTCCGGCATCAAATATGGGTAAGGGGTGTTACAAACCCTAGGTTACCCTCTAAGTCATTTACATGTTTCTTGTTTTGCATGCATAAATGTTAGAATAGTGTGTGAGGAAGGAAACTTTCTGATTATGGATCAAGCATTGTTGATTGTTGCATGGATGATATGATTTGATTGATTGATGATATGATATGTTTAATTATCATTATTTTAGCTTAAGAAGTTAACGAAGGTCCAAGTAATAAAGGCAAATGACCTGCTTTATAAACTTGTGCTAAAGTTTCTAGTGTGTTCCATCTTACTTCCATGTGTTGTAATTTTCTTTATTTTATAATTTGTGCAAGGTAAGTAATCCTCATCTGTAATGGATGAAAGATTTTGTGTGGGTAATGGTTATCCGAGGTCTTTAGTCTGAGTGTAGTCTATCTATGATATAAAGTAAGCGCCATTCTTCATGCTTAAGTCACTACTATCTACATCTGATATGCATGATATGATATGAACTGATATGAGGTGATGGAAATGAAGAGATATGTTTGCGTAGCCTCTAGAAGGGTAGCTATATTGTAAACAGGATTGGTAGATCACGATAAAACATGTTGTTCTAAATGAAAATGATATAATGAGTTAATTAAGAGAATGTATGTGAACAAGACTAAATGATATGCTTCTGATTTTGAATTCTAGGTACATGGTTAAAATGAGAATGGATTTGTCTAAGTTGTGTTGTGCTTCATACAGTATACGCCCAAGTGATAAGCAAGTTGGCGTACTAAGTCTATTTGTGTTTTGTACACGCTATTGGGCATACTATGTGAATGTGTGTAAAACATTCAAAAAGGTTCAATTGCACTATCATTAATTTAATGTATGATTTTCTCTTTGGAACTCACTGAATTCATATGAACTTACTTTGGTACCTTTTTCTTCTCAAGCTTGCTAACAATAGTGTTACTACTATTGTGACTTCATTGCTTTGTTTTATATCATGGGTAACTCGTGGGGGTGGCACAATAGTGTAGTTGCAAATGATTTGTAAAAAAAACTTCAATTTTGATAAGACTCTGTTTTTATGAGATTTCTATGAAGTATTAACGCTTGGTTTTTAAATTAATACATTATGTTTAATGAAGTTATTATATTTGAACTTATACATCATATGGCTTGTACATTATAATATTTTTAAAAACTGTTGATGTTTTCATTCAAACCCTGGTAAAATAATAGCTAACATATGTTTTATATTTATAACTTTGTAAGAATCATATAAAGCTTTCGCCAAAATGTTTTAAAGTTAGTTTGATTTTAGGTAGTGACACACCACACTTGGTTCCTATTATAGGGTCAAATTTGGCATGTTACAACAAACTAGAATAACACCCAAATAGTGGAGTACAGAAAGTCACATGCTATCATTCATCCTAGCAGCTAAGCATGTCTACCAATATACCAATTAAATAAAAGATATTCCAGATTTAAAACCCTGAATCTAGTAACAAGCAAAAGTGATAAGAAGTTAATTTTGTGTGTTTAATGTACTTATTTATGGTCAAATTTTGAATAGAATGCTACTAAGCTTGTGACTTCTTGTTTTAATTTTATCAGGATGCAATTGGAATACCAAAGTTCAAATAAACAAGCAAATTGGACCAAATTGGAATGAGAAGCAATAAAAAGGGCCAAATTAAAAAGTTGTAGAATTAGTGGCTAATTAAAAATCAGATTGTGAATTTTTTTTAAACTCTATGAATAGAAAAGTAAATAAATTTGGCATATGAAAAGTGTATAAATATCTTTTAATAGTGGCTTGGGAAAACACAATGGAATAGAATTAAAAATAATGTTTTTCTCTTTCATACATCAGTAGCTATTCAAGTTTATTGTCATTTATTTCTATTTCCTTATTTTTGGTTCAATTGTTTTTTAAGTCCTTTCTCCTTTTCAACTATCACCATTACGTTCAAATCCACTTTTAAGCCTCAATCGAGTATGATTAATTTCATGCTCAACTAAACCCAATTAAGCCTTAGGTAGGTTATCATTCCTATCGAAAATCATGAGAAATGAACCCACATTAAAACCTTTCAATATGGTAGTCATTATCTCTCTGGAATATGGGATAGTCACATGTCCCTTAAAGTTGATCCAATTTTAGCTCAAATTGCACGTTAGGAGGGAGTTGTTTTGGGTATAGTTGGGAAATTGAGTCGGTTGTTTACTGTATTCAAGTTCCCGTAAACAAATTGGTGTGTCTAATTAGAAAAAGCTAGTTGAGTTCCGTCAAGGGAGATAGTGATCAGATTTAAACGTCCCACACGATTGCGGTCGATAATTTGAGTTGGGCTTTTCTAGTTCACAAGGCTGTCGAGATCTTAAATGGTGAACGCGTGCTACATGGTTAGATAATTGATAAGGGTTGGTTTGCAGCTCGTATCAGAACCAAATACACAAGGAAGAGTTGGTATTGGGGCATCCCTTGTCGCTATAACTAACTTATCGTTAAGAAGAAGAAAATCTATTTTCAAGGATCGATTCGAGTTCAGAGTGTACCGAGGCCAAGGCTAAGCATTCACACATTAATTTACCAACTTAATTAAAATTACTTAATTTTATTTTTGCAACTATCATTCTGCTATTATTTCATTTTATTTTATAATTCTTTTCTTGAAAGAGAAAAAAATTGTTTTTAATTTTGTTCCATTGTGTTTTCCTAAGCCACCATTACAAGGTATTTATACTCTTTTCATATGTCAAATTTAACATGATTCTTCCTAATATTATGCCTAGCCAACCAACTAAAACCAAATGTTTTTTCTATTATTGGAGTTTGACAAATTCAGAATCTGATTTTTAAATCAGCCATTAATTCTGCAACTTTTCAATTTGACCCCTTTTATTGCTTCCCGTTCCAATTTAGTCCAATTTGCTTCTTTATTTGAACTTTGGTATTCCAATTGTGTCTTGACAAAATTCAAACAAGAAATCACAAGCTTAGTATAATTTTATTCAAAATTTGACCATAAATAAGTACTTAAACACAAAAATTTAGCTTGCAATCAAAGCCCTCTACTTAGCTAATGCTTGTCCTCAAGCATGTTGTGTATTTTCATACTAGAAATCATTTGACAATTTTTTTGAAATCAAGTCTCCTTCCACAACCAAGCGTAATGCAAACAATTAAATGAAGCAAGAATAAGCAATTGCTAGGTTTAACCAACAAACGTTTTATAAAATTTCTAACATTATGCAAAATTCAACTACTTCACTAAACTAAAGCTTAATCAAACTTGCGAGGGAATCATAATCAATCAAATTTTTCCACAATTTTGGGATGTAGTCGAATCTTTTTACACAAAATGAGATGGTAATCCAAACATCTCACTCCAGTTACTCAATTTGACACATCTCCAATCAGTTTATTTCTCCTTACTCATGGCAGCTCAGTTAGAGGAGTGTTTACAAGTTTCGGTTTGTCACTTGAATCTTTTAACGTGAAATGAGATGACAACTCAAGCACATTATCCTAGTTACTCAATTTGGTCACATTTTCGAAATCTTCACTCATAACTAAGCCATTAACAAAGTAATTTTATTTAAAGAGAAAATTACTTAAATGAGACTCAAGTACTTTAGGCAAGTTTAAAGAGCCAACAATTTTTATGAAATGTTGACTTAGCCATAATATTTTCAATTTTACAAAATACTTGGCAGTCAAAGTAAGCAACAAGTAGTTATTCATGAATTACCCAATTATTTAAATTAACAATGCAAAGGAATTGGAGGTTCAATTTCAAAAAAAAATTAAGGAATAGTCTTAGTATACGAATTAACAAAGAAGAAATAGCATGGCAAGAAGCTTTTCGAAGGTTTTAGAAATCTTTAACTTTTTGTTTCTCAAATTCATTAATACAGAGAGATTAAGAAGCTTATCAACTCACCGGATTCTCTACTTTTTAGACTCAAACCTCACGATCACTGCCCTATGTAGAGCTTTCCTCAGCTTTCTCTTCTTCAGAACAACTAAAGAAAATGATGCAGAAGAGAAGAAAATGAAACAAAAATGAGAAGAATCCTACCTCTAAAATAATCCTTCTCACACATATATATAACCTTCACGCATAGTCACCAAAGTCCCAAGTAACTCATCCATAAATAATCATTTTGTTTCCCACTGAGGAACCAGTCGATTCCAACTTAACTGAACCAAAATTAAGACCTAACTGTTTTCCATTCAGCCATTAAAATTTCCAGCTTTTCCAATAAAGCTCGTCGTACCTACTTTTTCTTTCAAATAACTCTCAAATCTTTCTTAAATGTCTGAGCCTTCATGAAAACCAAGTGTGACAATGGCATTAGAACATTGAATTAGTTCTTCAAGGTTTCAACCTGACCCAAGTAGGTTTGCATATCATGTTGATTTTGTTGGGGATTAACAAAATATGAGCCAATCTTATAAATTCATTGAATATCATTAGTGTATAGATTCTTAACCTTACCCTACATTTTGTAACATGTTTTACAATTTGAAACAAAGATAGTAGCTTTGGTTGAAGAGAATGCCATAACATATTACATAATTGAGCATTGAGTTTAACCTAAATATCTTTATTCTTTTCATTGATCTGATTAGCTTATTGTTCCGAGTGATCCTTGAAACTCTATCCCATAAATTAGAGTTCAACCGAAGTCGCCCATGACACATGGTTATTGCTACCTTGAAGTTTGATGGTGGTAATTGCAAAGGAACTAGGAATGAAGTAAATAAGGATTTAATAGACTCTATATAAGAGAAATACCAAACGGGTGAAAATAGTAGGTCGACAACACCACCATGGTCAGGAAAGGAGTGTCCATATTTAAGAAAGACTTGTAACATTGAATGGTGGCCAAAGAAGGTTTCATTTACGTTCAAGCGTCGACGCGTGAGAAAGGGGCCCAAAAAGATGTGGTGGCTATGTGACTCACATGCACAATTTACGGTGACCAACTTTCAATTAGAAGGTCGACAAACAGTGAAAATTCCAATGAGAGGGGCGGTGAGACTTTACTGGCTCTAATACCATGTAAAATTAAGTGAGAGAGAGGAAGAAATAAAAAGAAGGGAGAAAACTACTGTTGTTACAACTTTATTGTTCTAGTTGTAATATCCATGAGAAAGAAGAGGAAAATAGGAGGAAATAATTCTAAAAAGTATTTCTTGCATATTTACATTATGTTATATAACCTATTTATAAATATATAAAGGAAAGCAAATATATGATATGCCTAACTTTGCACTAGTCAATCTTAGAATTATGACATAATAAATACTTAAGATCACTAACACAACAATAAAAAAGATAAAATTTATTCAATTGTTAGTATAGTAATATATCACCCCAAACCCAGCCTAGACGTTATGACCGAATCTGAAGATGTCACAAAGAAGGGTTTTGGAAACAGAGTCATTTCGATAAAGTTTTCTATAGTTATTCGAAAAATAATCCAAGTTTTATAACCCATATTCGTTTACTAGAACATAATTTATAGCGGAAGTCATAGAAATCATTATATTTGAAAATTTCATTCGTATTTTTAGAAAACCTTTGTTTTAGTAAAAATGATATTTTTAGCTAACCGACGCAAATAATGAGTCAAATCAAAATAAAACCAATAGTCCGGAGGGTTCATAAATTACAAAACTCCCATAAATAATCTTTAATTAAATAAAAACCATTATTTATAGTCAATTGGCAATATTGTGGTCACCGTGGGGCTCCGCTGTATCGATCCGCCTAGGTCTATGGATTACCTAAACAAACAGACTAGCGGATGTGAGTTTTCATAAACTCAATGTGTATCCCAATAGAAATAGACATGCTATACATACAGCAATCACATATACAATCAGATTCAAATTTGGACTCAAGTCCTTTACTGATATAGATAATAGAACCAGATATGCAGAACAGATATATAGAATCCTACCCCCATCCTCTACACACCAACTCTAGCCATCCCATCACACCATGAGGGGTTAAAAACACCCACCTATCCGTACACACCATATGGTGTCATTATGACACATAATAGATAATATGCAGTCAAGCTGCTAGAATATAGGCGAAGGTTTGTAAGAGTATGCCCAAAGATCAATCATGAGATGGTTGTAATAACATATTTGATTTACCATGTTTATTAATATAAGGCATTTCCATTATTATTTCGGTTTCTTTTGTGTGTATAAATAAACTGTTTTATAATTATATCCTGAGAATATTATGATTGTTCTTAAAAGATCCTTAGTCAAGTATTATTGTTGACTAGGACAACAATAATGCATTAAGACTAACATATAGTTGAGTGATGATAAAGAGTTGTCATTGGTATGGAGTGTCAAAATCAATGCATGAATATGTGTGTTAGAGAACAACATATTGGACTGACCCACTATGAGTATGTTTCTTGGATTATTATGTAATTGTCACAACATTACTCATAGTGATTAATATGTATATGATTCTCAGACTTGAGATCATCATTATCCCAACATCGTGAATTGTATATTTTGATACAGTCAAATGTACATCGTAATTGGTTGTTCTATAAAGGCTGATGTTGGATATACCAAAATCTATGTAGAGGGATATGGTTGATCAATATAGAATAAGACCCTCCTACATAATGGGAGTAATATCTTAGGTCACTTGATTGAGTGAGACTAGAAATGCATGGCCATGCTCAAATAAGTTGATATGAGATGTCATACTTATTTGTATATCATAGTCTACTCAAGATTTCAAGAAACATGATATGGACTATGCAAGTGTGACTATTCAATCACTTGTGTTCATTCCAGAGATAAAGGACTTAAGGATTAATGCATGAAAGGTAAATCACAAAAGGTTATGTCAAATCATGACTTCTTATAACGTAGGTAGTGATGATGCATTGCTAGATACCACTCATTGTATGTAATATTAGAATCGTTCTAGTATTACTGCTAACGTTACAAGAGCCTACAGGGTCACACCATATAGTTGAGATGATCGGAATAAAACATAGTTAGTATTGTGTTAGGTTGTCACATAAATTAAATTAATTATAGAATTAATTTAATTGGGCAATCAAATATCGAACATATTATATGTACAAGGATGTTGTACACCCAAATTGGCCTTGCCCGTGTGGCCCACACAGCCACACCCACACCATCACACTGCCTTGTCTTGTGCGCGGCCGCACCTTCATCAGACACACGGCCGTGTCTCACACACGGTCAACCACACGACCAGGTACATGCCCGTGTGGCGTCGACAGAATGCTTTTTTGGCTTTCGCTGAAACCCATTTTTCTACATTTTGGGAACATACCTGGTTCTTTTTAGATGCTACAGCAATCTCGAGCCCTCTGAAACCTAAGAAATAGTATCCCATTGACCAATAAGCAATCAATTTATGAATCGACAGATAATCCTTAAATAATGCACATAACTTACCGTCGACAAGAACAGATATCAACATGGTTTAGACCGTCAAAGCGAAACTTCTTCACCACTTCCTTCTCTTACAAAAATTTCGAAGGAATCAAACCTTTACCTATGCTGAAAACACAACTACAGAAAGGATATATCATATAGTTTATCGAAAACATTACTTAAAACGAAAATAAGCCTCTTAACTATATCCCACGACAAGCACCAGAATTCGAGTATAACACGAGAAACAAAGAGAAAATTTGCACAGATGGAGGAAGAAACTCACGTCAGAATTTCTGAAAGAGAGAGAAAAATAAAATTTGAAAATAAAAATAAAAATAATATATCACAAATCCCCTATTTCTCTCCTACTAACCCACTAACTCACAACTACCTCAGAAATTTAACTCCACCGAAACTCTATCAAACAACCAAGCAAAAATTAACACCCTTGCTAACGTAAGGATTTGAACACAGGACCTCCAACACAGTAACCCCTTTACCACCCGAACCAGCAAGCTCATTCTAATATAGATTAACAGATAATTTTATATAAGCCCATTCAACAAGGATAAGGCTTAGATCTAAAATTACAAAATTTTGGCAAAAATGAGACTTGAACCCAAGACCTCATATACATATCCAAAACATTTAACCACTGAAACAAATACACACTTATATTATATTTACAGAAATAAAAATAAATTATTCAGGGCATTACAAGTAATATACTTAAAATAAAAATAGATTTTCTTAAATTTATTTTTTTTCAAACCCTATACTTTTATATATATTATAATAATTCAAATATACAAATTTTATGCATATCATATAATGATATTAAATATGTTTATAAAATTCACATATATGATCATACATTTTACAAATAATAAGAAATTTAATTATTTTGTATAAAATATCTCTCTATCAAGGTAACCAGTATTGTATCGGTAAGCATATCATTTTTGTCCTGATACTTATATGTACCTATATTGATGTGTTTAGTGTATCATTTCAGATTTATCAATATTTTTATTTTCGCAAATATCTTTATATTTATAATCCAATTTTTAGTTTATTCATAAATTATATATAATGTGTACATGCGAATATATTTTAATTATTTTTTTAATGTACAAATATATCTCAATTATTAATTTTTAGTTTCTTAATACATCACATCAATGTAAATATATAAAAATATAGATTTTAAAATTATTAATTAGCTGCAATATCTTAAGTTAATAATTATATTTTAAGTTTAAATATAATTTTTAAAATTTTTAATATATAAAAAATAAAAGTTAAGTTTAAAATATAAAAAATTGGTATCAACCGGTACGAGTTGATACATAGCAATACAAGTTGATATTGACCGAAACAGGTCAAAATATATCAAAATGGCTGAAATGTACCGAAGTTTGACCATAACGGAGCCTAGACTACTTGGTACCGATTGAGTACCGAACCAATATGTACCAACTACTATGATCTCTATTATATATATAATTTATAGTTTTTATAAGGTGAATTTGAATTGGGTCAAATTCTTCTATTAGATCTTGTACTTTGCGTAAGTTGTTGATTTAGTACCTATACTTTAATTTGGTCATTTTAAGTTCCTATACTTTGAGAATTTGAAAATTTTAGTCTTAACCAAACGGTAACTATTAAATTCATTAAGTTAAATTCTATTATTTTTAATTTTTGATGTGTCAAACATATTATCACATGTGTAATGCTATGTCTATTTGTTATTTTTCATATACTACTCACAAAAAATCAATTAATAGATTTAATGATTATAGTTTGCATTAAGACGAAAATTTTGAAATTAAAAAAATATAGCCACTAAGAATGAGTCAATTGATGAACATTAACTAAATCTATAACTTTACGTATAATACATGACTAATGACATAATTTAACCAAACAGATTTAATTGTTACCATTGTGTCAAGACTAAAATTTCAAAATTCGAAAAGTATAAGGACTAAAATTAATCAAATTAAAGTACATATATTAAATCCACAATTTACACAAAGTACTGTCTAATAACATAATTTAACTATTTGAATTATGTTATCAAATATAAGAGTAAAATAATTTATTATATTTGGAATTAAAATATTGATAACTTTAAAAATTAAATAATTTGAATCCATTAAAACCCACCAACACAAACTGTAGGAGAAAAACCAAACTGACTTGGATCCATTTGTTTGTACTCGTAGACAGGATTAGAGACGAGTAAAATCCGATTCAATTCAAAAAGCTCAATAAAAAATTTAAATTTTAAATTAAATAGTTTGAATTATTCGAATTAATTGAGTTATTTAGACCAACTCGAATAAAAATAATAAATTTCAATTTAACTCGAATAAGAATTACATAATTCGAGTTATCCGAATAAAAAAAAGACAAAACTACGTCATTTTAATAAATGTTTACCCATTAAATTAAAAGGCAAAATCATTATATTGTTTATATAGTTAAATAATCTTATCTTTTGTCTACTAATTAAATAATCGGTCCATATAAACACAACATTAAATATAAATAAGGTAAATTACACCAACAGTCACTCAACTTTGAGGTAACTGACAAAACAGTCACCTAGGTTTTGTTTCAGTCACTCAACTTTCAAAAAGTCACAAAATAGTCCTTTTTGCCGTTTTCAGTCACAGACGTCATGGAAAAGTGACGTGGCATGTGACGGCGTCTTTGGTGTTAAAAAATCATCCAGCTGGCTGGTTACTCTCAATTTAACAGCCCTACCAACCCTATCTTTGCTAAACATTCTTCTTCTGCTACTCATCCCTCTTCCTCAAATTCCAGTGGAAGTATTTCAGATAGTTCTAGCTTCAACAGTCACTGGAATGGTCCATCTGTACCTAGTGAGATACCTCCATCTTATGCTTTTCCTGCAATGAATCTCCATTATCAAAGTTGGGAGCACCATTCCCCTCTATTCTCTACATCTAACCGTCGTTAATGTAGGTTTTCAAACATTCTTCTTCGCACTTACTGCAACAGTAAATATGGCAAGCCTTCTGCTTTTTCTTCTTAGTAGGCTTTCTTTGAGGGCATTCAGATGGACAAACAAGGGTTTGTAGTAGGCTCTTTCTTGCCCGGTCTTTGATGACGACATGTCATAATTCACTTCATCATCGCCTTTCTTATTCTTCTTTTTATCTCCATTACCCTTGTTTTTGCCTTTGCCCTCGTCGTTGTCGCCCTTGCCCTTACCACTACTGTTGCCATATCTGTTACCATTGTTGTTGCCATTCCCACTATTACCCTTACCTTCACCATGCACAATGGCGGCTTCAGTGGATAACAGTACGATAACGAGAACCACCAGAATACTATACAACATCATCTCGTAATCGAATTGACACACTAATTATATGTTTGTTTCTCCTCTTTATAGCTTATGATTATTATTAGTGGTAGAGTCGATCAATGGAGGAGAGTTTTCAAGAGCACCATTATCAAAGTTGGGAGCACCATTTCCCTCGAAGCCTCTTCATCAAGTACTTTCAAGTGCATTGAGGTTCCTTTTCTTCAAGCATTGCATTTGATGTTTTGACTGCTACTTATTTCAGTTTCTAAACCCATGTTGCAATGCTTCAATAATTATGTATGTTGCTACACTTTCTGCAAAGGTTAGGAATACATTTCTGTAACTACACCATTGCCCATGTTTCAAATATAAGAATCCATGCTCCCATTCTGATGCTTATAATGTAAGTGCCTTTTGCTGGCATAACATTGATGGAAATTTCCATGCTTGATTCTTAATATGTAAAGTTCAAGGCTCAAATGGGTGACTTAAGACTACGTCACTAAGAGGTTCTCAGAAACTAAAAAATTTCCATGCAGCTGGAGGTTCTCAGCTTGATTCTTCTCTGTTAAATGGCCACATCAGCGATTCTGTTGAGACACTAACGGAAACTGTTAGTCAGTGATTGTTTTGTCACTTTTTTATAACATTAGTGACTCTTTTGTTATTTTTTAAAAGTTGGGTAACTGAAATGAAACCTAGGTGACTATTTTGTTAGCTACCCTAAAGTTGAGTGACTGTTGGTGTAATTTACCCATATAAATAATAAGATTAATTAACTCGACTCGACTTACTTGAAATTTTTTAATTTAATTTAATTCGAAAAAATTTTAAATTAAGTTTAATTATTAAAATAAAATTTATCAATTTAATTAACTTAATTTTTTTTACTTAATTTTAAGTTGATGGAATGTCACTCTTCAGCATGACACGATTTTTGTTTGCTCTGAACGACACCTAGAAACCAACAACACCAATATATATTTCCATATTGTAGGGCCTAAGTTCTGTTGTAAGGCCTGCCAATGTGGCAAAAGAGTCAAATTGTACTGCCTTTGAAACAGCAAAATAAATCACTACTCTTTTCCAAAGTCGTAGTGCCAGAGTGTTAGATTATAGAAATGGACTTCACATGGACACCACAACACACAATAAACAAACGCCCTTGTTTGCACAATTAGGTAAGTTTGGTTTATTATAATAGAATAAAGTTATAATAAAATAGAGTTATAATTAATAATTTAATTATTTAATTCAATGTAATTAAATAAAATTGTAATAATATTTTTGTATTTGGTTGAATAGAATAGATTTATAACAACATAAGGAAAAAAGCTAAAATGACGAAAATACTCTTAGCAATTTTTTTAAAATAAATGATTATTCTTATTAAATTTTAATAGGATTATTATTAAATATGATTTAATATAAATAATTAAATCATATTTTAATATAATTATTATTAAATATAATTTAATAAAAATAATAATATATAACTTAATAATATTCTTAATATAATTATTTTTATATTTAATTATATTAAAAAATTTAGTAACATTCATAATATTTATAATTTTATTTTTATATATTTTTAAATCAGTTCATTTCTTCTTTTATTTAACAAAATTACATTTTTATGACGTCCTAACTTACATGTGTTTTATCATATAATTTTTAGTTTTATGATTTAGCTACTTATAATTGTATCAACACAAACATTTCATGATTTAATTCCTTATATGATTTTGAATTAATATGGATTCTTAATAAATAATACAACCAATTTGTATGTTCAACAGTAGAGTGTCTACTATCTCTATTTTTCTTTGATATAAAACAAACCTAGTTTAATTTTTTAATAAAAAATTTAAAAGTTTGCCAATACATCTATCAAATAAGCACATTCATCCTCAACTCAAAATCGAATTTCAATGACTGAGTTTTGCAAGACAATGAACTATATATCAATAAGTTGTTTTAAAATTTCATTAAAAAGGAAGGAAAAATTGAACACCCTCATTTTTTGACAAAGAGAACTCATATAATCTAATTTTTTAATAATGAGATACATCAGACAGGTTTATGTATTTTAATCTTCCCTTCACTCAAACCCTAGTCTCAACTCTATGTCCAAATTGTGGCAACTGCTTCAAATGGAAGTTTGATTGGGAGCAACAGCAGATTCTTCTTATTCCATTAGATGATTCCTAAAATGAGGATTAGGAGCAGGATTATGTGGGGTTTTCCTAGAGGATGTTCCCAACCCAAGAAAACCACTTATGGTCTTCTGTTCACCAAGAAAATATGCGGCCAAATCTTCAAGGAGAGACTTCTGATCTTTGTAATTATAAGGATGATGATTTTGAGGCTCCCTTGCTCCAATCTACCTCAGTCCTAGACCCTTTCTCCAATTGAGTGGCAGAATAGGGCTTGTATATGGTTACTAGGTGCTTACATTATTTTAACCCCTCATATACTAGACCAAGATGGAAGGTCTATTTCACAACATGGTTCTTCAAAGCCACCTCTGTTACCAAATCAATTCTCATAAAGTCAGAAAGCAACTAAGCATTTCTTGAATGTACTGAGCCACCCCATCCCCCCTCAAAACACAAAAACGATGTAATAGTCCATCACGATATCCGTATTTCATAATAAATCTCTTGCATTCTTACATTATTTATGCCACGACGGCAAAAACATAGCAACTATTGAGACAGATGAGACTTTCCCATCTTGGCGACAAGATAGCCCTAATCGGGAATTATGTTAATCCTATCTTGATGATCCATTTTGCAATCCTATTGCTTATCAAAAAATGCAACAAGAAAAAGATTTGTAAAAAAGTACTTCTCATTCTATGACATCTTCTTTATCATGAACACCAATGCAAAATTTACTGCATCTTTATTTTTTCTCTGTATATTGTACTCTTTCTTAAGCAAATTTCAAATGCAAACTTAACCCCTCTAATCTCTTAAAACAATTTCCATCAAATAAAAAAAAAAGAAAGAAAAAATGATGCCAGAGTAATACTAGGAAGTTAGAAGGAAGCTATGCTTACCGTATTAAAATA
Source organism: Gossypium longicalyx (assembly GCA_025698465.1). Taxonomy (NCBI): domain Eukaryota; kingdom Viridiplantae; phylum Streptophyta; class Magnoliopsida; order Malvales; family Malvaceae; genus Gossypium; species Gossypium longicalyx. The sequence continues at coordinate 33,125,681 of CM046998.1, read as the reverse complement.
GCCAAGGAAACACATCGAACGAAAGAGGTTGGCTATTTAAGTTTCCAAGGTGGATTCTGAAAAGGTAATTAACAATTGCAATGCAAAAGGAAATACAAAAGAAAGTCACAACTCTTTTAGTACTTTATGATCTTTATTAGTTGCCTATGCAGCCTACAATATGCCTCCATATGATAATTGAACAGAAAATTCGAAAGGAACATTCATATTGTTTCATGATAAGGGAATTAATCTCAGTTAAAGAACCAAAGATACAAACACTGCTGGTAATTGGTTCAACTAGAAGCTGAGTCATAAAATGACAACGAAGTAAATGTACAAATTGTACAAGTTTCAAAGTTGTAAAAATACTTTGATAGGACAGTTTTATTATGATCCGCAAAAGAGAAGCACTTACCATTTTGTCTTGGAATGTTCTAATCATGGACTACTATTTTATCAATGATTCTCATCTGATTTAATTTTATAGGTATAACAGACCGATATGGGTATAATGTGTATACACCCAAAACCAAATATTAATTTTGGATAAAGCTCTTTGAAACTTTAGTTTCATCAAAAGTGTTAATATAAGGCAAATAATACATAAAGGACATTCTATGTAAATGTAGGCAAGAAAATGAAAGAGATCTTCAACTTTGGAAGAGAACAACATGGTCAATAATAGTAAAGGAGCAAAATAAAAATTGAGTGAAAGAAAAACAATCTATTCTTTTGATTGCATATATTTTCCTATCAAAATGAAAAAATGACATCAATAAATTGTAAGACATAAAAAGGGAAGATGTTTGGGATTTACATTCTGTAAAATCTACCTGTATAACTGCTCATATAATTCACAACTGATACAAGACTTGAGTTTAGAAATTCAATTGAGAAAACTTTACTCATTCAAATTGCATCTCTATATGCATGTATTCCCTCATGAGTCGAATAATAGATGAGGTGAATTTGACCAATACCTGGCATTCCTTGTGTGGCTTGGCTTTTGAAATAACCTAAAAAATAATAATTTTCTTAAGATTTGGGAATCATTTTAGCAGCTCCTCAACCCTCCTCCCTTTTCCTTCTCCTGAAAAATAAGAAACGATATACATATACAAACAAATATCCAGTAGGGGAAAACATATGCAGAATTGATTAGCTTCAGGTACTGTACCTGAAGGAGAATCAAATTGGATGAATTGATTCAATTTGTCAGTGAATTTAGTGAAATCTTTGAGAGGAGGAATTGACTCGAAGAATGAATCTATCTCTTCGTGAACAGTTGTAGAATCCATTTCAATTCCCCTTGGACAAATCATCAAAAACAAAAAAAAAAATATTCAATCAAAATGCAAAACAAACCTTAGTTGAATTGAACTTACAACAAAGTCCAGTTGATTTGGCCTTCAAGTTGATTTGCTTCCTTTTAGGTTGATTTGAGCTTGAGATTGTTGAATGACCAAAGGAAAAAAAAGTTGAAACCGTTGAGAAATTTCAGTTTAAGAAAGGGTGTTTTTGGAGGGGAAAAGAAAGGTCATTCAATGGAGAGGCTAGAATAGCCAATTCAGCACCTCCTCCCCTGAATGGCTACTCAGCGATTTTCAGAATGAACATGGAATTACAATTCAAAGTTTTGAGCATTCAACAAACCGAACGACTATTTTCTTGTGGAGTTTTGAACCCTATCGTAATGGAATAGTCATTACATTGAACCAAACAAGGAGTCAATGCTTAGACATGATAGAAAGCAAAACAATTTTTTTTTCTTCCTTCCAAATTTTGCGTGATACTACTTCCAAAATTTGATTTATTACCAAATAATTCAAATATCTAAACAACCAAATATAAAAGCTTATTTAATTTTCATTTCTTAGAATTCTAATGTATTATTTATGCGAGTAAAACAAGAAAAATAATTAAAAATTATTTAAATGATGATTTGTTTTAAAAAATTATTATTGTTAAGATAATAAAAAAATGTAAATAATTTTGTTCATGAAATTTTGGTTGTGTTGGCAAGATTGAAATTTTAGGTTATTATTATTATTATTATTATTATTATTATTATTATTATTATTATTATTATTATTATTATTATCTTCTTGAAGAACCAAGTTTGAACTTTAAAGAGATATTATTGCGAGGGACAATCACAAACTGTAAAATAGACTTAGAAAGTATAAAAAAAGGTTGTTTTTTAATTACCTATTTAACCCTAGTAATTTGTTACATTTTTATATAAATGTAACTTATTTGTTTTTTTTTTAACATAATTAGTGTATGGTTATGTCTTAAAACACCTAATTTATGTTTAGTTAATTTGTGACACCTTTAAAATTTAAGGGTTGTTAACAATTCTAATAAAAAAAGTCAAGAGTGTTCTCTCTGAGTGTCCGAGAGAAATAGTGACCGCTATGGTCAGGGTAAAGAAGGGTGGTGAATTTTTTGGGAATGGGGAGGGACAAGGTCTCTCTTTTGGAGGAGGAGTTGGTGCAATTGTCGATTAAAAGTTTGTTGGTTGTTCCAACTGATAGTCCAACGTTGTTATGTTCTGTCTGGATGAGATGATCTTACGATCTAGATAGTTTTAGAGCACAAATGAAGTATTTGGAAGATGATAAAAGAGTTTGTTACTCAAGTGATGAGGCAAAATTTATTCTTGATTACTTTTGATGATGAGAACGATTTGGAACTCATTATAGAGGGGATGCCATAGCTTTTTCGTAAACAAATTTTTATTTTCGTGCAATTTACTGTTCTCATTGAGCGATCTCAGATTCAGCTTGTTATGTCCCCTATATGGCTTAAAATCGGTCCATGTCCATCGGGTTGTGATAAGAAAGATCTTTGCATACAATTGGCATGACTTTTGGAGGAGTTATCAGATTTGAATTCAATAGTGATTTTTGTCGGCTTAGGGTTCAAATTGATGTGCAGAAACCCTTGAGAAGAGGAGTTTTTGTGGCAATGGTGTAACACCCCAAACCCATCCCAGACACTATGGCCGAATCTGGTGTGTCACATTGAAGTGTTTTAGCGAAAACCGCGTTTTCATTGAAAACCCTTCTTAAGAAAAAAAAACCTTAATTAACTTAAAAACACACCTTTCAGTTGCGAAAGCCTGGTTTAAAACATTTGATTTAAGGAAACTTATCATTTAAAAATCTAGTTGCAGAAACGTAGAAAACATACTATAATTTCATAAACCCATGTTCAACTTTTCGTATTTACAATGAAAATAATAATAATTCAAGTAATAATAACATAATGAAAACCTTGTTACAATCTGGTCTGAAACATACTTAATAAAATAAAAACTTATATGCTTAAAAAAAACCAGTCCAAATTATCTTGCTAGCTGGCCACCAAAGTCCCTTCAAACATCAAACCTTCTACTGAGCATTACCTGAAAATAAAATAAAAGAGGGGGTGAGTTTTCGCAAACTCAGTGTGTACAACCCTCAACAATAAAAAACAAGCATTCAAAAACCATCATACATCGAACATGCAATGCAATCCCATCCAAATTATCCATCTGCAACACACCAGCTCCGTCCCCCGTCACACCATGTGGGGATATAAATATCAACCCAGCCAACCGACACACCAAGGGTAGCCCGGTTGCAGAACTACCTTCATTTACATATTGGGCTTTAAAAGCCGCCGTTGGATCGACGATTGTCAAGCAACCATGCGATCCTCATATACTTCCTCCGTTCCATAATTCCCAACCCATATGCAACCCAAGTAGAATATCATATGTATGCATGTCACTTACATTCAACACCTAGGGGTATTTTGGTCATTTTTACCCTTAGGGGCATTTCGGTAATTTTCTCTTAATTACGGTTTTCACTTAATTTGGCCGTTAACAAGTCCCGTGAGCTAAGATGAACGAATACTATGCACCAGGTGGGATTCCAAAGAAGAGGAGGTGAGTCATTAAGACCGCTTAAGTACCAAGCTTTCCCTAGATCCAATCCTAGACATGGATATACCCGTTGCCACACCTTAACCCTTTGACTTGTCTACAGTTGCAATATATTAATTAAGTTTTATGTAGTTATCATATACTAGGCCCAAAACACCTTACAGAGCCCAATCAAATTCACATACCTAGATCAGGCCCATTAAGCCCAATCATATTCATATGACCCATTAGGCCAAAATCACCTGTTTATGGCCCATTTGGCCCAAATCACATTTATATGGCCCGTTAGTCCCAGTTACATTCATATTCATACTCACATACAAATTCCTATCACATAGCATCAATAATCAGTTTTTGCCTATTATAGGCCCAACAACCCATCGGGCCCATTTAGCCCATTCCGGCCCATACGGCCAAATCACAACCCAAGTCCACGGAATCTCCCGTGGGCCTCAGGTAACCTATTAGTCTCCCCCTTACGAGTGTTCGTGCACTCGCAAGACTATCGTAGCCAAACTTTTGGCTTTTCGGCATTTCAGCTTTTCGGCTTTTCGGCATTTTGGCTTTTGTCGATTCATAGTGTGTGTGTAGTGTATGTACACACCTGGTAAGCAAGCGTGTTGCGATTCCTTTAGTCACCAACCTACAAACGATATCACCCTTCAATTAATCGCATGCTTAATACATGTCTTTACTAAAACCGAAACCTCACATTAATCTTACCTTGCGCAACAAGTATAACGGCCCCTTCTTTAATCACTAACCACGATCAACTCCTAGATCTGCACCAATCTTAGCGACTAAATCCCGAATATCGGTGAATCGTATCCAACACAAGTCCCCCTTACCTTAACTATGACCATCCGGCCAACTAAGATGAAGAACTTACCAAAGTCTCTCACTTGAAGAGCAAATCGACAGGGATCCAAATACCTGAATTCGATAACTATTCCTACCCAAAATCGATTAGAAGAAGTAAGGGACAATAATCGATACTGAACAAAGAAAACCAACTGTAGAACACTTACACTAGATTCGGTCAAAGAGTATTTGGCCCTTGGGAGATTCGACTTTTCAGCTTTCAAACTTAGTATGGTGAATAAGGTTTATTTGGTATAGATTAAAGAAAAAGAGTAGAAGAAGAAATTGGCTAAGTGAAACAGAGAAGAATAGAAATCGGTAGAAAGAAAAGAAAGAAAGACAAAAGGGTTTTCGGCTTTTTGGATCTTGAAAATAAAAGGGTTTTCGGTAGCAAGGTGAAGAAGAATTTTGGCAGTAGCCTGGAAACCTTGTATTCAGCCCCTATTTATAGCCCTTATAGCCAAATTTTCCATGCCCAATTCCTAATTCGGCTCCATCACTTCTCCCTTCTCATCTCCTCATTTTTCTCCCTAATAACCCCTTGATCTTTTCCTTAATTTTCTCTTCTGAACACTCCCCTTGGAGTCCATCTTCACGCCACTTCCAACCTTCTAGAAGGCCAAAATTAAACTTTTAAAAATACTAAGCTAGGATTCGAACCTTGGATCTCCTTGCTAGCTACTAATGCCACCTCCCTACTCCCTAAGTGGCGTCACTTAGCCACTCCTCCACAAGGCTTTTTGATGCTATTTTCCCCTATCTTTATTTAAAAGCCCAACTACTTGCCAACCCTAATTCCTCTAATAATTAAATTAAAATTCAACCACCACAAAATTCGAACCCAGAACTTCTCCAACATACCTAGACACTTCAAATTCTTTAAACCCTTAAAGCCAACATGTCATTTGTCATTTTCTTTCTCACTTAAAAATTTTATTAGACCCAAAGCCCAAAGCCCAAATCATCTAGGCCCAAAATTCTGGGCGTTACAAATGGATTCTCAGGAGAAGGTATGGGTATCTTTCAAATATGAAAATCTCCTTATATTTTGTTTTAGGTGTGGATGCATGAGACACGGGGTTAAGGAGTGCAAGGTTTTGTCCAGTGCTGAGAAAGAGAGACTAGACGTGGATTTCCCATATTCTGTAGTGCTAAAGGCATAATCAAATCTGGTAGCAAAGGAAAGTCTACTGTTCGACTTTTTCACAAAAAAAAAATCTATGAAGCAATCTCAGTACACGAGTGAGATGGAGATAGGTATCGGCAGTGAGGTAAATAATGGTGGAAGAGACGTGGTGGCGCAAGATTCGAAAGATGGTAGAGTGTCGAATGAAAAGGTGGGGTCTAAGGAGTCCTTATTGAAATTGGATCCTTTTAGTTTGCGACAAAATTCTAGGGATTTTGGATTATCTTTTTCTCTGCCTATTAAAGGGGAAGCTGTAACAGCCCATTTTTAGTGAAATCAGAATAGTGGTTTCGGGACCACAAATCAAAGTTAGAAAGAAAATTTATTTTAAAAATTATTGCATGGTCTGCATCATTATAGGAAAGACGTATGAAAATTTCGATAAGAAAATTTTACCGATTTTATGTTTAATAATGGAAAGGACCAAATTGCATAAAATGTAAAAGTTGAGTTCTAGTAGCTATAAGTATCAAATAGCTATGGAATTCAAAACTTGAGGTCCTTATATGGTAATTAGACCATTAAATTAGACCAGTTAGTAGATATTTATGATGAATCATCCATGGAAAATTAGAAAAAGAAAAGGACTAAATTGGAATTTGGAATAAATAAAGATGATAATAGCCTAATATCATCTAATTTTCATCATCTTCCCCAAATTTTTTTTGGAAACCCTAGAAAGGAGAAATAAAATCAATCAAGCTTAATTAGGTAAGTAATCATGTCCCGTTTTTAGTAAATTTTATATTTTTTAGATCAGAATAACCTAATCTATTTATTTTGGGGATCAATTTGAAAAGATATTAAAGTATTGAAAATTTTCCATGGATGAATATGCTGAAAATTTAAAATTTATGGTAGAAAATGAAAGGTTGTTGATAAATAAACAACTTTTGTAAAGTGAATTTTCATGAAATTGTGATTTAGGGACTAAATTGTAAAGATGTAAAATTCATGGAAAATTTCTAATTTTTATGAAATATATGTGCTGTAAATGTTATATGTAAAAATTAGTTAGGCTTGGAAGAAGGATTAAATTGCATGAATTTCATTTTCGGAACTAAGGGACGAAATCATCATTTATGAAAAGTATAAGGGCAAAATGGTAATTTTTCCTAGGATGTACATTGAATTAAATTGAATATGAAATGGATTAAGTTGACATTAAATTCATTTATATAGATCCGAATAACTCAAATATGAAGTTAGATCGAGGAAAAGAAAAAGTGTTGGATTAGTAGATTTCTGTATACGAACAAGTGACAAGGTAAGTTCGTGTAACTAAATTGTGTATTTATATGTTTTAAATTGAATAATATGTATGTGAATTGTATCATTAAATTCATTGTCATGAATATGAAATAAATATTATATCTGACAAAGCTCGACACATGATAAGTCTCGTTTGAATAATGGAATTCAATGGATATAGGATTTCCCGATTGGTTGTGGTATTGCATATGTTGCAGACACACCATTGTTCTTATGAGCATCCTGTTATAAGCTCTCTAGAGCTTCCTGATACATTGTTCTTACAAGCATCCTGATTGGTAGTTATCCTGCATGTGTTACGGACTACTGGAGCTCTTTGTAAGCGTCTTGTTATATGATCGATTGTGATTCTGCATATATTGCAGACACAAACATAGCTTTTTATGAGCGTCCTAATATAGGCTCTTTGTGAGCTTCCTGACATGGCTCACTTGAACATCCTGTTATATGGCTATCTGGAGCTCTCTGATAATAGCTCTTCGAAGTTACCTATAAAGCTCAATGAGCTTCCTATTCTAAACTCTTATGAGTTTCCTGATTTAGCCCGGATAAGCTTCCTATTACATGGCTCACATGAGCGTCTTGTTATATGTCTCAAGAGAGTGCTTCTTGATTATGTGCTATAACACCCCTAGCCTGAATCCGATCGCCGGATTAAGGCTAAGAGGTATTACCGAACTAAACATTTAATCATCTCATTCACATTATAAATAAACATAAACAGATATCAAGCTGAAATACATACTGATATTTAAATTATATGCCATTTTCGTATGGCCAAAATATTTACAATTTCCAAACATCGTTATCAAGAGCCTAACCTATACATGACATATCGAGTCTAAAATATAATTGTACCCAAAAAGATCGATAGTGTGATGAACTGCTGACGATCCCTGAGTCGGTGGCCAAAATCAGCAATCTAACAAACAGAGAAATAAAGAACAGAGTAAGCTTTCAAAGCTTAGTAAGTTTTAAGCAATACAAACAATTAAAACTTGTCATTTAAAACGAGCAATTAGTATCACAACACTAATATTCTAATTACAAATCACTTGGCCGAATATACACAAGTACACCAATTAAAAAGCCTATTGGCCGAATATATGTGTATATAAATATATGAATACACAAAGTAATTTCAGCACATACTTTACTTTACTTTACTTTATAGCTCATACAATTAATTTAAGTCACATACTTTCATATAATGACAAACATCGACCGAATAAGTCATTCACATATTCACAGATATAGTAATCATTCACACACATATATCGTTCCTTGATACCAATAATTCACTTTAAAAAAAATCAATACACATATGAGTACATAATACGTACCTGACTATTATAGTGTATCATACAAAATCAATAGTAGTTTACCTCAAACTTTCGAATTCATAATCTTGCTCGAATCACCGGCGTTAAGCCTACTAGGTTTAAAACCCCGAATTCAATCACCAACTCAAAGCCTACGGGACTTTAAGCCCGGATATAGTACCAGTACGAAGCCTGCGGACCTTAAGTCTAGATATAGTACCAGCACGAAGCCTGCGGATCTTAAGTCCGGATACAATTCCAAGACGTAAGCTCATGGGGTCTTTAAGCCCTGATATAATTCCAAAGATATAGCTCATGGGTCTTTAAACCCGGATACACATCAAATATCATGCATATTTAATCATATATTAACACATCTCATTCAACATATCACATTAGTAGTCATTTGCTACATTCGGATATAAGCTCTATATGAACACCATCATTTACATTTCGGTTCAAAAGTCATACATAAATATCATATATCCATTTCACCATTCAAGCTTAACCCATAGTTACCATTCGACTATAAGTCATATACATAAATTATTTATCACACAACTTAATTCAAGTAGAACCAAAAAGGTCACAATTCATCTAATATACACATATCAAGGCATCATCAATTATATACTAAAGGTGACTACTCAAAACTTACCTCGGATATACTCGAACGGTTGTGGAAAGGCTACTCTATTGCTTTCTCTTTTCCCTTATCTGATTTTGATCCTCTTTGCTCTTGAGCTTAATTAAAACAAATAGATTTGTTTAATTACTTACTCAACTTTATTTCTTAATAGTCACATTTGACAATCATATATAACTTCAATATGTATTATATTTTATAAAATATGCCATGACTCGATTTCATGCTTATTTAATCTATGTCTAATTCGCATACACAAGCAAAGATTCACATAACTTATCATGCTTCCCTATACATGAATTTAACCATATTCCTGAATGTCTCTATAAGCACAAGGTACATACATAAGGCATATATATATACACCTATATATGACTATCACAATTTAATCATTTACTCATATTTATGCACAGCCGCGTAGACACATGCATATATATAATGCATGCTTTAATATCATATACTTTTATTTATTTTTTTAAATTACACTATAGCTCCAAGACATATAGCTAACTCCGAATATCAACTTATTAAACATTTACCACATTACCAATTGCCATTTATCATCAATGCCGCACACACAAATACATACATACTCATATGCATAAAATCCGTTTATGTTTAATCTATAACCCATTCGGCCTTAACTACTCAAACTTAGCCTTCATATTTAATTCCATTTTATGACCGAATGTAACAAATCTATATAGGTTTCACCTATGCCAAACAGTGACCGAACCATTTAATCATGCTTATGGTCAATTATCATATTAACACGAGACACACAAACATCAATATCCAAGTATGCTAATATCTCGCACCATCAACTAAATCATACATATAGAAACGTAAGATTCATTTGACCTATTATACTTTCATGTGCACATTTTTAACCATATAGCCAACACCTTAATAAACAATTTAAATACATATCACCTACCAATTCACATCTCTAAAATCTCCGATACAATCTTTTTTTTTTATCAAAACCGAATGCCACAAAACAAGTCATCCAAATCTCAAATCACTTTATATAATCCATTCGGCCATTTCCAATTAGATACACAAAATTTTATTTTTATTTTTTTCAAAAACTATCAAACCCGAATCAATATAACATTAAACTCCATATTAATCCACCCTTAGTACATTCGGCCATAACATAGGCACATATACATTTAACTTGATTTCTTCATGAAAAATAAAGGCTATAACCGAATAGTCTTTAACCATTTAAAACTACAAGCACAAATTATAACTTCAATTTACAAGCTTATATCATAAGAATTTCTCAATTATAATTTTCAAGGTATATTCGGCTATAACACAAGCACACTAAATTTTTACATTTACAAATTCAATTTTTTTTAAACTTAACATACTTTTATAATTTCAACCGAATGGAGTACTTTTATTAATTCAAAACAAAACATCAAAGTATTATTTCTAAATGAAAAATCCTCTCATGACCGGTTGCTCCTAAAGCTACCAAAATGAAAATTTGCACATGGGTTATGGAGGAACTAAGAAACTATCCTAAAATACACAAGTAATTTCTTTCAAAACACATCAAACATACCTTAGTCAAGACTAGAAAGGAGTAGCCGAATGCTTATTTCCCCTCCCTTCTCTTCTTAGAATTTTCGGCCAAAGAAATCAAAAGATGAACACTTTTATTTCTTTTCTTTGTTTTATTCATTTCATTAATTTAACACATTTTTTATTACATATTTCTCACCACTATTTAATATAATAATATTAAACCATGCATATAATGCCCATAATTATGAGCTTGGCCAGCCACTAGCTTTATTTTGGACAACTAGCCATGCAAAACCTTAAATTTTGATTCATGTTTATTTCGGTCATCCCATATTATTCCTAGCACATTTTAACTTTAATCACTTAAGTCCATTTTTTTTATGATTCCACATTCGATTGACAAAATTTAAAACATGAAATTTCACACATGCATTATCACTACTAATAGACACAAAAAAGAGCATTTAGAAAATTTTTCGACTCGGTTTTGTGGTCTCGAAACCACTTTCCGACTAGGGTCAAATTAGGGTTGTCACATGTGCCCTAATCAGATACCCCTGAATATGAGTTGACGATTTACATTTTTGTACACTTTGAGTGTACTAAATGTGTATCCATCAATATTTCAAATAAATTCAACGGGAATAGTTTTGACATGGTTGAATTGAACTTAAGATGATTGATTATGGAAATGCACATGTTATATACAAATATGACATGAAAAGCACATGTTTATGAAAGTTATTACATGATGAGCTCATCTTTGATTTTTGATGTTTACATGATATACATGATTAACAAGTTTCTTGAGATCATGTGTCTAGGCAAATGGCCATAATGATTTGGATGCATGTTTGTATACTTAATTTGAATGTATATGATTGGTAAGTTAAATTCTTATTATACTAACTTACTAAGTATTTGAAATGCTTAGTCGAATTTTGTTTCTCTATTTTATAGTGCTCGAAAACTCATAAAGGTTGGAATCGGTCGGAGCATCATCACACTATTCTTCAGCTTATTTTGGTATAAATAGTAAACTTGTTTTGGTATAATGCCATGTATAGGTTAACTTGGCCAATGTTGGCATGTAAATGGTTGTTTGTAATCTAGCCATTGGAATGGCTAGTAATGGTATATTTAGTGCATATATACTTGAAGTTATAATATGGTTAATATGTGTGTGCTTGGTATGGTTAGATTGAATTATGGTAAACATATATGTCTTTCAAAAGGTAAGTTTGAATACATGTGAAGATATATCATGAATAATGTTAATGTTGGCTTGATTTAAATGTCTTGAATTTGTTTAGAAATGTGTTAAAATGTTAATGTAGGTACAAGGAAAATTTTGAATGATAAATAAGGCTAGGAAATGACCTTATTTTGTCCACACGGGAAGATACAAGGACGTGTGCCTTAGCCGTGTGTGGCACACGGCCATGCACATGGGCATATGGTTCGGCTATGTGTCCTTTGCATCTTAAAAATTGAGAAACAGAATGCTCAGAATTGGTCACACGAGCGTGTGTCATGGCCATGAGAACCAAGTCAGTAGCTACCCTAATTTGAACACGAGCTAGGACACAGTCATGTGCCTCACATTGAATGCCCATACAGCCTGACCACATGGGCGTGTGTCCCCTACATCGCGAAAAATTCTTTAAGTTCTCAATTTAGTCCCGACTTGCTTCTAATGTATAAATAGGACCTCGAGGGTCCATTTAAGGGACATCATAATTGAATTATGATTTGTTTTAGATATGAATAGTCAAAGACATGAATTAATTGTATTTGTTCTGTAAACTCTAGTAATACTCTGTAACCTTGTTCCTATGACAGATATGGGTTAGAGGTGTTATAGAAGCTAGGGGAAGGAGTAATTTTGGTAATTCTAGATTAAATAAAGATTTGGGCTTTGATAGTGGGGTTTCTAATATTGGGCCTAAGAGTTCAATGGGGTATTAATAGAAAAGCCAAAAAGGCCCAGTTAGAAAATATTGACGAGGAATGTAATGCTTGATAAGAAGGATACTGGTAGTATAGGGGGTAAATGTAGATGTGGAGTTGAGAGCAAATGGGATTATGATTTTTACATTCTTGGTAAGACTAATTCTAAGAGAGCGAGGAATGTGGATAGCACCTTCGATGATGCTCAAATCGATGTTGGGCTGTTGGGAAATTTAGAATGTTACTCCACTCCTTTCATTCTATGACCGGATTATAGAGTCGATATTGGGGTTGTAACACCCCAAACCCGGCCTAGACGTTATGGCCGAATCTGATGATGTTACATGAATAGAAGTCAAAAACAAGTTTGTCGAGTTAAAACTGTTTCAGTTAAATTGGCCTTTATCTTAGTTCGAAGTAAAACACATGTTACTCGGTATGTCTAAAATCATACCTTTTTAGCGGAAGCTTTGGAAAACACTTATTTTAAAAAAACCGTTTGATCATAGTGGAAACTGGGTTTAATCATGCTTAATAGTAATAAATCATAAAACAATTAAGAATCTGAAAACTGAAAGCCAGACAGTCCAAAGTCCATAGGTTGCATCAAAAACCCAAAATAAGTAATAAAATCTAAAAATTTGCAAAAATAATCTTAAATTTACCCATCAAATCTGGGATTACCTGTATAGATTAAACAGAAAGGGTGAGTTTTCGTAAACTCAGTGTGTAATCCCCACAGAAACATGCATACAGATACATATCAGAATACAGTCAGATATAGGCTAGGCTTGGGCCCATTACAGATTCAGTTTAGGCCTAAGCCCAATTAGATACAGTCTCAGAATTATATTAGGGCCTTGGCCCATATCAGACACAGAATGCAGATACAGTAAATCAGAATCCTACCCACCAGCCTACCCTACACACCGTGCGGAGATTAAATCAACCTACCCATCCCTACATACCATGTTGTACTGAAATGCGGCACATAATCAGAAATTTGCAGCTGAGCTGCCAGATAACAAGCTTAAGAGCTTTTCAGATACTTTCTCCAAACATCATCAACCCACCTCGATGCAATACAACATACCATAAATGACATGCAAATATGCTAATAATAGAACATATATTCAGTTCAGTACAGATAACATACAATCAGATCATATAATTAGGGGCCTAAGTAGAGCTTACTGACCTTACTGTAGGTCCACAGTCAACTAGGGCGACCCGTGCAACCTTATAGAATATCTCAAAAAAGTGGGCTCACATGCCTTTGTCATACAATCAGATCATATAATTAGGGGTCTAAGTAGAGCTTACCGACCCTACTGTAGGTCCACAGTCAACTAGGGCAACCCGTGCAACCTTATAGAATATCTCAAAAAAGTGGGCTCACATGGCCTTGTTGACTGCCCATGTGGGCCTACACGGCCCAATTTGGCCTTGGTCGTGTGGATCTTACGGCCTGGACCAAAATTCCACATGCCCGTGTGGACTACCCGTGTGGGCCCACACACTCATGTGGCTTACCCGGCCCAATTGGTCTCATTTGGCCATCACACGACCTGACTCATCGATCACACGGCCATGTCCCCTCACATGGCCTACCACACGTCCGTGTGGCGTCGATAGTTTACTTTTTCAGCTTTTTTCGAATCCTATTTTCTACGTTTTTGGGTAGACACATGGTGTCGATTCACTGTGAAAAGTAACTCGAGCCTTCAAGAACCATGACAAAAACGATAATAGCTGTTACCACCCACTGAAATATCTATTTACAACCTCCGAACAGCACCTAAATGAGAGTAACACGAAGCCTCATGTTAATCGCTTAATCAAAATACGACAGAACTAAGAGGAAGCACCACTTATCGAACCAACACGGTAAAACACTGCACCAAAAAGGGGAGGTTTTTCAATTAGCAAGGTAAACGAAAAAGAAAAGAGGGAGGGAGAGGTGAAAATTCAGCAGCAAAAAGAGTGAACAAACGTCAGAACGGTGGAAGAAATTTTGGGAAAGAGAGAACAAAAATTTTGGATGAACCGAAATTAGCAAAAATATTTTGATAGAATCTCAAAATTCCTTAATTATCTCACCACTACTCCTACTAACCTCCACTTCTCAGAAACCCAATTTTACACAACTCTAGCCGAAATTGGAGCAAAAACATCGTCCATGCTTGCGCAGGGATTGGAACATAGGTCCACCAGTATAATAACACTGCACTTAACCACCAGAACAGTAGGCCCATTCTGTCAATTATTTACCGTCTTTTATTTAAAAGCCTAATCAACCAAAGGTTGGGCTACATTCCTAAAATACCAAAATTTCCCAAGTCATGGCTTGAACTTGGGACCTCTCACACACACCCAGAACACTTAGCCACTAAAGCAGATACAGATATTTGTGTCACACATACGTAAAAACAAAAATTTAAATTTTTAGGGCATCACAGGGGTTGATAGCAAGAAGAGGCAACGACAAGAGAGGGATAAAATGGATGAATGAGAGGAGGTGAATTTTTGGTGATTAGAAATAGAAGGGATTTGTATAATACTCAAATTTTATTGGTGACTGCCAAGGGGCAAGCCAACCGGACACAATGAAACTCTTAAGTTGGAGCATCCATGGTTTGGGGAGTCCACGAGCCGTTAAAAGACTTCGGCATGTATTGAAAGTGTATAATCCTCAATTAGTCTTTTTCATTGAGACTAAAATTAGTGCTATTCAACTGGAAAAAAGGTTAGGAGAAGTTTTGGGTTCTTGGAGGGTATCGATGTGTCAACTATGGGTTCTAGAGGTGGACTATGCATAGCATGGAGGGGGAATGTTTTGGTTAGTCTTATCACCTACTCAGGTAATCACATTGATGCTGAGGTGGAAAAGATTGATGAGGGATTAAGGTGGCGGCTAACAGGGTTTTATGGTTCACCATATGGTAGAAATAGAGCAGAATAGTGGAATTTGTTATGTCAGTTAGGGCAAGATTGGAAGGAGAAGGTTGGAGGTGCTCGAAAGGATGAACAAATGATGGAAGCTTTTAGGGTAGTTTTGGAGGATTATTAATTAGTGGATATTGGTAATTGTAGGGTTTGGTATACTTGGGCCACGGGGAATTTACCGAAGACTAATATAAGAGAACGTTTGGATAGAGGTGTGGCTAATACCAATTGGATGGAGAGGTTCCCCAATGCGACCATACATCATCTTCCTTAATCTTTCTCCGATATTGTCCCCTTCTTGTTGGCTTAAAGTAGGATATAATTAGATTGTTTGTAAAATGGTTTCGGTTTGAGGCTTGGTGGGTTCTAAAAGAGTCTTTTGATGATGAGGTGAGTCGGCTATGGTTGTCTATGGAAGGAGAATTTTTGGGTACACTTAACCGTCTAAAGATCGGTTTGATCAAATGGGCAGATAGGATTTATCATAAAAGGAATGGGCTTAAACAGAATTTTACAGAAAAACTAAAAGAATTGATGCAAGTTGAAGTTGATGATAAAAGGTCTTGCACAAATGATTGACACTAAAATTCAACTTAATTTAGAGGTTGACAAGGATGAATTATATTGCGAACAACAGGCTCAAGATAATTGGCTACAAGTGGGGGACAAGAATACTAAGTTTTTCTATAATGTCACTACTAGTCGGTGTCGAATAAATTTTATTAGGTGCTTAGTAGATTAGTTTGGTAGGGAGACTTGTGAGGAGGGGGAAATGGAAGCAATTGCTTGGAGGTATTTTCAAAATCTTTTTGCGTGGGAGGTGTGGGGGATTCATTTCACATCCTTTCGAGGATAAAGATGTGCATTACAAATGAGATGAATGAAAGATTATTGGTGAGGTACACGGAATATGAGATTGTAACATCTCTCACCTGTATTCGATGCTGGAACAGGGTTACAAGGCATTATCGGACTTACATGGCAACAATCATACAAATCTGAGTCATAAATTTCAACCAAATTAAAACCATTTACATTCAGTCGTAAAGTCCCTAATATGAGCCTACGAGGCCCAAAACATACATTGGAAGTGGTTTAGGAATAAACTGAGAACTTAGGAAAGTTTTACATAACTTAGAAGATTTTTTCCACGTACAGGGGTCACACGCCCGTGTGGTTTGGGACACGCCAGTGTGGGCAGGTCGTATGGTCACACACGCCTGTGTCTCTAACCCGTGTAACTCTCTATTTTTCAAGACATGAACAAATTGAAGTCACACGGCCAAGCCACACACCCGTGTGCTAAGCTGTGTGATTAATTAATTTTCATAAAATATGTGCAGACTTCACATGGCCAGGACACACGGCCTTGTCCGGAGCTGTGTCCCTCACACGACTGAGACACACCCCCATGTCTCTACCCGTGTGCTCAATTCTAAGCATTCTGTTTTTCAAAATTAAGGTGCAGGGGACATACGACCGAAACACATGCCCATGGGGTAGGCTGTGTGTCACACACGGCCTACACACTCGCCTGTATGTCTACCCATATGGACAAAAATAAAGGCTATCTACCAAGCCAATTTGCCACCCTCATTTGCACACATATACACAACATCAAATGGCACAAATCATAGCCTACTTAGACAACCAAAACATCCACAATCAAGGCTAAAACATGTCATTTCAATACCTAACTTAGTTACAACATCATATTTCACCAAACCAAATCATACCAAACTTACATTCTACAAACTTCAATATGGCTACTATTAATTTGCATTGTATCATAAAGATCTTCTAGCATACCAATGAGCCAAACTCAATCATTTAACAAGAAATCTAAATTGCCATAAATAAGCATATAGCGAACCATTACAAAACACATAAACAAAAGGCATTGGCACATATACTTATATAAATAGGCTTACAACCATTTTAGCCAAAATAAGCCAATTGCATGGCTAAATACCAAATCACCTTAAACAAATATACATTTGGCCAAATTCATAATGACACATATACCAAAATGACCAAGTCCCTATACATGCCTTATACTCAAAATGTTTAAGATCATCGATACCTAAAATAATAGTTTGATAGTGTGATGCAATCTCCAACGATCTCCAATCCGAGCTAGCTTGGTAACACTATAAAACATGAAAAAATAAAATGGAGTAAGCTATATAGCTTAGTAAGCTCGTATGAAAGAAATAAGCAAATCTTACCATAAATTTAACATTCAAGTAATATAATATAAGATAATGTAATTTACCATAATCTCATGACCATAATTCATTCCATCACAAACTTACCTTGAAATTATCGTTTCACGAATTTAATAATCATAAGCTTTATGTATGTACCTGTACCATCTCGTAATAATTTCATACTTATTCTTATCGTTGACATACCCAATGAACCACTCGAAATAATAATATAAGATACTCGGGAAACCTTGCACACAAGGTTTCACATATGTAGCCATTGTTACCTCTATCTCATTACACATATATGCTCGCTCTCGAGCCATCAACAAGCCTACTCACACAAGTTGTCAGTCAAGACGTAGCTATACGGTGCTACTCACACAAGCTGTCAAGTAATCGCAACATATGCCAATATACTCAACTACCAGTAAGACGTACAGGACTAGCACCCGAATCACATAACATAATACCCTAGTGACATGTCACTTGTATCCTAATCTATTCTTAAGGTTCGATTGGGATTTCTTGCTTGCTAGCACGTTGTCGAATGTGCCCGTAGAGTCGTTTACACAATTCATGCAAAATTAAAGCATTTAAAATACAATTATAATAAAGCTTATTTATAGACAAACTTACCTCGAATGCAAAAACGGCAAAAGGGATCTATTCGTCAATTATTTTGTTTTCCCCACGATCTAGATCGAACTTTGTTTTTCTTGACCTGTAATGTCAAATTTAACTTATTTAATCATCATATTATTCAATGTAGCCCAAAAACACATTATGGCAAAAATTACATTTTTGTCCCTAACATTTCAATATTTTACAATTTAGTCCCTAGGCTCGTAAAATGAATTTCATTCAACTTCATCACAACCCAAACCTAGCTGAAGATTACTACTACTCATAACAGCCCACATTTTTCATTTATTCACACTTTTCTACGTAGTTTATAACCTTTTATAAATAAGTCCCTATTTGACCTTTTTTTTTTATAGAAAATCACTTTACAAATGTTGTTTATCTAACAACAAACATGCATTTTCTATCATCAAACATCAAAATACTAGCACATCCAACATGGGTAAAATTTTATGCTTTAACTTTCTTTCAAATCAGTCCTTGAAATAGCTAGATCAAGTTACCACGATCTCAAAAATATAGAAATCATTAAAAATGGGACAAGAACGGACTTACAATCGAGCTTGAAAGTTGGCCACCCTAGCTATGTCTTCTCCTTAAAATTTTGGCTAGGGGGACTAAATTGATGAAGATGAACATCTTTTATTTAGTTAATTTGTCTTTATTTACCAAATTACCAAATTACCTGTAACACCCCAAACCCGACCTAGAAGTTAGGCCCGAATTCAGCGTGTCACATTGAAGCGTTACTGTAAAAGTCATGTTTTAACTATCATATTTCTTAGTGTTTAAAGAGTATTTTTGTTATAGATTAAAGTGAATGGAAGCTGTGCACCAGGTAAGATGCTGGAAAAGAGGAGGTGAGTCAATTAGACTGCTTAAGTACCAAGCTCTCCATAGATCCACTCCTAGACATGCACACAACCATTGCCACACTTTAACTGAATGATTGTTAAGGAAAAACCATTTCGTTTTAATCCATTGAAAGCACTTGTTAATTTTTTTAAAACGTTTTCGTTGCGGAAGCTTTGTCTTGTTTCACGATATTTTGAAATCAGATAATTTCTTTTAAAAATACGCCCTAGAGCTATTCAATCCGAAACCTTTAAATCCATATCATGCCTAAGCTAATAATCATACTAAAGCAATTAAAAATAATTAAAGCGGCCTTATTACAACTTAAAACCCGAAAACATAAATGAAGTATTCTAGAATAAAAGTGAAGGCATAAAAACTTATTTTAAACAGTCCACATGGCCACTCTGAATCCCCTCCGGCTCCAAGTCTCCACATCAAGTCTCACCTGCAAAGATAAGGAAAGGGGGGTGAGTTTGGAAACTCAGTGTGCAACAAGCCCCTTTTAGAGCCCAAACTAATACCAGCATACTGGGTCGAAGCCTTTCGTTTAACGGTTATTGGGCCGAAGCCTTTTCATAAATCATATCATTGGGCCGAAGCCTTTACTGTAAACGGTATGGCCCATAGGCCCATTTCAATATCACATGTAATACTAATGAATGTATGCAAGCCCATTTGGGGAGACTACTCAACCCACCATCCGCTACTCTCAACCCGTACCAACCAAGCTCTCCATGTGGGGAATAACTCAACCCACCCAACCAAACTCTCACTTGCAAAGACACACAATATCATATAACTGGAGGCCTAGCCTCTTTTAATAACTGGGGAAAAGCCCTTTTTTTGATAAACTGGGGAAAAGCCCTCTTCGGTAAACTAGGGCAAAGCCCTTTTTGCACTTCCCCCATTTATATCAAACCCAACCCATGCATATAATGAGTATATCATGTGCATCTCATAACATATCATGTGCATATCATGTCATATCATGTATATCAAAATCTCATGCATCATATTCATAATTAAACCCTAGGGGTATAATGGTCATTTTTACCTAAAGGCAAAACAGTCATTTACCATATTTTAGGGGAAATTTAGTAAATTTATCAAATATTATGGGTTTTCCACGTTCATTAACAATTATCAATATCCTCAAGTGTTTAAACAGTGATTTTTACGCACTTTATCAAATTAGGGCTTTTGGGCCCAAAATCCCTAATAGGTCCTACGAATGTCGATTTAGCCCATTAAACCCACATAATCCAAATTTTACAACAATACTAACCACGTTAACATGCAATCTTTCCAAATTTCATTTTCTAGCAATTTTACCCAAATGGGCCCGAAAGCCCATTGGACCCAATTTCAGCCCATTGAGGCCCAACTTACCATCGTGCACAGAATTGCGCTCCTACCTATTCCCTCGATCCAAACACCGATCATATCATTTTTATCGCATCTAAAACCACATGCAAAATCTCAAGTTCCCGAAATGTCAGAATTTTGGTATTTCGGCTTTTTTGAAAAAATTAACCTAAGCTATTACGAGGGTTGTTACACACCTATTTTGTGACGACTGCCACTGAGATCCCTTACGATGTCCTACAATTGATTACCACAATTCTTAGATTGCAAACCACAATAACCAATCCCAATATTCACCTACCATATTCGAACCATGCCCTTAAAGCCTTTAGAATCTTACCTTTTTGCCGAAAACCGATGACTAGATCTAAGTCTAGTTGTTCCAAAGATCCAAGCCTTCGATCCAACCTCTAGAAGACACTAAACACCAAAAGAAATCATCGATTAAAGACCCTTAAAGCCCTATGCCCAAATCGACAGCCTCCCTAGATTTTAGGGACTTCGGCTTTTTCTAAATTGTAAAATAAGACTAGATCTGAGGTGATGAGCACTTACCACCTATTTGTAATATCCTGATTTTGGGCCTAGTCGGAATAGTGGTTTTGTGACCAAAAAAAATCCGAGATAGAAATAATTATTTTATAATTATATTGATGTTTATGATATGATTGCATGATTGTGTAAAAATTTCGTGACGAAATTCTATGCATAAAGTGCTTAATTTGAAATTAGGGACTAAATCGAATAAGTTGCAAAACTTGCATTCTAGAAGCTTCTAGTATGAAATTGTTTTGAAATATTAATTAGGAGGTCTTAAATAGCAATTTTACCAATTTTAAGTTCATGGACAAAATTAGGACATTGAAGGAATTTTTGAAAGTTTAGTAGTAAGGGCATTTTGGTCATTTAGGGGTAAAATGAATTAAAATACAAAATTAAAGGCCAATTTTGCTCATCTTCAACCCCATGGCCGAATATAGCAAGGAGAAACCATGGCTAGGGTTTTTCAAGCTTCCAAGCTCGATTGTAAGTCCATTCTAGCCCCGTTTTTCAAGTTCTTTACGTTTTTGAGATCCCGGTAGCTCGATTTAGCTTATGCTAGCAATAATTTAACCTAGGGTTTATATTTGGAAAAATACCCATAGGTGAAATTTGTTTATTTTGGTGTTTTATGATAGAATATGAGGTTTTAAATTATGTTAGACAACTTGTGCTACTCGGTTTTAAGTGAAAACGAGCAAAAGGGCTTAATCGGTAAAAATACCTAATAGTCATAAGTGAATGTTAGAGTGAGAATTTGATGTTGCCATAGAAGGGAAAAATGATCAGCATGTCATAAAACATAAGAAAATAGGCTGAAGTTTAATTTACGAGCTTTGGGGCAAAAGTGTAAATATGCAAAAGTTTAAGGGCAAAATTGTAATTTTTTCAAAATATGATTTTGGGTCAATTTGAATAATGTGAGTCCTAATTAGACTATATTTTAAATGATAGAGCAAGGAAAACTGAAATTCGGGCTAAAATGGGGAAAATACCAAGTTGTGGACGAAATGGTAAAAGTAGCCATTTTCGCATACGAGGTAAGTTCATATGTAAATGTTGGTAACATAGTTATTATTTTAAATGCTTTTATGTTATTTAAATGATATGATAATTATTATGAAATATTATACTCGTGATAATTGTTTGATAATATGTCAAATTATGTGATATACTTGGAAAATGTGAAATACTACCGAGTATCGGTATCGGTATTCCGTAGAAGATGGTTGAGACACATGATTGGGAAAAAGGTCCCGTTGAACCTTAGGAATGGATTAGGATACAAGTGACATGTCATCGGGATACTTGGGCATCCGAACTCGTTGAGTTGAGTCCGAGTTCACTTATGGATGCGAATGTCCGAACTCGTTCAGTTGAGTCTGAGTTCGTGAGATGTAACTAGGCGTTCGAGCTCGTTGAGTTGAGTCCGAGTTCACTTATGGATGCGAACGCCCGAGCTCGTTGAGTTGAGTCCGAGTTCGCTTATGGGCGGGTTACATAGTAGCTTGGCTACATATGTGACACTTATGTGCAAACTTTCCATGTATCCGAATTATATTCCGATGTGTTCAACGGGTAAAGTTCTACTCAAATGGAGGAATACTCAAGATGAAAGGGACGTATTGATAAGTGTTGTGAAATGGATACTTTGAACAGGTATGTACTTAACCCTCGGGTTGAAAAATCGATATAACAACAATATGGTAAGATGATAAATGAAAATATGATATGAATGTCTTGGTGATGATTATGCAAATGATGTTTTATGTTTGCTTATATGGTTATGTTACTTGCTATTTGCATGTGAACTTACTAAGCATTTATGCTTACTCCCTCCTTTTTATTTCTTGTAGTGTTGACAAGCCAGCTCGGAAATCGGGAACGGTCGAAGGCACGCTCACACTATCCGTATACCATCTTGGCATAATGACTTGTATATTTTGAGTATGGCACGTATAGCATTATAATCATTTTGTATATATGGTCTTATGATATGGTTATTGAGTAGTATAAAAATGCTTGGTAATGATTAGCCATTGGAATGGCTAATTATGATCATATTTGGTGTTATATATGTCAAATTGCTAGTTAATCCATGGAAACCATGAAATAGGTAAAATTTACCATAAAATAGATTCAGACAGCAGTAGTGACGTGAATTTGAAAAATCATTAAAAATAGTAGAGATATAATTAGATGATGAATAAAATATATAATTGAAGAATTATGAGTCTATTTTCATATGGAAGAAACGAAACAGGTATATGAATTATATTTTATGAGATGTTTAAATTTTTGTGAAACAGGGCCAGAGCGATTTCTGGATCCCCTGTTCTTAGTTTGGAAATTCACCATAAATTGTATAAAAATAGTTAGAAGTCATAATTTATATGTAAAGATTTCTTATTGAGTATAGTTTAATGAGAAACAAACTTAATAGTCATTGAAATTCTGTACAGAGAGATATCTGATTCGTAATACACAGAGGTCAGAGCAGTCGAACCCTGAAATAGGGGAGACTTTAACTAATAAACTGTACTAATTGGCCTAGCCAAAAATTCTAGAAAAAAATTATTAAATAGATATATGAGTCTATTTTCAGGGAAAATTGACGGAATCAGATTTTGAGTTTTGTAACTCAAGATATGAATTTTTAAGCAACTGTGACGCAGTTAGCCAGCTTGTCTGGAATTTCTAAAATTAAATTGTTTGAGTTGTTTAAGCAATGAATTAAGTCTGTTAACACCTCGTGTTCAACTCCGGCAACGGTCTCGGGTACGGAGCGTTACATTTGGTGGTATCAGAGCAGGTTTAGTCGGTTCTCGGACTAACCTAGCATGTGTAAAAGTTTAGCTATACATGCCACTGATCTGTGATAGTGTGATGTCATCCGACGCGTATGAGTACCGTCTTATTTAGATAGGGTACTCTCCAACCGAGCTGCGCCGACCATGTTCAACGTTATGTGAAGGTATTTGAGTAAAATTATGATTATGATAAGTATCGGTTCAGAAAAGTATGAATAAAGGTTTATGATACATATGTGATAAATATTCATATTTGCTTAATGCTCATATGATGTAGTGTATATGGCTTACTTGATAAGATGAACAGAATAAATAGAAAGTAGTAGAGGCATGAATAAAAGTCATAATACTATGATACGAATGAAAATGTTCTTGTTTTGATTTGGACGTCGAATGTTGATGAATGCTAATGATATATATTTTTTATGAGGTAAAGGACTATAATGAAATGAACTTATCTGTGTTAAATTGTTGGACTGAATTATATGATTGTAATGATATGTACATGATGATGCACGAAATGAAAGTTATAATTGTGGTGCAAATATCTATGTTTGTTTGGCCTTATATGATGTCATGAGCATGACTTAATTTAATTAAATGAATGGATAAGTAAAGCTATCTAGAAAACATAGAATGTATGCATAAGTATATTGTCTAAATGGGAAAATAGGAAAATTGGTGTAAGCCAACATGAATGAATGGCATGATTTTGATGATGTTGTTATGATGATGGAAGTTGTGTCATATGTGTATGTATAAGAAAGTCGAGTCAGAGGTCCTACAACCCCTCCCCCTTACCGAAATGGTACTTATAATGGAATTTCATGAGATTTGTATTGAATAAGTTTTCGGTTGAGAACCCAAAGAGTTCAGTGATAGAATAATTATAAGTATGATTAGAGATTGAAAATGAGCTGATAAGTAAAGTCAGAGCCAGTAAAGTATCGAATTGACGTAAAGATTATTGGAATTATGCACTCGCTCCAGATTAGAAAAGGAATTCTCCTTGGTAAACCGAATTACTCAGGTGCAAGGTCGAGATAAGTGTAAATCGAAATTTATTCAGAACTGGCCTTCTTTAGTAATGGTTTAATATGAAATTTGTGACGACAGAACTAGTTGGAGAAATGATATTTGAAATGTGAACTATCCGAGTGTGATAGTTATGACTGGACAGATTTAGCGATCTCTTTTGAGATGTTCTATGTGTTTACCCGTTCTCGAAAATATTTCTATGGCTATTGATCTTCTCAAGAAATTCTTGTTATATGGGAATGTCTTTTAATCACGGTGTTGGATGAAAGCATTGGTAGTCCGACTGGTTTATAATTTATATTGCTCTATTTCATCGGGTATTCTATTTCATTTCGTCGATAAAAATTGATGAGAGAATACATATGATATTATGATTTTGTTTCTTCTACTTGATGCTTCATCCGATATATATGTATGGGAAGATATATTGTTCTTGTTATATTTGATTCCATGGGGATTAAATGATGTTTTCTTTTGGACTTTCTTTCTTTGAAGAATTATCGGGGTATTCCGTATTTTCTCTATGAGTTTGGTTTTCGATTCTCCAAAGATAGTATCGTATCTTGGGTTTCTTTATTCGGATTTCTTTATTCTGGATTTCTCTATTTTGGATTTCTTTATTCGGTTTTCTTGTTATCTTTGTTCCATAATTTGTCAATTATGACTCGTGTTCAAGTGCGTTCTTGACTCCCGATAATCATGTCAAATATGACTATACTTCTAATTTGATCTTGATAATGTGGTGATTTTAGTATTGGGATTTTTTCTAATTTACGTGTAAGGATTTGAGATCGATAAAGGCATAAGTGATAAAAGCGCGAGTTTCATCGATGCGGTGAATTATCTATTTGAAAGATTTCATGCGACAATTATTTCGGATTATTTTTCCCAAGTCCGATAATAGAATTTCATTTTGTACGGATAAAAGAGTAAATAGTCCGAACGAGAAGTGTATATTTATTAGAAAAAGTTTGATATTAGTTAAAGTCACTACGAATGATAAGGTTTTCATTTTGTGAAAGCTGAAAAGTTTATTACATGTTGACAAAGTTCGGACGATGAGAATATTGGTAGCTGAAGCGTATGAACTAGAATAGTCTACATTGAGTAAAGACTTCCTGACTTTCAAGAATGTCTTGTGGTATGAATTGTGATGTGTTTCAAGACAGGTGAGGTAATGTGATAGTTTAGAGCATTCGATGTTACATAAAATCGAGTTGTTAAAGGGGTTAAAGCCGAGCATTGGGATCTATCAAAATTATCCTTGTCGGTGTTGATATTGGGATGGAAATGAGAAGGATTATTCTTGAGGCCATATCAGAATTATTTCCATGGCTGAAAGAGGAAAATGTGATGTATCCTATTGTTAAATGTTTGGCGAGATCTATAAATCATATCTATATTGAATGAATTCCTACTCATCAGATTCATGGAAATTCAGGTCTCTTTGATTGTTGGATTTCTTGGAATTCTAGTCTCCATTAATCAAGTTAAGATCCGGGTTTTATGTCATGATATCATGGGAAACTGAGAAGGGTTGAAAATTTAAGAACAATTGAGAGTTGAGACTGTAAGCTTTCAGATCATATGAGAAATTAAAGAGATGTATTGGAGGTATAGTCTAAGTGAAAGTTCTTGACACGAATATGAGATTAAAAGTGAAGACCACTTTTCTGGTAAGATTTTCGGGGACGAAAATCCCTAAAGGGGGGAGAGTTGTAATATCCTGATTTTGGGCCTAGTCGGAATAGTGGTTTTGTGACCAAAAAAAAAAATCTGAGATAGAAATAATTATTTTATAATTATATTGATGTTTATGATATGATTGCATGATTGTGTGCAAATTTCGTGACGAAATTCTATGCATAAAGTGCTTAATTTGAAATTAGGGACTAAATCGAATAAGTTGCAAAACTTGCATTCTAGAAGTTTCTAGTATGAAATTGTTTTGAAATAGTCTTAAATAGCAATTTTACCAATTTTAAGTTCATGGACAAAATTAGGACATGGAAGGAATTTTTGAAAGTTTAGTAGTAAGGGCATTTTGGTCATTTAGGGGTAAAATGAATTAAAATACAAAATTAAAAGCCAATTTTGCTCATCTTCAACCCCATGGCCGAATATAGCAAGGAGAAACCATGGCTAGGGTTTTCAAGCTTCCAAGCTCGATTGTAAGTCCATTCTAGCCCCGTTTTCAAGTTCTTTACGTTTTTGAAATCCCGGTTAGCTCGATTTAGCTTATGCTAGCAATAATTTAACCTAGGGTTTATATTTGGAAAAATACCCATAGGTGAAATTTGTTTATTTTGGTGTTTTATGATAGAATATGAGGTTTTAAATTATGTTAGACAACTTGTGCTACTCGGTTTTAAGTGAAAACGAGCAAAAGGGCTTAATCGGTAAAATACCTAATAGTCATAAGTACATGTTAGAGTGAGAATTTGATGTTGCCATAGAAGGGAAAAATGATCAGCATGTCATAAAACATAAGAAAATAGGCTGAAGTTTAATTTACGAACTTTGGGGCAAAAGTGTAAATATGCAAAAGTTTAGGGGCAAAATTGTAATTTTCCCAAAATATGATTTTGGGTCAATTTGAATAATGTGAGTCCTAATTAGACTATATTTTAAATGATAGAGCAAGGAAAACTGAAATTCGGGCTAAAATGGGGAAAATACCAAGTTGTGGACGAAATGGTAAAAGTAGCCATTTTCGCATACGAGGTAAGTTCATATGTAAATGTTGGTAACATAGTTATTATTTTAAATGCTTTTATGTTATTTAAATGATATGATAATTATTATGAAATATTATACTCGTGATAATTGTTTGATAATATGTCAAATTATGTGATATACTTGGAAAATGTGAAATACTACCGAGTATCGATATCGGTATTCCGTAGAAGATGGTTGAGACACATGATTGGGAAAAAGGTCCCGTTGAAACCTTAGGAATGGATTAGGATACAAGTGACATGTCACTGGGATACTTGGGCATCCGAACTCGTTCATTGAGTCCGAGTTCGTGAGATGTAACTAGGCATCCGAGCTCGTTGAGTTGAGTCCGAGTTCACTTATGGATGCGAACGCCCGAGCTCGTTGAGTTGAGTCCGAGTTCGCATATGGGCGGGTTACATAGTAGCTTGGCTACATATGTGGCACTTATGTGCAAACTTTCCATGTATCCGAATTATATTCCGATGTGTTCAACGGGTAAAGTTCTACTCAAATGGAGGAATACTCAAGATGAAAGGGATGTATTGATAAGTGTTGTGAAATGGATACTTTGAACAGGTATGTACTTAACCCTCGGGTTGAAAAATCGATATAACAACAATATGGTAAGATGATAAATGAAAATATGATATGAATGTCTTGGTGATGATTATGCAAATGATGTTTTATGTTTGCTTATATGGTTATGTTACTTGCTATTTGCATGTGAATTACTAAGCATTTATGCTTACTCCTCCTTTTATTTCTTGTAGTGTTGACAAGCCAGCTCGGAAATCGGGAACGGTCTGAGGCACGCTCACACTATCCGTATACCATCTTGGCATAATGACTTGTATATTTTGAGTATGGCACGTATAGCATTATAATCATTTTGTATATATGGTCTTATGATATGGTTATTGAGTAGTATAAAAATGCTTGGTAATGATTAGCCATTGGAATGGCTAATTATGATCATATTTGGTGTTATATATGTCAAATTGCTAGTTAATCCATGGAAACCATGAAATAGGTAAAATTTACCATAAAATAGATTCAGACAGCAGTAGTGACGTGAATTTGAAAAATCATTAAAAATAGTAGAGATATAATTAGATGATGAATAAAATATATAATTGAAGAATTATGAGTCTATTTTCATATGGAAGAAACGAAACAGGTATATGAATTATATTTTATGAGATGTTTAAATTTTTGTGAAACAGGGCCAGAGCGATTTCTGGATCCCCTGTTCTTAGTTTGGAAATTCACCATAAATTGTATAAAAATAGTTAGAAGTCATAATTTATATGTAAAGATTTCTTATTGAGTATAGTTTAATGAGAAACAAACTTAATAGTCATTGAAATTCTGTACAGAGAGATATCTGATTCTGTAATACACAGAGGTCAGAGCAGTCGAACCCTGAAATAGGGAGACTTTAACTAATAAACTGTACTAATTGGCCTAGCCAAAAATTCTAGAAAAAAATTATTAAATAGATATATGAGTCTATTTTCAGGGAAAATTGACGGAATCAGATTTTGAGTTTTGTAACTCAAGATATGAATTTTTAAGCAACTGTGACGCAGTTAGCCAGCTTGTCTGGAATTTCTAAAATTAAATTGTTTGAGTTGTTTAAGCAATGAATTAAGTCTGTTAACACCTCGTGTTCAACTCCGGCAACGGTCTCGGGTACGGAGCGTTACATTTGGTGGTATCAGAGCAGGTTTAGTCGGTTCTCGGACTAACCTAGCATGTGTAAAAGTTTAGCTATACATGCCACTGATCTGTGATAGTGTGATGTCATCCGACGCGTATGAGTACCGTCTTATTTAGATAGGGTACTCTCCAACCGAGCTGCGCCGACCATGTTCAACGTTATGTGAAGGTATTTGAGTAAAATTATGATTATGATAAGTATCGGTTCAGAAAAGTATGAATAAAGGTTTATGATACATATGTGATAAATATTCATATTTGCTTAATGCTCATATGATGTAGTGTATATGGCTTACTTGATAAGATGAACAGAATAAATAGAAAGTAGTAGAGGCATGAATAAAAGTCATAATACTATGATACGAATGAAAATGTTCTTGTTTTGATTTGGACGTCGAATGTTGATGAATGCTAATGATATATATTTTTTATGAGGTAAAGGACTATAATGAAATGAACTTATCTGTGTTAAATTGTTGGACTGAATTATATGATTGTAATGATATGTACATGATGATGCACGAAATGAAAGTTATAATTGTGGTGCAAATATCTATGTTTGTTTGGCCTTATATGATGTCATGAGCATGACTTAATTTAATTAAATGAATGGATAAGTAAAGCTATCTAGAAAACATAGAATGTATGCATAAGTATATTGTCTAAATGGGAAAATAGGAAAATTGGTGTAAGCCAACATGAATGAATGGCATGATTTTGATGATGTTGTTATGATGATGGAAGTTGTGTCATATGTGTATGTATAAGAAAGTCGAGTCAGAGGTCCTACAACCCCTCCCCCTTACCGAAATGGTACTTATAATGGAATTTCATGAGATTTGTATTGAATAAGTTTTCGGTTGAGAACCCAAAGAGTTCAGTGATAGAATAATTATAAGTATGATTAGAGATTGAAAATGAGCTGATAAGTAAAGTCAGAGCCAGTAAAGTATCGAATTGACGTAAAGATTATTGGAATTATGCACTGTTCCAGTTAGAAAAGGAATTCTCCTTGGTAAACCGAATTACTCAGGTGCAAGGTCGAGATAAGTGTAAATCGAAATTTATTCAGAACTGGCCTTCTTTAGTAATGGTTTAATATGAAATTTGTGACGACAGAACTAGTTGGAGAAATGATATTTGAAATGTGAACTATCTGAGTGTGATAGTTATGACTGGACAGATTTAGCAGTCTCTTTTGAGATGTTCTATGTGTTTACCCGTTCTCAGAAATATTTCTATGGCTATTGATCTTCTGAAGAAATTCTTGTTATATGGGAATGTCTTTTAATCCTGGTGTTGGATGAAAGCATTGGTAGTCTGACTGGTTTATAATTTATATTGCTCTATTTCATCGGGTATTCTATTTCATTTCGTCTGATAAAAATTGATGAGAGAATACATATGATATTATGATTTTGTTTCTTCTACTTGATGCTTCATCTGATATATATGTATGGGAAGATATATTGTTCTTGTTATATTTGATTCCAGTGGGATTAAATGATGTTTTCTTTTGGACTTTCTTTCTTTGAAGAATTATCGGGGTATTCCGTATTTTCTCTATGAGTTTGGTTTTCGATTCTCCAAAGATAGTATCGTATCTTGGGTTTCTTTATTCGGATTTCTTTATTCGGATTTCTCTATTTTGGATTTCTTTATTCGGTTTTCTTGTTATCTTTGTTCCATAATTTGTCAATTATGACTCGTGTTCAAGTGCGTTCTTCACTCCTGATAATCATGTCAAATATGACTATACTTCTAATTTGATCTTGATAATGTGGTGATTTTAGTATTGGGATTTTTTCTAATTTCTGTGTAAGGATTTGAGATCAGTAAAGGCATAAGTGATAAAAGCGCGAGTTTCAGTCAGTATGGTGAATTATCTATTTGAAAGATTTCATGCGACAATTATTTCAGGATTATTTTTCCCAAGTCTGATAATAGAATTTCATTTTGTACGGATAAAAGAGTAAATAGTCTGAACGAGAAGTGTATATTTATTAGAAAAAGTTTGATATTAGTTAAAGTCACTACGAATGATAAGGTTTTCATTTTGTGAAAGCTGAAAAGTTTATTACATGTTGACAAAGTTCGGATAGATGAGAATATTGGTAGCCGAAGCGTATGACTAGAATAGTCTACATTGAGTAAAGACTTCCTGACTTTCAGTAATGTACTGTGGTATGAATTGTGATGTGTTTCAAGACAGTGAGGTAATGTGATAGTTTAGAGCATTCGATGTTACATAAAATCAGAGTTGTTAAAGGGGTTAAAGCCGAGCATTGGGATCTATCAAAATTATCCTTGTCAGTGTTGATATTGGGATGGAAATGAGAAGGATTATTCTTGAGGCCATATCAGAATTATTTCCATGGCAGAAAGAGGAAAATGTGATGTATCCTATTGTTAAATGTTTGGCAAGATCTATAAATCATATCTATATTGAATGAATTCCTACTCATCAGATTCATGGAAATTCAGGTCTCTTTGATTGTTGGATTTCTTGGAATTCTAGTCTCCATTAATCAAGTTAAGATCCGGGTTTTATGTCATGATATCATGGGAAACTGAGAAGGGTTGAAAATTTAAGAACAATTGAGAGTTGAGACTGTAAGCTTTCAGATCATATGAGAAATTAAAGAGATGTATTGGAGGTACAGTCTAAGTGAAAGTTCTTCGGCACCGAATATGAGATTAAAAGTGAAGACCACTTTTCTGGTAAGATTTTCGGGGACGAAAATCCCTAAAGGGGGGAGAGTTGTAATATCCTGATTTTGGGCCTAGTCGGAATAGTGGTTTTGTGACCAAAAAAAAATCTGAGATAGAAATAATTATTTTATAATTATATTGATGTTTATGATATGATTGCATGATTGTGTGCAAATTTCGTGACGAAATTCTATGCATAAAGTGCTTAATTTGAAATTAGGGACTAAATCGAATAAGTTGCAAAACTTGCATTCTAGAAGTTTCTAGTATGAAATTGTTTTGAAATAGTCTTAAATAGCAATTTTACCAATTTTAAGTTCATGGACAAAATTAGGACATGGAAGGAATTTTTGAAAGTTTAGTAGTAAGGGCATTTTGGTCATTTAGGGGTAAAATGAATTAAAATACAAAATTAAAAGCCAATTTTGCTCATCTTCAACCCCATGGCCGAATATAGCAAGGAGAAACCATGGCTAGGGTTTTTCAAGCTTCCAAGCTCGATTGTAAGTCCATTCTAGCCCCGTTTTTCAAGTTCTTTACGTTTTTGAAATCCCGGTAGCTCGATTTAGCTTATGCTAGCAATAATTTAACCTAGGGTTTATATTTGGAAAAATACCCATAGGTGAAATTTGTTTATTTTGGTGTTTTATGATAGAATATGAGGTTTTAAATTATGTTAGACAACTTGTGCTACTCGGTTTTAAGTGAAAACGAGCAAAAGGGCTTAATCGGTAAAATACCTAATAGTCATAAGTACATGTTAGAGTGAGAATTTGATGTTGCCATAGAAGGGAAAAATGATCAGCATGTCATAAAACATAAGAAAATAGGCTGAAGTTTAATTTACGAACTTTGGGGCAAAAGTGTAAATATGCAAAAGTTTAGGGGCAAAATTGTAATTTTTCCAAAATATGATTTTGGGTCAATTTGAATAATGTGAGTCCTAATTAGACTATATTTTAAATGATAGAGCAAGGAAAACTGAAATTCGGGCTAAAATGGGGAAAATACCAAGTTGTGGACGAAATGGTAAAAGTAGCCATTTTCGCATACGAGGTAAGTTCATATGTAAATGTTGGTAACATAGTTATTATTTTAAATGCTTTTATGTTATTTAAATGATATGATAATTATTATGAAATATTATACTCGTGATAATTGTTTGATAATATGTCAAATTATGTGATATACTTGGAAAATGTGAAATACTACCGAGTATCGATATCGGTATTCCGTAGAAGATGGTTGAGACACATGATTGGGAAAAAGGTCCCGTTGAACCTTAGGAATGGATTAGGATACAAGTGACATGTCACTGGGATACTTGGGCATCCGAACTCGTTCAGTTGAGTCTGAGTTCGTGAGATGTAACTAGGCATCCGAGCTCGTTGAGTTGAGTCCGAGTTCACTTATGGATGCGAACGCCCGAGCTCGTTGAGTTGAGTCCGAGTTCGCTTATGGGCGGGTTACATAGTAGCTTGGCTACATATGTGGCACTTATGTGCAAACTTTCCATGTATCCGAATTATATTCCGATGTGTTCAACGGGTAAAGTTCTACTCAAATGGAGGAATACTCAAGATGAAAGGGATGTATTGATAAGTGTTGTGAAATGGATACTTTGAACAGGTATGTACTTAACCCTCGGGTTGAAAAATCGATATAACAACAATATGGTAAGATGATAAATGAAAATATGATATGAATGTCTTGGTGATGATTATGCAAATGATGTTTTATGTTTGCTTATATGGTTATGTTACTTGCTATTTGCATGTGAACTTACTAAGCATTTATGCTTACTCCCTCCTTTTTATTTCTTGTAGTGTTGACAAGCCAGCTCGGAAATCGGGAACGGTCGGAGGCACGCTCACACTATCCGTATACCATCTTGGCATAATGACTTGTATATTTTGAGTATGGCACGTATAGCATTATAATCATTTTGTATATATGGTCTTATGATATGGTTATTGAGTAGTATAAAAATGCTTGGTAATGATTAGCCATTGGAATGGCTAATTATGATCATATTTGGTGTTATATATGTCAAATTGCTAGTTAATCCATGGAAACCATGAAATAGGTAAAATTTACCATAAAATAGATTCAGACAGCAGTAGTGACGTGAATTTGAAAAATCATTAAAAATAGTAGAGATATAATTAGATGATGAATAAAATATATAATTGAAGAATTATGAGTCTATTTTCATATGGAAGAAACGAAACAGGTATATGAATTATATTTTATGAGATGTTTAAATTTTTGTGAAACAGGGCCAGAGCGATTTCTGGATCCCCTGTTCTTAGTTTGAAATTCACCATAAATTGTATAAAAATAGTTAGAAGTCATAATTTATATGTAAAGATTTCTTATTGAGTATAGTTTAATGAGAAACAAACTTAATAGTCATTGAAATTCTGTACAGAGAGATATCTGATTCGTAATACACAGAGGTCAGAGCAGTCGAACCCTGAAATAGGGAGACTTTAACTAATAAACTGTACTAATTGGCCTAGCCAAAAATTCTAGAAAAAATTATTAAATAGATATATGAGTCTATTTTCAGGAAAATTGACGGAATCAGATTTTGAGTTTTGTAACTCAAGATATGAATTTTTAAGCAACTGTGACGCAGTTAGCCAGCTTGTCTGGAATTTCTAAAATTAAATTGTTTGAGTTGTTTAAGCAATGAATTAAGTCCATTAACACCTCGTGTTCAACTCCGCAACGGTCTCTGCACGCGGAGCGTTACATTTGGTGGTATCAGAGCAGGTTTAGTCGGTTCTCGGACTAACCTAGCATGTGTAAAAGTTTAGCTATACATGCCACCGATCCGTGATAGTGTGATGTCATCCGACGCGCGTATGAGTACCGTCTTATTTAGATAGGGTACTCTCCAAACCGAGCTGCGCCGACCATGTTCAACGTTATGTGAAGGTATTTGAGTAAAATTATGATTATGATAAGTATCGGTTCAGAAAAGTATGAATAAAGGTTTATGATACATATGTGATAAATATTCATATTTGCTTAATGCTCATATGATGTAGTGTATATGGCTTACTTGATAAGATGAACAGAATAAATAGAAAGTAGTAGAGGCATGAATAAAAGTCATAATACTATGATACGAATGAAAATGTTCTTGTTTTGATTTGGACGTCGAATGTTGATGAATGCTAATGATATATATTTTTTATGAGGTAAAGGACTATAATGAAATGAACTTATCTCGTGTTAAATTGTTGGACTGAATTATATGATTGTAATGATATGTACATGATGATGCACGAAATGAAAGTTATAATTGTGGTGCAAATATCTATGTTTGTTTGGCCTTATATGATGTCATGAGCATGACTTAATTTAATTAAATGAATGGATAAGTAAAGCTATCTAGAAAACATAGAATGTATGCATAAGTATATTGTCTAAATGGGAAAATAGGAAAATTGGTGTAAGCCAACATGAATGAATGGCATGATTTTGATGATGTTGTTATGATGATGGAAGTTGTGTCATATGTGTATGTATAAGAAAGTCGAGTCGAGGTCCTACAACCCCTCCCCTTACCGAAATGGTACTTATAATGGAATTTCATGAGATTTGTATTGAATAAGTTTTCGTTGAGAACCCAAAGAGTTCAAAGATAGAATAATTATAAGTATGATTAGAGATTGAAAATGAGCTGATAAGTAAAGTCGAGCCATAAAGTATCGAATTGACGTAAAGATTATTGGAATTATGCACTGCTCCAGCTTAGAAAAAAAGAATTCTCCTTGGTAAACCGAATTACTCAGTGCAAGGTCGAGATAAGTGTAAATCGAAATTTATTCGAGCTGGCCTTCTTTAGTAATGGTTTAATATGAAATTTGTGACGACGTAACTAGTTGGAGAAATGATATTTGAAATGTGAACTATCTCGAGTGTGATAGTTATGACCGACAGATGATTTAGCAGTCTCTTTTGAGATGTTCTATGTGTTTACCCGTTCTCAGAAATATTTCTATGGCTATTGATCTTCTGAAGAAATTCTTGTTATATGGGAATGTCTTTTAATCCTGGTGTTGGATGAAAGCATTGGTAGTCTGACTGGTTTATAATTTATATTGCTCTATTTCATCGGGTATTCTATTTCATTTCGTCTGATAAAAATTGATGAGAGAATACATATGATATTATGATTTTGTTTCTTCTACTTGATGCTTCATCTGATATATATGTATGGGAAGATATATTGTTCTTGTTATATTTGATTCCAGTGGGATTAAATGATGTTTTCTTTTGGACTTTCTTTCTTTGAAGAATTATCGGGGTATTCCGTATTTTCTCTATGAGTTTGGTTTTCGATTCTCCAGCATAGTATCGTATCTTGGGTTTCTTTATTCTGGATTTCTTTATTCTGGATTTCTCTATTTTGGATTTCTTTATTCGGTTTTCTTGTTATCTTTGTTCCATAATTTGTCAATTATGACTCGTGTTCGAAGTGCGTTCTTCAGCTCCTGATAATCATGTCAAATATGACTATACTTCTAATTTGATCTTGATAATGTGGTGATTTTAGTATTGGGATTTTTTCTAATTTCTGTGTAAGGATTTGAGATCAGTAAAGGCATAAGTGATAAAAGCGCGAGTTTCAGTCGGTACGGTGAATTATCTATTTGAAAGATTTCATGCGACAATTATTTCAGGATTATTTTTCCCAAGTCTGATAATAGAATTTCATTTTGTACGGATAAAAGAGTAAATAGTCTGAACGAGAAGTGTATATTTATTAGAAAAAGTTTGATATTAGTTAAAGTCACTACGAATGATAAGGTTTTCATTTTGTGAAAGCTGAAAAGTTTATTACATGTTGACAAAGTTCGGACAGATGAGAATATTGGTAGCTGAAGCGTATGAACTAGAATAGTCTACATTGAGTAAAGACTTCCTGACTTTCAGTAATGTACTGTGGTATGAATTGTGATGTGTTTCAAGACAGTGAGGTAATGTGATAGTTTAGAGCATTCGATGTTACATAAAATCAGAGTTGTTAAAGGGGTTAAAGCCGAGCATTGGGATCTATCAAAATTATCCTTGTCAGTGTTGATATTGGGATGGAAATGAGAAGGATTATTCTTGAGGCCATATCAGAATTATTTCCATGGCTGAAAGAGGAAAATGTGATGTATCCTATTGTTAAATGTTTGGCGAGATCTATAAATCATATCTATATTGAATGAATTCCTACTCATCAGATTCATGGAAATTCAGGTCTCTTTGATTGTTGGATTTCTTGGAATTCTAGTCTCCATTAATCAAGTTAAGATCCGGGTTTTATGTCATGATATCATGGGAAACTGAGAAGGGTTGAAAATTTAAGAACAATTGAGAGTTGAGACTGTAAGCTTTCAGATCATATGAGAAATTAAAGAGATGTATTGGAGGTATAGTCTAAGTGAAAGTTCTTCGGCACCGAATATGAGATTAAAAGTGAAGACCACTTTTCTGGTAAGATTTTCGGGGACGAAAATCCCTAAAGGGGGGAGAGTTGTAATATCCTGATTTTGGGCCTAGTCGGAATAGTGGTTTTGTGACCAAAAAAAAATCTGAGATAGAAATAATTATTTTATAATTATATTGATGTTTATGATATGATTGCATGATTGTGTGCAAATTTCGTGACGAAATTCTATGCATAAAGTGCTTAATTTGAAATTAGGGACTAAATCGAATAAGTTGCAAAACTTGCATTCTAGAAGTTTCTAGTATGAAATTGTTTTGAAATAGTCTTAAATAGCAATTTTACCAATTTTAAGTTCATGGACAAAATTAGGACATGGAAGGAATTTTTGAAAGTTTAGTAGTAAGGGCATTTTGGTCATTTAGGGGTAAAATGAATTAAAATACAAAATTAAAAGCCAATTTTGCTCATCTTCAACCCCATGGCCGAATATAGCAAGGAGAAACCATGGCTAGGGTTTTCAAGCTTCCAAGCTCGATTGTAAGTCCATTCTAGCCCCGTTTTCAAGTTCTTTACGTTTTTGAAATCCCTTGAGTTCGATTTAGCTTATGCTAGCAATAATTTAACCTAGGGTTTATATTTGGAAAAATACCCATAGGTGAAATTTGTTTATTTTGGTGTTTTATGATAGAATATGAGGTTTTAAATTATGTTAGACAACTTGTGCTACTCGGTTTTAAGTGAAAACGAGCAAAAGGGCTTAATCGTAAAATACCTAATAGTCATAAGTACATGTTAGAGTGAGAATTTGATGTTGCCATAGAAGGGAAAATGATCAGCATGTCATAAAACATAAGAAAATAGGCTGAAGTTTAATTTACGAACTTTGGGGCAAAAGTGTAAATATGCAAAAGTTTAGGGGCAAAATTGTAATTTTCCCAAAATATGATTTTGGGTCAATTTGAATAATGTGAGTCCTAATTAGACTATATTTTAAATGATAGAGCAAGGAAAACTGAAATTCGGGCTAAAATGGGGAAAATACCAAGTTGTGGACTTAAATGGTAAAAGTAGCCATTTTCGCATACGAGGTAAGTTCATATGTAAATGTTGGTAACATAGTTATTATTTTAAATGCTTTTATGTTATTTAAATGATATGATAATTATTATGAAATATTATACTCGTGATAATTGTTTGATAATATGTCAAATTATGTGATATACTTGGAAAATGTGAAATACTACCGAGTATCGATATCGGTATTCCGTAGAAGATGGTTGAGACACATGATTGGGAAAAAGGTCCCGTTGAACCCTAGGAATGGATTAGGATACAAGTGACATGTCACTGGGATACTTGGGCATCCGAACTCGTTCGATTGAGTCTGAGTTCGTGAGATGTAACTAGGCATCCGAGCTCGTTGAGTTGAGTCCGAGTTCACTTATGGATGCGAACGCCCGAGCTCGTTGAGTTGAGTCCGAGTTCGCTTATGGGCGGGTTACATAGTAGCTTGGCTACATATGTGGCACTTATGTGCAAACTTTCCATGTATCCGAATTATATTCCGATGTGTTCAACGGGTAAAGTTCTACTCAAATGGAGGAATACTCAAGATGAAAGGGATGTATTGATAAGTGTTGTGAAATGGATACTTTGAACAGGTATGTACTTAACCCTCGGGTTGAAAAATCGATATAACAACAATATGGTAAGATGATAAATGAAAATATGATATGAATGTCTTGGTGATGATTATGCAAATGATGTTTTATGTTTGCTTATATGGTTATGTTACTTGCTATTTGCATGTGAACTTACTAAGCATTTATGCTTACTCCCTCCTTTTTATTTCTTGTAGTGTTGACAAGCCAGCTCGGAAATCGGGAACGGTCGGAGGCACGCTCACACTATCCGTATACCATCTTGGCATAATGACTTGTATATTTTGAGTATGGCACGTATAGCATTATAATCATTTTGTATATATGGTCTTATGATATGGTTATTGAGTAGTATAAAAATGCTTGGTAATGATTAGCCATTGGAATGGCTAATTATGATCATATTTGGTGTTATATATGTCAAATTGCTAGTTAATCCATGGAAACCATGAAATAGGTAAAATTTACCATAAAATAGATTCAGACAGCAGTAGTGACGTGAATTTGAAAAATCATTAAAAATAGTAGAGATATAATTATATGATGAATAAAATATATAATTGAAGAATTATGAGTCTATTTTCATATGGAAGAAACGAAACAGGTATATGAATTATATTTTATGAGATATTTAAATTTTTGTGAAATAGGGCCAGAGCGATTTCTGGATCCCCTGTTCTTAGTTTGGAAATTCACCATAAATTGTATAAAAATAGTTAGAAGTCATAATTTATATGTAAAGATTTATTTTTGAGTATAGTTTAATGAGAAACAAACTTAATAGTCATTGAAATTCTGTACAGAGAGATATCTGATTCGTAATACACAGAGGTCAGAGCAATCGAACCCTGAAACAGGAGAGACTTTAACTAATAAACTGTACTAATTGGCCTAGTCAAAAATTCTAGAAAAAAATTATTAAATAGATATATGAGTATATTTTTAGGGAAAATTGACGGAATCGGATTTTGAGTTTTGTAACTCAAGATATGAATTTTTAAGCAACTGTGACGCAGTTAGCCAGCTTGTCTGGAATTTCTAAAATTAAATTGTTTGAGTTGTTTAAGCAATGAATTAAGTCTGTTATCACCTCGTGTTCAACTCCGGCAACGGTCTCGGGTACGGGGCGTTACACTATTCCTCTTTGATTTCTATGCAGATCTGATGCTGATCTATCCTCTAAATGATAGTAGAACTCGAATCCAGGAGATCTGAAGTTTCGGCTATAAGTCCCTAAATCTATGGTACTTCGGCATTTTAAGTGATGAAGAAGATGACGATTTGAGGCTATAACTTTGAAGTAATGTTTCCGACAGATACTAAGGGTTTAGAGAAGATGAAAGTTAATCGAAAGGAACAAAAATAACTGAAGGATTGGAGAAATCGGCACAAGAAGTGAGTTTTTGGGATTTCGACTTTTATGGCGATCGGCTATGAAGGTTTGTGGAGGATGGAACCGATAGAGGAGGTGAGTAAGGTGGTCAGAAGGTTTCGGCTAGAATAAAAATAAAAAAGGAAGAAAGAAAATTGAGGAAAAAGAGAGGAAGAAGAACTCGGCACCAAGGAGAAAGAATTTGCGTTTTCGGCTTTTGTGAGAACTCAGAAAGGATGAATGGCAGTGAAAGCTTTCAGGTGGCTAACCCTAATTCTCCAAGATAGAAAAAGAAAAGAACCTAACCCTAATATCAACTAAAACAATCGACCCAACCTCCCTAAAGCCCTTTTCGAAATTCACTTAAGTGATCATATGCTTGGCACATGCCTAAAATTAAAAAGTAACAGTATGCCTACCTTGCAACTTGAACCCTGGACCTTTAATTCCTTCCCAGGCGCCAGTTTTTTAGGAACCTAGTGGTGCCACCTTGCCACTTTACCAAGGCCTTATTTGTATCACAATTTACCACCTCAATTTTAAAAGCCCATATCGCCAGAACCCTCTTTCTCCAAAATTAAAAATTCAGGAATTGCCTCGAATTAAATTTATTCTTGGGCCTTTTTCCCACACCATAACCCTTCGTAATTTATTTAATTACATACTAAATAATAATAATAATAATAATAATAATTAAAACATCCAAATTGTTCGAGCCGTCTTCTACACGAACCTAGACTCAAGGCCCATTACTCCTAGGCCCAAAAATCGGGTCGTTACAACTCTACTCCCCTTAAAGAAATTTCGTCCTCGAAATTTCAAACTACCAACTAACCGTATTACTTAAGTCAAACCACTGTGCTTCCACTGTGCACTCTAATTTAATTTAAAATTTTAAATAAATATATAATTCTTAGTACGACCCAGAACATCTAATTACCAAAGTAAAGAAACATTTATCAAGCACGCATACAATTCGTAACACACACTTAAGTAGAATAAGCTTGGCAATCCTGAGCTCGAAGCTCCTTGGACCTACATCTAAAGCATGGCATTCACTTGGATGACGCCCGTTGCAGTTCTTGCAGGTTGGAAAGTTTGGTTGTGTCTTAACATGTTTCGCAGAACGAGGCTCGATCTTCTAAGAACTAGAATCCTTCCTCTTCTTACACTCCAAGCACCCTGGACCTTTAATTCCTTCCCAGGCGCCATTTTTTTAGGAACCTAGTGGTGCCACCTTGCCACTTTACCAAGGCCTTATTTGTATCATAATTTACCACCTCAATTTTAAAAGCCCATATCGCCAGAACCCTCTTTCTCCAAAATTAAAAATTCAGGAATTGCCTCGAATTAAATTTACTCTTGGGCCTTTTTCCCACACCATTACCCTTCATAATTTATTTAATTACATACTAAATAATAATAATAATAATTAAAACATCCAAATTATTCGGGCCGTCTTCTACCCGAACCTAGACTCAAGGCCCATTACTCCTAGGCCCAAAAATCGGGTCGTTACATTACCCTTCACTTGAACTTTATAAATTCACTTACTCCATGCCCATTTTTGTCCACCCTAGTATAATGCTCTAATTGCCATTTAAGGACCTTTAATTAAAAATTCATAACAATTTACTACCTTTAACTTATAGAACTCAAATTTTGCACGTATTACAATTTAGTCCTTCTAGTCAAATTGAGCACTCAATCGATAAAATTTCTTAATGAAATTTTCACACAATTATTCTATCATATTTTAGACCTTAAAATAGTAATAATGTGAATATTTCTACCTCAAATTTGTGGTCTCAAAACCATTGTTCTAATTTAACCCTAAAATGGGTTGTTACAAAGATTGTTTCGACCTTAAAGTGTATAGGCACAATCAAGGCCTCTAGTGAAGATGGATTCTCGGCTTTGTTCTATCAAAAGTGTTGGTCCATTGTGGGTGGTGATGTTTCTGATTTTTTTCTTGGAATTCTTAAATGAAGGTATGGATCTTGATCCTCTGAATGTTACTAATATTGTGTTGATCCCTAAATGTGCTTATCCAAAAATATTAGCCAACTTTAGATCTATTAGTTTGTGTAATGTGCTTCACTAAGATGTTTGTGAATCGATTTGTAACACCTCTTATCCATATTCAATGTTGGAACAAGATACGAGGCATTACTAAACTTACATCCCAAGCAAACATACAATTCCGAGTCATAAATTTCAACCAAATTAAAAACCATTTGTATTCAATCATAAAGTCCCTAATACGAGCCTACGACACCCAAAACATGCTTTGGAAGTGATTTGGGACTAAACCGATAACTCAGGGAATTTTTACAAAACTTTGAAAATTTTTGCTATAAACAGGGGTCACACGCTCGTGTGGTTTGGGACACACCCGTGTGGGCAGGTTGTGTGGTCACACATGCCCATGTCCCTAACCCGTGTAACTTTCTTTTTTAAAAGGAATGAACAAATTGAAGTCACACGGCCAAGCCACACCCCATGTGCTAGGTCGTGTGGTTAATTAATTTTCATAAAATAGGTGCAGACTTCACACGACCAGGACACACACCCATGTCCGGGGCCGTGTCCCTCACACGGCTAAGACACACGCTCATGTCTCTGCCGATGTTGTAACACCCCTAACCCATATATGTCACCGGATTAGGGTTACGAGGCATTACCGATCAAAATACAACTCAGAACAAACTTTCATTTCAGTAATATTCATCTAGTAAAATTTTAAACCAAATTTTCATGCTTTGATTCTATAATTCATATAACTTCCAAATTTATATTCAATTAATATCAACAAGAAATCATGAAAATCAAATATTAAACTCATAACCAAGTATATTTCATTTCACATGCCAATCATATATGTATACTTTAACATTTATGGCATTCAAATAATTTTAATATAAAACATCTTATTATCTTACAAATCTTATGCGCATACTTTAAAACATACAAACATACATCATTTCATTCCATATAAATAACATGTACCATTATGACATTTGTTTACTTAACTGCAACAATTGCATAACATAGATACATAAATATATATAATATCCTACTTAGCATAAGTCGAATATATCATCAACTTAACCAATTCAGCTACTTAAATAACTGAACAATACATTCAAGTAATATGCCATTTGAAAGCTGACACAAAAGTCACATTCATTAATCAAAATGTCATAGCCCAACTAAGTCTACAAATATTCAATACTACAAATATAGCATTATCATATAAATAAACCCATAATGACTTAATTAAGCACACTTGCCCAACCACAATT
Source organism: Gossypium longicalyx (assembly GCA_025698465.1). Taxonomy (NCBI): domain Eukaryota; kingdom Viridiplantae; phylum Streptophyta; class Magnoliopsida; order Malvales; family Malvaceae; genus Gossypium; species Gossypium longicalyx. Next base: position 33,081,635 of record CM046998.1, on the reverse strand, counting down.
ATGGAACATTTTCCAACCAACGTAAAACCTAACATTTTAGTCTTTTATTATCGTACCTCAAACAAGGCATATTAACCAAAACAATCATATAACATACTCATTATTTGTCTTCATCAACCATACCTAATTAGCTAATCATTCAAACATAAGATATATACACATACATTGCCATTACATCCAATTCATAATAACTAATACCCATTCGAATATATATATATATATCAATATCATTTTACTCCTATACTAATTCAAGTTAATAAACCATTCTCAAATACAAAACACATCATACATTGAGTTTACCGAAAGTGAACTAAACATGAGCTATTTGTAATACATTTACAAAGCACAACAATCAAATTTACATATATATTTATCTTTACATGAACCATAGCCGAATCAACCAAATATATTCATTACCAAAATTCAACATTTAGCCAAATACACTCATCAACCAATTTAAAACCATTACTATCAAATACAAAATATAACCAAATCATTTTAACCAAAAGTAACATGACAAACATAATTCATACTCATGTATATATCATAGCCGATTCAACCAAACCACATCCAAATTCACCTATCATTACCAATACATATAACACATATAAAACACTGACTAAAGTTTCACATATTATCATAGCATATTAGCCATTTTCGCATGGCTTAATATATGCACAACTTCAAACTTAGCAAAAATTATAACCTAGCTTATACATGCCATAGATTCAGATTAAAACTTATAATGAACCAAAAACAGTTAATAGTGTGATAGACTTTGCTGACGATCCCAGAGCTCCTAACTTGAATCCAAAATCTATAAAACAAAGGTAAACATAACAGTAAGCTATCATAGCTTAGTAAGTCATAAGCAAATAAACAACTAATTGACATAATCAACTCATTAAAACCAAACCAAATTATACTATGATAATCACATTAAATCTCAAACTTATAATTTCATGTATAACATACACTTTCACATATAAACTTATTCATGGCCGAATATACATATATCTATTATCAATGAAATATTCAATTTCAAAACCATAGTACCATCATATAATCGAATATACATAAACCCACATACATATATTCATAAATCATTTCATAAATATTCACATGATATAATCAAAAGGCCGAATACACTTTCCATATGCACATACATTTTTCATTTACATTATACATGTTTTACAACATATATCAAGTAACCTACTTACCTTATTTCAAATAGGGAATAAGCTACCACATACCTGGTCACTTTAACTCATTTTACACATTTAATCACAATTATCATTGCCCATTGAACTGTTCAAAATTGATTAGGATACTCGAACAATCACATATATCATACAATGCCAATGTCCCAGACGTGGTCTTACATGCTATCTCATATCGATGCCACTATCCTAGACAGGGTCTTACATGAATCAAATACGATGCCGATGTCCCAGACATGGTGTTACACGTAATCACATATATCGATTCCAACGTCCCAGACATGTTCTTACACGTAAACACATATCGGATCTTATGTCATGACATATGTATCCTAGCTATTCCTAAGGTTCGTACGGGGCTTCTGAATGTCGTAACTCGATCGAATTTAACTTGTAAATTTAGTTCCCAAGTATATACACATGTGGCTATTATGTATACAAAATCATAAAATTTAGATCAGCATTTTACATTTACATATATTCAAAATTTACAGCATTTATTTTCTTATAAACTTACCTCGGATGATGAAAATCGGAATGGGACGACTAATCGACAACTTTAGTTTTCCCTCGATCCAAATCTGATTTCTTTGGTTCTTAATCTAAACATATTCAAATTAAACTCATTCAAACATATTTTCACTCAATTTAGTCCAAAAACACATAAATAGGCAAATTACCATTTTACCCTGACATTTTACACTTTTTACAATTTAGTCCAAATTGCACAAAACACAAAACATGCAAAATTTGCACATTCCATGCTTAGGCTGAATCTTCCTTATGTTCATACAAGTCTATACATTTCATTTATTTCACATTTTAGTCCCTTAATTTATCATTTTTTTAATTAAGCCCTAATTACTCAAAATTATCAAAAATTCCAATACAAAACATATCAATCCAAAACATATCTTTCATATTTCATCAACTAACATCACAGAACTCAAATATTCATCAATGGAATAACTCAAAATATTCATCAAAATTAGAAATTCAAGCATGGGCTTTGTACATTACACTGCAATGATCTCAAAAACGTAAAAATTATAAAAAACCGAGCTAGTTACATACCTTGATTAAGTTCCAACAATGGCCGAACCCTTGAACCCTTATTTCCTTTCTTTTCTTTTATGTTTCGGCAAAAAAAAAAGTATTATGAAACCATATTTTAATTTTTATGTTTTATTATAACATATGTTTATTTAATAAATTACATAATTATCCTTTATAATATAATATGAAATCTTTATAATGGTTGTATACAACCGTCCATCACCTATTATTATGGTCTAATTGCAACTTAAAAGCCTCCATTTAAAAAGACAACAACAATTCGGCCCTTACACATTAAACTATCAAGTTTTCATTTTACGCGATTAAGCCCTTTTATTAAATCAGACAGTCAAACGATAAAATTAAAGCACAAAAATTTCAAAGATATAAATTTACACATAATAAACACAGGAAATAATATTAAAATATTTTTTTGAATTGAATTCGTGGTCCTGAAACCACCGCTCTGAATAGGGTCAAAATCGGGCTGTTACAGTATGCTCAATTCTGAACATTTTGTTATTCAAAATTTAAATGCAGGGGACACACGGCCAAATCACATGCCCATGGGACAGTCCATGTGTTACACACGGCCTAGACACACGCCCGTGTGTCTACTCGTGGGGACAAAATAAAGGCTATTTACCAAGCCATTTGCCACCTTCATTTACACAAACACATACACAAATTCAATGGCATAAACCATGGTATACTCAAGCAACCAAAACATCTACAATCATGGCCAACACATGTCAATGCAATGCCAACATCTATCATGCTCATAACATTCCATTATGTCAAATCAAACATACTAATTTCACATTCAAAACACCACAAAAACTTCTTTCAATTTGCATTAACTTATCAAGATAATCCATCATACCAATAAACCAAACTCATCCATTTCACAACAAGTCAATAAGCCACAATCAACATTTAGCAAATCAATATAAACCACATCATCAAGGGCATTGGCACATACATGCATATAGGTATAAATCTATATAAACTTACAATCAATTTATCCAAAATGAGCCAATTTACATGGCCAAATACCAAATCAAGCCTTTGGCTATTACAAGCCAATACATTTGGTCAAAATCATGATGACACATATAACAAAATGACAAAGTCCCTATACATGCCAAATACTCAAAATATTAAGATCATCGATACCCAAAATGATAGTTTGATAGTGTGATGTGATCTCCAATCCGAAAATGTGAATCTAATAATCCTGATAGATCAGAAATTTGTGCTATAATTTACAATATCCATGAGTTAAATGGGTTTTCCATAGCATTTCATTTAGGCATGTCTACAGATTTGCTAATTATCTCGATCATTTCCTAGCATCGGGGAGTCTTAAATTGGGTCAGGAAACTTACTTGTTAGGTGAGGTTCCGGATTCTGTCGTTGATGCCGTGAAGAAAAGATGTCCAAGAGAGCCTGATTAAGGGAAGTTTTGGGTAGTTTCTAGAAGTAGTGGAACAGGAGAGACATTTGTTTTTAGGAAAGTTGCAGTTTTGGTAACCGGACCATTGGAGCATGAAAGATTATCGTTGGAGATATAAGGGTTTTTTGGTATATCTGGCTGGAGGTATTTTTAGATTTGCTTTTTTGCTTTTTGATCTGTGTTGTTTTGCATTGGTATTGGACTTCTTTAGGAACTGTGTACTCTTTTATTTTGTTTTTGGGATGTGTTGTGTTCTTATTTTTTCTTATTAATAATATTCCATCTCGCGTATGTATAAGATCGAACCCATTTGATTTCTACAACGGATTACTAATCCTTAACTTTTTGAGGAATCCTTCATCAGTGGTTGTGAATGATTGATTTTTCTCAATCTTTTCGACCTTGGTTCCATAAGAGCAAGTCAGAAAGATTGAGAAATAGAACCATCTGATTTGATTCGTTCTCAATAGCCATGAGATAATCATCTCAGGTTAATCCTTTTGTCGACGGATGCTCCTATTATATTCGTAGTCTCTAAAGAATGAGAACAAACTATGTAGCATCTACATCGAAAATTCAAGTATTGTATACGTCATTAGTCGGGTCCTATTTCAAAAAAAAAAAAATAAAATTGTGACACCAACTCGACTAAACACTTTATTTATAGTATAAATATATTAATAATAAACATTAGATGAAAATAATAAGGACTTAACATTTTTCACTTAAATTATTTTTCAAATTCAATATTTTTATTCAAATTGTCCCCTAGATAATCAGTGATTATTTATTAATAAAGGAACTTTAAAATTTAACCTAGAAAACTTAATTAAACCTGTCTTCTTTAAGGGCAAGAAAAAGAAAAAAACATTTGTGTTGTCTACTAACTATTTAGGTGAAACTGTTTGCTAAAGAACCAAAACATTTTAAACAATTATAGTAATAATATGGACACATTTTGAACGTATGTTGTTATATTTATAGTTAAGGGGCTAAAACAGGAGAAGCATATGCTTAACTGTAACATAAAAGTTGATCAATTTTCGTTTCATCCTATTCATTTTGTGAGAGTAGTTGTATTCTAATTAATTGGTACGAATATATATTAAACACCTTTAATTATACAACTCAAAGTCATTCGACTTACTTTAGTGCTCGATTGCACCCAAAACAAATAGCATCCACGATTTTATATTATTTGCAATCAATATATTATTAAATTATTTTATAAATTATGTAAAAAATATATTTTCTAAATTTTTGTATAAAAATTAAATAAAATTTTTTAGTTGAAATGATATAATGTCTTAGCTTCAAATCTTGTTTTATAAAAATATTGATGTAGTGATATTCCACAAGCAATATTAATAAATTGAAATGTGTTTTTTTAAATATTTTTTTAGTATTTTAAAAATATTTTCATAATAGTAGAAAATTAAAAAAGAGTATGCAGTTATAGATATAGATGCAATTATCCATGAAAGAAGGTGCTTTATCATTTTTATGGAACTTTGCTTCCAAGATATATTATAAAATTGTATGGTTTGGGGACATTAAATTTCTCAGCTAATTTAAGAAGATGGTGTGGAGAAATAAATACAAGATGGTGTATTGTGGCAGGGGCTGTGGAATTTTGGATGGGAAATTATGCTGAAGTACAGGTTTCAACCTGTGACTGGCTGCTTTACTTGCAATATTTTTAGCTAAAAAATATAAATCCATTTTAAGCTCTGTTTTTAAGCAAAAGAGGGGAATTGATTTTCCAAATTTTAAAGATTAAACGAATTTAGATAACTTTTTTTTTCATAAATTTAGATAACTTTAATCACAAATAATATTCTTTTATTATTTTAGGAAAATTTATTACGATTTAGTGTGGATAAGGCCTTAGTTCAATAACATTGTCGGTGTCTTAAATAATTCTATTATGGGATAACTGTTTTTTTCTTTTTTGCTTTTTAAATCACTTACTATTGAATTAAGAAGAAAATATACCAGACTTTTTTAATAAAATTATATTATAGATTTTAATTCTTCATAATTTGATATTTAATGTATTTATTTTAATTTAATATAATTTGATGATTTTATTTTTATGTGATGGTATAAATTTTAAAAAAAATAATTACAACTAACATGTATTTATCATTGGTTAAATATGGTTATTTGGATTTCACATGGTCCTTAATTATGTAACCTAATATGGTTATTTGAGTTTTGAGTATTCAGATTTGAAGCTTATTATACACAATTATATATGGTTGTATGAAACTCACCATATGCGATTTTTTAATTTGTTTAGTTAACATTTGTCTTAATTGTTTCAATTTTTAATTTATTTGAGTTGTAATAGTTTATTTTACATTGTAGTGGTTCGGACATTTATTTGTATTTGTCCTATAGTTGTAACCTTTTAAAAAAATTAACAAAATTATTTTTTAAAAAAAAGTTGTTGTTAGTAAAGTAAATACAACATATTTTAGTACCATTTACTTTTGACAATTGAAATTTATTTTATAATATGATAATATTTTATAATATTTAATATCATATATAAACTTAATAATAAATAATGCCTAATTAAAACTTAATTTAAATTACATATTAGAATAAATAAATTAAGTAATTAAAATTTTTATATTTTATACTATAAAACAATTACAAATCGTAATATGTATTTATTATTAAAATATTAATATAATTTTTTCAATAATGTATTAAAAATATATTAATAAAATTTAATATAAATAGTTTACTAAAATAATAAAATATATTGATTATATTATTATATATAAAAAATTAAATAAATATATTTAATAATATTGAACATTCTAATATTTTATATTAATTTTTTAAATATTTTTAAGAATTAAAATTAAGAAAATGTTATCACTATAATTGTTCAAAGTTAATTTTTATAGAAATACAACATTGCTCATAAAAGAGTTCTTTTTTGGAAAATAATCTATACCTTTTAAAAGGGTATATCAATTTATAAAAAGAGATAATTTATTTTCTATTGATTTGTAAGTAATTTTCTATTAAATCAACTTATTTTTCATTAAACAAATGTAAGAGAAGACATATTTTCAATGAAACAAATGCATCTTAAATATCATAGAGTTGTCACTATTAATTTCTATGTTGTCTAAAAATGGTAATTTGTTGGAGTAATGTAAAAACCATTTTTTTGGGGTGAATAACGTAAAAGCACAATAAATGAAATTGGGTTGATTAGTTAACACATAAGACTAGCAAATTCAAGAAATTAATTTTCACCAAAGGAAGAAGGTAGATGGGGGTCATTAATAAACGTTGGGAAAAAGAAGAGAAAAACTCTCTACCCTACTATAAATGTATGTGAAGTTAAAATAATATGAAAACAAGTTTAAAATCTGTTTGGTCCGAAGGAATCAATATAAGAAATGTGTTTTTAGTAAAATAATAAAAGATGAAATGGAAAATTATCTTATAATCCAAGGTTTGAGAAAATAATCGCAAAATTTGTATTCCCGAATCATCTATATTAAAATTACAATTTTATTGAATGCATGATAATTCATAAGCAAACTAACTTCAAATTCAACCTACGTTTTTCTACGATGGTATAGTAATAGACGTATACGCAGGGGCGAAGTCAAAATAATTTTTTAGGGGCAAACGAAATTTTAACTTTTTATAATCTATATATTTATAATTTTAAAAAAAATTAAATCGAATTTTTATAATTTTAGGGGGCTAAAGTACAATTTTACCTTTACTAATTTAAAATTTTTAAAATTTTTTAAATGACCTAAATAATAATATTTCATTTTAGGGGGGCCGGGCCCTTGCCAGCCCCCTAGCTACACCTTTGCGGACACGAGAGATGACATGTTATTTTTTCTTTAAATATTTAATTAATCAAAGTATATTGAAAGTTGTGGTGGTTACTTATCTCATTCTTTAACCATGAAAATAGGGGTTTGATACTTGCATATGGTAATCAACACATTTCATGGCCAATGGTTTATCTCGTTGGAGAGCACTCGTGGCGAGAAAATTAGTTATTACTACCAACAGTGGATACTTTAATTTTGTGTCAAATAAATTATAGAGTAAAAATTTAAAGGTTAAAACATGCTTTAAATCTCTATTTTTCGAATTTAAATATTCAAGTCATGTAAACAATAAAAAAAATGTAGAAAACACTATTAGATTTTTTTTTCTTAGGATCTCCTGTCTAAACTTATCATGATAAATTTTTTTTTGTAGTGTTTTTAAAAAAATTGACATCAACATTTTAATTGAAATAATTAATAATATTAATTATTTAGACTAACTAATAATATTTAAAGTAAAGGAACAAAATAATATATAAAAAATTAAAAAATATAGACTAAATGTCAAATTTTAACATAATATAAGAATCAAAATTAAAATTTAACCATTATTTTATAATATAAGAATAAAAAAAAAACTCAAAAAAAATAGAAAACTACGTGTCGATTATAAAAAAAAATATTAACGATTTAACTATTTATACTAATAAATAATATAAAGAGTAAATTAAATTAGAAATTAAGGACCTCCATTTTATAAAGTTTATCTCCCCTGATAGCAAATCATTAGTGGTAAACATTTTGACTCTTTTAAAAATTATGTATTTAGAATTTTATAAATTTATGTCAAGAAAAATTTAACTCTGCCTCTACCCGCCCAATGAGAAGCAGCATTCATTTAATTCCCCGATATATAAATATCCAACTTGCTCACCGAAACTAAGCAAAGGCAGAGGGAGCAGTAAAAATATCCCCTCACCACCGCTACTATTATTATACCATTACTCTACCACAGCTGCTATCATTACTACATACATGTCCACCCAAAGTCGAGCAGTTGGCGGCACCGAGCACAACTGGTGCCGAGCGGTGGTCGGGGGAACCGGGATAGCCGTCTTGGCTATCATTTCTTCCAAAAACCCCGACGTTTCACATCTTAAAAAAGCCCTCCACAAGCTCCAAATTTCCCATCCCATTCTTAGGTCTCGCCTCCATTACAGTCCTACTGCCAACAGTTACTCCTTCGTTACCTCCCCCTCCCCTTTCATTCGAATCAAGTACTTTAACCATTCTACAACTTGTCAAATCCTTGAAAACAACCAAAACATCTCACCCCTTCATTTGATTCTCGAACACGAGCTTAACCAAAACGCTTGGGTTAGTTCTTCATGTACCACCAAACACGACGTGTTTTTCGCCAGTGTTTACGCCTTGCCTGGTGCAACAAGGTGGGTGTTGGTGCTCCGCCTACATGCGGCTGCTTGTGACCGGACCACGGCGGTGTCGTTGCTGAGAGAGTTGTTGACGTTAATGGCTATTGAGGAGGAGGAAACAGGGTTTCAGCAAGGTCAAAAAGAAATTACGATGAACAAAGGAGAGATCAGTTTGGCCATGGAAGATCTTCTTCCTAAAGGGATTGTTAAGAAAACACTTTGGGCACGAGGAGTGGACATGCTAAGCTACTCTGTTAATTCTTTAAGGTTCACGAACTTGAGGTTCAAAGATGCCAAATCTCCTAGATCTACTCAAGTAGTGAGGTTGCTTATCAACCCTGATGACACTCAGAAGATCTTGACTGTAAGTATCCATTTCAAGCTTCTAAACATGCCTTAAAATTAGTGCTTAAAAAATCAACATTTCAGGGTTGCAAGGCAAGAGGGATTAAGTTATGTGGAGCATTAGGAGCTGCCGGGCTGATTGCTGCACACAGTTCTAAAAGCCGTTCAGATCATCAAAAGAAGAAATATGGCGTTGTAACACTCACAGATTGCCGCTCAATTCTTGAACCTCCGCTCTCCAATCACAATTTCGGTAATTAAGTTCCTTATAAACCTCTTGTTTTCAACTTGTCTAAATCAAAGTTCTCATGTTATCGGTCGTATTATCATTGACTATTGATAATATCTTTTTTAAATATCTCTTTTATTAATGAATTTCGCCCTGGAATCTATTTTTATGATGGCTAATTCATACTTGCCTCCACCAAGTACAATCTTTCTTTTCCTTATTTCTCTGATATAAAACCATTAAGACGATGCTGCCTGACCCTGCCATTTTCAATGGTGTAAGTAACTTTCCTTATTTGAAGGAGAAAGAGACCCAACACCCAGCCAAAGTTCCATGTCTTAAATTCCATGCCAAACAAGGAAAGCGTCTTACTTGATACCATATCTTTAAAATCGTCTTTTTTTTTTCTAGGTTTTTACCACTCAGCTATTCTGAACACGCACGCCATTAAAGGAGGAGAGAAGCTTTGGGAGCTAGCAGAGAAAGTGTACACCGTATTTACACACTACAAGAGCTGCAACAAGCACTTGTCAGACATGGCAGACCTGAATTTCTTAATGTGCAGGGCCATGGAGAACCCTGGCTTGACTCCATCTGCCTCATTGAGGACATGTTTGATATCGGTGTTCGAGGATACGGTGATCGATGAGTCTAGTGGCCAGCAAAATCAAGTCGGCGTAGAGGACTATATGGGATGCGCTTCCGCTCATGGCATCGCGCCGTCCATCGCGATATTCGACACCATACGAGATGGGCGACTGGATTGCATTTGCGTTTATCCTTCGCCGTTGCATTCAAGGGAACAAATGCAGGAGCTGGTTGATAATATGAAGTGCATACTTGTGGATGCAGGGAAGAATGTTGCTGATGAAACTGCGAGTTAAGGGGCCAGTCTGGTCTTTGTCTGTTGGCTCTTCAGCTTATAAATAGTGTGGTGTGGCCCAATTCTCCCTAGCTTCCTTTAAGTCGAGAGCTGCCATTGACCCCCTAGGAAATAAGCTGTTTGGTTTCTTAATTGTTGCTATGTTTGTCTTGTCCTCATTTGCGCATGCCATGTTCCCCAAACTAAGTTTTTTTTTTTTTTTTTGCCAAAAAAATTATCAATTACATTTACAATTACAATTAATAGTAATTGAGAATGATTTTTCGGAAATTTTGGTGCTATTTTGGTTCCATGAGTGATTTGTTATGAAATATTTCTGATTAATTATCTGTTTCTATCAAAATATCTTCATTCTTAGGGAAAGAGGTCCCATTCATTTAAAAATTCAAATTAATACCATCCAACTGTCACTAATTTTTTTTCCTTAAAATCTTTTCATTTTTAGTTAAACGGAAAGATAACTTGATAATTTTTCAAATTAATATAATAATAAATTTAATTGTTTTATATATTATCTCAATATAGTCTTAAAATTGAAAATTTTAGCTCTTGACCTAATTTTGTCCTATCTTTTACATGATAATATAATTTAATACTCAATTTTTAAATCAGAAATAAAAGCAAAAATATATTTTAAAAAAAGTTTCTGTTTATTATTAAACTACACAATCCTCAAATATATTGTTTTCCTTAATACTTCAAATGACTTAAAACACGATATCTCTCAATGATAAGTAATTCATTTTTTCTTGATAACTTGAGCTGGAAACCATTGATGAAGCAAATCAAAGCTAAAAAAAAAAAAAAATAATTTTAAGTTGTTAGACTTACAGTTGAATTGAATTAACGAAATGAGTATTCTTATTTTCAAGTAATTGGATTGGCTATATTTCAAAATCTGGGTTGTTTTGTTTTCTCTTGTTCATTTTTTTCATTGAATTAAATATAGATACTATAATGACTAACTTTTTTTGGTGTCGAAAAATGTAGTTTTCGAATCTCATTTCTGTAAATCAAATTTGTTAGGATAAAATTGAAAGATTGTTGGAGTTAATATGAAAATATATTAAAGATCGGTTAAGTAATTTACTAAGAAAATTGTTAATTAAAGCTCAGGGACTAAATTGTAAAAGTTCAATTGCTATTGAGTTTTTAATTGGGAAAATGCTTGGGGACCTAGATAGCAATTATGAAAATGGCCTAAATTGTAACAGCCCGTAATGGTGCTGAAAAACGGTGGTTTCAAAATCCCATTTTCGATAATCGAGTTCGTAAATATTATTACTTCATATTATAATAATATTTATGAATATAATCTAGTATCATATTGAATTGTGGTCTGGTAAATTTTTAAAACCGATAATTAATTACGATATAAGGTTTAAATCATAAAAGTGATAAATTTAATCGCTATAGATTTTTATTTACTAAAAGACTTAGATAGTAATTAAATAAAAGTTAAAAGTGATAAATAAACCATTTTTAAGTATGGTGGATGGTTAGTACGATAATTAGCATGGATTTTTATAAAATTTATATTATAATATAAAATAAAAATAAAGTAAAATAAACAAACAAATAAAGTGGAGAACATGGAAAGAAAGAGAAAACATTTCCCATTTATTCTTCCTCCATCGTTTCTCCTTATCTAGGAAGCTAAAGAGTTAGACAAGCTTTAAACCGGAATTGAATCAATTGGAGAATAACTGAGGAAAAGCCAAAATTTCATATTAGTCCTCGATGTCTTGTTTGTTGTTGTTTTTGTTAAGAAAGTTCATATAGAACTTACTATGTTATTTGTATTATGTTTGAAATATATTATAATATTAGCTTAAGTTAATTGTAATTTTATAATGTTGGCATCTAAATGACTAAATCATAAAGTATAGAAAATATGGTTATTATGAATAAATGCAATTTATTGAATGGATGTGGAATTATTATATGATTGAATGATATGTATATGATGATGTTACAAAGTTTGAAATAATACAGAAATGGTAACATTGCCTGTGTGAACTTAGTAAACGGTTAGGATACGAATGACATGTCATTAGGGTCCAAACGGAAAATGGAAATGGTTCAATCAATAAGAATGAAAAAAGGTGTTTGATCAGGGATTAATATGATGGCTTGAGATCCAAAATATGTTGCGGATTCTCTAAAGCTAGTGTTAGCAACCCTGGTCTGAAGCTAGTGTTAGCAGCCTAAATATATTAGCTCGTGAGAGCAAATTAGTCCCGTGTATCCGAGTTCAATTTACTAGGGTTCTCCGGGTCAAAATAAAAATGAAAACGGTATTAAATGGTACTTGTGAATGGAATTATACATGTTTACAAATGTGAAAATGATTGGGATTGTATATGCTATAAGATAGATTGTTATATATATCTATATGATTGTGTTATAAGTTCATATCTTGTAAATGAACTAACTAGTGAAATGAGAATAATAGGATGCCAAAGGATTGCCATGCTTATTTCTGATTTGTTTAGTTGTTTAATCGTTGAATTATCAAGGTAAGTTGAGTAAATTACATATGGACTTACTAAGCATTTTCATTATGCTTATTCGGTGTTTTCCCTCTATTTTATAGATTGTTGATTTGCGGAATATGTTGATTGAATCACCTCGAAGCTCACACTATCTAGCTCTGACTCAGTAGTCTTTTGATCATTTTAAGTTGGTTATGTGGCATGTACATATGCATTTATATGTGTTAGATTGGAATGTTAACTTAGTTGAACCTTACTTAATGCTTGATTTTGGAAAGATTAGTGCTTATGTGTATATGTATTTGGTAAATTGTTGTGATTTTGAATGATTCAAAAAGGGTATGTTTGAACTTGAAATGGTATGGTGGAATGATGATATTTAATGATTAAATGTATGATTGACTTAGTTGAAATCGTATAGCTAGAATTGGCATATGTTGAATGGTTTGTTTTGGTGCCAAATTTTGGTATGTTGGGTTAAATGATTCAAATTGATTGTTTATTTATGTTTTTGGATTAGTTTGGTGCAAGTATAAGTGTGCATTTATACAATAATTGTATAAGTTGTTGTTGGTATGAAACAGGTACGAAAATGAAGATTTTTGCAAATTTAACAAGAGGTATTGATACCATAGGGTTGGGTATCGATACTTTAGAAATTCTCTTGAATTTTCAAAACATCGAACCTCAAAACATATCGATACCATCATAAAGTATTGATACTTTAGATAATGTATCGATACTTTAGAATAATTATTAATACTTGTTATTTTTGATCAATTTCTCAGAACTTTAAAGCTAAAAATAGCATCAGTACCTATCAAGAGTATCGATACTGCTTCAAATATTTTGAAAGTTTATAGTTTGGTCCTATATCATGCTCGGGTCAGTAAAAGAGATTTTGTAAGCTTGATGGAGACTCAGAAAAGATTGTATATCGTGTTTTGGATGAAATTTTGAAATGTTTGATTGTTTAGATAATCTTTTTTCAGTGTATTTGATGGTTGTGCTCCAGCAACAATTGTGGCATCCTGTAGCTCAGACCCAACGATTGGGTCGGGCAAGGGGTGTTACATAAATGGTTTTAACAATCAAGGAGAACTGAGTTAAAGGATTTTTATGTTAATCCACTTAGTTTGATTAAGAAAGATATTATAATTAATTAAGCATATTTTAAAAGTTGAAGTTAATTAAATTAATTAACAATTAAATCTTCATATATATATATATATATATATTAGTGGATGGAAAGATGAAACAAAACATCTATCATCGTTTTCTACCTCGACCATCTACTATTAGAAAAACAGAAAGAAATTTCTAGCTTATTTCAATGTTCGACCGTTGAATTTTTACCAAGGTAAACGAGCCATTTCTTTAATTTTTTTTATATATTCATGATAGTGGGAGCTTGATTTAGCTAACCCATATATCAACTTATTCAATTGTTAAATATTTAGCAAGTTGTCATTAGCATAAAATTGATGATTTTGAGCTTGATTTGAAGAAATTAGTAGCTAGTAAGCTTAGATTATGATAAGAATTGAGTCAGTAATTAAGTTAAACTTGTTAGATAACTTTGTGATAGTAGTGACTAAATTCAATAAATTAAAAACTATCATGAAATTATGTTATAGATAGAAAGTATAAGGTCCTTAATGAAATGAATGTGAAATCAAATTTTAATCTAGTGTTAGACATGACAAAGTACGAGTATCCCAGATACAAGGACTAAAATGAATAAAATGAAAATTATGTTGGCTATGTATTTTAATGTGATTTGGATGTGCAATGACATTGTTTTTATAATTGAATTATCCCACATGGCTGAAGATGACGCCGGGCCATCTCGAGAGACTGGAAAGACGAGATTCATAGACGAGTGACGAAAACAACAGTTTGTACTTTTATGATTTGAGTTTAATATATATATTTATATATGCATACATGGATTTTATGAATTGGTTTATATAAGGTAAGATAAAATGTTGTGAATCGAGTTAAAATGAACATAGCATAGCCAAGCATGAAATGAAATTATTATATATGATCTGTGATATGAGAATGGTAACAGCTCGCCCGATGAAGTCTCTATTTATGGTTATTGTTTATTGTACTAAGTGTAGTTTTGAGTAAGTAAAGTATTAGTTGTGGCTAAGTACGGGATTCTGTGTATGCGTCGATTGGCAAAATCTGTGTTTTGGTATATTCTTCTGTGTAGTATATGCCACCCCAAATGTTTTGGCGAAGTCGTCAAATTTGTAGTTTCATAGATTTGTTTATTATTTTTATAAGACTATTTAGTTAGTTTAAGGAGAACTGGTTAGCGTGGAACTAGGATACTGTAGTTTATAAGATTTAAATTATGATAAGTGCACTTAATCATGAGAATCAAGAGTGTTAGTGGAATAATCTGATCCTTCCACTAAATCTTTTCTCCGTGCTTAAGTATATAAGGATATCAATGTCTTCACCGATAAAATTATGCATTTGCATTTATCTTTTTCTTGATTTTATCTGCATTCTCTCTCAAAGCTTAAGTCTAGAAACCTTACTAAGGTTGGGTTCACGGTATTCAGCCAACTCCCATGTTTTGTTTTAGCTCTTTAAATACTGATGAACCCTAGGTTATTTTCATAGTTATTTACGTATTTTAGCTTTGCATGTATAAGTGTTAGAATCATATGTAAGGAAGGAAACTTCCTGATTCTAGGTTATGTGTTAGTGTTTCTTGCATGCATGTTTGGATTCAATAGAGTAATGATTTGATAAGTGTAATTATCAACATTTTAGCTTAAGACGCTATTCAAAGACCAATTGATAAAGGAAAATTTCTTACTTTATAGACTTTGCTATATTTCTGGCGAGTTTCTTCTTATTTTCATGTGTGTGGTATTCTTGCTTTATATTTTGTGTAAGGTAAGTACTTATACTCTGCAAAATTGCAATGTGTGTATATGAAAAATGATTGTTCAGAGTTGTCAATCTGGGTCTGTAAAGTCTGTGTTAAAGTGTAAGAACCATTCTTCATGCTTAGGCCACTACCTTTTACTTTTGACAAGAATGATATAGACTGAATCATGGAAATGATATTAAGGAAGTATATTCATGACGTTGCCTTTGATAGAATGTACAATGAATTGGCAGAGCGCGATACATGAACATGGTTGTGTAGTCTCTAGTAGGGCAAAAGTATGTTGCAAACCATACTAGCAATGTAACACCCTCAACTTGATCCGTTTTGCCAGATCCGGATCTTGGGTATTACCACACGGATACAAACAAAAACTTAATCTACTTATACAAATTTCAATTAATTTGCAAGTTAACATCGTATAGATCCAACCTAAATTATATAAATATAAATTACAATGATATCTAAATTGAAATTCTAATTTATTACAGTTATCCCAAAATATAGATTTCTAATAACATTTCCAACTTTGAACACGCCACCAAAATTGCTCTGTATGCACAATAACCCGATACGTCATTTCATTTGGCGTAACCCTGACATTGCCTCTCCTAGCATAGACTCACATTGTCTCACCTGAAACGCAATACACACAAGATAAGTTCATAAGAACTTAGTAAGGGAAACATCATTTACTTGAGTAATACTTGCACATTGTAACTGGCGAATCATAATAATGTCTTAACCTTTAACTTTGTCTCCGACGAGTACTTCATTTAATTCTATTCTTATACACATCAAATACCATACCTTACCCTGCAATCATCCCTTTTCCATCAATGTCTTCGATACATTACTACATCTTTCAATTTCCAAGCCATCATATCTTCACAATTCAAGAATGAACTTGTACATAGATGACAAAGACCACATTTGAACAATCAAGCTTGAATCTTTATTCAGTTCAAACTTTCAATGCAACCCCTTTACTTCTCTATATCTCTTCAATTTATTATTTTGAATTGAGTCACCATCTTATATAATACTTTACCGTGTAAACCATAGAAAAATTATATCTTACTGGTATTATTGATTACACTTTAGAACCATACTGATTACGCCAATCAACTTAATACAGAATCTGCCACAAGGAACATTTATTTAGAGTATGCCATAAAAGCCATTCCTTCTCAGTGCGCCACAGGCATTTCTTTCAGTTTATCGCCACAAGTTTATCTTTTCAAGATCGCCAAAAAGGCTAGTCTTTCATTATTCACCATAAAGGTTATTCTTTCATTGTTTACCACAAAGGCTATTTGTCTCGTGTAAAATGGTGTGCAATTGTAAACTGAAAAATATATAGGATTTTTCCTATGTAATTTATCACCTTTTACTTAAATTCATTGTTAAAACTAAGTAATTTTTTAATAAATTAATGAAATATGTGAAAATATGAAATTAGGACATAGAAATTATTAAAATGTGATTTTATGCTTTATTATATAGTTTTCATGCATAAAATGGCTTATTTTATATTGATTTGAGTATATTATATTTTTAAGACATAAAATGGGCCATGCATGATTAAATTAAATAATAAAATATAAAATTATATTTAATAATTCATTTTAAAATATTTCATTAATAATTTGGGTTTTAATTAATTATTTAAAATTGGTTAAATTTTATTCTTTGGTCCTTTAACTTATTAATTTATTTTGGACAGGTCTGATAGCTTTGTTGGATTATAAAACCGTCCAAATTGAAGACCAAGTCAGCCCAAATTTGGCTACAAATGGCTATTCTTTTAAGACACTTTTTGGTTTAATTACACAAGGTCCTTGCATTGTTGAAGAAATTAGAGATTTGCCCGAAGATTTACGATTGACCGAGTCTCAGTCCTGAGTTATTATGGCATTTAATTTGCTTAAAAATCAAGCAAAAATCAGCTCAAATTCTAGTAATTGTGGCCGGCCATCCAAGGAAGACATTTGAAGAGACTAAACCTAGCTATTTTTAGCAAACTACCCACCTCTCTTCAACTATAAATATGACCCCTTCATTGCCTCATTCATCATCCCTCATCTTTCATCATTCTCTCTTCTCTCCAAATTCTCTTAGCCTTTTCCATTCCCCACGCCTAGCATCACCTCTTCATAGAGATTTTAGCAATTAAGCCTCTTAAAAAGCCCTTGGTCGGCCACCTTGGAGAGCCATCAGCAAAGGAGAAAAGCAAAGAAGCGAAGAAGCCTAGTCAGTCAGAGTCTTGGGTTACAGCCACTTTGATTTGGGTTTAATCTTTATTTTCTTTAATTTAATCTAAAAATGTTTGCTATGTGTTCTTTGTTCTTGTTAACGACAATGTTAGCTTAAATTTATTTAAGCTAGGATGATTTCTTTGATTAAATAATATTTATTTGATTCATGCTTATAATGTTTGTGCCTCAATCGATCATGTTTTTAATTAAAATCAAGTTTGTATTTCATTCATACGTGATTGAAATGCACCTGAATTAGCTGAACGATCCTAACCAGACGACGACTAATGGACACATAATTGAAATGTGCATGCTTAATTTAGATCTTAACCCGATTAAATTGAAGGTTACATAACAACTCTAACCAAGCTATGTTATTTGCATAATTTTTGGATTTGTGTGATTAAACTGTTTCACACCTAACACGTCCCTGTTACCTCACATGAATTCCAAGAAACCCTTAGTAAATAAGGATCAATAAAATGTGTATTTACTAAATAAAGGATTTCGAAAGGACCTAATGTGGTTTCCAAACTCATGAAAGATCGAGTTGCCATGGAATGTTTTTCCGAATGTTATTAAGCATGTTGATAATAAGTTGAGTTTAATTAAAGTAATTGTCCTAGTTTATTTATGTTATAATTGTTGCGAATTGTGTTTAATTTTGCTAAAATCTATTTCATTCATATAGTTTACATACCTAGGATAATTTACATTAAGAATCATTGCATATAATTTAATATATTTTAATCATCACTTCTCAACTATATTGTGTTTTTATTTTCCAAATTGTTAATATAATTTTACAAATTAAGTGTCTTAGGACAAATACAATCCCTGTGGAAACGATAACTCTATACTTACTTATTACTTGATAACGACTATGTACACTTGCGCAAACATACGCGTTACAAGTTTTTGGCGACGTTGCCAGGGATTGTTAACTTTGCCATAGTCATTTTTCTTGTGAAATTATTTATTTTCAATTTGGTTTATTTCTAACTTTACTAACTTATTCTTTTTAATTTTGTGATTTTCTTTTCAAGTGTTTATGAGCATAGATTGGATTATCGATTTACTCCCTGTAGACCCTGAAATTGAGTGAACTTTCAGACAAATAAGACGTGAATGAATAGCTCAAAGACAAGTCGAGATGGACCTTGGAAATCAGAATCAAGACCAAGATAATGAAGCTGATCATGTACGAAATCCTATCCTAATTGCCGATGATAGGGATCGATGCATCAAACAATATGTTGTGCCACTTTTCAGTGAGTTAAATCTAGGAATTAGAAGGCCAGATATTGAGGCAACCCAATTTGAATTGAATCCAATGATGTTTCAAATGCTCCAAACGGTAGGCCAATGCAGTGGTATGCCCATGGAAGATCCACATATGGAGGTGAGTGATTCATTCAAGATAACTGGTGTGACTAAAGACGCACTAAGTTTGAAGTTGTTTCCGTACTTGGTACGAGATCGAGCACGAGTATGGCTCAATTCATTGCCACCAAGTTCCATATTTACATGACAAGAATTAGTATAGAGATTTTTGGTTAAGTATTTCCCGCCAAGCAAAAATGCTAAGTTGAGGAACGAGATCAAAACTTTCCAACAATTGGATGACGAGTCTTTGTATGAGGCTGGGGAGTGATTCAAATAGTTACTTCATAAGTGTCCTCATCATGGGATTCCTTACTGTTTCCAGTTGGAGACATTCTATAATAGTCTCAATGCACATACAAGATTGATGGTAGATGCTTCTATGAATGGTACAATTTTGTATAAGTCTTATAATAAGGCTTATAAGATCATCGAAAGGATCGTGAGTAATAAATATCAATGGCTAACAAATTGAACAGTTTCAAGAAGACGTGTAGTTGGAGTTCATGAAGTTAATGTCTTCACTTCATTATCAGCTCAGGTATCTTCTATTTTCTCTATGTTAAAACAGCTTACTGCTAATAGTGTTAATGATTTTACAGCTCAGCCACCAAGTCCGTTTGAAGTAGTTTCCTGTATGTACTGTGGAGGAGGTCATTCTTTTGAGAATTGTCTATCAAATCCTGAGTCAATGTACTATGTGGGCAACTAACATCAAAATAGGAGTGGACAATGACCCCAGCGCAACTTCTACAATCTTTCATGGCGTAATCATCCTAACTTTTCTTGGAGCAACCAAAGAAATGGACCAAACAACAACTTCTTGCAGCATAGACCCAACCAATCTCAAGGGTTTAATCAGCAAGCTCCAAAACCACCTCAAGCTGAGGAATCAAATAGTTTAGAAAACTTGTTGAAAGCGTACAAGGCAAAGAATGACGCTTTGATCCAAAGCCAAGCAGCAACATTGAAAAATTAGGAGCTACAAAACTTTGTAATAGACAGCAAGGAACCTTGCCGAGTGATACTGAGAATCCAAGAAATTTGGGTAAAGAACATATCAAGGAAGTGGCTTTGCGAAGTGGTAAAATTTTGGAAACCTGATTGATTGATGTCAAAGATAAGCCCATTGAGAAGAATCAACCAACTGTTGAAATTCCTACACCAAAAGAGTCAGAATCTGCAAAGATTGACAAGGTAAATCCTAACTTAGTGAATTCAGAAACTTTAACAACTTCTTTGGATGCAGATTTACCTACTCAGAAGAGTTATCCGGTTCAACTGAAAGTTCCATCACCTCCATATCTGCAAAGATTGTAGCAACACAAGCAGAAACATGCCGTGCAATTGAAAAAGTTTTTAGATGTTCTGAAGCAGTTACACATCAATATTCCGTTGGTGGAGGCTTTAGAACAATTGCCAAATTATGTGAAGTTTATGAAGGATATACTGCCCAAGAAGAAATGACTGAATGAGTATAAGACTGTTGCCTTGACAAAGGAGTGCAGTACGTTCCTACAGAACAAACTACCACTGAAATTGAAAGACCTAGGAAGCTTTACTATACCTTGTAACATTGATGAATCTTACTGTGGTAAAACTTTGTGTGACTTAGGAGCGAGTATCAACTTGATGCCTAAGCTATTTTTAAGATACTAGGGATAGGTGAAGTAAGACCTACAACTGTGACACTTCAGCTAGCGGAGCGATCTTTAGCATATCCCAAAGGAAAGATTGAGGATGTTTTGGTAAGAGTCGATAAATTTATTTTTCCTACTAATTTCATTGTCTTAGATTGTGAAGTAGATAAGAAAGTGCTGATCATCCTTGGGAGACCTTTCTCAGCCATAGGAAGAGTGTTAATTGATGTATAGAAAGGTGAACTCACCATGCGAGTTCAAGACGATCAGGTAACCTTTAACATTCTTAAAGCAATGAAATTTCCTGATTCGGCAGAAGAGTGTTCAGTTATGGAAGAGATAGAGACCTTGGTTTCTATGGAAAGCAATTTTGAAGAAGATCCATTGGAGAAAGCCTTAGATCTTGACCCTTTGGAGGATGAAGAAGGTGTAGAAAACATGGCTTTGATAGAAGCCAATCTGAGTAATTTTATTCAATCCACACGGTTTGAACCGTTGGAGTTAGAAGTTAGAGAATTTTTGCAACCCAAGTTGTCAATTGAAGAACCACCTAAACTCAAACTAAAGGTACTTCCTTCCCATTTTAAAAACATTTATTTAGGTGACTGTCCTACTTTGCTTGTGATTGTTTCAGCAGAACTTAAGAAAGATTAAGAGGAGCATCTAATTATTGTTCTAAAGAAATTTAAGAAAGTAACTGGTTGGACCATAGCTGATATTCGAGGTATAAGCCCTTCTTTTTGTATACATAAAATTATTTTAGAAGAAGGTGAAAGAGCTCGAATTAATGGGCAAAGGAGGCTCAATCCGATTATGAAAGAAGTCGTAAGAAAGGAAGTGATCAGATGGTTAGATTTAGAAATCATCTATCTTATTTCAGATAGTTCATGGGTAAGTCCCGTGCAGTGTGTGTTGAAGAAAGGTGGAATCACAATTGTTAAAAATGAGAGTAACGAGTTGATTCCAACGAGAACTGTTACTAGTTGGCGAATCTGTATTGATTACAAAAAGTTGAATAAAGCCACTCAGAAGGACCATTTTTCGTTGCCTTTTATGGATCAGATGTTAGATCGACTGGCAGGTAATGAATTCTATTATTTTTTTGATGGCTATTCAGAATATAACCAAATAATTGTAGCTCCAGAGGACCAACGGAAAACAACCTTTACTTGTCCATACGATATGTTTGCTTTTAAGTGAATGCCTTTTGGTTTATGCAATGCACCTGCAACATTTCAACGATGCCTGATGGCAATATCCACTGATATGGTTGAAAATTTTGTTGAGGTTTTCATGGATGATTTTTCTATTTTTGGTAACACTTATGATATTTGTTTGAGTTATTTGGCTAAGGTACTAAAGATATGCGAAGAGACGAATCTTGTCCTTAACTGGGAGAAATGCCATTTTATGGTTAAGGAAGGGATTGTCTTAAGGCATAAAAATCTCAAAGAGAGGAATTGAAGTCGATAAAGCAAAGCTGGACTTAATTGAAAGATTATCGACCCCAATTAATGTGAAAAGAGTTAGAAGTTTCTTAGGCCATGCCGTTTTTTATCGAAGGTTTATCAAAGATTTCTAAAAAATTTCTAAACCGTTGTGTTTGTTGTTAGAAAAAGATACAGTGTTTGTTTTCAACAAAGCATATTTGGAAGCTTTTGAAGATCTAAAAAAAGGGTTAATCTCAGCCCCAATAATTGTTACACCTGATTGGAGCTTATCTTTTGAGTTAATATGCGATGCAAGTGATTATATTGTTAGAGCTGTGATGGGTTAAAGAAGAAACAAAGTGTTTTGCCCTATTTATTATGCAAGTAGAACTTTGATGGGAGCCCAAATCAATTATACGGTAACTGAAAAGGAACTCTTTGCTATAGTTTTTGCTTTTGACAAATTCTGCTCATACCTTATAGGTACAAAAGTTACAGTATTTACTGACCATGCGACCATTAAATACTTACTCATAAAGAAAGATGCGAAACCGAGGCTAATTCGTTGGATACTTTTACTCCAAGAATTTGACCTTGAGATCTAAGACAGAAAAGGTGTCGAAAATAAAATAGCTGATCATCTATCAAGGTTAGAGTGAGATGAGGTAACTCGATCATGTGTGCCTATCAACGAGAATTTCCCAGGTAAACACTTATTTGAGGTAAGTCAAATTCATGAAACACCTTGGTTTGCTGATTTTGCCAATTGTGGAATAATTCCTCAAGAAATGACATACCAACAAAGGAAAAAAAATTCCTTCATGATAGGCAGTATTATTTTTGGGAGGATCCGTTTTTGTTTAAACAATGTGCAGATAATATAATCTGAAAGTGTGTAGCTGAAAGTGAAATTGCTGAGATCTTGTATCATTGCCATTCATCTCCAAGTAGAGGACACTTTGGTGGTTCACGGACTGTAGCAAAGATTTTGCAAGCAGGTTTCTTTTGGTCGACACTATTTAAAGATGCTTATGCTTATGTGAAGAACTGTGATAAATGCCAAAGGATTGGAAATATATCAAGGAGGAATGAGATGCCCTTGACAAACATTTTGGAGATTGAATTATTCAATGTATGGGGCATTGACTTCTTAGGCCCGTTTCCTTCTTTGTATGGGAACAAATACATCTTAGTTGCTGTGGACTATGTATCCGAGTGGGTTGAAGCTAAGGCACACCCTACAAATGATGCTAAGGTAGTCATGCGATTCCTACATAAGCATGTGTTTACACGACTTGGGACACCAAGAGCTATTATTAGTGATGAAGGCTCTCATTTTGTAAACAAATGGCTTAAGGGTTGCTTGACAAATATGATATGAAGCACAAGATTGCTACTGCCTATCACTCCCAGTCTAATGGGCAAGTTGAAAAGTGAATCACGAAATCAAAGGTATTCTTGAAAGGGTAGTACGCCCTAGCAGAAAAGATTAGTCTCGAAGGCTCGATCATGCATTATGGGCCTATCGAACAACATTTAAGACACTGTTAGGAATGACTCCTTATCGGTTAGTCTTTGGAAAGGCATGTCACTTGCCATTAGAGTTGGAGAATACAGCTCACTGGGCTTTGAAGCAGTTGAACTATGATCTTAAGCAAGCCAGTGAAAGAAGGATATTACAACTTGATGATTTGGAAGAGTTGAGGTTGTTTTCCCATGAGAATGCCAAAATGTGTATAGAAAGATAGAAAAGATGGCATGATAGTCATATACAACCTCGCGAGTTTAAAGAAGGTCAGAAGGTTTTGTTGTTTAATTCAAGGTTGAAGTTATTTCCTGGGAAGCATAAATACCGATGGAAAGGACCCTATACCATATACTAAATTTATCCTTATTGAGCTATTAAATTATACGATAATTACAGAGTTTGTTGATACAATCTGAGTTTGAGATCCAAGACAACAAAAAAGAGGGCCAAATCCATACCTTGCCGCCAGTCCCATTGCTTCCTGCCTAAGTAACCCTAATGTAACTAAATTTTTGCTACATGTTGCCCTAATTTTTTCCTATATAAACCCCTTTCCATTCTACTAATTTTCATATCCCTCAAAGAAATTAGATTAAACCCTAAAAAAATCTATAAATCTCGCTTTTGTGCCGTCAATCTCAAATCCCGAAAGAAACCCTAGTTCCCTTCCCTTTTTGCCGAAATCACCTATTGTTGCCGTAAAAAGATTGCCAAAATGCAAACTTTGCTGTCGCACATTGCCATTTTTGTCATACACTGTCATTTCTATCGCATCATGCTTGTCGTCACACGATTTTTGCCATAGCAAGTCTTTACCACTTTGCTGATTTCTTTCTTTTTCCCTTTGTGTAGAACCTTTGCCAATTTTCAAGAAAAGATACCATGTCTTGCAAAAGAACTAGATCTTCAAAGACTACTCCTGAAAACTTGATTTTAATCGATGAAGAAGTGAAAAAAAGATTTGATTCAATCTTCAAGCAGCAACCCTTGATGCCGGAAAAAGGTTTTGACTTGAAGAGTAATGATTTGATGGTTGTTCTTATATCAATTAGAAAGAAGATCAATGCTCTCAAGTGGGAACGATTTTGTGATGCTCGTTCACTTCCCGGTGATGAACTAATTCGAGAATTCTATGCTAGTTTGACTACGCAAGATGCTACTGAAGTTATCGATCGAAAGAGAAAGGTACCTCTTACTTCTAAGTCCGTCAATGATTTGTTTAACTTACCTAATGTTGAAGAAGATGAGAACTACCCTATGATGAAAAATATCAATTGGGATTTTCTTCAACAAGTACTTGATGTTGTGACAAATCCGGGATCCCAATGGATTATAAGAAAGTATGGGAGCCATTCCTGTCGAAGGGAATACCTAAAACCAGTAGCAAAGGTATGGTTTTATTTCATTTGCTACAGTTTTATGCCTATCTCACATAGTTCCACCATCTCAATGGAACGGATGCTTTTGTTATATGAAATCTTGACAAAAAATTCATTTAATGTTGTGAAAATTGTTCTCAAGGAGATACATAATTGTGCTAAAAAGAAGGCAGGAAGTGCTTATTTTCCATCATTAATCACTTCACTTAGCTTAAGGGCCCGTGTTAAAACATAAGCAAATCTGAAGGGGCGATATGTTCAAGGATGCATTACAAATTATGATCTTGAAAGATTAGTAGAGAGGGTGCATAGTTGAATCAAGCTGAGCAAGAAGGGCCAACTAAGCCAGATACTGAGGAGTCAACAGATGGAATTGAGATTGAAGCTAATTCAGTTACAGATATTGAAGAAGAAGAATCTGACAAGGAACCGAACAGTCCTAAACCGGTTGAAGGATTTGCAACCCCTAAACCAAGGTTTAAGCCAAAAGAAGAACCAGTCAGGCTAAGTGCTGAACCTGAACCTACAACTCCTATGTTGACTTATGCAAGTGCTTCAAGGAAATCGGAGTTGTCAATTTTGCTGGATATGTGCAAGTTCATGCACAATCAACAACAAACTTACTGGAAATATGCCAAAATTAGAGATGACTCAATTCAAAATACTTTTTAAAATATCTTTAATACTTTTGTTCTTGAGTTCCCAGATGCTATATTTGAGATATGGACGGAAGGTACTGACTATGCAAGCGGAGATGGAGCTAAAAAAGACAAGGGGAGGAGTCAGACAAATAAAAGGGGGGATTCTTGTCTTGTTATTTATTTAATTATTTTTAGGTCTTTAGAAATTTATTTCTTTTGTAATTAGGATTTAATTTCTACAGAATAAAACATAGCAAGCATGAATAAACTTAACACTTCTTTAGATAAAGACTAAGTGATGTGGTAATGGGAATGAACATGTCTAGGATTGGGTTATTAGGAAAGACTTGATATTTAAGCAGTCTTAATGACTCACCTCTCTTTCTTTACAACCCTACCTGGTGTTCAGTTTTCATTCATTACTTTGTTCTTTCAATGAGGACATTACTTCTTTTTAAAGGGGGGTAAAGTAAATAAATTGCTCAAATTTTTAAAAATTTCAAATATGTTTCAATCATTTCTTTCATTAGTATGTTTTAATAAATAAATGTTTAGAGACATTTTTTTATTAATGAGATGGTTTGTATGCAAGTATGTATGATGATTTTATCTGAGTGAAAGTATGTTATCATGAAGAATGAAATACTTGTATGATCTTAGCCTTAGTAATATTTGCCATGAAAACTTAGTTTCTCTTAAGATTAGACATATATGAAGGTTTATATCTTTAGAATTGACTTAGTAACTTTCTTGAGGCGAAATCCTAGGGGACATAAAAATCTAAAATGATATAGGCACTATTTCTTTGGATCGTTTGAGCCTTTTCAAGCCAACCCTATGATATTAGACCCTTAAAACTATAATTTTGAGCTTAAAGGCCTGTTTATTGCAATGAACTTACATTATAAACCACATTACCATCTTTTAAAGTTATCCTAATTTTGTGCACCCATCTTAACTAGCGTTGTCTTGGTAATCATCATTTGAGGAAATTTTCAAAAAGATGTATGTGCACATGCTTAAAAAAAAGCAAAGAAAAGTTTGCTTAGTCTCCAAAAAGGAAAAATGTATGAGCTTGAGTTCAAAATAAGTTTGGGGGTGTTCCAAAGGTTCACTTAAAGAGAAAGGTTGTGTTACGAGAAATCCAAGACAAAGTTAAAGATTTTTAAAACTGAAATGTCCCATCTCTTAAAATCCCTACCTTTAACTGAGCCCCATTACAACCTTATAAAAGACCTATTGATTTGATGAATATGTCACCTACATTAGTGGAGAGGAAGTCCTAAGTTCAACATATGAAGGTCATAAATAAGCCTTATGATTGTTTGCTTGATTGATAAGAAATTATGTTGAATGAAGAATGTTATCTGTAGCTGTGACATACATGCAAACTATGATCCATGTTGGCATATTTTGAAACTTAGTATAAAATTCTCAAAATGTTTGCATATGAATTACTTGTTAATAAAAAAAGATCGATGAGCATGAAGTTATTAATGCATGATTATGGGACAAAGACTGATGCTGCTTACACAATTAGCAATTTTTCCTTAGCAAGACCTTTTGCTATCCAGAAACATTACTCGGGATGAGCAATTATTTAAGTTTGGAGGTGTGTAAACTGAAAAATATATAGGATTTTTCCTATGTAATTTATCATCTTTTTACTTTAATTCATTGTTAAAACTAAGTAATTGTTTAATAAATTAATGAAATATGTGAAAATATGAAATTAGGACATAGAAATTATTAAAATGTGATTTTATGCTTTATTATATAGTTTTCATGCATAAAATGGCTTATTTTATATTGATTTGAGCATATTATATTTTTAAGACATAAAATGAGCCATGCATGATTAAATTAAAAAATAAAAAATAAAATTATATTTAATAATTCATTTTAAAATATTTCTGATAAACCTTCACTTATACATATTTTTACCCCATGCTTTGCGCATTTTTATGGATGATTTTTCCTTAGAATTGGTGAATTCGATGCTCCTAATGCCTTAATTTCACGTTTTATACTTAGGTGAGCTTAGGAGAGCGAAAGGAATGAGAAACGGGCCAAAAACAGAGAAAATGGGCCAACATACGAAATCAACACGGCATGGACTTCCTCACACGGGCAGATCACACGGTCGTGCCATTCTAACAGGCTCGAACACGGCCTGAAGTAATCGCACACAGGAGTGTCCCTACCGAACCCAAGTTGAGTCCAATTCGGAAAAGGCTAATTTTGAGGGCTCTTAGGCATTCCAAAGCCTATAAATACACCCTAGAAGAGGTGAAAAGGGGGATGCACAGGAGAAAGGAAGGAATTACTCGAAGAAAGTCGATTAATCCATCTCAGAAGCTGGATTCATCCTCAAGACTGAAGATCTCCCCTCAATTTCCCTTCAGGAGTTTTGGGTTTTCTTTATGTTTTGTATTCATTATTCTTCTGAGATGTTTTCGTTTTTAGTTATGAACTAAATCCCCTAAATACCTAAGGGGGATGAAACCTAAGACGAATCTTGTTATTATTTTCTGAATTGTATGATAAATATTTGACTTGTTCTTAATTATGTGTTCTTAATTCTTGTTTTGATATTCCAGGATATTGATACAAGTTACGCTCTTATTCAGAGGAGGAATAGACCCTGCCTAAGAGTACAATTGTCATAATTAAGCGAAGTTGATTGCGCGCCTAGAGATAGAGTGATAAGATTTTGCCGAATTAGGGTGAAACCTAATAAGGGGATCCGTAGATCGAGTTAATGCAACCCTAGGGTGATAATTAGAGAAAAGTCTCAGTTATTCAATTTAGGGATTAGACGTTATTAGTCTTGAATAGGGATAATAACATAACTTAGGGATCTCTACGGAACAAGTTAAATGAATAAATCGTCCGATTCGGAGTCAGAATAACAAGTAAAGTCTAGGTGGATTCTTCATTAGGTATTGTCTTAATTCAATCGTTTTCCAAAAGTAATCCCCCAATTCTATTTTCTGTGAATTCTTAGTTTAGTTAATTAGTTAGTTAAAATAAACCCCCTTATTCTTAGGCTAGATAATAAAAAGATAGTCATTACTAGTACTTTTAGTTCCTTTGGGTTCGAGAATCTTGTCTTGCTAAAACTATACTACTGTTCGATAGGTACACTTGCCTACATCATGGTAATAGTTAGTTTCAAGAATGATTAATTTTAAATATTTAAAACTTGTCACAAAATCACGATCAAGTTTTTGGCACCGTTACTGGGGAGCTATGATATTAGGAACACTCAATTTTTATTACTTTAGCCATTTATTTTCCTTGCAAGTTAATTTTATTATTATTATTATTAATTTACTTTTTCTTGGAAAGTTTTTATAGTTTATGACTAGAAGAAACCCGTCAGGACCACTACTTTTTGACGAAGAAATCGATCGCACAGTTCGCAGAAACTGAAAAGAAATAAGGCGATGCCTAAGATACACAGAGGAAGAGCAAGAGGAAGATATCTCAACTACGACTGAGGAGATGGCTGAAAATCAAGATAATCAGCTACCTCCTACGATACCTGGTGAACTATCAAATCAGAATCTTGCTCCTCGTGCTATGTATGATTATGCTAAACCTACTTTAACAGGAACTGAGTCAAGTATAGTTAGACTTGTTATTGCTGTGAATAATTTTGAACTAAAACCTAACACTATTCAAATGATACAATAATTTGTTCAGTTTGATGGTTTGCAGGATGAGGATCCAAACACTCACTTGGCAAATTTCCTAGAATTCTGTGATACATTTAAAATTAATGACGTTTCTGACGATGCCATTCGTCTTTGGTTATTCCCTTTTTCATTGAGGAACAAAGCTAAACAGTAGTTGAAATCATTACCACGAGGGTCAATTACTACTTTGCAACAAATGACCGAAAAATTTTTATTAAAATATTTTTCGCCGGCTAAAACGGTCAAATTATGTAATGATATCTCTTCATTTGTGTAGATGGACTTAGAAACTCTTTACGATGCATGGGAGAGATACAAAGAACTACTGCGAAGGTGTCCTCACCATGGATTACCTCTATGGTTGCAAATTCAAACATTCTACAATGGCGTGAACCCCTCAACAAGACAGATGATTGATGCAGCAGCCGGGGGAACCATCAATAACAAAACACCTAAAGAGGCTTACGAATTTATTGAAGAGATGTCATTGAATAACTATCAGTGGCAGGTTATGAGGACTAAGCCAACTAAAACAGCAGGCGTTTATAACGTCGATTCGGTTACTATGCTATCAAATCAGGTAGGACTTCTAAATAAAAAGATTGATGGTTTACTTGGTTCTACATAGGCTCATCCAGTAATGCACTGTGAAGTCAATGGAGGTGAATCAAGCAATTCAGAATATCAATCCTATGGCCACAGCATGGAGAACGAACAATTAAATTACATGGGTAGTAATCCTCGATCTCAAAATAATCCTTATAGCAATACTTATAATGCAGGTTGGAGGAACCACCCAAATTTCTCCTAGGGTGGTCAAGGGAATCAAAGGCCACAAAATCTTTCAGGTTTTCAACAACCACCCTATCAACAGGAAAAGAAACCGAACCTTGAAGAGATGCTATCTAAATTTATCTCGGTGTCTGAAACTCATTTCTAGAACACCGAGACAACACTTAAAAATCAACAAGCATCGATCTAAGGGCTCGAAACTAAGATAGGCCAGCTGTCCAAACTAATCTCTGAATGACCACAAGGTAGCTTACCAAGTAATACTGAACCCAACCCAAGGGAATAGCTCAACGCAATTAATGTTCAAGATGAAGAAGGATTCGTTGAGCCTAAGCTAGAACCAAGGCAAGAAACTGTGGTGAGTAGAGGTCAAGGTGAGGTAGGTCATGATAAAAACAAATCAGTGAATGTCGAATATAAACCTCGTGTGCCATACCCCAACGTGACAAGGAAAGACTGCTCAGATGAACAATTTGGTAAATTCCTTAAACTCTTAAAAAAATTACACATTAACTTATCGTTTATTGAAGCTTTATCACAGATGCCAAACGCAATGAAATTTTTAAAGGAGCTTTTAGCAAATAAGCAGAAGTTGGACGAGGCGTCGCATGTGGAGCTAAACGCAATTTGCTCAGCTATTCTACAGAATAAGCTACCCAACAAATTAAAAGATCTAGGGAGTTTTACGATTCCTTGCTTGATTGATAGTTTAGATGTTAATAATGCATTAGCTAATTTAGGGGATAGTATTAACGTCATGCCCTACAAAATGTTCAAACAATTAGGTCTTGGGAAACCCAAATAGACTAGGATGAGCATACAATTAGTAGATAAAACTATAAGATTTCCTAGGGGTATTATTGAAGATGTGCTAGTTAAAATCGATAAATTTATATTTTCCGTTGACTTCATTATTTTAGACATAGAGGAGGATAGCAACACTCCTTTGTTTTTAGGAAGGCCCTTTTTAGCAACTGCTAAAACGATTATTGATGTTGGCACAGGTGAGGTCACAATTCATGTGGGAGACGAAACAATCACCCTTCAAGCTCGCAATTCTAGCAACACATTGGAAATTGAAGGTGACCGTCTAAACCATTCTACTAAAATTGACAATATGGTGCAACCTACTTTGCAGGAAATGAGTTTAAAGGAAGTACATGAGCCATTCCCAAGCAATAGTAGAGGACCTATTCATGAAGATCGAAGGCTACAAATCGAGGAACTAGATGAATGGCGGACGCATAAACCAACAACACCCGGTAAACCAAAACTACGCCAGAACAAGCTCATTACCTTTCCAAATCAACTTAAGGTTGGAGATAAATTTTATTAGAAGCCACATATCCTCACATTGTCACTACCAAACTGAATGAAGAAGTCCCTCTTATGGTACTTAGCATTTTCCCATTCGATACAATCAAGGTAAGTCATCCCAAGTTCGACACTTTTAAGGTAAACAACACCCGTCTAAAACCTTATTTTGATAAGATGGGTAGCAGGAATGAGGAGTATAAACTCCTCGAACCACCATGACCATTCAATGGAGAGGTAAGTCGACCTTTGACTATAAATAAGTGCTTCTCGGGAGGCAACCCGAGCACTAACAATGTTAATTTCTTTAAATTTTAGTATTTAACACCAAACTTACTAACAGAGATTTTGAATATAGGTTTTCCACACAGACACGTCTAGGCACACGGGCGTGCTGAGGACCGTGTAGAAACAGGGCAGAGATTTTTCCCAAACATGGGCTACGATAAAACACCACGGTCGTACGACAATATCGTGGCCGAACTTGCCAAAATAACACGGGCGTTCGCCACGCCCGTGTTGCAGAACCATGGTTGAACCTGAGAAAATAGCACGGGCGTGTGACACACCCGTGTCTAGGACCCGTGGTCAAACCTGTTAAATTAACACGGGTGTGGGCCTACATACACGGGCGTGGGAGAAGCAAACGAAGCCAGACATGGTCGTGCGACATGGCCGTGTGCACCCACACGCACAAGGAACATGGGCGTGGGCTAAATGTCAGACACACCCAAAATTCAAAATTCGCGAATCACACGGGCTGAAATTGGGGAACACGGGCGTGTTGCCTGGCCGTGTGCCCCAAAATCTATAAATAGGCTGCACTATTCATTGTCTCCTTCACCCAAAAAAACAACCCTAACCCTAGCCGCTGCAAGTCCACACGCCCTCCCCGCCACGCCCGTGCCCCGCCTCCAACTCTATTTTTGAGGCTTATTCTCCCCTTCCTAGCGTATACAACATCGTCTTCACAAGGAAAGAAAACTGCTGTCCCAGCTTCAAAGAAAAGGAAGGGAGCTTCATCTTCCTCAGGTCCTACCGTAGAAATTCATCATCCTTTTCTGCAGTTCCCTATCGAGCCCCAAGAAGAACTTTTTCAAATTCTATAGGCCCGACCTTTAGGTGTGGGCTGCTGCATTGACTAGACAGCTCTTGAACAAGTCCAGTTGGCTGACGATGTACGAGCACTCCTGACAACCGATCCATGAGAATATTTCTTTGCGATTATCGAACCAACGTACCTTGAGCTCACACTTGAACTTTGCTCGACATTCCATGTTCAAGACGTCATGACCAAGTTTGATGATCTTGGAACAGTTCAGTTCCATCTTGGTGGTTTAGTCCGCCAATTGAGTGTACCCGAGTTCAATATAGCTTTGGGCCTATACACAGAGGAGTTCATGGATGAAAACGACCTTGACACTCTCCGTCGCCGCATCCACTACTCTCCCTCGAAGTGCTGGTATGCTTTAGTCCTCGGTTCAGCCACTTACGACCCGAGCCACTCCAAGGCATCAGCTCTTTCTCCCTCCTTGAGGTACCTACACGCCATCTTGGCACACACTCTGACAGGACGTCGAGAGAGCACCGGCATCGTCAACACTCACGAAGCCTACTTTTTATGAAGCATGGCGAACGGGCATGTACTCGACCTTGCCTACTTTATTTCCCTCGCCATTCGCGACCAAACGGAGCGACATCGGAGGGGGGTCATCTCCATTGGCCCTTACGTGACTCGAATGGCACGGCACTTCGAGCTCCTCAACACAGCAGCCTAATCATCCTCCCTTACTCTTATGGGCCAGATGTCCCTACAAGGCATTTCGAGCATGCTTAGTATGAGGATAATCAGGAACCGCCGAGGAACCCACCCTCCTCAGTATTGCCTCGCCCAATCCATCAAGGAGGAGGCCCCCGAGGACATTACTGATGATGTTCCCCCACAGCACGAGGACCCACCGTCTCAGCCGCCACCACCCTCTCGACCAGTTCATGCGGCGACTTCATATGATGACATCTCTGAGCACCTCACTCGATTCGAGCAGTAGTGTTTTCAACGATTTGACAACATTGATGCTACTCTACAGCAGATTTGTCACCACCTCCACATCTCATCGCTGGTCCCACCTTGCAAACCATCCAACAATGAAGATGTTTAAAATTTTTTATTATTTTATGATTTTAATTTTTATTAAAACTACTTTTTATTTTTATTAGATTTTAGAATTTTACTTTATAATTATCAATTTTGGTTATTCCATTAAGAGTAATTATTCTTATTTATATCTCCTAAAAAGTTTCTGATTCTGTCACTGCTATATAAAGCTCCTAAGTTCATCATCGCATAGGAACTAAAAACTCCACCGGGAAAGGTTCTCCACGACAGCCATGTCCTGCTCGACCACGACCGTAGCTACCACTAGATATAATATTCTTTTGGTGTAGGACTTAGGGTCTAGCGAACCTCTACTCCCCATCGGAGTATCCTCCTCCACTCTCATGCTGATTACTCTCCAAAACTCCAGTTCAAGGAATTCATTCATCATTCAGGAAGTTTAACTTCTCTCTCTATCTTATGATTACAAATTTATCTTTTTCCCATCTATCTTTGTACATTGAAGACAATGTACATCTGAAGTGTGGGGGGGTATTCATTTCACTAACAGAAAATCCCTAAATGATTGCCTTGTTCTCTTGAAAAGCTCTCATATCATGTTTAGAATAAATTTTGATTGATTTATGATTTTTATTAATATATCTTAAATTAAAACATAGACATTCATGCACTGAGTATTTAAACTTTAAGACATTAGGGAAGCAAGCATGATAAGTTGATTTTTTTAAGAATTTAAAATTTTAGGTTGTTTCCCAAGTCTAGGTATTCTCTTGATTTGAAATTCACAAGTTTAAACATCAAAAAGCCATAATTTTGTGAGATCTTGAGCCTTCAAGAGCATCTGTTAATTCCTTTATGCTCACTTTCATTATGAGTGCGTCAGTATGGAACTGTTATTCTAGAACTTGCTTGATTATGCATGTCAAGACCACACTATTTGATTTGATATGTCAAGATGATAGAGGCACTTAGGATTAACCCACTAATGCCATGAAAAGCCTACCTCCACGATTAACCCTTAGTAAACCCCGTTGAGCTAACAAGCCATTTCTTGTATTACCCTTAACATTAACCCTTAACCCATTATTGTTGAAATCCCCTCAATTAAATTGATCCCTATTTTTGTCGAGATTTGAATTGAATAAATTGCTTAGCTATGTCCTGTTCTAAATAGTTAGTTATTTGACTTGTTCTTAAAAATAAAAACATGTATACATATAGGTAGTAGTAATCTTTTGAGCTAAAATAGTTAAATTCCATATTCTGAGAAAAAAAACTCTGTTGTATGCAACTGATGACTAGTCATTCTTCTAGTTATGCAATTTTTCAATTCAATCTCGATTCTAACCCTTTCTTCCAGCTTGTGACCACACCCTTTAACCAAAGCCACGTTACAACCCTCTAAAGACCTTTTGATTGATGTTTCATCTCAATTTATAGTGGTGGAGAATTGATTTTCATGCAAGCCTATGGTAATGACTTTTCATTATTGACTATTGAGTGCTTCATTTATTGTCCTTAAACACCTCGAGTGATTTGAGTGAATCTTTAGTGAGGATGTGAAACTCTATGATATTTTGAATCAAAGGTAATTACTTATATGAGGGGAGACACCTATATTTTCATGATAAAATGCTCAACTTGGAATGTTTGAAACTTTGATGTTCTTTTAGTCAAATTTTCAATGTTTGATTACCTATGGATTATTTTGAGGTATTATCGATAGAAATTATAAGTTGAGAAGAATTTGTTTCGATTATGAGATGAGGATTTTACTTGAGGACAAGTAAATGCTTAAGTGTGGGGGTATTTGATAAACCGTCATTTATACATATTTTTACCCCATGCTTTACGCATTTTTATAGATGATATTTTCTTAGAATTGGTGAATTCGATGCTCCTAATGCCTTAATTTCATGTTTTATACTTAGGTGACCTTAAGAGAGCGAAAAGAACGAGAAACGGGGCAAAAACGGAGAAAATGGGCCAACGTACGAAATCAACACGGCCTGAACTTCCTCACACAGGAAGACCACACGATCGTGCCATTCTAACAGGCTCTAACACGGCCTAAAGTAATCGCACTCGGGTGTGTCCCTACCGAACCCAAGTTGAGTCCAATTCAGAAATGGCTAATTTTGAGGGCTCTTAGGCATTCCAAAGCCTATAAATACACCCTAGAAGAGGAGAAAAGGGGGA
This sequence comes from Gossypium longicalyx, assembly GCA_025698465.1. Classification (NCBI taxonomy): domain Eukaryota; kingdom Viridiplantae; phylum Streptophyta; class Magnoliopsida; order Malvales; family Malvaceae; genus Gossypium; species Gossypium longicalyx. Next base: position 33,045,402 of record CM046998.1, on the reverse strand, counting down.
GGCACATGGAGGAAGGAAGGAATTACTCGAAGAAAGCTGATTGATCCATTTCAGAAACTGGATTCATCCTCAAGACTGAAGATCTCCCCTCAATTTCCCTTCAGGAGTTTTGGGTTTTCTTTATGTTTTGTATTCATTATTCTTCTGAGATGTTTTCCTTTTTAGTTATGAACTAAATCCCCGAAATACCTAAAGGGGATGAAACCTAAGATGAATCTTGTTATTATTTTCTGAATTGTATGATAAATATTTGACTTGTTCTTAATTAAGTGTTCTTAATTCTTGTTTTGATATTCCAGGATATTGATTCAAGTTACGCTCTTATTCAGAGGAGGAATAGACCCTATCTAAGAGTACAATTGTCATAATTAAGCGGAGCTGATTGTGTGCCTAGAGATAGGGTGATAAGATTTTTTCGGATTAGGGTGAAACCTAATAAGGGGATCCATAGATCGAGTTAATGTAACCCTAGGGTGATAATTAGAGAAAAGTCTCAGTTATTCAATCTAGGGATTAGACATTATTAGTCTTGAATAGGGATAATAAAATAACTTAGGGATTCTACGAAACAAGTTAAATGAATAAATCGTCCGATTCAGAGTCAGAATAACAAGTAAAGTCTAGGTGGATTCTTCCTTAGGTATTGTCTTAATTCAATCGTTTTCCAAAAGTAATCCCCAATTCTATTTTCAGAATTCTTAGTTTAGTTAATTAGTTAGTTAAAACAAACCCCCTTATTCTTAGGCTAGATAATAAAAAGACAGTCATTACTAGTACTTTTAGTTCCTTTGGGTTCGACAATCCGATCTTGCTAAAACTATACTACTGTTCGATAGGCACACTTGCCTACATCGTGATAATAATTAGTTTCAAGAACGATTAATTATAAATATTTAAAACCTGTCACAAAATCACGATCAATTTCATTAATAATTTGGGTTTTAATTAATTATTTAAAATTGGTTAAATTTTATTCTTTGGTCCTTTAACTTATTAATTTATTTTGGATAGGTCTGATAGCTTTGTTGGATTACAAAACCATCCAAATTAAAGACCAAGTCAACCCAAATTTGACTACACATGGCTGTTCTTTTAAGCCACTTTTTGGTTTAATTACACACGGTCCTTGCGTTGTTGAAGAAATTAGAGATTTGCCCGAAGATTTACGATTGACCGAGTCTCAATCCTGAGTTGTTATGACATTTAATTTGCTTAAAAATCAAGAAAAAATCAGCTCAAATTCCACTAATTGTGGCCGACCATCCAAGGAAGACATTTGAAGAGACTAAACTTAGCTATTTTTAGCAAACTACCCACCTCTCTTCACATATAAATATGACCCCTTCATTCCCCCATTCACCATCCCTCATCATTCATCATTCTCTATTATCTCCAAATTCTCTTAGCCTTTTCCATTCCCCATGCCTAGAATCATCTCTTCATAGAGATTTTAGCAATTAAGCCTCCTAAAGAGCCCTCGGTCAGCCACCTTGGAGAGCCATCAGCAAAGGAGCAAAGTAAAGATGCGAAGGAGCTTAGTCAATCAGAGTCTTGGGTGACAACCACTTTGATTTAGGTTTAATCTTTCCTTTCTTTAATTTAATCTAAAAATGTTTGCTATGTGTTCTTTGTTCTTGTTTACAACAATGTTAGTTTAATTTTATTTAAGCTAGGATGATTACTTTGATTAAATAATATTTATTTGATTCATGCTTATAATGTTTGTGCCTCAATCGATCATGTTTTCAATTAAAATCAAGTCTATATTTTGTTCATACGTGATTGAAATACACCTGAATTAGCTGAGCGATCCTAACTAGATGACGGCTAATGGACGCATAATTGAAATGTGCATGCTCAATTTAGATCCTAACCCGATTAAATTGTAGGTTGCATAACAACTCTAACCAAACTCTGTTATCTGCATAGTTTTTAGATTTGTGTGATTAAACTATTTCACACCTAACATGTCCCTGTTGCCTCACATGAATGCTAAGAAACCCTTAGTAAATAAGGATCAGTAAGATTTGTATTTACTAAGTAAAGGATTCTGAAAGGACCTAATGTGGTTTCCAAACTCATGAAAGATCGAGTTGCCATGGAATGTTTTTCCAAATGTTATTAAGCATGTTGATAATAATTTAAGTTTAATTAAAGTAATTGTCCTAGTTTATTTATGTTATAATTGTTGCAAATTGTGTTTTATTTTACTAAAATCTATTTCATTCATATAGTTTTCATACTTAGGATAATTTGCATTAGGGATCATTGCAGTTAGTTTAATATATTTTAATCATCACTTCTCAACTATATTGTGTTTTTATTTACCAAATTGCTAATATAATTTTACAAATTAAGTGACTTAGGACATATACAATCCTTGTGAAGATGATAACTCGATACTTACTTATTACTTGATAATGATTGTGTACACTTGCACAAACCTACGCGTTACAATAATTTTTGTGCAAGTATACATATCAGTTCAAGTAATAAAGAGGTAAGTGAGTATTATTCCCACGAGAATCGGATTGAGGCACAAATTGGTCAAGTTATCTTAATAAGGCTAAGTTAATGCTATAGTAAAATGATTTAAGAAAATATTATGGCAAAAACTAAGGTAAATATGCGATGATGGGTAAATTACTAGAATTGCTATCGCAAAGGTGATAACAGAAATGTAAATATGGGAACTATTGCGTGAATAATATATAAATGAACAAATAATCAACTAAGAATGCTAAGGCGGAGATATTTTGGCAAAGAATCAAGTATAATGTCTATAATATTTATATGGAAGGTTGGGATTACTCAGAATCAAACTTACTAGCAATAATGCCGTGGCAAAATCTTGATGAACTTATTGTGCAGAAGAGTCCTAGAGTGGCCTGACTCTTTCAGGGGAAAAACCTCAAGTCAATGTCGCTGCTCATAAAGGGCATTATTACAGTAACCTATGTAATTCCTTCTTTATGATGCAAACATCATTCGAATGTTGCTCATGCCATCCAGTATTAGTTAAGCAGTCTAACCTTTTCTGCATTAAATCAACTTAACAAGAATAATATGTCATCGACTATTCTTAAGTATTGCACTTAAATAATTGAATGGATAGTAAAATAATAAGATTTATACCATGGAAACTTAAAATAGTTAAGTATCATCAAAATAACCCTAACCCGATGAGATTTAACTCATCAGTTGGAAAATATAATTCCAAACCATCACCATTATTTACAACCAAATAAGTTCACAACAGAGCACCAAGGAAATAACGGAAGAACATTGGGAAAACAGTTTCTATTGGTCCACACTTCAACAACACAATCCTGTGTTGACCGAGAGGATGACTTCCTTTTCCACTCGAGATCTCTTACTCTTCTACTTCTCTTCGGGATGCCTTTTGAAGTTCCCTTCATCATCCTTTTATAGATAGAGTTCAACCAATCAATTTGTGTTAACCTTCTCCTCTTTTCTAGGGTGATTTATCTGGTACGAGTTTAAATTTCAAACTGAAATAGTTGCGTGTGAAATGTTTGACTCAGTCTTCACGGCATTGTTGCGGCACTTGTGTTGGCATAACATTTGCACTTTGCCCTAGTAATCGACTGTTAACATCACAACAATAATGTGCAAGCGTACACTATAGATGCAAGTAAAGTAGACAAATGTGAGTCTATCGGATATCGATCCCACAAGGATGGTAGTCTTTTGTCTATTAATGTTAGTGCAATAACTGGATATAAATGAGATGAATTATAAGGATAGTTCTCGACACAATAACTTAAAAAAATAAAATAAAATATGATGATGATAAACTGGGATCCCTAACATGAATCTCCAGCAGAATACTAAGTGCTCACAAGGTACAAAAGTATAGGGGATTGTCAAGGTAATAAAATTCAATGTATACCCAATGTTACTCCTCTATTTAATCTGAGACTTAGACATGTATATTAACCTCACCTTCTGATGATGGCAATATGGAACTATTAAGAACAAGTGGACTAAATTCCTCTAATCCTCACTCAACTTCCATTGAAATGCTTGTTGGCTCAAACTGTCACTACACATTCCAGTGTCAATGACTGCAATAACACTTCTGTGTTAAAAAAAAATTCAAACCCCAAGATTAAATAATAAAAGTAAGATTAAATAAGATAACATTTCACCAAGAATTTATTAGTACTTCCATACAATTAGAAATCAGAGAGTAATCGACTGAACCTCTCTATTCCCTCTTGTCATGCACTTAGGTCTCCTCATTAGGAGCTAGTCTGCATTTGGTTTTCATGTTGGCTCACCCATGAGAGGCTTCAGCTACCATGGCTGCAAGCTTCAAGGTAGGATGATGAAGATGATGATGGAAAAGAAACTCAAGTATCCCCTTTTTCTTCTCACGTCCACCTTTTATGTCCTCTTCCACAGTACATGTGTTTTTTCCCCAAAATTAATCTGTCCTTGTACGTACAAGTTGGTTATACCAGACTAGACAACTCATGCAATTTTAGTTCTTATCTGGACAGCTCTCAGGTGTGGTGACAATTTTGGACGCAATCTGGAATTAACTCATGGAGTGACATTAATGCAATAAGATAGCAAAATTAAGAATAAAATAGGCTAGGATTCACTGAGTTATAAAATGCAATTTACTAAACTGAAAATGCTAAAATGTATGCCAAGGATAACTAAACGAGAACAATTTAACCAATAACTAAGGGGAAAACCTATGTTCTTTCTAGTGCTATCACCTAGCAAAGCTTCACTCCTTTATTTCCTTTCTTCGAAAACCTTTTCCTTTCCTACACCATACAAAACTTCCACAAAAATCAATTAAAAGCACCAAATAACTCAACATAGTCCAAGTCCAAATGCAATATAACAAATGCTAATTAAAAGGCCATAAAATGCAATAAAATATACCTAAGTACAAACAATTAGCTAGGTCGAAAGGCAAAAACTATAACTCTTTCCAAGAGTTATCACACCCCTAAATCTAAGCTATTCTTGTCCGCAAGTAAAAGTTTCCTATATGAACTAATGCAAATATTTTTCCCTGGCATGAAACCCTTTCATAATGCTTATCTGTCCGAAAAACAATGTATATCTCAATTCTCAGCAATATTCTCTATCCTAAAGCCTATTCAAATGGCTAAGGTTTTCTAGCGAAGGTAGTGCAGAAATATCTCTTAAAAACAAAAAACTCCTAAATACTCATCCACTCTCCCCTTCTGTTGTATAGCAAATATCTTCTAACCCACTTAGTTTATTTGTCATCTAACATAAGTTTATTATTATTATTCCATATTTTCTCTTTTTTTTTTTTGAATGGGTTAGGGAATTTAGCATGTGTAATATCCCGAATTAGGGCCTAATCGGAATAGTGATTTCGTGACCACAAATCCGAGATAGAAATAATTATTTTATAATTATTTTGAGGTTTATGATATGATTGCATAATTGTGTGAAAATTTTGTGAAGAAATTCTATGCATAAAATGCTTAATTTGAAGTTAGGGACTAAATCGAATAAGTTGCAAAACTTGCATTCTAGAAGTTTTTAGTATGAAATTGCTTTGAAATATTAATTAGGAGGTCTTAAATAGCAATTTTACCAATTTTAAGTTAATGGGAAAAACTAGGACATGGAAGGAATTTTTGAAAGTTTAGTAAGGAGGGGCATTTTGGTCATTTGGATATTAAATGAAATAAAATGGGAAAAATAACACAAAATGGTCATCTTCCTCATTTAGTTGCTGCCGAATTTTACTCTCACCATAGCTAGGGTTTCTTCAACTTTCAAGCTTCATAGTAAGTGATTCTAAGCCCCGTTTTTAATGATTTTTACGTTTTTTGAGATCCCGATAACTCGATAAAGCTTATGCTAGCAATAATTTAACCTAGGGTTTATATTTGGAAAAATACCCATAGGTGAAATTTGTGTATTTTGATGTTTTATGATAGAATATGAGGTTTTAAATTATGTTAGACAACTTTTACTACTCGATTTTAAGCAAAAACGAGTAAAAGGGCTTAATCGGTAAAAATACCTAATAGTCACAAGTACATGTTAGAGTGAGAATTTGATGTTGCCATAGAAGGGAAAAGTGATCAGCATGTTATAAAACATAAGAATAAGGAATAAAGTTTAATCCCGAGCCTAGGGGCAAAAGTGTAAATATGCAAAAGTTTAGGGGTAAAATTGTAATTTTTCCAAAATTTGAATTAAGGATTAATTTGATAATGTGAGTATTAAATAAGCTAAATGTGTTATTTTAGATCAAGAAAGGCGTGGAATCGACCCCAATCGAGGAAAAGAAAAGATTGTGGACTAAATTGCAAAATCTTTGTATTTTGGTACCAAGGTAAGTTCATGTGTAAATAATGTAGCATAATTGTTATTTTTAAGCTATTGATGTCAATTATGTGATATGCTGATTTTTATCATGAAATATATGCTTTGTGGTTATTTTCGAATAAAATGTAAATTATGTGAGCTACTTGATAAATACAAATTGTTACCGAGTTTTGGTTTCGTATTCTACGGAAGACTAAAGGATATGTGTTCGAGGAAAATCCCGTTTGAACCTTAGGAATAGATTAGGATACAAGTGACATGTCACTAGGATGGTTGAGCATCTGAACTCGTTGAGTTGAGTCCGAGTTCACTTATGGATGCGAATGTCCGAACTCGTTGAGTTGAGTCCGAGTTCGTGAGATGTAACTAGGCATCCGAGCTCGTTGAGTTGAGTTCGAGTTCACCTATGGATGTGAACGCCCGAGCTCGTTGAGTTGAGTCCGAGTTCGCTTATGGGCGGGTTACATGGTAGCTTGGCTATATATGTGGCACTTATGTGCAAACTTCCCATGTATCCGAATTATATTCCGATGTGTTCAACTGGTAAAGTTCTACTCAAATGGAGGAATACTCGAGATGAAAAGAGACGTATTGGTAAGTGTTGTGAAATGGATACTTTGGACAGGTATGTACTTAACCCTCGTGTTGAGTATTGATACAACAACGATAAGGTAATAAGATGATGAAAAATGATTAGAAATGTGATATATGTTTTGGTGATACCATGCTAATGTAGATTGGTATGATTGTTTGTTATGTTACTTATTATTTGCATATGAACTTACTAAGCATTATTGCTTACTCCCTCCTTCTTACTCATTGTAGTTTTGGACAAGCCAGCTCAGGAGTCGGGATAGGTCGAAGGCTCGGTCACACTATCTGGAAAACTTTTTGTTAAATGGCTTGTAAAATTTATGTATGGCATGTATAGCAATATACCTATTTTGTGTAAATGATCTTATGACATGGTGATGGAATGGTTGAGGAAATGCTTGATAATGATAAGTTATGGAAATGGTTAGTTTAGATTATGTTTGATGTTATGGAAAGTTAATAAGTTATCTAGTTCATGAAAACTCATAAAAAAAGATGAAATTTGCCATAAACAGAACATTGCAGCAACACTGATGTGAGTTTAAAAATTTACTAAAAATCATAGAAATAGAATTAGGTGATGGATTAAATATAAAATTGAAGCTTATTATGTCTAGTTTCACATAAAACAAACTAAACAGGTAAAGGAATTATATGTTAGAAGATATTTGAAATTTAGTGAAACAGGGCCAGATTTATTTCTGGATCCCCTGTTCCAACTTTAGAAATTCACCATAAATTGTACAGATATAATTAGGTGGTGTATTTTATATCCTCAGAATCCTTATTGAGTCTAGTTTCAGAAGAAATAAATCTCATAGTCATATGAATTTTTTACAGAGATAAATGTGGTTCGTAGTAAACAGAGGTTGGTCTAGTCAAGTTCTGAAACAGGGGTAACTTTAACTAATAAACTGTACTAATTGGCCCAACCAAAAATTCTAGAAAAAAATTATTAAGTAGGTATATGAGCCTAAATTCATGAAAATTTACGGATCTTAATTTTGAGTTTCGTAACTCGAGATATGATTTTTCTTGTGACTGTGACGCAAGTAGCTAGAAAGCTGTGAATGTAGAAACAAATAATCCAAAGTTCTAAAAATGTTAAATTAAGCTTAGTAACACCTCATACTCGACTCCGGCGACGGTCTCGGGCGTGGGGGCGTTACATTTAGTGGTATCAAAGCCAAGTTTAGTCGGTTCTCGGACTACGTGTTATATGTACGAATTTTGCTATACATGCCATATGTATAAATTGTGATAGTGTGACGACTTCTGACCTTTTTAAATGATTTTTTTATAGTAAATGGATCCCGATCCAGTGTGGCGGCGCATGAAGTAGAGAGTAATGCGCCACTCGGTTGAAGGAGCAGCGCCCGATGAAAATCCACCTCCTACTGTTGGTCAGGGAGGAGGAGAAAGGGATCGGGAAGCCTTTCTCCAAATGATGAGTGCATGGTACACTGAGTTCGCTCTTACGAACCCAAATGTACAACCTCCCCCACCTCCCCCAATTCCTCAACCTGTACTCCCGATGCCTCAAGGTATGGATCTGATGAAATTTCACAAAACTCCAGTTGATAGAATTCGCAAGCAAGGGGCCGAAGAATTCAAGGCAAATATTGATGATGATGCCGAGAAAGCAGAGTTCTGGCTTGAAAATTCTATCCGGGTATTTGATGAATTATCTTGTACACCTGAAGAATGTTTGAAATGTGCTATATCTTTGTTGAGGGATTCAGCCTATAATTGGTGGAAGACTTTGATTTCGGTGGTACCGAAAGAGAGAGTAACCTGAGAATTCTTTCAAGAAGAGTTTCGGAAGAAATAAATTAGTGAAAGATTTATTGATCAGAAGCGTAAAGAATTTCTTGAGCTGAAGCAAGGTAATATGACAGTTACTGAATATGAAAGAGAGTTTGTTCGATTAAGTAAGTATGCCAGAGAGTATGTTCCTACAGAGGCCAAGATGTGCCGACGATTTGAAGACGGGCTTAACGAAGACATCAAGGTATTTGTTGGAATTCTTGAATTAAAAGAAATGGTAGTATTGGTTGATCGAGCTTGCAAGGCCGAAGAACTACTTAAAGAGAAGAAAAAGGTAGAGGCTGAGACTAGAAATTGGAAGAAAAGACCGATGAGCAATTCATTTTCACAGCAACCTGGAAAGTCAAGAAATATGAATCCTTGTTCCCAAGTTTCAGCTGGGCAATCATATGGGAATTATAAAAAGCAAAATGTGGGTCCTAAGTCCCAGACTACTTCGGCAGCCAGTGTAGGGAACTCGAGATTTGTTAAACCTGAGTGTCAGCGGTGTGGTAGAAATCATTTTGGTCCGTGCAGAGTAAATGAATGTTTTTGATGTGGTTTTTCGGATCATTTTATTAGAGACTGCCCAGAGAGAGCTGAAAAAGAAAAATTTTAGAATACAAAAACAAGTGGTGCAGATTCGAGAGGAAGATATCCAAGAAAAGCTGGGAGTGAAGCAAGCAGTATGAATGTAGCCAGGGATGCACCAGTTAGACCTGAATGAAGGGCTCCGGCTAGAACTTATGCTATTAAAGCGCGCGAAGATGCTTCCTCACCTGATGTGATTACCAGTACATTTTCTCTCTATAATGTTAATGTTATTGCTTTGATTGATCCCGGTTCTACTCATTCATATGTGTGCATAAAATTGGTGTCTAGTATGAATATACCTGTTGAGAACACAAAATTTATGATTAGAGTGTCGAATCCGTTAGGAAAATGTGTGATTGTTGATAAAGTATGCAAGAAATGTCCTTTAATGATTCGAGATCATTACTTTTCGGCCGACTTGATGTTGTTGCCGTTTGATGAGTTTGATGTTATTTTGGGTATGGATTGGTTGACATTGCATGATGCTATAATAAATTGCAAAGAAAAGGTTATAGAATTAAAGTGTGAAAATGGTGAAACTCTGCGGGTTGAATCAGATAAATCAGAGGCATTGTCTAGTGTGATTTCTTCAATGTCGGCTCAAAGATATTTGAGAAAGGGTTATGAAGCTTATTTGGCGTATGTAATTAATACAAAAGAAGTTGAAAAGAAAGTTGAATCAGTGCCGGTTGTGTGTGAATTTGCGGACGTATTTCCAAAAGAATTGCCGGGTTTGCCTCCAGTCAGGGAAGTAGAATTTGGTACTGATTTGATACAGGGAACAACTCCGATTTCTATTGCTCTGTATAGAATGGCACCAACAGAGTTAAAAGAGTAAAAGTCACAGTTGCAAGAGTTGACTGATAAAGGTTTTGTAAGACCGAGTTTTTCACCTTGGGGTGCTCCCGTGTTATTTGTGAAAAAGAAGGATGGTTCTATGAGGTTGTGTGTTGATTATCGGCAGTTAAACAAGGTGACAATCAAAAACAAGTATCCGTTGCCAAGAATTGATGATTTGTTTGATCAGCTAAAAGGAGCGACATGGTTTTCAAAGATTGACTTGAGATCTGGGTATTACCAATTGCGGGTAAAAGAGTCAGATGTGCCTAAAACTACTTTTAGAACAAGGTATGGTCATTATGAATTTTTAGTATGCCATTCGGGTTGACAAATGCTCCTGCTATGTTTATGGATTTAATGAATCGCATATTTCGACCATACTTGGACAAATTTGTTGTGGTGTTTATAGATGATGTTTTAATTTATTCAAAAGATGAGACAGAGCATGCTGAGCATTTGAGGATAGTTTTGCAAACTTTGAGAGATAAGCAGCTGTATGCTAAGTTTAGTAAAAGTGAATTTTTGCTCCGGGAAGTTGGATTTTTGGGTCATATTGTTTCAGGTGATGGTATACGGGTTGATCCTAGTAAAATTTTAGCCATTGTTGATTGGAAACCACCGAAAAATGTAACTGAAGTTAGAAGTTTCTTGGGGCTAGCCGGGTATTATCGGCAGTTTGTAAATGGATTTTCTATAATTGCTGCTCCTATAACTAGACTACTCCGAAAGGATGTTAAATTTGAATGGACGGAGGAATGTCAACAGAGTTTTGAAGAATTGAAAAAGTTATTAACAGAGGCACCAATGTTAGTACAGCCCGAATCAGGTAAAGAATTTGTGGTGTATAGTGATGCTTCTCTAAATGGTTTGGGGTGTGTACTAATGCAAGAAGGAAAAGTAGTGGCTTATGCTTCGAGGCAGTTAAAACCTCATGAGAGGAATTATCCTACTCACGATTTGGAATTGGTTGCGGTGGTGTTTGCTTTAAAGATTTGGCGACATTATTTGTATGGTGAAAAGTGCCGGGTATATACCGACCATAAAAGTCTTAAGTACTTGATGTCACAAAAAGACTTGAATTTGAGACAGCGAAGATGGTTGGAGTTATTGAAAGATTACGAGCTTGTTATTGATTATCATTCGGGAAAGCGAATGTGGTTGCCGATGCTTTAAGCGAAAGTTGTTGTTTGCTTTGAGAGTTATGAACACTCGATTGAAAAAATGTCGGATGATGGTTCGATTCTAGCGAGTTAAGAGTAAAACCGATGTTTTTACAAGAGATTTCAAAGCTCGAGAAAGATGATCAAGATTTGCAAGCCAAGAGAAAGCGATGTGAAATTGATACAGAGTCGATTTCAGAATTGGTTCTGATGGGTGCTTAATGTTTAAAGATCGGATTTGTGTACCAAAGAATGAGGAATTGATTCAAAAGATCCTACAGGTAGCACATAGTGGTTGTTTCTCGATTCATCCAGGTAGTACAAAAATGTATAATGACTTGAAGAAAATGTATTGGTGGAATGGAATGAAAAAGGATATATCAGAGTTTGTGTCCAAATGCTTAATTTGTCAACAGGTGAAAGTTGAACACCAAGTGCTTTCGGGATTACTTCAGTCTATTATGGTTCCTGAATTGAAATGGGATCGGATTACTAAGGATTTTGTATCAGGATTGCCATTGACTCCAGGAAAGAAAGATGCCATCTGGGTAATAGTTGACAGATTAACTAAGCCGGCTCATTTTATCCGGTACGTACGGATTATTCTCTTAACAAGTTGGCTGAACTATATGTTAGAGAAATTGTTAGACTACACGGAATACCATTGTCGATTATTTCAGATAGAGATCCAAGGTTTACCTCGCGGTTTTGGTAAAAGTTGCAAGACGCATTAGGTACAAAATTAAATTTCAGTACTGCTTTTCATCCACAAACTGATGGACAATCAGAGAGAGTAATTTAGATTGTTGAAGATATGCTCAGATGTTGTGTATTGGAATTTCAAGGAAGTTGGGAAAGATATTTACCATTGGTAGAATTTGCTTACAATAATAGTTATCAGACGAGTTTGAAAATGGCACCTTATGAAGCATTGTATGGTCGTAAATGTCGAACGCCTTTGTATTGGACTGAACTCAAGGAAAATCAGATTTATGGAGTTGATCTAATAAAAGAAACCGAAGAAAAAGTGAAGGTAATTCGAGATTGTTTGAAAGTCGCTTGAGATAGAAGCGTAAGTGTTATGCGATTTAAAAAGCGAAAGGACATTGAATTTCAAGTTGGTGATAAAGTATTTTTAAAGGTGTCTCCGTGGAAGAAAGTTCTTAGATTTGGACGGAAGGGCAAATTAAGTCCGCGTTTTATCGGGCGTATGAAATAGTTGAAAAAGTTGGACCCAGTAGCATATCGGCTAGCTTTACCACCTGAATTAGAGAAGATTCATGATGTGTTCCACGTATCTATGTTACGCCAGTATCGTTCGGATCCTTCACATGTAGTTTCACCGACATAAATTGAACTACAACCGATATGACCTATGAAGAAGAAACTGGATTAAGATTTTAGCTCGAGAGGTCAAACAACTAAGGAATAAAAATATTGCACTTGCGAAGGTGTTGTGGCAAAAGCATGGAGTAGAAGAGGCTACATGGGAATCCGAAGAAAATATGAGAAATCAATATCCACATCTGTTTTTTTGTAAGATTTTCGAGGACGAAAATCCTTAAAGGGGGAGAGTTGTAATATCCCGAATTAGGGCCTAATCGGAATAGTGGTTTTGTGACCACAAATTCGAGATAGAAATAATTATTTTATAATTATTTTGAGGTTTATGATATGATTGCATAATTGTGTGAAAATTTTGTGAAGAAATTCTATGCATAAAATGCTTAATTTGAAGTTAGGGACTAAATCGAATAAGTTGCAAAACTTGCATTCTAGAAGTTTTTAGTATGAAATTGCTTTGAAATATTAATTAGGAGGTCTTAAATAGCAATTTTACCAATTTTAAGTTAATGGGAAAAACTAGGACATGGAAGGAATTTTTGAAAGTTTAGTAAGGAGGGGCATTTTGGTCATTTGGATATTAAATGAAATAAAATGGGAAAAATAACACAAAATGGTCATCTTCCTCATTTAGTTGCTGCCGAATTTTACTCTCACCATAGCTAGGGTTTCTTCAACTTTCAAGCTTCATAGTAAGTGATTCTAAGCCCCGCTTTTTAATGATTTTTACGTTTTGAGATCCCTTAACTCTCGATAAAGCTTATGCTAGCAATAATTTAACCTAGGGTTTATATTTGGAAAAATACCCATAGATGAAATTTGTGTATTTTGATGTTTTATGATAGAATATGAGGTTTTAAATTATGTTAGACAACTTTTACTACTCGATTTTAAGCAAAAACGAGTAAAAGGGCTTAATCGGTAACAATACCTAATAGTCACAAGTACATGTTAGAGTTAGAATTTGATGTTGCCATAGAAGGGAAAAGTGATCAGCATGTTATAAAACATAAGAATAAGGAATAAAGTCTAATCCCGAGCCTAGGGGAAAAAGTGTAAATATGCAAAAGTTTAGGGGTAAAATTGTAATTTTGCCAAAATTTGAATTAAGGATTAATTTGATAATGTGAGTATTAAATAAGCTAAATGTGTTATTTTAGATCAAGAAAGACGTGGAATCGACCCCAATCGAGGAAAAGAAAAGATTGTGGACTAAATTGCAAAATCTTTGTATTTTGGTACCAAGGTAAGTTCATGTGTAAATAATGTAGCATAATTGTTATTTTTAAGTTATTGATGTCAATTATGTGGTTATTTTCGACTAAAATGTAAATTATGTGAGCTACTTGATAAATACAAATTGTTACCGAGTTTTGGTTTCGGTATTCTACGGAAGACGGCAAGGATATGTGTTCGAGGAAAATCCCGTTTGAACCTTAGGAATAGATTAGGATACAAGTGACATGTCACTAGGATGGTTGAGCATCCGAACTCGTTGAGTTGAGTCCGAGTTCACTTATGGATGCGAATGTCCGAACTCGTTGAGTTGAGTCTGAGTTCGTGAGATGTAACTAGGCATCCGAGCTCGTTGAGTTGAGTCCAAGTTCACCTATGGATGCGAACGCCCAAGCTCGTTGAGTTGAGTCCGAGTTCGCTTATGGGCGGATTACATGGTAGGTTGGCTACATATGTGGCACTTATGTGCAAATTTCCCATGTATCCGAATTATATTCCGATGTGTTCAACGGGTAAAGTTCTACTCAAATGGAGGAATACTCGAGATGAAAAGAGACGTATTGGTAAGTGTTGTGAAATGGATACTTTGGACAGGTATGTACTTAACCCTCGTGTTGAGTATTGATACAACAACGATAAGGTAATTAGATGATGAAAAATGATTAGAAATGTGATATATGTTTTGGTGATACCATGCTAATGTTGATTGGTATGATTGTTTGTTATGTTACTTATTATTGGCATATGAACTTACTAAGCATTATTGCTTACTCCCTCCTTCTTACTCATTGTAGTTTTGGACAAGCCAGCTCAGGAGTCGGGATAGGTCGAAGGCTCGGTCACACTATCTGGAAGACTTTTTGGTAAATGGCTTGTAAAATTTATGTATGGCATGTATAGCAATATACCTATTTTGTGTAAATGATCTTATGACATGGTGATGGAATGGTTGAGGAAATGCTTGATAATGATAAGTTATGGAAATGGTTAGTTTAGATTATGTTTGATGTTATGGAAAGTTAATAAGTTATCTAGTTCATGAAAACTCATAAAAAAAGATGAAATTTGCCATAAACAGAACATTGCAGCAACACTGATGTGAGTTTAAAAATTTACTAAAAATCATAGAAATAGAATTAGGTGATGGATTAAATATAAAATTGAAGCTTATTATGTCTAGTTTCACATAAAACAAACTAAACAGGTAAAGGAATTATATGTTAGAAGATATTTGAATTTTAGTGAAACAGGGCCAGAGTTATTTCTGGATCCCCTGTTCCAACTTTAGAAATTCACCATAAATTGTACAGATATAATTAGGTGGTGTATTTTATATCCTCAGAATCCTTATTGAGTCTAGTTTCAGAAGAAATAAATCTCATAGTCATATGAATTTTTTACAGAGATAAATGTGGTTCGTAGTAAACAGAGGTTGGTCTAGTCAAGTTCTGAAACAGGGGTAACTTTAACTAATAAACTGTACTAATTGGCACAACCAAAAATTCTAGGAAAAAATTAGTAAGTAGGTATATAAGTCTAGATTCAGGGAAAATTTAAGGATCTTAATTTTGAGTTTCGAAACTCGAGATATGATTTTTCTTGTGACTGTGACGCAAGTAGGTAGAAAGCTGTGAATGTAGAAACAAATAATCCAAAGTTCTAAAAATGTTAAATTAAGCTTAGTAACACCTCATACTCGACTCCGGCGACGATCTCGGGCGTGGGGGCGTTACAGCATGTCACACATTTTTCTGCCCTGACAATCACAGTGGATCATACACCGAATTGTCGAGGCATTACATATGTCACAATTTAAACAACAAAGCATTCATGAAGCTAGGGTCTTTGACTAAAAAGATGGATAGAGCTTACAACTACCTTCTTAGCTATTCAATCCTTAGTTACAGTGGAATGTGCCTAACAATTTTTATTACACACTCATACTTAGACCCACCTTTCTAATCAACAACATGATGTAGTAAACAAAGTGATCCTGACCTACTTAATAATGCTGAATCATTAGAGTGTCTACTATCCTTTATTTTAATAATATGCTGTAGCATTGTTAATAATACTAGGTTGTAGAATCCCTAAGGCATTAAAAGATACTCACTATAATTCAAAAAGCTAAAGTGTTGAGTATAAGGCATCCTATTTTTAGAAATCAATTTCCAAGCAATCTACCTCAACAAAACTTAGCAAATCCATTTTTACAAATTCAGGCAAATCAAAAAATAATATTTATAATCATCATCAAACATCATGAATAAAAACTGTAGTTTGTATAGACAAACAATATATTGATAGTCATAATGCCATGTCAAAATACTCTTATATACAATAATATGGATATAACCTAAATACAAAATGCAACCTAGAGGCCCAATACACCCCTAAACCTAAGGCATGCTTTGTCCCCAATGCAAGAAACAACATAAACATAAGTATATGCATGGATATAAACAAAAATAATATGCAATGTATCGAGGAAAGAAATAAGAAAGAAAAAACTTATTAGACTTAGACTAGACTGTAGGTGCATCATTCAAATCGTCTCACGATCTTGCAGGCTTTGACTTTGTACCTCATTTTTTTGTTTCAAGGTAGTGCTCTCTCCACCTTCCTTATCAGTTTCCATAAGATTATCGATCAATTGATCGATTGCTTTGTCTTGCTCAGTTATGGAAGTCAGTGAAGACATGGGAACAAAAGTTTTACCTTTTTCAGCAGCAGTGGCAGTGGTAGTGGCAGCGGCAATGGTAGTGACTTGCTCATCTTTTTATTGTTCTTCTCCACGGTCCTTAAATACAAATTTTTCTAGCTCATCCTCAGCAGCTTTCTCCTTAGGAGTGGCTTCTTCTTCCATGGAATCACTACTTGTAACACCCCTAACTTGTATCCGTTACTGGAATAAGGTTACGAGGCATTACCAATCAAATCAAAACATACAACATACATTTCTCGAACATAAAGCCATTATCACATAAACACCAATCAAACATAATCACATTATCCCTTATAAGGCTCTACGAGGCCTTAAAACATGCTTGAAAGATGTTTGGGACTAAACCGATAATATTTGAAAACTTTGGGAAACTTATAAAATTTTCATACATGCAGGGATCACATGCCCGTGTTAACAGGCCATGTGCCTCTCACGGCCACCGGACACGCCAGTGTCATAAGCCATGTGTAAACAGGGCATACATACTAACTTGTATCACACAGCCGAAGACACGCTTGTGTGCCTAAGCCGTGTAACTCACTGACTTGTTTAATTAAGTTACAGCAGACACAAGGTTGAGTCACACGCCCGTGTGCTCAACCGTGTGGGGTTAAATTAGGCTTGGTTTAAGCCACATTTCTCACCCTCCTCAAGCATACCTAAACCACATCATTTCATACCATTTCAATGCACTTATAGGCAACCAAAACTGTAACAACCTGATTTAGACCCTGATCGAAATGGTGGTTTTGGGACCACGAATCCGAGTCAAAAAAATATTTTAAAATTATTTTCTGTGTTTATTTTGTGTGAATTTATATCTGTGAAATTTTCGTGAATTAATTTTGTCGTTTAGGTGTCCGATTAAATAAAAGAGATTAATCGCGTAAAATGAAAATTTGATAGTTTAATGTGTGAGGACTGAATTGTTAATGTCTTTTTAATATGAAGTCTTTATGTTGTAATTGTGCCATTAGCATGTTGTATGAACGGTATTAGGCATAAGTTATAAAATTCTATTATTATTTCATTAAGGGCAAAATGGGAAATGAAATATAATGTTATAATATAACATATTATAACATAATAATAAAATATATTCATCATTTTTCATTCCTAATTGTCGAAACTAAGAGAAGAAGATCCAAGCTAGGGTTCGGTCATCTATTTAGCTCCATCAAGGTTCGTTTTTGTTCGATTTTTGATAATTTCTACCTTTTTGAGATCGTTGCTTCGAGTACTACAAAACCCAAGCTTTAATTTTTGATTTTGATGAATATTTTGAGTTGTACCATTGTTTATAGCTTGTGATTTTTGTTGTTTGATGATGAAAAATGAAAGATATGTTTTAGAATAACATATTTTGTATTGGAGTTTTTGATGATTTTGAGTATTTGGGCCTTAATTACAAAAATAATAATTTGAGAGACTAAAATGTAAAATTGATAAAATATCTAGACTTGTATGAGCATGGGTACTATTCGGCCTAAAATGGGTGTTGTGAAATTTTGTGTATTTTGTGTTTTGTGCAATAGGGAATAAATTGTAAAAATTGTAAATGTTAAGGGTAAAATGGTAATTTGCCTATTTATGTGTTTTTGGACTAAATTGAATGAAAATATATTTGAATGAGCTTAATTTGAATATGTTTAGATCAAGAACCAAAGAAATCGAATTTGGATCGGGGAAAAATGAAAGTTGTCGACTAGGTGCCCGATTCCGTTTTGCGATGTCCGAGGTAAGTTTATAAGCAAATAGACGTGTTTATTGATAATTTAACTTTATGTTTACATGCTGTTATGAAATGATAAGTTTAAATTATGGTATGGCCGAATGTGATTGAATATGGTTACCACACTTCTGAGTTTGATTCGACTGAGGTACGACGTCTGAAATCCCCATATGAACCTTACGAATAGCTAGGATACATATGTCATGACATATGATTCTGATACATGTGTGCGAGTAAGTCCATGGCATCGATTTGTGGTTTCGATATGTGTTTACGAGTAAGACCCTATCTGGGACAGTGGCATCGATATGTGGCTACATGTAAGACCACGTCTGGGACGTTGGCATTGTACGATAAATGTGTGATTATCCGAGTGTCCTACCCAATTCTGAATGGTTCATCGGGCAAAGGTAATCGTGTACGGAATTTATGATACGAGATAAATGGCCAGGTATGAGTTAGTTCAATAATTAACAAAAATAAGGTAAGTGTATTCGACCTATTACACATTATTGAATAAGTGTAAATTTTATATATGTGAACTTATGTGCATTCGGCCATGTGATTGATAGAAGTACATGAGACTATTCTATGATCTATGAGTTTATGTATGTAAGAGTATATGAACTAAGAACCTACTGATTATTTGGCCTTGAAAACTAATTAATGATTTGTAAATTTTGATCATACAAGCGTTCGGATAAAGTGATAATATGATTGTATATAAATGTATATGATTACATATAAGTAACATGGATGTATTCGTGCCTAGAAATGAATGTAAATTGATGTAATAATTCTAGTTTAAATTAGTTAAGTTGAATAAATCATTGAGTTGTTGATTTGCTTATGACTTACTAAGCTCTGAGAGCTTATTCTTTGTGTTATGTCCATTTTGTTTTATAGATTTTGAAGTCAAGCTACAAGTTCAGGGATCGACAGTCAAGATCATCACACTGTCTATTGCTTTGGTACCTTTAAGCTAAACTTAAATTATGGCATGTATAAGCTGGCTTGAAGTTGTTATTTGGAAATGAATGTATATACAAGCAATGTGAAAATGGCTAAATTCCTAAGTTGACTTTGGTTGCGTTGTGGATGTGGTCATTACTTTACTTGGACTCGGTATTGTATGAATATGGCATGAACTCATTAGGGTTAATATATTATGTAGCATATGAAGTTTTAGTTTATGTATGTTGTGTGCATTGAAAATGGGTTGGTTGATTTGGCTAAATTGTATAAGTATAAATGTAAAACATTCGGCTTGTTTTGTTAAGGCTAGGAATGTGTTTTGATCATAAGGTAAGTTGTATGTTAGTTGGGTTAGGTTAATTCACTTATTAGTTGTATGAAACGCATGTTACATATATGTGAGGTGTTGAATATGTACATGATAATATGATTAAATTATCTCGGCAAAGTGATATTATAAATGAAGAATTTAAAACCTTTTATATCGTGGATAATGGTTGTGATTCGTGGTGTGACATAAAGCTTTATTGTATGTTTAGAAATGAAGGCCGAATATATATATATATATACACATGTAGTTAAATTCATTTGTTTGGATGGGTTTGAATATATGATTTAAGTGAAAGTTATCAACAGTTATTAATGTCCATTAATAAATATTTTGGCTGATGTGTAATGGATTATATATGGTGATAATATATAATAGTATTACTCGGCTAATGATAGTGAAAATGAAAAGGAAGTGTATACTTGGATAATGATTGTATTGATTTGGTTACTGGTTCAATTGATGTTTTTACTTATGCGCGTAATTAGGATAGAAAATGAATAAATATATTATGTCCTTGTATATTGATATATGCCCATATTGAAATTTGAAGTATGGTTGAAAGTGATGTCTTAATAAATTCGGCAAAATTTAGATAAATTGAGAAGTAAATATGTATATGCTTATGTCATGGTAGTAAATGTTTGAATTGGATTTTGACTTCATGGTTTGTTTGTTAGCCAAACTGATGATAGGGAAATGATAATGTTTAGACAAGCTTTAAACTTGGTTAGTTAACCATTTAGATTATTAACCAGCTTAGTCATAAAATGAGTATGCAATTTGTGCGGACCATGATATGGACAAAATGATTTGTGTCCTAATTCGGTTGATTATATGACCTATGTATGAAATAATGGATTGTAATAATGATATTAACTTGGATATGCGCATATGCTTATGTTTGCTTATGAGTTATGTGACTACATGTATATCCTTGTTAACACTGTTGGATATAAAACCCTGGAATTATTTATGACCATGAATTATAGTTTGGTAATTAAGTTATACAAATTTTTATTAGTTATTCAATATTCGAAGTGGATCTTAACTATATTTTGGTCGGTAATACCTCATAACCCTATTCCAGGGACGGATGTGGGTTATGGGTGTTACACATGCCAATTCATATACAAATCATGCCATTTCATCTTCAACCATTTCACTACTCAAATCATAACCATAAACATACCATATCAATATGTCATAGCCTACATTTTTCACTTATCTTCCATATGTAAGTTCTCACCATATTATCATCTAATTAATGCCACAAAATATACCAATTCATCATCAACAAAATGTACCAATTCATCATCCCTATACCATACCAAACATGCTAAAACACAAGGCTATATATATATATATCATATATCACTTATAAAACTTATGAATTAAGCCAACTTAAATGGCCAAATACACACCAACATTTACATCATATACAAGCCAAAATCACATTCAACATTACCAAACACATTTCCACATAACTCAAGCCTATACATGCCATATAGCCACGTTACAAGTGTAAAAATACCGAAATAAAAAATTGGATAGTGTGATGCGATCTTCACCGACTTCCAACCAGAGCGAACGTCCGAATCACTATAAAACATAGAAAAATAACATGAAGTAAGCTATAAAGCTTAGTAAGCTCATATGATATTAAACTTATCTTATTGAATAAGCACATATTAAGCATTTACATGTATTATAATATAAATTCATTTGATTTCATCTTTATACCATAATTCCAATAACATAATTAACAAAGCTTCACAAGTTTTTTTATTTCTTTGCTTGTGTGGATCAATTACATTCTTATCCAATCATTCACATTTACATGTACATAAGCAAATATATATAACTTTATTCAATCCAATATCAATCATATTTTATTTAGTAAAGATGAATCATGTGAAACATCCTCAAATAATGATATTTCGCACACTATATGCCATATGTATGTTTAGTTAAAACATATATAATTCATATCTCACACATCATTCAATTCATACCTCATTATAGCCAAATAAACACATTTTTGGCATGAAACATACTTATACATAAATCTTTCTCATTTCATACACATGATACACTAAGAACTCACCAAATTACCTTCATTCGATTCTCATATCTCATATAGGTTTTGTACGTACCTGTTACACTTAATTTGATTGTACTTTTATTCTTATCTTGACTATTCCCATTGAACCATTCGAAATCATTAAGGATACTCGAGAATCACACATAAGTCGTACAATTCCATATCCCGAATATGGTCTTACATGTAATCTCATATCAATGCTAATAGCCCAGCTATGGCCTTACATGAAATTTCGTATCGATGCCATGTCCCAGACATGGTCTTACACGTAATATCATACCGATGCCATATCCCAGATATGGTCTTACACGTATTCTCATCTCAGTAACCCTAATGTCATGACATTTATATCCTATACTATTCCTAAGGTTCGTACGGGACTTTCGAACGTCATAACTCTGTCGATTTTGGCTCGTAATCATGACCATTCAACATTCAATTCAATTCAATAATAAATAAGCATTTATAACACAATTTAAGTGCGTCTATTAGCATATGAACTTACCTCGTTCACTGTAACGACGAATTAGGTCGACTAATCTGATACTTTGTTTTCCCCCGTTTTAGATCCGAATCTCATTTTTCTCAATCTATATAATAACGAAATTTACTTATTTAATCATTAATTCATTCAATTTAACACAATTTACACATTTTGGCAAAATTACACTTTTGCCCCTATTATTTCACATTTTTGCAATTTAGTCCTTATGACATAAAATCACAATTTCATGCAATTTCATCCTACCCATGCTTAGCTGAATTCTTCTTATTGCCTGAGCAGCCCACATTTTCGAAATAATCACACTTTTAACCACATAATTTTAATATTTCACAATTTAATCCCTAATTTGCATTTTCATAAAAAATCACTTTATAAAATATGAAAATCTAACATCAAATGTTCATATTTCACCATTAAACCTCAAGGAACACATACTCTCATCAATGGAAACTATCAAAATCTTTAACAGTTTTGAAATCAAAGACACGGGCTAGCTAGTACTAGTTGCAACGACATCAAAAACGTAGAAATCATTAAAAACGGAGCAAAAATCGTACCTAATTGAGCATTTGAAGTTTGGCCGAACCAAAAGCTCCTCCCATGGATGCCATTCTTTCTAATTTTCAGTGGAGAAATGGTGAAAAGATGATAATTTTAATTTGTTTTTTATTAAACATTAACTTTATTAACTAATTACTAAAATATCCTTTAAAAACATTAGTAATTACACCAAATGTCACTCCACTATCATCCATTAGCTCATAAATGGCCTATTTACCACTTAAGGACCTTTAATTTAATGTTCTATAGCTATTTGAGACTTTTAGCTAATAAACATAAGTTTTACGCTTGGCACGATTTAGTCATTTTTACCGAATTAAGTAGTCAAACAGTAAAATTTCTTTACGAAATTTTCACACAATAATTTTATCATGCTGTAAAGTTTAATAAAATAATAAAATAAATATCTTGACTTTAAATTTGTGGTTTCGAAACCACTATTCCAATTTGACCCAAAAATGGGTTGTTACACTACAAGTAGCATTCTAATCTGGCTCCTCTTTAGAGTCATCAGATGACAGCAAGGTCGATGGAAACTTAGGAAATGGTGGCATGGGTTTTGAAAAATTCTTCTAAAGGGATCTTCATATGGTCAAGTCCTAATTTTTTGCATACACCAATATTGAGCCTAGCATGCATTGAGTTGTTCCAACTCTTCAATGAGGTGGTACTACTGGACTTCAAAAAGGGACAGCCTTTGATCTAACTATTTCAAAGAATGTAAGAATTTTTGGTTAAAGGAATCATGAGAGTCAGGAGACGTTGCTATGGGAATGTGTGTGGCAGGTGAAGCTTGATGGTGAGGATGACATAGCAAACTTAGCTCTTCTGAGTTTGCCAAAAATAACTCGTGTTGTCACACCCTTGGTAGGGGTAACATCCTCAGCATCACTTAATGGTACATTTGCTACTTCACATAGGGCCAAGATAAGAGAAGGGAAGTTTAAACTACCAGCATTCTTATCTGCACACTTGTGAACTTCTTGGAATATAATTCTCCCAATATTTATCCTTCAACCTTGAATAATAGAATGCAACAATAGCAACCTCTCCTTTGACACCGTCGTATTATGTGTTGATGGCATCAGTCTACTTTTCAAGCAGTGATACCAGACCATCCCTACTAACTTCAACGTAGCACGCTCAACGGTGTAATAGTCGTGGCTTGAAATTGTCCATTGTGTTCCTTCAACATAAAAATCATTCAAAACTCGTGATAATTTCATTGGTGTAATATTGTCAAAAAACTCTGAATGTTCATCTTCAACCTTCCCAAGGTCGAAATGGATATTTATTTGGTCTTCATCAATCGAAACAGATTTACCCCTCATGTAGATGAATGGGAATCTAGGGATTGAACATGAGCATAAAACTCTTACACCACTTTGCCCAAAACATCTCCTGGATGCAAACAAAACTTACTCCAGTTGTGTTTTTTCAATAATTGACTCCACCGATTCATCATATCCAAAACGGGGTTCATCTTTCAACAGAAATCCCTACAAAAAGCAAAATGATCATTTCAGAATGTTAGATGTGTACCTCATAGCAATGACAACATTGAAGAATATCTTCGGTTGAGAACCCTCAGCATGAGAAGATTCTACCATCTTTTAAGTACTCTTCGCACGGGCCATAAAATAATTTTGAAAAGAAATTTGGGAAAAGTACCAGTATGTAAAGAGAGTAACAGAAGAGTTAAAGAAGGAATTACTGTAAAAATTAAAACTTTATAAGAGGTAAGAGACATGAGTAGTTGGAAGAAAAATGAATTAAAAGGGGATAATGATGGCGGTTTTTAGGGAAAGGGAAACGTGAGGAAAGGGGCTATGACGTGGGGAAAAATAAAAAAAAATGAAGTTTTAGGGGGAAATGAAATATCTAGGCCCTCCACTTAGGGCTTTTATTTGAGTTTCCCAAAAAGTTTTGCCAACAAATCTTGCTT
This sequence comes from Gossypium longicalyx, assembly GCA_025698465.1. Taxonomy (NCBI): domain Eukaryota; kingdom Viridiplantae; phylum Streptophyta; class Magnoliopsida; order Malvales; family Malvaceae; genus Gossypium; species Gossypium longicalyx. The sequence goes on along the minus strand of CM046998.1, from coordinate 33,020,596 downwards.
TTGAAGTTTTCCAACTGATCAAGTATTGACACTTTATTACCCAGTTTGTTGTGGCATCATACTTCTCTCTAATGTTGAGGCATTACTGCTTAGCACTTATTGGCAAATCTTGATCCTTTTATCCTGTTTTGATTTAAACTTAAATAATAAAATATTAATAAGAAAATAATGAAAAATTTTATTATTAATTAAAATAAAAAAGTTAAAAGAAAAATTGCAAAATTGAATGTTACGAAGATTAATGGTTTGCTTGTCATGTTCAACATGAGCACCCCAATAATGCTTCACGCATTGTCCATTAACTTTGAATGTTGCTCATGTTTACAAATTTTTGACAGTAACAACTCCATGCGAAAACACTTGAAATACTTCAACAGGTCCTAACCATAGAGATTTTAATTCACCAGGGAATAGCTTGAGCCTGGATTTAAACAACATCACATGTTGTCCAGGTTCAAGTTGTAAAACCCCTAACCCGTATCTGTTGCCAGACTAGGGTTATGAGGCATTACTGGACATATCAGAACATTCAATAATCAATTTAAAAATATCACCCACACATCATAGCCTCATAGTCAACCATCATTTCAAAATCCCTTTCTTAGGTCATAGAGACCTTAAACATGCTTTAGAAGGGGTCGGGACTAAACCGAACACATACAAAATTTCTCAGAAACATAAAAAAATTTTCAAAGTCACAGAGGTCACACGCCTGTGTGGTCAAGCCGTGTACCTCACAGGGTATTAGACACGCCCGTGTGTCTAAGTCATGGTTAAACAGGGCATACATACTGACTTATACCACATGGCTAGAGACATGCCTGTGTGCCTTGGTCGTGGTGGAAACTAACTTGGGTCACACGGCTAACCAAACGCCTGTGTGTCTAGCCCGTGTACCCTTTGAAATGGCCACACACGCCCATGTGCCAAGACTGTGTGCCTAACACGACCACCAGACATGCCCGTGTGTCTAGGCCGTGCTCGAGATTGAATTTAAATTGTAGGACTACCCCAAGGGACTCACGGCCGTGTACTATGACCGTGTGTCATACACGGCTAAGACACACGTCCGTGTCTTTGCCCGTGTACTATTTGCAAAGCCAATTTTCCACCCTTAATGGTCATCCCTACAAGTCCAAAAATAAAAGCACAATTGCACCATAATTTCAACCAATTTTAATCACAAAACATACATCTTTCATGTCATATAATCACCATCCAATATCATCCTTATCATCCAATCCAAAACATACCAAAATCACATACCAAACTCATTCATTCATACATGTCATTATCCCAATTTTTCACATCTATTTTTCATATCTAAATCATACCATTTCTATAACTAAATCAAATAACTAACTTACCAAATTGACCATTTCTCACTAGGCCAATTATACCCTTCAAAACATACCAAATTAATCGAGCTGTTACAACTCTCACCCTTTAGGGATTTTTGTCCCCGAAAATCTTACCATTGAATAGATTCGGATATTTTTGTCTCATAGTATCTTCCGGCTCCCACATAGCCTCTTCAACACCATGTTGATGCCACATTACTTTTACTAACAAAATTTTCTTATCCCGCAGTTCTTTAACCTCGTGAGCTAATATACGGATCGGTTCTTCTTTATAAGTCATATTAGACTGAATTTCTATTTTGGACAGAGTAATTACATGCAATTGGTCAAATCTGTATCGTCGAAGCATCGATACATGAAATACATTGTGGATCTTTTCTAGCTTAGGTGGCAATAGCAATCTATACGCAACTGGCCCAACACGCTCTATGATTTCATAAGGTCCAATGAACCTTGGACTTAATTTTCCATTTCTACCGAACCGAAGTACTTTCTTCCACAGAGATACTTTCAAAAACACTTTGTCACTGATCTCAAATTCAATATCTTTTCATTTCAAATCTGCACATGATTTTTGATGATCGGAAGCTGCTTTTAGACTATCTCGGATTGTTTTAACTTTCTGTTCCGTCTCTTTTATCAAATGAACCCCGTGAATCTTATTCTCACTGAGCTCAGTCCAATACAAAGGTGTTCGACATTTCTGACCATACAATACTTCGAAAAGTGCCATTTTAATGCTTGATTGAAAACTATTATTATAAGTGAATTCAATCAATGGAAAATACTGTTCCCACGTACCTTCAAACTCAAGAATGCAACATCTCAACATATCCTCAAGAATCTGAATAATTTGCTCAGATTGACTATCCATCTGCGGGTGAAAAATAGTACTGAAGTGCAATTTCGTACCTAAAGCATCTCACAATTTCTTCCAAAACCTCAAAGTGAATCTCGGATCTCAATCTAACACAATAGATAATGACACCCCATGCAATCTCACAATATCGAAAATGTATAACTCAGCTAATTTATCAAGCGAGTAGTCAGATTGTACCAGAATAAAATGAGCTGATTTCGTCAATCGATCAACCACAACCCAAATCGCATCTTTCTTTCTCGGAGATAGGGGCAAACCGGAAACAAAATCCATTATTATTCTATCCTGTTTCCACTCTAAAATTATAATCGGTTGTAACAAACTGGATGGCACCTGATGTTCAGCCTTAACTTGCTGAAAGATGAAATATTTCAAAACAAAGTCGGAGATAACTCTTTTCATTCCAGACCACCAGTAATATTGTTTCAAATCATTATACATTTTCGTACTACCCAGATGTGCTGATCGATAACTATGATATACTTCTTTCAGAATCATCTGTATCAACTCTGGATTTCTCGAAACACAAATCTGATCTCGGAATACCAAACAATATTCATTATCAATTCGATATTCAGAATTAGAATCCAAATCACACTGAGCTCGTTTTGCTATAATCTCATTATCAACCTTTTGAGCTTCGCAAATCTCCTGAATAAATAACGGTCTTGCTTTCAATCTGGCTAATATCAAACCATCATCGGATAGAACTAAATGAGTATTCATTGCACGCAATGCAAACAATGATTTCCAACTCAAAACATCAGCAACAACATTTTCGTTTCCCGGATGATAATCAATAACAAGCTCGTAGTCTTTTAGCAATTCTAGCCATCTTCTCTATCGCAGATTCAAATCTTTCTAAGTCATCAGATATTTCAAATTTTTATGATCAGAATATATATGCCATTTCTCACCAAACAGCCAGATTTTTAAAGTAAATAGAATAATAGCTAATTCAAGGTCATACGTCAGATAATTCTTTTCATGTGGCTTTAACTGTCTCAAAGCATAGGCTACAACTTTACCTTCTTGCATCAGAACACATCTTAAACTGTTCATCGAAGCATCACTGTAAATGACAAATTCTTTACCCGATTCTGGTTGTACTAACACTAGAGCTTCAGTCAATAAGGTTTTCAACTGATCAAAGGTTTTTTGACACTTTTTAGACTATTCAAATTTCACATCTTTCTGAAGTAATTTTGCAAACGAAGTCGTGATCATAGAAAGGCGTTTTACGAACCGTCGGTAATAACCAGCAAGTCTCATAAAACTGCAGACTTCAGAAATATTTTTCAAAAGCTTCCAATCTAAAATAGCTGAAATCTTGCTCAGATCTACTCAGATACAAGATGCTGACACAACATTTCCCAAAAAACTGACTTCTTGTAACCAGAATTCACATTTGCTAAACTTCGCATACATCTGTATCACGCAAAGTCTGTAGCATAACTCTCAAATGCTTGGCATGCTCAGTTTCATCATACAAATAAATCAAAATGTCATCAATGAATACGACAAAAAAAGTGATCTAAATACGGTTTGTGAATTCTGTTCATCAAATCGATCTAAATTCGTTAACCCGAAAGGCATAACTAAAAACTCATAGTGTCTGTACTGTGTTCTGAATGCAGTTTTCAGAATATCTGAATCTTTTACTCGCAATTGATAGTAACCTGATCTCAAATCTACATTTGAAAACACAGTAGCTCCTTTCAACCGATCAAACAAATTGTCAATTCTGGGCAAAGGATATTTGTTCTTAATAGTCACTTTGTTCAACTGACGATAGTCAATACATATTCTCATCGTTCCATATTTCTTTTTCACAAACAAAATCAATGCACCCTAAGGTGAGAAACTCGGTCTTGCGAATCCTCTATCAGTCAACCCTTGCAACTGAGACTTTAATTCTTTTAACTCAGTCAGAGCCATTCTATATGGAGCTATCGAAATTGGAGTAGTCCTTGGCATTAATTCAATGCCAAATTCAACCTCTCGGATCGGTGGTACACCGAGTAACTCATCAAGAAACAAATCCAGATATCCACACACAATAGGCACTAATTCAATCTTCTTTTCAGCCACTTTTGAGTCAAGCACATAAGCGAAGTAAGCTTTACAACTATTTCTCACATATTTCTGAGCTAACATCGAAAAAATCACTGACGACAAACTGCTCAAATCATTAGACTCAATCCAAATTATCTCATTATTTTGACATCTTAGATCAATCATCTTTCATTTGTAGTTCACAAAATTATCATGCAACATTAGCCAATCCATACCCAGAATTATATCAAACTCATCAAAAGGCAATAACATTAGATCAGCCGGAAAGCAGAAACCTCGAATCATCAAATGACAATTCTTGCATACTTTATCAAGTAGAACACATCTGCCTAAAGGGTTCGATACTCTAATCACTAATTCAGTAGACTCTACATGAAAAGTCTTACTATATACTAAAGTATCACATACATAAGAATATGTTGATCTAGGACCAATCAATGCAATCACAGATCTATCATAAAGAGTAAAAGTAGTAGTAATAGCATCTAGAGATAAAGCTTCCTTGTGAGCGCAAATAGCATAAGCTCTGGTAGGTGCTCGAGCCTCAGATCTAATAGTAGTGTCTTTAGTCATTCTCTGTGTGCCACTCACATTACCCATGTTCCTGGGTGGTCTACCCCTAGCTGTATTGCCACTCGGCCTCAGATTTTGCACAATCTCTTGCTTTACAGACTCAGGACATTCACGGATAAAGTGATCTAAGGATCCACATTTAAAGCAAGCTCGGTCATTCAACCTACAACTTCAAGGATGTCTTTCACCATAGTGTCTACACTCAGTTCGATCAAATCAGACATTTCTAACACTTGCAACAGAAGTAGCTGGAGCTCTGAAGCTCGAATGTGATCTAATACGATCTCTACTCTAATGTCCCACATTAGCCTTTGAATGGCTATAATCATCTCTGAATTTCTTTGATGCTGAATGAAATGACTTATTCGATGATCTTTTTCACATCTCTCTAGCTTTTGGATCGACTTTTCTTTTCTCTTTCCTAAGTTCTTCAGCTTTACATGCTCGTTCAACAAGCACAACAAACTCTTTTATTTTCAAAATCCCGACTAATAATTTGATGTCTTCATTCAAGCCATCCTCGAATCTCTTGCACATAATTGCTTCAGTTGAGATACATTCTCGTGCATACTGGCTCAATCTCACAAATTCTCGTTCATTTTTTGTAACAGACATACGACCCTGTTTCAACTCAAGAAACTCTTTTCGTTTCTAATCGATGAATCTTTGACTGATGTACTTTTTTCTAAACTCAGTCTGAAAGAACTCCTAAGTGACTCTTTCTTTCGGAACCACTGATATCAACATTTTCCACCAATGATACGCTGCATCTCTTAGAAGCGAAACAATAGATTTAAAGCGTTCATCAGGAGTATATGACATTTCATCAAACACCCGTAATATATTCTCGAGCCAAAACTCAGCTCTCTCAGCATCATCATCAATAGTAGCTCGAAACTCTTCAGCCCCGTACTTTCTAATTTTATCAACTGGTGGCTTATTCAACTGAATCAGATTAACTTGTGGCATGACAGGGACTTGTGGAGGATTAGACAGGGGTAAAGGTTGTGGAGCAGCCAGGTTAGTTCTCATATACTTAGTGAACCAATCATTCATCATTTGGTAAAAGGCTTGCTTAGCCTCTCCTTCGTGGCTAGTTGATACAAGTCTAGAATCAGATTGCACTGCCCCTTGAGTAGGAGTGGGTGCATTACTTTCAACATCATCAACTACGACTCGATCAGGATCCATTTACTATATAAAAACACATTTTTAACCGTCAAGATTCATCATACTCTCACAGTTTATAAATGTGGAATGTATATCTAGACTCACATACGCTACGTTAGTCCTAGAATCGACTAAACCGTAGCTTTAATACCAACCAAATGTAACACCCCTAACCCGTATTAATTGTCGGACTAGGGTTATAAGGCATTATCGAACATACCAGAACATTTAATAATCAATTCATAAATATCATCCACACGTCATAGCATCATAGTCAAACATCATTTCAAAATCCCTTTGTTAGGTCATCGAGCCTTAAACATGCTTTAGGAAGGGGTCGGGACTAAATCGAGCATATGCAAAATTTTTTAGAAACTTAACAAATTTTCAAAGTTACAAAGGTCACACGCCCGTGTGATCAGGCCGTGTACCTCACACGGCATTAGACACGCCCATGTGTCTAAGCCGCGGCTAAATAGGGCATACATACTGATTTATACCACACGGCAGAAGATATGCTCGTGTGCCTTAGCCGTGGTCGAAACTGACTTGGGTCACAAGGCTAACCAAACGCCCGTGTGTCTAGCCCATGTACCCTTCGAAATGGCCACACATGCCCATGTGCCAAGGCTATGTGCCTCACACAGCCACCAGACATGCCCATGTGTCTAAACCATGCTCGAGACTGACTTTAAATTATAGGACTACCCCAGAAGACTCACGACCGTGTAACATGATCGTGTGTCACACACGGCTGAGACACACGCCCGTGTCTCTACCCTTGTGGACAAAAATAGGCTATTTGCAAAGCCAATTGCCACCCCTAATGGTCATCCCTACAAGTCCAAAAATCAAAGCATAATTGCACCATAATTTCAACCAATTTCAATCACAAAACATACATCCTTCATGTCATATAATCACTAACCAATATCATCCTTATCATCCAATCCAAAACATACCAAAATTACATACCAAACTCATTCATTCATACATGTCATTATCCTAATTTTTCACACCCATTTTTAATATCTAAATCATACCATTTCCATAACTAATTCAAATAACTAACTTACCAAATTGACCATTCCTCACTAGGCCAATTATGCACTTCAAAACATACCATTTCTTAACACAACTTATATACCAAAAACCAAACCGAATACCAACGGTAATCTAGCCATATCACATGGCATGATATACACTTCACAGTTCATATTCAAATGCTTCTAGCCTATACATTCCATACTTCAATATTCACATTTTCAATAAATACCAAAATAGAGTTCGATAGTGTGGTGATGATCCTCAACGATTCCCGAGCTTCTGATAGCTTCGATAACTAAAAACAATTATAAACATACACAAAGTAAGCTTTCAAAAGCTTAGTAAGTCATATACAAATAAACTTATCACATAACACAATTCTAAACCAATTCATTCATGTAGCTCATGGTAAAATACAATCATATATCCATATGTCTCATATAGCTTATTTGATCATAATTCACTTATATATAACACATCTCATTTTCATAATAATAATTCATACATATATCATATGTCCACAAATATACATATACTTACCTTTCATTCTCAAACATGATATACATTTCAAACGTACCTGAATTGGATACATATTCACATAGTCATTCTTTCTCAGAATGCCAGTTAAACCGTACGGAATCAAATAGTATATGCGGATAGCTTAGAAAGCTCATACAATGCCAACATCCTAAACGTGGTCTTACATGTAATCAAATATCGATGCCACTGTCCCAGACAGAGTTTTACATGAAATCAAATACGATGCTGATGTCCCAAACATGGTATTACACGTAAGTCTCAAATCAATGCCAATGTCCCAGACGTGGTCTTACACGAAATTACATATCGGAATCCTATGTCATGACATATGTATCCTAACTATTCCTATGGTTCGTACGGGACTTTTCGGACGTCGCCACATTATAGAAACTTTATCAGATTTCACATATTCAACTCAAATAGCCATTCATCACTATTCAATAGCATATAAGTAATAATAATTCAATTCAAAACACATTTATTTGTATATAGACTTACCTCGTATGTGAATGAATGGAAACGAATGGCTATTCAACTACTTTCGACTTTCCCCGATCTAATTTCGTTTTCTTTGGTTCTTGATCCATTCACATTCAAATTTAACTCCTTTATTCACCAAATTATTCAATTCAATCCAAAAACATATAATTAGAGAATTTTACAAATTAGCCCTCATATTATCACATTTTGACATTTTAGTCCCTAATTAACAAAATCACAAAATACACAAAATTTTCTTATACACATGCCCTTATCTTTCATTTATTTCAAATTTTAGCCCCTCAATTTCTCATTTCACAAATTAGTCCAAAATACTCAAATTCATCAAAAATTCAAATACATCAAAAATTCAAATACAAAACATATTAACCCAACATGTATCTTTCATTTTCCATCAACTAACATCATAAAGCTTACAATTTAATCAATGGCTCAACACAAAATCTTCATCAATTTCTTAAATTGAGACATGGGCTTGATAGAATACTTGACAGCGATTACAAAAACATAGAAATTATCAAAAATCGATCAAAAACACATACCTTAATTAAGCCAAAACCATAGCCGAACCCTAGCAAGCTTTTATGCTTTCTTTTCCTTTCAATTTCGGCAAAACAAGATGATAATGCATGAATTTTGGCTCTTGTTTTGTTAATATTAACATAAATATCAATTTCCAATTTTAACCTGAATGTTAATTCATGAAAACTCATTAATACATGCCCATAATGGTCCATTCAAGCTTAAAATGGTCTATTCACAACATAAGGACCTCACAATTAAAAGTCCATAGCAAATAGGCACTTTTAACATATAGAATGCAACTTTTGCATTTTACGCGATTAGGTCCTTTTTCATAATTTGAGACACAAACGATAAAATTAAATCACGAAATTTTCACAGATATTAATTCAAATATTAAAGCATGGAAAATAATATTAAAATATTTTTTGACTCAAATTTGTGGTCTTAAAACCACTATTTTGACTAAGGTCTAAACTGGGCTGTTACACAAGTTGCCTTGACAAATTTTTGATATCGTGCCATCGCTTGGTCTTTTCTTTATGTAAGCAAGCATTGTCATATGCTTGAACCTAAAAATCTTCCATCTCATTAAACTCTAATAATCTTTTGCTGCCAATAGTGGCCTAGTCCATATTCAGCCTCTTAATTGCCCAAAATGCCTTATGTTCAAGTTCAACAGGCAAATGGCATGGCTTACCATAAACAAGCTTGAAAGGTGACATCCCTTATGGTATTTTAAATGTTGCTTAGTTTGCCCATAGAGCTTCATCCAATCTGCTAGACCAGTCTTTTCGAAAAGGATTTACTACTTTTTTCCAAATTTTGCTTAATTTTTTTATTAGATATTTCGGATTGGCCATTGGTCTGGGGATGATATGACGTGGTAATTCTGTGTTTCACCCTATATCTACGAAAAGCATTGGTTATTAATTTGTAATCGAAATGGACTCCTTCGTCACTGATGATTGCTCTTGGTGTCTCGAATCTTGTGAAAATGTTCTTATGTAAAAGTTCCAATACCGACTTAGCATTATTAGAGGCTAGAGCTATTGCTTTTACCCATTTAAAGACGTAGTCTACTGCAAAAAAGTATGTATAGCTTACCTACAGATGGTAGAAATGGACCCATAAAGTCTATTCCCCATACATGAAATAACTCATTCTCTAATATACTATGCAACGACGTTTCCTGTCTTCTTGAGACATTTCCTATTCTCTAAAAATGGTTACATGACTTATAAAATTCATGAGTGTCTTTAAATAGCGTCGGCCTATAGAATCCTTACTAGAGTACCTTGGCAGTTGTCTTCATTCCTCCAAAATGCCCTCCATAAGGATCTAAGTGGAAATGTTGTAAAATGCTAAGTATCTCCTCATTAAGGACACACTTCTAAATTATCTGGTCTGCACAATGCTTAAATAGGAAAGGTTCATCCCAATAGTGTTATTTTGCATCATGAAGAAATTTCTCTTTCTTGTGAGTATTGAAGTTAGGTGGCATTACACCACTCACCAAAAAGTTTACTATGTCTGTATATGAAGGTAGTGCCTTGGAAATGAGTAACTATTCGCCTGGGAAATCCTCTTTAATGCATTTTGTGTGACTATCTTCATTTCCAGATTCTATCCTTAACAAATGATCAACCACTTAATTTTCAATTCCTTTCCTATATCTAATTTCCAAATCAAACTCTTGTAGCAAAAGTATCCAACTAATTAATCTCAGCTTGGCATTCTTCTTGTGTATCAAATATTTAATAGTCGAGTGATATGTGTAAACTATAACTTTTGTCTCCACTAAGTAAGATCGAAATTTGTTGAACGCAAAGACTATTGCCAATAATTCTTTCTCTATGGTAGTGTAATTAAGCTGAGCTTTTATCAGCATCCTACTAGCATAGTATATTGCATGTAATACCTTGTCCTTTCTTTGCCCTAACACTACTTCCACGGTAAAATCACTGGTGTTGCACATGAGTTTAAAAGGAAATGACCATTCTAAGGTATCTACAATTGGTGCTGCTACTAGTCGCTCCTTGAGTACCTCGAAAGCCTGCAAACATTGATCATCAAAATTAAAAGGTTTATTTATTTCAAGTAAAGTACATAAGGATTTAGATATTTTTGAGAAGTCCTTGATAAATCTTCTATAAAATCTCGCATGTCGTAGGAAAATTCCAATGCCCTTAACATTGGTGGGAGATGTCAATTTTTTAGTGACTTCTATTTTTGCTGAGTCCACCTCAATTTTTCGCAGTGACACCTTATGTTCCAAGACAATGCCTTCACAAACCATGAAGTGACATTTCTTCCAATTTAACACAAGATTTGTTTCTTCACAGTGTCATATTTGATAACTCTTGAAAAGAGTTATATTTAAGGCCTCTAAATAGAATTAATTGGTTGTAATTAAGTGAATACATTTGAACTTTTAGGATATTTTTAGAACATTGCGTAACAAAGCTTGGATTGTGATATTATAGTTATTATTTGTTACTTTTATCACTTGGGGAGGAAATGTGCGATTTTGTGTGAATACAGGTGTAGGAAGAGCAAGAAGTTGAAGAGGGAAAATAAGAGAAGTGAAACATTGGTGTGGTGATTAGTAAGATTGCTTGTCGTCAAAATTGCCATGGCAATTTTGGGAAGATGACACAACACTTTATCCATGTCACTCTCAGTGAGCTGGACGTGTACCAGAAAAACCAACATGAAAAGAGGAATGAAATATGTGTGCTAAGGTGGGACAGATTTACCCAATAAAAGAAGGAGAGAGAATAAGAAAAAGAGAGGATAATTTGTGTGAGAAAGAGACTGGTGACAGTAATCCTCTCTCTGTGTAGAGAAAAACTCCATTAGAGAGTTTTAGAGAAAGAAAGGGTAGCAGCTACAGAGAGCAGAATATAGACATGAAGAAGGGGAAGAGACTTCTATCCTAGATTCATGTACGATCAGAAGATAAAAGAGAAGCTAGAGTGTGGCGAGAAATCCTACAGTTTTGCCTTTAGTTTTTTTTTTTTATTTCTGTGATTCAAAATTCTTTAAATGTTGATGAATGATTTAAATTTGGTGTTTACTTTTCCACCTATAAACTAAATCTTTTCTGGGTTGGGCTTATTTGGGTGGATGTTTATCATCTTTAATGCCCATGATTTGAGATTGCCTATGTAATAGCCCGTTTTCAGTGAAATCAAAACAGTGGTTTCAGGACCACAAATTTGACATTAAAATATTTATTTTATTATTATTTTATTGTCTACAGCATGATAGTAGAACCTTATGAAAATTTTGTTAAGAAGTTTTATCGTTAACATGCTTAATTTGACAAAAAGGACTAAATTGCATTAGGTACAAAATTATAGTTCTACAAGTAAAGTGTCAAATTGCTATGAAATTGGAAGAGTGGCCTTAAATGGTAATTAGACCATTAATATATTTAGTGGACAAAGATGGACATCATTAATGTAATTTATAAAGGTTAAAAGTAAGGTTAAATTAGTAATTAAGTTAATAAGTAAAATAAAACAAAAAGAAAATAAAGGTGTCATCTTCCTTAATGTGAAACACCACTGGAAATTGAAGATAGGAAGCCATAATTAGGGCTTGAAGCATTGGACCAACCTTGGTGTGTGCATGTAAGTGCATTTTTGTCCTATTTTTAATGATTTCTATGTTTTTGGAGTCGTTGTAGCTTAATCTAGCTAGACCGAGGACTAATTTACAAAACTATTAAAAGTATAGGGTTTTACCATGAATGTATATTAGTTGTTTTTTTTGTAATAGCCCGTTTTTGGTCAAATCAGAACAGTGGTTTCGGGACCACAAATCCAAAGTCAAAATATTTATTTTATTATTTTAGTAAAGTTTACAACATGATAGAATTATTGTGTGAAAGTTTCGTAAAGAAATTTTACTATTTGAATGCTTAATTCAGTAAAAAGGACTAAATCGCGTAAAGTGAAAAACTTGTGTTCTATTAGCTAAAAGTGTCAAATAGCTATAGAACATTAAACTAAAGGTCCTTAAATGGTAAATAGGCCATTTATCGGTTAGTGGCTGATGATAGCATGGAAATTGGTGTAATTTATAATATTTTTAATGGGTAATTTAGTAATTTGGTTAATATAGGTTAATTAAATAAAAACAAAATGAAATTTGTGTCCATCTTTCTCTTTTTGGCCGAATATTGAAGAAGAAGAAAGCATATTGTTGTGTTTTAGGGTTCGGCACTTGTAAGCTTAAATTGATCAAGATAAGTCAAGATTGGGATTAGATCGGGGAAAAGGAAAAGTGGACAAATAGTCGATAATTTCCATCCGAACAACTCGAGGTAAGTTCGTATAATTAGAATCAAACTTTTAAATACTTGTAATTATTTGAAATGAATGTATGTAATTAAATAAATGATCTACTTGAAATACGAATGCCTTATGGATATAGTCTGATGGTTATCGAGCCCTGTTTGAACCGTAGGAATTCGTAGGATACGAGTGACATGTCACTAGGGTTACTATTTAGGTCGAGATCCTGCATGTGTTGTAGACTCACCTCAGCTTGTATGAGCTTACGGATATATCAGCTCGTAAGAGCTTACTATTCTCAGCTCGTCTGAGCTTACCGTTTTAGCTCAATAGAGCTTATTGTCCATCAGCTCAGGAGAAGCTTACTGATCATAGCTTGAAAGAGTGAATATGATGATGAATTGACAGACTACTGATTAATACACCTAGTGTGTATCACCCATGTATCTATTGATATTCTAATAGGTTCAACGGGCATAATTCTGCTAATGGTTATACAGATGAATTATTGGTTATATATATAGCTTATTAATTATATAAATGAGGATGAATTGTTACATATGTTATACATGTTACATGAATTTGGTATGAGTTAATACATTGATGTATGAAATGGAGATGAAGGTTGATTATATGTACTTATGAGACTAACATATTAATGAATGTTTGTGTATAGGCATTTGGCAAGTGAATTCGATATACTTTGTTTAATTGTTTGATTATGTATAAATGGTAAGTTAAATTCTGAATTATATAGACTTACTAAGTTATAAAGCTTACTCTGTTTCTTTTCTGCGTTTTATAGAGGTTCTATAGCTCGCTCGATTCGGATAAAGTCAGAGATACGCATCACACTATCCAATTGTTGACTGGTACCTTTGAACTTGGATATATGTAAACATGGCATGTATAGGCTTGTAACACCCCTTACCCACGTCCGTCGTTGGAATAGGGTACGAGGCATTATCAGACTCAAACGCATGCATACAAACATTTTCAGGTCATAAAATTTCATTCAAATTTAAAGCTTTTCAATTTCTATCTTAAAGTCCCTTATATGGGCCTACGAAGCCCAAAACATACATTGGAGGTGGTTAAGGACTAAACCAAGAACTTTTGAAACTTTTGAGACACTAAGAAAATTTTCATATTTTGGCGAGTCATATGCTCGTGTGGGTAGGCCGTGTGGTCACACACGCCTGTGTGGCTCAGGACACATCCATGTGGCTCAGGACACACCCGTGTATCTCTCTTCTTATGACGTCATCACCCATTTAGGGTCACACGGCTGTGTTACACGCCCGTGTGCTAGGCTGTGTGGCCATCTGTGTGGACGATAGTTAGGCTATTTACCAAGCCTTTTTCCATCCAAAAACACTTGCACACCCATACTAAGTTTATCAACACACAACATGGAATTTTTAGGCATCCCAATAACCACACCATGGCATTCTCACACTATCTATAAATCAAATTCAACATTTACAACCACACGTACACTTAAATAATTATAACATGTAACTTACTCAACCATTGACATTTAGTATTTGCCACACATAATTATCACACATTCACTCATCCAACCCAAACAAGCATGCACATCCATGTAATGCTTCATCATAGACTTATAACATAGCAAATATTGGCCACACTAAATGGCCTTATACAACAATAACCTTCAATTAGCATAGGCCAATATTCTAGGCCAACTCATAATATCATGTACACAATAAACAAATCCATATACATTCCATACACTTAAAATTCTAGAAAATCATTGATACCCATCAAAAGCTTGTTAGTGTGATAGGATCTCCGACGACCACCAGCTCGAGCTAGCATCTATGTTATGATAGGAAAAAGGAAAGGAAGAGAGAATAAGCATATTGCTTAGTAAGTAGGTATGTAAAGAATAAACAATTTATTAACATGCTTTTAACAATCCTCATAATATGTTCTCAAGATAATGCAATCATAATTGCACAAAGTTCCAGTATTCACTTATGTTCATATCAAGCTGTCTAGGCGAGTTATAATCACTAAATTATTTATATCCTGAGCTACGAAACTCCAAATTAAGATTTGCTAATTTTCCCTAAAACTAGACTCACATATTTTCTTACCATAAAATATTCATAATTTTTGGTTTAGCCAATAAGTACAGTTGATTTTTTAAATTCTTCATTTTTCTACAATCCGAAAGTTTTGACCCATTTTTCAGTAAAAGTTAATTATCTCCTAATATAGGATTTGGATGATATTTTCGTTTCTTTCTCTTGAAAATAGACTCATTAAGAAATTTAAACATATAAATTATAACCCATAATTATTTTTATACAATTTTTAATGATTTTCCAAAGTCGGAATAGGGGATTCCAAAAATCATTCTGACCTTGTTTCATAAAAATTCAAATATCTCATAATATGAAATTCTTATGCTTACACCGCTTCTTCTATGTGAAACTAGACTCAATAAGATTTAATTTTGTATCTTATTCAACCCTAATTCAATTCTCATAATTTTTGGTGATTTTTCATAGTTATACAACTGTTGCTATCCAAAACTATTTTACTGCTAATTTTACTATTTCATTTAGACATACATAATACAAAAGCATATCCATAGCTAGCCATTCCAATAGCTAGTCATTATCAAATATTTACATGCCATTCATTGGCCAATTTAACCTATACATCAACAATAAAGACTTAAACATATCATGTCTTAATTTAATTTGGTCTAAAAGCCTCACACATGATCATAAATCAACTTTACCACATAGTTACACATCATAAGTATAGACCTATGATTACAATGTCATCACAATATCATTCTTATAGATATTACTTACTCATTTACATTTTTACCAAATGTTCAATAATCACAAATGTTCACAAAGACATTCTCGTAGAAATCATGAACTTACAATGTCATGAAGTCAATGTTTGTAAACTTTAAGTACATACTCGTACCAATTCATAACATAATCATAACCTTTCACATCTTTGGCATAAACTTTAAATTACCCATTGAACCAGTTGGAATACTAAAGGATATCTGATAAGCCACACACAAGAGGGTAAAACGCCAATTCCATGTCTTAGACATGGTCTTACACTGGCTCACATGTTGAGGCCGATGCCATGTCCCAGACGTTGTGATATCCCGAATTAGGGCCTAATCAGAATAGTGGTTTTGAGACCACAAATTTGAGATAGAAATAATTATTTTATAATTATTTTTAGGTATATGATATGATTGCATGATTTTGTGAATATTTTGTGAAGAAATTCTATGCATAAAGTGCTTAATTTGAAATTAGGGACTAAATTGAATAAGTTGCAAAACTTGCATTCTAGAAGTTTTTAGTATGAAATTCCTTTGGAATATTAATTAGGAGGTCTCAAAAACAAATTTAACCAATTTCTAAAATTTTGGACAAAAATGGGCTTGTACATGAAAAATTACAAAGAAATGTATTAATGGCATTTTTGTCATTCGGTAAATATAGTCATTAAAAAAAGGAAAATAACACAAAAATAGACTCATCTTCTCCATAGGCTGCCAAATTTTGCTTGTCACCATATCTAGGGTTTCCAACATTTTTAAACCTTGATTGTAAGTGATTCCAAGTCCCCTTTTTAATGTTCTTTACGTTTTTGGTGTCTCGGTAATTTGATTAAGCTTATTCTAGCAATAATTTAACCTAGGGTTTATATTTGGAAAAATACCCATAGGTGAAATGTGTTTATTTTTATGTTATATGGTGGAATATGAAGCTTGAAATTGTGTTAAACGACTTTTGCTAAGCGATTTTATGTGAAAACGAGTAAAACGACATAATCGGTAAAAATACCTAATGTTCATAAGTATATGTTAGAGTGAGAATTTGATGTTGCCATAGAAGGGAAAAATTATCAGCATGTCTTAAAACATAAGAAAATAGGATGAAGTTTAATTTCCGAGCCTTGGGGCAAAAGGGTAAATATGTAAAAGTTTTGGGGCAAAAATGTAATTTTTCCAAAGTTTGAGTCAAGGACTGTTTTAATAAATGTGAGTATTAAATAAGCTAAATTTGTTATTATAGATCAAGAGAAATGAGATTCAAGTCGTGATTGAGGGAAAAATAAAGTTTCTGAGGAATAGGATCGATTTCTAACATTTTGTAACGAGGTAAGTTCATGTGTAAATGTGGTAACATAATTGTTATTTTATGTAATTTAATGATATTGATATGAAATGATGATTATTATTATGAAATATTAAGCTTTGTGGTTATTATTGAGTAATAATCAATTTATGTATGCTACTTGATAAATATGAATTGCTACCGAGTATCGGTTTCGACATTTCGTGAAAGATGGCAAAGATGTGTAATCGAGAAAAAGCCTGTTTGAATCTTTGGTATAGATTAGAATACAATTGACATGTCACTAGGATATTTGAGTTCCGAACTCGTTGAGTTGAGTCTGAGTTCACTTATGGATGCGAACGCCCGAGCTCGTTGAGTTGAGTCTGAGTTCCCTTATAGGCGGGTTACATCGTAGCTTGGCTTCATAATTTCCACAGGCTATTGAGTTTGTCTATCTGCGGGTATGGTACTTATGTGCATGCAATCCGCGTATTCGAATTATATTCCGATGTGTTCAACGGGTGAATCTTAAGTGAATAAGGAAAATGCCTAAAACGAAGGTAACATGTTGGTAAGTGTGATGAATGAGAAAATTTGACAGGTATGTGCTTAAACCCTCGGGTTGAAAACTTAGTATGATGAAATCGTGGTAAGATATTAAATGTAAATGTAACATGAAAGTCTTGGTGTTGTTTATGCAAATGATGTTTTATGTTGGATTGCATGATTATGTTACTTGCTATTTGCATGTGAACTTACTAAGCATTTATGCTTACTCCCTCCTTTCCATTCTTTCTAGTTTTAACAAGCCAGCTCAGAAATCGAGAACGGTCAAAAACTAGCTCACACTATCTGTGGATCATTTTGGTATATTGGCTTGTATATTTTGAGATGGCATGTATAGCATTGTAATCATTTTGTGTATATAATCTTATGATATGGCTATTGAGTAGAAAGGGAGTGCTTCGTAAAGGATTTGCCATTGGAGTGCTAATCAAAAATCATATTTGGTGTTATGTATGCTTAATGTGCTATCTAATCCATTGAAATTCATAAAAAGGTGTAATTTACTATAAAACAGTATCATATAGCAGCAATGATGTGAGTTTGAAAAATCACTAAAAATAGTAGAGACAGAATTAGATGGTGAGTAAAATATGAATTTTAAGCTTATTATCTCTATTTTCATATGGAAGAAACAAAATAGGTAAATGAGTTGTATTTCATGATATATATGGATTTTGGTGGAATAGGGTCAGAGTGATTTCTGAATCCCCTATTCTGACTTTAGAAATTCACTAAAAATTGTACAAAAATAATTAGGAGTAATAATTTATATGTACAGATTCCTTATTTAGTTTAATTTTAAGATAAATAAACAGAATAATTATCTAAACTCTATACATAGAGAAGAGTGATTCGTAGTAAACATATAACAAAGTAGTCGAACACTGAAATAGGGGAAACTTTAACTAATAAACTGTACTAATTGACCTGATCAAAAATTCTAGAAAAAAACTAGTAAATAGATATATGAGTCTATTTTTAGGAAAAAATTATGGTTTTGAATTTCGAGTTTTGTAACTCGAGATATGAATTTTTTAGCAATTGTGACGCAAATGGGCAGTTTATTACGAAAGGTGAAATAAATTTTTTGAAATTGTTTAAGTGATAATTTAAGTCTGTTAACGCCTTGTGCTGGACTCCGGCGAGTTACATTTGCTAGGTATCAGAGTTATGGTTTAGTCGATTCTCGGACTAACGTGGCGTATGTACAGTTTTTGCTATACACGCCATATATATATTATGATAGTGTGACGACTCTTAACCTTTAAAATGATTTTTTTATAGTAAATGGATCCCGATCTAGTTGTGGCTAATGATGTAGGGAGCAATGCGCCAACTCTTGCTGAAGGGGCTATGCCGACTGAAAGTCGACCTCCTACTGTTGGTCAAGGAGGAGGAGAAGGGGTTCGGGAAGCCTTTCTCCAAATGATGAATGCATGGTAAACTGAGTTCGTTCATACGAACCCGAATGCTCAACCTCCCCCACCTCCCCCGATTCCTCAACCTATTCCTCCGATGCCTCAAGGTATGGATCTGATGAAATTTCATTGAACCCCAATTAACAGAATTCGCAAGCAAGAAGCTGAAGAGTTCAGGGCAAATGTTGATGATGATGTCGAGAAAGCATAATTTTGGCTTGTAAATTCTATTTGTGTATTTGATGAATTTTCTTGTACACCTAGAGAGTGCTTGAAATGTGCTATATCCTTGTTGAGAGATTCAGCCTATTATTGGTGGAAGACATTGATTTCAGTGGTACCTAAAGAGAAAGTGACTTAGGAGTTCTTTCAAGAAGAATTTCAAAAGAAATACATCAGTGAAAGATTTGTTGATCAGAAGTGTAAAGAATTTCTTGAGTTGAAACAAGGCAACATGACAGTTACTGAGTATGAAAGGGAGTTCATTCGATTGAGTAAGTATGCTAGAGAATATATTCCTTCAGAGACTAAATTGAGCAGACGATTTGAAGACAGACTCAATGAAGACATTAAAGTATTTGTGGGAATTCTTGAGTTGAAAGAGATCGTAGTACTTGTTGATTGGGCTTGCAAGGCTGAAGAACTAATTAAAGAAAAGAGAAAGGCAGAGGCTGAGACTAGAAATTTGAAGAAAAGACCGACGAGCAGTGCATTTCCATCGCAATCTAGAAAATCCAGAGATATGTATTTTTGTTCTTATGTTTTGGTCGAACATTCATATAGGAATTGTAAGAAGCAAAATATGGGTTTTAAATCTCAGACTACTTCTATGGCTAGTGTGGGAAATTCGAGATTTGTTAGACCCGAGTGCCAACAATGTGGTAGAAGACACCTTGGTCCATGTAGAACTTGTAACGCCCCAATTTTTGGGTGAATTTTGGTGAATTTTTG
The DNA here is from genome assembly GCA_025698465.1 of Gossypium longicalyx. Taxonomy (NCBI): domain Eukaryota; kingdom Viridiplantae; phylum Streptophyta; class Magnoliopsida; order Malvales; family Malvaceae; genus Gossypium; species Gossypium longicalyx. The sequence continues at coordinate 33,000,553 of CM046998.1, read as the reverse complement.
AATTTCTGTGTTTTGACTGCTGGGCGTAGGTCTAAGTATGTTAGTGGGCCTCTAGAAGCCCAAGTTTGAGATGAAATCCGGAAGTTTTAACAAATTTTAATTCTTAGGGGAAAAAAGGTTCTCGTAAGTTGGGCTTTTAAGATTTAATGGGTAAAATAAGCCACAAGAAGGCAGGTGGCAAAGTGGCTTGTGACGCCACTAGGGTGCTAAAAAGGTGGCGTGTGGATGGATAGGGAGAGCTAAGGTTCAAGTTACAAGGTGAGCAAATATTAGTATTAATTTTTATGTACAGAAAGGGGATGTGATGAAACTCAGGTGGAACTCTGTTAGGAAGAGTTTGAGCTGCTCAGGAGATCGAGTAAGGAGGAGATAAGGGAGAAGATTTAGAAGCTGATTAGGGGGTGTAGTATTGGTCGAATGATGGACTCTTGAGGAGCAAGAGTTGGCCAGCCAAGGGTTGCTAGTATAGGGGAAATTCGGCTAGTAGGTGGGGGGAAAATTTGGCATTTGGGTTCTGACCATTCTCTTCTCTTTTTCTTTTCTCCTCTCATCTCCTATTCTCTTTTCTTCTTCTTTGCTTCTTCTTCTATAGCCGAACCCTTCCTACCATTCTACTCTTCCATTCCATTCGTTTTTAAGCCTTGGAAGCTGATTGCCATAAAAGCCAAAATCTCGAAAACCTGTTTCTGTTCTGCCGATTTTTCCAGCCAAACCCTCTGATTCTTCTCCATCTTTTTGGCCGATTCTCTCATCCTCTGAACCCCAAAGTCTTGTCGAAAAAACCAACGCAAAACCCTCATATTTCATCTTTCTCTTCACTATTTCAAAAAGTCGAAAACCCCATAGTCTTAGGGGCATAGCCGAATCTTTAGACCTTTAAAGATTTGATTTATGCTAACATTTAAGGGTTTAGATCTGTATCAGAATCGTATAGGAACTAAAGTGGAATCGTTGACTAAAGGAACTGGTGGTAAGTTTTTGAATCTATTCTTTATTTCAGGTTTTAGAAAAGCCGAAACCCCTAAAGGCTTAGGGAGGCTGTCGATTGGGCCCTATGGCTCTAAGGGTTGTGACAATTGTTTTATTATGATGTTAGTGTGATCTAGAAGCTGTTGATCGAAGGCTTGGACAAGTGGAACGACTGGATCTAAACCTAGTCGCTAGTTTCGGAAAAAGGTAAGAACTCTAAGGTCTGAGGCTTGGTTGGCCAAATATGGTAGGGGGATAGGTCTGTAGTCTGTTTTTGATATTTAAATTAATGTGTTGGTAATCCAATTGTAGGCAGCTCGTGTGTGAAACCCACCGTCAAACCACTACAAATCAGGTGTGTAATTGACACCCTTTCATAGACTAGATCGGCAAAACCCGGAAAGCCAAAATACCGAAAAACTAGTATTTTGTGGACTTGCGAGTGTGCGAATGCTCGTGAGGTAGATCAATTAACATATTTGGTAAACTACAGTATTTAGACTGCAGAGTGCATGAATTTTTGTGCCTGAGATATTTTTGGGCTTAATGGGCCAAAATTGGGATAATGGGCCAATGGGCCCAATTCGGTAAGAACACTCGGTAAGTGTTTCTGTTAGTATGTAAATGGTGAAAATATGCATGAAAACCCCAAAAATAGATAAATTACTAGAATACCCTTAAGTATGAAAATTACTGTTATACCCTTAGGTGTAAAATGACCATTATACCCCTAGGGTTAATTTGACTGAAAAGCATGATGATCCGATTCTGTATGATGTATGCCATGATTTGTATATCTGCTGCATGGGGACATGGGTTATATTTATGGAGGAAGTGTCCTAGTGGCTATGCTACAATTATCTGTTCTGGTGGCTCTGTCCACAAATATCTGTATCTGGTGACTCTGTCACACTATCTGTTCTGGCAGCCATGCTGCAAATTCTGTGGCGTGTAGCGGTTAGGTGGGTCAAGTAGTCTCCCCACATGGTGTAAGGATGGTACGGGTTCTGCATAAACATGTAATTTCTGCTCGCTCGCTCGCTCATTGTGGGCCTATGGGCTTCATTCTCAAATCTGCTCGCAGGCTATGGCCAATTTGATCTGCTTTACGTGATTTGAACCGGTTTAGACTATGGTTGGGTTATTTTACACACCGAGTTTCCCAAACTCACCCCTTATTTTCCTCCACGCAGTAATCCCCAACCATAGTGAGCTTGGAGTCAGAAGGATTCGGAGTGGCCACTGCTTTCGCAAATTTGGTTTTCTTACGTGAATTGGACATCTTTTTATTTACTTTTATGATTTGGGTTTTAAGTTGTAATAAGGCCGCTTTAATGATTTTTAATTATTTTTAATATGATTTACTAGAATAGGTATAATATTATCTTAATCACTGAAACTGATTAGTCTTAGGGCGCGTTTTCAAAAGCAGTAATTGATTTTTAAAATACCACGACAACAAAGCCAAACTTTCGCAATGAAAATGCTTTCCAAAGTTAATCAGCTTTTCTTAAACTAGACTTAAATGAACTGGTTTCCTAAGAACATACACTAAGTTAAGGTGTGGCAATGGTGGTATGCATGTCTAGGATTGGATCCGAAGGGAGCTTGGTACTTAAGCAGTCCGATGGACTCACCTCCTCTTTTTCGGTTTCCTACCTGGTGCACAGCTTCCATTCACTTTAACCTATAATGAAATCATCTTTTGAACACTAAGTACGATTTTCTAGACTAAGAATAGAAAAATGTTTTTAACGTTCGATATGGCACGTTGGATCCGGTCATAACGTCTAGGCCGAGTTTGGGGTGTTACAGAACTAATGAATGTTACCAGTGTGGTTCTCCAGATCATTTTATTAGAGACTGCCCAGAGAGAATTGAGAAAGAAAAATTTCAGAGTGTAAAACCTAGTGGTGCAGTTTCGAGAGGAAGATATTTGAGAAATGCTGGGAATGAGGCAAGCAGCAAGAATGTAGTCAGAGATTCGGCGTTTAAATCTGAAGCTAGAGCTCCGGCTAGAGCTTATGCCATAAGGGCAGGTGAAGATGCTTCATCTCCCGATGTGATCACTGGTATATTTTCTCTTTATGGTGTTAATGTTATTGCGTTGATTGACCCCGGTTCTACTCATTCATATGTGTGCATGAAATTGGTGTCTAATATGAGTATACCTGTTGAGTCTACGAAATTTATGATTAAAGTGTCAAATTCATTAGGCAAATGTGTTATAGTTGATAAAGTATGCAAGAAATGTCCTTTGATGATTTGAGGTCATTATTTTCCGGCTGACTTGATGTTGTTGCCGTTTGACGAATTTGATGTTATTTTGGGTATGGATTGGTTGACATTGCATGATGCTATATTAAATTGTAAACAAAAGGTTATTGAATTAAAATGTGAAAATGGTAAAATTTTGTGGGTTGAATTAGACGAATTAGAGGCATTGCCTAGTGTGATTTCTTCGATGTCGGCTCAGAGATAATTGAGAAAGGTTTATGAAGCTTATTTGGCGTATGTGTTGAATATAAAAGAATTTGAGAAGAAAATTGAATCAGTGCTGATTGTATGTGAATTCGCGAATGCATTTCTAGAAGAGTTTTCGGGTTTGCCTCCTGCTAGAGAAGTAGAATTTGGTATTGAGTTGATACTGGGAACAACTCCGATCTCGATTGCTCCATATAGAATGGCACCAACAGAGTTAAAAGAATTAAAATAACAATTGCAAGAGTTGACTGACAAAGGCTTTGTGAGACCGAGTTTTTCACCTTGGGGTGCTCCTGTATTATTTACGAAAAAGAAAGATGGTTCTATGAGATTATGTGTAGACTATCGGCAGTTAAATAAGGTGACAATCAAGAATAAGTATCCGCTGCCGAGAATTGACGATTTGTTTGATCAGCTGAAAGGAGTGACATGGTTTTCAGAGATTGATTTGAGGTCTGGATACTACCAGCTACGGGTAAAAGAGTCAGATGTGCCTAAAACTGCTTTTAGAACAAGGTACGATCATTATGAATTTTTAGTTATGCATTCGATTTGACAAGCGCTCCTGCTGTGTTTATGGATTTAATGAATCACATATTTCGGCCATACTTGGACAAGTTTGCTGTGATATTTATTGATGATATCTTAATTTATTCAAAAGATGAGGCAAAGCATACTGAGCACTTGAGGACAGTTTTGCAAACTTTGAGAGCTATGAATACTCAGTTGACGGTGTCTGACGATGGTTTGATTCTAGCAGAGCTGAGAGCAAGACTGATGTTTTTACAAAAGATTTGTGAAGCACAGAAAAGTGACAAAGATTTACAAGCTAAGAGGAAGCAATGTGGGGTTGATACAGGATCAGATTTCTGAGTCGATTTTGATGGTTGCTTGATGTTTAAAGATCGAATTTGTGTACCGAAAAATGATGAGTTGATTCAAAAGATCTTGCATGAAGCACAGAGTGGTTGTTTGTCAATTCACCCGGGCAGTACAAAAATGTATAATGACTTGAAGAAAATATATTGGTGGAATGGAATGAAAAGAGATATCTTTGAGTTTATATCGAAATGATTAATTTGTCAACAAGTGAAAGCTGAACACCAAGTGCCTTCAGGACTACTTCAGCCTATCATGGTTCCTGAGTGGAAGTGGGATTGAATTACTATGGATTTTGTATCAGGGTTGCCGTTAACTCCAAGGAAGAAAGATGTCATCTGGGTAATAGTCGACAGATTGACTAAATCGGCTCATTTTATTCTGGTATGTACTGATTATTCTCTTAATAAGTTGGCTAAATTGTATATCAATGAGATTGTTAGACTTCACGGAGTACCTTTGTCGATCATTTCGGATAGAGATCCGAGATTTACATCGCAGTTTTGGCAAAAGTTGCAAGAGGCATTAGGTACAAAGTTAAATTTCAGCACTACCTTCCATCCACAGACTGATGGACATTCAGAGAGAGTAATTCAGATTCTTAAAGACATGCTCAGATGTTGTGTATTGGAATTCCAAGGTAGTTGGGAAATATACTTACCGTTGGAAGAATTTGCCTATAATAATAGTTATCAGATGAGTTTGAAGATGGCACCTTATGAAGCATTGTATGGTCATAAGTGTCGGACGCCATTCTATTGGACTGAACTCAAAGAAAATCAAATTTACGGAGTTGATCTAATTAAAGAAACCGAAGAAAAATTGAAAGTGATTCGAGATTGTTTGAAAGCTGCTTCAGATAGACGGAAATCCTACGTGGATTTGAAACGAAAAGAAATCGAGTTTCAAGTCGGTGATAAGGTATTTTTAAAAGTGTCTCCATGGAAGAAAGTTCTTAGATTTGGTTGGAAAGGCAAGTTGAGTCCGCGTTTTATCGGGCCGTATGAGATAATTGAAAGAGTTGGACCGGTAGCATATCAGTTAGCATTACCACCTGAATTAGAGAAGAATCATGATGTGTTTTATGTATCTATGTTACGTCGATATTGTTCGGATCCTTCACATGTAATTTCACCGACGGAAATTGAGCTACAACCGAATATGACATACAATGAAGAACCGATTAATATTTTAGTTTGGGAGGTCAAACAACTAAGAAATAAAAGTATCGCTCTCGTGAAAGTACTATGGCAAAAGCACAGAGTAGAAGAGGCTACATGGGAGCCTGAGGGAACTATGAGAAATAAATACCCACACCTGTTTACCAGAAAGATTTTCGGGGACGAAAATCCCTAAAGGGGGGAGAGTTGTGATATCCCGAATGAAGGCCTAATCAGAATAGTGGTTTCGGGACCACAAATTTGAGATAGAAATAATTATTTTATAATTATTTTTAGGTCTATCATATGATTTCATGATTGTGTGAAAATTTCGTGAAGAAATTCTATGCATAAAGTGCTTAATTTGAAATTAGGGAGTAAATTGAATAAGTTGCAAAACTTGCATTCCAGAAGTTTTTAGTATGAAATTGCTTTGGAATATTAATTAGGTCTTAAATAGAAATTTAACCAATTTCTAAAATTTTGGACAAAAATGGGCTTGTACATTAAAAATTACAAAGAAAGGCATTAAGGGCATTTTTGTCATTTGGTAAATATAGTCATTAAAAAAGGGAAAAATAACACAAAAATAGACTCATCTTCTCCATAGGCTGCTGAATTTTTCTTGTCACCATAGCTAAGGTTTCCAAATTTTTTTAAACCGTGATTGTAAGTGATTCCAAGTCTCGTTTTTAATGTTCTTTATGTTTTTGGAGTCCCGGTAACTTTATTAAGCTTATTCTAGCAATAATTTAACTTAGGGTTTATATTTGGAAAAATACCCATAGGTGAAATGTGTTTATTTTTATGTTTTATGGTAGAATATGAAGCTTGAAATTGTGTTAAACGACTTTAGCTAAGCGATTTTACGTGAAAACGAGTAAAACGACATAATCGGTAAAAATACCTAATGTTCATAAGTTTATGTTAGAGTGAGAATTTGATGTTGCCATAGAAGGGAAAAATGATCATCATGTCTTAAAACATAAGAAAATAGAATGAAGTTTAATTTCCGAGCCTTGGGGCAAAAGTGTAAATATGTAAAAGTTTAGGGGCAAAAATGTGATTTTACCAAAGTTTGAGTCAAGGACTGTTTTAATAAATGTGAGAATTAAATAAGCTAAATTTGTTATTATAGATCAAGAGAAACGAGATTCAAGTTGTGATCGAGGGAAAAATAAAGTTTCTGAGGAATAGGCTCGATTTCTAACATTTTGTACTCAGGTAAGTTCATGTGTAAATGTTTTAACATAATTGTTTTTTTAAGTAATTTAATGATATGATATGATGATTATTATTATGAAATATTATTATTCGTGGTAATTATTGAGTAATATTCAAATTATGTATGCTACTTGATAAATATGAATTACTAACGAGTATCGGTTTCGACATTTCGTGAAAGGCGACAAAGATGTGTAATCAAGGAAAAGCCCGTTTGAACCTTGGGAATAGATTAGAATACAAGTGACATGTCACTAGGATATTTGAGTTCCGAACTCGATGAGTTGAGTCCGAGTTCACTTATGGGCGGGTTACATGGTAGCTTGGCTACATAATTTCCGCAGGCTATTGAGTTTGTCTAGCTGTAGGTATGACACTTATGTGCATGCAATCTGCGTATTCGAATTATATTTTGATGTGTTCAACGGGTGAATCTTAAGTGAATAAGGAGAATTCCTAAAATGAAGGTGACATGTTGGTAAGTGTGGTGAATGAGAAAATTTGACAGGTGTGTGCTTAAACCCTCGGGTTGAAAACTTGGTATGATGAAATCGTGGTAAGATATTAAAAATGTAAATGTAACATGAATGTCTTGGTGTTGTTTATGCAAATGATGTTTTATGTTGGATTGCATGATTATGTTACTTGCTATTTGCATGTGAACTTACTAAGCATTTATGCTTACTCCCTCCTTTCCATTCTTTGTAGTTTTAACAAGCCAGCTCGGAAATCGGGAACGGTCGTAGACTCACTCACACTAGCTGTGGATCATTTTGTTATATTGGCTTGTATATTTTGAGTATGACATGTATATCATTATAATCATTTTGTGTATATAATCTTATGATATGGCTATTGAGTAGCAAGGGAATGCTTGGTAAAGATTAGCCATTGGAATGGCTAATCAAAAATCATATTTGGTGTTTTGTATGATTAATGTGCTATCTAATCCATGGAAATTCATAAAAAGGTGAAATTTACTATAAAACAGTATCATACAGCAGCAATAATGTGAGTTTGATAAAGTACTAAAAATAGTAGAGATAGAATTAGATGGTGATTAAAATATGAAGTTAAAGCTTATTATGTCTATTTTTATGGGGAAGAAACAAAACAGGTAAATGAGTTGTATTTCATGAGATATTTGGATTTTGGTGGAACAGGGTCAGAGTGATTTTTGAATCCCTTGTTCTGACTTTATAAATTCACTACAAATTGTACAAAAATAATTAGGAGTTATACTTTATATGTACAGATTCCTTATTGAGTCTACTTTTAAGAGAAACAAACAGCATAATTTTTTGAATTTTGTACAGAGAGAAGAGTGATTCGTAGTAAATATATGAAAAAGCAGTCAAACACTGAAATAGGGGAAACTTTAACTAATAAACTGTAATAATTTACCAAATCAAAAATTCTAGAAAAAAAATTAGAAAATATATATTTGAGTCTAGTTTCAGGGAACATTTACATTTTTGAATTTCAAGTTTTGTAAATCAAGATATGAATTTTTTAGTGACTGTGATGCAGATGGGTAGTTTATTAGGAAAGGTGAAATAAATTGTTTGAAATTGTTTAAGTGATAATTTAAGTCTGTTAACGCCTCGTGCTTGACTCCGGCAATGGTCTCGGGTAAGGGGGTGTTATAAACATGGTCTTACACTAGCTCTCGTCTCAATGCCGATGCCATGTCCCATACATGGTCTTACACTGGCTCTCATAATGTGAGCAATGCCATTTCCCAGACATGGTCTTACATTAGCACACATATCAACGCTGATGCCAGACATGGTCTTACACTAGCTCTAATAATGTGGCCGATGCCATGTCCCAGACATGGTCTTACACTAGCACACATATCTCATGTTCGCATTGCCATTGTCCAACCATGGTCTTTTCTGTAGTCTCGTACTCAACCATTCACATTTCATTTCAATAATATAGCATTTATCACAATTATATCAATTTAACCTTTATACATATATAATTTAATGCTTATTTAAACATCCGAACTTACTCGGAAGCACAATTGGTGAAAAGGACTTATTCGTCATGCTCTTTGTTTTTCCCCCGTTCTAAGTTCGAATCTCGTCTTCCTTGATCTATAACAACACATTTAATTTATTTACTCATCGTGCTACTCAAATTAGCCCAATTTCACATTTTTGGTAAAATTACATTTTTACCCTTCAACTTTGTCATATTTATGCATTTTCCCTTAGGCTCGTAAAATGAAATTCATTCAATTTCTTTGCTACCCATGCCTATTCAAACCTTTTACATGCTTATAGCAGCCCACATTTTCCATTAAAACAAATTTTTAACACATATTTTATAACTTTCACAAATAGGTCTTTTTGGACGTTTCTACCGAAAATCACTTAGTAAAAGTCATTTATTTAACAAGGATGCATTTTCCATCATCAAGCATCAAAATACACATATATTCATCAATCGAAATTTACAAACTTTAATAGTTTTCAAAACGAAGGTACGAGATAGCTAAATTGAGTTACCACGACTCCAAAAACATGGAAATAATTAGAAACGAGATAAAAACCGTACCTAGATGAGCCATAGAAGCTTGGCCGAATGTTTGCTCATCCATGGCTTCCCATTTTCTTCATAAACGATTGAAGAAGAAAGAAAAAAAGATGATAGCTTTTAAATTTTTGTCTTATTATGCCTTTATTAACTTAATTACCAATTTGCCCTTTTCTTTTCAAACAAATTTCAAAAATACCAAACAAATATCTTCCACTAACTTATTAATGGGATAATTATCACGAGGACATCTACTAAAAATCCTATAGCTATTTTATACCTCTAGCTTCTAGAACTCAAGTTTTGCACTTTTTACGATTTAGTCCTTTTTTTTTCGAAATTAAGCATGCAACTGCTAAATTTAATTCACCAAAATTTTCAAATATCTATAAAATCATGCTATAACACATAAAATAATATCAAAAATAATTTCTCTGACCTCAGAGTTGTGGTTTCGAAACCACTGTTCCGATTAAGCCCAAAATCGGGATGTTACAATTCTCCCCTTTAGGGATTTTCGTCCTCGAAAATCTCAATGGAAAAGAGATTAGGGTAACGTTCTCGTAGTTTCCCCTATCTTGGCAAAGAGTTCTCTTCGAGGGGATACTTCCATGATCACCTTGTCATCGACTTGAATTCAAACATCTTAAATTTTCAAACCCATATACCACATGTCAGTCTAAAGTTACATTCAACTTTCACGAATCACTTTCACCCCTTTTTTTTTCCTCAGAATTACAATTCAATCCCATCTCGAAGTATTAATAATAATAGAAATTTGAATCTGAAGTCATCTCATATTGCAGTTGTTTAGTTGCCATTCACCATCACATTCTGATAGTTTTCAGTCTTGCAAAGAAGACATCACTCCAGCTTTACATTTTAGCTAAATTCAGACTCCCATGAAACAGGAATGATCATGTAGCCAACACTCATAAAATGAACAAAGGCTTTCCATTCAATTGTCTATAACATTGCATCCTCCACATTCTTGAAATCAAGGAGCATATCACTTTATTTGTCGAACAAACAAAGTAATCAATTTCTCAACACCCACACACTAGCAGTTGACTCTAACTCACTCATTTAACAACTCTTCTAATGAGATTTTAACCGTTCGAAAGCATAAACTATCACTTTACATTCTTCTTTTAGAACACATTCCAATCCGTTCAATAGTCTATTACTTACAAATCACAAATTCTCTAATCAATTTAAACAGAACTCAAAACTAGTGCTTTGATTAATAACACTTTCAAATGTCATTTTTCAATTTTACTAATATGCAATAGACCAGCTCATTCAAATGAAAATAATTGAGTCAAATTCAAATACCAAATAATAGCATATCAAAATACTCTTTTCTTCATGCTATTAACTAACTCAAACATACAATCTTTTACAACTCCTTTAGCATTCTAATCAGAACCTTCACAACTGCATTTGCTCAAGGAAAACAACATATCCTAATTGAACTCACTAACTTTAATCAGACTTTCCTGAGAAAAAGAAAATTTTCACAGAGTTTGAGCATGAGCTTTCACTATTTTTACCATTGCCAAGGTCAATTCTTTTCATGAAAAATAGATGAATTATAATATCAGAAGCATTACATTCTCATGATCGAATCAGAATTACACCTATAACAAACATAGCTATCACAAGCCAACGAATACACATATTAGAAGTCTGAGAACCTAACTCATAAGAAAAACAATAAGGATCTTGATGATTCCTCAGAGAAAATCGGAAGAAATCAACGTTCACATGTTCTGAAATTAATTGTAATAGGGGTAATATATATATTCCAAATATACGAGTATAAAGCAAAACAACTTTCGGTAAAAATAAAAGAGTAACCTCATAAATTTTCATCATCTACTCGTATTCCAACATAATAGGATAGAATCCCGAAGAGATGAGGCAATGCCATTCATAATTCAAACAGACCATCAATATTTTCATCTAACATTAAAGTTAGCTAACATTCTCACTCGATAAGAATGTCATCAGAAAAAGGGCATTCACGTGAATCCTTGAGGTGAATGAATATATACTCAGAATACTCAGAAAAGATCATTGTAATCCATTCAACCATAATTGTTACACAAAGACATCTTTAAAATTCAAGCATCATTTCTCTGACTAATCCTGTTATCATAAACCCCTGTATTATTCCACTCACTAACAAAAATCAATTTGGAAGAACTTTCAGTAAACACATCTTTAGACTCCAGACCTAATTGAGTCGATTAGCCGAGACTATATTCTTCTTTAACCATGACATTGTATAATCCGCATAATCTTTAAAACAATCTGATATTTCTTTTAAAACTAAGTTCGTTTATCACACTATACTCAACTTTGCTTGTATTACTAATTATTTCACCACTGAGCTCTTTAGTTCACACTTATGAACTTATTCAACATGATTCTCGTAAAATTTCATCATAAAACAGTACTTGTAAGAGGGTAAGGTTGTAAAGCTTCTAACTTGACTCTCATAAATACGCACATATGTCTTAGCATTCATCACTAATGTAATACCATCATAATCACATAGTTCATTCTAAACAAATTAACACACTTATTTATTATACAAATGTTTTTTGTCATCCATAATGTCAAATAATGAATTTACATACTCGAGCTCAATATTAATATCTAATTAAATTTCAACACTTAGCTTCCATTTTACTTATTGACATTTGTCAAATTAGAGAACGCCTTACGGGTTTGAGTATGTCGTTTACTTGACGCCATAGTCCAACTATGGTCTTACACAAAATCAAAATGCCATAGCCCAGCTATGGTCTTACATGCCATTACGATGCCATAGCTCAGCTATGGTCTTACATTCCATACTTTGCCATGGTCCAACGATGGTCTTATCCGCAAATTCCTCATTGAACGATCGTACTCATTTCCTGCGTTCTACTCAATTTGTTCTTTCAATTCAATTTTCATACTCTTATAATATTCATGGTTCTATAACAGAGACATAAAACAAAACATCATATTATCTCTAATTTAACAATTAAACATAAGATTCTATCATATGAACATACTTATTACACTTATTCAAGCAAGTGTACATAACCACACATTCCGTCTATTTGAGTAAATTTGCTTACCATATTCACTTAATCAAATATATTGAGCACATAACATCATATGCATGCCAAGCAAACACGAATGGGCTTATCACCATATAAACTTTCATTTTATTCTACGTTTCCACATTTCTCAACTCATGGTTATCTCACTTCGTACATTAACACATATATATCATGAACTTCTATTCATACCTTTCTAAGTTTCGTCTCACCATAAACACATTTCAATCACTTCAATATTATTTTTTAGCATTATTAAAAATAGCTCGGTTGGAAGTCATCTCTGTTTAACAAAACAATTTCGTTAGAGCTGGGAGATTCACATTGTCATGAGTAGTGAAACGACATGTATAACTAAACTCACATACGCTACGTTAGTCTGAGAATTGACTAAATCGTAGCTCTGATACCACTAAATGTAACACCCCTTACCCACGTCCGTCACTGGAATAGGGTACGAGGCGTTACCGGACTCAAACGCATGTATACAAATATTTTCAAGGCATAAAATTTTGTTCAAATTTAAAAATTTTCAATTTCTATCTTAAAGTCCCTTATATGGGCCTACGAGGCCCAAAATATACATTGGAGGTGGTTAGGGACTAAACCGAGAACTTTTGAAACTTTTGAGACACTAAGAAAATTTTCATATTTTGGAGAGTCACACGCCTGTGTGGGCAGGCCGTGTGGTCACACACGCCCGTGTGGCTCAGGACAAGCCCGTGTCCTCCAGTCATGTAACTCTCTACTTATGACATCATCACCCATTTAGGGTCACACGGCCGTGTCACACACTCGTGTGCTAGACCAAGTGGCCATTCGTGTGGATGATAGTTAGGCTATTTACCAAGCCTTTTTCCATCCAAAAACACTTGCACACTCATACTAAGTTTATCACCACAAACATGGAATTTTTAGGCATCCCAATAACCACATCATGGCATTCACACACTATAACATCCCGAATTAGGGCCTAGTCGGAACAGTGTTTTTGAGACCCCAAATTTGATGTAATAAAATTCATTTTTATTATATTTTTATGGTCTACAGTTCTATGGAATTTTTTTTTTGAAAATTTTGTCTAGAAATTTTGACGTTTGGGCACTCAATTTAGTCAAAAGGATTAAATTGTAAAAAGTGCAAAAGTTGAGTTCTACATGCTAGAGGTGTCCAATTATTATGAAATTTTAACTTGGAGGTCCTTAAATGGTAATTAGACCATTGGTTAATTTTTTGGAAAAAAATGGACACGAAATGGGTGAAATAGAATTTTTTAAGTTAGGGACATTTTGGTCATTTAGTAAATAAAATAAATTAAAAATAAAATTAAAAGCCAATTTTTGTCCATATTCAACCCCATGGCTGAAACATGCATGGAGAATACATAGCTAGAGTTTTTCAAGCTTCCAAGCTCGATTGTAAGTCCGTTCTAGTCCCGTTTTTAATGATTTTTACATTTTTGAAATCCTCGTAACAAGATTTACCTATTTCTACCATTTATTTGAGTTATGATGAAGGTATAGGGTTTGAACCATGTTAGAAATTTGTGCATTTTGATGTTTAATGGCATATCATCCATGTTTATGGTTGGAAAAATAACTTTTACTAAGTAGATTTCAATGAATATGCTAAAAAGGACTAAATTGTAAAAGTTATAAAATTTGTCATAAAAGTGTGTTTTGATGAGAATTTTAGTTTTCTATAGTTATGAAAATGGTTTGGCTAGGCTTAAAGAGTGAGGAAATTGAATAAAAATCATTTTACGAGCCTAGGAGAAAAAGTGTAATTTTGCCAAAATATGATTTTTGGATCACATTAAATAATGTGACTAAAATGTGATGTTATAGATCAAGGAAAACGAGGATTGGACCTAGAATGAATAAAAATTGGGAAACCAACAGTTAGATCCCTTTTTACTATTTTGGTGTCGTGGTAAGTTCATATGATAATAATAATGCAATATCATGCTTGAATTGTAATCCTCTATTATTATGGCATAAAGTGTATGATTTAATATATTGGAAGTTTGATGGAATATGATGTTTCATTAAAACGAGTAAGTTTGTATGTAAATAACATATCATTTTTACTTATGTTATAATATTTTGTTATTATATGAGATGTGGTTGTATATTCAATGATCACTTGATGTAAATTATGAATTGAAATTGATTAAGGATGAATTGGTAAAATGTTTAAAAGTGAGGAACTTCCCGGGTGGACCTTCAAAATAGAAAATATACGAATGATCCGTTGTGAGAACACATATGTAGTACTATGTGGAGGCTACTATGTGTTTAAGATGGTTTTAGGTCACGTGTGTAGTACTAAGTGTAGGCTACTACGTGTACCAGATGGTTAGGTCACATGTGTAGTACTAAGTGCAAGCTACTATGCATACCCGATAGCTTCGATCACATGTGTGGTACTAAGTACAGGCCACTATGTGCAAGAGACAGTTTTGGTCACAGATATAGTACTAAGTGCAGGTTACCATGTGCACCAGATAGCTTCTATTATAAGGGTGGTAATATGTGCAAGCCACCGCATATCTGTTATTATTCCGATGAGTTCAACGGGAAATTGACTAAGTGAAAATACATGTGATCATGTAATGATTAAGTGTAAATGAATATGCCTATGTGATGAATAAGTGCAGGATATGTGTGTGAAAATTTATGAGCAATGTGCTCGATAGTTGATCGAACTTTTGGTAAGATGAAATGGAGTAAGTGAGATTATGTAAGAGTGAAATTTGTAATAAAATAGTTTTGGGCAGTAGCAGTTGTGTGACTTTGAAAAATCACCAAAAATGGTGGAAATCAAATTAGAGGTTGAAAAAGATATGAAATTAAATATAAATGAGTCTATTTTCAAGAGAAATAGACAAGAACATTATTCGAGTTCCGTACCATGAGATAATTAATTCTTAGTGAAGAGAGGTCGGAACTGTCGGACAACAAAACATGGGTGAAATTAAACAATAAACTGTACTTATTGGCTAAACCAAAAATTTTGAAAATTTTATGATAAAAATATATGGGAGTTTAGTTTCTAGGAAAATTAGCGGATCTTAATTTGAATTTTCGTAGCTCTGAATATAAAAAATTTAGTGATTGTGCCTCGAGAAAATAGCTTGACTGGAATTTGAATAAATAGAGAGAATTTGAAAATAGCATGTTAATACATTACTTATTATTTTCCATGCGAGCTTACTAAGCTTTAAGCTTACTCCCTCATTTCCATTTCCTTTATTATTTTTAGGTTAGCTCAGGGTTGGAGATCGTCGGAGGCAATATCACACTATTAAGCCAATACCCTTGGAATATTGATACATATGTTAGAAATATCAAGTGAGTGGCATGTATAGGAACCTAGTTTTATAACATGTGTTATCATAATTTGGCTAAATGTATTGGCCTATATTGAGTTATTGTATATGGCCATGAGGTGTGGCTCATATTGATTATGACTAGTAAATCTAGCTATTCATGTTATGTCTAATAATTATGATGTGAATATGTTTGTTTGCCATGCATGGTTGGTAAAATGTTATGTGTGTTGAATGCATGCTTTGTGATCAGTCGAGGTGGGCATCATCATGAATTAAATGTATCATATGGTAATAAGATGATAATGCCTTGAACATGGATGTTAGATGGATAAGTTTGTAACCATGGTATAATGTTATAAAGTGAGAATAAATAATAATGTTAATTGAATATGAAATTGGTGTGGAACGTCTTAGTCAAGCAAATTGTTCTATGTATGTGAAATGTCGGTACTCTATAAAGACATAACTTCGCTAGAATATGTATGCTTAATGAACAACTAGAATTAATTAGCATGATGATAACTATGGTATAAAAGTATAAGTGGTAAGGTATTGGGCAAAGTCAAATGAATAAGGTATGGTATGTCTAGACTTGGTTTAATGTGAGAAAGGGGTAATACATGTATGATGATTTGTAAAAGTTATGTTTGTTTCATAGTTGAGGATGTTGAATGCCATTGGAATCACGTATGTGTGTGTGCATGTAAGGATGACAAAAAGGTGTTGTAACACCCCTAACCCGTATCCGTCGCCGAAATGGGGTTACGAGGCATTACTAAACGGAAGCACAGTTCCGAATATTTTCATGTTAATTCAAGTCATAATCATCTATATTTAACAACCATATTACAATGCAAATCATACATTCAATGCAATTCAAAATTTACATCACATCAATGCTTATGACTTAATCCAATAACTAATCATAAATTTACTATCATTCACCTTATAGCTTAAATTAAACATAATCTAAAATATATATATTTACAATCATTTAATTCACTGACATAATATATATAACATATCAATAAATTCATTATTGAATATTAAACCCATATATTTTTTTCTTCTTAACTAAGTCAGCATGAACACAAATTATATATCAAATGAACTAAATTTCATTACAAACTCTTACATTCATATATGCGGCATTAGTGGGTTAATCTATGTGAAATACATATGTTTGCATATTAACACAATTTAATAACAAGCACTCGGTTACAAATAACCCATTCCAATTCTATGTCTACTTGGCTATCTAAATTCATTTATACATATTTAATAACTTATAAATAACTAACGAATTTATATTACAGTGCACATATACATATCAACCATATTATAAGCACATATATTTATACATGTAGAACATTTTAAAACTCAACTAACGTAACATGACCGTTTACCAAGTACACAAATGCTTATATAAATCTAAATCCCAATGTGTCTTACTTACCAAAACCACAATTCAAGTGTCATTCCTATCATTAATATAGTCAATCAATGATCACCTAGTTAAAACCATGCGTATGTCTGGATGTTTACCTAACAACACATAACCTACCTTAGCTTAATTAAGATCCATTATTATAAATGGCCGAAACACATAGCATTTTCACAAACATCATATATTTAGCTAGTCTTTCATTATAAGCTCATACCAAGACCGAACACACATATATATATACATAGATGTATATAGCATAACCGATGCCTTCATGCCACGTCCGAGTTCAACAACCAACTTCAAAATCATAATCACATAACACAATTTATGATCAACCATGACAAATGGCATGATAACCAAAATAAACTTAAACCAAGATTTCATCAATACCAAACTTAAGCATAGAAAAAGCCATTTTCTCATGGCCTATATACATTCATCTTCCAAAATAATCCAACTCTAAGTTAGCCTATACATGCCATACTGCCTATACATGCCATACTTCAAGTTCAACTATTTAAATACCGAAGTTGTGGATAGTGTGAAAGACTTTGCTGACGATCCCCGAGCTCGTAACTTGAATCCAAAATCTATAAAACAAAAACAAATATACACACAAATAAGCTATTATAGCTTAGTAAGCCATAAGTAAATAAACAATCTAGTGATATAACCAACTCATTTTAATCTAAACCGAATTATACTAGCATAAATATGCTTAGTCTCAACCTACCAATCTCATAAATGATATTTTTGTTTTATACAAAATTCCCACCTTGGCCGAATGCTCAATAACCAACATAAGTAATTCACATCTCACTTAAAAAGCCAATTTATCATCAGATAATCAAATATACTTATACTCATAAACACAAACACAAGCATCATAATATATCATCTTGTACGCATTACATAAATGGCCAAATACACATGGTTACATCTATACATGTATCACATATCATTTCGAAGACAATCATAATATATCTATCAAGATCGAACACACTTTTATAATTATACACATTCTATATATACCCCATAAGTCATTTGTATCAAACATTAAGTACTTACTTACCTTGTCACAAGTGATAATAACCTATTCCATACCTGGTCATTTAGCTTATTCGACTTGTACGTTCACACCTTATCATAGCCCGATGAATCATTCGAAATTTGATAGGACACTCGGATAAACACACAAGTCCTATAATGCCAACGTCCCAGACGTGGTCTTACATGTAGTCACATATCGATGCCACTATCTCAGATAGGGTCTTAGTCGTAAACACATATCAGAATCACATATCAATGCCATGGTCTTACTCGCACACATATATTGGAATCCTATGTGATGACATATGTATCCTAACTATTCCTAAGGTTCATGCGGGGCTTTCGGATGTTGTAACTCGGTCGAAACCCATTTAGAGACATAATAGCCAAGCTTAATCATATTCGACCATAGCATATATATGCTTACAAATTTCATACCAGCATGTAATATTAACATTTAACTACAATTAAACACGTCTATTTGCTTATAAACTTACCTCGGACGATGTAAAACGGAACAAGGTAGCTAGTCGACGACTTTCGTTTTTCCCCGATCCAAATTCGATTTCTTTAGTTCTTTATCTAAACATATTCAAATTAAGCTCATTCAAACATTTTTTAATTAAATTTAATCCAAAAACACATAAATGGGAAAATTACCATTTTACCCCTAACATTTACAATTTTTACAATTTAGTCCCTATTGCACAAAACACAAAATATGCAAAATTTCCCTATACCCATGTTGAGCCGAATTTTACCCATGCTTATACAAGTCCATAAATTTCATTTATTTCACATTTTAGTCCTTCAAATTATTATTTTTGCAATTTAGTCCTAATTACTCAAAATCATCAAAAACTCCAATACAAAACATGTTAATCTAAAACATATCATTCATATTTCATCATCAAATAACAAAATTCACAAGCTCTCAACAATGGCATAACTCAAAACATGCACCAAAATAAAAAATTCAAGCATGGGTTTTGTAGTACTCGAAGAAACAATCTCAAAAACGTAAAAATTATCAAAAACCGAGCTAATCACATACCTTAATCAAGCTTGAGAAGTTGTAACACCCCTATCCCGTAACCGTCGCCGGAATAGGTAAGGGGCATTACCGGACTTGTAACTCATGTCAGAACAGTAAAATTTTGAACTTTTTCTTGAAATAAAGATCATTCATTTAAATAAGTACTAAGCACAAACCAGGATAAAATTTAAACTTCTAAGTAAACATTCAAAAGATGCCATTTTCGCATGGCTTATATACATTAACCAAAATATTCTTCCGCCACTAGTCTATTCTATACATGCCATAAGATAATCCAAAACATAGCAGTACCAAGCAGTGGATAGTGATAGTGTGACAAGTTGCTGACGATCCCCGAGCAAAAGGCCAAATTCAACAATCTATAAAACAGAGAAACATAACAACAGAGTAAGCTTTTATAAGCTTAGTAAGTCTTAAGCAAATTAAAAAAAAACTCTTGAACTCAAATATAACCAATTTGTTTATTTGATTGACATATAACATTTCATTTCATATCTATAGTTATCCTCGTCGGACAAATCAAAATGTATATCTCCCAATATCCTATAGTATTTCTCCATAACCAAATACTCACATATTCATATGGCATTTTCATATTTTCTTTTCACTTTACAATCATGATTTAATTCTGATGGGTCTAACATGTACAAGTATTTATCACATACCTGACCAACCGAATTAAAAGTCGATCTTACAATTTTCATATAACCTCTTTCTAGGTATACTACCCTTTTTGGCCGAATATACACAATTACGTAATACACAATAAGCAGATAAATTCTCACTTGATAGTGATCTCTTATAAACATAGGTACATTACATATTTTCACCTAACTTTTCACATTGACCAAATGCACAATAATCATAGAACAGTCTTATTGCTTTACTCACATATGCATCACATAACAACCCTGTGATTTAATCCAAATCAAGCTTAAATATAATCTCAAAATACATACCTGACCAACTTAACACATTGAATGTATTTATTACCAATTGTTACTGTGAAGTCGTATAATCTTATGCTTTACTCGAATCTTTAACGAGACCTTTAGCTCGGATAATCCCCACACGTAGTTATCGGGTCTTACCCGGACATAATCTCCACATGTAGTCATCGGGTCTTACCCGGACATAATCTCCACACGTAGTCATCGGGTCTTACCCGGAATATATTTCCACACGTAGTCATCGGGTCTTACCCGAAATATATTTCCAAGTTTCATGTACATTTAATCACATGTTACAACGTTCACATCGACTGTCATATTTGTAATTCATTTGCCTCATCAAATATCTAATAATACACACCTTTCACATTTGGTCATTCGGCCACAATATATACACATCTCATACATATTTCACACTAGCCATTCGGCTTTACCACATATATATATCTTATACATATTTCATGTTAGCCATTCGGCTTTACCACATATATATATCTCATGCATATTTCATGTTAGCCATTCGGCTTTACCACATATACATATACATATTTCACATTAGCCATTCGGCTTTACCATATATATATCTCATACATATATCATATTAGCCATTCGGCTTTACCACACATATATATATTTCATACATATTTCATGTTAGCCATTCGGCTTTACCACATATACATATCTCATACATATTTCACATTAGCCATTCGGCTTTACCACATATATATATCTCATACATATTTCATATTAGCCATCGGCTTTACCACACATATATATATTTATCTTGTACATCAATTTCAGCAATAGCTTATAAGCAACTCAAATAGTTTCATCAATGTTTACAACAAAACCACACATTCACTACAAGCTGTTTTCCTAAGCAACAGTCATTAAATTATTTGTAACAGGAGCTACGAAACTCCAAATGAAGTGCTGTTAATTTTCCCTGAAAACAGACTCATATATCTTCTATCCATAAAATTTTCAGAATTTTTGGTCTGACCAATCAATACCAGAATTTTTCTTAAAGTTTCTCCTATTTCATTGTTTGACTATACTGATCACTCTTCACTACGAATCGACTTTCTCATTGTACAGAATTCAAAATATGTTCTTGTTTATTTCATTTGAAACTAGACTCATTAAGGAGTCTAAGCATATAAATTTTATCTTATAACAATTTTTTTGTGATTTATAATGATTTTCTAAAAAAAAACAGGGGATTTCGGAGTCATTCTGACACTGTCTCACACAACTTTAAATATCTCTTTATAGGAAATTCGTTTGCTTACACGGTTTCTTTTATAAGAAACTAGACTAATTAAGCTTTGATTACATATTTTATTCAGCCTATAATTCCACACCAACAATTTATGGTGATTTTCTAAAATCACGTTACTGCTGCTGTCCTAAGCAAATTATTACAATTTGCTCTTAAATTTCCAAGTCCAAACACTTATGAACTTACCATTTGAGTTTAAAACATAGCATGGCCACATCATATCTTATTAAATCAACTCATTATGTCCTATTATGATTGAATTTACTCAACGTTTAATCACTTAAAACTTACCTCGGAAGTGGTCGACGACTAGATATCCACGGCTATTCGTTTACTTTCTCTTTTCCCCTATCCGACTTTGATCCTCTTTGCTCTTAAGCTTAAGTAAAACAATAGATTTGCTTCAGTACTTAACTAATATTATTCACTTAACAATCACATTTGGCAATCACATATCATTTAATCTGTATCTAAAACAATAGATTTCAATATGTATCATATTTAATAAAACATGCCATGACTCGATTTCATGCTAATTTAATTTATATCTAATTCACATTCACAAGCAAAGAGTCACTTAATTTATCATGCTTTCTTATACATGAATTTAATCATATTGCGGAATGTCCTTATGTGTACATGGTACATACATAAGGCATATATATATATACCTATATATGACCATTACAATTTAAACATTTAATCATAATCGGCAAGCCTTATTTCAACTATTTAAGGTGCAAACCAATTATGTTATTCATTAACATTTCGTCATATTAAATCTTTGATTAACCAATTTAACACATACCAAAATCCAATCATACATCTAACCTTTATCTCAATGCCAAACCGAGTTATAAGATTATACATTACACTAAGCATATCATTAAACATACCTATTCAATTTAGCTAATTTCATAGCCGATTAATCACCTTACCCCACATTACTCAATGCCGAATATTAACCCAACATCAAAAGTATAATCACCATGAAACTTACCTTAATACACACTTTATCCCATTGCCGAATACATATATATATCATCAAATAAATATTTATTCACATAACAACAATTCATTCACATTTCTATAAATGATCATAATCGGACATTATAAACAAATCAACTAGTTTAGCATTCAAATTCTTCTAACCATTCCTCAATCACTTACTCAATGAACAACAATCCAAGCACATCAAAGCATAGTCGAATGTATCATTCTTCTTAAATTCAAAAATAAATGCATGGGCTAACTTCAAAATCTATTTAACAACTCAACTTTACCAAAATTATCAAGAAATTAAGCCAAACATACCTCCAATTGCTAATATAATTGCCATATGTCTAAGGGCCAACTTTTGTTCTTCTTTGATTCTAAGAATCGGCTATTGAGAGAAAGAATGGATAAAACTCTGTTTTCATCCCCTTTTTTTCCCATTATAAAAACTTTATTTCATATTTTATAAGTCTTTATTTAATTCTTTAACAAAATGTATATAATATCATTTATTAGCTATCATTACAACAAATAAAATACATATTTTCTCACCTAAAACCATCATGGTCGGCCATTATCATGAAAAATGGGGACTTTGACTTGCAAGTCCCCATATTTAATCCATGCAACAATTTGGCCATTTTAAAAATTAACCAACACATTTTTAATGTTTCTCACATAAGCCCTTTTGATTAAATTCGCATTCAATTGACAAAATCAAAGCATCAAAATTTCACACATAAATTGTAACATAAAATAGACATGAAATTTAACAATAAATTATTTGTGTGACTCGGTTTTGTGGTCTCGAAACCACTTCCCGACTAGGGTCAAATTAGGGATGTCACAACTCTCCCCCTCTTTAGGGATTTTCGTCCCTGAAAATCTTACTAGCGACTAGGTTAGGATAACGTCCTCTTATTGAATTATGTCCATATAAACATTAACTCATCGATAACAATTGTAATTCATTACCGATTCCACATCGACTCATAAAATCATCCTCTTATCTTAAAACAAATACATAACATCAACTCACATATTCATAACCCACATGTTCATTCATATATATATAAGCCGTAACATGGCCGAAAGTATACATGTTCTTAAACATCCCAATGAATATCTTTTATAACTTTATCACATCTCAATATTCAACTTAACTCATTTCCAAAGGAAAAGTCAACTTCCACATACCTGAACATTTAGCTCATTTAGCACATTCAATCATAGTTAACGTTACCCGTATACAGTCAATTAGGCATAAAGCTTAATATAATACACTGGCATGAGATTTATTCTAGCGCATAACTCGTATATCCAAAATTATCAAAGATTCATCAAAAATTCTTACAAACTTTCGAATGTCGAAACTTAATCAAAATAATTTCTTGAACAAGATTAACAAAATAGTGTCCATTCAGCAATAGCACACATAACTTCATATACCGAGAATCTCATAGACTAAATCCATAACACATTTTCAACTAAGCACTTAAGTGTACATATAACGTAAATCCATTCCTTAACAACATATCCACCATTTTTTCCCACTTATAACAAAATTACAAAATTAAACAATAATCAATCGTCAATTTATATCTATTAATCCCCAATTCAAACTCAAATACCGAATATCATTATCTAATTAAAATTCAACATCTAACTTCAATTCTACTTCTTAACATTTGTCAATTTAAAGAGCGTCGTACTTGTCTGAGTATGTCATTTACTTAAAGCCATAGTCCAACCATGGTCTTACATGTTATCACATATCGAGTCGATGCCATGTCCTAGACATGGTCTTACACAACATCTCAAATCAATGCCTTCATCCCAGATGAGGTCTTACATGAATCTCATTTCACACACTTAGTGCCCACTGACCGATCTCGCACACATAGTGCTCGGTTGAAGAACTAGCACACACAGTGCCTCAATTACTGATTTCGCACACATAGTGCTCGGTTAAAAGAATTTGCACACACAGTGCCTCTAATCATTCGCACACATAATGCCCATATTCATTCGTTATTACATATTGAAATGACTTAACTAAGTCTATAAAACATCATATATGTACACTTTAAACGTATTCTTTCATTTAACTTTGAATTCATATAGTAATGAACTCTTAAACCTTGCTCGAATCACCGGCATTAAGCCTGCTAGGCACGAAGACCCGAATACACATCACCAGTACAAGACCTGCGGAACTTTAACCCATAAATAATTTCAGCACAAAGGCCTTCGGACCTCAAGTCCGGATTTTGTCCCAAAGACGAATGCCTTCGGGCTTAGCTCGATACATCACCAAAGACGAATGCTCTCTTCGGACTTAGCCCGGATATATCACCAGCACGAATGCTCTTCGGGACTTAGCCCGGATATATCACCAGCACGAATGCTCTTCGGGACTTAGCTCGAATATATCACCAGCACGAATGCTCTTCGGGACTTAGCCCGGATATAACATACTGAACTTTTATGCATAATTATCCATCAAGTATACATTTCACTAATTTATCACATTGGCATTTCATTTGCTTTATTCGTTTACAAGCACATAATGTATAACTTTCATTTGACATTCGATCTATATATACAAGGATCACATATCCACCTAATTCTTACAGTTTATTTTCTAATGATCAATGGGCCATGATTCATATATCATACCTTTATACACAACTATCTCGTAAACAGATTTGAGTAAAGTAAGATCAATGGGCCATGATTCATATATCATACCTTTATAACATGCCATTCTAACTTTTATACTAAACTTAATTACTCAAAACTTACTAAATTTATCACATACCTTAGGGCTTATACTTCTAGTTCGCACATGATATATGCATATCATAAAATTCATTGCATCATTCGAAAATGGCACATAGCAAAATCAACAAGTACATTTCACATAGCATATCATATTTGTAATTCACTCTTTTCTCAATTTTGACACATCATAAGCATGTTCCAATGTTCTCAATACCATCTGCCACAGCTCGTTCAGGATCAAAATTTATCATTATACGAAAAACACATTTTAACTGTCAGAAATCATCACATTATCATTTTATCACTTTATGGCATGTATAGCTAGACTCACACGTGCTACGTTAGTCCTAGAATCGACTAAATCGTAGCTCTGATACCAATAAAATGTAACACCCCTATCCCGTAATCACACCTAATAGGTAAGGGGCATTACTGGACTTGTAACTCATGTCGAAACAAAGAAAATTTTGAACTTTTTCTTGAAATAAAGATCATTCATTTAAATAAGTACTAAGCACAGCCAGGGATAAAATTTAAACTTCTCTAAGTAAACATTCAAAAGATGCCATTTTCGCATGGCTTATATACATTAACCAAAATATTATTCCGCCACTAGTCTATTCTATACATGCCATAAGATAATCCAAAACATAGCAGTACCAAGCAGTGGATAGTGATAGTGTGACAAGTTGCTGACGATCCCCGAGCAAAAGGCCAAATTCAACAATCTATAAAACAGAGAAACATAACAACAGAGTAAGCTTTTATAAGCTTAGTAAGTCTTAAGCAAATTAAAAAAAAAACTCTTGAACTCAAATATAACCAATTTGTTTATTTGATTGACATATAACATTTCATTTCATATCTATAGTTATCCTCGTCGGACAAATCAAAATGTATATCTCCCAATATCCTATAGTATTTCTCCATAACCGAATACTCACATATTCATATGGCATTTTCATATTTGCTTTTCACTTTACAATCATGATTTAATTCTGATGGGTCTAACATGTACAAGTATTTATCACATACCTGACCAACCGAATTAAAAGTCGATCTTACGAATTTTCATATAACCTCTTTCTAGGTATACTACCCTTTTTGGCCGAATATACACAATTACGTAATACAATAAGCAGATAAATTCTCACTTGATAATGATCTCTTATAAACATAGGTACATTACATATTTTCACCTAACTTTTCACATTGACCAAATGCACAATAATCATAGAACAGTCTTATTGCTTTACTCACATATGCATCACATAACAACCTTGTGATTTAATCCAAATCAAGCTTAAATATAATCTCAAAATACATACCTGACCAACTTAACACATTGAACGTATTTATTACCAATTGTTACTGTGAAGTCGTATAATCTTATGCTTTACTTGAATCTTCAACGAGACCTTTAGCTCGGATAATCCCCACACGTAGTTATCGGGTCTTACCTTACATAATCTCCACATGTAGTCATCGGGTCTTACCCGGACATAATCTCCACACGTAGTCATCGGGTCTTACCCGGAATATATTTCCACACGTAGTCATCGGGTCTTACCCGAAATATATTTCCAAGTTTCATGTACATTTAATCACATGTTACAACGTTCACATCGACTGTCATATTTGTAATTCATTTGCCTCATCAAATATCTAATAATACACACCTTTCACATTTGGTCATTCGGCCACAATATATACACATCTCATACATATTTCACACTAGCCATTCGGCTTTACCACATATATATATCTTATACATATTTCATGTTAGCCATTCGGCTTTACCACATATATATATCTCATGCATATTTCATGTTAGCCATTCGGCTTTACCACATATACATATCTCATACATATTTCACATTAGCCATTCGGCTTTACCACATATATATATCTCATACATATTTCATATTAGCCATTCGGCTTTACCACACATATATATATATTTCATACATATGTCATGTTAGCCATTCGGCTTTACCACATATACATATCTCATACATATTTCACATTAGCCATTCGGCTTTACCACATATATATATCTCATACATATTTCATAGTAGCCATTCGGCTTTACCACACATATATATATATCTTGTACATCAATTTCAGCAATAGCTTATAAGCAACTCGAATAGTTTCATCAATGTTTACAACAAAATCACACATTCACTACAAGATGTTTTCCTGAGCAACAGTCATTAAATTATTTGTAACTGGAGCTACGAAACTCCAAATGAAGTGCTGTTAATTTTCCTTGAAAACAGACTCATATATCTTTTATCCATAAAATTTTCAGAATTTTTTGTTTGACCAATCAATACCAGAATTTTTCTTAAAGTTTCTCCTATTTCACTGTTTGACTATACTGACCACTCTTCACTACGAATCAACTTTCTCATTGTACAGAATTCAAAATATGTTCTTGTTTATTTCATTTGAAACTAGACTCATTAAGGAGTCTAAGCATATAAATTTTATCTTATAACAATTTGTGTGTGATTTATAATGATTTTCTAAAGAAAAAAACAGGGGATTTCGGAGTCATTCTGACACTGTCTCACACAACTTTAAATATCTCTTTATAGGAAATTTTTTTGCTTACACGGTTTCTTTTATAAGAAACTAGACTAATTAAGCTTTGATTACATATTTTATTCAGCCTATAATTCCACACCAACAATTTATGGTGATTTTCTAAAATCACGTTACTGCTGCTGTCCTAAGCAAATTATTACAATTTGCTCTTAAATTTCCAAGTCCAAACACTTATGAACTTACCATTTGAGTTTCAAACATATCATGGCCACATCATATCTTATTAAACCAACTCATTATGTCCTATTATGACTGAATTTACTCAATGTTTAATCACTTAAAACTTACCTCGGAAGTGGTCGACGACTAGATATCCACGGCTATTCGTTTACTTTCTCTTTTCCCCTATCCGACTTTGATCCTCTTTGCTCTTAAGCTTAAGTAAAACAATAGATTTGCTTAAGTACTTAACTAATATTATTCACTTAACATTCACATTTGGCAATCACATATCATTTAATCTATATCTAAAACAATAGATTTCAATATGTATCATATTCAATAAAACATGCCATGACTCGATTTCATACTTATTTAATTTATATCTAATTCACATTCACAAGCAAAGAGTCACTTAATTTATCATGCTTTCTTATACATGAATTTAATCATATTGCCGAATGTCCTTATGTGTACATGGTACATACATAAGGCATATATATATATATACCTATATATGACCATTACAATTTAAACATTTAATCATAATCGGCAAGCCTTATTTCAACTATTTAAGGTGCAAACCAATTATGTTATTCATTAACATTTCATCATATTAAATCTTTGATTAACCAATTTAACACATACCAAAATCCAATCATACATCTAACCTTTATCTCAATGCCAAACCGAGTTATAAGATTATACATTACACTAAGCATATCATTAAACATACCTATTCAATTTAGCTAATTTCATAGCCGATTAATCACCTTACCCCACATTACTCAATGCCGAATATTAACCCAACATCAAAAGTATAATCACCATGAAACTTACCTTAATACACACTTTATCCCATTGCCGAGTACATATATATATCATCAAATAAATATTTATTCACATAACAACAATTCATTCACATCTCTATAAATGATCATAATCGGACATTATAAACAAATCAACTAGTTTAGCATTCAAATTCTTCTAACCATTCCTCAATCACTTACTCAATGAACAACAATCCAAGCACATCAAAGCATAGTCGAATGTATCATTCTTCTTAAATTCAAAAATAAATGCATGGGCTAACTTCAAAATCTATTTAACAACTCAACTTTACCAAAATTATCAAGAAATTAAGCCAAACATACCTCCAATTGCTAATATAATTGCCATATGTCTAAGGGCCCCTTTTGTTCTTCTTTGATTCTAAGAATCGGCTATTGAGAGAAAGAATGGATAAAACTCTGTTTTCATCCCCTTTTTTTCCCATTATAAAAACTTTATTTCATATTTTATAAGTCTTTATTTAATTCTTTAACAAAATGTATATAATATCATTTATTAGCTATCATTACAACAAATAAAATACATATTTTCTCACCTAAAACCATCATGGTCGGCCATTATCATGAAAAATGGGGACTTTGACATGCAATTCCCCATATTTAATCCATGCAACAATTTGGCCATTTTAAAAATTAACCAACACATTTTTAATGTTTCTCACATAAGCCCTTTTGATTAAATTCGCATTCAATTGACAAAATCAAAGCATCAAAATTTCACACATAAATTGTAACATAAAATAGACATGAAATTTAACAATCAATTATTTGTGTGACTCGGTTTTGTGGTCTTGAAACCACTTCTCGACTAGGGTCAAATTAGGGATGTCACAGAAGTAGCTGAACCCTAACTTTCTTTTCTTTGCTCTTTTCTTTTGTTTAAGTTTTAGTCATGAAAATAATAATATAAACATGGTTTCTTATTATATGTTTTATTATAAAATCATAAAATCATATATAACATACCCATTACTATCCACCGTTTCTTTAAATGGGCTAATTGCAACATAAAGGCTTCCATTTAGAAAGCCACTAACAATTCGGCCCTTATGCTTTTAACTATCAAATTTTTAATTTACGCAATTAAGTCCTTTTATTTAATCAGGCACTAAAACGAAAAAATTAAGTCATGAAAATTTCACAGATATAAATTCACACATAATAAACACAGAAAATGATTTTTAAATATTTTTTAGACTCAGATTCATGGTCCCAAAACTACCGTTCCGATTAGGGTCTAAATCGGGCTGTTACAGGTGTGGAAAATAGCCTAAGTTTTGACCACACAGGCAGAGACACGGCTGTATGTCCCAACCGTGTGGAGGACACAGCCTCTGGACATGGGCATGTGCCTTGGCCGTGTGCCCTTAAATGGTTGTTTACTTCATAAACAAAGAGTTACATGGGCTGAGGACAAAATATGAAAAAAATTTCTTAAGTATTGTAAACCTTCAGAAGTTTATGGTTTAGTCCCGAACCACCCTTGAAGTTTGTTTTGGGCTTCGTAGACCCAAATAAGGGAATATGTCTATGTGATTGAATGTTTCGAAATATGAATGAAATTTTATGGCTCGGTTTTCAGGATTGATTGTGTTTAAGTCTGGTAAAGCCTCGTATCCTGTCCTAGCGTCGGACACAGATAAGGGGTGCTCCATACACTATTTATAAATCACATTCAACATGTAACACCCTTTACCCGAGACCATCGCCAGAGTCGAGCACGAGGCGTTACCGGACTTAGCTTACTAATTTGGGACATAAAAATTTGCTTTTAAAATTAATTTAGTTTCATTCATTCAATATGTTATTAAAAAGGGTCCTCGAGACCCTAAAACATGAAATTGAAACGGTTCGGGAACAAGCCAGAATCAATAAAAATTTTCCGATCACTTTAACAAATCAAAACAATTTATTTCATCTTTCATAAATAAACTGTCCATCTGCGTCATAGTCACTAAATAAATCATAACCAGAGTTACGAAACTCGAAATCTAAATTCGTAAATTTTATCTGAAACTAGAATCATATATCTTCTTACTAAATTTTTTTTTCAAAATTTTTGGTCTAGCTAATTAGTACAGTTTATTAGTTAAAATTTCCCCTGTTTCAGTGTTTGGCTACTCTAACCTCTATTCACTATGAATTAATTTTCTCCCTATACAAAATTCAAATAACCATGATGTTTAATTTCTTTAAAAGTAGACTCAATAAGTAATCTATACATATAAAGTATAACTCCTAATTATGTTTTTACAATTTTTAGTGAATTTCTAAAGTCAGAACAGGGTATTCAGAAATTACTCTGACCCTGTCTCACAAAAATTTAAATATCTCATAAAATTCAACTCCTTTATTTACTCTGTTTCTTTCATATGAAAATAGACTCAATAAGCTTTAATTCTCTATCTCATTCACTATAAAATCCATTTATACTATTTTTAGTGATTTTCCAAATTCAAGTCATTATTGTTGTCCGATACTATTTTAAAGCTAATTTCACCTTTTTCATGATTTCCATGGAATAACTAGCATTTAGGCATACATAACACCAAAACATGTCCTTGATTAGCCATTCCAATAGCTAATCATTATCAAGCATTTACATACCATTCATTATCCATATCATAAGATCATACACACAAAATAGCTACGATGCTATACATGCCATACTCAAAATGAAACGTCTAGCTATACCAAAATAATCCTTGTGATAGTGTGCCGGACCTCCGACGTACTTTATGATCCCTGAGTTAGCTTGACAAAACTATAACAAGAAGGAAAATAAATGGGGTAAGCATTAAGCTTAGTAAACTTTCATGCAAATAAATAACAACATTCATAAGAATTATCTTACTACTTGGCATGACACTACTTAATGCAACTTCATTAATTGTCATAGACATATTTTAAATTTCTTCACTTACTCACTTACTTAAATACTTACTTACTTAATCAAATTTATTAATACATTTTACTTACCTTTTTCCTTATCAATCATACATGAACATTATATACTTACCTTTTGTAACCGCCCTAATTTGACCCTAGTCGGAATGTGGTTTCGGGACCACAAAACCGAGTCATAAAATCTATTAAAAATTAATTTTCATATCTTCTATGTGTGATAGTGCATGTGTGAAAAAATTTTGATGTTTTAATTTAGTCATATGAATGTGAATTTCACTTGAAAGGACTTTGTTGAGAAACTTAGAAAATATGTTAGGTAAATGTGTGGGGACCAAATAATTTCAAAGTATGAAAGTTTGGGTTTGCATGTCAAAATGCCTAATATGCATTAAGTGGCCGGCCAAGTAATTATGTCTCTCCACTAAGTTTAATTTAATTATAATATTATATTGATAAGTGATTAAAACATCATAAATAATATGAATTAAGAATAAAAAGATTAATAAAAGAAGAAATTGAAACATAAGTGTTCATCTTCTTCTTCTTGCAAAACCGAAACAAAAGGAAAAAAAAAGAAATTACACTAAGGCAATTTGGCACCTTCTTTTGCTAGTTAGAGGTAAGTTTTGAAGTGATTTTGAAATCTTTTTATATGTTTAAGTTAATTGTTAAATGCATTTCTTGGCCATGTCAAGAAAATCAAATTTCTATGGTGGTTTGGGCACTAGGCCGTGTATCAAGATGTTGGAATTAGAGGTTGTTTTCATGTTGTATTGAATAAGTAGATGTTAGAATGAGGTTAAACTTGTTGAATTGTTAGTTGGGTAATACTTTGTGCATTCGGCCATATGGGGTTTAAATGGAATGTTCATTTTATTTTTTTACTTTCTTGTATGAGAAATGATTCAAATAAGTGTTAAGGCCGAATGAGTCATGGTTTATAAGTTGAAATGCAAAATTCATATTTATGGGGTAATTTGAGAAATTGACCGAGACATGGCTGAAGGAATAAGATTGATATTTTTATGTTTTATGAGTGAAAGGCATAATGAAAATTGAGTAAGTTTAATGTGCATATTTTAGTTTAAGTGTTATGGAGAATTTGGCTAAAATAGTTTGGTATGTGTGTTTGCCAAATTTAAATTAAGATTGTTTGAGTGATTACAATGGGCATTAAGATGTTGAACTCATGAAATTAAAAGTATATGAGCTGGATAGTATTTAAATGAATACTAGCCGAAAATGAACTTAGCTAATTAATTGACAAATTGTATGGAAAGAAAAAATGGTTTAATAAATTTGATGATCGGTTTTAGTTATTAGGTGATAAATCATGAATATTTAAATGTTATATTGTTATGGCTTGGTTAATATTAGATGGAATATCGTATCTGTGTGTGTGTCTATGAGGAATGAATATAAATTGGGGCTACGATGATTGAGTTATTTTATTTGCTTAGTTGGAGCACAAGATCAAAGGGAGCCAAGTTCGGCAAAAGGGAAAGCGAAAGCGGTTGAGTAGCCAATCAGAGTTGTTCATTCGACTAAAAAGTAAGTCCTTAAGTAATTTAAGCTACGGTTAACATTGCACATAAATGGCACAAAAGAAGTTGGATAAGAAACCATGGTATGTATGAGTTTTTGAAAATCGAATGTGAAAATATTGACATATCTATGATATTGTGGTAGCTATAGATAAGAAAATACAGCACTATGTGTGCAAGGCTATGCGGCACTATGTGTGCAAAAACTACGTGGCACTATGTGTGCGAGAAAACGTGGCACTATGTGTGCGAATAAGTAAGAGCACTATGTGTACGGACTTTTAAATTGAGCAATAAGTGTGTGATATTGATCGTGGAGCACTACTTGTGCAAATGAAAATTCATTAAAACATTAAATTGGGAGTAATGAAATGTGCATGGATACTAGACATGGGATTTGATTCTAATATGTGTATTAATATATAATGCTTGGGAAGAGAGAAAGAAGAGAAAGGTAATCAGCTCAATTAGTATATAATTGAACAAAGTTATAAAGTAGTGATAAATGAATCTAAATGGATTGGAGATAGAATTGATAGATGGAGCGGCTTGGTTTGTGCTTTATTTAAATAATTGGATATTGTATGTCATTTACATATACGCCAATGATTTGTATATAACATTTACCATGGTATTTTCAATTTGTGATTAAATGGTGTAGGAGTACACAGTGAATTCGGGTAAGTATGTACCAAATTCATAATGTACGTATGTGACATAAGATTTCCTTGTGATATCATGGTTGAATTCGGCTAGTATTGGATTGAAATTTTATTTTGCTAAGATAATCGGGTTATTACATTCTTGAAATTTCTTAGGACTGACTGAGTTAATAACTCACTTGGTGTGTTTATTGGTTTTGTATAGATCATCTTGTTGAGGAAAGCTTGGAACCGTTACGAAGTCATCACATCTTTTGACAACCTTTTTGGTACTTTTGTTTAATACTCTAGTAGACATTATGGCATGTATAGGATAATATTTTGGGAGGTTTGCTATTTTGATAGTATTGTATATAAAGCCATACGAATATGGCTAAAGTTCTATGTATGGATTTGATAATGGTTTAGATATAAATCTTGAAGTATTAATCAACTTGACATATAAGTTCATATTTGTGATATGAGTGTCATTATGTTATGCTTGAACTAACATGTTAAGCATTTGAGATATATATATTATGTATGTGTATTCGGTCAAGAGGAGAAAAAAAATCACCAAATGAATAGAAAAGTTTTAGTTGTATGATGTTATTCATTAAGCTCAAGACTTTACACCTACCCTTTTGTATGCGCATACTATAGAAGTTACTCATGGAAACATGCTATTATTGTTATAATTATTTAATTACATTGGATTCGAAATTATTGAAACTTAAAAGTGAAAACCTGATTCTTATGTACGCAAAGTGTTCTATAGAGGAGTTGAGCAGGTTATGTTATGTGACCCTACTCCAGCAATGGATACGGGTATTTGGGTGTTACACCTTTGCTCTTCTAGCATGAACTTGTCTTACCTTTTTAACATAACTCGTCTTACCTTACCTTACCTTGATATTCTCTTTAAATTTTCCTGTTGAACCACTTGGAATACTAAGGATACACGGGTACCTTACCATTGTCATGACTTGTCATGGTCTTACGTGGTATCCTTTTGAAACTTACCATTGCCATGTCTTGACATGGTCATACACGGTATCCTTGCCTTATGAACTCACCAATGCCATGCCTTGGCATGGTCTTACATGGTATCATTAAACCCTAATGTCATGACATTTGTATTCTACACATTCCTAAGGTTCAACCGGGACTTTCTGAAATTACTTCTCCATCAATTCATGCTTGAGTCTTCTTTGAGTAATTTAATAACATAAATATAAACATGCTGGAAATTATTTAAATTAACATAAAATAATAGAATATTGCATTTATTTACCGCAAACTTACCTCGAAACAAAATACGATCAACTATATCGATTTAGTCCACTATCTTTTTCTTTCCCCGGTCTAACTCTGGATTTTGTTCTTCTTGATCTATAATCACAAATTTAGCTTATTTAATACTCACATTTATTGAAACAGTCCTTGACTCAAACTTTGGAAAAATTATACTTTTGCCCCTAATTTTTTACATATTTACACTTTTGCCCCAAGGCTCAGAAATTAAACTTCATCCTATTTTCTTATGTTTTATGACATGATGATCATTTTTTCGTTCTATGGCAACATCAAATTCTCACTCTAACATGTACTTATGAACATTAGGTATTTTTACCGATTATGTCGTTTTACTTGTTTTCACGTAAAATCACTTAGCAAAAGTTGTTTAACACAATTTCAAGCTTCATATTCGACCATAAAACATTAAAATAAACACATTTCACCTATGGATATTTGTCCAAATATAAACCCTATGTTAAATTATTGCTAGAATAAGCTTAATCAAGTTACCGGGACTCCAAAAACGTAAAGAACATTCAAAATGGGGCTAAAACGGACTTACAATCGAGCTTGGAAGCTTGAAAACCATAGCTATGTCTTCCTCATGTGAAATTCAGCCAAGGGGTTGAAGATGGACAAAAATTGACTTTTAATTTTGTTTTTAATTCATTTTAATAACTAAATGACCAAAATGCCCTTAATTAAAAACTATGGTGTTTTATCTTCCTTTAGCTATTTTTGTCCAAACTAGTATAATGGTCTAATTACTATACAAGGACCTCCACTTTAAAAACCCATTACTTTCAAGTAATTAGTACCTTTGTGAACTAGAATACACATTTTACAACTTTTGCAATTTAGTCCTAGGTACCAAATTAAACCCTCTATCGATAAAATTTCTAAACGAAATTTTCACACAATCATGCAATCATGCCATAGACCTTAAAATGATAATAAAATAAATTTTTATACCTCAGATTTATGGTTTCATAACTACTATTTCTTTTAGGTCCTATTTCGGGATGTTACATTTCTCCCCACTTTAGGGATTTTTGTCCCCGAAAATCTTACCTGTGAAGAGATTTGGGTACTGGTTCGTATAGCCTCCTCAGGATCCCATGTAGCCTCATCTACCCCATGTCTGTTTCATAATACTTTCACAAGTGCAATACTTTTGTTCCTTAATTGCTTTACCTCTCGAGCTAGAATCTTTACCGGTTCTTCACCGTAAGTCATGTCTGGCTGAATCTCAACCTCTGTCTGGGAAATCACATGTGTCAGATTTGAACGATAACGATGTAGCATAGATACATGAAATATATCATGAATCTTCTCTAACTCAATCGGTAAAGCTAACGAATATGCTAATGGTCCGACTCTCTCAATCACTTCAAACGGTCCAATAAAACGTGGACTTAGTTTGCCTTTCTTACCAAATCTGAGAACTTTCTTCCACAGGGATACTTTTAAAAACACTTTGTCACCAACTTGATACTCAATCTCTTTTCTCTTCAAATCTGCATACGACTTCTGTCTGTCTGAAGCTACTTTCAAGCAATCCCTGATGAATTTTACTTTCTCTTTCGTTTCTTTAACTAGATCAACCCCGTAAATTTGATTTTCCTTAAGCTCTGTCCAATACAAAGGTGTGCGACATTTACGTCCATACAAAGCTTCATAAGGTGCCATCTTCAAACTCGACTGATGACTATTATTGTAGGCAAACACTACTAATGGTCAGTACTTTTCCCAACTACCTTGAAATTACAGTACACAACATCTAAGCATATCTTCAAGTACCTGAATAACTCTCTTTGACTAACCGTCAGTCTAAGGATGGAAAGCTGTACTAAAACTCAACTTTGTGCCCAAAGCTTCCTGTAACTTCTTCCAAAACCGTGAAGTAAATCTCAGATCTCTGTCTGAAATGATCGATAATGGTACCCCAGGTAGTCTGACTATCTCTGAAATATACAACTCGACCAACTTGTCAAGTGAATAATCCATACGAATTGGGATAAAATGTGCCGACTTCGTTAACTTATCAATCACAACCCATACTACATCTTTCTTTCTCGGTGTCAACGGTAACCCTATCAAAAAATCCATAGTAACTCGGTCCCATTTCCACTCAGGGACTAGCACAGGCTGCAATAAACCTAAAGGTACCTAATGTTCGACCTTTACTTGCTGACAGATCAAGTATCTAGAAACAAACTCTAAAATGTCCCTTTTCATTCCTACCCACCAGTTCATTTTCTTCAAATCATTATACATCTTTGTACTACCTGGATGAATAGACAAAGAACTACTATGTGCTTCCTGTAAGATCTTTTGAATAAGCTTATCATTCTTCGGTACACATACCCTGTCTCTGAACATCAAACAACCGTCAGAATTGATCTGAAAATTTGACTCTATATCCGACTCACACTAAGCTCTTTTGGCTAGCAACTCACTATCATTTTTCTGAGCTTCACAAATTTCTTCAAGAAACATCGGTTTAGCTCTCAACTCAGCTAAGATAAAATCATCATCTGATAAGGCTAGACTAGTGTTCAAAGCTCTTAATGCAAACAAAAATTTCCTATCAAAGCATCAGCAACAACGTTTGCCTTACCTAGGTGATAATTGATCACTAGCTCATAACCTTTAATCAACTTTAGCTATCTTCTTTGCCTCAAATTTAAATCTTTTTGAGTCATCAAATATTTCAAACTTTTGTGATCAATGAATATTCGGTACTTCTCACCATACAAATGATGTCTCCAGATCTTCAGCACAAAAACAATGGCAGCTAGCTCTAAATCATGTGTTGGATAGTTCTTCTCATGTGGCTTTAGCTGTCTAGAGGCATAAGCAATTACCTTTCCTTCCTGCATAAGTACACAACCAAGTCCATTCAAGGACGCATCGCTATAAATCACAAACTCCTTACCTGGTTCTGGTTGTACTAAAACAGGAGTTTCAGTCAATAATGCCTTTAACTTGTAAAAACTCTGTTGACCCTTCTCAGTCCATTCACACTTGACATCCTTTTGTAGCAATCTTGTCAGCGGGGTAGCTATCATGGAAAATCCCTCTACAAATCGTCTATAATATCTGGCAAGACCAAGAAAACTTCTAACTTCTGATACATTTCTAGGAGGCTTCCAATCAACAATAGCTGAAATCTTACTCGGATCAACCTTGATACCTTCACCTAAGACAATATGTCTAAGAAAACCAACTTCTCGTAACCAGAACTCACTTTTGCTGAACTTGGCATACAACTGATTATCTCTCAGAATCTGTAAAACTATCCTCAAATGCTCTGCATGCTTAGTCTCATCATGAGAATAAATCAATATATCATTAATGAACACAACTACAAACTTATCCAAGTACGGTCTGAAAATTTGATTCATTAAGTCCTTGAAAATGGCAGGAGCATTAGTTAAGCCAAATGGCATCACAAGGAACTCATAATGACCATACCTAGTCCAGAAAGCAATCTTCGGGACATCTGACTCTTTAACTCGTAATTGATAGTATCTGGATTTCAAATCTATCTTGGAGAACACAGTGGCTCCCTTCAATTGATCAAACAAATCATCAATTCTAGGTAGTGGATACTTGTTCTTTACTGTTACCTTGTTAAGCTGCCTATAATCTATGTACAATCTCATCAATTCATCTTTCTTTTTCACAAATAGTACTGGTGCACCCTATGGTGAACTACTGGGTCTTGCAAAGCCTTTATCTGTTAATTCTTGCAACTGAGCTTTCAATTCTTTCAATTCCAACGGGGCCAGCAATAGAAATGGGTGTGGTACCTGGAATCAACTCAATACCATACTAAACTTCTCTAACAGGAGGCAAACCTGGTAGTTCTTCTGGAAACACATCGGGAAACTCACATACCATAGGCACTGATTCAATTTTCAATTCTAGATTTTTAGTGTTCAACACAAAAGCAAGATAAGCTTCATACCCTTTTCTCAAACATTTCTGAGCAAACATAACAGAAATCATGGCAAATGAACTATCTGACTCTTCTGAATTAACCTGAAGAATTTCACTATTTTCACATTTCAACTGAATGAATTTCTTTCCACAATTCACTATCACATCATATGTAGTCAACCAATCCATACCAAGAATCACATCAAACTCATCAAATGGAAATAGCATGAGATTGGCCGGAAAACAGTAGCCTTTGATCATCAAAGGGCAATTTCTACATACTTTATCTACTAATACATGCTTGCCTAATGGATTCGATACTTTAATCACAAATTCTGTAGATTCTATAGGCATACTCATACTAGGCATCAATTTCATGCAAACATATGAATGGATCAAACCCGGATCAATCAAAGCAATAACTCTAGTATTATGGAGAGAAAATGTACCCGTAATCACATCGGGGGAGGATGCCTCTTTGCGAGCACGGATAGCATAGGTCCTCGCAGGTGCACTAACATCTGGCCTCACTGCTGAATCTCTAGATGCACCTCTATTACTTGCCCCAGCTCCCAGATTTCTCAGCGGTCTGCCTCTGACAAGAGTATTGCCTGATCTTACACTCGGTATTGCTTCCCTTTTAATCATCTCGGGACACTCCTGAATAAAATGGTCTGGTGCACCACATCGGAAACAACCTGTCTCAGTTGCACTCAGTCTCGACTGGGCGACGTCGACCACATTAGAGACACTTTGGTCTATCAGGCTGAACACTGTCAACACTTGCAATCGAAGTGGTTTGAGCTTTCAGACTCATAAATCTTCTGCCTCTGTTTCGGGTAGAATATCCAGCTGAAAAATTAGATTTAGTGGAGAACTCTCTAGTCCTCTTGGGTGTAGACTGAAATGACTTGCTCATTAGTCTTTTCTTCATGTCTTGCGTCTCAATTTCAACTTTGCCCTTTCTTTTTAATAGATCCTCTACCTTATAGGCTCTCTCAACTAGGACAACAAATTCTTTTATTTTTAGGACACCAACCGACAATCGGATATCATCATTAAGCCCTTCCTCAAATCTTTTGCACATAATAGCATTTGCAGACACACACTCTCGAGCATAATTGCTGAGTCTGACAAACTCGCGCTCATATTCAGTCACTGTCATATTGCCCTATTTCAACTCTAGAAACTCTTTTCTTTTCTGGTCAACAAAGCTCTGGCTGATGTACTTTTTACGAAATTCCCCTGAAAGAAATCCCAAGTGACTCTCTCTTTCGGTACAACTAATACAAGTGTCTTACACCAATGGTAGGCTGAATCTCTAAGAAGTGATACAACACATTTCATACATTCCTTAGGTGTGTAGGATAACTCATCAAAGACTCTGATAGTATTCCCGAGCCAAAATTCTGCCCTTTTTGTATCATCATCTTTTGTAGCTTGAAACTCTTCGGCTCCTTGTATTTTAATTTTATCAACTATTGGTTTTTCTCTTATAACCGTACCTGTGACTGGGGGAGCTACATGGGTGGTCTGATGATCATGAGGGGGTGGAGGTCTAACAGCCGGATTCGTACGAATGAACTTGGCAAACCTTTCATTCATAGTTTGGAAGAAGGCTTCTCGAGCCCTTTCTCTCTGACTAACTGTAACGGGCCTTTCACTACTATTTGGTGGCACCGTCCCTTCTACGAGAGTGGGTGCGTTACTCTCTACATCATCTGCACCATCTTGTTCAGGATCCATAACTATAAAAGAAAACATTTTAAAATCCTCAAGAGTCGTCAGACTATCAACATATAAGTATGGCATGTAAAGCTAGATTCTTACTCATACTAAATATTCTGAAAACTGACTAAAATTTTGCTCTGATACCAATAAATGTAACACCCCTTACCCGAGACCGTCGTCGGAGTCGAGCACGAGGCGTTACCGGACTTAGCTTACTAATTCGGGACATAAAAATTTGCTTTTAAAATTAATTTAGTTTCATTCATTCAATATGTCCTTAAAAGGGGTCCTCGAGACCCTAAAACATGAAATTGAAACGGTTCGGGAACAAACCAGAATCCAAAATTTTTTTCGATCACTTAAACAAATCAAAACAATTTATTTCTTTTTTATAAATAAACTATCCATCTGCGTCATAGTCACTAAATAAATCATAACTCGAGTTACGAAACTCGAAATCCAAATACGTAAATTTTCTTTGAAACTAGACTCATATATCTTCTTACTAAATATTTTTTTAAAAAATTTTGGTCTAGCCAATTAGTACAGTTTATTAGTTAAATTTTCCCATGTTTCAGTGTTCGGCTGCTCTGACCTCTATTCACTACAAATTAATATTCTCCCTGTACAGAACTCAAATAACCATGCCGTTTATTTCCTTTAAAATTAGACTCAATAAGGAATCTATAAATATAAATTATAACTCCTAATTATTTTTTTACAATTTTTAGTGAATTTCTAAGTTTAGAACAGAGGATTCAGAAATCACTCTGACCCTATCTCACCAAAATTTAAATATCTCATAAAATACAACTCCTTTATTTACTATGTTTCCTTCATATGAAAATAGGCTCAATAATATTTAATTCTATATATCATTAACTATATAAATCCATTTCTACTATTTTTAGTGATTTTTCAAATTCAAGTCATTACTGCTATCTGATACTGTTTTAAAGCTAATTTCACCTTTTTCATGATTTCCATGGAATAACTAGCATTTAGGCATACATAACACCAAACATGTCCTTGATTAGCCATTCCAATAGCTAATCATTATCAAGCATTTACGTACCATTCATTAGCCATATCATAAGATCATACACACAAAATAGCTACGATGCTATACATGCCATACTCAAAATGAAACGTCTAGCTATACCAAAATAATCCTTGTGATAGTGTGCCGGACCTCCGACGTACTTTAAGATCCCCGAGTTAGCTTGACAAAACTATAAAAAGAAGGAAAATAAAGGGGGTAAGCATTAAGCTTAGTAAGTTTGCATGCAAATAAATAACAACATTCATAAGAATTATCTTACAACTTGGCATGATACTACTTAATGCAACTTCATTAATTGTCATAGACATATTTTAAATTTCTTCACTTACTCACTTACTTAAATACTTACTTACTTAATCAAATTTATTAATACATTTTACTTACCTTTTTCCTTATCAAGCATACATGAACATTATATACTTACCTTTGCTCTTCTAGGATGAACTTGTCTTACCTTTTTAACATAACTCGTCTTACCTTACCTTACCTTGATATTCTCTTTAAATTTTCCTGTTGAACCACTTGGAATACTAAGGATACATGGGTACCTTACCATTGCCATGACTTCTCATGGCCTTACGTGGTATCCTTTTGAAACTTACCATTGCCATGTCTTGACATGGTCTTACATGGTATCCTTGCCTTATGAACTCACCAATGCCATGCCTTGGCATGGTCTTACATGGGACCTTTGCCTTCTAGTAACTTATCAATGCCATGTCTTGACATGGTCTTACATGATTTCCTTGCCTTAGAAACCTTACCAATTTCCATCCCTTGGCATGGTCTTACATGGTATCCTTAAACCCTAATGTCATGACATTTGTATCCTACACATTCCTAAGGTTCAACCGGGACTTTCTGAAATTACTTCTCCATCAATTCATGCTTGAATCTTCATTGAATAATTTCATAAAATAAATATACACATGCTGGAAATTATTTACATTAACATAACATAATAGAATATTTCATTTACTTACCGCAAACTTACCTCGAAACAAAATACGATCAACTATATCGATTTAATCAACTATCTTTTTCTTTCCCCGGCCTAACTCCAAATTTCATTCTTCTTGATCTATAATAACAACTTTAGCTTATTTAATACTCACATTTATTAAAACAGTCCTTGACTCAAACTTTGGCAAAATTACACTTTTGCCCCTAAACTTTTTCATATTTACACTTTTGCCCGAAGGCTCAGAAATTAAACTTGATCATATTTTCTTATGTTTTATGACATGATGATCATTTTTCCATTCTATGGTAACATCAAATTCTCACTCTAACATGTACTTATGAACATTAGGTATTTTTACCGATTATGTCGTTTTACTCGTTTTCACGTAAAATCACTTAGGAAAAGTTGTTTAACACAATTTCAAGCTTCATATTCTACCATAAAACATCAAAATAAACACATTTCACCTATGGGTATTTTTCCAAAATAAGCCCTAGGTTAAATTATTGCTAGAATAAGCTTAATCAAGTTATCAGGACTCCAAAAACGTAAAGAACATTAAAAACGAGGCTAAAATAGACTTACAATCGAGCTTGGAAGCTTGAAAAACCCTAGCTATGTCTTCCTCATGTGAATTCAGCCAAGGGGTTGAAGATGGACAAAAATAGGCTTTTAATTTTATTTTTAATTCATTTTAATAACTAAATGACCAAAATGCCCTTAATTAAAAACTATGGTGTTTTATCTTCCTTTAGGTATTTTTGTCCAAACTAGTATAATAGTA
This sequence comes from Gossypium longicalyx, assembly GCA_025698465.1. Classification (NCBI taxonomy): domain Eukaryota; kingdom Viridiplantae; phylum Streptophyta; class Magnoliopsida; order Malvales; family Malvaceae; genus Gossypium; species Gossypium longicalyx. Next base: position 32,956,776 of record CM046998.1, on the reverse strand, counting down.
TAATTACTATCCAAGAACCTCGACTTTATAAACCCATTACTCACAAGTACTTAGTACCTTTGTGAACTAGAACACACATGTTACAACTTTTGCAATTTAGTTTTAGGTACTAACTTGAACCCTCTATCGATAAAATTTCTAAACGAAATTTTCACACAATCATGAAATCATGCCATAGACCTTAAAATGATAATAAAATAAATTTTTCTACCTCATATTTGTGGTTTCGTAACCACTATTCCGTTTAGGCCCTATTTCGGGATGTTACACAACATGTACAACCACACGCACACTTAACTAATTATAACATGTAACTTACTCAACCATTCACATTTAGTATTTGCCACACTTACTTATCACACATTCAGTTATCCAACCCAAAAAAGCATGCACATCCATGTAATGCTTCATCATAGACTTATAACATAGCAAATATTGGCCACACTAAATGGCCTTATACAACGATGACCTTCAATTAGCATAGACCAATATTCTAGGCCAACTCATAATATCATGTACACAATAACCAAATCCCTATACATGCCATACACTTAAAATGCTATAAAATCATTGATACCCATCAATAGCTTGTTAGTGTGATAGGATCTCCGACGACCTCCAACTCGAGCTAGCATCTGTGTTACGATAGGAAAAAGGAAAGGAAGAGAGAATAAGAATATTTCTTCGTAAGTAGGTATGTAAAGAATAAACAATTTATTAACATGCTTTTAACAATCCTCATAATATGTTCTCAAGATAATGCAATCATAATTGCACAAAGTTCCACTATTCACTTATGTTCATATCAAGCTGTCTAGGCGAGTTATAGTTACTAAATTATTTATATCTTGAGCTACTAAACTCCAAATTAAAATCTGCTAATTTTCCTTGAAACTAGACTCACATATCTTCTTACCATAAATTTTCAGAACTTTTGGTCTAGCCAATAAGTACAGTTTATTTTTTAAAGTCTTCCCTGTTCTGCTGTTCGATAGTTTTGACCCTTCTTCACTAAAAATTAATTATCTCCTAATACAAGATTTGGATGATGTTTTTGTTTGTTTCTCTTAAAAATATACTCATTAATAATTTTTAACATATAAATTATAACCCATAATTATTTTTATACAATTTTTAATGATTTTCCAAATTCACAACAGGGGATTCCAAAATCATTCTGACCTTGTTTCACAAAAATTCAAATATCTCATAATATGAAATTCTTCTGCTCACACCGTTTCTTCTATGTGAAATTAGACTCAGTAAGCTTTAATTTCATATTTTACTCTAATTCGATTTCCACAATTTTTGGTGATTTTTCAAAGTTATACAACTGTTGCTATCCAAAAACTGTTTTATTGCTAATTTTACTCTTTCATTTAGACGTACATAATACCAAAGCATATCCATAGCTAGTCATTATCAAATATTTACATGCCATTAATTGGCCAATTTAACCTATACATCAACAACAAAGACTTAAACATATCATGTCTCAATTTAATTTGATCTAAAAGCCTCACACATGATCATAAATCAATTTTACCACATAGTTACACATCATAAGTATAGACCTACGATTACAAGGTCATGACAAGATCATTCTCATAGATATGACTTACTTATTTACATTCTTACCAAATGTTCAATAATCACAAAGTGTTTACACAGACAGTCTCGTAGAAATCATGAACTTACAATGTCATGAAGTCAATGTTTGTAAAATTTAAGTACATTCCTGTACCAATTCATAACATAATCATAACCTTTCACATCTTTAGCATAAACTTTAAATTACCCGTTGAACCACTTGGAATACGAAAGGATATCCGATAAGCCTCACACAATAGGGTAAAATGTCGATGCCATGTCCTAGACATGGTTTTACATTGGCTCACATGTTGAGGCCGATGCCGTGTCCCAAACATGGTCTTACACTAGCTCTTATCTCAATGCCGATGCTATGTCCCAGACATGGTCTTACATCGGCTCTCATAATGTGGCCGATGCCATGTCCCAGACATGGTCTTACACTAGCACACATATTAACACCGATGCCAGACATGGTCTTACACTGGTTCTCATAATGTGGCCGATGTCATGCCCAGACATGGTCTTACACTAGTACACATATCACATGTTCGCATTTCCATGGTCCAACCATGGTCTTTTCCGTAGTCTCCTTGAAGCATGTTCTAGCCATTTCTACCCTTATTTTAAGCTAAGGTTCATGTTCATAAACTTACCCATGTGTGACATGTTTGTATTTTGGTGTTTAATGGAGGAATATGAAAGTTTGATGTATGATAAACATATTTTTGTCAAGTGGTTTTCCATGAAAGCACCTAAAAAGGGACCAAGTTGTAAAAGTTGTAAAAGTTGTAAAAGTGGGTAGTAGAAAAGTGAAATAAAGGAAAATGTGGGCTGTTATAGGCTAGATTATAACTCAGCTAGGCTTGGGAAATCAAGGGAATGCATGTATTTCATTATACGAGCCTAGGGACTAAAACGTAAAAATGTATAAAGTTAGGGGTAAAAAGGTAATTTTGTCATAGAGTAAGTTTTCGGGCTGAAATTAAAGATTGTGATGAATTAATAATTTTATTTGTTTATATAGACTCGGAAAAACCAATTCCAGAAGTAGACCGTGTAAAACAAAAGGTTTCGAAATAGTCAAAATCCAAACCCGAGACATCATTCAAGTAAGTTCGTGTAACCTAATTGGATGTTTATGCATGTTGACTTTAATTGTTGTGTTAAATTGAATGTGAAATGTATAAATAATGAATTTTATGAAAATGCTCATAATTCTGAAATTGATTGAAAAATGGGGTAAAATCTGTTGAGTATGGATTTCCGATGGATAGGTCACTTCTCACAAGAAATGAGATCCTGCATGTGTTGCAGAAAGGATTTATCCCAGACGGGAAATCCATTGATCTCATTATGGAAAGGATTTAGCTCGGACGAGTAATCCTGAAACGAGCTTATCGAGTATACGTTTTAATTAGGATTTAGCCTGGACTGGTAATCTTAGTTGACTGGATTTAGCTTGGACTGGTAATCCAGATTAGACTCTGTAGGGAATTCTATCATATAAAGGATTTAGCCTGGACTGGTTATCCGATAAAGCCCTTAGAGTACATGGAACAACTAGAATTTAGCCTGGACTGGTAATTTTGCTGTAAGAGGTGTGGCTCGAGAGTGTACCAGATAAGGTACTACTGGAGATAAATTGACGGTTAATAAAATAGTACACCTAGAGTGTACTAAGTGATGAAATATCCATCAGGAATTTAGTGATTCACCGGATAAAACATTTGTAAATGACATGAGGAATACAAAATTGAAAATGAATATGATGTGATGAGCTCATTTATGGATCTTGAAAATTATGTGACTAACTTGTTCCTTGAGTGCATGTGTTTAAGGAAAAATTGTTTATAATTGATGAATAATGTGATATCCCGAATTAGGGCCTAATCGAAATAGTAGTTTCGAAACCACAAATTCGAGAGATAAATAATTATTTTATGATTATTTTGAGGTCTATGATATGATTGCATGATTGTGTGAAAATTTCGTGAAAAAATTCTATGCATAAAGTGATTAATTTGAAATTAGGGACTAAATTGAATAAGTTGCAAAACTTGCATTCTAGAAGTTTTTAGTATGAAATTGCTTTGGAATATTAATTAGGAGGTCTTAAATAGAAATTTGACCAATTTCTAAGTTTTGGACAAAAATTGGACATGGATGGAAATTTTGAAAGTTTAGTAGTGAAGGGTATTTTAGTCATTTGGTAATTAAAAGATTAAAAAAAGGAAAAAGATGGCAAAATATGTCCGTCTTCTTCACTAGGACAAAATTTCAAGGGTTCTCCATAGCTAGGGTTTGTTTTAAGCTTCCAAGCTCCATAGTGATTCCAAGCCCCATTTTAATGTTCTTTACGTTTTTAGAGTCCCGGTAACTCGATTTAGCTTATTCTAGCAATAATTTAACCTAGGGTTTATATTTGGAAAAATACCCATAGGTGAAATATGTTTATTTTTATGTTTTATGGTAGAATATGAAGCTTGAAATTGTGTTAAACAACTTTTGCTAAGCGATTTTACGTGAAAACGAGTAAAACGACAAAATCGATAAAAATACCTAATGTTCATAAATACATGATAGAGTGTGAATCTGATGTTGCTATAGAAGGCAAAAATGATCATCATGTCATAAAACATAAGAAAATAGGATGAAGTTTAATTTTCGAGCTTTGGGGAAAATTTGTAAATATGCAAAAGTTTAGGGGCAAAAATATAATTTTGCCAAAGTTTGAGTCAAGGACTGTTTTAATAAATGTGAGTATTAAATAAGCTAAATTTGTTATTATAGATCAAGAGAAACGAGATTCAAGTCGTGATCGAGGGAAAAATAAAGTTTCCGAGGAATAGGCTTGGTTTCTAACATATTGTACTGAGGTAAGTTCATATGTAAATAATGTAATATAACTGTTATTTTAAATCATTTAATGCTATTTATATGATATTATGATTGTTATTATGCGATTCTATGCTTTGTGGTAATTGTTGGACAACATGCAAAAATTTTATGAATTATGTGAAAAATGTGAAAAACTACCGAAGTATCGTCACTGGTATTCCAAGGAGAATGGTAAAGGAGTACGAACGAGAAAAGTCCCGTTGAACCTTAGAAATAGATTAGGATACTTGGACATCCGAACTCGTTGAGTTGAGTCCGAGTTCACTTATGGATGCAAATGTCCGAACTCGTTGAGTTGAGTCTGAGTTCGTGAGATGTAACTAGGCATCCGAGCTCGTTGAGTTGAGTCCGAGTTCACTTATGGATGCGAACGCCCGAGCTCGTTGAGTTGAGTCTGAGTTCGCTTATGGGCGGGTTACATGGTAACTTGGCTACATATGTGGCACTTATGTGCAAACTTTTCATGTATCTGAATTATATTCCGATGTGTTTAACGGGTAAAATTCTAGTAATATGGAAGAATACTAAAGATGCAAGTGACGTATTGGTAAGTGTTGTGGAATGGGCACTTTGGACAGGTATGTACTTAACCCTCAAGTTGAGACTTGATACGACAACAAGAATATGGTAAGATGATGAATGATGAATAGAAATGTGATATATGTTTTGGTGATATTATGCTAATGTTGGTTGGTATAGTTGCTTTGTTAAGTTATTTGTTATTTGCATATGGACTTACTAAGCATCTATGCTTATTCCCTCCTTTTCATTCTTTGTAGTTTTGACAAGTCAATTTGGAGATCGGGATGGTCGGAGGCACGCTCACACTATCACTAGACAATTACGGTATAATGACTTGTAATTTTTGGAAATATGGCATGTATAGCATTCCAATCATTTTGTGTGTATAATTTTACGATATGGCCCATGGATGGAATGGAAATTTTTGAGAATGATTAGCTATTGCAATGGCTAATCAAGTTTATATATGATAACATGTATGCTTTATGTCTTAACTAAACCATGAAAATCCTTGGAAAGGTAAAATTGGCCACAAAACAGAATCAGTCAGCAGCAGTGACTTGAATTTGAAAAATCACTAAAAATAGTAGATATGGAATTAAATGACGAATAAATTGTGGAATCGAATCTTGATGAGTCTATTTTTATATGGAAGAAACAAAACAGGTAAATGAGTTATATTTTATGAGAGAATTAAGTTTTGGTAGAATAGGGTCAGAGCGATCTCTAAATCCCCTTTTCTGACTTTAGAAATTCACCATAAATTGTACAAAAACAATTAGGAGTTTTAATTTACATTTATGAAATACTTATTGAGTCTAGTTTTATTAGAAACAAATAGTATAGTCATTGAAACTCTGTACAATGAGATATCTGATTCGTAATACACAGGGGTCAGAGCAGTTGAACCCTGAAACAGGGAAGATTTAACAAATAAAATGTACTAATTGGCCCAGCCAAAAATTTTAGAAAAAAATTAGTAAGTAGATATATGAGTCTAGTTTCAAGGAAAATTTACGGAATTGATTTTGAGTTTTGTAACTCGAGATATGATTTTTTTAGCGACTGTGATGTAGATGGACAGTTTACTATGAGAATTGTTTGAACTTGTTTAAATGCTAAAATAAGTTTAGTAATGTCTCATACTTGACTCCGGCGATGGTCTCGGGTAAGGGGGTTACAAATAACATGGGTTATTGTGATTATGTGTTTAAAATGACCGGTAAGTTTACTTTCCGTTATACGAACTTACTAAGCATGTAATGCTTACCCCCTTTTTACTCTTCCCTTTCTTATAGAGCTTTTGGACTCGTGAAGGTTAGGGGATGGTGGGAGTTTGATCACACTATAGGAAATCTCGTTTTGGGTATAAAAGAACTATTCATTTTGATATAATGGCATGTATAGGGTAACTTATCTCTTGGTTATATGTGTCATTTAAATTAACCAAGTGTAATGGCTCATGATGGTTGATGAATCATTTTTGTATATGGCCATGAGATATGGCTCATATTTTACTATTGGGTTGTAACCCTTATTAATCATGTATGCATGCAATGTGTTCATGTTGATGTGATTGCTTGTGAATGATAGATGTAAGGTATGGCATGTTTATTTGGTGAATGATCCATGATCAATGAGTATGGCCACAACAATGTTATAAATATGTAAAGTTGGAAAGAAGGATATAAAAACCTAGAGGTTATGAATTTGTATGAAAAGATTAAGAAATGCATGTAAAAATTGAGATAGTGCATGGAGGTATTAGGGGCATAACTCAATCATGGAATTTGAATGTTGGAGTAATTTAAATGTGTTTTGTTTTATGCTGAGAACATGTATAAATGAGTGAGTCTTAAAGGGTGGCAAAAAGGCTTGGAAAATAGCCTAGAATTTGTTCACATGGGTAGACACACGAGCATGTTTCTAGGCTATGTGTGACACACGGTCTGCCCCACAGGCATGTCGTCCGGCCGTGTGATCCCTACGCCTTAATTTTACAAGTCAAAATGCCCAGTAGTAAACACACGGGCGTGTGTCTTAGTTTTGTGAAAGACACGACCTAATCATATGGGCGTGTACTCTGGTCGTGTGAAGTCCGCACCATTTTATGAAAAATCATTTAATTTTATTTGGCCACACGGCCTAGCTACATGGGTGTGTGACACGGTCGAGTGACTTTATTTTGTTGCTGACGTCATAGTTGGGGAGTTACACGGGTTGAGGACACAGGCGTGTCAAGTGTGCATGGGCGTGTCCCCCTTTTTACACGGGCATGTGACTGTATTAAAGAAAATTTCCCAAGTTTTTTTAAATTTTTCGGTTTGGTCCCGAACTATTTCTAATGTATGTTTTGACCTCCTAGGTCCATACAAGGGACGTTTCGCATATGTTTGAATGACTTTTAAATTGAAAGAAATTTTATGGCCTGGTTTTGCCTGAATATTTGTATGTATGTCTGCTAATGCCTCATACCCTATCCTGACCTCGAGTACGGGTAAGGGGTGTTACAAGTTGTAAAGAAGAAAAGTCAGGTAAGGGCTTTGAGAGTTTTGTAAATTGGGGTTATCACTGAAGGTATTGTTCGCAAGTTCATTAAGTTACTATGCTAGTTATGTTATAAATGATTTTGTTAGGAATTAATGGAAAAGATGAACAAAGTATATAAATTTATATGATTTTTTATTTATGTTCTCTCAACAGCTGTAAACCAGTTATAAAGGTAGTTTTGAAAGTTTGTGATATGTGTTAAGTTCCAATGGGAACTTAGGTTATATTATTCAGGCTTGAGAAAGGGAGAGTTTTCTTCTTCCCTCTTCAAAACTGTTGTTATTTAAATCTTAAGGAACCAACAGTATTTCTTTCTCCTTAAAGTTGAAGTTGAAATTCTGGATTTTATCAGTGATTACTACATGTCAAGGTAAGTTTTATGATTTGCATGTTAAAGTTATGAAAGATTAAATCTATAAGAGTGAATGAATAGTAAAATAAAGAAGTAGGACTTTGCATAAGTGTTATCTAAGCTTGAGATGATAGTAAAGGTTATAAGTAGTGGTTGTTGCAGTTTCTTGTTGGATTTGAATCTAGAGTTCAAGATGCTATCCATGGTTATTAGCTGATTCTATATGCTGACAATTGCATATGTATTGTTCATACCAGAAGATCTGTAAGAAATTGGTTGAAAGGTAATGCTGAGATCTGAAATATTATAGTTCGTTATGTATGTGACTATATGAGTTATTACTAAAGGATATTTGTCATTGTGTGAATGTTTGTTGAGGATGGTATATATATCCGGTATAGAGTTTGATGAGTTTGAGTTTGTGATGAGTGATGCATGAGTAATGTGATGTGTTGTATGGATGTATTTGAAGGTCTAGAATGTTTAGCATATGATTATTGCAGTACAAGTATTGAAATATTGAAGTATGGCTGAGTATGTATATGTCTGAAATGTATGTTTGGAGATGTGTGTTCTGCTTGGGCGTAAACCCGAAATCATTCTGACATTGTCTCATAAAAATCCAAGTATCTCATAAAATGAAATTCTTTTGCTTACACCATTTCTTCTATGTAAAACTAGACTCAATAAGATTTAATTTCATATTTTATTCAACCTTTAATTTGATTTCCACAATTTTTGGTAATTTTTCAAAGTTATACTACTGATGCTGTCCAAAACTTTTTTAATGCTAATTTTACTCCTTCATGATTCCCTTATACTAACTTTCATTAACATACCATTATAAACCACATCACATAATGACATTGGCATAGGCATATGAGTAATTAATATAATTGCAACCCATTAGCCAATATAAGCCAATTTATATGGCTACGTACCAAATCAAACCCTTATTCATTACAAGCCAATACATTTGGCCATATCATAATAACACATACACAAAATGACTAAGTCTCTATACTTGCCATAGACTTAAAATACTTACATTCACTTATACCCCAAATGATAGCTTGGTAGTATGATAGAATCTCTAATGATCTCCAACCTGAGCTAGTTGAATAAACCTATAAGAGGTGGGAAAGAAATGGGGTAAGCTTCATAACTTAGCAAGTTCACATGCAAATAAAAAAACAACTTAAACAAACATTAATCATTCATTTAACATAGTGAACATAATCTTGTATTTTATCAAATCTCTTAAACTTACTCTTCATATACCTATACACATGTTCTTACCACTAGTTCATCATACCTCATGTCATTCTCATGAGTTCGATGTACATACCTATTCCCACTCACAAATAATAACTTACTTTCTCATCTTTGACGTATTCATGAAGATTACTCATTGAACTTCCTTTAGAACTACCCGTTGAACACTCGGAATACTATCAGATACATCGGAAGCTTGCACCTAAGTGCCTCATATGTACCCAATGCTACTTCATATCTTAGACCACATGTTGCTCGCTTACGAGCTACTCATGGGACTGCTCATACAGGCCGTTAGGTATCCGCAACACATGCCAGACTACCTCACCATTAATAGCATATACAATACTAGTACCCGGATGCCAAAACATGTGTCATACATATCACGAACTCAGACCACAACTCAATGAGTACGGATGTCACGTATATCATGAACTTAGACACAACTCAAAGAGTTCAGATTCCATAATGCCTAGTGACATGTCACCTGTATCCTAAACTATTCCTAAGGTTCAAACGGGATTCTTCGATACCACATTTCTGTTGAGCTTGCTCGTAATGTCGATTTCAATACTCATAGCACCAATCACATATTCATGCAATTGTCAAGCATAATTCACAATACAATTTGGGCAATAAACACATGATACAATATCACATTAAATATGTATGTACTTACCATACATGCAATATTAAAGCATTTAAAGTATGGTACATATTGCATTATTTGCAAATGAACTTACCTCGACACCAAAAATGACAAAGAAGGACCTAATCGTCAATTACTCATTTTTCCCCTGTTTTAGGTCCGAACCTCATTTTCTTTGATCTATAATATCACATTTAGTCTATTTATTAGTCACATTAGTCAATGTGATCCAAAAATCATAGTATGGAAAAATTACATTTTTTCCCCTAAACTTTGTCATATTTACACTTTTTCCCCTAGGCTCATAAAATGATTTTCATTCAATTTCTTTAACATACAAGCCTAGCTGAATCATTTTCATAACTATAGTAGCCCACAATTTCCACTAAATCACACTTCTATAACAAATTTTATAACTTTTACAAATTAGTCCTTTTAGGCATTTTTACCGAAAATCACTTAGCAAAAGTTGTTTCTCCAACCATAAACATGCATAATCTACCATTCAACATCAAAATGCAAAAAATTATAACATGGGCCAAACCTTAGATCTTCATCATAACTCAAATAAATGGTAGAAATAGGTAGATCTTGTTACGAGGATTTTAAAAAAACGTAAAAATCATTAAAAACAGTGCAAGAACGGACTTACAATCGAGCTTGGAAAGTTTGAACAAAACCCTAGCCATGGCAGTCTTCAAAATTTCATCCAAGGGGTTGAAGAGATCCAAAATTTGGCTTTTATTTTGTTTATTTAATTATTTAATTACTAAATGACCAAAATGCCTCTAACTTAAAAATATTTTATTTCACCTATTTCATGTCCATTTTTGTCCAACAAATTAACCTAAGGACCTCCAGTTTAAAAATTCATAACAATTGGACACCTCTAACATGTAGAACTCAACTTTTGCAATTTTTACAATTTAGTCCTTTTGACTAAATTGAGTGCCCAAACGTCAAAATTTTCGAACGAAGTTTTCATGAAATCATTCTGTGAAATTGTAGACCATAAATATAATAAAAATAAATTTTTCCTCGTCAGATTTGTGGTCCTGAAACCACTGTTCTGACTAGGCCCAAAATCAGTATGTTACACATATACTTAAAATACCAAAGTTCATAGGTACCAAGCGATAGGTGGATAGTGTGAAGCAATCTCTGATGAACCTTGAATCTGAGCTAGCTTTGATTTCACTATAAAACATGGTAAGGATAAACAAAGTAAGCTATAAAGCTTAATAAGCTCTTAAGAAATAAACTCGATATAATATCATAAACATACGAGCTTACTAAGCTTTATAGCATACTTTGTTTATCCTTACCACATTTTATACCAATTTTCGAAGCTTGCTCGGATTTGGGAAGTCGTCAGAGATCTCATCACTCTATCCAGCTATCGTTTTGGTACTTTTGAGCTTATGTATTTGGTTATATGACATGTATAGGTGTTGTTGTCAATATGGCCTATATGTTGGTAATGTGTTTAGTCAATTGATTTGGCTTGTAAAGGATATATGTTTTGGTTATGTGTATAGCCATGTGAATTGGCTTATTTTGTATATTTAGTTATGTATGTTTATATATGTGCAAGTGGTCTTTTGATAAGTGGTTGGTAATTGCCATGTGAATGCTTGTTTGTGGATTGGTATTTTGAGTATCAAATGGTTAAAATTTGAGATTGGTACGCTTATGGTTTTAGGCAAAATAATGCATATTTGAAAGTGACCAACTAGGTGAATTTGTAACACCCCCTAATCTCAAACCGTCGCAGGAATAGGGTTACGAGGCATTACCGAACATATTGGTTAATTTACAAACAATTCGTGAATAAACAACAAATATATTAAAATTAAATCATTAAACCTCTCTATGAACCCTCGAGGCCTAAATCACGTATTATAATTAAATAGGGACTTATTCAAGTACCCCGAAGATTTTTCGTAATATAATAATTATTATATTATTTAAAAAAAATTCAATATAACCCTTTTAGAAACATCTAACCTTCCCTGCAATTTCAAATTTGCAACTAACTCAACATAACAACAACTCAACAAATACAATCTTCATCCAAATCACTTTCGTCTCATAACAATACTACTAATCCTTATTTTATCTAACATTATATCCATTCATACTTTCAAGTAGTATTTAAACATCTTAATTAATTTTCATTCATATCATATATCAACTTATATTAACTTAACTAATATATTCATGAGTTGATACAAAACATAGTCACATAAGCTCCTATACAAAACATATAAACCATATAAACCATATAAACCACATAAGCTCGAGATAGTGTGACTTGAGCGTGATGATTCGATCCTCTGACCCTCCTGTTAATCTACAAAGAGCAATAAACAATACAAGTAAGCTAACTATAGCTTAGTAAGTTCGTCAGCTTTAACCATAAACCTTACCAATATTAGTTTCCAAAATTCAAATCATATGGACATTTCAAGTAAGTTACTTTCATCCTGTAAGTCATAATCTCATTTTAAAAATAATTTACTTAATTGAGCTAAAAAATAACGATAACATTATTTACATTTCTTTTTCCACACGTTACAATTATGACTTACCAACTTGTCAATTTAAGGAATGACTTACGGATTTGAGTACGTTGTGATCTGAATCCCGAAGTTTAACTGAAGCATATAAGTGCTAAACGGAAGCCTGAAGGCTAACTGAAGCACATAAGTGCTAAACGGAAGCCCGAAGGCTAACTGAAGCACATAAGTGCTAAGCGAAGCTTTGAAGGCTAATCAAGCTCACCAGAGCTGAATCAAACCCCAAAAGGGTTAATCAAAACTCATATGAGTTAACGGAAGCTCGAAAGAGCTAAACGAGAAAAGCAAACACGAGAGTTCGCAACAAATGCTGAATCTCGGTTTACTTGGGTAATTTACCGTCAATTCATCTTTTTCACTGAACGATCGTACTCATTTCCTGCGTTCCGTTCCTCCGAAATACTCAGTTCAATTTTGCAAATTTTGTACATGATTTAATTATTTTCAACAATTAACATGCATAAATATTAATCACCATTCATAAAATAACATTGAAATTTAATAATTTAACCGCATTTAACTTACCCTAACAATTTGCGGAGTTGTAGAGATTTCTGGAACTATTCTGAAATTTTCTCTTTTCCTCATTTATCTTCGATTTCTTGATCTATAATATAAAATTTTTCACTTGTCAGTATTAACTTCACATTCATTCTATTTCACATCCTTAATGTTTATAACTCACTTATAAGTAACATTATCTGCAATTTCACTATTTACCTATGTATATTCAATGCTGTCCATCCGTGTCATAGTTACTAAATTATTTTTATCTTGAGCTAAAAAACTCGAAATTAAGATCCGCTAATTTTCTATGAAACTAGACTCACATATCTTCTTATCATAAAATTTTCAGAATTTTTGGTTCAGCCAATAAGTACAGTTTATTCTTTAAAGTCACCCCTGTTCTGCTGTCTGGCAGTTCCGACCCTTCTTCACTAAAAATTAATTATCTCCTCGTACGGAATTCAAATGATGTTCCCATTTGTTTCTATTGAAAATATCTCATTCAGGATTCTATACATATAAATTTAATCCCATAATTATTTTTATTCAATTTTTTTATGATTTTTCAAAGTCAGAACAGGGGAATCCCGAATTCATTCTGACCTTATCTCACAAAATTCATTATATCTCATGATTTACAAATCTTTTGCTTACACCGTTTCTTCTATGAGAAACTAGACTCAATAAGATTTAATTTCATATTTTTTTCATCTTCTAATTCTATTTCTACAATTTATGGTGATTTTTCAAAGTTAGTCTACTGCTGCTGTCCAAAATTGTTTTAGTGCAACCTGTTTATTACCATTTTTCTCCTAAGCTTTTAATAAATAACAATTTCGTCCCTACTCAATTAGCCTCTCAATTGAGCTGATTTTTCTTAATTAATACTTTACCTAGATATTATAAGTCATTTCACAACTATTAAAATTCAGAATTTCCCCATAAAACCTTAACTTCAACTCTTTCACCATTAGGTCCCAAACATTCACTTTCCATTCAATTCTTTCAATAAAATCAGCATATAAACAATTTAAAGCTCTAATTCCATTCTAAATCATCATATACTTCCAGCACATATTCATAGAAACTTCCAATATCTTTCATAGAATAAAAAACTAATGAATTCAACAAGTGGGCCTAGTTGTAAAAGTCATAAAAACACAAAAATTTCAAGAAATAATCAAGAATTGAACTTACTTGCAGTAAAAATATGAAAAACCAGCTTAATAAAACCCTTCTATGGTGTTTTTGCTGATGAGAATGCAGAAAAATAAAGAGAAATCTAGATAATTCCACTTTAGTCCTAGCTTTATTAAGTAAATTTTGTAATATTCCAAATTTGCCCTTAATTCATCAATTTTCCTGCTGATTTCAAGCCCCTTGCCGTCCAGCCCAAGTAGATCTTGGGTCTATTTGCTTTTTAAACCCTCTTTATTTTATCATTTAAGCTATTTAATCATTCCTCATAATTTTACATTTGTTACAATTTAGTCCTTTTTATTCAATTAACTATCGGAACTTTAAAATTTCTTGACAAAACTTTAATACTAACTTATCAACATTCCATAAATATTTATAAAAATATTTATGACTCGTTTTAAAATTTTTAAACTCTCGATACCTCATTTTCGATTCTAATTTTAATTTTTTTAAATATTTATTTTTAGTACAATATTTCGCTATTTCAAAAATTTTCCTAATTTCACATTTAACTTATATTCACTAAATTATTAATATTTTTCTACTCATTTGTCGGATTTAGTGATCTCGAATCATTGTTCCGACACCACTGAAAATTTAGGCTATTACAGAATTCATGAAGATGATATTGGTATGTTTTGGATTGGAAAATTATGATGTTATGAGTATTATAGTTTTTGGTATTGGAATAGCATGAATTGAACTTCGTTTAGAAGAGTTTAAACGCCATTTGAAGATGTGGTTATATGCAATTTGATATGTTTAGATTGATGCAAATTTGGGTGAGAAAGATGGCTTGGTAAATAGCTTTTTTTTGTCCACACGGGCAGAGACACGGGCATGTGTCTCAGTCGTGTGTGACACACGGTCAGGTGACACGACCGTGTGGCCCCTAATGTTTAATTAGAAACAAAGTTAGTATGCTCCACACGGCCTAGCACACAGGCGTGTGACTTGGCCGTGTGGCATAAGTTAGTATACCTTAAAATTTTGGCACGGCCTAGCATACAGCCCGGCATACGGGCGTGTGAGGTCATTTCAAAGGGTACACGGGCTAGTCATGTAACATCCCGAATTAGGGCCTAATCAGAATAGTGGCTTCGGGACCACAAATCTGACACAATAAAATTTGTTTTTATTATATTTTTATGGTCTACAATTTCACAGGATGATTTCGTGAAAATTTCATTCGAAAATTTTGACGTTTGGTCACTCAATTTGGTCAAAAGGACTAAATTGTAAAAAGTGCAAAAGTTGAGTTCTACATGTTAGAGGTATCTAATTGTTATGAAAATTTAAATTGGAGGCCCTTAAATGGTAATTAGACCATTGGATAATTTTTTTGGACAAAAATGGACTTGAAATGGGTGAAATAAAATATTTTTAAGTTAGGGGCATTTTGGTAATCTGGTAATTAAAATGAATTAAAAACAAAATTAAAAGCCAATTTTTGTCCATATTCTACCCCATGGCTGAGACTTGCTTGGAGAAGACATAGCTAGGGTTTTTCAAGGTTCCAAGCTCGATTGTAAGTCTGCTCTAGCCCCGTTTTTAATGATTTTTACGTTTTTGAAATCCTCGTAACAAGATCTACTCATTTCTACCCATATTTTGAGCTAGGGTTTGTGTTTAAAAATTTACCCATGGATTACATGCATGTGTATTGATGTCTATTGGTAGAATATGAATGCTCGGTGTGTAATAAACGACTTTTACAAAGTGATTTTTAGTGAAATTGTCAAAAAGGACCGTTTTGTAAAAGTTACAAAATTTGTCATAAAAGTTACAAATTTTTTCATAAAAGTGTGATTTAGTGGAAATTAGGGGCTGCTACAGTTATGAAAATGATTCGGCTAGGCTTAAAATGCAAGGAAATTGAATAAAAATCTTTTTATGAGCCTAGGGGCCAAAGTGCAAATATGTGAAAGTTTAGGGGTCAAAATGAAAATTTGTAAAAGTATGATTTTTGGACCCATATGAATAATGTGACTAATTAGTAAGCTAAATGTGGTATTATAGATAAAGGAAAATGAGATTCGGGCATAGATTGGAAATGAATAAGAGCTAAATGTGGTATTATAGATAAAGGAAAATGAGATTCGGGCATAGATTGGAAATGAATAAGATTATGGACTAAATCAGAATATATAGTCGTACTCAAACCCGAGGTAAATTCATGTGATTTTAATAATGCAATATTGTATTTGAATGCTAATGCTTCGATATTACACGAGTTGTAAGTATATATATATGTGAATAATTTGATATTATGTGATTATTTTGATGATATAACATGTTCTTGATGTTTTCCTATTATGATGAAAATGTTGCAATGCCATGTGATTATGAGATATTGCTATGTGAATGAAGCCACAATTCGAGTACGTCCGGTAAAGGTTTGGAAGTTTGATGGAATATGATGTTTCTTTGAAACGAGTAAGTTTGTATGTAAATAATATTTCGATTCTTTTTATGTTATTATCTTTTGTTATTATATGAGATGTGGCTACTTATAGAATGATCAATTGATGTAAACTATGAATCAGAATTGACTAAGAATGAGTTAGTAAAATGTTGAAAAGTGAAGAATTTCCCGATTGAACCTTCAGAATAGAAGAGATACAAATGATCCGTTGTGAGTCACGTATGTAGTACTAAGTGGAGGATACTACATGTATCAGATGGTTAAGTCACGTGTGTAGTACTAACTGCAGGCTACTACATGTACCAGATTGATAGGTCGCATGTGTAGTACTAAGTGCAGGCTACTATGCGTACCCGTTAACTTCGATCACGTGTGTAGTACTAAATGCAGGCTACTACGTGTATTAGATGGTTAAGTCATGTGTGTAGAACTAAGTGAAAACTACTACGTGTACCAGATTGATAGGTCGCATGTGTAGTACTAAGTGCAGGCTACTATGCGTACCAAAGACCTTCGATTACAAGGGTGGTATATGCACAGGCCACCGGGTATCTTTTATTATTCCGATAAGTTCAACGAGAAATTTACTAAGTGAAAATACATATGTAGATGACTATGTGATGAATAAGTGCAAGTATATCTATGTAAAAAGTTGTGAGCAATGTGCTTGATAGTTGAGCGAATCTTTTGGTAAGATAGAATGGAGTAAGAGAAATTATGTAAAAGAGAAATGTTGTAATAAAACAATTTCAGATAGCCGCAGTTGTGTGATTTTGAAAAATCACCAAAAATGGTATAAATTGAATTAGAGGTTGAATAAGATATGAAATTAAAGCTAAATGAGTCTATTTTTCCATAAAAGAAACGGTGAAGGAAAAAGAATTTCATATTCTATGATAATTTGATTTTTGTGAGATAGGGTCAGAATGATTTTGGAATCCCCTATTCTGATTTCGAAAAATCATTAAATATTGTAAAAAAATAATTATGGGTCATAACTTGCATGCTTAGAATCCTCAATGAGTTTATTTTGAAGATGAATTTATGGGGACAACAGCTGAGAGCTGTACCATTAGATAAATGATTTTTAGTGAAGAGAGGTCGGAACTATCAGATAGTGAAATAGGGGTATCTTTAATGAATAAACTGTACTAATTGAATAAACCAAAAATTCTTAAAATTTTATGGTAAGAATATATGTCAGTCTAATTTCTATGAAAGTTAGCAGTTCTCAATTGGGGATCCCGTACGATGAGATAAATAATTTTTAGTGAAGAAAGGTCGGAATTGTCAAACAATGAAACAATGGTGTCTTTAATGAATAAACTGTACTTATTGGCTAGACCAAAAATTCTGAAAATTTTATGGTAATAAGATATATGAGTATAATTTCTGAAAAAAATTAACAAATCTTAATTTGGAGTTTTGTAGCTCCGGATATAAATAAATTAGTAACTATGACTCGAGAAAACAACATGACTAGAAAATCAGCAAAACTGTAATTATGATTACATTTTCATGGAATCGTGTTGATAATTTGCTTATTATTTTCATATGGACTTACTAAGATTTAAGCTTACTCCCTCCTCTCCATTTCCTTAGCGTTCTTAGGTCAGCTCAGGGTTGGAGACCGTCGGAGGCAGCATCACGCTATCAAGCCAACAACTCTGGAGTATTGTCATATGTGTATTAAATACTTTCAAGTGAGTGGCATGTATAAGGACTAGTTTTTATGTTAGATATTGTTATGATTAGCCAAATGTATCGGCTTATATTGATTTATTGTTTATGGCCATGAGATGTGGCTTAAATGGTTATGGCTTGTAAGCCTAATTATTCTTGCTATGTGTTAATGTTTGTGATAAGTTTATAATTGGTTGTTATGAATGATTAATATAACACATGTACATGATGAATGATCTAAGACCATTCGAGGTGGTGGTGGCCATGAAATGAATGTGTGGGATGGTAGTAAGTTGATAATGATTGAATATGGGCAATTGGAGAATGTGAATTGGAATGTCTAACTTGGTGTAACATGAGTATAGGTAATAAACACATGTATGACAACATGTAAATGCTTTAATGGAATTTTACTTAAGGATGATTAACCATTAAATTGATGTTATAATGTGCGCATATAATGTGTATAAGTATAGGAGAGAATTAAGGACAACATAAGGCTTGCAAAATAGCCTAAGTGTTGGCTACACAGGCAGAGACACGGCCATGTGTCTCGGCCGTGTGGAGGACACGGCCTAGCACACGGGCATGTGGCTTGGCCGAGTGGATCAATTTGTTTTGCTAACATCATAAATAGAGAGTTACATGGCCTGAGGACACGGACGTGTTGAAGACACACGAGCGTGTCCTTGTGTTCACACAGGCGCGTGACCCTGTTTCATGAAAATTTCTCTATGTTTTCCCTGAGCTTTCTAAAGTCCTCAGTTTAGTCCTGAACCACCCCGATATATGTTTTAGGCCACAAAGGCCTATATAAGGGACGATTTACATGTGTTTGAAAAGTTTTAATTTCGATGAAATGTTATGGCCCGATTTTGCATGTTTGTGAATGTTTAAGTCCAGTAACGCCTTGAACCCTATCCCAGCTTCGGATACAGGTAAGGGGTGTTACAAGTCACATGGGCATGTGGTTGACCATGTAACCCAAGTCAGAGAGTTACACGAGGTCGAACACTGGCTGGGACACGGCCATGTGATCCCATGTCAAATGTCCACATGGCCTATGATGCAAACGTGTCTTTGGCCGTGTGAGAGACACGACCGGGCCACATAGGCGTGTGTCCCCTATATTTTGAATTTTTTTTGTGTTTTTTAAAAATTTCCTAAGTAATTGATTTAGTACCAAACCACTTCTAATGCATGATTTTGGTCCCGTAGGCTTGTATTATGGACAATATGATTGAATGTGAATGATTTTTATTTGGTAATGAAAATTGTATGTGAAATGTATGATTGTTTATGAAATAAGTCTGATAATGCTGTGTAACCCTATTTCGGTGGCGGATATGGCTTAGGGGTGTTACATCTATTGGTATCAAAGACATGTTTAGTCGATTCTAGGACTAACTTAGCGCATGTGAGAGTCTAGCTATACATGCCATATATAACTTGTGATAATGTGATATCTCCTGACAGTTTTAAATCGTGCTTTCATGTAGTTATGGATCCCAATCAAGCATTGGCTGATGATGTTGAAAGTAATGCGCCATCCTCCATTCACGGAGTAGCACAGTTTGAGTCGAGACTTGTATCTGGGAGTCAGGGAGGAGAGGCCAAGGAAGCCTTCTTCCAAATGATAAACGAATGATTCATTGAGTTTGTTCAAATTAATCTGGTTGCTCAGCAACCTCCACCCCCACCTGTTCCCCAACCGGTTCTTATAGCTACTCAAGGTTTGGAACCTTTACGTTTAAGTAAGCCACCTATTGATAAAATTTGAAAATACAAGACTGAAGAGTTTAGAGCTACCTATTGATGATGATCCAGAGAGCTGAGTTTTGGCTTAAGAATAGAATCCGGGTATTTGATGAATTGTCTTGTACACCAGTAGTATGTGTCAAATGCATTGTATCACTTCTGAGAGATACTGTATATTAGTGATGAAACACTTTGATATCCGTGGTGCTGAGAGAAAGAGTCACGTGGGAATTCTTTCAAACCAAATTCAGAAAGAAATATGTAAGTCAGCGGCTTATTGATCAAAAGCGTAAAGAATTTTTGGAGTTGAAACAGGGTCGTATGTCTATGACCGAGTATGAAAGAGAATTTGTGACACTAAGTAAATATGCTCGAGTATGTGTCTCCACTGAAGCAATTATGTGTAAGCGATTCGAAGATAGGTTGAACGAAGACATTAGACTTCTAATCGAGATTCTAAAATTGACAGAATTTGTTCTGTTAGTCGATAGAGCTTGCAAAGCTGAGGAACTTGGCAAAGAAAAGAGAAAAGCTGATTCTGAGGCTAGAGATTCGAGAAAGAGGCTAATGAGTAAATCCTATCACTCTTCTTCAAATAAATCATGGGATTCGTATAATCATTTGAATGCTTCAATGGAGGTATTCTAATAGAGATCGTGGGAAGCAATACACGAGTCCTAAAGCTCAAGCCACCTCAGTATCGAGTGTTTGTAGTGTTAGAATCAATAAACCTGAGTGTTAACAATGAGGAAGACGGCATTTTGGAGAATCTTGGATGAATAACAAAGCTTGTTTTAGATGTGGCTTGCAAGATCATTTTATTAGAGATTGTCTTGAATTACCTAAGAAAGACTAATTTCTGAATACAAGACAAAGTAATACAGCTGCTAGAGGGTGACCGCTTAGAAGTATGGGAAATGTGACTAGTACCAAAGGTGGGACCAAGGATTTTACAGTGAGATCTGAGGCTCGAGCACCAACCAGAGCTTAAGCTATTCGCGCTCGCGAAGATGCGTCATCACCAGATGTTATCACCGGTACATTTTCTCTCTATGACACTGATGTAATTGCTTTGATTGATCCTGAATCAACTCATTCGTATGTTTGTAAAAATTTAGTGTCTAGTAAGAGTTTGCCTATTGAATCAACTAAATTTGAGATTAAAGTATCGAACCCCTTAGGCATGTATATCTTAGTTGATAAAGTTGGCAAGAATTGTCTTTTGATGACTTGAGGTTACTGTTTTCCAGCTAATTTGATGCTTTTACCGTTTGATGAATTCAATGTGATATTGGGTATGGATTGGTTGACTCTGTAACACCCCTAACCCGTATCTATCGCCGGAGTAGGGTTACGAGGTATTACCTATCAATACACATCATTTAACCTACAATTCATACATTTATGCATTCATATTCAAATCTCATTCAACAAAATCATATTGTCCCTTATAAAGGCTTACGAGGCCTTAAACATGCTTTAAAAGTGGTTCGGGACTAAACTGATGACATATGAAAATTTTGGAAACTTAGAAATTTTTTTCACCTATACAGAGATCACATGCCCATGTGAAAAGGCCATGTGCCTCGTACGGCTTCAGAAATGGCCGTGTCCTAGATTGTGTGGAAACATGGCATACATATTAACTTGCATCACATGGTCGTAGACACGCCTGTGTGCCAGGCCATGTGAAAATTGGAGAGTATATTGATTTATGCAACATGGCCAAGTCACACGCCCGTATGTTAGGCCGTGTGCAAATTAGGGGACATGCCGACTTGTCCAATACGGCAAATAACACGCCCGTGTGTGAGACCGTGTGGAGCATACTGACATTATTTTAATATCAACACCAGGGGATACACGGCCGTGTAACATAACCGTGTGTCACACACGGCTGAGACACACGCCCGTGTCTCTGCTCGTGTGGACAAAAATAGGCTATTTACAAAGCCATTATGCCACCTTATTTTCACATGTATACACTAGCATAATTGGTAACATTTTTACAACCCAATTGGTAGCCATTCCATAACATTTCATACACATATGATACAAATTCCACATAGTATTCAAATACTTAACTAATATCATTCACATTCCATTCATAAGCCTACCATATAACCAAACATATTTGCATATTTCCATTCCATCTACTACTTGCCAAAACATACCAAAACATAATATCAAATTTAGCCAAATCACATGGCTTAGACTTATAACACAAAATGTACCAAAATCACAATCTTAAGTAACCATAACTATCACCATTATAACTAGCCTATACATGTCATATTTACATATAATCACAAGTTCAAAAATACCAATCGGCAACTGGATAGTGTGATGTGTAACTCCGACTTGTCCGAAACGAGTGAGCTATCGAACCTCTATAAAACATGGAAAAAGAAACAGGATAAGCTTTATAGCTTAGTAAGCCAGTATAATTTAGAATTAAACTTACCATTTATACATAATCAAGGAAATAATTAAGGTGTATTCAATTCAATTACCAAATACCTAAACACAAGCATTCATCACAAGTTAGTCACTTAAATACATGGAATTATCCATTATCTCAATGTAAATACTCAATAAAATGTATCATATCAAATTCACATACATCATGTACATCATTTGTAACATTTTACTTTCAACCGTATAAACAAAAATTCGTTCATATAAATAGTACTTTACCATATCACAAAATTTATGCCCGTTGAACCTAATAGAATATCAAGGGATACTCGAGTGATATACAGTACATATAAATCAGTAATCCGTCAATTCATTATCATTTTTTGCTTTTTCGAGCTATGAACAATAAGATCCTCCAGAGCTGGTGAACAGTAAGCTCTATTGAGCTGAAATGGTAAGCTCTGACGAGCTGAACAGTAAGCTCATACGAGCTGAGAATAGTAAGCTCTTACGAGCTAAGAACAGTAAGCTCTTAAGAGCTAAAAATAGTAATCTCTTATGAGCTGAAACGGTAAGCTCTGACGAGCTGAACAGTAAGCTCATACGAGTTGAGAATAGTAAGCTCTTACGAGCTGAAAACAGTAATCTATTACGAGCTGTGGTGAGTCCGCAACATATGCAGGATCTCAACCAAAACAGTAACCCTAGTGACATGTCACTCGTATCCTATGAATTATTATAGTTCAGACGGGGCTCAGTAACAATTAAACTATATTGATAAAGCATTCACATTCCAAGTATAACAACTACTCAATTATACACATTCATTATGAATAAATTCAAGTATTTTAAAAGTTTGATTCTAATTATAAAAACTTATCTCGTATCACTCGGATAATAACTATCGGCTATTCGTCAATCTTTCCTTTTCCTGATCTAAACCCGATCTCAGCTTATCTTGATCTATATATTATCAAAATTAGCTTATTTAATAAACTATTTATGCAATTTAGTCCAAAACATACATTAGGGATATTTTACACATTTGCCCTTAAACTTTTACATGTTTACAATTTAGTCCTGACAACATAAAATTGCAAATTCATGCAATTTAGTACAACACATGCTTACCTGAATTTACTACATGTTACTAGCAGCCCATATTTTCAATTTATTCACACTATTACCCACATAATTTTACAATTTCTCAATTTAATATCTTTTTGACATTTTTGTCAAAAATCACTTTACAAAACATGTAAAACAATCATCAAGCTTTCATAATCTATCATCAAACATCAAAGAACACATAGATTAAACAATGGAAACTCTCAAAATCTTTAACAATTTCAAAATTAAAGGTATGGGCTAGCTAGATTAGCTGCAACGATTACAAAAACATAGAAATCATTAAAAATCGAGCTAAAACCTACCTTAATCAAGCTAGGAATTGGCTGAATGCCTAAAACCTAAAAATGGCTTCTTCTATCTTCAATATTCGCCTATTTGGAAGAAAGATGGACTAAATTTCATTTGTTTTTCATTTAATTAACCATATTAAACAAATTACCAAGTTAACCTTAATTAAAAACCACCAAATTTCATGATATTATGCCCATCAATGTCCATTCAATTTAATTATGGTCTAATTACAACATAAGGACTTTTACTTTAATGATCCATAGCTATTTAATACCTTTAACTAATAGAACATGTATTTTACACTTTACGCGATTTAGTCCTTTTTACCAAATTAATCATTCGAACAGTAAAATTTCTTTACGAAACTTTCACATAATAATTCTATCATGATGTAAAATTTAATAAAATAATAAAATAAATATTTCAACCTCAGATTTGTGGTTCCAAAACCACTGTTCTGATTTGACTCAAAAACGGGTTGTTATAACTCTCCCCCTTAGGGATTCTCGTCCCCGAAAATCTTACCAGTGAATAGGTTAGGGTACTATTTTTGCATAGCTTCCTCGGGTTCCCACATAGCTTCCTCAATCCCATGTTTATGCCAAAGAACCTTTACTAGGGCTATGCACTTATTTCACAATTCTTTGATTTCACAAGCTAAAATCCTAATCAGTTTTTCGTTATACGTCAAATCAATGAGTATCTCAACATCCACCGGAGAAATCACTTGTAATGGATCAGATCTGTATCTACGTAGCATTGAAACATGAAAGACATTATGAATCTTTTCAAGTTCTGACGGTAAAGCTAGTTGATATGCCACTGGCCCTATTCGTTCAATAATCTCATACGGTCTGATGAATCGCGGACTCAACTTTCCTTTACGACTGAAACGAAGAAATTTTTTCCACGGTGACACCTTTAGAAACACTCGGTCCCCGACTTGAAACTTAATTTCTTTATGTTTCAAATTCGTGTAAGATTTTTGTCGATCTGAAGTTGCTTTTAAACTATCACGAATTGTTCTCACCTTTTCTTTAGTTTCTTTAATCAATTCAGCCTATGAATCTTTTTCTCACTTAGTTCAGTCCAGTATAGCAGAGTTCAACATTTGTGACCATATAAAACTTCGTACGATGCCATCTTTACACTCATTTGAAAACTATTGTTATACGCGAATTCAGTCAACGATAAGTATTTTTCCCAACTGCCCTCAAACTCTAGAATACAACATCTTAACATGTCTTCAAGAATTTGAATAACTCTCTCGATCTGACCATCAGTTTGAGGATGAAAAGCAGTACTGAAATTCAACTTCGTACCTAGAGCTTCTTGCAATTTCTTCCAGAATTGCCACGTAAATCTCGAACCTCTATCAGAAATAATAGATAGTGGTACTTCATTTAACCGAACAATCTTAGAAATGTACAATTCTGCAAATTTTTCAAGTGAGTAATCTGTACGTACCAGTATGAAATGAGCAAATTTCGTTAGTCGATCAACAACAACCCGGATAGTATCTTTCTTTTTCAGAGTTAAAGGCAATCCTGACACAAAATCCTTTGTAATTCTATACCATTTCCACTCAGGAATCATCACAGGCTATAGTAAACCCGACGGTACTTGATGTTTAGCTTTAACTTGCTGACAAATCAAACATTTAGAAACAAACTTTTAGATATCTCATTTCATTCCTTGCCACCAGTAAAACTATTTCAAATTGTTATACATTTTGGTACTTCCTGGATGAACAGATAAACAGTTATGGTGTGCTTCATGCAAAATCTTCGAAATGAGTTCTGAATTTCTCAGTATGGAAATTCTATTCTTGAACCTTAAACAATCACCGGTTCCAATCTTAATCTATAAATCAGGGATGTTCTCACATTGAATTAGTTTAACTTGCAATTCACGATTATTTTTCTGAGATTCACAGATTTGTTGAAGAAATACTGGTTTAGCTTTTAATTTAGCTAAAAAATACCTATTATCACGATCATCAATTGGGTATTCATTTCTCGTAATGCAAACAAAGTTTTTTGGCTCAAAGCATCAGCAACAATATTAGCTTTTCCCTGGTGATAATCAATCACAAATTCATAATCTTTCAATAACTCGAGCCATCTTTGTTGTCGCAGATTCAAATCCTTCTGTGACATCAAATATTTTAAGCTTTTTTGATCCGTATAAATGTAGCATTTCTCACCGTATAAGTAGTGTTGCCAAATTTTCAACGCAAACACAATTGCAGGCAACTCTTAGTCATGTGTCAGATAGTTCTTTTCATGTGGTTTTAATTGTCGTGAAGCATAAGCTATAACTTTTCCTTCTTGCATTAGAACACACCCCAGACTGTTTAATGACACGTCACTATAAATCACAAATTCCTTCCCCAATTCCGGTTGAACCAATACTGGTGCTTCAGTTAACAATACTTTCAATTGTTCGAAACTCTGCTGACATTTTTCTAACCATTCGAACTTCACATCTTTTTGAAGCAATTGCGTCATCAGTGTCACAATCATCAAAAATCCTTTCACAATTCTTTGATAATAGCCCACTAAACCTAGAAAACTATGGGCTTCGAACATGTAACAGCCCAGTTTTAGCTATGTCAAAATAGTGGTTTTGAAACCACAAATTTGAGGTCGTAAAATTATTTTAATATTATTTTTGGTGTTTATAGCATGTGACTATGTATGTATAAAAATTTCGTGAGCTAATTTTATCGTTTAATAGCTCAATTTGAGAAAAAGGACTTAATCACGTAAAATGCAAAAGTAGCATGCTATAAGTTAAAAGTGCCAAATTGCTATGATTTATTAAATGGGAGGTCCTTATGTTGTAAATAGACCATTGATAGTGGGAATGGACATAAATGGCCATAAATTATGTGACTTTTAATGTTTTAATTAAAGGTTAAAATGGTAATTTAATTAATAAGTTAATACTAATTAAAATAAACAATATGATGGCCATTAAGATCATTATCTAGCCGAAAATAAATAGAAGAAAAAGAAAGCTTTTATGCATTTTAGGGTTTGGCCCTTTTGATCTTTGATTAAGGTATGTATTTTGATCCGTTTTTAATGATTTCTATGTTTTTGTGATCGTTGCTTCGTGTTCTAGCTAACCCATGTCTCAATTTTTGAAAGTGTTCATGATTTTTTGAAATGCCATTGATGAATCCATGAGCTTTTGAATGTTAAATGATGAAAAATGAATAATTTTTGATAGATATCTTTGTTTTGTAAAGTGATTTTTAGTGAAAATGGTTAAATAGGATTAAATTGTGAAAAGTGTAAATTGAGGGGTTAAATTGTAAAATAAATGAAAAATATGGGCTACTAGGGACCTATAGAGAATTCAGCTAAGCATGAGTTTTGTCAAATTTTGTGAATTTTGTATATTTATGAAATAGGAACTAAATTGAATAAATGCGTAATTTTAGGGGCTTAAGTGCAAAAATGCCCAAATATGTGTTTGAGGATGAAATTGAATGTATTGATGAATAAAAGGGTTAATTTTGAATGTATATAGATTAAGAACGAAAGAAATCAGATTTAGATCGGGGGAAAACGAAAGTTATTGAATAGTCGACCCGTCCGTTTATTCCTACTATGAGGTAAGTTCATATACAAATGAATGCTTTTAAATTGAATTATATGTGTTTATTTGCCATTGAATTGTTATAAATGTTGAATAAGCAATTACGAGCAAGAATCGACAGAGTTTCAACATCCGAAAGTCCCGTACGAACCTTAGAAATAGTATAGGATACAGATGTCATGACATTAGGTTATCGATATGTGATTACATGTAAGACCATGTCTAGGACATTGACATTGTATTGAGATTATGTGTAAGACCATGTTTGGGACATTTCCATTGTTAATTGATTTTGATTAAGACTCTGTCTGGGATAGTGGCATCGATATGTGATAACATGTAAGACCATATCTGGGATATGACATTATATGATTTTATGTGATTTTTGAGTATCCTTATTGATTTCGAATGATTCAGCGGGCAAAGTTAAGTTGAGAAAGAATATGTGAATGAGCAAAGTGACCCAGGTATGTACAAAATTCATATGATCTTTGAGAAAATAAGGTAATTGAGGAATTGGTATATTTGAGAAGTATAAATTGATTAATAGAAAGGTTTGTGATCTTGAATGTGTATTTAATTGTGCTTATTCATATCTTGTTTAATTGATGGTAAATATATTGATTCATAAAATGATTTATTTGTGTATGGCTTACTAAGCTTTTAAAGCTTACTTTGTATGTTCTTTCCATGTTTTTATAGATCATCGAAGCTAGCTCAGACTCTCGGATCATCGGGAAAAGTCATTGCACTATCGATCAACTAGTTGGTATTTTTTGAAGCTTTGTATATATTGTATATGACATGTATAGGCTAGAGTTATCTTGATATGTTTTGAGTTGTGATTCTATCCATGTGATTTAGCTTGTAAATGTTGTGTGGATTTGACCATTTAAGTTGGTTTAAGTTATGTGTTTGATAAGTTAAGTATATAATGTATATAATGCCTTATATGTTGCCTTATTTGGTGTGCTTGTTGGTTATTTCGAATAGATGTTAATTGATGTGCTTAGGCTTGAGAGCTAGCATATTGTGGTTTGATTTGAGATGACCATATGGTATATGTTGAAGTATAAAATAGGTAATAAGTTGATGAATAAATGCATTTAGTAGTTATATATATTCGATGATTTAGGTATAGTGAAATGGTATGTTTAAGATATGGAATTGAGAGATTGAATGGTTTTGAATAGATGGCATGATATGAGTATGATTTGGTAGGTTTTTGGTCACTTAAAGATGTATTGAAATGGTGATATTTGGTTGCTATGTATGCTTGTGGTTAGGGTGGCAAATTGGCTTTACAAATAGCCTATTTTTGTCCACACGGGTAGAGACACGAGCGTGTGTCTCCACCGTGTGCGACACACAGTCATGTTACATACCCGTGTGTCCCCTGGGGTACCCTTCGAATTAAAGTCAGTATACCTTATGATTTTGACACGGCCTGGACACACAGGCGTGTCTATTGGCTGTGTGTGGGACACGGGCTGGCACATGGGCATGTCCTCAACCGTGTGGTGCAAGTCAGTATGTATGCCCTGTTTTGACACGGTCTGTGACATGGGCGTGTCTGGTAGCCGTATGAGGCACACGACCTATTCACACAGGCGTGTGACCCTTATATCTTTGAAAATTTTCTATGTTTCCCAAAGTTTGTGAATGTTATCGGTTTAGTCTTGAACCACTTCTAAGCATGTTTTAAGGTATCATAGGACCTTATAAGGGACAATGTGATTGATATGAATGGATTTTGATTATGAATGTATGAATGAATGTGAATTGTGTATGATTTTTGGTAATGCCTCGTAACCCTATTTCGGGAACGGATACGGGTTAAGGGTGTTACACGATACATTTCTCGTAAGTTTCCAATAAAAAATAGTAGAAATCTTACCCGGGTCAACTCTAATACCGTCATCTGAAACAATATGCCCTAGAAATCCAACCTCTCGAAGCCAAAACTCACATTTGCTGAACTTTGCAAATAATTGCTTATCACGTAAAGTTTGTAACACAACTCTCAAGTGCTTAGAATGTTCAGATTCATCTCGTGAATAGATCAAAATGTCGTCAATGAATACAACAACAAATCTGTCTAAATACGGTCTGAATATCCAGTTCATCAAGTCCATAAAAATTACAGGAGCATTCGTTAATCCGAAAGGCATAACCAAGAATTTGTAAAGTCCATACCTCGTTTTGAATGCAATTTTTGGTACATCCGACTCTTTAACTCGCAATTGATAATAACCCGATCTAAAATCAATCTTTGAAAGTACTGTAGCACCTTTCAACTGATCAAATAAATCATCAATCCTCGATAGAAAGTATTTGTTCTTTATAGTCACTTTATTCAGCTGTCTATAATCGATACACATTCTCATCGTGCCATCTTTCTTTATTACAAACAATAACGGTGAACCCCAACGAGAATAACTTGGTTGTACAAAATCTCTGTCTGTCAATTCTTGCAATTGAGCTTTCAATTCTTTTAATTCAGTAGGAGCCATTTTGTACGGAGCTATAGATATCGGTGTTGTTCCCGGTACTAATTCAATACCAAATTCAACCTCTCTGATGGGTGACAAACCTGGTAATTCTTCTGAAAATACATCCAAAAATTCACAAACAACAGGTACAGATTCAATTTTTAATTCAGACACCTTAGTATCCCGTACATATGCAAGATATGCATCATAGCCCTTTTTTATATATTTCTGAGCTAACATACACGATATCACAATAGGTAATTCATTTGAATCATCTGACTCAATACGAAGAATTTCACCGTTTTGACATTTCAATTTGATAGTCTTTCATCTACAATTCAGAACTGCATCATGCATAGTTAGCCAATCCATACCCAGAATTACATCAAACTCATCGAATGGTAAAAGTATCAAGCCAGCCCAAAAACAATAACCCTGAATCATCAAAGCAAAACTCTTACAAATTTTATCAACTAAAATAGACTTGCCTAAGGGGTTTGATACTTTAATTACAAACTCTATAGACTCAACATGTAAACTCTTTTTAAATACTAAATTCATACACATATATGAATGGGTTGATCCAGGATCTATCAACGGGACTGTATCGATATCAAAAAGAGCAAAAAGTACTAACAATAACGCCTGGCGATGATGCCTCCTCCCGTGCACGGATAACATAAGCTCAGGCAGGTGCTCGTACCTTAAATCTCATAGCAGAATCTCTCATAGCACCTCGATTACCACTTGTATTTCCAGTGTTTTGGAATGGTCTCCCTCTAGTAGTCGTATTACTTACTTTCACTAGTGGATCTCTTTCAGCTGTAAACTTTTTTAGACAGCCCCGAAGATAATGATCAAGAGATCCACGTTTAAAACAAGCTCTGCTTACTAATCTACATTCACCGTAATGTCATTTATTACAATGTTTACATTCGGGCCTATCATTTCTAACACTACCTACGCTAGCAACTAATGTTGTCTAAGGTTTAGAGCTAAAATGTCTCACATATCTATCTCTAATCGAAATGCCTACAGAAGCAGTATAACGAGGATGATACTCTCTTTCAACTCAAGAATCCCAAATAACAGTCTGTTTCTTCATTCAATCCATCCTCGAACCTTTTACACATTATAGCTTTAGAAGAAACACATTCACGAGAATATTTGCTGAGTTGTTCAAACTCTCTTTCATATTCTGTTACCGACATATGACCCTGCTTCAATTTAAGAAATTATTTTCTCTTCTGAGTAATAAACCTTTGGCTGATGTATTTCCTTCTAAATTTAACTTGAGAGAACTCCCAAGTAACTCTTTCTCGCTAAACTACAGATATCAAGGTATTCCACCATTAATACTAATTTATACTGATTTTCAAAGCTTGCTCAGATTTGGAGGTTCTCAGAGATCTCATTGCACTATCCAGCTATCATTTTAGTACTTTTGAGCTTGTGTATTTTGTTATATGGCATGTATAGGTGTTGTTGTTAATATGGCCTATATGTTGGTAATGTGTTTAGTCAATTGATTTGGCTTGTAAAGGAAATATATTTTGGTTATGTGTATAACCATGTGAATTGGCTTATTTTGGTATATTTAGTTATGTATGTATATCTATGTGCAAATGGTCTTTTGATAAGTGGTTGGTAATTTCCATGTGAATGCTTGTTTGTGGATTGGTATTTTGAGTATCAAATGGTTGAAATTTGAGATTTGTATACTTGCGGTTTAAGGCAAAATAATTCATATTTGAAAGTGACCAACTAGGTGAATTCTTGAAAATGATATTGGTATGTTTTGGATTGGCAAATTTATGATGTTATAAGTATTATAGTTTTTGGTACTGGAATAGAATGAATTGAACTTGGTTTAGAAGAGTTTAAATGCCATATGAAGATGTGGTTATATGCAATTTGGTATGTTTAGGTTGATGCAAATTTGGGTGAGAAAGATGGCTTGGTAAATAGCCTATTTTTGTCCACATAGGCAGAGACACAGACGTGTGTCTCTACCGTGTCTGACACACAGTCAGGTGACAGGACTATAACACCCCAAACCCGGCCTAGACATTATGGCCGGCTCTGATGATGTCACATTGAAGTGTTTTTCACAAAATACGATATTTTTGAAAAACCCGTTCTAAAAGTAACCTCTTTGTGATCTTAACGAAGATTTTAGAATGTCGAGTTCATTTTCAAAATTTATGTTGTTTGGCAAAAAGTTAATCATATTAAATTGTTATTAATTTTAAAACATTAATTCTTGCGGAAGCTTTTAAAACATGTTGTGTAAACATGTTGTTTTTGAAAACATTTATCTTTTTGAAAATTCGTATTCTAGTACTAGCAGATATAAATCAAAATAAACAAAACCCCAAAGTAAAGATTAAAAATTAAAAAGGCCTTATTACATAAAAAACCCAAGATAAAACTACTTAAGTATTTAACCAAGCGAGAAAGTCCGTGCGGTTATGTGGCCACTTTTAAAAACCTCGCAGCACCGACCCGCCTAAGCCTGGGGATTACCTATACAGATAAACAGATGGGTGAGTTATGAAAACTCAATGTGTAATCCCATATCAAATAATCAATCAGTGAGCATAAACAGTCTGGGCCTAATCCCAAATCAATAACAGTGCAATTTCAGATAGGGCCTTAGCCCATTTTAGTGACAGTTACAGTAGAGATATGCAAACAGAAATCCTACCCAACCAACCTCTACACTCCACTCTGTCCAGCCCTACACTCCATGTGGGGATAAAATCAACCCACCCATCCCTACACTCCAAAATTGCACCGGTTGCGGCACTAAACAGTATTTGCAGTAGAGCTGCCAGTACAGTATACTTCCTCCAATCATAATAAACCCATCCCCGTGCAACATATCATGCGTCATGTCATAATATCATACATGCATGCAATATATACAAAATGGCATGCTCGATTACAGTCATACATCTCATAAGGGCGTAATAGTCATTTTACCTCATAGGGGCATAACAATTATTTTATTAATTTGGGGGTCTTGGTATACTTACCGACCCAACATTAGGTCCACAGTCGTCTCGGGCGACCCGTGCAACCTTATTAGTCAAATAATGAAAATAGGCCCAAGGCCCATAATGCGGGCCTATGTGGGCCCACACGCTCGTGTGGCCCACATAGCCCAGAAATGGCCTTAGCCATGTGGATTACACAGCTTGGCCCATTATTCTCCATAGGTCCGTGCGGTTTTCCCGTGTGGGGCCCACACGCCCATTTCGACCCACTATGGCCCAAATTGGGCTCAGGCCATGAATTTGCACCTAGCCGGCCTTAATGATCTTACGCCCATGTTTAAGCGTTCAGATTATCACACAAGCAAGCACATTCTCATGTAGCATCGATGGTTTTCTATTTCGGCTTTTGCCGATTTACGATTATGGCAGTGTTGTTACACACCTATTTGCGAAAACATGCGATTAGCCCACGAACACCAAACTTACATTCAATCAAGATCTTCCATTAATATTTTGAAAATTGGGTTAGCAAACCCTCTTCATACTTATCACACAACAATCATTAATACTTGCCTTGATTGACTGAGTGTGGTTTAGCCCACTAAAACCGTTGGCAAAGACTGTTTTCAAGCTCCTTGGCGAAAATCTGCATACAACCGAATTCTATTAATCATGATTTCTTTGAAACATGGCTTGAATCAAAGTATACAAACTTATAGGAAACAGAAAACCCTAAAGTAGGGAAAGAAGCATTCGGCCAATACCAAAGAATGTAGGCCAAAATGCCCCAGTCGAACCCAATGACTAATAATAGGGTTACCTTTGATCGAGTGATAAGAGAAAGGTTTCGGTCGCTTCAATATCAATGTGAAATCTTCTACTCCTTGAGAAGTTCCAGAAACCAAAAGGAGCACTGTAACACCCTTAACTCGTATCCGT
Source organism: Gossypium longicalyx (assembly GCA_025698465.1). Classification (NCBI taxonomy): domain Eukaryota; kingdom Viridiplantae; phylum Streptophyta; class Magnoliopsida; order Malvales; family Malvaceae; genus Gossypium; species Gossypium longicalyx. The sequence continues at coordinate 32,922,906 of CM046998.1, read as the reverse complement.
TGCCGAAATAGAGTCATAAGGCATTACAAAAATAAACATAATCCAAACAAATAAATACATAAGTATATAATTATTCATTCGGCCAAGTCATAAGAGTTAATTCTAATCATTTGCATAAAATAATATAACTTTTAAATTTTGTCATTTTATATCATGTGTAAAAAAAATAAGTAGGTAAACATTCACAAGTAACAGTATAAAATATATATATAACTTGCACCACTAATTTCCTATCTGTGACATCATCATGGGGTTTATTCCTATCTCATATGATTTAAAATTCATTTCTATTTGAAACAATTACAAGATTATAAACCAACTCACTTCGTTGTTTTTTTCAGTTTTATCGGCTATTACATGTAAATCATTATACACATTCTCAACTTGCACATAGTTAGTATATTTATTTAGCCACATAACAGGTAACACTCACAATTGTAAACACCTTGCATGCAATCAAGACACATAGTAACATACAAAATTAAACAATTACAAAGGTTAAGTGCGCATGTCTTAATGTAAATACCATAACTCATATTAACTTAGTGACATACATAAAAATCTATATGACCGAATGTTCATGTGTTCATGATAAGTGTGTATATTATAACTGCATCCTTAATATAAGCTTAATATAAAATTTACCATTTATATTCAACCGAATCAATACATATACATACATGACATACACTTACTCATATGCCAAAGCCATACTTAACGAAACAAAACACATTGTTTAATCAATAAAACTAATCACAACCACATGCAACATTTATCACTTAATAATCATATTTATTTAACCAATACACTTCCACTCATTATTATTTATCACTTTATATAATACTATCAAAAACAGATTAATTATACTTTAACATACCATCATAGCTGAACATAACTTATAGTGTGTGTAACAAAATCAACCTAAATTCCCTCTAGAACACTGTCGAATACTTTCTAGCACCAATACATAAAATAGCACCTTAATAAAACATAATAACCATTTCCATATATATATATATTTTATTTTTTATTTTTTATTTTTTTTTACTCATGCAAAACCATGACCGAATCACCTATGGATACTACCCAAGCCATCATCTATTTTAACGCACATATCACACAACAGCTTAACTAAAGTTTCATTCATTCACAACATATAAACCCTATTAAGTTCATACCATGCACAAACCAAACCGAAATCAAGTGAAGAAATTATCACAACCAAGACACATTCCAAGACCAACTTAACCATTTAGCCATTTTCGCATGGCTTGAATATACATTCATTCCCAAAATAACCAACCCAAAACCAGCTATTACATGCCATAATTTTAAGTTTAGCTTATGGTACCAAGGCAGTAGACAATGTGATGAACTTGTCTGACGATTCCCGAGCTTGTAGCTTGACTTCAAAATCTAAAAAAAAAAAATAGAGTAAACATAACACAAAGTGTAAGCTACCAAAGCTTAGTAAGTCATAAGCAAATAAACAAGCCGATAATATAATTAACTTAATTTAACCAAATTTCAATATCATTAACAAGCTTACTCTCAACTTATATCTTTAATAATAATATACCGACCACATATATTTATTACCTTAGCTGAATATTCACAAGTTAAGTAATGAAACCACTGCTCAATTTTCAAAAGCCAAATTGTTATAATATAATCAACTATTGCTCATTTATATAAGTCCAAGAACCATAATTTAATATTATGTACATATAATTCTTATAAGACCGATTATTTATGATCACTTATATATGCATAATCAAAAATTAATTCCATAATATACTTACCATTTGTTCAAAGCTGAATACACTTATTTAATTCATGTATATACTTAACCTTACATCACATATAATTTATCAACTATCAAGTCACATACATATCTTATTATTGATTGCTAACAAGCTAAATTATACATGGCCTTTTAGCCCATTTTACACATTCAATCACGATTTACCTTTGCCCGATGAACCATTCGGAATTGGATAGGACACTTGGATAATCACATAAGTCGTACAATGCCAACGTCCTAGACGTGGTCTTACATGTAGCCACAAATTGATGCCACTGTCCCAGACAGGGTCTTACTCGTAAACACATATTGGAGCCACATACCGATGCCATGGTCTTACTCGCACACATATATTGGAATCCTATTTCATGACACATGTATCCTAACTATTCCTAAGGTTCATACGGGGCTTTCGGACATCGTAACTCGGTCGAATCGAACTCGGAAATGTAGTAGCCAAATTTAATCATATTCGAGCATAACATATTTAAATTTTAGCATTTCATAACAACATATAAATATAACATTTAGTTTCCAAATAAGCACGTCTATTTGCTTATGAACTTACCTCGGACGTCGTAAAACAGGACGTGGCTGCTAATCGACAACTTTCGTTTTTCCCCGGTCCAAATCCAATTTCTTTAGTTCTTGATCTAAACACATTCAAATTAAGCTCATTCAAACATATTTTATTCAATTTAATCTAAAAACACATAAATGGTAAATTACCATTTTACCCCTGACATTTACAATTTTTACAATTTAATCCCTATTGCACAAAACAAAAAATATGTACAATTTCAGGGTACCCATGTTTGGCCAAATATTCCTAGTGTTCATACAAGCCAAAATATTTCATTTATTTCACATTTTAGTCCCTCAAATTTATTTTTTTTTGCAATTAAGTCCTAATTACCCAAAATCATTTAAAATTCCAATACAAAATATGTTAATCTAAAACATATCTTTCATTTATCATCATCAAACAACAAAAATCGCAAGTTATCAATATGGGCACAACTCAAGATATTCATCAAAATAAAAAATTCAAGCATGGGTTTTGTAGTACTCGAAGCAACGATCTCAAAAACGTGGAAAGTAACAAAAATCGACAAAGAATGAACCTTGATTTTTGCTTAGAAGATGGCCGAACCTAGTCTTCTATTCTTTCTTTTTTCTTTTTGTTTAAATTTGGTGCAAGAAAGAATGAAAAACATGGATATGGCTTTTTATTTTATAATATAATAACATACATTAACTTCCTATTATTCTTATTATTATTATTATTATTAACCTTAGTTAATATATTATAAAATCATCCACTACCGTCCAACATTATATATATAATGGGATAATTTCACCATAAATATCCCCACTTAGAAAGCCGTTAACAAATAAGCCCTTTACAAAATAAACTACCCACTTTTCAATTTACGCGATTAAGTCCTTTTATTTAATCGGACACCTAAACGATAAAATTAAATCACGAAAATTTCACAGATATAAATTCACACAAAATAAACATAGAAATTAATTTTTAAATTTTTTTCTGACTCGGATTCGTGGTCCCGAAACCACCGTTCCGATTAGGGTCTAAATCGGGCTGTTACAACTCTCCCCCCTTAGGGATTTTCGTCCCCGGAAATCTTACCAGTGAATAGGTTTGGATAACGTTCTTTCATTGTATCTTCTGGCTCCCATGTTGCTTCCTCAACTCCATGCTTATGCCATAATACTTTAACTAACGAGATCTTTTTATTCCATAACTCTTTAATCTCACGAGTCAAAATAAGTATCGGTTCTTCTTCGTAGGTCATATCAGGCTGAACTTCAATCTCAGACGGACTAATCACATGTGAAGGATCAGATTGATACCTCCAAAGCATCGAAATGTTGATTACATTGTGTATCTTTTCCAACTCAGGTGGCAATAGCAATTTGTAAGCAACTGGCTCAATACGCTCTATAATTTCATACGGCCAAATGAATCTCGGACTCAATTTGCCTTTACGACCAAATCTGAGTATTTTCTTCCATGGTGAGACCTTCAAGAAAACTTTGTCCCCAATCTGAAACTCTATATCTTTACGTTTCAAGTCCGCATAAGATTTCTGATGATCCGATGCTGCTTTCAAACTTTCACGGATCACTTTCACTTTCTATTCAGTTTCTCTGATCAAGTCAACCCTGTGTATCTTATTTTCACTGAGCTCAGTCCAGTGCAACAGTGTACGACATTTACGACCATACAAAGCTTCATAAGGTGCCGTTTTGATACTCGATTGATAACTGTTATTATACGCAAATTCAATCAGAGGTAGATATCATTCCCACGTACCTTCGAACTCGAGAATGCAACATCTCAACATACCTTCAAGTATCTGAATGATTCGTTTAGACTGGCCATCTGTTTGCGGATGGAAAGTAGTACTGAAATGTAATTTTGTACCTAGTGCATCTTGCAGTTTCCTCCAAAACCGTGATGTAAACCTCGGATCTCGATCCAAAACAATGGATATAAGCACACCATGTAATCTCACAATCTGAGAAACATACAATTCAGCTAGCTTATCAAGTGAGTAATCCGATGTATTGGAACAAAATGAGCTGATTTAGTCAATCTATCAACAACAACCCAAATTGCATCTTTCTTGCTCGGTGTCAATGGTAAACCAGATACAAAATCCATCGTAACTCTATCCCACTTCCACTTAGGTATCATGACAGGCTGAAGTAATCCTGAAGGCACCTGATGTTCAGCTTTTACTTTTTGACAGACTAAACATCTTGCAACAAAGTCAGAAATGTCTCTTTTCATACCATGCCACCAATAAAGCTGTTTCAAATCATTATACATCTTTGTACTACCTAGGTGGACAGATAACCGACTACTATGTGCTTCATTCAAAATCATCTGGATCAACTCTGTATTCCTCAAAACACATTACCGGTCCCTGAATCTCAAACAGTCATCAGCATCAACCCTAAACTCTGAATCAACATCTGTCTCACACTGAACTTGTTTTGCGATCAATTCATTATCAACCTTCTTGGCATCACATCTTTGTTGAACAAATAATGGTCTAGCTTTCAATTCAGCTACTATCGAACCATCATCTGACATAGCCATATGCGTATTCATTGCTTGCAATGCAAATAGTGACTTTCAGCTTAAAGCATCAGCAACAACATTAGCCTTTCTCGGGTGATAGTCAATCATAAGCTCGTAGTCTTTTAGCAATTCTAACCATCGACGTTGTCTTAAATTCAGATCTTTCTAAGTCATCAAATATTTTAGGCTTTTATGATCAGAGTAAACATGACATTTCTCGCCGAACAGATAGTGATGCCAAATCTTCAATGCGAACACAATGGCTGCCAATTCTAGGTCGTGCGTCAGATAATTCTTTTCATGTGGCTTCAACTGTCTCGAGGCATAAGCTATAACTTTGCCTTCCTATATCAAAACATAGCCCAAACCATTCAAAGATGCATCACTGTAAATAACAAATTCTTTACCCAATTCTGGCTGAACTAGCATTGGAGCTTCGGTCAAAAGGGCTTTCAACTGATCAAAACTTTTCTGACACTTCTCTGACCACTCGAATTTAACATCTTTTCGCAGTAGCTTTGTCATCGTAGATGCAATCATAGAAAAACCTTTCACAAAGCGTCTGTAATAACCAGCAAGTCCCAGAAAACTTTGAACTTCAGAGACATTCTTCGGAGGTTTCCAATCCAATATAGCTGATATTTTTCTCGGATCAACTCGAATACCTGATGCTGATACCACGTGACCCAGAAAACTGACTTCACTTAACCAGAACTTACATTTACTGAATTTCGCATACAGCCGCTTATCTCGCAATGTCTCCAACACAAGTCTCAAATGTTCGGCATGTTCAGCTTCATCACGGGAGTAGATCAAAATGTCATCTATAAACACAACTACAAACCGATCAAAATACGGTCTAAAGATCTGATTCATCAAATCCATAAATATAGCAGGTGCATTCGTAAGTCCAAACGACATAACCAAAAACTCATAATGTCCGTACCTCATTCTGAAAGTAGTCTTTGGTACATCTGAATCTTTAACTCGTAACTGATAGTAACCTGATCTTAAATCTATCTGCGAAAATACTATGGCCTCTTTTAGTTGATCAAACAGATCATCAATCCGTGGCAACGAATACTTATTCTTTATAGTCACCTTATTAAGCTGTCTATAATCAATGCACATTCTCATGGTTCCATCTTTCTTTTTTAAAAACAACACAGGTAAACCCCACGGAGAGAAACTCGGTCGCGCGAAACCTCTATCTGTTAATTCTTTCAACCGAGCTTTCAATTCTTTTAATTCTGTAGGTGCCATTCTGTACGGGGCTAAGGATATCGGAGTCATCCTCGGTATTAACTCAATACCAGACTTACTTCCCGAATAGGTGGCAAACCTGGTAATTCTTCTAGAAACACATCCGGATACTCACATACAACAGGTATGGATTCAATGTTTCTTTCAGCTGTTTTACTATCGAACACGTAGGCAAAGTAAGCTTTACACCCTTTTCTCACATATTTCTGAGCTAGCATCGAAGAAATCATTGCTGGTAAACCGTACAAATTGCTAGATTCGATCCGAATGACTTCATTATTCTGGCTCCGTAGATCAATGGTCTTTCTTTTACAGTTCACAGCAGCATCATGTAAAGTCTGCCAATCCATACCCAGAATTATATCGAACTCATCAAATGGCAGCAACATTAAATCAGCCAGAAACCATAGATCTCAAACCATCAAGGGACAATTCTTACACACTTTATCAACCATAACACACCGGCCCAAGGGATTTGACACTCTAATCACAAACTCAGTAGACTCAACAGGTAGAGTCTTGTTGAATACTAATGTCTCACATACATAAGAATGAGTAGAACCAGGATCAATCAATGCAATTACATTAGTATCATAAAGAGTAAATGTAGTAGTAATAACATCCGGGGATGAAACCTCCTCTCGTGCACGTATAGCATAGGCTCTGGCAGGTGTGCGAGCCTCAGACCTATTTGTTGTATTTTTATTTCCTCTTTGACTGCCACTCGCATTACTCACATTTCTCGGTGGTCTACCCTGAGCCGCAGTATTACCCAATCTCGAGTTCTGCACTGGATTCGCTTCAGCTAACCTTGGGTAATCTCGAATATAGTGCTCCGTCGACCTGCATTTAAAATAGGCCCGATCATGTAATCTGCAACTTCCAGGATGTCGTTTACCACAATGCTCACACTCTGGTTGATTAGATCTGATATTACCCACATTGGCTACTGAGGTAGCTCTTGAATTCAGAGGTGGTCTATTCTGATCTCGTCGAGAATAACCCGAAGTGGCTTTTGAACGATTGAAATCATCCCGAGACTTCTTTGATGCCGACTGGAATGACTTACCGGGTGCTCTTTTGCGTGCATTTCCAGCTTCAAAGTCAGCCTTTCTTTTCTCTTTCCCAAGCTCTTCAGCTTTGTAGGCTCGCTCAACAAGTACCAGAAACTCTTTTATCTCAAGTATGTCAACTAGCAGTTTGATATCTTCATTCAACCCATCTTCAGATCTTTTACACATTATGGCTAAAGTAGAAACACACTCTCGGGCATACCGGTTGAGTCTCACAAATTTCCGCTCATACTCCGTCACTTCATCTGACCCTGTTTCAGCTCTAGAAATTCTTTACGCTTCTGATCTATAAATCTCTGACTGATATATTTCTTACTTTAACTCGATGCAGAAAGAATTCCCAGTGTTACTGCTCTCTCTCGTAACTCACGATACTAGGGTATTCCACCAGTGGTATGCTGTGTCTCGAAGCAAGGATATAGCACATTTCAAACATTCATCTGGAGTACAGGACAACTCATCAAACACACGGATGGTGTTATAAAGCCAAAACTCGGCCCGCTCAGCATCATCATCATCAGTGGCTTTAAACTCTTCAGCTCCATGTTTTCTGATTTTATCGACAGGTGGTCTATTCAATCACAACGGATAACTTACTTAAGGTACAGCAGGCATGGAAGATGGATTAATTGGGGGTGAAGGTTGTTGTGCAGCCGGGTTAGTCCAGATATATTGAGTGAACCAGTCATTCATTATTTGATAGAAGGCTTGTTTAGCCTCATTTTCTTGATTACTTGAAGTCGATCGAGAATCAGCCTACGCTATCCCTTGCACAAGAGCAGGCGCAACACTCTCGACATCATCAGCTACAGCTTTATCGGGATCCATTTTCTATATGAAAACACGTTTCAAATGTCAAAAGTCATCACATTATCACAATATATAATTATGGCATGTATAGCTAAACTCACACACGCTACGTTAATCCTAGAACCGACTAAACCATAGCTCTGATACCAATAAAATGTAACACCCTTAACTCGTATCCGTCGCCGGAATAGAGTCATAAGGCATTACAAAAATAAACATAATCCAAAGAAATATATACATAAGTATATAATTATTCATTCGGTCAAGTCATAAGAGTTAATTCTAATCATTTGCATAAAATAATATAACTTTTAAATTTTGTCATTTTATATCATGTGTAAAAAAAGATAAGTAGGTAAACATTCACAAGTAACAGTATAAAATATATATATAACTTGCACCACTAATTTCCTATCTGTGACATCATCATGGAGTTTATTCCTATCTCATATGATTTACAATTTATTTCTATTTGAAACAATTACAAGATTATAAACCAACTCACTTCATTTTTTTTTTTAGTTTTATCGATTATTACATGTAAATCATTATACACATTCTCAACTTGCACATAGTTAGTATATTTATTTAGCCACATAACAGGGTAAGTAACACTCACAATTGTAAACACCTTGCATGCATTCAAGATACATAGTAACATACAAAATTAGACAATTACAAAGGTCAAGTGCGCATGTCTTAATGTAAATACCATAATTCATATTAACTTAGTGACATACATAAAAATCTATATGACCGAATGTTCATGTGTTCATGATAGGTTTTTATATTATAACCGCATCCTTAATATAAGCTTAATATAAAATTTACCATTTATATTCAACCGAATCAATACATATACATACATGACATACACTTACTCATATGCCAAAGCCATACTTAACGAAACAAAACACATTGTTTAATCAATAAAACTAATCACGAACCACATGCAACATTTATCACTTAATAATCATATTTATTTAACCAATACACTTCCATTCATTATTATTTATCACTTTATATAATACTATCAAAAACAGAATAATTATTCTTTAACATACCATCATAGCTGAACATAATTTATAATGCGTGTAACAAAATCAACCTAAATTCCCTCTAGAACACTATCGAATACTTTTTAGCACCAATACATAAAATTGCACCTCAATAAAACATAATAACCATTTCCATATATATATATTTTTTATTTTTTATTTTTTTACTTTTTATTATTTATTTTTTTTACTCATGCAAAACCATGACCGAATCACCTATAGATACTACCCAAGCCATCATCTATTTTAACGCACATACCACACAACAGCTTAACTAAAGTTTCATTCATTCACAACATATAAACCCTATTAACTTCATACCCTGCATATACCAAACCGAATTCAAGTGAAGAAATTATCACAACCAAGACACATTCCAAGACCAACTTAACCATTTAGCCATTTTCGCATGGCTTGAATATATATTCATTCCCAAAATAACCAACCCAAAACCAGCTATTGCATGCCATAATTTTAAGTTTAGCTTATGGTACCAAGGCAGTAGACAGTGTGATGAACTTTTCTGACGATTCCCGAGCTTGTAGCTTGACTTCAAAATCTAAAAAAAAAACAGAGTAAACATAACACAAAGAGTAAGCTACCAAAGCTTAGTTAGTCATAAGCAAATAAACAAGCCGATAATATAATTAACTTAATTTAACCAAATTTCAATATCATTAACAAGCTTACTCTCAACTTATATCTTTAATAATAATATACCAACCACATATATTTATTACCTTAGCCGAATATTCACAAGTTAAGTAATGAAACCACTGCTCAATTTTCAAAAGCCAAATTGTTATAATATAATCAACTACTGCTCATTTATATAAGTCCAAGAACCATAATTTAATATTATGTACATATAATTCTTATAAGACCGATTATTTATGATCACTTATATATGCATAATCAAAAATTAATTCCATAATATACTTACCATTTGTTCAAAGCCAAATACACTTATTTAATTCATGTATATACTTAACCTTACATCACATATAATTTATCAACTATCAAGTCACATACATATCTTATTATTGATAGCTAACAAGCTAAATCATACCTAGCCTTTTAGCCCATTATACACATTCGATCACGATTTACCTTTTCCCGATGAACCATTTGAAATTGGATAGGATACTTGGATAGTCACATAAGTCGTACAATGCCAACGTCCCAGACGTGGTCTTACATGTAGCCACAAATCGATGCCACCATCACAGATAGGGTCTTACTCGTAAACACAAATTGGAACCACATATCGATGCCATGGTCTTACTCGCACACATATATCAAAATCCTATGTCATGACATATGTATCCTAACTATTCCTAAGGTTCATACGGGGCTTTTGGATGTCGTAACTCGGTCGAATCAAACTCAAAAATGTAGTAGCCAAACTTAATCATGTTCGAACATAACATACTTAAATTTTAACATTTCATAATAGCATATAAATATAACATTTAATTTCCAAATAAACACGTCTATTTGCTTATAAACTTACCTCGGACGTCGTAAAACAAGATGGGGCTGCTAATCGACAACTTTCATTTTTCCTCGGTTTAAATCCGATTTCTTTAGTTCTTGATCTAAACACATTCAAATTAAGCTCATTCAAATATTTTTTTATTCAATTTAATCTAAAAACACATAAATGGGTAAATTACCATTTTACCCCTGACATTTACAATTTTTACAATTTAATCCCTATTGCACAAAACACAAAATATGTAAAATTTCAGGGTACCCATGTTTGGCCAAATATTCCTAGTGTTCATGCAAGCCCAAATATTTCATTTATTTCACATTTTAGTCTTTCAAATTTTATTTTTTTTGCAATTAAGTCCTAATTACCCAAAATCATTAAAAATTCCAATACAAAATATGTTAATCTAAAACATATCTTTCATTTATCATCATCAAACAACAAAAATCACAAGTTATCAACAAGGGCACAACTCAAAATATTCATCAAAATAAAAAAATTCAAGCATGGGTTTTGTAGTACTCGAAGCAACGATCTCAAAAACGTAGAAATTAACAAAAACCGACAAAGAATGAACCTTGATTTTTGCTTAGAAGATGGCCGAACCTAGTCTTCTATTCTTTCTTTTTTCTTTTTGTTTAAATTCGATGCAAGAAAGAATGAAAAACATGGATATGGCTTTTTATTTTATAATATAACAACATGCATTAACTTATTATTATTATTATTATTATTATTATTATTATTATTTTAACCTTAGTTAATATATTATAAAATCATCCACTACCATCCAACATTATATATGTAATGGGCTAATTTCACCATAAATATCCCCAGGTAGAAAGCCATTAACAAATAAGCCCTTTACAAAATAAACTACCCACTTTTCAATTTACGCGATTAAGTCCTTTTATTTAATCAGACACCTAAACGATAAAATTAAATCACGAAAATTTCACAGATATAAATTAACAGAAAATAAACATAGAAAATAATTTTTAAATATTTTCCTGACTCGAATTTGTGGTCCCGAAACCACCGTCCCGATTAGGGTCTAAATCGGGCTGTTACAAGCATAACAAGGAGAAAGAGGAATGAGAATCGGCAATGAAGAAAAAGGAGAGATTGATAGAATAGAAGCAATATTTGACTACAAGGGAAGGAGGTATTCGGCTATAACAAAACTGAGTGTGAGAGGGAAGAACAAGGAGAATCGATCAAAGTACAGTATGAAATAGAGGGGAATCGGTGGACTCAAAAGAAACCAATTGAGAAAGAGGGAAATCGGGTAAAGCAAGGAAACCAAGATAACAACCGATAGGGATGAGCCAAATTCGGGCAAACCACAAAAACAAAAAAGTACCAAAATACAATATTCGGCCTCAAGAGAGAAAAGAACTAAAAAGAAAGACAAAACTCAAAGTGATTTGCACAAAACCGAATTCTTCCCCCCAAAGTCGACTTCTTTGAGTGCCTGAAGTTCAAATTCAGCACACTACTGCCTCTCACCTCAAATTCCCATGATTTTCTCCTCAAATTCGATTGCACAATCCCCACACCCCTCAAACACTCCAATTGCCCACTAGTATCAGTATCCCACTAGCACACAAACATTCAGATGACATTCAGCAAAATAAAATCCATCTTGCGCATAGCAGGACTCGAACCTCAGACCTCAAGAAACAACAACACGCCACCTATCCCTTAGACTGACAGGCCCTTCCTGGCATGAAATACCCACATTTATTTAAAAGCCTACTAACTAGAGACAGAGTTTAAAACCTTTAAAAACAAAACTCTTGCACAAGCTAAGGCTTGAACCCAAGACTTCTCAAACATTCCTAGAACACTCAGAACACTAAACCACTAAATCAGATACAGAGTTGTGTGTCACAAACATATAGAAATAATTACTTAGAATTTTGGGGCATTACAAGGACCATGTGTCCTTTGATGTTTAATTAGAAACAAAGACAGTATGCTCCACATGACCCAACACACGGACGTGTGACTTGGCTGTGTGGCATAAGTCAGTATACCCTACAGTTTTGGCACGTCCTAGCACACAGCCTGGCACACGAGCGTGTGAGGCCATTTAGAACGGTAAATGGGCTAGTCACATGGGCGTGTGGTTGGCCGTGTGACCCAAGTCAGAAAGTTACACTGGGTTGGACACGGGCTGGGACATGGCCATGTGATCCCATTTCGGATGTCCACATAGCCTGTGACACGGGCATGTCTTTCACCGTGTGAGACACACGGCAAAGCCACACGGGCGTGTGTCCATTATATTTTGAAAAAAAAATTGCGTTTTTCAAAAATTTCCTAAGTTATCGAATTAGTCCCGAACCACTTCTAATGCATGATGTTGGGCCTGTAGGCTCATATTAGAGACAATATGATTGAATGTGAATGTTTTTTAATTTGGAAATGAAAATTGTATGTGAAATTGTAAAATCTCGAATTAGGGTCTAGTCAAAATAGTGGTTTCGAGACCATAAATTTGAAATAGAAATAATTATTTTATAATTATTTGATGATCCATGATATGATTTCATGTTTGTATGAAATTTTCAAGAAGAAATTCCATGCCTAAAGTGTCACATTTGACTTTAAGGACTAAATTGAATAAGTTGTAAAACTTGTGTTCTAGAAGCTTCAAGCATGATATTGCATTAGATTATTAATTAGAGGTCCTTAAATAGAAATTTGACCAAGTTCTAAAATTTTGGACAAAAATGGGCATGAATAGGAAAAAATTGAAAGAAAGGCCTTGAGGGCATTTTGGTCATTTGGTAAATAAAAGAATAAAAAAGGAAAAATCAAGAAAAAATGATGTCCATCTTCTCAAAGGGTGCTGAAATTTGGGGAGTCTCCATAGCTAGGGTTTTCAACATTTTCAAGCTTGATTGTAAGTGCTCCCAAGTCCCGCTTTTAATGTTCTTTACATTTTTGAAGTTGTCATCAACCGATCTATCCATTTCTACCATTATTTTACGCTAGGGTTCATGTATGAAATTTGAACCATATGTGACATTGTTGTATTTTGATGTTTAAAGGAGGAATATGAATGTTTAATGTGTGATAAACATCTTTTGCTAAGTGTTTTTTAGTGGAAACACCTAAAAAGAACTTGTTTGTAAAAAGTGTAAAAATGAGTAGTAGAAATGTGAAATAAAGAAAAATGTGGACTGATATTAGTTAGAATATCAATCAGCTAAGCTTTAGTAACCAAGAAATTGCATGCATTTCATTTTACGAGCCTAGAGACTAAAATGTAAATAAGTGAAGGTTAGGGGTAAAAAGGTAATTTTGCTAAAGTATGTGCTATGGGTCGATATGAATAATATGAGTATTGATCAAGTTGAATTTGACATTATAGATCAAGAAAAATGTGGTTCGGCTCTTGATCGGGGGAAAAACAAGGTTTACGAGGATTATGCTTGTTTCTATCATTTTGTACCAAGGTAAGTTCATTTTCAAATAATGCAACATGTACCATAATTTAAATGCTTTAATATTGCATGTATGGTAAGCTCATATGAGATGTTATGTCATATTTCTATTGCTTTGATATCAAATGAATTTTAATGTTTTACTACTATTATGAGTATGCTTGATTATTCCATGAGTATGTGATTGGTGCTATGGATGTTGAAATCGATATTACGAGCAAGCTCAAACGAAATGTGGTATCGAAGAATCCCGTTTGAACCTTAGGAATATGTTAGGATACAAGTGACATGTCACTAGGAACTATGTAATCTGAACTCAGTGAGTTGTGGCCTGAGTTCGTGATATATGTGGCATCTGAACTCATTGAGTTATGGTCTGAGTTCACATGTATATGACACATGATTTGGCGTTCGGGTACTGATCTCGCATATTCTTTCAGTGGCTGGGTAGTCTGGCAAGTGTTGCGGATACCTGACAGCCTATGTGAGCAGACCCGTGAGTAGCTCGAAAGCGAGCAACATGTGATATGTGATATGAGGTAGCGTTGGCTACATATGAGGCACTTAGGTGAGAGATTTCGTTGTATCCGATAGTATTTCGAGTGTTCAACGGGTAGTTCTCAAGGAAGTTCAATGAGTAATCTTGATAAATGCGTCAAAGACGAGAAAGTAAGTTATTATGTGCAAGTGGCATAGGTATGTACATCGAACTCATGAGAATGACATTAGATATGATGAACTTGTGGTAAGAATATATATATTTATATATATATGAAGAATGAGTTTAAGAGAATTTGATAACATGCAAAATTATGTTCATTATTGTAAATGTATGATTAATGCTTATTTAAGTTGTATTTTATTTGCATGTGAACTTACTAAGCTTTAAAGCTAGCTCGGGGACCGGAAGAAGTCAGAGACTCGTTCACACTATCCACTGAACATTTGAGTATAACTAGTCTTATCATTTTTAGTATGGCATGTATAAGGACTTGGTATTTTTTATGTGTCATATTGATTAGCCAAATGAGTTGTCTTATGAAAGTATTATAATTATTTTGTATATGGCAATGAGAGGTGGCTCATATTGATTCTTTGGGTTGTAACCTTAATTATTGGTGCATGCATGCAAATGTGCTTATGCTTTAATATGGTTATGGTTACTTATGGATAATGCGTGTGATGGATGGCATGTATGTTTGGTGTATGAGATATGATTAATATGTATGTCAATAAAGGTGATGCAAGTGGGTAACTTGAAAGTAGGTTAGTAAAGATGATAGATAAATATGAAATTAGTGCGGAATGCCATCTGAAAACATGATAGTTTGAATAGGTGATATTTTGACAGTACCAAGCCATAATTTAACCATGAATGTGATCGCTTAAGTAATCAAATGTGCCATGTTGCATGCCATGAGGTGAGTGTAAGTATGTGAGTGTTTAAGGGTGACAAATGGCTTGGAAAATAGCCTAGAAATTATCCATACGATTAGACACACGGGCATGTGTCTTGGTCGTGTGTGACACACGGTCTGCCCCATGGGTGTGTGATCTGGCCGTGTGTCCCCTGTACCCCAATTATGCAAAACAGATTGCCCAGTAGTAAACATATGGGCAGAGACACGGTCGTGTGTCCCAGCCGTGTGAAGGACACGACCTTAGGACATGGGCATGTACCTAGGCCGTGTGAAGTCTGCACTTAATTTTTGGAATTTAATTCACCACACGGCCCAAGCGGGCGTGTGACTTGACCGTGTGACCTGATTTGGTTGATGATGTCATAATCAGAAAGTTACACGGGCTGAGGACATGGCGTGTAAGACCACATGGTCTACCTACACGGGTGTGTGACTCTCCAAATTATGAAAATTTTCTAAGTTATCCTAAAGTTTTCTAAAGTTCTCGGTTTAGTCCCGAATGACCTTTGATGTATGTTTGTGGCCTCGTAGGCCCATATAAGGGACAATTTGCAAATGTATGAATGAAATTGATTTGAACAAAAATTTTATGGCCCGGTTTTGTATATGTGCTTGTGTTAATGTCTGATAATGCCTCGAACCCTGTTTCGGCTTTGGATACGGGTAAAGGGTGTTACAGAAATGTATGATTGCTTATGAAATAATTTTGGTAATACTCCGTAACCCTATTACGCTGATGGATACGGGTTAGGGGTGTTACAGGTTCAGTCTTCGTTATCCATCAATCGTCCCTTTCTCGCCATTTTCCAGGCTGATCTTGTACATGCATACAGACAGACTAATTTCGTGAATATTGCCTATGGTCCATCCGATAGCTTTCTTGAATTGTTTCAATACTAAGATGAGTTTCTCTTCTTGCTCAACGGTTAATTTGGCTAAAACAATCATAGGCAAAGTAGAAGCGTTAACTAAATAAACATATTTTAAACATATTTTAAATGCGAAGGATGTATCTTGAGTTCTAATTTAGGTGGCTCCTCGATTGACGCTTTTGATTTGGCATAATTTTTATTCTCTAACTCCTAAAATTCAAAGCAGGATTGCAGATTATATTCCCTTTTATTAGCTTCTGGCAAAGCTAAGTATTCATCCTCCTCTTCGTCACTTGGAGGGTCTTATGTCAAAACTTGTTAAGTATTCATCCTCCTCTTCGTCACTTGGAGGGTCTTATGTCAAAACTTGTTCCAATGGGTCCTCAACATAGTTAAATTCTCTTTCCATGATTAGTTCCTCTAAATTGGATACTGTAGAACAATCATCAATTGTGTCAAGAAACTGCATTGACTTAAAAAAATTAAATGTTACTTGATCGTCCTGAACATGCATAGTGAGCTTGCCTTTCCGCACATCAATAAGGGTTCTTCCAGTTGCTAGGACAGGCCTTCCTAGGATGATTGACACTTCTTTGCCTGCTTCAAAGTGTAACATCCTGATTTTGGGCCTAGCCGGAACAGTGGTTTCGGGACCACAAATCTAATGAGGAAAATTTTATTTTTATTATATTTTTATGGTCTACGATTTCACGGAATGATTTCGTGAAAATTTCGTTCGAAAATTTTGACGTTTTGGCACTCAATTTGGTCAAAATGACTAAATTGTAAAAAGTCCAAAAGTTAAGTTCTACATGTTAGAAGTGTCTAACTGTTATTTTTTTTAAATTAAAGGTCCTTAAATGGTAATTAGACCATTTTGAAGTTTGTGGACAAAAATGAACATGGTATGATAGGTTTTTAAAAGTTTTCCATTAAGGGAATTTTAGTAAATTCGTAATTAAATGAATTAAAAAACCAAAAATAAGCCAAATTTGCTCATCTTCTTCCTCTGGACGAATGCCTCATGAAAAACACCATGACTAGGGTTTTCAAGCTTTCCAAGCTGATTTGTAAGTGATTCCGAACCCCGTTTTTAATGTTCTTTACATTTTTGAAGTCCCGGTAACATGATCTACTCATTTCTACCATTATTTTGAGCTAGGATTTATGTTTAAAAATTTACCCATGAGTAATATGCATGCATTTTGATGTATAATGGTAGAAAATGAGTGTTGGGTGTTAGATAAACAACTTTTGCCAAGCGATTTTACGTGAAAACAAGTAAAACGTCATAATCAGTAAAAATACCTAATGTTCATAAGTACATGTTATAGTGAGAATTTAATGTTGCCCTAGAAGGGAAAATGATCATCATGTCATAAAACATAAGAAAATAGGATGAAGTTTAATTTTCGAGCCTTCGGGCAAAAGTGCAAATATGCAAAAGTTTAGGGGTCAAAATGCAAATTTGTAAAAATATGATTTTTAGACCCATAAGAATATTGTGACTAATTGGTAGGCTAAATGTGATATTATAGATCAAGGAAATCAAGATTCAAGCTTAAATCGAGAAAATACAATGTTATGGACTAAAATGGTAAATTATCGTTTCTAGATTCGAGGTAAGTTCGTGTGTTAATAATAATTCAATACCATGCATGAATTGTAATTCTCTATTGAAATGACATAAATTGTATTATTTAATATGTTTAAAAGAAGTTGATGGATGGTGTGTATGATATGGAAAAATGTAATGCTTGTTGTGTTATGTGAAATTGAATGACAAATTATTGTTACATGAATTGAGTGTTAAATTACTATTACATGGGTTGTATGAATTGCTACACGGTTGTTCTTGATGAGATTTCGACAAGTAAGTTTGAATAAGTTAAAGTAAACTCATAATATGTCTAATTGCACAATTTAAGAATGTATGATAATTGCATTTGTTAATGGCATGAGAACACATGAAATGCATTCTTAACAATGACATGTTGAAAAATGTCCCGGTTGAGGTTGGAAAAGAAGTTCGATGGATGAACCATGTTGTATGTGATATTGAGATCCTGCATGTGTTGCAGAAAGGATTTAGCCTGGACGGGTAATCCTATTAGGGTCTAAATTTAGCCTGGACTGGCAATTTAGATCCAAACTCAGTAAGGGTGTTTGTCACTATAAGGGTTTCAGCTTGGACTGGTAATCCCGACATCACCTTATGAGTTTATGTTACGGGGGATTTAGCCTGGACTGGTAATCCCATCGTAAAACGTGAGGTTCGCAGGATGCATACCTGAAATGATCATTCTTATGAATTGACGGTAAATGGATAATCTATCAAGATTTCCTAGAAACTCAACGGGATTAACATGAGATATATGTACAAGTGAAAGGATGTATGATGAGCTCTTCTAAGACAAATTTACATAGTGCATTGTCATGAGACTAATTTGATGATTGAGTGCATGTGATAGGGAATTATCCTATACTTGGAATGTATGACTAAGTGTGCCCATGAGAAATAATAACTTTTATATTGAGCTCCACTGTGAAAAATGAGTAAGGGATCCATGAAATGGTAAGTTCATGATAGTTGGAAATGATCTTATGATAGTGATCATTATATTGTACCAAACTAGATTTGGACAGCAGCATTGGTCCAAATTTGAAAATCCACTAAAAATAGTGGAAATTTAGTTAGAAGCTTAATAAAATATGAAGTTAAATCTTAATGAGTCTAGTTTTACATAAAGGAAACGGTGAAAGGAAAGGAATTTGTATCATGAGATATTTGAATTCTTGTAAGACAGGGTCGGAGTGATTCCAGACTCCCTTGTCTCAACTTTGTAAAATCGCTAGAAATTATACAAAAATAATTATAAGCTAAAATTCATATGACTGAAATACTTAATGAGTCTATTTTTAGGAGAAAGAGACGAGAACATTATCTGAGTTTCTTACTTGGAGATAAATAAATTTTAGTAAAAAAATGTCGAAGCTGTTAAATAGAAAAAGGGGGAGACTTTGAATAATAAACTATACTTATTGGCTAGACCAAAAATTCTTAATATTTTATGATAAGAAATATATGAGTCTAGTTTCTGGAAAAATTAATGGATCTTAAGTTGGAGTTCTGTAGCTTCGGATATAAATAATTTAATGACTGTGACTTGGGAAAATAGCTTAGCTGGAATTTGAATAAATAGAAAGAATATGAAAATAGCATGTTATCGCATTGCTTATTATTTTCATGCGAGCTTACTAAGCGGAAAGCTTACTCCCTCCTTTCCATTTCTTTTAGTTTTTTCATGTTTACTCGAGGTTGGAGGTCGTTAGAGGCAGCATCGCACTATCGAGCCATTATCCTTGGAGTATTGGCATGTGTACTTGAATTGTTTTCATGCGAGTGGCATGTATAGGGACTTAGTTTTTCTATGATGACTATTTTTGTGATTAGCCAAAGGTATCGGCTTATATTAATTGTAGATTATAGCCATGAGATGTGGCTTATAATTATTTTGGCTTGTAATCCTATTTATTCATGATATGTGTTAATGTCTTGCGATGTAGCTAGATTAGTTTATCATGAGCAGGTGGAACTAATGAATAATAATGAGCTAATGATGAATGCCATTGAAATCGTGTATGTGTATGCATGTAAAGATGACAAAATGGCTTGGAAATTAGCCTAAGTCTTGACCACACGAGTAGAGACATGGCCGTGTGTCTCAACCGTGTGAAGGACACGGCTTCTGGCCACGGGCGTGTGCCTTGGCCGTGTGCCCTTAAACGGTTGCTGACATCACAAATAAAGAGTTACACAGGCTGAGGACACGGACGTGTCCCAAGCCACACAGACGTATGTGACCACACGGCCTAACCCACATGGGCTGTGACTCTCCCAAGCATGAAAATTGGTTAAGTTGCCCAAAGATTTCCAAAGTTCTCGATTTAGTCCCTAACCACCCTGATGTATGTTGTAGGCTTCGAAGGCATGTATAAGGGACAATATGCATGTGTTTGAAAAGTTTTAATTTTGGGCAAAATTTGGTGACCCGGTTTTGTATGTTTGTGAATGTTTAAGTTCAGTAACGCATCGATCCCTGTCCTGGCGTTGGATACGTTTGAGGGGTGTTACACAAAGTCTAGAACAACAAAGTCAGCAGGAAAAATAAGCTTGTCTACACATACCAATACATCCTCGATTTTTCCTTCTAGATGTGCTAAGGATGAATCTTCTAATTGAAGTGTAATCGTAGTAGGTCTAACTTCACCTATCCCTAACTTCTTAAATATTTGCATGGACATCAAGTTGATACTTGCACCCAAATCAGATTGTGCCTTTGTACAATATGTTGCTCCAATGTTGCAAGGTATGGTAAAACATCCAGTATCCTTCAACTTTAAGGGTAGTTTGTCTTGAGGATATGTATTGCATTCCTTTGTAAGGGCTACTATCTCAAATTCTCCAAGTCTTCATTTTTTAACAGGATATCCTTCATGAATTTCACGTAGTTCGACATTTGTTCAAGTGCTTCAACCAATGGAATGTTGATATGAAGTTTCTTGAGTACGTCTAGGAACTTTTTGAATTGAACTTCTTGCTTCTGCTTTTGAAGTCTTTGAGGGTAGGGTGGTAAAGGCTTATTTACTGTAATTGGTTGATTCATCTTCTATGGCAATTCTGCATCTAAAAAAGTTGTTAGTTATTAGAATTAGCTGGTTCAGAAGTTACCTTATTGGATTTTGCAGATTTAGGTTTTGGTAAAACTAAAATTTCAACACTCGGTTGAACTTCCTCTGAGTCTTAAGCATCAGCTGGCTCCTCTTCAACTTTAACAGTGTTGGGCTCCAATGTCTTTCCTCTCCTCAGTGTTAATACTTTACAATGCTCTTTCCTTGGATTCCTTAGATTCTCTGTATCACTAGGCAAAGTACCTTGTGGTCGGTTTTTGAGTTCAGTTGTAAGCTGGCCCATTTCGTTTTCTAAGTTTTTCACTACAGTTGCTTGGCTTTGGATTAAGGCATCATTCTTAGCTATGTATGCCTTCAACAAATTTTCTAAGCCATTAGATGGTTCAACTTGAGGTTTTTTCTGAACTTGTTAGGTAAAAATAGGTGGCTAGGTCAGTCTAGGTTGGGCGTATGTGTTACTCGATCCAGCCCCTTAGTTACTCCGGGAGAAATTATGGTGGTTTCGCCACGATGGGTTATAGGAATTGGATTGGGGTCCTTGTCTTTCTCGGTTTTGGTTCTGGTTACCCATGTAATACACAGATTCTAGGTTTGATGGACATTCTTCGAATAGATGTCCTTCCCCACAATAGACGCAGGCCAGATTTTTAAATTGATTTGGTGGCTGTGCTGTAAAACTATTTAACCCATTAGTGGTAAAATTTTTAAGCATTGAGGAAATTGAGGGTACCTGAGATGCGAGTGAAGTGAGAGCGTCTACTTCATGTATTCCAGCGACTTGTCTTCTTAACACAGCTCGATTGGTTGACTATTGATAATTGTTACTGGCAATCCTCTCAATGATTTTATATGCCTCATTATAAGACATAGAAAGGAGAGCACCATTAGCAGAAGCGACCACTACCATCCTCGTGTAAGCATTGAGACCATTATAAAATGTCTCAAGTTGGATGCAATGTAGGATTCAGTGATGGAGGCCCTTCCATAATAATTCTTTGTACCTTTCCCATACCTCATACAAGGACTCATCTTCCATTTGTCGGAAAGCAGTGATCTCGTTCGTTAACTTAGCATTCTTGCTAGGCTGGAAATACTTCATGAGAAATCTTTTCGCTAACTCTTACCATGTGAAAATTGAATTTGGAGGCAATGAGTTCAACCAAGCTCGAGCTTTGTCCCTTAGTGAATATGGGAACATCTTCAATCGTAGTGCATCTTCGAGTACTCCGGCTAACTTGATAGAATCTTTCACCTCTATGAACAGTCTTAAGTGCAGCTGAGGATCTTTCGTAGGCATTCCATTGAATTGTCCCACTATCTAAAGATTCTAGAACATGACTGGTTTCATTTCGAACTATTATGCCACAATTTTTGGTCTCCTAATACCTAGATTAGGATCATGAAATACTGGCACAACATACTGTCTTAGAGCTCTATCCCTATCATCAGCAATTAGGATAGGATTTTGAGCAGGGTTTTCTCCATTTCCTTGATTTAGATTTTCGAAGTTCATCTCCAGTCCTTCTCTGACTTGCTTGTCTTCTTCACTGTCGAAAATTTTTTTCAATCTCAAGGACTATAGGGAGTAGATCGATGATTCGATCAATACTCATAAACACCAGAAACAAACACAGAAAAAATTAATTAAGTTAAAATTGAATAGAAAAATAAACTAAAATGCAAAATTAAAAAATTCACTAATAATGACTTTTTGAAACAGTCTCTGGCAGCGGCGCCAAGAACATGGAACGACAGAAATGTGCAAGTGTACACAATTGCAACAAGTAATAAAGTTACAAGTAAATGTTGAGTTATCTGTGGAAAGAATTATTTATGAATACAATTTTAAAAACACTTTGGTGAAAAAAAATATTTTGATTTGAGAAGGTGATTAAAAATTAGGATTTTAACTAAGTAAAATAAATATAAATAAATTAAAAGTTCTAATGCACAATTTCAAAAGATGATTTTAATGAAGATGATATAACTGTGCTAGATTAATTACATTTCTCAACTTAGAATTATTAGACTCATGTTTATGTTGTTACGAATAAATTCACGGTAACTCAGTAATTTTCTATCTTATGAACATACTTACCTACCAAAATCCATTTATCTCTTGACTATATCTCTATGTCAATTCAACCGATTAAACAAATTTTACTAAGCAAATGTGTTAATGCGCATACATACTTATGAAATTAAAATAATCTCTTGTACATATCTCTATGCCAATTCAAACAATTAATTCAATCTCATAAGCACAAAAAAGATTACGTGAGGTAACAATGTATTTCTACCTTGAAACAGCTTAATCATAATAATCTTGTAAATTATGGAAGGCTAATGTATTGTTAGATACCGTTGCTAATTTAACCCTCAGCTACCTTAGATGATTAAACATGCACTGATTAAGTATCATGTTAATTAATTACAATTTCAATCTGTTTAAATAATTAATTCATTAGTTACCTTACAATTGTAATGCAACAATAACTTAGTCATGGTTTTACTTAATCAAACATCTTACCGAGGCCTATAACAACACAAACACAATTTTAATAACTCAAGTAGCCAAAATGCAGTCAACCTAACACAAATTAAATTTAAGCCATATTAATTAAATTAAACATATCAACATCACAAATATTCATGGACATGTTCATAACAACAACAATAAAATTAAAAGGGTAAGGAACAAGAATCAAATTCGATGTTTCTTTGAGGCTTGACTAGTTTGCTCCACTCTTCTTTCTCCATTTGTTCTTGTTGAACCGAGGCTTCCATGAACACTTGAATGCTGCTCCAAATAGTGGTTGAAGGACTCTTTCTCAAGAGGTGAAATTGACAAAGGAATGGAAAAGAAAATGAAGAACACTGAAGAGAGAAAAATGAGATAGAAGTGAAGAATGAATGGTTTTAAGATGTGTTTGAAGTGAGCAGCCAAAGGGGGTATTTATAGGTTGAGAAGGCTGCTAAAAATAGCCAAAATCAGCAGCTGAAAACTCCCCCCCATGGCTGGCCACACATGTGGCATGTTTGAAGATTTCAAACATGCTATTTTTAGGTAGGGGCAAATCTTGAAAGGCATAAATAGTGGAGGGGTTTGAATGCAAAATAAAGGAGTCTTTGAGGTCCATTTTGCAAGAAAAATAATCAGCCAAACAAGCTGACTGGGTTAGCATGTAGGAAAGTTTTGGACTGCCCAGTGCTCGGTTGGATCGATTTTCTCGATTCAGCTAAATTGGACCCCTTTTCATAATTAATTAACAATAATTTATTTCACCCAAATTAAATTGGATTAAAATTAAAATTAATTATATGATGAATTAATAAACATAATTTGGACCGTATTATGCGGAAAAATAAATTCGCCTTGATGCTTCAAAATTGTTTCTCGGTTTTGTGCTTCTAGTAGTGCCTGCCGAGCCGTTTTTCGCCCTTTGTACGAATCTATCGAAAATGATCAAAATTCATCAAAATTTATTATAATATTAAGTATAATTCAACATGTTAATAATTTAAGTAAAATTTAACTATTTTATAATAATTATATATTTTTCGACAAGAATTTTACCGAAATTGCATTATTTGAGTTAAAAAGGGCATGAAAAAGTGTGTATATTTCCGTGTTTCTAGCATTCGAAAATTTGCTGAAGCTCTCAATTGGGAGTTATTTTGTGAGAAAAGAACTAGTGCAGATGAGTAGTTAGTTCATGAATTTTATGCGAGTTTGGCCTCAAGCGAATTCGCGAAAGTCTCTGTCCTAGGAATCAAGATACCAATCAGCTCAAATGCTATTAATGAATTCTTTGAATTACCTGATTTTGAAGGCGACGAATATTCTTCCTTGATGAGAAATATTGAGGCTTAAAAATTGCAAGAAATTCTCGAGGAACTGACAATTCCGGGTTCTAAGTGGACTGTGTCAAAACAAGGAATTCACACTTATCACAGAGAATATTTGACACCACTAACGAATGTATGATTCTATTTCATTTGATTTAGCCTTATGCCTATTTCACATGGAACTATGATTTCATTAAAGTGAATGGTCTTGTTGTACTCGATTTTAATGACAAAGACCATTGCTGTGAGAAAAATCATTCTGAGGGAAATGTCGAATTGTGTCGCTAGACTTTCTGGCCCAGCTTACTTTCCTTGTACGATAACAATTTTGTGCTTGAAAGCTAAAATTCTTTCAAAAGTAAAGAAGACAGGTTATACCCAGGGTACAATCACAGATTGGGACCTCTACCGAATAGCTAGAGACTCTATTCTATAGCAATGAGTTGAAGAAAGTGAGGATCTCGAAGAAGAAGAATAAGAAGATCCCAAAGAGATCGAACCGATGCAGTCAGTTGAAATCCCTAATAAGGCAGAACCAATGCAACTAGTCACCAAACCTGACATGAAAACCTCAATGTTTAGAACTCAATTGCCTCACCCAAATCCTTGAGATGGGCTATCGAAGTTGATGGACATAATGCAACATATGGAGTGGCAGCAACAAGCTTACTGGAGATTCAAAAATACAGGATGACTCAATGAGAAGTGCTCTTACGAAAATATTCAATAACCCGTTTATTTTTGTGCTTGAGTTTTTAAATTTTATATTTGAACCATGAAATCCAATGTCGAAGAGGGAACAAAGCGATTCATGCAAAAACAAAGACGATGGAGCAAAAAATGAATCGAATTTGAAGGGATTTGCAAATAAATAAAAATGGGGGATCTTAACTTTATTTTATTTTTGTTCTTAGGTTATTTAATGTTTTAGGATTAGGTTCTATTAGGATTTTTTATTTATGGCATAATAAAACAAGAGGTGGAAGTCATAAATAAAAATGAACAAGTTGCAAAATACAAAGTGTGGCAATAGATATATACATGTCTAGGAATGGATCTAGAGAGAGCTTGGTACATAAGCAGTCAAATTGACTCACGTCCTTTTTTCTAGAGTCCTACCTGGTGTATAGTATCTATTCACTTTTAAAAATGAGGGCATTGTTCATCTTAAGTAGGGGGACTGAAAAATTGAAATTATTTCCTCTCAGAATAAATTTTTCTTTTAATTATGATTAGTTTATATTTTGTTCAAAAATACGAAATTTTGTTAAGTTTGCTAAACTTCAGTATGAATAAAGTTTTATTATTTCAAATAATATTTATGTTAGCTGAATTATAACATAAATGTACTCTTAATAATGTATGTAAATCATACCATAAAATTTTAGTTCTTTAAGAAAGTTAGGCATGCATGAAAGTTTAAGTCTCTAGAATTGACTCAGTAGCTTCTTGAGGGTGAATCTTAGGAAGCATGGAATGTTGAAAATGATTTAGGCAACTTTTTTTTGGACCGTTTGAGCCAAGCAAACCTTGATGAAATTTTATCCCTTGAAATCCAACTTTGAGACTATATGACCTAATTTTAATTGAACCCTTGCAATATTTAGCCATCACTTTTCCCTTAATTATCTTTAAATTGTCCCAAACACTAGACTCAATACTATTTAGAACATTCTTTGAAAATAAGTTAGTGGGAGTTGAAAAGAAGTATCAAATGCACAAAACATTGTAGTACATACAGCAAAATGCTCGTGAAAAAAAATAAAAAAATAACAAAAAAGAGAGAAGAGCATACATACTTGAAAGAAAATAGATGTACAAAAGAGCATGTGAGAACAAAATAAGTTGGTGTATTGGAGGTTAATATTTTGAAGGCCCGATTGAAGCTAAGTCTAGGGTTTTTAGCCTAAATTTATCTATCTTTTACCTACCCCAAGCCTAGCCACGTTACAACCTATTTAAAATACCTATTGATTCAAGTTTCTGTGCTACAAACATTAGTGGAGAGAAATTGCTATGTTTAACATAAGAAGTGTAACACCCCAAACCTGGCCTAGACGTTATGGCCGAATCTGGTGTGTCACATTGAAGTGTTTTAGCGAAAACCATGTTTTCATTTAAAACCCTTTTTAAAACAAAAGAAACCTTAATTAACTTAAAAAAACACCTTTCGGTTGCAAAAACCTTGTTTGAAACATTTGATTTAAGAAAACTTATCATTTAAAAATTTAATTGCGGAAACGTAGAAAACATACTATAATTTAGGAAACCCATGTTCAACTTCTTGTAAATTACAATGAAAATAATAATAATAATTCAAGTAATAATAACATAACGAAAACCTTATTACAATCTGATCTAAAACATACTTAATCAAATAAAAACTTATATGCTTAAAAAAAAACAAGTCCAAATTATCTTGCTAGCTGGCCACCCAGAGTCCCTCCAAACATTGAACCTTCTACTGAGCATCACCTAAAAATAAAATAAAAGAGGGGGTGATTTTTCGCAAACTCAGTGTGTACAACCTTCGACAAAGACAAGCATTAAAAAAAAACATCATTCATCAATCATACAATGCAATCCCATCCAAATTATCCATCCACTACACATCGGCTCCGTCCCCCGCCACACCATGTGGGGATATAAATATCGATCCACCCAACCCACACACCATGGTAGCCCGGTTGCGAAACTACTTTCATTTACATATTGGGCTTTAAAAGCCGTCGGTGGATCCACGATTGTCAAGCAACCATGCGATCCTCATATACTTCCTCCGTTCCATAATTACCAACCCATATGCAACCTAAGCAGAATATCATATGTGTGCATGCCGCATCCACAAAACTTACATTTAACACCTAGGGGTATTTTGGTCATTTTCTCCTTTAGGGGCATTTCGGTAATATTCCCTTAATTAGGATTTTCTCTTACCTTGGCCCGTTAACAAGTCCTGTGAGTTAATATGAACAAATACTATGCACCAGGTAGGATTCCAGAGAAGAAGAGGTGGGTCATTAAGACCGCTTAAGTACCAAGCTCTCCCTAGATCAAATCCTAGACATGCATATACCCGTTGCCACACCTTAACCCTTTGACTTGTCCACGGTCGCAATATATTAATTAAGTCTTATGTAGATATCATATACTAGGCCCAAAAACCCCTTACAAAGCCTAACAATTTCACATACCTGCATCTGGCCCCTTAAGCCCAATCATATTCGTATGGTCCATTAGGCTCAAATCACCGATATATGGCCCATTTAGCCCAAATCACATTTATATGGCCCGTTAGGCCCAGTCATATACATATTCATGCTCACATACAAATTACTATCACATAGCATCAATTTTAGTTTTTGCCTATTATGGGCCCAACAGCCCATCAGGCCCATTTAGCCCATTCCAACCCATATGGCCAAATCATAACCCAAGTCCACGAAATTGCCCGTGGGCCTCAGGAAACCTATCGATTTCCCTCTTACGAGTGTTCGCGCACTAGCAAGACTACCGTACCCAAACTTTTAGCTTTTCGGCATTTCGACTTTTCGACTTTTGCCGATCTACTTGTGCGTCCAGTGTATGTATACACCTGGTAAGCAAGCGTGATGCGATCTCCTTTGCCCAAACCTACAATTGATATCACCTTTCAATTAATCACATGCTTAATACTTATTTACTCAAATCTTAACTATTTTTCCTTGATGCGATCTCTTTTTTCTTGATCACATATTTCCTAGATTAGCACAAATCTTAACTATTTAAACCTGAATAATAGGTGACTCGTATCCAAAGAAGTCTTCTTACCATAACTATGACCATTTGGCCACCTTAGCCAATGGGAGAAGAGTACTTACCAAAACTGCAACACCTTAAGGAGTAATTCGGCAGAGAGCTAAAAACCAAGATCCGAAACTAATTCCCTACCAAAGTTGATTAGAAAGAGTGAGGGATAATAATCGATACTAAACAAAGAAAATCGATTGGAAGAGCGACACTTACACTAGATTCGGTCAAAAAGTATTCGACCCTTAGAAGATTCGATTTTTCGACTTTTCAAACTAAGTATGGTGAATAAGGTTTATTTGGTTCAGATTAAAGAAGAAGAGTAGTAGAAGAAATCGGCATAGAAGATTGTGAAGAGGAGAATAGAAATCGACAGAAGAAAAGAAAGAAAAATAAAAGGGTTTTCGGCTTTTTGGATCTTGAAGAGAAAAGGGTTTCTGGCAACAAGGTGAAGAAGAATTTCGGCAGTAGTCTAGCAACCTTGTATTCGGCCCCTATTTATAGCCCTTATAGCCGAATTTTCCATGCTCAATTCCCAATTCAGCTCCATCACTTCTCCCTTCTCATCTCCTCGTTTTTCTCCCTTATAACCCCTTAATATTTTCCTTAATTTTCTCTCATGAACACTTCCCTCGGATTCCATCTTCATGCCACTTCCATCCTTCTAGAAGGCCAAAATTAAACTTCTAAAAATACTAAGCTAGGATTCGAACCTTGGATCTCCTTAATAGCTACTAACGCCACGTCCCTATTCCCTAAGTGGTGTCACTTAGCCACTCCTCCACAAGGCTTTTTGCTGCTATTTTTCCCCTATTTTTATTTAAAAGCCCAACAACTTGCCAACCCTAATTCTTTTAATAATTAAACTATAATTTCTTCTACCCCTTGATTCGAACTCAAACCTTAATTAAGACCTTCTATAATTATCACTTGGCTTGGAATATAAAACACAATTTTTATCAAAATCGAAAACAAAGAAAGTTCGGGATTTCGAGACTTTTAGGTTTCGAGATTTTTGGGGCGTTACAACTCTAACCCCTAAAAGAAATTTCGTCCTCAAAATTGTACCTGATTCAAATAGTTGAGGATATTGATGTCGCATCGCCTAGGTTACACCACTAAGCTTCTGCTGTGCACTCTATTTTTAATTTCAAAATAGATAGATCGCACACTATGGATAAAGTACGTATCAGTATTCGCTTCTAGAGCATCTTATTCTTCTCGGCAACATGCTGTATAGACCAAAGTTGGCTGTCTCGCCTCAGCATGACCAGCACCCCTGCCCGATGCTCCACGACCCAAAATGTTTCCATACCTGGCCTGATCACGGCCTCTCGACAATTGCTGACCACCCCTCGGTGGCTGTACACCACCTCGGTCCACAATTGGAACTCGACCTAGCATTCGGAGGCAATCTTTGATCCTATGCTCCATAGACCCACAAGCTAAACAAGCTTCCATCCTCTTCCAACACTCGCCTACATGACTTCTCCCACAATCAGGACAAGGTGGCACCCCTGGATTAACAGTAGGGGGCCTTAATCTAACTGGCCCATCAACTCTGGCCCTAGCCCTAGGCCTCTGATCGACACCAGAAGTCTCAGCCTCCCTCTTATTCTTACCCCTTTCTTTCTCTCGATTTAGGTGCTCAGTGCGCTTTACCTCCTCCGCTATCTTTGCTTTCTCCACCAATTCCAAGAAAACTTGTTCCCTTTGTAGAGCTATCAGTACCCTAAGGCTTTCTCTAAGCCCATCTTCAAACCTAACATAACGCTCATACTCTATTGCCACCATTACCCTTGCATACCTACTAAGGCGTAGAAACTCAGCCTCATACTCCGCCACTGATTTATTGCCTTGGGTCAAGTTTAGGAACTCCTTCCTCCTAGCATCCACATAGCTTGTACCCACATACTTCCCTTGGAATGCAGCTTTGAAAAACTCCCAGGTGACCCGTTCCGGTTGGGTGCCCTCTTTCACTATCAGCCACCACTGGTAGGCTTCCTCCTTAAGCAATGACACTACCCCTTTCAACTTTTGCTCACGTGAGCAGTCCAAATCCTCCATTATTCTTTCAGTGGCTTCCAACCAATATTCCGCCATATTAGGAGCCACACCAACCACGCCCTTAAAGATCTCAGCCCCGTTTGATCGAAGTCGTTCTAGAATGGACCCCCGATTTTCCTTGCCATTATTGGGCCTAGGGTCCCTTTCCAAAATCCTCAGCATTGCCTACGACAATGCATCTTCTCCCGTGGCCCGATCATACTGTCCATTTCCAGCCACAGGTGAGGTCGGAGCCTCTTCTACTCCAACATCGAGCATATGGCCCGATGCCGACAATTCAGCCCTAACACTTCTGCGGCCTCGGCCACGGCCTCTTGCACCACTTCTAGCACTCATCGTCGATTCGCGTATTATCTGAATTAGAAATTTTATGAAGTTTTAGTTAGTTTAATAATTACACCGATGTTTTATGAAAATATTTAAAGAGAAGGCCGTTTTCAAAAATCCTCTACAGTTTCCAGATCCTATGGGCTTTAGTTCCATTCTAACCATCATCTAAAGTAGCCCTCTAACAATCTACTGCATAACAATTTAAACAAACTCAAATAAAAGTACTTGGTTAGACGTCGTAGACTCGGTGTGCCGCTCAGCAAGTTTTTCCCTTTTCCATAACAGTTTGATCAATTTTTTTTTAAAACGGAAAAAGAAACCAAATAGTAATAAGGCCCACTTCACAGCCCGAGTTTTAGAACCAGAGCTCTAATACCACTAAATGTAACACCCCAAACCCGGCTCAGACGTTATGGCCAAATCAGTATGTCACATTGAAGTGTTTTAGCGAAAACCATGTTTTCATTGAAAACCTTTCTTAAAATAAAGGAAACTTTAATTAACTTAAAAAAAACACCTTTCAGTTGAAAAAACCTTGTTTGAAACATTTGATTTAAGAAAACTTATCATTTAAAATTTTAATTGCGGAAACATAGAAAACATACTATAATTTAGGAAACCCATGTTCAACTTCTTGTAAATTACAATGAAAATAATAATAATAGTTCAAGTAATAATAACATAACGAAAACCTTATTACAATCTGATCTGAAATATACTTAATCAAATAAAAACTTATATGCTTAAAAAAAACATCCAAATTATCTTACTAGCTGGCCATCCAGAGTCCCTCCAAACATCAAACCTTCTACTGAGCATCACCTGAGAATAAAATAAAAGAGGGGGTGAGTTTTCACAAACTCAGTGTGTACAACCCTCGACAAAGACAAGCATTAAAAAAAAACATCATTCATTATTCATGCAATGTAATCCCATCCAAATTATCCATCCGCTACACATCGGCTCAGTCCCCCGTCACACCATGTGGGGATATAAATATTGACTCACCTAACCCACACACCATGGTATCCCGGTTGCGGCACTACCTTCATTTACATATTGGGCTTTAAAAGCCGTCGGTGGATCCACGATTGTCATGTAACCATGCAATCCTCATATACTTCCTTCGTTCCATAATTACCAACCCATATGCCACCTAAGCAGAATATCATATGTATGCATACCGCATCCACAAAACTTACATTTAACACCTAGGGGTATTTTGGTCATTTTCGCCTTTAGGGGCATTTTGATAATTTTCCCTTAATTACGATTTTCACTTACCTTGGCCCGTTAACAAGTCCCGTGAGTTAAGATGAACGAATACTATGCAGCTGGTAGGATTCCAGAGAAGAAGAGGTGGGTCATTAAGACCGCTTAAGTACCAAGCTCTCCCTACATCCAATCCTAGACATGCATATACCCGTTGCCACACCTTAACCCTTTGACTTGTCCACGGTCGTAATATATTAATTAAGTCTTATGTGGATATCATATACTAGGCCTAAAAGCCCCTTACAAAGCCTAACAATTTTATATACCTGCATCTGGCCCATTAAGCCCAATCATATTCGTATGGCCCATTAGGCCCAAATCACCGGTATATGACCTATTATGCCAAAATCACATTTATATGGCCCGTTAAGCCCAGTCATATACATATTCATGCTCACATACAAATTTCTATCACATAGCATCAATATTAAGTTTTTGCCTATTATGGGCCCAACAGCCCATTGGGCCCATTTAGCCCACTTCGGACCATATGGCCAAATCATAACCCAAGTCCACGAAATCGCCCGTGGGCCTCAAAAAACCTATCGGTTTCCCCCTTACGAGTGTTCGGGCACTCGCAAGACTACCATAGCCAAACTTTCGGCTTTTCGTCATTTCGGCATTTCGGCTTTTTGGCTTTTGCCGATCTACTTGTGTGTGCAGTGTATGTACACACCTGGTAAGCAAGTGTGAAACGATCTCCTTAGCCCAAACCTACAATTGATATCACCCTTCAAGTAATCGCATGCTTAATACTTGTTTACTAAAAAACCAAAACCTCACCTTAACCTTACCTTGAGCCCAATCCTTAATCTTTTTTTCCTTGATCACGTATTTCCTAGATCAGCACAAATCTTAACTATTTAAACCTGAATAATAGGTGACTCGTATCCAAACAAGTCTCCTTACCATAACTATGACCATTTGGCCACCTTAGCCAATGGGAGAAGAATACTTACCAAAACCGCAACACCTTAAGTAGCAATTCGACAGAGAGCTAAAAACCAAGATCCGATACTAATTCCCTACCAAAGTTGATTAGAAAGAGTGAGGGACAATAATTGCTACTAAACAAAGAAAACCGATTGGAAGAGCAACACTTACACTAGATTCGGTCAAAAAGTATTCGGCCCTTAGAAGATTCAGTTTTTCGGCTTTTCAAACTAAGTATGGTGAATAAGGTTTATTTGGTTCAGATTAAA
The DNA here is from genome assembly GCA_025698465.1 of Gossypium longicalyx. Classification (NCBI taxonomy): domain Eukaryota; kingdom Viridiplantae; phylum Streptophyta; class Magnoliopsida; order Malvales; family Malvaceae; genus Gossypium; species Gossypium longicalyx. The sequence goes on along the minus strand of CM046998.1, from coordinate 32,889,339 downwards.
GAAGAATAGTAGTAGAAGAAACCGACAAAGAAGATTGTGTAGAGGAGAATAGAAATCAGCAGAAGAGAAGAAAGAAAAATAAAAGGGTTTTCGGCTTTTTGGATCTTGAAGAGAAAAGAGTTTCTGGCAACAAGGTGAAGATGAATTTAGACAGTAGCCTGGCAACCTTGTATTCGGCCCCTATTTATAGCCCTTATAGCCAAATTTTCCATGCCCAATTCCCAATTCGGCTCCATCACTTCTCCGTTCTCATCTCCTCATTTTTCTCCCTGATAGTCCCTTGATCTTTTCCTTAATTTTCTCTTCTGAACACTTCCCTTGGAGTCCATCTTAACGCCACTTCCATCCTTCTAGAAGGCCAAAATTAAACTTCTAAAAATAATAAGCTAGGATTCGAACCTTGGATCTCCTTGCTAGCTACTAACGCCACGTCCCTACTCCCTAAGTGGCGTCACTTAGCCACTCCTCCACAAGGCTTTTTAATGCTATTTTCCCCTATTTTTATTTAAAATCCCAACAACTTGTCAATCCTAATTCTTTTAATAATTAAACTATAATTTCTTCTACCCCTTGATTCGAACTCAAACCTTAATTAAGACATGCTATAATTATCACTTGGCTTGGAATATAAAACATAATTTTTATCAAAATCGAAAACAAAGAAAGTTCAGGATTTCGGGACTTTTGGGTTTCGAGATTTTTGGGGCGTTACAAGAAGGCATCAAATAAACTTGATGATTGCAGCTTAGTCTTAAATAAGGGAATAAAATCAAATTGGTAGCGATTTAATATGTCTTTTTTAAGTAAACATTTAGTCTGTTTTTTCTATCGTAATAATAATTGAGATTAATTTGAATCATATGTATACTTAAGTAGCATAAATATCAAAGTTCTTGTTCTTGTTCTTGTGCATAAGTATACTAATTTCATAATTTTGGGAAGATTGTTGTTCTGAGGGAATTTTTCAAAGGTGCTTCTGAGAAATTCTTTTCAATTTGTGCATTACTCAGGAGGAGCAATTAATTAAGATTGGGGGTGTGGAAACATTAAAATATACACACTTTTCATGCCCTTTTTAACTGAAATTCATGCAGTTTCGATAAATTTCTTGTCGAAAAATATATAATAATTATAAAATAATTAAATTTCACTTAAATTATTAACATGTTCAATTTGAATTAGTTTTATAATAAATTTTGATTAATTTTGACCATTTTCAATAGATTCGCACAAAGGGCAAAAATTGGCTCGGTAGACACTATTAGAAGCGCAAAATCGAGAAGCGATTTTGAAGAATCAAGGAAAATTAATTTTTCAGCATAAGACAGTCCAAATTATGAATATTAATTCATAATATAATTAATTTTAATTTTAATACATTTTACTTTGGGTTAAATAAATTATTATTAATTATGGAAAGAGGCCCAGTTGAGTTGAACTGAGAAAACTGATCAAACCGAGCACTGGGTAGCCCGAAACATCCCACATGCTGACCCAATCAGCTTGTTTGGCTGAATATTTGGCTTGCAAAATAGCCCTTGAAGACTCCTTTAATTTCCATTCAAACCCCTCCACTATTTATGCCTTTCTAGATTTGCCCCTACCTAAAAATAACATGTTTGAAACCTTGAAACATGCCACATGTGTGGCCGGCCATGCAGGGACTCTATGGCTTCTAAGTTTTGTAATTTTTAGTAGTCTACTCAACCTATAAATACCCCGTTGGCTGCTCATTTCAAACACATCACAAAAGCAATCATCCTTTCACTTCTCTCTCACTTTCTTTCTTCAAATCTCCTTTTTTTGTTCTACATTTTCCTTCTCATTCCCTTGACGATTTCACCTCTTAGAAAAAATTCCTTCAACCATTGTTTGAAGAAGCATTCAAGTGTTTGTGGAAGTCTCGGTTTAACAAGCATAAGCGGAGAAGGAGGAGCAGAGCAAATTAGTCAAGCCTTGGAGAAACACCAGATTTGATTCTTGTTCTTTATCCTTTTAATTTTATTGTTGTTATTATGAACATGTATATGAATAAATGTGATGTTGATATGTTGATATGTTTAATATAATTAATATGACTTAAATTTAATTCGTGTTAGGTTAATTGCATTTTGTCCACTTAATTTATTAAAATTGTGTTTGTGTTCTTATAGGCCTTGGTAAGATGTTTGATTAAGTAAAAAGAGGACTAAGTTATTCTTGCATTACAATTATAAGATAACTAATGAATTAATTACTTAAATGGATTGAAATTGTAATTAATTGACACGATACTTAATCAGTGCATGTTTAATCATCTAAGGTAGCCGAGGGTTGAATTAGCAACGGTATCTAACTGTACATTAGCCTTACATAACTTGCAAGATTATTGCTATTAAATTGTTTCAAGGTTGGAATACATTGTTACCTCACGTAATCTTTTATGTGCTTATGAGATTATATTAATTGTTTGAATTGGTGTAGACATATTTACAAGAGATTATTTTTAGTTTCATAAGTATGTATGTGCATTAACGCATTTGCTTCTTAAAATGTGTTTAATCGGTTGAATTGACATAGAGATATAGTCAAGAGATAAATGGATTGTGGTAGGTGAGTATGTTCATAAGTTAACAAATTACCAAGTTGCCGTGAATTTATTCGTAACAACATGAACATGAGTTTAGTAATTTTAAGTTAAGAAATGTAATTAATCTAACACAATTATGTCATCTTGATTAAAATTATCTTTGGAAATCGTGCATTGGAACTTTTATTTTCTCTTTATTTATTTTACTTAGTTAAAAATATTAGTTTTTAATCACCTCCTCAAATCAAAATATTTTTCTTCAACAAAGTGTTTTTAATGGCATTCATAAATAATTCTTTTCACAGTGCCTATGGGTACGATAACTCGACATTTACTTGTCACTTTATTACTTGTTGGGATTGTCTACACTTGCACATTTCCATCGTTCAAAGTTTTTGGCACTGTTGCCAGGGACCATTTTAAAAAGTTATTATTTGTGAATTTGTAAATTTTTTTATTTTGGTTTATTTTTCTATTCAATTTTAACTTAATTAATTTTTCTATGTTTGTTTCATCTGTTTATGAGTATTGATCAATTTATCGATTTACTCCCTGTAGACCTTGAGATTGAAAGAACTTTTTGATAGCGAAGAAGACAAGCAAGTTAAAGAAGGACCGAAGAGATGAACTATGAAAATCCAACTCAAGGAAACGGAGCAAATCCTGCTCAAAATCCTATCCTTATTGATGATGATAGGGATAAAGCTCTAAGACAGTATGACATGCCAGTGTTTCACGATCTTAAACTGGGTATTAGGAGACCCAAAATCGAGGCATAACAGTTCAAACTAAAGCCAATCATGTTCTAAATGCTTCAGATAGTGGGCCAGTTCAGTGGAATGCCTACCGAAGATCCTCATCTTCACTTAAAACTGTTTATGGAGTTGAACGATTCTTTCAATTAGATAGAGTACCCGAAGATGCACTATGATTAAAGTTGTTCCCATATTCGCTAAGGGACAGAGCTTGAGCCTGGTTAAACTCATTGCCACCAAATTTCATTTCTACATGGCAAGAGTTAGTAGAAATATTCCTCATGAAGTTTTTTCCGCCTAGCAAGAATGCTAAGTTGAGGAGCGAGATCATTGCTTTCCAACAATTGGATGATGAGTCCTTGGATGAGGCATGGGAAAGGTACAAATAATTATCATGGAAGTGCCCTCATCATGGAATCCCTCATTGCATCCAACTCGAGACGTTCTATAATGGTCTCAATGCTCACACAAGGATGGTTGTGGACGCTAAGCCTTATAACGAGGCTTATGAAATCATTGAGAGAATAGCTAGCAACAATTATCAATGGTCAACCAATTGAGCAGCGTCAAGAAAATGAGTCGTTGAAGTACAGGAAGTGGACGTTTTCACTTGACTTGCATCTCAGGTATTTTGAACTTTCTCAATGCTTAAAATTTTTACCACTAATGTGTTTAATAGTTTTGCAGCTCAGCTACCTAATCACTTTGAAAATATAGCCTATGTATATTATGGGGAAGGACATTTGTTCGAAGAATGTCCATCAAACCCAGAATCTGTATATTACATGGGTAATCAAAACTAGAATCGAGGAAGGCAAGAACCGCAATCAAATTTTTATAACCCATCTTGGTGAAACCACCCTAATTTCTCTTGGAGTAACCAAGGGGCTAGAACCAGTAACGCTTATGCTAAACCTAGACCAACCTAGCCACCTATTTTTAATGAACAAGTTTAAAAGCAACCTTAAGCTGAATCTTCCAATGGCTTAGAAAACATGTTGAAGGCATACATAGCCAAAAATGATGCATTAATCCAAAGCAAAGAAGCCACATTGAAAAACCTAGAAAGCAAATGGGCTAGCTTGCCACTTAACTCAGAAACCATCCACAAGGTGTTTTGCCTAGTGATACAGAGAATCCAAGAAATCCGGGAAAGGAGTATTGTAAAGCATTGACATTGAGGAGCAAAAAGACATTAGGGCCCAACACTGTCGAAGTTGAAGAGGAGCTAGCTAATGCTCAAGACTCAGAGGAAGTTCAACCGAGTGCTAAAATTCTAGATTCACCAGAACCTGATTCTGTAAAACCCGATAAGGTAATTTCTAAACCAATCTATTCTGATGAACTAACAACTTCGTTAGATGTAGAGCTGCCACAGAAGATGAATCAACCACTTCCAGACCACCACCCTACCCTCAAAGACTTCAGAAGCAGAAGCAAGAAGTCTAATTCAAGAAGTTCCTAGACATACTCAAGCAACTCATATCAACATCTCGTTGGTTGATGCAGTTGAATAAATGTCGAACTACATCAAACTCATGAAGGATATCCTATCTAAAAATGAAGACTAGGAGAATTTGAGACGGTAGCCTTACCAAAAGTATGTAGTGCATATAAGGCCTGATAAACCTTAGGCTCAGCTTGCCCTTTGGACCAAATCTCAAAACCTTTTCCCATAGAGATACTTTCTGTAGCACCCCTAACCCATATCCGTCGCCGGAATGAGTTACGAGGTATTACAAGAAAAGACATAGCTTAGGCAATCACAAACATACTCAAACATGTAATTCAAATTCAAATCTATTATAAACTTAAATAAACAATCTAATCTTTTTTACGAAACAAATTATAAAATATTAATCAACTTGTTTTTAATATTAAATCATAAACAAATAATGTCAACTATATCATTTTGTCACAAATCATATGCATCTATCAAAGTCTTTAAAAAAATAACTTAAATCAATTATTATAAGCATGAAATATCAAAAAGCACATAAACCAAATTTGCATGCAAACCATTAAAACCTTATAATACTAAAATCACTATTCATTTGGTCACTTTTATAAACATTAGCTGATTACCATATGCTTTCCTAAACAAAGGCATTTCATTACTAAACCAAGAACAAATACAATACAAACTATTGAATCAAGGATTTCATGCATGAAAATTTTACAGCATACATATTCGAATTACATACCATATTTACCCTAATTCATTTAACAAGTAAATTTTAATTACAAGAAATGTTAAATTTTCCATTTCAAACATAAATAAGCTAATATTCTTATAATCATTTTATAAAGCTTTAACCAAATATGAACAATGCCTAATACATGGGTTTCATTCAATGACCATTTCAATAAGCAAACCAAATCATCAATTAATATGCAAGTTTTTAACCACACTAAGTGATACGCATTTCCAAACATATCAAATCATATACATTTATAAGTCCAATTCATACCTCAAATATAAAATATATATATAACTATATATATGAATATCATTCAAGACAAACAATATTTATACCACATTTCATGATCAATTTCACAAACCATTCACCTTTCACCAACCACTACAAGTAATAATCACATCTAGCTATACACATATATATTTCATAACCGAATATGCCAAACACATCCAAAACAACCAAACATACTTATGACCGATTTCTTCATACCTTATGCAAAATCATTAACTAATTTCAATATGCAACATATAACACATTTTATGTTAATTCATGTCACATAGCATATTAATCAAAATAGATTCAAACCATCATTATACTAAAACGAAATTCAAGCATTTAAATAAGCCATTTTCGCATGGTTTTTATACAAAACCAAGGTTCATCATATCAAAACAGAATTCAGCCTATACATGCCATAATTCAAGTTCCATTATTTAAATACCGAAGCTGTAGATAGTATGGTGAACTTTGCTGACGATCCCCGAGCTCGTAACTTGAATCCAAAATCTATAAAATAGAGTAAACAAAAACACACAGAGTAAGCTAACTTAGCTTAGTAAGCCTTAAGCAAATTATACAATTAATGCATAATAGCATCTCCATTACTAAATCATTTCAATTAAATAAATCAACTTATGCATTTGTAATCACATTTAATTTCAAGCTTTTAATTCCATACATATATAACAAATACTTTTATAGAACAATTTCCCCTTGGTCGAACATACATGTTTACATCATCAATATATTCTCAAAATTTCAAAACCATATTGTCTTATATAATTGAATATACATATATATTTATAGAAATATATTCATCACTCAAACTTTAACATTACATCCATATACAACTATAAGGCCAAATATATTTCTCATATTAACACATATACTACAACAACTTCATGTATCCTTTTTCATCGCATATCAAGAAACCAATTCACCCTATTTTCAAATAGGTAACCAAATATCACGTACCTGATCATTTTAGCTCGTTTAACGCATTCAATTACCATATCAGTATAAAGTCTTTTAGGCATAAACTTATAATAATTCATCGGCATAAAGCCTGCTAGGCCTAAGCCTGTATCTCACACTGGCACAAGGCCTGCAAAACTCAAAGTTTGATTTTATACACCGGCAATGAGGCTGTTAGGCATAAAGCCCAATTTAATTCACCAGCACAAGGTTTGCTAGGCTCAAAGCCTGAATATCTCTATCATAAAGTTGTCTCATAAAAAATTCATATATCAAAAATTCTAGATATTCCATATAATTCATACGGACTTTCACATGTTATAACTCAGTCGAATTAAATTCAAATACATTATTTCCATGCTTAATCATATTCGGCATCATATTCGGCTATCTCTACTATAAATCTATGAATTCCAAATCAGCATATTAAACTAATTTACATTCAAAATTAACGATGTTTAATTGCTTAAAGACTTACCTCGGATATCGACGAACAGTATTAATCGATTATTCGACTATTTTGGTCTTCCCCCAAACTAAATCTGATTTTCTCTTTTCTTGATCTAAATTGATATAAATTAAACTTATTTAATCAAATTTTCAATCAAATTCATTAAAAAAACACATATATAGAAAAATTACACTTTTGCCCCAGAAATTTTACACTTTTAACAATTTAATCCAAAATTCACAAAACACAAAACAAGCATAATTTGGCCATGCCATGCTTAGGCCGAATACTCCATACACATACAAGTCCACACATTTCGTTTATTTTACAATTTAGTCCCTTAATTAAACACTTTGCAATTTAACCCTATTTACTCAATTTCATCAAAATTTCAATACAAAAACTTGTTAATCCATCACATAATTTTTATTTAACATCATCAAACATAAAATTCATCAAACTATCAACAATGGTAAAACTGAAAATATAAATCAAAATAAAAAATTCAAGCATGGGTCAGATAGTACTCAAAGCAACGATCTCAAAAACGTAAAAATTATTAAAAATCGAAGCAAAACATACCTTAATCTAGCCAAAACTCTTGCCGAAACCTCTCTTGGTATTTGTCTTTTATTTCTTTTATATATTCAGCCAAACTAAGATGATAATGACATTTTTTGTGTTTTATTTTAACATATAATAACATTTAATCTAATTACCTAATTAACTTTTGTTATAATTTTATAATACCATTTATTCCATGTCCATTGCCGTCCATTTAGCTTAATAGTGGTGCAATTACAACATAAAATCTTCATATTATAAAGACATTAACAATTCAGTCCTCACACATTAAACTATCAAGTTTTCATTTTACGCGATTAAGCCCTTTTTTTTAAATCGACATCCAAACGATAAAATTTTAAAACGAAAATTTAGCACACACAAATTCACACATTATAAAAACCAAAAATAATTTTAAAAAATATTTTTCTAACTCGGATTCGTGGTCCCAAAACCACCGTTTTGATTTGTAACACCCCTTACACGTACCCGAGGCTGGGACCAGATACAAGGCGTTACTAGACATGTACTTGAACATTTTCAGGGAAATACGGGTTATAAAATTTCATTCCAATATAAAACCAATCAAATTTTGTTTCATTGTCCTTATTATAGGCCCAAGAGGCCCTGCACACACATTGAAAACGATCTGGGACTAAATCTAGAACTTACAAAAGTTCATAAAAGCTTTCTAGGTAAAGCCTCACATGCCCGTGTGGAGGCAATACACACGCCCATGTGTTTTGGGACACGTCCGTGTCCCCAACCCGTGTTGAATTTATGAAAATTATTTTTTTTCATTTCAATCCTACAGGGGTTTTCACATGGCCGAGCACATGCCCGTGTCCTTGGCCCGTATCCTTCACACGACCTAAACACGCCCGTGTGGTCACCCATGTCAAAAAACTCGAGCATTCTATTTGTGATGTCAGCATGCATTTAGGGGCACACGGCAGGACACACGTCCGTGTGTCTAGTCCGTGCTCGAAACTGACTTAAAATTTTAGGTGCAGGGGACGCATGGTCATACCACACGCCTATGGGGGCGACCCGTGTGTCACACACAGCCTAGACACACGCCCATGTGTCTACCCGTGTGGACCTTGTAACGCTATTTTCCAAGCCTTTGGTTACCCTCTACCGACCAATCACACTTATAGGTCACCTTAATACATAATAAGGCCAGATTATACACTTACATATAACTTTAATAAACCTCATTGCATGTAAACCTCATATCATCAGTTTAGTACATGCTAGGTTATTTCCTTTGATTTAAGGATTTCCATGTCTCATTAACATTTTTAAGATTGACTCATTTTTGTAACTCATTGCCAACTATGGTCAAGCCATCCCATGCAAACATAAGCATGCATAAATTTGCAGGTCATAGCCTACTTCAAAATAAGCCAATTCCCATGGCCTAATACAAGTAGATATGTAATCTTCTACAAGCCTTCATATAGGCAAATCAAATGAAACATATCACAAAATGAACCAAAACCCTATACATGCCTTTGAATAAAATAAAAGTGTCTTTATACCAAAGTTGGACTAGTTGGTAGTGTGTTGACTCTCCATCCGTCTTCTAATCTTTATGAGTCTTTGAGCTTTGTAAGATAGGAAAAAAGAGAGGGTAAGCATTTACATGCTTAGTAATCCCGAATAACTAGAAAGTAAACTTACCAATTGATTAACATACAATCATAATAAGCAACAGAACCAACATGAACGAAATGGTTTCCCTATCACATGCACTCAATCAACAAGTTAGTCACAATAATAATGTACCATGTAATTTGTCTTAGATGAGCTCATCATTCATCATTTCATTTATATACATCATATTAATCTCATTGAGTTTCTAGGAAATCTCGATGGATTATCCATTTACCGTCAATTCATAAGAACGATCATTTCAAGTATGCACTCCCGTGAACCTCACATTTTACGTTGGGATCACCACTCCAGGAAAAATCCCCCGTATCATATACTCATAAGGTGATGTCGGGATTACCAGTCCAGGCTAAATCCCTTATGGCGACAAACACCCATAATGAGCTCGGATCTGAATTACCAATCCAGGCTAAATTCAGACCCTAATCGGATTACCCGTCTGGGATAAATCCACAATGCACACATAATCTTCGGGAGGCTTGATCACTCAAGGAACACCCGTCCAGGCTAAATCCTTTTCTGCAACACATGCAAGATCTCAACTCATGTAAATCATGGTTTATCTATCGAACTTTCTTTTTAACCTCAACCGGGATATTTATTAACATGTCATTATTAAAGATACATTTCACGTATTTTCATGCCATCGTCAAATGCAATTACCATACATTCATAAATCATACAATTAGGTATATTATGAGTTTACTTTAAGTTATCCGAACTTACCTAGTATTCGTCTCAGTATCGTGTTTCGATTATTCAGAAACCTTTCGTTTTCCTCGATCGACCTTCAAAATTTGTTCCTCGGGGTCTATAATAATAAAATAAATTATAAACACCTCACATTATACTTTTCAAGTCTAAATTTCACCTCCAGTCCAAATGACCGTTTTGCCCCTAACCTTTCACATTTTTACAATTTAGTCCCTAGTCTCGTACAATGATATGCATGCAATTTCTACATTACCCAAGCCTAGCCAAATGTTCTTCCCTCTTATGGCAACCCACATTTTTCCATTATTTCTCATTTCTACCACACATTTTACACCTTTTGCAAAAAGGTCCTTTTAGGGGTTTTTCATGAAAATCACTTAGGAAAATATGTTTAACACACAACTAAATTTCGTATTCCTCCATAAACCATCAAAATACAAGTAACTCATGCATGGTTAAATTTCTAAACATGAACCATAGCATGAAATATTGGTATAAATAGAGAGAGTAAGCTACCGAGATTTTAAAAATACGAAGAACATTAAAAATAGGGCTTAGGAGCACTTACTATTGAGCTTGAAAATCTTGAAAACCCTAGCTATGGAGACTTGAGAGTTTCGTGTGGACAAGGAATAAGAATGGCTGATTTTTTCCTTCTATTTCCCATTTTATTTCATTAAATTGCCAAATGACCAAAATGCCCTTAAGCCTTTTCTTTAAGATTTCATCCATACAAACCTATTTTTGTCCAAAAACTTAGAAATTGGGAAAATTGCTCTCCAAGACCTTCTAATTTATAATCTAAAGCAATTTCATACAAATTCTTCTAGAATCCAAGTTTTACAATTTATTCAATTTGGTCCTTATTTTCCAATTGGCCACTTTACCCATAGAATTTCTTCATGAAACTTTAACACATGCATATTATCATATTCTAGACCTCATAATGATCATAAGATAAATATTTAAATGTCAAATTTGTGGTCTAAAAACCATTGTTCTGACTAGGCCCTATTTCAAGATGTTACATTTCTCCCCCCTTCGGGACTTTCATCCTCGAAAGTCTTACTAGTAAACAGGTTCAGATATTGGCTTCTCATGGTTTCTTCTAGCTTCTATGTAGCCTCTTCCATACCATGTTGATGCCATAAAACCTTTACTAAAGCCACATCTTTATTTCTCAACTATTTAATCTCACGAGCCAAAATCTTGACCGATTCTTCTCCATAAGTCATACCCAGTCTAATCTCAATCTCTGTCGGTGAAATTACATGAGAGGTGTCTAATCGATATCGCCTTGACATAGATACGTGAAATACGTCATGAATCTTTACCAGTTTCGGTGGCAATGCCAAACGATAGGCTAACAGTCCAACTCTTTTTGTAATCTCATATGGTCTAATAAATCAAGGGCTCAGTTTGCCTTTCCGACCAAATCTCAATACCTTTTTCCATAGAGATACTTTCAAGAATACTCTATCTCTAACTTGAAATTCGATCTCTTTTCTTTTCAGATCAACATATGACTTTTGCCTATCCGATGCTGCTTTCAAACAGTCACGTATCACTTTAACCTTTTCTTCAGTTTCCTTGATTAGGTCAGCTCTGTGAATCTGACTCTCTTTGAGTTCTATCCAATTCAATGGAGTTTAGCACTTTCTTCCATACAAGTCCTCATAAGGCGCCATCTTCAAACTCGTTTGGAAACTATTGTTTTAGGCGAACTCTACTAATGGCAAGTATTTTTCCCAACTACCCTGAAATTTGAGGATACAACTTTGCAACATATCCTCAAGAATCTGAATCATTCACTCAGACTGACCATCAGTTTGCGGGTGAAAATTCGTACTAAAACTCAATTTTGTACCTAAGGCTCCTTCTAATTTCTTCCAGAATCTCAAAGTGAATCTTGAGTCTCTGTTTGATATAATCGGCAGCGGTACCCCGTGCAATCTCACAATCTCTTATATGTACAAGTCGGCCAACTTATCAAGAGAGTAATCCATCCTTATTGGAATAAAATGAGCCAACTTCATCAACTTATCCACCACAACCCATATGGCATCTTTCTTTTTCGGGGTCAATGGCAATCCTGTTACGAAATCCATAGTAACTCTGTCCCACTTCCATTCGAGGACTATCACAGGCTGTAACAAACCTGAAGGTACTTGATGTTCTGCTTTGAATTGTTGGCATATCAAGCATTTTGATACAAATTCGGAGATGTCTCTTTTCATACCATTCCACTAGTACATTTTCTTCAAATCATTATACATCTTGGTACTTCCTGGATGAACAGACAAACGGCTATCATGTGTTTCTTGCAAGATTTTTTGAATAAGCTCATCATCTTTGGGTACACAAACCCTATCTCTGAACATCAAACATCCATCAGGACTGATCTAAAAATCTAATTTAATGTCTGACTCACATTGAATTCTTTTAGCTTGTAGGTCGCTATCAATAGTTTGAGCATCATAAATTTCTTGAAGAAATGTCGGCCTAGCCCTTAGCTCTGCCAAAACTGAACCATCATCAAGCAATGCTAATCGAGCATCCATGGCTCTCAGTGCAAACAAAGGTTTTCTGCTTAATGTGTCAGTGACCACATTCGCCTTTTCTGGATGGTAATCGATGATCAGCTCATAATCTTTAATTAATTTTAACCACCTCCGCTCTCTCAAATTCAATTCATTTTGAGTCATCGAATACCTCAAACTCTTGTGGTCTGTGAATATATGACAAGCCTCACCATATAAGTAATGCCTCCAAAATTTTAAGGCAAAAACAATGGCGGCAAGCTTTAAGTCATGTGTCGGATAATTCTTCTCATGTGGCTTCAACTGCCGTGAAGCATAAGCTATTACCTTGCCATCTTGCATAAGTAGACAACCCAATCCATTTAAGGATGCATTACTGTAGACCATAAAATCCTTTCTTGACTCGGGCAATACTAGAATAGAAGCTTCAGTCAGTAGTGTCTTCAACTTCTTGAAACTCTGTTGACACTTTTCTGTCCATTCAAACATAACGTCTTTCTGTAGCAACCTCGTCATTGGAACCGCTATCATGGAGAACCCTTTCACAAATCTTCGATAGTAACCAGCTAAGCCCAAAAAGCTTCTAACCTCAGTTACATTTTTAGGTGGTTTTCATTCAATGATAGTAGAGACTTTACTTGGATCAAGTCGAATACCTTTACCTGAAATAATATAACCCAAAAACCTGACTTCTTGGAGCCAAAACTCAGTTTTGCTAAACTTGGCATACAATTGTCTTTCCTGTAAGGTCTCAACACAATTCTCAGATGCTTTGCATGCTCTGTCTCATCTTTGGAATAAATCAAGATGTCATCAATGAACACAACAACGAACTTATCCAAGTATGGCTGAAAGATCCTATTCATTAGGTCCATGAATACGGCCGGTGCATTCGTTAACCCAAACGGCATGAGAAGAAATTCATAGTGGCTATACCTTATTTTGAAAGCTGTCTTAGTCACGTTCGATTCCTTAACTCACAACTAATAGTAGCCAAACCTCAAGTCTATCTTAGAGAACACGGTGGCTCCTCTCAATTGGTCGAACAAATCATCGATCCTTGGCAAAGGATACTTATTCTTGATAGTTACCTTGTTTAGTTGGCGATAATCTATACATAGCCTCATCGAACCATCTTTCTTCTTTACAAACAATACGGGGGCACCCCATGGTGAAAAACTTGGCCTTGCAAAACCTTTATCCGTCAACTCTTGCAACTGTGCTTTTAACTCTTTCAGCTCGGTTGGCGCCATCTGGTACGGAGCAATAGAAATGGGAGCTGTTCCTGGCATTAGTTCAATACCAAACTCTATCTCTTTTTCAAGAGGTAACCCGGGTAATTCTTCCGGGAACACGTCTGGATATTCACATACTATTGGCATAGACTCAATCTTCAACTCCGTTTCCTTAGTGTTTAATACAAAAGCAAGACAAGCTTTGTACCCTTTTCTCACATATCTCTGAGCAACCATCGCTGTGACTACAACCGACGGTGTACCCAGTTCTCTTGAATCAACCTGTAGAATCTCACCATCTGGGCATTTCAATTCAATATACTTGCTACCATAGTTTACAATTAAATCATGCAGGGCTAACCAATCCATACCAAGTATTACATCAAACTCATCAAATGGTAACATCATAAGGTTAACTAGAAAGCAATGACCCTGAATTGTCAAAGGACAATTCTTACAGACTTTATCAACTAGGACTGACTTGCCTAACGGGTTCAATACTCTGATAATAAATTATGTAGGTTTAGTAGGTATATTCATACTAGACACCAATCTCATACAAATGTATGAATGTGTTGACCCTGGATCAATTAAGGCAACAACACATGTATTAAAAAGAGAAAAAGTACCCGTGATGACATCAGCAGTAGAGGCTTCCTCTCGAGCACGTATTGCATATGTTCTTGCCGGGGCTCGAGCCTCTGATTTTGTAGCATCTTTGGCTGCAACTCGACTACCACTAGCACTTCCAGGATACCTCGGAGGTCTACCTCGTGCAATAGGAGCACTCGACTTCGGGGTTACTTTCACTTCTTTTTCATTTCGCTCTAGGCAGTACCTGAGGAAGTGGTCAAGAGAACCACACCTGAAACATGCACCGCTCTTCATTCAGGACTTTCCAGAGTGAAATTTGTTACAGCTTTTACACTTCAACTTCTGGTCATCTACACTCCTTACGCTAGTCACCAAAGGGGAGGAAGACTTCTGATTACGTCGTTTGGAGCTTCTCGCTCTACCCAAATATCCTACCAATAAAGTGAAGCGTTCATGTTGACTCTTTGATTTCTTTGTAGGAAACGAGAGTATCTTACCGTTGGATCTCTTGCTCGAAACTTGAGCCTCTCTCTTTGCTTGCTTTCTTTCCTAATTGAGCTCATCGGCCTTCTTGGCCCGATCAGCTAATGCAATGAACTCTCGTATTTCAAGGATCCCAATTAACAACTTGATTTCCTCATGCAGACCTTTCTCAAAATGTTTACACATTTCTGACTCTGTTTGAACCCACTCAGTCGCATACTGACTTAGCCTTACAAACTCCCTTTTGTATTCCACTACAGTGTTATTTCCTTATTTGAGTTCCAGGAACTCCTTTCGCTTCGAGTCTAAGAACCTTTGACTGATGTATTTCTTCTTAAACTCTGCTTGGAAAAATTCCCAAGTGATGTTTTCCCTTGGCACCATTGAAGATACGGTCTTCCACCAGTGGTACGCAGTATCCTTCAAGAGAGACACAGCACACTTTAAGCACTCCTCAAGTGTGCACGATAATTCATCCAATACTCATGTAGTGTTCTCGAGCCAGAACTCAGCTCGTTCAGCATCATCATCAATCTTAGCTCTAAATTCCTCAGCCCCATACATTCTAAGTTTATCTACAGTGGGTTTACCAATTCTTACAGGTGTCATACCTCGTGGTAAATCCTCATCAAGTTGGTTAGGGGGTGGGGGAGGTCATGGTATGTTAGAGAAATTCCTCAAATAATCCCCAAACCATTCATCCATCACGTCAAAAAAGGCGGCTCGAGCCTCGTGCCTTCTACTACTACTAGATACAACTCATTGTACGGAAACTGGAGCATGGCTCTCGGCTCCCTCGGACTCACCTTGTACTTGATTGGAAGTCACACTATCAACGTTCAAATAATGGCATGTATAGCGAAACTCAATACTCTCTATAGTAGTCCTAGAATCGACTAAACCGTAGCTCTGATACCACTAAATGTAACACTCCTTACCGTACCTGAGATAGGAATCGAATACGAGGCGTTACCAGACATGTACTTGAACATTTCCGGGGAAATACGGGTTATAAAATTTCATTCCAATATAAAACCATTAAAATTTCATTTTAATGTCCTTATTATGGGCCCACGAGGCTCTACACACACATTGAAAATGATCCGGGACTAAACCAAGAACTTACGAAAGTTCATAAAAATTTTATAAGTAAAGCCTCACACGCTAGTGTGGAGGCAATACACATGCCCGTGTGTTTTGGGACACGCTTGTGTCCCCTACCCGTGTTGAATTTATGAAAATTATTTTTTTAATTTTGAACCTACAAGGGTTTTCACACGGCCTAGACACGCCCGTGTGGTCACCCGTTTCCAAAAACTCAAGCATTCTGTTTGTGACGTCAGCATGCATTTAGGGGCACACATCCAGGACACACCCCGTGTGCCTAGCCCGTGCTCGAGACTAACTTAAAATTTTAGGTGCAAGGGACACACGGTCATACCACACGCCCATGGGGGCGATCCGTGTGTAACACATGACCTAGACACACGCCCATGTGTCTACCTGTGTGGACCTTGTAAGGCTATTTTCCAAGCCTTTGGTCACCCTCTATCGACCAATCACACTTATAAGTCACCTTAATACATAATAAGGCCAGATTATACACTTACATATAACCTTAATAAACCTTATTGCATGTAAACCTCATATCATCGGTTTAGCACATGCTAGGTTATTTTAAGGATTTCCATGTCTCATTAACATTTTTAGGATTGGCTCATTTTTGTTACTCATTGCCAACTATGGTCAAGCCATCCCATGGAAACATAAGCATGGATAAATTTTTAGGTCATAGCCCACTTCAAAATAAGCCAATTCCCATGGCCAAATACAAGTAGATATGTAAACTTTTACAAGCGTTCATATGGGCAATTCAAATGACACATATCACAAAATGAACCAAAACCCTATACATGCCTTTGAACAAAATAAAAGTGTCTTTATACCAAAGTTGGACTAGTTGGCAGTGTGTTCACTCTCCAACCGTCTTCCAAGCTTTACGAGTCCTCGAGCTCTGTAAGACAGGGAAAAAAGAGAGGGGTAAGCATTTACATGCTTAGTAAGCCCGAATAACTAGAAAGTAAACTTACAGATTGATTAACATACAATCATAATAAGCAATAGAACCAATATGAATGAAATGGTTTCCTTATCACATGCACTTAATCAACAAGTTAGTCACAATAACAATGTACCATATAATTTGTCTTAGATGAGCTCGTCATTCATCATTTAATTTATATACAACATATTAATCCCATTGAGTTCCTAGGAAATCTCGATGGATTATCCATTTACCGTCAATTCATAAGAATGATCATTTCAGGTATGCACTCTTGTGAACCTCACATTTTATGGCGGGATTACTAATCTAGGCCAAATCCCCCGTATCGTAAACTCATAAGATGATGTCGGGATTACCAGTCCAGGCTAAATCCCTTATAGCTACAAACACCCTTAATGAGCTCGGATCTGAATTACAAGTCCAGGCTAAATTTAGACCCTAATCGGATTACCTGTCCGGGTTAAATCCACAATGCACACATATTGTTTGGGAGGCTCAATCACTAAAGGAACACCCGTCTGGGCTAGATCCTTTTTATATTTGAGATTAACGGATTACCCGTCCGGGCTAAATCCTTTTCTGCAACACATGCATGATCTGAACTCATGGAAATCATGGTTTATCCACCGAAGTTCCTTTTTAACCTCAACCGGGACATTTATTAACATGTCATTATTAAAGATACATTTCACGTATTTTCATGTCATCGTCAAATGCAATTATCATACGTTCATAAATCATGCAATTAGGCATATTACGAGTTTCGGTTATTCTGAAGCCTTTCGTTTTCCTTGATCGACCTCCAGAATTTGTTCCTTGGGGTCTATAACAATAAAATAAATTATTAACACCTCATATTATACTTTTCAAGTCTAAATTTCACCCCCGATCCAAATGACTGTTTTACCCCTAATCTTTCAAATTTTTACAGTTTAGTCCCTAGGCTCGTATAATGATATGCATGCAATTTCTACATTATCCAAGCCTAGCTGAATGTTCTTTCCTCTTATGGCAGCCCACAATTTTCCATTATTTCTCATTTCTACCACACATTTTATACCTTTTGCAAAAAGGTCCTTTTAGGGGTTTTTCATGAAAATCACTTAGGAAAATATGTTTAACACACATCCAACTTTCATATTCCTCCATAAACCATCAAAATAAAACTAACTCATGCATGGGTAAATTTCTAAACATGAACCCTAGCATGAAATATGGGTAGAAATAGAGAGAGTATGCTACCGGGATTTCAAAAATACGAAGAACATTAAAAATGGGGCTTGGGAGCACTTACTGTTGAGCTTGAAAATGTTGAAAACCCTAGCTATGGAGACATGAGAGTTTCGGGTGGACAAGGAAGAAGAATGGCTGATTTTTGCCTTCTTTTTCCTATTTTGTTTCATTAAATTGCCAAATGACCAAAATGCCCTTAAGCCCTTTCTTTAAGATTTCATCCATACAAGCCTTTTTTGTCCAAAAACTTAGAAATTGGGAAAATTTCTCTCCAAGACCTTCTAATTTATAATCTAAAGCAATTTCATACAAGTTGCTTCTAGAATCCAAGTTTTACAATTTATTCAATTCGGTCCTTATTTTCCAAATGGGCACTTTACCCATAGAATTTCTTCATGAAATTTTAACACATGCATATTCTCATATTCTAGACCTCATAATGATCATAAAATAAATATTTCGTTAGATTTGTGGTCCTGAAACCACTGTTCCAACTACGCCCTATTTTAGGATGTTACACGATTAGGGTCTAAATCGGGCTGTCACAACTCTCCCCCTCTTAGGGATTTTCGTCCCCGAAAATCTTACCAGTGAATGGGTTTCGATAACATTCTTTCATTGAATCCTCTAACTCCCAAGTTGCTTCCTCGACCCCATGTTTATGCCATAGCACTTTCACTAACAGAATTTTCTTATTTCGTAATTCTTTAATCTCGCGAGCCAGAATACGAATCGGTTCCTCCTTGTAAGTTAAATCTGACTGAATCTCAATCTCTGATGGACTAATCACATGCAAGGAGTTGAATTTATATCGTCGAAGCATCGAAACATAAAATACATTATGGATATTTTCTAACTCAGGTGGTAACAATAGTCTGTAAGCAACCGGTCCAATTCGTTTGATAATCTCATATGGCCCAATGAATCTCAGACTCAATTTGCCTTTACGACCAAATCTGAGTATTTTCTTCCACGGTGAAACTCTCAAGAAGACTTTATCTCCTTCCTGAAACTCTATATCTTTACATTTCAAGTCCGCATATGATTTCTGACGATTTGATGCTACTTTCAGACTTTCACGTATCACTTTCACTTTCTGTTCAGTTTCTCTGATCAAATCGACCCCGTGTATCTTATTTTCACTGAGTTCAGTCCAATGCAATGGTGTACGACATTTACGATAGTACAAAACCTCATAAGGTGCCATTTTGATACTCGATTGAAAGCTGTTATTATACGTAAATTCAATCAGAGGTAGATATCGTTCCCACGTACCTTCGAACTCGATTATGTAACATCTCAACATATCCTCAAGTATCTGAATGATTCGTTCAAATTGACCATCTGTTTGCGGATGGAAAGCAGTGTTGAAAAGTAATTTCGTACCTAGTGCATCTTACAGTTTCTTCCAAAATCGCGATGTAAACCTCAGATCTTTATTTGAAACAATATATATAGGCACACCATGTAACCTCACGATCTGAGAAACATACAATTTAGCCAGCTCATCAAGCGAGTAATCTATACGAACTGGAACAAAGTGACCAGATTTAGTCAATTTATCTAAAATAACCTAGATTGCATTTTTCCTGCTCGGTGTTAACAGTAAACCAGATACAAAATCCATTGTGACTCTATCCCATTTCCATTCTGGTATCATAATCGACTGAAGCAATCCGGAAGGTACCTAATGTTTAGCTTTTACTTGCTGACAGACTAAACATTTCGAAACAAAGTCAAATATGTCTTGTTTCATACCATGCCACCAATAAAGCTGTTTCAAATCATTATACATCTTCGTTCTACCTGGGTGAACAGATAATCGACTGTTGTGAGCTTCATTCAAAATCATCTGAATCAACTTTGAATTCCTCGGGACACATATTCGATTTCTGAATCTCAAACAGTCATCAGCATCAATTCAAAACTCTGAATCAGCATTTAAATCACATTGAGCTCTTTTTACTATGAAATTATTATCAACCTTTTGGGCATCACAAATTTGTTGAACAAATAATGGTCTTGCTTTCAATTCAACTATTATTGAACCATCATCAGACATAGCCATATGTGCATTCATTGCACGCAAAACAAATAATGATTTTCGGCTTAAAGCATCAGCAACAACATTAGCCTTTCTTGGGTGATAGTCAATCACAAGTTCGTAGTCTTTTTGCAATTCTAACCATCGGCGCTGTCTCAAATTCAGATATTTCTGATTCATCAAGTATTTTAGGCTTTTGTGATCAGAATAAACATGGCATTTCTCGCCCAACAGATAGTGACGCCAAATTTTCAACGCAAACACAATAGCTGCCACTTCTAGGTTGCGTGTAGGATAGTTCTTTTCATGTGGTTTCAACTATCTCGAGGCATAAGCTATAACTCTACCTTCCTGCATCAAAACACAGCCCAAACCATTTAAAGATGAATCATTATAGATAATAAATTCTTTACCCGATTCTGGCTGAACTAGCACTGGAGCTTTGGTCAAAAGAGCTTTCAACTGATCAAAACTTTTCTGACACTTTTCTAACCATTCGAACTTAACATCTTTCTGTAATAGCTTCATTATCGGGGTTGCAATCATAGAGAAACCTTTCACGAATCGTCTATAGTAACCAGCTAGTCCCAGAAAACTTCAGACTTCAGAAACATTTCTTGGAGGTTTCCAATGAAGTATAGCTGAAATTTTGCTCAGATCAACTTGAATACCCGATGCTGATACAACATGGCCTAGAAAACTTACTTCGCTTAACCAGAACTCACATTTACTGAACTTCACATACAATTGCTTATCTCACAAAGTCTATAACACCAATCTTAAATGTTTGGCATGTTCAGTTTCATCACGAGAATAGATCAAAATGCCATCTATAAATACAACATCAAACTGATCTAAATACTACCTGAAGATCTGATTCATCAAATCCAAAAAAAAAAAAAATAGGTCCATTAGTAAGTCCGAACGGCATAACCAGAAACTCATAATGTTCGTACCTCCTTCAAAAAGTAGTTTTAGGCACATCGGAGTCTCTAACTCGCAACTGATAATAACTTGATCTTAAATCTATCTTCAAAAACACTGAAGCCCCTGTCAACTAATCGAATAGGTCGTCAATCCGTGGCAACAGATATTTATTCTTTATAGTTACCTTATTAAGCTGGCAGTAATCAATACACATTCTCATAGTTCCGTCTTTCTTTTTCACGAATAGAACTGGTGCACCCCAGGGAGAGAAACTCGGTTGTGCAAAACCTCTATCAGTTAACTCTTGCAACTGTGCTTTCAACTCTTTTAATTCAGTAGGTGCCATCCGGTACGGAGCTATTGAAATCAGAGTCGTCCCCAGTACTAACTCAATACCAAACTCTACCTCTCAGATAGGTGGCAAACCCAACAATTCTTCAGGAAACACACCCGGATACTCACACACAACTGGTACAGATTCAATCTTCTTTTCAGTCACTTTACTATCAAGCACATAAGCAAAGTAAGATTCACAACCTTTTCTCACATACTTCCCAGCTAACATCGAAGATATTACTACTGGTAAACCACTTCGATCGTTAGATTCAATCTGAATAATCTCCTTGTTCTGATATCTCAAATCAATGGTCTTTCTTTTGCAATTAACAATGAGATCGTGCAAAGTCAGCCAATCCATACCCAAAATTATATCGAACTCGTCGAAAGGTAACAACTTCAAATCGGCTAGAAAGCTTGAATCTCGATTCATCAACGGGCAATTTTTACACACTTTGTTAACCAGAACACACTGGCCCAGGGGGTTTGACACTCGAATCACTAACTTAGTAGACTCAACAGGAAAAGTGTTACTGGATACTAATTTCTCACACATATATGAATGAGTTGAACCAGGATCAATCAATGCAATAACACTAATATCATAATGAGTGAAAGCACTGGTAATAACATCTGGGGAAGAAGCCTCCTCGCAAGCGTATAGTATATGCTCTGGCAGGTGCACGAGCCTCAGATCAAACTATTGTATCTTTCAACCCTCTCTGACTGCCACTCACAATACCCATATTTTTGGGTGGTCTACCTCGCACTGGCACATTTCCTTGCCTCTCACTCTGAACAGCGTTTTGCTCGGCTAACATTGGGCACTCTCGAATAAAATGATCCATCGATCCATATTTAAAACAAGACCGATCATGCAATTCGCAATCTCCAAAGTGTCATTTAACAATGCTTACACTCAACTCTATTCTGTCGAACATTGCCAACACTAGCTATCGAAGTGGCTCGTGAACTCATAGGGGGTGATCTCGATCCTGTCTAGAAAAGCCTACAATAGCCTTAGATCGACCAGAATCATCTCTGAACTTCTTTGATGCGGACTAAAAAGTTTTACCTGATGATCTTTTACGGAAATCTCTAGCTTCAAAATTAACTTTTCTTTTCTCTTTCCCGAGCTCTTGTTGACATGTCAAACATTTAGCCACATAATCGATTACCTCACGCTTTAGATTCGCCCACCAATAAAATTCTCTCATGTCACGGTACATCTTATTCCCTCCTGAATGCATAACGTAAGGGCTATTATTTGTTTCCTAAAAAATAGAGTGTCTTAGATCCTTGTCATCTGGCACACAATATCTCCCACGAAAACAAAAGACACCATCATAATTGAACCCAAAATCTGTAGTCTTACCCTCCTCAATCTAATTAATTTAAGGCAAAAGAAACACATCAAAAGGTTGCTTCATCTTAATCTCATCAACCAAAGTATGCTTTACTTGCAAATCTGGGAGTAAGCCACCATCCTCATACAAACTTAGCTTAGCGAACATCTCTCTCAAATACACTTTTCACGATACAAATAGTGCCTCCAAATTTTCAATGTAAAAACCATAGTTGCTAGCTTAAGATAATGAGTTGGGTAATCACACTTATGTAAATTAAGTTGCTTCGATGCATATCCCACAACCTTACCGTCTCACATCAGCACACAACCAAGACCAGTATCAAATGCATCATTATAAACCACATAAACTTTCCCAAACTCGGGCAGAATCAAAATCGGTGCTCGAGTTAACACGGACTTAAGCTTCTCAAAATTGGATTGCTTCTCCTTAATCCACTTAAAAGGAGCACTCTTCCTCAACAACTTATTCATACGGGCTGTAATCAATGAAATTCCCTCCACAAACCTCTGATAATACCTGACTAACCGAAGAAAACTTTGGATCTTAGAAACATTCTTAGGTTGCTTTCAATCCAGAATGGTCTTAATCTTCTTCGGATCAATAGAAATACCTTCATCAGATACCACACGACCAAGAAACATCACCTTTCTAAGCTATAATTCACATTTACACAGCTTAGCATAAAGCTTCTTCTCACGGAGGATCTTAGAACAACACTCAAATGTTCATCATGTTTTGATTAGGACTTAGAGTAGATCAAGATGTCATCAATAAAGATAATGAAAAACTTGTCAACATAAGGCTAAAATACCCAATTTATTCAGCCCATGAAAGTAGCTAGAGTGTAATAGCCCGGTTTAGACCCTAGCCGAAACAGCGGTTTCAGGACCACAAATCTAATGTTGTAAAATTATTTTAATATTATTTTCGGTGTTTCCAGTATGTATGTGTGAAAATTTCATGAGCTAATTTTATCGTTTAAAAAATTGAGAAAAAAGGACTAAATCGCGCAAAATGAAAAAGTTGCAATCTATATAGTAAAGGTGTCTATTTGTCATGGCTTATTAAATGAGAGGTCCTTATGTTGGAAATAGACCATTGATAATGGAATTTGATATAAATGGCCTTGAATTATGTGATTTTTAATGTTTTAATTAAAGGTTAATAAAGTAAATTTTGTATTATGTGTAATAAAATAAAACAAAAATGTAAAATGGTTGGCATCTTCACTAGCTTCAACCGAATATTGATAATAGAAACATCCATTGAAGAAATTTAGGGTTCGGCTCTTTAAATCTTTGATTAAGGTATGCATTTTGCTCGGTTTTTGATGATTTTTACGTTTTTGTGATCGCTGCTTTGAGTTCTAGTTAGCCCATGCTTCAATTTTTGAAAGTGTTGATGATTTTCAAAGTTTCCATTGATGAATGCTTGAGCTTTATGATGTTTGATGATGAAAAATGAAAGCTTGGTTCTTGATATACATGTTTTGTAAAGTGATTTTTGACAAAAATGTCAATTAGGGATTAATTTGAGAAAAGTGTAAATTGAGGTGTGACACCCCTAACCCATATTCGTCGCCGGATTAGGGTCACAAGGCATTTCCAAACAAAGAACATAATTTCAATCATCCATACAATTGTACCAGTCAAGTTCATATACATATATATATATAACATAAGACTTCTCATAAGTTAATCGAGATTATATTAATCTTAAAACATATGCAGATCACATATTCAACTCTTTAATGGTATTCGAATACCTAATAAGAAACAACCATTTAATTTCATATTTCAATATAAATATGAATATAATCACTTAAATCATTACATATGGTATTGTCCATTAGTATATATGTCTTTATCAATTTCATTAACAGGTCAGGGATATTTCACATAACAAAAAGAACCTTACACATGATTATCCCTATCAAAATTTGAATCATTTTCGAACATTTATAATAAAATATATTAATCTAAAAGTGTACTTATACAACCAAACTACTTAAATTTTATTCGGTCATTCAATTCATCGTTTGTAAGTCAATTAAATTTAAATCAATATGAACCACCACCAAAACATATCAAACAACCATTTTTTACTTCAGTCAATTAAAGTTTATAAATCCAACACCTTCTTTATATATACCATATGAAGACATATATATATGTATATATATAACAAGTCAATTCGTCATATTCAATAAACATTCAAGCAATTATTGAATTTTAAATTGATTATAACTATCTCATATAATTTCATTTTATAACCGAAGTTTCACATACATTATGGTGATAATCTTCAAACCAACTTATAATACAAATTATATTCACTAGGATAAGGCATTATACACAAATAGACATATAATCAAAACATACACCTTATATGTCATGTAATAACCTTATCAAAACAAACTCATATCATGTTCAAATTTAACCAACAACCTGTTATGCCAAGTCAAATATAACATATTATCCTAATACAACCACACACTCACATATATTTTATCTATGCTTACCATAGCCGAATCAACCTTATACTCACCCAAAATTATTAACTATTTCCAAAGCCTAAAACACCTAACAAGAACATCATTCAGTCATAGCACCTAATTTCATAATCAAAATAAACACAAACCAAACTAAATATAACTGAATTCAAACATAAAATATTAAAGCCATTTTTGCATGACTCAATTTATACAAAACCAAAATCCAACATTTCAAAACACATTTCAACCTATACATGCCATAATTCGAGTTTAACTTGAAAAGGTACCAAAATAGTAGATAGTGTGAAGAACTTTGCTGACAATCCCTGAGCTTGTAGCTTGACTCCAAAATCTATAAAACAAGATAAACATGTACACACAGAGTAAGCTATTATAGCTTAGTAAGTCATAAGTAAATAAACAATCCCAAGATATAATCAACTCATTTTAAGTTAAGCCGAATTATATTAACGTTACCAAACTTAATTTCGAACTTACAAGTGAAATAAGTAATTACATTTTCATGCATAATTCTACCTTGGCCGAATGCTCACATAATAATATTAACTGAATGTCAATTAGCTATCCAAGTTAAAATGTCATTATATAATCAAACACACATATACTTATTCATATAAGCTTAAGAATCTGATTAAAACATCATATACATATGTTATGTTTATGGCCGAACATACATGATCACATATATTTGCATATCCGAAAATCAATTCCACAATATTCATACCATTTGTTCAAAACTGAATACACTAGTTCAATTCATGCATATTTATCCTTTGCATCACATATAATTTATCAACTTTCAAGTCACATACATACCTTATTACCAATAGCTAACATGCTAAATCATACTTGGTCTTTTAGCTCATTTTACACATTCGATCACGATTTACCTTTGCCTGATGAACCATTCAGAATTAGATAGGACACTCAGATAATCACACATATCGTATAATGCCAACATTCTAGACGTGGTCTTACATGTAGTCACATATCGATGCCACTATCCCAGACAGGGTCTTACTCGTAAACACATATCGAAAACATATATCAATGCCATGGTCTTACTCACACAAATATATTGGAATCCTATGTCATGAAATATGTATCGTAGCTATTCCTAAGGTTCATACGAGGCTTTCGGACATCGTAACTCAGTCGAAACGAATGCTCGAACATGGTTACCAAGCTTATACACATTCGGCAATTACATGTATAAATTCATACATTACATACCAGCATATATAGTTAACATTTAACTACAATTAGGCACGTCTATTTGCTTATAAACTTACCTCGGACAGCGAAAAATCGGTACGGATCGATTAGTCGACAACTTTCGTTTTCCCCCGATCCAAATCCGATTTCTTTGGTTCTTGATCTAAACATATTCAAATTAAGCTCATTCAAACATATTTTCATTCAACTTAGCCCAAAAACACATAAATGGACAAATTATCATTTTACCCCTAACATTTATAATTTTTACAATTTAGTCCCTATTACACAAAACACAAAATACACAAATTTTGAAAGTACTCATGTTAGGCCGAATGGTACCCATATCTATACAAGCCCATATATTTCATTTATTTCACATTTTGATCCCTCAAATTATTATTTTTACAATTTAGTCCTAATTACTCAAAATCATCAAAAACTCCAATACAAAACATGTTAATCTAAAATATATCTTTCATATTTCATCATAAAACAACAAAAATCACAAGCTATAAACAATGGCACAACTCAAAATATTCACCAAAATAAAAAATTAAAGCATGGGTTTTGAAGATTACTAAGCAACGATCTCAAAAACGTAAAAATGATCAAAAACCAAACAAAAACAAACCTTGATTGAGCTTGAATAAATGCGAAAACCTAGCTTGGTTTCTTTCTTTTTTCCTTTGTTTATGTTTCGGTCGAGAGAACAAATGAAAATAAAATGAATTTGATGACCTTATTTTTAACTATTATATGTTTAATAACTAAATTACTTAAATAACCTTAACGAAATAATAATAATGTAACATCCTGATTTTCGGGTTTTTTTCGCGATTCTTGATATTTTGGTAAAGTGTATAAAATTTGGTATTTGGTTGTGAAATTCATAATTTGAGTATGTAAATGGGCTTATGGAAGGCCCATGTGTTGGCCAAAACCCGGTAGAATTTTTGAATTTTGGACTTAAGAAGTTAGGGGCCTTGGATAGGTGGTCTTATTAAAATTTGTGGGTAAAATGTATCACAAAAGAGCCTCTAGTAAAGTGGCTAAGTGACGCAACTAGGGAGCTATAAAGGTGGCGTGTAAGTGGATAAGGTAAGACCTGGGATCGATTCCCTGTGATGGCAAATATGATGCTAATTTTTATGCTTTGAGCATGCAAGAGTTGTAGCCGAATGGAACTCTTTGGGGGAGAGTTTGAATCAGTAAAATGTATGGATTAAGGAGGGATAAGGGGAGAGATTTTAGGGATTTGAGAGGGAGATAGAGTTGGTCGAATAATGGGGATTAGAGAGGGGATTTCGGCAGAGGGGTTTAGTTAGGGATTTTCAACACTTGGGTACTTGTGTGCCGTTTTCTTCCTTTTGTTTAGTCTTTTCTCTCTTTTCCTTTTGCAGCCGAATCTATCATCTCTCCTCTCATTTTTTCTTTTTTTTTTCTAAGATTATTTTATTATTAATAACTTCAAACTGGTTGATATTAATTCAAATGGGCTAGACTTAGGACGTGTTTTCAAACGATACTTGTTTTCAAAATAACACAATGCCACGATTATCTGATTTATCAAAGTTATTCACTTAAATAAATTTTTACTCGATGTAACCAAGTGTGGCAATGGTTGTGGGCATGTCTAGGATTGGATCCGATCGAAGAGCTTGGTATTTAAGCAGCCTTCATGGCTCACCTCCTCTGTTACGGATTCCTACCTGGTGCCCAGCTTCCATTCACTTTGTTAGCTTAACAAAAGTCAGTTTTTAAACACTGAAACGAAACATGGATTTATAAACTTTTATGTAGCACGTCAGATTCGGCCATAACGTCTGAGCCGGATTTGGGGTGTTACATTTGGTGGTATCAGAGCCCGGTTGCAACAACTCGGCTGTGGATCGGGTCTGAAAATCTTTTCGAAAACTTAGGCCTAAGAAGGGTATTTTTGGAAATGGCATTGGAAAGTTCCTTTCAAAGATGTTTTACAAGGTATATATGTTAAAATGGTTCAAGTTTTTCTATTTTTAATAGGGCTAAAATCAAGAGTTTCAAAATAAGGGTGTTTTCAAATGAAAATTTTTAAATTTCTATTTTCTATGACCAAAAATATGGTTTTTGAGTTTTAAATGGATTGGAGAAAGAAGTGGCGCACTGAATCCCCGGCACCAAGTTTGTAAGTATACTCTTTTTACGTTATGTGATAATGATATGATGCTATGAATAGAACTGAGACCCTACTATGATACTTTAGATAGGGTAGAGATGTGAAGCGGTTGAAATGAGACTGTAGCTAGGCTACGACGATGCGAAAACAATCCTTGAACTACTATATTTCCATAAGACATCTCGTAATAAACAATTGAACATTATACTAATATCATAAAAATTCATAATCAGATAAGTCGATATGAGTACAAGAGGAACTCGTGGACGAGGCTGCGGACGAGGTTACGAAAGGGTACAAGCAGGATCTTCATCCTCAGGGCATAGGCCAGCTGAGGAAGCATCCGTACCACATGCAACGAAGACAGGGTCTTATGATCGGGCTGCGGGGATGATGCCTTGTCCCAAGCCATGTTAAGGGTTTTAGAAAGAGTTGCTGGAGCTAGCACTGGGATAGTGAATAGGGGGTCCATATCGGAGCGACTCCGGGCCAATGGAGCAGAAGTGTTTAGGGGTGTATCTGGAGTAGCCCCAAATGTGGCTGAATATTGGCTAGAGGCAACAGAGCGAATTATGGACGATTTAGATTGTTCTGTGGATCAAAAGTTGAAGAGGGCTGTGTCGTTGCTACGAGATGAGGCATACCGATGGTGGATTACTGTAAGGGAGAGTACCCCAATTGAACGAGTAACCTGGGAATTGTTCAAAACTGCTTTTAAGGGGAGATATGTTGGAGCTAGCTATGTGGATGCTCGTCGGAAGGAATTTTTGAATCTGCCTCAGGGTAATAAGACTATCGCGGAGTATAAGGCAGAATTTTTTAGGCTGAGTCGATATGCCAGCGGGATAGTTGCAACTGAATATGAACACAGTGTTCGATTTGAGGATGGTCTCCATGATGAGCTTAGGGTATTGATAGCTCCACAGAGGGAGCGTGATTTTGCTGTATTGGTAAAGAAGGCTAAGATAGCCAAGGAAGTGAAACGGACTGAACGACAGAATCGTGAGAAGGATTGACCCAGATTTAGAAGAGATTCTGGACCCTCGGATGCTGCAAATAGAAATGTCAAAAGAGCTAGAATGGAGGAACCAGTTCGACCAGCTCCGGTTAATACTTTTATATCGCAGGCTTGCAGGGATTGTGGCAGAGCGCATATGGGGGAGTGCTGGAAACGAACTGGGGCGTGTTTTCGATGTGGGTCAAAAGAGCATAAGTTCAGAGAATGTCCTCAGAGAACAGCTCAAGAACTAGCGGCGAAACAAAGGGATGTCAAATCACAGCGAGGAGGACCACCACCACAGAGGGGTCGTGGGCAAGGTAGAGGTGGCATTGGTAATGGACGAGGACGTGGGGCACCTGGCAGGAGTGCTGGACATGCTAAAGCTCAAAAGCCGGCGTTGGTTTATGCTGCACGACGTCGTGAGGAGGGTGACGCAACTGATGTTATAACCGGTACGTTCTTCATTCATAACACGCCTTACACTGTTTTGATAGATGTGGGTTCCACTCACTCGTATGTTACTTGTGATGTATCTGGGGCATTGGGTGTGCTTCCTGAGGAGACTATGAGTGGGGTATCGGTGATAAGCCCTTTAGGACACTCGGTCAAGGTAGATAAACTCTTTAGGGTGGTGCCTTTAGAGATATAAGATAAAATATTTGAAGGGGATTTGATGGAGCTACTATTTGGGGATTTTGATCTTATTTTGGGAATGGACTGACTAACTAAGCATAAGGTGACGTTGGATTGTGCTGCGAAGAGAATGGTACTAAGAACTGCCAAAGATGAGGAGATAATGGTCATAGGGGAACGAAGGAATTATTTGTCCAATGTTGTTTCAGCTTTAAGAGTCGAGAAGTTGATCCGGAAAGATTGTGAGGCGTACTTGGCATTTGTAAGTCAAGCTGAACCTGAGGAAATAACTGTGGAGTCGGTTAGGACCGTTAAGGAATTTCAAGATGTATTTTCGGAGGAACTTCCTGGACTACCTTCGAATAGAGAAGTTGAGTTCAGAATCGACTTGTTGCCTGGAACAGCTCCAGTGTCCATTGCGCCTTATAGGATGGCACCAAAGGAGTTGGTGGAACTGAAAGCTCAGATTCAGGAACTGTTAGATAGAGGGTTTATACGACCAATTATTTCTCCGTGGGGCGCACCAGTACTATTCGTAAAGAAGAAAGATGGGACCATGCGGATGTGTATTGATTATCGGCAGTTGAACAAACTGACGATTAGGAACAAGTATCCTTTGCCAAGAATCGACGATCTGTTCGACCAACTAAGAGGAGCCTCGGTATTTTCTAAGATCAGTCTTTGGTCAGGATACCATCAGTTGAGAGTCAAAGAAGTGGATATTCATAAGACGGCATTCAGGACTCGATATGGTCATTACGAGTTTCTGGTGATGCCTTTTGGTTTGACTAATGCACCGATAGCATTCATAGATTTAATGAATCAGGTGTTCCAGCCATACTTGGATCGGTTCGTGGTCGTTTTTATCGATGATATCTTGGTGTATTCGAAAACGGAAGAGAAGCATGATGAGCATCTTCATATTGTGCTGCAAGTGTTAAGGGAAAAGCAACTTTATGCAAAGTTTAGTAACTGCGAGTTTTGGCTGAAGGAAGTCACTTTCTTGGGGCATGTTATGTCTGCTGAGGGGATCAAGGTGGACCCTCGAAAGATTGAGGCAATTCTGGAATGGAAGCCACCGAAGTTGGTAACAGAGATTCAAAGTTTTCTGGGGTTGGCAGGTTATTATCGGAGATTCGTGGAAGGATTTTCGGTGTTGGCAGCACCGTTAACGAAACTTATACGGAAGGGAGCACCTTTCGTTTGGATAAATAAGTAGCAATAGGCTTTTGAGAAGCTGAAGAAGGTTTTGACAGAAGCACCAGTGTTGATTCAGCCAGAGTTTGGTAAGGATTTCACTGTGTACAGTGATGCGTCACATGTAGGTTTGGGTTGCGTGTTGATGCAAGAGGGTAAGGTGGTCGCTTATGCTTCACGACAGCTTAAGCCTCACGAGGTGAACTATCCTACGCATGACTTGGAGTTGGCAGCGGTGATTTTCGCGCTTAAGATATAGAGGCATTACTTGTATGGGGAGAAATGCATCATCTATACGGATCACAAGAGTCTTAAGTACTTGCTGACTCAAAAGGAGCTGAATCTTAGACAGCGAAGGTGGATAGAGTTGTTAAAGGACTATGGCTGTTCGATTGAGTACCATCTAGATAAGGCAAATGTCGTGGCTGATGCATTAAGTCGAAGGACCGTGGCGGAGTTGAAGGCAATGTTTGCTCGTTTAAGTTTGTATGACGATGGAAGCTTATTGGCAGAATTACAAGTGAGACCAACTTGGGTGGAGCAGATTAAAAAGCAACAGTTGGAGGATGAGTCATTGGTTCCTCGGTTTCAGCAAGTTGAGAAGGGGGAGAATCCAGACTTTGGGTTAAATAGCAAGGGAGTTCTTTGTTTTCAAGGAAGAATTTGTATGCCGAAGGACTCGAACTTGAGGTTGATGATTTTGAAAGAGGCACATAATAGACCTTGTGCTATGCATCTAGGAGGGAGTAAGTTGTATCGAGACTTACGAGAGCTATACTGGTGGCCTAGGCTTAAGCGAGAAGTGACCGAATTTGTGGGGAAATGTTTGACGTGTCAACAAGTGAAGGTCGAGCATCAACTGCCTTCAGGATTATTACAACCAGTAAAGATACCACTTTGGAAGTGGGAAAGGGTAACGATGGATTTTGTAAGTGGGTTGCCGTTGACACCTTCCAAGAAGGATTCAGTTTGGGTAATTGTGGATAGGCTCACGAAGTCTGCCCATTTCATACCTATCTGAACCGATTACTCACTACCGAAGTTGGCCAAGTTGTATGTGGTGGAGATAGTGCGGTTGCATGGGGTGCCAGTATCGATAATTTCTAACCGAGACCCAAGGTTTACATCTCGATTTTGGTAGAGGTTACATGAGACATTGGGAACGCGATTAGATTTTAGTACGGTTTTTCACCCTCAGTCGGATGGGCAGTCAGAGAGGGTCATTCAGATTTTAGAAGACATGTTGAAAGGCTGTGTTATAGAGTTTAGAGGCAGTTGGGAGGACTATTTGCCATTGGTAGAGTTCGCGTATAACAACAGTTATCAAGAAATTATTCAGATGGCTCCTTATGAGGCACTATATGGGCGAAGGTGTCGTTCGCCTACTTGTTGGGCAGAGTTGGGGGGAAAGGCAAGTACTTGGGCCAGAGTTGGTAACAGATACCAAAGACAAGATTAAGGTGATCAGGAATCCGTTAAAGAAGGCAGCGGATCGACAAAAGTCTTATGCCGATCTGAAGCGTAAAGATATTGAATATGCAGTTGGGGACATGGTCTTTTTGAAAGTTTCGCCTTGGAAGAAGATATTGAGATTTGGTAAGAAGGGCAAGTTGAGTCCACGGTTTATTGGGCCTTACCGAATTATTAAGCGGATAGGGCCAGCGGCTTATCAACTAGAGTTACCTCCAGAGTTGAATTGTATTCATGATGTTTTTCATGTATCCATGCTAAGGCGATATCGTTCTGACCCAACTCATATTGTGCCAGTTGCAGAAATCGAAGTACAGTCGGATTTGACTTTCGAAGAGGAACCTGTGCAAATACTTGATCGCGACGTCAAGGTGTTGAGAAGGAAGTCAGTCCCATTGGTGAAGGTACTTTGGAGGAACCATGGCAAGGAAGAAGCTACTTGGGAGATCAAGAGGCGAGCGATCGTCGTGATACCCTCAACTGTTTGGATCAGGTAAATTTCGAGGCCGAAATTTCTTTAAGGAGGGTAGAGTTGTAACATCCTGATTTTCGGGTTTTTTCGTGATTCTCGATATTTTGGTGAAGTGTATAAAATTTGGTATTTGGTTGTGAAATTCATAATTTGAGTATGTAAATGGGCTTATGGAAGGCCCATGTGTTGGCCAAAACCCAGTAGAATTTTTGAATTTTGGACTTAAGAAGTTAGGGGCCTTGGATAGGTGGTCTTATTAAAATTTGTGGGTAAAATGTATCACAAAAGAGCCTCTAGTAAAGTGGCTAAGTGACACCACTAGGGAGCTATAAAGGTGGCGTGTAAGTGGATAAGGGAAGACCTGGGATCGATTCCCTGTGATGGCAAATATGATGCTAATTTTTATGCTTTGAGCATGTAAGAGTTGTAGCCAAATGGAACTCTTTGGGGGAGAGTTTAAATCAGTCAAATGCATGGATTAATGAGGGATAAGGGGAGAGATTTTAGGGATTTGAGAGGGAGATAGAGTTGGCTGAATAATAGGGATTAGAGAGGGTATTTCGGCAGAGGGGTTTAGTTAGGGATTTTCGGCACTTGGGTACTTGTGTGCCGTTTTCTTCCTTTTGTTTAGTCTTTTCTCTCTTTTCCTTTTGCAGCCGAATCTATCATCTCTCCTCTCATCTTTTCTTCCTTTTTCTTTTCCAAAACCAACCCACTACTTCCCTCTATTCATCGATCATTTCTTTCCCTTACCTCCACTTCTGCCGAAATACTGTAAAAAGCCGAAATCTGTGAACTAGGTGGTGCCGATTCTTTGTTGACCAGCAACCCTCTTTTTCTTTTCACTTTTTAGTGGTCAATTCTCTTATCTTCTAGGCATAGATGGTTTCAAGAAGAAAAGACTGTGGTGAGTGCTCAAACTTTAAACGATTCCTATAATAACTGTTGACAAAAGCTGAAACCCCTATAGTTTAGGAGATGGCCGAATGTGGGTATAGGCTCTATTGGGTTCTTCTTTTAATCTTTTTATGGTTTGTATATTGGAGGAGTAGCAAGGCGTAGGGTCGACTTGGATTAGCTTGGATCATCGGAGTGACTAGATCTAGTCATCAACTTCGGCAAAGGTATGGATTTTAAGGCCATTATGGATGGTGGCCGAATGTGTAAGTGTTGATAATAGATGGTTCTCGTTTTGGTTTAATTACTGTGAGCTTATTTATAAGTGGTTGATTATAGGAGAAATCGTGTAGGGGATCTCGTCAAGGAATATCGCAAATTAGGTGTGTAACAAACCCTCTTTCGTAGCTTGTTTCGATAAATGCCGAAATGCCAAAATTCTGGCATTTCGAGGACTTGTGAGCAAGCGAACGCTTATTGGTTAGTTAGATTCACTAAGTTGACGATTGGGAATGTTGGAAAAGGTAAGAGCACGATTTTGGCATTCACGGTAAGTTGGCCCTCGAGGGGCTAAAATCGGGCCCAATGGGCTTTCGGGCCCATTTGGGTAAAATTGGTAGAAAATGAAAACCTGTTAAATTGCGCATTAAAACTGGTAAAACCATTACGGAATATAGGCTAAATCGGCTATGTAGGTCCCATTAGGGGTTTTTAGCCCAATAACTCGGTTTCGCTAAAAATGGGCCAGAATCGCGGTTTAAACAAATGAATAGTTAGTAACTGATAATGAACATGGAAAATCCCTAATATTTGGTAAGATTACGAAATTACCCTTATAATATGAAAATGACTGTTTTGTCCCTAGGTAAAAATGACCATTATACCCCTAGGGTTTAATTATGAATTTGATACATGGGATTTTGATATACATGATATGTATGATATGCACATGATATGTATGATATACATATGATGAATTCATAATGCATTGGGTCGGGTTTTATATGGATGGAGGAAGTGCAAAAGGGCTATGCCCCAGTTTACTGAAAAGGGCTTTTGCCCCAGTTATTAAAAGGGCTTTTGCCCCAGTTATTAAAAGGGCTTTTGCCCCAGTTTATCAAAAGGGCTTTGCCCCAGTTATTGAAAGAGGCTAGGCCTCCAGTTATATGATAAAGCAGCTATGCTGCCAGTGGAGAGTACTGGTTGGGTGGGTTGAGTTATTCCCCACATGGAGAGCTTAGTTGGTACGGGTGGAGAGTAGCGGATGGTGGGTTGAGTAGTCTCCCCAAATGGGTTGCATTCTTTCATTGACTTTGCATATGATATTGAAATGGGCCTATGGGCCATACCGTTTTCAGTAAAGGCTTCGGCCTAGTGTTATGGAATATGAAAAGGCTTCGGCCCAGTGTTATGAAATATGAAATATGAAAAGGCTTCGGCCCAGTATATGCTGAGATGGAGTTTGGGCTTAGGCCTAGTAGGCTGATATCGTTTTGGGCTCTGAAAGGGGCTTGTTGCACATTGAGTTTCCAAACTGCCCCCCTTTCCTTAATCTTGTAGGTGAGCCTTGATCTGGGGACTTGGAGCCGGAGGGGATTCAGAGTGGCCACGGTGATCGCTTTTGGGTCTTTGAATAAGCGTTTGGTTTTCTTTAAGTTTACTTTATTTATTATTTATTTTTGGGTTGTAATAAGGCCATTTTAACTTTTTTTTCTTTTTTTTTCTGAGATTATTTTATTATTAATAACTTCAAACTGGTTGATATTAATTCAAATGGGCTAGACTTAGGACGTGTTTTCAAACGATACTTGTTTTCAAAATAACACAACACCACGATTATCTGATTTATCAAAGTTATTCACTTAAATAAATTTCTACTCGATGTAACCAAGTGTGGCAATGGTTGTGGGCATGTCTAGGAATTGATCCGATCGAAGAGCTTGGTATTTAAGCAGCCTTCATGGCTCACCTCCTCTGTTACGGATTCCTACATGGTGCCTAGCTTCCATTCACTTTGTTAGCTTAACAAAAGTCGGTTTTTAAACACTAAAACGAAACATGGATTTATAAACTTTTATGTGGCACGTTAGATTCGGCCATAACGTCTGGGCTGGGTTTGGGGTGTTACAAATAAAGTTATATAATATATGTCTTTTACCATCCCAATGTCATGTAAATGGAGTATTTACAACATAAATACTCAAATTTAGAAAGCCATTAACAATTAAGTGCCCTTTTAAAAATAACCACTAAATTTTCATTTTACGCCATATAGTCTTTTTATTTAATCGAACACCCAAACGGAAAAATTAAATCACGAATATTTCACAGATATAAATTCACACAAAATAAACACAGAAAATAATTTTTAAATATTTTTCTAACTCAGATTCGTGGTCTCGAAACCACCATTCCAATTAGGGTCTAAATCGGACTATTACATAAGGGGTTAAATTGTGAAATAAATGAAAGTTTTGGGCTGCTAAGGGTCCCTAGGAAATTCGGCTAGGCTTGGGTGAAATTAAATTTTGTGTAAATTGTGTAAAAATTGAATAAATGTGTAACTTTAGGGGCAAAAATGAAAAAATGCCAAAATATGTGTATGGATTAAATTGAATGAATTGGTGATTAAATGGGTTAATTTTGAATACATATAGATCAAGAAAGAAAGAATTAGAATTTAGATAAAAAATCAAAGGTTATCGAGTAATCGATCCGATTCATCCATTCTGAGTACGAGGTAAGTTCGTACGTGATAAATATTGTCACAATTATGTTTTTAATGCTATGATAATGCATAAATTGTATATATGCAACTACAATTGTGTAAGACGATAAATCGACTATGTTTGGCACTTAGTGTGCGTTCCAAATTAGCTTCGGCTATGAATAGCACTTAGTGTGAGATTTGGAATAGCTTCGGCTATATGAAGCACTAACTGTGCGATACCGAGATAGCTTCGGTTTAATGAGATGGTACTAAGTGTGTGAATTGGAATAGCTTCGGCTATATGAGGCACTAAGTGTGTAATATCAAGATAGCTTCGGCTTAATGAGATGGCACTAAGTGTGCGAGATCGTTATAGCTTTGACTAAGCATTTATGCACTAAGTGTGCAAATTCTTAGATCATTGAAAGACTTCCGAATGAATTAATGTATTGAACAAAGAGGTGAGAATGAAATAATTAAATACGGGAAAGTTAAGGTATGTACGATACCTATGTGGTAGTTGATATTATGTGTATGAAGTTTGATGAATTTGTATATACATGTTAAATGGTGGTGGATTAGAATTGAATGATGATATAAGAACTAATAAGTGTTTATTAATTGAAGTTTTGTATCACATGAACTCTTGAGTATATTTGGTACAAACTTGCTAAGCTATGAAGCTTATTGTGTGTTATTTGTCTATGTTTTATAAATCATCGAAGCTAGCTTGGATTCGGGGATCGTCAGGAAACGTCATCACACTAATGATCATCTTGTTGGTACTTTTAAAGATTGTATATATGGTATATGGCATGTATAGGCTAGTGTCATATTGAGTATGTTTTGAATTGTGAATTTAGTCATGAGATGTGGCTTGTAAATGGTGTTGTTTATGAAGTTGAATTTGGCTTGATTTATATGTTGTCAAGTGATAAGTATGTGATGTATATAATGCCTTCTATGTTAGCTTATTTTGCTATGTTGGCATTAGTTTTTGATATAGTTTAATGATGTGTTTTGTGATATGGAATAGATGTTAATGTGATGAATTTTCGTATAATAATCTGGTAGGTTTTGAATGTGGAAATCAGTAGTTGAATTGGTTGATGATAGATGGCATGACATGAGTATGAATTGGCATGTTTTTGATTGCTTAAATATGTATTAAAATGGTGCTATTTTGGTTGTTTTGTGTACTTGAGCGTAGGGTGGAAAATTGGCTTTACAAATAGCCTATTTTTGTCCACATGGGCAGAGACCCGGGCATGTGTCTCAACTGTGTGCGACAGTAGTCATGTTACACAACCGTGTGTCCCTTAGATAGCCTTACAAATTTAAGTCAGTCTCGAGCACAACTTAGACGCGCGGGCGTGTCTGGTGACCTTGTGAGGCACATAGCCTTGGCATATGGGCGTGTGTGGCCTTTTCGAAGGGTACACGGGCTAGACACATAGGCGTGTGGTTGGCCGTGTGGTGCAAGTCAGTAACCCCACCAGTTTTCCCATGGCCAAGGCACACGGGTGTGTCTCTGCCCGTGTGGTACAAGTCAGTATGTATGCTCTGTTTTCACACGGTTTAGGACTCGGGCGTGTCCAGTAGCCGTGTGAGGCACACAGCCTACTTACACAAGCGTGTGACCTATGAATGTAAAATTTTTCTAAGTGTTTGGAAATTTTTTATATGTGATCGGTTGAGTCTCGAACCACTCTTAAGCATGTTTTAAGGTCTCGTAGAACCTTATAAGGGACAATGTGAATGTTTGCGAATGGTTTTTGATAATGAATGTATAAATGTATGTGAATGGGATGTGCTATTCAGTAATGCCTGGTAACCCTATTCTGGCATCGGATATGGGTTAGGGGTGTTACATTTATTGGTATCAGAGCTACGGTTTAGTCGATTCTAGGACTAACGTAGCGTGTGAGAGTCTAGCTATACATGCCATATATATAAACTGTGATAGTGTAATGACTCCTGACAGTTAAAATGTGTTTTTCATATAGCAAATGGATCCCGATCGAGTTGTAGCTGATGATATGGAAAGTAATGTGCCCGCTCCTGCTCAAGGGGCAGCGCCGGTTGATTCAAGGCCTATGTCAAGTAGTCAAGGAGGAGAGTCTAAGTAAGCCTTCTTTCAAATGATGAGTGAGTGGTTCATAGAATTCGTTCGAACGAATCCAGCTGCTCAACAACCTCCACCCCCACCCCCACCTGTTCCTCAACAAATTCTGGTTGTGCCAGAAGTGATTGATAAGATTAGATTGAGTAAGCCTCTAGTGGATAATATATGTAAACATGGTGTAACAGCTCGATTTAGGGCTTAGATGGAATAGTGGTCTCGAGACCACAATTTCAGAGTCGAATAAATTATTTTATTATTATGTAGATATTGTAGCATGTTTTTATGAATGCATGAAAAATTTGGTGAAGTAATTTTAACGTTTGTGAGCCCAATTGCGTAAAAAGACTAAATTGCGTAAAGTGCAAAAGTCTTAAATTGATAGCTAAGGGTGCCAAATTGCCACGTATCATAAATTGGGGGCTTTTAAAGTGAAATTAGGCCTTAAATAAGTGATGGTCGGCCATGAGACAAGGAAAATTAAGATAGTCAAATATTAGGTGAGGTAGGTAACTTATTTTGACCAAAAAGAAATAAAATAAAAGAAAGGTGATATAACCCTATTTCCCCATTTTCTTCTCCACCAATTTTTTAGCCATTGAAGGGTTCAGCTACTTAGTTGACTCACAAGTAAGTGATTTTAATGGCTTTTCTTGAATATTTTTGTACTTTTGAGACCCTTGAAGCATGAGCTTTCAAATGGGGGGTGCTATTTTGCAAAATGATTAAGAGTTTAGGGTTTTTACATTAAAAGAATTTGTGATGTTTGCTGAGTTTTTATGGAAGAAGATAAGTCTTGGGTATGTTATAAACAACTTTTGTCAAAGGTGTTAGCGTGAGAACACCTAAAAGGACTATTTTGCCTAAGTTATCAAATAGATGTTAAATATGTGAAATAGTGGGATTTTTGAGTTGCTATAAGAACAAAAAGGGTTCAACTAAGCTTAAAATGTGAAGAAACTCGATGAAAAGCGATTTTTAGTTCGAGGGGTAAAATGGTCGTTTTGCAAAAGTTTAGGGGCAAAATAGTCATTTTTCCCAATTATGAATTGTTGAGTGCCTAGGTTGATAAAATGACTAAATAAGTGCATTTTTGTATTTTATAGATCAAGAAATATCGAATCCAAACTTAGACTGGGGAAAGCCAAGCAAATCGACTAAACCGTCTAGTCACTACATTTTGTAACCTAAGGTATGTTGTATGTAAATAATACAACTACATTACTAATTTATGTGTTGAATTATATTTGGATTAATATGGCATGAAATGCTTGATTTTGGAATTGAGAAAGTATGATGAAAATAGAGATAGTAGAGTTACCGTTTGAACCTAGGAAATAAATCGGATATTCATGCCATGACACATGAGTTATTGTGAGCTAGTGTAAGACAGGTCTGGGACATGCATTGGCCACATTATGAGAGCTAGTGTAAGATCGTGTCTGGGACATGGCATCGGCATTGAGACATAAGCCAGTGTAAGACATGTCTGGGACATTGTAATATCCCGAATTAGGGCCTAATCGGAATAGTGGTTTCGTG
The DNA here is from genome assembly GCA_025698465.1 of Gossypium longicalyx. Classification (NCBI taxonomy): domain Eukaryota; kingdom Viridiplantae; phylum Streptophyta; class Magnoliopsida; order Malvales; family Malvaceae; genus Gossypium; species Gossypium longicalyx. Next base: position 32,848,399 of record CM046998.1, on the reverse strand, counting down.
ACCACAAATTCGAGATAGAAATAATTATTTTATAATTATTTTGATGTTTATGATATGATTGCATGATTGTGTGAAAATTTTGTGACGAAATTTTGTGCATAAAGTGCTTAAGTTGAAATTAGGGACTAAATCGAATAACTTGCAAAACTTGCATTCTAGAAGTTTTTAGTATGAAATTACTTTGGAATATTAATGAGGAGGTCTTAAATAGCAATTTGACCAATTTCTAAAATTTTGGACAAAAATGGGCTTGTACATGAAAATTTTCAAAGAAAGGTATTAAGGGTATTTTGGTCATTTGCATATTAAATGAAATAAAATGAGAAAAATAACACAAAATAGTCATCTTCTCCATATAGTTGCTGCCGAATTTTTCTCTCTCCATAGCTAGGGTTTCTTCAACTTTTAAGCCTTGATTGTAAGTGATTTCTATGCCCGTTTTTAATGTTCTTTACGTTTTTGGAATCCCGGTAGCTCGATTTAGCTTATGCTAGCAATAATTTAACCTAGGGTTCATAGTTGGAAAAATACCCATAGGTGAAATTTGTGTATTTTGGTGTTTTATGATATAATATGAGGTTTTAAATTATGTCAGACAACTTGTACTACTCGGTTTTAAGCGAAAACGAGTAATAGGGCTTAATCGGTAAAAATACCTAATAGTCATAAGTACATGTTAGAGTGTGAAATTGATGCTGCCATAGAAGGGAAAAATGATCAGCATGTCATAAAACATAAGAAAATAGGATGAAGTTTAATTCCCGAGCCTAGGGGCAAAAGTGTAATTATGCAAAAGTTTAGGGGCAAATATCTAATTTTGCCAAAGTTCGTATTAAATGCTGTTTTGATGAATGTATGTATTAAATAAGATTAATTTGGCATTATAGATCAAGCGAAACGAGATTCAAGTCGTGATCGAGGGAAAAACAAGTTCTGAGGAATAGGCTTGATTGCTAATATTTTGTATCGAGGTAAGTTCATGTGTAAATGTAGTAACATAATTGTCATTTTAAGTAATTTAATGTTATTTATGTGATATGATGATTAATATCATGAAATATTATATTTTATGGTTATTATTGAATAATATGTAAATTATGAATTGCTACCGAGTACCGGTTTCGATGTTCCGTGGAAGACGGCAAAGATGTGTAATCGAGGAAAAAGCCCGTTTGAACCTTGGAAATAGATTAGAATACAAGTGACATGTGACTAGGATGGTTGGGCATCCGAACTCGTTGAGTTGAGTCCGAGTTCACTTATGGATGCAAATGTCCGAACTCGTTGAGTTGAGTCCGAGTTCGTGAGATGTAACTAGGCATCCGAGCTCGTTGAGTTGAGTCCGAGTTCACATATGGATGCGAACGCCCGAGCTCGTTGAGTTGAGTCCGAGTTCGCTTATGGGCGGGTTACATGGTAGCTTGGCTACATATGTGGCACTTATGTACAAACTTTCCGTGTATTCGAATTATATTCCGATGTGTTCAACGGGTGGATCTTAAGAAAATAAGGAGAATGCTTAAAACGAAGGTGACATGTTGGTAAGTGTGGTAAATGAGAAAATTTGACAGGTATATGCTTAAACCCTCGGGTTGAAAACTTGGTAAGATGAAATCGTAGAAAGATATTAAATGTAAATGATGTTTTATGTGGGATTGTGTGATTATGTTACTTGCTGTTTGCATGTGAACTTACTAAGCATTTATGCTTACTCCTTCCTTTTCCTTCATTGTAGTTTTGACAAACCGGTTTGAGAATCGGGATAGGTCGAAGACTCGTTCACACTATCCGAAGGCTTAAATCGGTAAAATGGCTTGTATATTTTGAATGTGGCATGTATGGCAAAATACTCACTTTGTGTAATTGATCTTATGATATGGCTATAGTTTGGCAAGGAAAGGGTTTGTAAATGATTAGCCATTGGAATGACCAATCTAAGTCATATTTGATGTTATGTATGTTTAAAATGCTATTTAGTCTATGAAAATCCTTAGTAAAGTGAAATTTGCCATAAAACAGAATTTGACAGCAGCAGTGATGTAAATTTGAAAAATCACTAAAAATAGTAGAAATGGAATTAAATGATTAGTAAGTTATGAAATTGAAGCTTAATGAGTATATTTTCATATGGATTGAACAAAACAGGCATATGAATTATAGTTTATGAGACATTTGAATTTTTGTGAAACAGGGCCAGAGTGATTTCTGGATCCCCTGTTCTGACTTTGGAAATTCACCATAAATTGTATAAAAATAATTAGAAGTCATAATTTATATGTACAGATTTCTTATTGAGTATAGTTTTAAGAAAAACAAACTTCATAGTCACCTAAATTCTGTATAGAGAGATATCTAATTCGTAATACACAGAGGTCAGAGCAGTTGAACCCTGAAACAGGGGAGACTTTAACTAATAAACTGTACTAATTGGCCCAGCCAAAAATTCTAGAAAAAAATTAGTAAATAGATATATGAGTCTAGTTTCAGGGAAAATTTGCAGAATTGGATTTTGAGTTTCGGAACTCGAGATATGAATTTTTAAGCGACTATGACGCATATTGCTAGCTTGACTGAAAATTTTAAAATTAAATTGTTTGAGCTGTTTAAGCAATGAATTAAGTCTGTTAACACCTCGTGTTCGACTCCGGCAACGGTCTCAGGTACGGGGCATTACAGACATGCATTGGCTACAAAATGATAGTCAGTGTAAGACCATGTCTGGGGCGTGGCATCGACTTGAGATATGAGCCAGTGTAAGACCATGTCTTGGACATGGCATCGGCACCCTACCCCATTTTGAGGCTTATTGAATATCCGGTAAAGTTCTGAACGGTTCAACGGAAAGATATATAGTTTAAGCTAATGAGTAAGGTATAACGTGTTGTGAGTAGTACAGGTACCTAATTGTAATGATATTATTTTCATGGATGAGTAAATTGCACCAACGAAATGTCGTCTATTGTGGCTGATTTGGTTGCATGATATAGTCTTGTATTGGTTTTGATTGCTATTGAGTATGTTGTATAAGTAAGGGTAGCAAAGAGTCTTGGTAAATTGCCTTATTTTGTCCACACGGGTAGGCACATGGGTGTGTGTCTAGGCCGTGTGTGACGCACGGATAGCCTCGTGGGAGTGTTGTTTGGTCGTGTGTTCCCTACACGTAAAATTTGCAAAATAGTATACATGATAGTAAACGTACAGGCAGAGACACGGCCGTGTGTCTCAGCCGTGGGAAAGGCACGGCCTAGCGCACGGGCGTGTGCCCTGGTCATGTGACCCTTAAGAATTACTGACGTCAGAAACCAAATGTCCAGGTTTTTACACATAGGCTAGGACACGGGCGTGTCATGGCTGTGTGAGGGACACGGGCGTGTCATGGCTGTGTGAGGGACACGGGCGTGTGCCAAGCCTTGTGAAAACCCCTGTAGGTGTGAACTTAGAATTAAGTCCACACGGGTGAAAGACACAAGCGTGTCCCTGTATTGCTTAGGCTATGTAAGCTACACGGGTCAACAGCACGGCCATGTCGAAATAGTCACACGGGCGTGTTGCCCCTCCCACACGAGCGTGTGCCCTTGTGTTAAGTGTTATTTTCTGAAGTTGGCTAAAGAACCCAAATCGGTTTTGAATGATTTCTTATGTGTGTTTTGGACCTAGTAGGTCAATATTAAGAATGTGTTGATACGTTTGAGAAAGTTTTCAATTTGTCCAAGTCTTGAAAACTCGGAAATGGTCGTAAGTGCGAGTTTAAGTTAGGTAACGCCTTGTATTCCATCTCGGCATAGGATACGAGTATGGGGTGCTACACATGGGACTGAAGAGTTTCAGGCTACAGTTGATGATGATACTGAGAAAGCTGAATTTTGGCTAGAGAATAAAATCCTAGTATTCGAGGAATTGTCTTGTACTCCAGAAGAAGGTATCAAATGTGTGGTATCTTTGCTTAGAGATAATGCATATCATTGGTAGAAAACGTTAACATTTGTGGTTCCTATAGAACGAGTCACCTGGGTGTTTTTTCAAATAGAATTCCGAAAGAAATACATAAGTCAACGATTTCTCGATCACAAACATAAAGAGTTTCTAGAGTTGAAACAGGGTCGAATGACTGTGACAGAATATGAAAGAGAATTTGTGTGATTAAGCAAATATGGTCAAGAATATGTTTCTACTGAAGAGATCATGTGTAAACAATTCATTGATGGATTGAATGAAGACATAAAACTTCTAGTCGGGATTCTAGAAATAAAAAAATTTGTTGTGTTAGTTGAAAGGGCTTGTAAAGCCGAGGATCTCAATAAAGAAAAGAGAAAGGCTGATTCAGAGGTAAGAGATTCAAGGAAGAGGTTGATGAACAAATCTTATCATTCCTTATGATAGAAATCTAGAGACTATTTTAACCGATTGACAACTTTAACGGGATATCTGAATAGAGATCACGGAAAATTATACACCAACCCTAAAGCTCAAGCCACATCGGTATCGAGTGTGGATAACATAAAAGATGTTAAACCTGAATGTCAACAGTGTGGAAAACGACATTTTGGAGATTCCTGGGTGAAAAATAATAATAGGACTTGTTACGGTTGTGGGTCAAGAGATCACTTTATTAAAGATTGCCTAGGGTTAGCTGAAAAAGATAATGCTCAGAACACGAGACCGAGTAACACTGCAGTTAGAGGGAGACCATCTCATAACGTTGGAAATTTGAGTTGTGTTAGAGGTGTGACACGAGACACTGCAGCGAGATCTGATGCTAGAGCACCTGCACGAGCCTACGCTACTCGCGCTCTAGAAGAAGCGTCATCTCTAGATGTCATTATCGGTACTTTTACTCTCTATGATACTAAAGTTTTTGCATTGATAGATCCAAGATAAACTCATTCGTATATATGTGTGAATTTAGTATCCAGTAAGACTTTGCCTGTAGAGTCTACTGAATTTGTAATCAAAGTATTGGACCCCTTAGACAAGTGTGTTTTGGTTGATAAAGTGTGCAAGAATTGTCCATTGATGATTAGAGATAATTTCTTTTCGACCGATTTGATGTTGTTATCATTTGATGAGTTTGATATAATTCTGGGTATGGATTGACTAACGTTGCATGATGCTGTTGTGAATTGCAAAAGAAAGACGATAAATTTGAGATGTCAGAATAATGAGATTATTAGAATTGAGTCAGATGATCTGAATGGTTTACCAGCAGTGATTTCTTCGATGTTAGCTCAGAAATATGTGAGAAAGGGTTGTGAAGCTTATTTTACTTATGTGCTTGATACAAAAGTGACTGAAAAAAAGACTGAATTAGTGCCAGTTGTATATGAGTATACAGATGTGTTTCCTGAAGAGTTATAATGTTTACCACTGATCCGAGAGGTTGAGTTTGGCATTGAGTTAATGTCGGGTACAACACTAATATCGATAGCTCTGTACAGAATGACTCTGATAGAGTTAAAAGAATTAAAAGCTCAGTTGCAAGAATTAACTGATAGAGGATTTGCATGACCGAGTTTCTCGCCCTGGGGTGCTCCTCTGTTGTTTGCGAAAAAGAAAGATGGCACGATGAGAATGTGTATAGACTACCGACAACTTATTAAAGTGACGATCAAGAACAAATATCCTCTACCCAGAATTGATGATTTGTTTGATCAATTGAAAGGAGCTACAGTGTAACACCCCCTTACCCGAAACCATCGCCGGAGTTGAGCATGAGGCGTTAACAGACTTAAATTATCACTTAAACAATCTCAAAAAATTTATTTTACCTTTCGTAATAAACTGCCCATCTGCGTCACAGTTGCTAAAAAAATTCATATCTCGAGTTACGAAACTCGAAATTCAAATCCATAAAACTTCCCTAAAACAAGACTCATATATCTATTTACTAATTTTTTTCTAGAATTTTTGGTTGGGCCAATTAGTACAGTTTATTAGTTAAAGTTTCCCATGTTTCAGTGTTCGACTACTCTAACCTCTGTTCACTACAAATCACTTTCCCCTCTGTACAGAATTCAAATTACTATATAGTTTGTTTCTTTTAAATGTAGACTCAATAAGAAATCTGTACATATAAATTATGACTCCTAATTATGTTTTTACAATTTTTAATGAATTTATAAATTCAATACAGGGGATTCAGAAATCATTCCGACCCTTTTCCACTAAAACACAAATATCTCATGAAATACAACCCATTTAGCTGTTTTGTTTCCTTTCTATGAAAATAGACATAATAAGCTTCAAATTAATATTTTACTCACCATCTAATTATGTATCTACTATTTTTAGTGATTTTTAACTCATGTCATTGCTGCTGTATGATACTGTTTTATAGTAAATTTCACCTTTTCATGAATTTCCATGGAATTGATAGCACATTAAGCATACATATCACCAAATATGATTTTTGATTAACCATTCCATTGGCTAATCTTTACCAAGCATTTCATTGTCACTCAATAGCCATATCATAAGAATATATACACAAAATGATTATAATGCTATACATGCTATACTCAAAGTATACAAGCCATTATACCAAAATGATCCGCGGATAGTGTGAACGAGCCTCCGACCGTTCCCGACTTCCAAGCTGGCTTGTTAAAACTACAAAGAATAGAAAGGAGGGAGTAAGCATAAATGCTTAGTAAGTTCACATGCAAATAGCAAGTAACATAATCATGCAATCCAACACAAACATCATTTGTATAAATATCATCAAAACATTCATGTTACATATGCATTTACTATCTTACCACAATTTCATCATACCAAGTTTTCAACCCGAGAGTTTAAGCACATACCTGTCAAATTTTCTCATTCACCACACTTACCAACATGTCACCTTCGTTTTAGGTATTCTCCTTATTCACTTAAGATTCACCCGTTGAACACATCGGAATATAATTCGAATACTCGGATTTCATGCACATAAGTGCCATACCCGCAGCTAGACAAACTCAATAGCCTGCGGAATTATGTAGCCAAGCTACCATATAACCCAGTCGTAACTGAACTCAGACTCAACTCAACAAGCTTGGGCGTTCACATCCATAAGTGAACTCAGACTCAACTTAACGAGTTCAGAACTCAAATATCCTAGTGACATGTAACTTGTATTCCAATCTATTCCCAAGGTTCAAACAGGCTTTTCCTCGGTTACACATTTTTGCCATCTTCCACGGAATGTCGAAACCGATACTCGGTAACAATTCATATTTATCAAGTAGCATACATAATTTAAATATTACTCAATGATAACCACAAAGCATAATATTCATAATAATAATCATCATATCATATCAATATCATTAAATTACTTAAAATAAAAATTATGTTACCACATTTACACAATAACTTACCTCAGTACAAAATATCAGAAATCAAGCCTATTCTTCGGAAACTTTATTTTTCCCTCGTTCACGACTTGAATCTCATTTCTCTTGATCTATAATAAAAAATTTAGCTTATTTAATACTCACATTTATTAAAACAGTCCTTGACTCAAACTTTGCAAAATTACATTTTTGCCCTTAAACTTTTACATATTTACACTTTTGCCCCAAGGCTCGGAAAATAAACATCATCCTATTTTCTTATGTTTTATGACATGCTGATCATTTTTCCCTTCTATGGCAACATCAAATTCTCACTCTAACATATACTTATAAACATTAGGTATTTTTACCGATTTTGTCATTTTACTCGTTTTCACGTAAAATCGCTTAGCAAAAGTCATTTAACACAATTTCAAGCCTCATATTCTATCATAAGACATAAAAATAAACACATTTAACCTATGGGTATTTTTCCAAATATAAACCCTAGATTAAATTGTTGCTAGAATAAGCTTAATCAAGTCACCGGGACTCCAAAAACATAAAGAACATTAAAAATGGGACTTGGAATCACTTACAATCAAGGCTTAAAAATGTTGGAAACCCTAGCTATGGTGATAAGCAAATTTTTGCAGTCCCTTATGGAGAAGATGAGTCTATTTTGTGTTATTTTTCCCTTTTTAATGACTATATTTACCAAATGACAAAAATGCCCTTAATGCCTTTCTTTGTAATTTTTCATGTACAATCCCATTTTTGTCCAAAATTTTAAAAATTGGTTAAATTGATATTTAAGACCTCCTAATTAATATTTCAAAGCAATTTCATACTAAAAACTTCTAGAATGCAAGTTTTGCAACTTATTCAATTTAGTCCTTAATTTCAAATTAAACACTTTATGCATAGAATTTCTTCACGAAATTTTCACACAATCATGCAATCATATCATAGATCTAAAAATTATTATAAAATATTTGTTTCTATCTCATATTTGTGTTCCTGAAACCACTATTTCTATTACGCCCTAATTCGGGATATCACAACTCTCCCCCCTTTAGGGATTTTCGTCCCCGAAAATCTTACCGGTAAACAGGTGTGGGTATTGATTCCTCATAGTTTCGTCGGGTTCCCATGTAGCCTCTTCTACTCCGTGCTTTTTCCATAATACTTTCACGAGAGCGATACTTTTATTTCATAGTTGCTTGACCTCCCGAGCTAAAATATTAATCGGTTCTTCATTGTAAGTCATATTCGATTGCAGCTCAATTTTCGTCAGTGAAATTACAAGAGAAGGATCCGAACGATATCGGCGTAACATAGATACGTGGAATACATCATGAATCTTCTCTAATTTAGGTGGTAATGCTAACCGATATGCTACCGGTCCAACTCTTTCAATTATCTCATACGATCCGATAAAACACGGACTTAACTTGCCTTTCCGACCAAATCTAAGAACTTTCTTCCATGGAGACACTTTTAAAAATACCTTATCGCCGACTTGAAACTTGATTTCTTTTCATTTCAAATTCGCGTAGGATTTTCGTCTATCTGAAGCAGCTTTCAAACAATCTCGAGCCATTTCCACTTTTTCTTCGATTTCTTTAATTAGATCAACTCCGTAAATCTGATTTTCTTTGAGTTCAGTGCAATATAATGGCATCCGACACTTACGACCATACAATGCTTCATAAGGTGCCATCTTTAAACTCGTCTGATAACTATTATTGTAGGCAAATTCTATCAACGGTAAGTATCTTTCCCAACTACCTTGGAATTCCAATACACAACATCTGAGCATGTTCTCAAGAATCTGAATTACTCTCTCTGATTGTCTATCAGTCTGTGGATGGAAGGTAGTGCTGAAATTGAACTTTGTACCTAATGCCTCTTACAACTTTTGCCAAAACCGCGATGTAAATTTCGAATCTCTATCCGAAATGATCGACAAAGGTACTCTGTGAAGTCTAACAATCTCACTGATATACAATTCAGCCAACTTATTAAGAGAATAATCAGTACATACCAGAATAAAATGAGTCGATTTAGTCAATCTGTCGACTATTACCCAGATGGCATCTTTCTTCCTCAGAGTTAACGGTAACCCTGATACAAAATCTATAGTAATTCAATCCCACTTCAATTCAGGAACCATGATAGGCTGAAGTAGTCCCGAAGGCACTTGGTGTTCAGCTTTCACTTGTTGACAAATTAAGCATTTTGATACAAACTCGGAGATATCTCTTTTCATTCTATTTCACCAATACATTTTCTTCAAGTGATTATACATTTTTGTACTGCCCGGGTGAATTGACAAACAACCACTATGTGCTTCATGCAAGATCTTTTGAATCAACTCATCATTTTTCGGTACACAAATCCAATTTTTAAACATCAAGCAACCATCAAAACCGATTCTAAAATCTGATCCTGTATCAGCCTCACATTGCTTCCTCTTAGCTTGCAAATCTTTGTCACTTTTCTGAGCTTCACAAATCTCTTGTAAAAACATCGGCCTTGCTCTCAACTTTGCTAGAATCGAACCATCGTCAGACATCGTCAACTGAGTATTCATAGCTCTCAAAGCAAACAACGATTTTCTACTCAAGGCATCAGCAACCACATTTGCTTTCCCCGGATGGTAGTCAATCACAAGCTCGTAATCTTTCAATAATTCTAACCATCTCCGCTCTCTCAAATTCAAGTCTTTTTGTGACATCAAGTACTTGAGACTTTTGTGGTCGGTATATACTCGACACTTTTCACCATACAGATAATGTCGCCAAATCTTCAAAGCAAACACTATAGCAGCCTGTTCCAAATCATGAGTCAGATAATTCCTTTCATGAGGTTTCAACTGCCTTGAAGCATAAGCCACAACTTTTCCTTCTTACATAAGTACACATCCCAAGCCATTTAGAGAAGCATCGCTACACACCACAAATTCTTTACCTGACTCAGGTTGTACCAACACTAGTGCTTCAGTTAATAACTTTTACAATTTCTCAAAGCTCTATTGACATTCTTCCATCCACTCAAATTTAACATCCTTTTGGAGCATTTTGGTCATACGAGTAGCAATTATAGAAAATCCATTTACAAACTATCGATAATAACCAGCTAGACCTAAGAAACTTCTAACCTCAGTTACATTCTTCGACGGTTTCCAATCAACAATAGCTAAAATTTTACTGGGATCAACCCGTATACCGTCACCTGAAACAATATGGCCCAAAAATCCTACTTCTCGAAGCCAAAACTCACTCTTACTAAACTTGGCATACAACTGCTTATCTCTCAAAGTTTGCAAAACTGTCCTCAAGTGCTCAGCATGCGCTGTCTCGTCTTTTGAATAAATTAAGATATCATCAATAAATACCATAATAAACTTGTCCAAGTATGGCTGAAATATGCGATTCATTAAATCCATAAACACAGCAAGAGCATTTGTCAAATCGAATGGCATAACTAAAAATTCATAATGGTTGTACCTTGTTCTAAAAGTAGTTTTAGGCATATTTGACTCTTTTACCCGCAGTTGGTAGTATCCTGACATCAAATCAATCTTTAAAAACCATGTCGCTCCTTTCAACTGGTCAAACAAATCATCAATTCTCGGCAACGGATATTTGTTCTTGATTGTCACCATATTTAGCTGTCGATATTCTACACACAATCTCATAGAACAATCTTTCTTTTTCACAAATAATGCAGGAGCACCCCAAGGCGAAAAACTTGGTCTCACAAAACCTTTGTCAGTCAACTCTTGTAACTGCGACTTTAATTCTTTTAACTCTGTTGGTGCCACTCTATATGGAGCAATCGATATCGGAGTTGTTCCTGGTATCAATTCAATACCAAATTCTACTTCTCTAACAGGAGGTAAACCCGGCAACTCTTCTAGAAATGCATCCGCAAATTCACATACAATCGGCACTGACTCAATTTTCTTCTCAAATTCCTTTGTATTCAACACATAAGCCAAATAAGCTTCATAACCCTTTCTCAAATATCTTTGAGCCGACATCGAAGAAATCACACTAGGCAATGCCTCTGATTCATCTGATTCAACCCGCAAAATTTTACCATTTTCACATTTTCATTCAGTAACCTTTTGTTTACAATTTAATATAGCATCATGCAATGTCAACCAATCCATACCCAAAATAACATCAAATTCGTCAAACGGAAACAACATCAAGTCGGCCGGATAATAATGACCTTTAACTATCAAAGGACATTTCTTGCATACTTTATCAACTATAACACATTTGCCTAACGGATTTGACACTTTAATCATAAATTTCGTAGACTCAACAAGTATACTCATATTAGACACCAATTTCATGCACACATATGAATGAGTAGAGCCGGGGTCAATCAAAGCAATAACATTAACACCATAAAGAGAGAAAATACCGATAATCACATCGGGAGATGAAGCATCTTCTTGCGCCCTTATGGCATAAGTTTTAGCCAGAGCTCTAGCTTTAGATTTAAATGTTGAATCTCTGACTACAATCTTTCTGCTTGCCTCATTCCCAGCATTTCTCGAAGATCTTCCTCTCGAAACTGCACCACTAGGTTTTGCACTCTGAAAATTTTCTTTCTCAATTCTCTCTAGACAGTCTCTTATAAAATGATTATAATGCTATACATGCCATACTCAAAGTATACAAGCCATTATACCAAAATGATCCGCGGATAGTGTGAACGAGCCTCTGACCATTCCCGACTTCCAAGCTGGCTTGTCAAAACTACAAAGAATAGAAAGGAGGGAGTAAGCATAAATGCTTAGTAAGTTCACATGAAAATAGCAAGTAACATAATCATGCAATCCAACACAAACATCATTTGTATAAATATCATCAAAACATTCATGTTACATATGCATTTACTATCTTACCACGATTTCATCATACCAAGTTTTCAACCCGAGGGTTTAAGCACATACCTGTCAAATTTTCTCATTCCCCACACTTACCAACATGTCACCTTTGTTTTAGGTAATCACCTTATTCACTTAAGATTCACCCATTGAACACATCAGAATATAATTCGAATACACCAATTTCATGCACGTAAGTGTCATACCCGCAGCTAGATAAACTCAATAGCCTACAGAATTTATGTAGCCAAGATACCATAGAATTGCTAATAAAAAATCATATTTGGTGATATGTATGCTTAATGTGCTATCTATTCCATGGAAATTCATGAAAAGGTGAAATTTACTATAAAACTGTATCTTATAGCAGCAATGACATGAGTTTGCAAAATCACTAAAAATATTAGAGAGAGAATTAGATGGTGAATAAAATATAAATTTGAAGCTTATTATGTCTATTTTTATAAGGAATAAGCAAAATAGGTAAATGAGTTGTATTTCATGAGATATTTGGGTTTTGGTGGAACAGGGTCGGAGTGATTTCTGAATCCCCTATTCTGACTTTAGAAATTCATTAAAAATTGTAAAAAAAAAAATTAGGAGTCATACTTTATATGTACATATTCCTTATTGAGTCTACTTTTAGGATAAATAAACAGCATAGTAATCTAAATTCTATACAGAGAGGAAAGTGATTTGTAGTGAAAAGATATCAGCGTAGTTGAAATATTTTAACTAATAAACTGTACTAATTGGCCCAACCAAAAATTCTAGAAAAAAATAGTAAATAGATATATGAGTCTAGTTTCAGGGAAAATTTATGGATTTTAATTTTGAGTTTTGTAACTTGAGATATGAATTTTTTTAGCGACTGTGACGTAGATGGGTAGTTTATTACGAAAGGTAAAATAAATTGTTTGAGATTGTTTAAGTGATAATTTAAGTCTATTAACGCCTTGTGCTCAACTCCGGCGACGGTCTCAGGTAAAGGGGTGTTACATACAGTGTTTTCAAAGATAGATTTGAGATCGGGTTACTACCAGTTGCGAGTTTGAGATTCTGATGTGCCAAAGACTGAATTTAGAACGAGGTATGGTCATTGTGAATTTTTAGTTATGCCTTTCGGACTAACAAATGTACCTGCTGTCTTTATGAATTTAATGAACTGTATTTTCAGACCATTTCTAGATCAATTTGTTGTTGTGTTTATCAATGACATATTGATATATTCACGAAATGAAACTGAGCATGTCGAGCATTTGAGAATTGTATTGCAAACTGTTTGAGAGAAACAGTTATATGCAAAGTTCAGTAAATGCAAATTCTGGTTGCGTAAGGTTAGTTTTCTGGGGCATATTGTGTCAGCATCAGGTATTTGAGTTGGTCCGAGCAAGATTTCTGCAATAATGGATTGGAAGCCTTTGAGAAATGTATCTGTTTACAATTTTCTGGGACTGGCCGGCTATTACTGACGGTTCGTAAAAGGTTTTTCAACGATTGCGATTCCATTGACGAGATTAATTTAGAAAGATGTAAAGTTTGAATGGTCCGAGAAATGTCAAAAAAATTTTGATCAATTGAAAGCTCTTTTGACTGAAACTCTAGTGTTAGTACAGCCAGAATCGGGTAAGGAATTTGTGATTTATAGTGATGCATCGTTGAATGGCCTGGGTTGTGTTTTGATGCAAGAAGGAAAAGTCAGAGCTTATGCCTCGAGAGAGTTGAAGCTGCATGAAAAGAATTACCCGATGCATGATTTAGAGTTAGCAACCATTGTGTTTGCGTTAAGATTTGGCGTCATTATCTAATTGGTGAGAAATGCCATGTTTACTCAGATCACTAGAGTTTGAAATATTTGATGACTCAAAAATATTTGATTTTGCAACAGCGGAGATGGCTAGAATTACTAAAAGACTACGAGTTAGTGATTGATTATCATCCGGGAAAGGCAAATGTTGTTGCTGATGCATTAAGCCAACTATCTTTGTTTGCTCTACGTGTAATGAATACTCAATTGGCTCTATCTAACGATGGCTCAATTGTAGTTGAGTTGAAAGTGAGACAGTTGTTTGTACAACAGATTTATGAAACTCAGAAGACTGATAATGAAATACTAGCTAGAAGAGTTCAATGTGATTCTAATCCTGATTTAGAGTTTGAAGTTGATTCCGATGATTGTTTAAGATTCAGAGGCTGAATATGTGTTTCGAGAAACTCAGAGTTGATTCAGATGATTTTGAATGAAGCACATAGTAATCGTTTATCTATTCATCAGGGAAGTACGAAAATGTATAATGATTTGAAACAACTCTATTGGTGGCAAGGTATGAAATGTGACATTTCAGACTTCGTTTCTAAATGTTTGATTTGTTTGCAAGTTAAAGCTGAGCATCAAGCACCATCAGGTTTATTGCAGCCGATCATGATTCCTGAGTGGAAATGGGATAGAATAACTATGGATTTTGTTTCGGGTTTGGCCCTATCTCTGAGTAAGAAAGATACAATTTGGGTTGTTGTTGACCGATTGACAAAATCAACTCATTTCATTCCTGTATGAACAAATTATTCACTTGATAAGCTTGCTGAGTTGTACATCTCTGAGGTTGTGAGATTACACGGAGTACCTATTTCTATTTTTTCAGATAGAGATCCGAGGTTCACGTCGAGGTTCTGAAAGAAATTGTAAGATGCATTGGGAACAAAACTACATTTTAGTACTGCGTTTCACCCACAAACGGATGGTCAATCCGAACGGGTTAAACAAATACTCGAGGATATGTTGAGATGTTGTGTTCTTGAGTTCGAAGGTACATGGGAAAAATTTTTGCTGTTGATTGAATTTGCATATAATAATAGCTTTCAATCTAGTATAAAAATGGCACTTTACAAAGTTTTGTACGGTTGCAAATGCTGAACACCTTTGTATTGGACTAAGCTCAGTGAGAGTAAGATACACGAGTCGATTTGATCAAAGAAACTGAACAGAAAGTGAAAGTGATTCGTGATAGTCTGAAAGTTGCATTAGATCATAAGAAATCCTATGCAAACTTGAAATGGAAAGATATTGAGTTTTAGATCGGGGATAGAGTGTTTTTGAAAGTGTCACCATGGAATAAAATACTTTAGTTCAGTCGTTAAGGCAAATTGAGTCCGAGATTCATCGGGCCGTATGAAATTATTAAGCGAGTTGGACCAGTGGCTTACCAGCTAGCATTGCCATCTGTGTTAGAAAAGATTCATAATATATCTCATATATCAATGCTTAGACAATACAGATTTGATCCTTCACATATTTTTTACCTTATCAAAGTTGAGATTCAGTCAGATTATCGCACAGTGAATAACCGATCCAAATTCTAGCTCGTGAGATCAAAGAGCTGAGAAATAAGAAAATCGCGTTAGTAAAAGTGTTATGGCATCGACACGGAGTAGAAGAACCTACATGGGAAATTAAGGATGCTATGAGAAAGCATTATCCAAACCTATTCGCTAGTAAGATTTTCGGGGACGAAAATCCCTATGGGGGAGAGTTGTACGAGCCCGGTTTAGACCCTAGTCAGAACAGTGGTTTCGGGACCACAAATACAAGGTCATAAAATTATTTTAATATTATTTTTGGTGTTTATAGTATGTGAATTTATATGTGTGAAAATTTCATTAGCTAATTTTATCGTTTAATAGCTCAATTTGAGAAAAAATGACTAAATCGTGTAAAATGCAAAAGTTGTATTCTATATGATAAATGTGTCTATTTGTCATGGCTTATTAAATAAGAGGTCCTTATGTTGAAAATGGACCATTGATAGTGGAATTTGACATAAATGGCCTTGAATTATGTGATTTTTAATGTTTTAATTAAATTTAATAAAGTAAATTATGTATTATGTGTCACAAAATAAAACAAAAATATAAAATGGTTGTTATCTTCACTAGCTTCAACTGAATATTGAGAATAGAAACATCCATTAAAGCATTTTAGGGTTCGAATCCCTAAATCTTTGATTGAGGTATGTAATTTGCTCGGTTTTTGACAATTTTTTACGTTTTTGTGATCGTTGCTTTGAGTTCTAGTTAGCCCATACTTCAATTTTTGAAAGTGTTGATGATTTTCAAAGTTTTCATTGATCAATTCTTAAGCTTTATGATGTTTGATGATGAAAAATGAAAGCTTGGTGCTTGATATACATGTTTTGTAAAGTGATTTTTGACAAAAATGTCAATTAGGGACTAATTTGAGAAAAGTGTAAATTGAGGGGTTAAATTATGAAATAAGTGAAGGTTTTGGGCTGCTAGGGGTCCCTAAAAAATTCAGCTAGGCTTAGGTGAAATTAAATTTTGTCTAAATTGTGTTTCTGTGAAATAGGGACTAAATTCAATAAATCTGTAACTTTAGGGGCTAAAATGCAAAAATGTCAAAATATGTGTGTAACGCCCTAAATTTTTGGGTCTTTCTTGGGTTGCTGTTAGGTTGATAAAATTTTTGAATTCTGGTATTTGGGTGTGTAATTCATGTTAGGGGTGTGGTAATGGACCTATGGAAGGCCCAAGGGTTGGTCAAACCCGGGTAAAATTTTGGATTTTGGACTTAGGAGATAGGGGGCTTTGGATAGAAGGTGTCATAAGAAGTTGTGTGTGAAATGTGTCACAAGGAATCCTTGTGGTGGAGTGGCAATGTGACACCTCTAAGGAGTTATAAAAGTGGCGCCTAGGAGGGTTTGGAGGTCTAGGGTTCAAGTCACAGATAACTAATTAAGGTGTTTTATTTTTATGAGCAGAAAGGTAAGTGGTGAACTTCAAATGAATTCTATCAGGTAGAGTTTGAATGAGTCAAAGGAGTAAGTTGAGGAGGGATAAGGGGAGAAAAAGGAGGAGCTGATCAAGGAGGATAGAGTTGGCCGAATGGTGGACTCTTCAGGAGCAAGAGTTGGCCGGCCAAGGGGGTAGTTGTGCCGAATTCTCTTTGATTTTTCCTTCGGGATTTCGTTTTGTTTTTCTTTTGGTGAGCCAAAATAGGGTAGGGTGCCTTAGGGTTCATTCTCTTTACTCGTTCTTTTGCTAGAAGCTGAATATAGGTCTCCCAAAGCACATCCCTGTACCGCTTTCCTCTGTCAAACCGATTGCCTACTTTTCTTCTTCTTCTCTAATTTCTTCTCTTCTTTTCTTTCCTTCCATCTTCTTATACTGCCATCCATATCTCTCCCTCTTCATTTTCTTCTCATTTAGATAGTCATAAAAGCCGAAAGCAAGCTCATCATTGCCGATTCTTCTCTTGACTAAAACCTTTTGAACCGATACGTCTTGTTGGCCGAAACCTTGATTACACCTTGTCGATTTCTTCTTAGCCGAAAAAACCTTGCTCACACCTTTTCTATTTCTCCTTTTCTTTGTCAATCTCTTAGAAACCCAGTTAGCCGAATACCTTTTTGTGGCCAAACACTTCATTCTTTTCTTCAAAACCGAAACCTTCATACCTAATGGTGTTCAGGGCCGAATCTGAGATCAAACCTGTCTTGCTTTGGGTTTGTGGAAGGAGTTGTTGTAGATCGGGATTCTACCGCTATCTAGGACTCTTCGTGGGCAGAATATCACGTGGGTAAGTACTCAAGCAACTTTCGTTAGTACTTATGTTAAGGGCTTTAGTCGAACCCCTTAGGGGTGGCTATCGATTTGGACTAAGGGCCTATTGGCCTCTTTCTCTTGTTTTGTGTGTTAGTGTGATCAAGGGGTTGTGCAACTAAGGATCTTAAAGGCTAGCACAAATTGGGCATCAAGACCAGTCTATATTTGGGAGAAAGGTAAGGACTTTGGATGCTTAAGGCCTAGGTAGGTGTTGGCCAAATATGGTAAGGGTTCTTTTCACAAGATTAATACCAACTCGTAACCTGATATGGTGGTAACTATTTGTAGGATTTTCGTGCGAGGAATTTTGTCAACACTTCGACAGTTATTAGGTGTGTATCATACCTTTACTATAGGCTAGAACGGTTAAGACCGTAATGATCGAAGAGTAACCGAATGTGATCGAAAGGTCGACACTGTGAGGATCTGTGAGTAACCGATTACTCTCCGATGGTTGGATTTGGGTTGTTGATGATGGAATTGCAAAGTGTGCAATTCCGTGCGTTTTGGTAAGTTGGGCTTCGATGGGCCAAATAGGGGCCCATGGGCTTCCAAGCCCATTTGGGTAAAAATAATCATTAAGGACATTTTGGCGAGGTATAGCAATCAAAACTGTTGAAATCTGTAATCTAACCGTAAGACTTGGAGTAATGGGCTTAAATCACTGTTAGACATCGTAAGGCCCATTAGGGGTTTTGGGCCTAGAAGGGCAAAACTGGTAACTGAGTTAAAATGGACTTCTGTAACGACAAGTGGATTAATAGTAACTTTGATATGCATAAAAACTCTGAAAATTGTTGAAATGACTAAAATACCCCTAAGTAGGGAAAAACTACCATTATACCCCTAGGTACAAAATAATCAATATACCCTTAGGGTTAATTTTATCTAGGATGCATGATATTCAGATTCTGCTTAATGTATGCCATGACACTTATATCTGTTGCATGGGTTATGGGTTATATTGATGGAGGAAGCGTTTTGGCAGCCTCGCTGCAATCTGGTGGCCTCACCACATATATCTGTTCTGGTGACTTCATCACAATATCTGGCAGCCTCGCTGCAATTTCTGTGGTGTGTAGCGGTTGGGTGGGTCGAATAGTCTCCCCACATGGTGTAAGGCTGGTACGGGGGTGTTACGAATGGGTCTGGGTTGGGATTTCTGTATTCATGATATATTTGTTCCGTATCTGCTATGGGCCTATGGGTTTCATTCTGATTTATGTACTGGGCCAAGGGCTAGATAAGTTTGACTCTGAGGCTTGATCTATTTTGGGCTATGGTTGGATTATGTTACACACTGAGTTTACCAAACTCACCCTTTATTTTCATCTCTGCAGGAAATCCCCAACCATAGTGGGCCTGGAGCTGTGAGGGATTCATAGTGGCCACAGCATCTGCAAAGTTGGTTTTTCTAAGTTAGTTTATTTTTATTATTTTTATATTCTGATTTAATTTTGGGTTTTAAGTTGTAATAAGGCCGCTATTTAAATTTCTTCTTCCGCTATGGTTTCTATTTACTGATTATATTTGTACTATATCGAAACTGCTAGTGTTAGGCTGCGCAGGTTTTCAAAATTAATGAACACTTTCAAAACTCAACAAGCACGACAAATGGATAGCCTAAAGACTGATAAACCAACTTTTCATTCAACCGCTGTTTTTACAAAGACCACTCTAATCACTTAAACCAACGAATGCTTACTAAGTCGTAAGTCCATGTGACACGTTAGGTCTGACCATAACGTCTGGGCCGGGTTTGGGGTTTTACATTTAGTGGTATCAGAGCTAGGTTCAGCAACAACTCAGCTGTGGAACAGGTCTAAAAATGGGAGTTTTTAAAGAAACATTGAAAAAAGGTTTTCGAAAATTATTTTTAGGAACTTGATTATAAATTGTTTTCAAGAATGTTTCCAGTATTTTCTCTTTACAAATAGATGATTTTAAAGATTAAAATCAATTTTCTAAAAATGTTTTTTTAGAAGGTGGCACACCGAATCTCAGGCCCAAGTCTGTAAGTTTTCTGAGCCTTTCTGATTTTTTTTGAAATATCTGTTATATGCTTGTACAAAACCTTATCATGATACTTTAGTTAGGGTAACACTGGAACTATAAGAACTTTGATAAGTAGATCGAGATCAGTAGTTAGCTAGCTACTGCAAGAGAAAACAAACTCAAACTCAATTCATCATTATTCATAAGACATCTGGAATAAACACTTGGGTGTGCACTCTGAGGAGATAGTGAGTGGGGTAACTGTACTAAGTCCTTTGGGGCACTCGGTTAAGGTAGACAAACTGTATAGGGATGTACCTTTAGAAACCCAAGGTAATATTTTCTTTGGAGACTTGATGGAGTTACCGTTCGGAGAATTCGACCTCATTCTGGGAATGGACTGGCTTGTTAAGCATAGGGCGACTCTGGATTGTGCTTCTAAATGAATGGTGTTAAGGACCACGGAGGGAGAAGAGGTTATGGTGATAGGTGAGCGAAGGGATTATTTGTCCAATGTGGTGTCGGCATTAAGAGCCGAAAAATGGATTCGTAAAGGTTGTGTGACCTATTTGGCATTTGTAAGTCAGTCGAAAGCTGAGGGACTGACGGTGGATAAGGTTAGAACCGTTAAGGAGTTCCAAGATGTTTTTTCGGAGGAGCTTCCGGGACTGCCTCCGAATCGAGAGGTTGAGTTTGGAATCGACTTGTTGCCTGGAACGGCACCGGTTTCCATTGCACCTTATAGGATGGCACTGAAGGAGTTGGTGGAGCTGAAAGCCCAAATTCAAGAGTTATTGGATAGAGGCTTCATTAGACCAAGTGTATCTCCGTGGGGAGCGCCAGTGTTGTTCGTAAAGAAGAAAGATGGGTCAATGCGGTTGTGCATCGATTATCGGCAGTTGAACAAACTGACGATTAAGAATAAGTACCCACTGCCGAGAATCGATGATTTATTCGACCAACTTAGACAAGCTTCAGTATTTTCCAAGAATGACCTTCGAGGTATCATCAGTTGAGGGCTAAGGAGGTGGATATTCACAAGACGGCATTCAGAACTCGGTATGGTCATTATGAGTTCTTTGTTATGCCATTTGGACTGACGAACGCTCCTGTAGCATTTATGGATCTGATGAATCGTGTATTCCAACCATTTTTGGATCGATTTGTAGTCGTCTTTATTGACAATATTCTTATATATTTTGAAACTGAAGCGAAACATGATGAGCATCTCCGCATTGTGCTGCAAGTGTTAAGGGAGAAGGAACTCTATGCGAAATTCAGCAAATGTGAATTCTAGTTAAAGGAGGTAACCTTCTTAGGACATGTTGTCTCTGCTGAGGGGATTAAGGTGGACCCTCGAAAGATTGAAGCAATTTTGGATTGGAAGCCACCTAGGTCAGTATCAGAAATTTGGAGTTTCCTAGGGTTGGCAGGATACTGCAGGAGGTTTGTGGAAGGTTTTTTCTATGATGGCAGCGCCTTTGACAAAACTCATAATGAAAGGGGTACCTTTTGTTTGGACAGAGAAGCAGCAGGAAGCTTTTGAGAAGTTGAAGAAAGTTCATTCAAGCACTGTGTTAATTCAAATGAGTCCAGGAAGGATTTTATCGTGTCTGATGACGCATCACATGTGGGATTGGGTTGTGTGTTGATGCAAGAAGGTAAGGTGGTTGCTTATGCATCACGACAACTTAAGCCTCACGAAGGAAACTATCCTACTCATGATCTGGAGTTGGCAGCGGTAATCTTTGCACTTAAGATTTGAAGACATTACCTGTACAGAGAAAGGTGTATTATATACACAGATCATAAGAGTCTTAAGTACTTGCTGACTCAGAAGGAGCTGAACCTTAGACAGCGAAGATGGATAGAGTTGCTTAAGGATTATGACTGCGCGATTGAGTATGACCCAGGCAAAGCTAATGTGGTGGCTGACGCCCTAAGTCGTAGAACTGTATCTGATCTGAGAGCCATGTTTGCTCGTTTGAGTCTATATGACGATGGATGTCTGTTAGCAAAACTGTAAGTTAGGCCGACCTGGGTGGATGAGATTAAGGAAAAACAATCGAGTGATGAGTCTCTGGTTTTTCGATTCCGTCAGGTTAAGAATAGGGATACTTTTGAGTTTGGACTGAACAGTGAGGGAGTTCTGTGTTACCAAGGTAGAGTTTGTATTCTGAAGGACTCTGACTTGAGGCAAGCAATTCTGAAAGAAGCTCATGGAGGTCTGTGTGCTATGCATCCTGGAGGGAATAAAATGTATCACGACTTAAAGGAATTGTATTGGTGACCTGGATTGAAGCGAGAGGTAACGGAATTTGTGGGAAAATGTCTGACTTGTCAGCAAGTGAAAGCTGAACATCAATTACCTTCCGGACTTTTGCAGCTAGTGAATGTACCACTTTGGAGGTGGGAGAGGGTAACCATGGATTTTGTGAGTGGGTTACCCTTGACACCGTTGAAGAAGGACTCGATTTGGGTAATTGTGGATAGGTTGACCAAATCTGCTCATTTCATACCTGTCCGCACTGATTATTCACTTCCGAAGTTAGCCAATTTGTATGTGGCGGAAATAGTGCGACTTCACAGAGTGCCAGTGTCGATTATTCGGATCGAGATCCTAGATTCATATCTCGATTTTGGAAAAAGTTACATGAGGCATTGGGTACGCGGTTAAACTTTAGTACAGCCTTTCATCCTCAGACTGATGGTCAGTCAGAAAGGGTTATTTAGATTTTGGAAGACATGTTGAGGGGATGCGTTATCGACTTTCGAGGCAGTTGGGAGGATTATCTACCATTGGCAGAATTTGCGTACAATAACAGCTATCAGGCTAGTATTCGTATGGCACTTTATGAAGCGCTGTATGGAGGTAAGTGTCGTACACCAAGTTGTTGGACCGAATTGGGCGAGCGACAAGCTCTTGGACCTGAATTGGTAGCAGAGACTGAAGAGAAGGTCAAAGTGATTAGGGATCAGTTAAAAGAAGCATCTGATCGGCAGAAGTCTTACACGGATTTAAATCGTAAGGAGATTAAGTACTCAGTGGGTGACATGGTCTTTTTGAAGGTTCCACCGTGGAAGAAGATACTAAGATTTAGGAAGAAAGGCAAGTTGAGTCCGCAGTTCATTGGGCCTTATCGGGTTTTTAAGCGAGTAGGACCAGTGGCTTATCAGTTGGAGTTGCCTCCAGAGCTAGACAAGATTCATGATGTTTTCCACGTATCCATTTTAAGGCGATATCGTTCTGACCCTACTCACATCCTACCAGTTGCAGAGGTTGAGGTACAGCCTGACTTGACTTTCGAGGAAGAACCTGTATAAATTTAGGATCGAGAGGTGAAGGTTCTTAGAAGGAAGTCGGTCCCATTAATAAAGGTACTTTGGCGTAATCATGGCAGAGAGGAAGCTACTTAGGAGCCAGAGGAGGCGATACGTCAGCAATACCCGCATCTGTTCGGATCAGGTAAATTTCGAGGACAAAATTTCTTTAAGGAGCGTAGAGTTGTAACGCTCTAAATTTTCGAGTCTTTCTTGGGTTGCTGTTAGGTTGATAAAATTTTTGAATTCTGGTATTTAGGTGTGTAATTCATGTTAGGGGTGTGGTAATAGGCCTATGGAAGGCCCAAGGGTTGGTCAAACCCGGGTAAAATTTTGGATTTTGGACTTAGAGGATAGGGGGCTTTAGATAGAAGGTGTCGTAAGAAGTTGTGTGTGAAATGTGTCACAAGAAAGCCTTGTGGTGGAGTCACAATGTGACGCCACTAAGGAATTATAAAAGTGGCACCTAGGAGGGTTTGGAGGTTTAGGGTTCAAGTCACAGATAAGTAATTAAGGTGTTTTATTTTTATGAGCAGGAAGGTAAGTGGTAAACTTCAAATGAATTCTATCAGGTAGAGTTTGAATGAGTCAAAGGAGTAAGTTGAGGAGAGATAAGGGGAGAAAAAGGAGGAGCTGATCAAGGAGGATAGAGTTGGCCAAATGGTGGACTCTTGAGGAGCAAGAGTTGGCCGGCCAAGGGGGTAGTTGTGCCAAATTCTCTTTGATTTATCCTTTAGGATTTCGTTTTGTTTTTCTTTTGGTGAGCCGAAATAGGGTAGGGTGCCTTAGGGTTCATTCTCTTTACTCGGTCTTTTGCTAGAAGCCGAATATAGGTCTCCCAAAGCACTTCCCTGTGCCGTTTTCCTCTGTCAAACCGGTTGCCTAATTTTCTTCTTCTTCTCTAATTTCTTCTCTTCTTTTCTTTCTTTCCATCTTCTTCTACTGCCATCCATATCCCTCCCTCTTAATTTTCTTCTCATTTAGATAGTCATAAAAGCCGAAAGCAAGCTCATCATTACCGATTCTTCTCTTGACCAAAACCCTTTGAACCGATTCGTCTTGTTGGTCGAAACCTTGATTACACCTTGTCGATTTCTTCTTAGCCGAACCTACCTTGCTCACACCTTTTCTATTTCTCCTTTTCTTTGTCAATCTCTTAGAAATCCAATTAGTCGAATACCTTTTTGTGGCCAAATACTTCATTCTTTTCTTCAAAATCGACACCTTCATACCAAGTGGTGTTTAGGGCCGAATCTGATATCAAACTTGTCTTGCTTTGGGTTCGTTGAAGGAGTTGTTGTAGATCGGGATTGTACCACTATCTAGGACTCTTCATGGGCAAAATATCACGTGGGTAAGTACTCAAGCAACTTTCGTTAGTACTTATGTTAAGGGTTTTAGTCGAGCCCCTTAGGGGTGGCTATCGATTTGGACTAAGGGCCTATTGGCCTCTTTCTCTTGTTTTGTGTGTTAGTGTGATCAAGGGGTTGTGCAACTAAGGATCTTAAAGGCTAGCACAACTTGGGCATCGAGACTAGTCTATATTTGGCAGAAAGGTAAGGACTTTGGATGCTTAGGGCCTAGGTCGATGTTGGTCGAATATGGTAAGGGTTCTTTTCACAAGATTAATATCGACTCGTAACCTGATATGGTGGTAACCGTTTGTAGGCTTTTCGTGCAAGGAGTTTTGTCAACACTTCGACAGTTATCATGTGTGTATCATACTCTTACTATAGGCTAGAATGGTTAAGACCGTAATGAGCGAAGAGTAACTGAATGTGACCGAAAGGTCAGCACTGTGAGGATCTATGAGTAACCGATTACTCTCCGATGGTTGGATTTGGGTTGTTGATGATGGAACTGCAAAGTGTGCAATTCCGTGCGTTTTGGTAAGTTGGGCTTCGATGGGCCAAATAGGGGCCCAATAGGCTTCCAAGCCCATTTGGGTAAAAATAATCATTAAGGACGTTTTGGAAAACTATAGTAATCAAAATTGTTGAAATCTATAATCTAACCGTAAAACTTGGAGTAATAGGCTTAAATCACTGTTAGACATCATAAGGCCCATTAGGGGTTTTGGGCCTAGAAGGGCAAAATTGGTAACTGAGTTAAAATGGACTTCTGTAATGACAAGTGGATTAATAGTAACTTTGATATGCATAAAAACTCTAAAAATTGTTAAAATGACTAAAATACCCCTAAGTAGGGAAAACTACCATTATACCCCTAGGTACAAAATAATCAATATACCCTTAGGGTTAATTTTATCTGGGATGCATGATATTCGGTTTCTGCTTAATGTATGCCAAGACATTTATATCTGTTGCATGGGTTATGGGTTATATTGATGGAGGAAGCGTTACGCGACCTCATTTGCCGCAACTCGATGGCCTCGCCACATATATCTGCTCGGTGACTTCGTCACAATATCCGCGACCTCATTTGCAATATGGTAACCGCGCCATATATATATATATATCAATTCTTGTGGCCTAGCCATAATATCTGTATCTGGTGACTTCGTCACAATATCTGGCAGCCTCGCTGCAATTTCTGTGGTGTGTAGGGGTTGGGTGGGTCGAGTAGTCTCCCCACATGGTGTAAGGCTGGTACGGGGGTGTTACGGATGGGTCTGGGTTGGGATTTCTGTATTTATGATATATTTTTTCCGTATCTGCTATGGGCCTATGGGTTTCATTCTGATTTTTGTACTGGGCCAAGGCCCAGATAAGTCTGACTCTAAGGCTTGATCTGTTTTGGGCTATGGTTGGATTATGTTACACATTGAGTTTACCAAACTCACCCTTTATTTTCATCTCTGCAGGAAATCCCCAACCATAATGGACTTGGAGTCGTGAGGGATTCGAGAGTGCCACAAAGATCTCGCAAAGTTGGTTTTTCTAAGTTAGTTTATTTTTATTATTTTTATATTCTGATTTAATTTTGGGTTTTAAGTTGTAATAAGGCCGCTATTTAAATTTCTTCTTCCGCTATGGTTTCTATTTACTGATTATTTTTGTACTATATCGAAACTGCTAGTGTTAGGCTGCGCAGGTTTTTAAAATTAATGAACGCTTTCAAAACTCAACAAGCACAACAAATGGATAGCCTAAAGATTGATAAACCAGCTTTTCATTCAACCGCTGTTTTTACAAAGACCACTCTAATCACTTAAACCAACGAATGCTTACTAAGTCATAAGTCCATGTGACACGTCAGATCTGACCATAATGTCTAGGCCGGGTTTGGGGTGTTACAATGTGTTTATGGATTAAATTGAATGAATCGATGATTAAATGGGTTAGTTTTTAATACATATAGATCAAGAAAGAAAGAATTCTGATTTAGATCGAGGAAAACTGAAGGTTATCGAGTAATTGATTTGATTCATCCATTCTGAGAACAAGGTAAGTTCGTACGTGATAAATATTGTTACAATTATGTTTTTAATACTATGATAATGCATAAATTGTGTATACGCGACTACGGTTGCATAAGATGATAAATCGACTATGTTTGGCACTTAGTGTGTGAATTAGAATAGCTTCGACTATATGAGGCACTAAGTGTGCGATACCGAGATAACTTTGGTTTAATCAGATGGCACTAAGTGTGCAAGATCGTTATAGCTTTGGCTAATCATTTATGCGCTAGGCGTGTGAATTCTAAGAGCATTGAAAGACTTCCGAACGAATTAATGTATTGAACAAAGAGGTGAGAATGAAATAATTAAATACGGGAAAGTCCAGGTATGTACGATACCTATGTGGTAGTTGATATTACGTGTATAAAGTTTGATGAATTTGTATATACATGTTAAATGGTGGTAGATTAGAATTGAATGATGATAGAATAACTAATAAGTGTTTATTAATTGATGTTTTGTATTACATGAACTTTTGAGTATATTTAGTACGAACCTACTAAGCTATGAAGCTTACTGTGTGTTATTTGTCTATGTTTTATAGATCATCGAAGCTAGCTTGGATTTGCTGATCATTAGTAAACATCATCAAACTATTGATCATCTTATTGGTACTTTTAAAGCTTGTATATATGGTATTTCGCATGTATAGGCTAGTGTCATTTTGAGTATGTTTTGAATTGTGAATTTAGTCATGAGATGTGGCTTGTAAATGATGTTGTTTACGAAGTTAAATTTGGCTTGATTTATATGTTGTCAAGTGATAAGTATGTGATGTATATAATGCCTTCTATGTTGGCTTATTTTGGTATGTTGGCATTAGTTGTTGATATAGTTTAATGATGTGTTTTGTGATATGGAATAGATGTTAATGTGATGAATTTTGGTATAATAATTTGATAGGTTTTGAATGTGGAAATAGGTAGTTGAATTGGTTGATGATAGATGACATGACATGAGTATGAATTGGCATGTTTTTTATTGCTTAAAGATGTATTGAAATGGTGTTGTTTTGGTTGCTTTGTGTACTTAAGAGTAGGGTGACAATTTGGCTTTACAAATGGCCTATTTTTTTCCACATGGGCAGAGACACGAGCGTGTGTCTCAGTCTTGTACGACACATGGTCATGTTACACAGCAGTGTGTCTCCTGGGATAGCCCTACGAATTTAAGTCAGTCTCGAGCACAACTTAGATACACGGGCGTGTCTGGTGACCATGTGAGGCACATAGCCTTGGCATATGGGCATGTGTGGCCTTTTCGAAGGGTACACATGCTAGACACATGGGCTTGTGGTTGGCCACGTGACCCAAGTTAGTAACCCCACCAGTTTTCCGACGGCCAAGGAACACAGGCGTGTCTCTGGCCGTGTGGTGCAAGTCAGTATGTATGCTCTACTTTCACAAGGTCTAGGACACACGCGTGTCCAGTAGCCGTGTGAGGCACACGGCCTGCTTACATGGGTGTGTGACCTATGAATGTAAAATTTTTCTAAGTCTTTGAAATTTTTTATATGTGATCGGTTTTGTCCCGAACCACTCTTAAGCATGTTTTAAGGTCTTGTAGAACCTTATAAGGGACAATGTGAATGTTTACGAATGGTTTTTGATAATCAATGTATAGATGTATGTGAATGGGAAGTGTTATTTGGTAATGCCTGGTAACCCTATTCTGGCATCAGATATGGGTTAGGAGTGTTACATGGAGCATTCGTAAGAACAAAGGAAATCACCAAGAACTCATAATGACCATATCGAGTCCTGAATGTGGTCTTAGGCAAATCAAATTCCTTCACTTTCAACTAACAGTTTCCGGACCTTAAGTCAATCTTAGAAAACTCTTTTGAACTAATCGAACAAGTAGTCAATACTAAGTAAATGATACTTTGTAACACCCCTTACTTGTATCTGACGCTGGAACAGGGTTCGAGGTATCACCAGACTTAAACACAAACTAACATACAAAACCGAGACACAAATTTCCAACCAAATTTAAAACTTTTCATTTTCATTCATGTCGTCCCTAAAATGGCCCTACGAGGCCCAAAACATGCATTAAATATGGTTCGGGACTAAACCAAGAACTTTAGAAATTTTTAAAACACTTAGAAATTTTTTCATCAAAATAGGGTCACACGCCCATGTGGCTTGGTCGTGTGGTCACACACGCCCGTATCCCTAACTCGTGTAACTCTCTGTTTATAATGTCATGCACCAAAAGAAATCACACAACCAAGTCACACGCCCGTGTGTTAGGCCGTGTGGTGAATTTAATTTTTGAAATTTCTCATAAAATAAGTGCAGACTTCACACGCCCTAGACACATGCCCATGTCCCTAGGCCGTGTCCTTCACACGGCTGAGACACACAGCCGTGTCTCTGCCCATGTGGACAAAATAAGGCTATTTACCAAGCCATTTTTCCACCCTTACTTGCACCAACCTACACAACAACAAGCAACACCAATCCAAGGATGTACATACAACCAATTCAACCACAATCAATATATCAATATATAATTTGCACATACTAACATCTATCATTCATAAACATAACATACTTTCTTTTCCATTCATGCCAATTTCATCTTCATGATAAGCATCACCACATAAACATACCGATGGCCAATAAGATTAATATTAGACAACTTACAATGGCCATATACAAAATGACCAAGTCCCTATACATGCCATACTCAAAATATTGAAACCAAGTATACCCGAAGCAATCGTTTGATAGTGTAAATCGAGCTTACTCATTAGTATTCTTACCAAGAGTTCATCTCATACCAAAGTTCATACTCATGGGTTTTACATACATACATGTACCAACTCGTAACATAGTCACATACTTTGTCATCTTTGACAAACTCTTCAGATTACCCGTTGAACACTTGGAATACTATCGGATACAGGGAAAGTCTTGCACGTAAGTGCCACATATGTAGCCAATGCTACCTCATATATTATAACACATAGGGCTCGCACACAAGCTAATCACGTGCCTGCTCACACAAGTTGTTAGTCAAGATGTAGCTACATGGGCTGCTCACACAAGCTGTTAGGTATCTGCAACACATGCCAGACTACCCAGACACCGGTAGGATGTACATGACCAGAGCCCGGATTCACATAGATCACTTAACACATGGTTTCTTAGTGACATGTCACTTGTATCCTAAACTATTCCTAAGTTTCAACTGGGATTTTCTCATTGTCGAAACTTTATTGAATAGTTCTATAGAAACAATCATAAAATTTATACAATATTAAGCATTAAATACATAATATGACATTGCATTATTTACACACAAACTTACCTCGGTAAAAAATAGTAGGAAATGGAGCTAATAGTCAATAACCTTGTTCTTCTCTTGATCAAGATCTGAACTTCATTTTTCTTGATCTATAATAGCAAATTTAACTAATTTAATTATCACATTACTCAATGCTGTCCAAAAATCACATTATGGCAAAATTATAGTTTTTCCCCTAACTTTTCACATTTTTACAAATTAGTCCTTAGGCTCGTAAAATGAAATGTATCTATTTCCTTTATTAGCCAAGCTAACCGAACCTAAATCATGCTCATAACAGCCCACATTTTTCATCAAATCACATTTCTACTACCCATTTTTACAACTTTTACAAATAAGTCTTTTTTATGCATTTTCACTAAAAATCACTTAGTAAGAGTTATTTATCACGCCTTAAACATACAATATCTTCCATCAAACATCAGAATACATGCATGTCACACATGGGCAAACTTTTAAACATGAACCCTACTCCAAATTAATGGTAGAAATAGATAGATCGGATGATAACGACTTCAAAAATATAAAGAGCATTAAAAATGGGGCTAGGATGCACCTACAATCAAGCTTCAAAGTTGAAGAAATCGTAACTATGGTGTTCTTCAAATTTTCAGCCAAGGTTGAAGAAAGATGAGCAAAATTTGGCTTTATTTTCCCTTTTTATTCTCTTATTTTCCAAATGACCAAAATGCCTTTAATGCCTAACTTTGAAATTTTACCTATTCATGTCCATTTCTCTCCACTAACTTATCTAATGGTCTAATTACCAACTAAGGACCTCTAATTTAAAATCTCATAGTAATTGGACACCTTTAACAAGTAGAACTCAACTTTTGCAGTTTTTACGATTTCATCCTTTTGACTAAATTGAGTGCCCAAACATCAAAATTTTCGAACGAGATTTTCATAGAATAGTTCCATAAAACCATAGACCATAAAAATATAATAAAAGTGGATTTTTCTACGTCAGATTCGTGGTCCCGAAATAACTATTCTGTCTTGCCCTAAAATCTGGCTATTACAACCCTCCCCCTTTTAGGGATTTTCGTCCCCGAAAATCTTACCAGAAAATAGGTTTGGGTACTATTTTCTCATTGCCTCCTTGGGCTCTCAAGTAGCCTCTTCAACCCCATGTCTTTGCCATAACACTTTTGTAACACCTCGAATTTGGGCCTAGAAAGAATAAGCCTTGAGCATGGGAACAGCTAGGAGACTACACGTAAGTATTTAGTTGTACAAGGAAATGGCACAAATGCATTTCTGCTTTAGTGGTTAAGTGTCCTGTGAAGTGTTGGAGAAGTCCTGGGTTCAAACCTGGGCTTTAGCAAAAATTTTAATTTTAAGTGAATAGGGCCCTTGGTTCTAGATAGTAGGCTTCTTTAATTAAATTAGGTAATATATTATACAAAGAGAGTTGTAGTGTAGTGGTAGTGGTGTGTTGTGATTCTAAGGAGTTTGGGAGTTCGAGTCACTCTATGCACAAAGGAGTATTTATTTTACTTCTTTGTTGCATGAGAAGTGGAGTCTGACTAGAACTCTACAGGTTGGAATTTGAATGGGTCATGGAGAAAATCAAGGAAGATTTCATGGAGAGATTTGTGGAGGGATAAAGGGAGAAATATTTGGAGAAAATTAAGGAGTTTAAGTGGGAAAGGAAGTGTGTGCCAAATTTGGTCTCTAGCTTTGAGGAAATTTGGCTTTAGGGAAACTCTAGGGGCTGTACACATTTTGGGGTTCAGGGTTTTCTATTCTTCTCTTCTTTTTCAGTTTTGTTGAACACCCTTGGTTGTCTTCTGCTAATATACCGATTACTACTTTGGACTTTGGTTTTCGGCTTCTGCTTTGCTTTATTTTTATCTCTTTTGGCCGAATATACTTTTTTATTTCGGTATCATCTATTCCTTCATTTCTTTTTCTTCTTCATCTTTTTTTGGTGAGCTAAGCCGATTGTTCTTTCCCCATTCTTTTCTTCCCTCTTTTAATTCCTTTTATATTTGGAATACCGATTGTACTCGGCCTTCTTTTCTCTCCTATTCTTGATCGATTGTTTCCATATGTTGCTGTTGGCTTATTAATTCTTTTTCAGTGAGAGTTCTTGACTAGAACGGTAAGTGTTCATATTGGCTCTTCTCATTCAATCTGTTCTTTCTCATCCTTTTTCTTTTCACCGAATGCCTCCTTTCTATTCTTTGTTGCTGAATGATGATCTTTTCCCATGATATGTGGCTCGTTGGGTTGTCAGGTCCCTTGAGGAATGGAGTAGTGCAGTGGCCTTAAAGCAACTTACCCCTTCCTCTTATTAATCGAATAAGGTAAGAACGCTACCTTATTGTTGGGTTAGGCCGAATATCCCTGTAGATTGTAAGTTGATGTTATAGATCTAAGCCACATCTGTGATCAATCCTATCTAACAGGATCTGTTGTTATGTAGTTAATTGGCAAGGAGCGTCCGTTTGGTTGTAGCCAGCGATCTTAGGGTAATACGTTGTATTACTGTCAATAAAGGTTAGTAGTAATTGAAAGTCTAGGGATTTAATGTTGTGAACTATAACGATTCGAAGGCTAACAGTATGTTTTATTGGAATATAGGCTTTGGGCTCATGAGCGATACACTCGATTTCGCAAACAGGTGTGTAATCACACCCCATTTCAACTGTAAAACGGTAAATACCGAAAAGCCGAAAATACGACATTTGAGGCTACACGAGTGTGCGATCGCTCGTAAGGTAAGTCAAGCCCATGAAACATGGGTGTTGGACGGTAGAGGCTACCAAGGGCATTCTCATGGGTTTGGCCTATTCTGGGCCACGATGGGCCGAAATGGGTCTTGTGGGCCCAATGGGCTTATGGACCCTACACAAATAAAATTCCACAATATATGGTAGTTACTGGAATGGACTATATAGTTCGCATGGCCGTGGTAATTTTTGGGCTCGATGGGTCACACGGGTGTGTGGGCCTACTTGGGCCACATAATGGGCCATGGGCCCTTTTACACTATTAGGATCTTTAAGGATACACGAGTCGCTCGAGGCGACTATAGACCTTCTAATGGGTCGAGAAGAGTACTTAGACCCCAAGGCAAGTAAAATGACAAAAATACCCCTATAGGATAAAATGACTATTTTGCCCCTCGAGGGTAAATGACTGATTTATGCTACGACTTATCTGTACTAAGCATGACATTCTGCATACTTGTATGATTCATAACATGACATTTTACATGGGGTTGGGATACTGTTATGGAGGAAGTGTATTGTACTGGTGGCTTTGCCACATATAATGTTATTGGTGGCTTTGCCACATAAACTGATATTGGCAGCTTTGTTGCGTTACTGTTACTGGCAGCTTTGCTGCGATAATATTACAGACAGCTTTGCTACGATATTGGTGTGTTGGCTGGGTGGGTCGACTTTGTCCCCACATGGTGTGTTGGTGGTATGGAGTGGTGTGTTGGCTGGATTGGGATGTGTTGCATTATTGTGTTGCATTGTTACTGTATTGGGCTAAGGCCCACTCTATACTATTTTTGAATAAGGCTCAGGCCTAGACTGTTATGTATGCTGTACACCGATCGACTGATAAGGTATTACAAACTGAGTTTTCGTAAACTCACCCTTTCTTTTTTACTGTGCAGATAATTCCCAGCTTTAGGCGATTTGATGCTGCGAGGGACTCGGAGGTAGCCACACGACTACAAATAATCTACATTTGGTTTTATTTATACTTAAAGTTTCGATTTGGGTTTTTGTTTTTGTAATAAGGCCATTTATGGGTTATAATTTTTATTAATTGGGCTTTTATATACTCACTTAAAAACTGCTTGTTTTAAGAAGTCAGGTTTCCAAAATAATAACTGTTTTTCAAAAACACGTGTTTCAACTTCAAGGTTTTAAAAGCTTTCGCAAATCTTAAACAGTTCAGCATGTCAAAGGCAATTAAACTGGTAAAATGATTTAACAAGATGTTTTGGTAATAGCAAAGAACTTCACTCACTAAAGATTTCGTAAAGACACTTCAATGTGACACGTCGAATTCGGCCATAACGTCTGGGTCGGGTTTAGGGTGTTACAACTTTCACAAGAGCTATACTTTTATTTCTCAACTGTTTTACTTCCCGGGTTAATATCTTGATTGGTTCCTCACCGTAAGTCATATTCGGACGAATCTCAACTTCTATCGGTGAAATCACATGTAAAGGGTCTGATCTATAATGGTGCAACATAGACACATGAAAGACGTTATGGATCCTCTCCAACTAAGATGGCAAAGCTAACTGATATGTTATCAGTCCTATTCTTTCGGTAATCTCATATGGCCCAATAAATCACGAAATTAACTTGTCTTTATGGCCAAATCTTAGAATTTTCTTCCATGGAGATACTTTCAAAAATACCTTATCACCAATCTGAAATTCAATCTCTTTTCTTTTTAGATCCGCGTACGACTTTTGTCCATCTGAAGCAGCTTCCAAACAATCACGGATCACCCTTACTTTTTCTTCGGTTTCTCTAACTAAGTCAACCCCGTGAATCTGATTCTCTCTGAGCTCTGTCCAGTACAATGGAGTTCGGCATTTTTAGCCATACAATGCCTCATAAGGCACCATCTTTATACTTGACTGAAAACTGTTGTTGTAAGAAATATCAACCAACGGTAGATATTTTTCCCAACTACCTTGGAATTCGAGAACACAACATCGAAGCATATTTTTTGAAATCTGAATTACCCTTTCGGATTGACCATCAGTTTGCGGTTGGAAAGCTATACTAAAATTCAATTTCGTACACAAAGCTTCTTGCAACTTTTTCCAAAACCGTGAAGTAAAATTTAGATCTCTATCTGAAATAATAGAAATAGGCACCCCATGCAATCTCGCAATCTCAGCAATGTATAGTTCATCTAGCTTATCTAGTGAGTAATCAATATGTACCGGCATAAAATGAGCTGATTTTGTCAATCTATCCATGACAACCCAAATGGCATCCTTCTTTTCCGGAGTCAAAGGCAAATCTGTCACAAAATCTATGGTAATTCTATACCATTTCCACTCAAGAACCATCATAGGGTGAAGTAAACCTGAAGGTACTTGGTGTTCGGCCTTTACTTGTTGACAAATCAAGCATTTCAAAACAAACTCTAAGATATCTCGTTTCATACCTGACCACTAATACATTTTCTTCAAATCACAATACATTTTTGTACTGGCCAGAAGAATAGACAAACAACTACTATGTGCCTCATTAAGAATCTTCTAAACCAACTCTGTATCTTTAGGAACACATATCCTACCTCGGAATCTCAAACAATCATCAGAGTTAATTTGAAATTCTGAGTCACCGCCTGATTCACACTTAATTCTCTTGGCTTGCAAATCACTGTCACACTTTTGAGCTTTGCAAATCTGCTAAAGAAACATCAGTCTAGCTCTCAACTCGGCTAGAATCAAACCATTATCGAATAAAGTCAACTGTGTACTCATGGCCCTCAAAGCAAACAAAGATTTCCTACTCAAAGTATCGGCTACTACATTTGCCTTTCCCGGATGGTAATCGATCACAAGCTCATAGTCTTTTAATAATTCAAGCCATCTCCGTAGCCACAAGTTCAGATCTTTTTGAGTCATCAAATACTTTAAACTTTATGATCGGTAAAGGCATGGCATTTCTCACCGTACAAATGATGTCTCCAAATCTTCAAAGCAAACACAATGGCAGTCAACTCTAAATCATGCGTGAGGTAGTTCTTTTCGTGCGGTTTCAGCTATCCCAAGGCATAAGCTACCATTTAGCCCTCTTGAATCAACGCACATCCTAATCCATTCAATGATGCATCACTATAAATTACAAACTCTTTCCTCGACTCAGGTTATACTAAAATTAATGCCTCAATCAATAATGCCTTTAATTTCTCAAAACTTTGCTAACATTTTTTAGACCACTCGAACTTAACATTCTTTTGTGGCAATCTCGTCATAGGAGTAACAATCATAGAAAATCCTTTAACAAACCGTCTGTAATAACCAGCTAGTTCCAAAAAGCTTCTAACCTTAGATACAGTCTTTGTTGGTTTCCACTCAACAATAGCAGAAATCTTGCTCGGATCAACTCAGATACTATCACCTGAAATAATGTGTCCCAAAAATCTGACTTCTCGAAGCCAAAATTCACTTTTACTAAACTTAGCATACAACTATTTTTCTCTCAAGGTCTGCAAAACAGTTCTCAAGTGCTCTACATGCTCTATCTCATCTCGAGAATAGATCAGTTTATCGTTAATAAAAATAACCACAAACTTATCCAAATATGGTTGAAAAATTCAATTCATTAGGTCTATAAAAACTGCAAGAGCATTTGTTAATTCGAAAGGCATAACAAGAAATTCATAGTGCTCGTACCTTGTTCTAAAAGCAGTCTTTGGCACATCTAACTCTTTAACTCGCAACTGGTAGTATTCGGATCTCAAATCTAACTTTGAAAACACTGTTGCCCCTTTTAGCTGATCAAACAAGTCATAAATTCTCGGCAAGGGATACTTGTTCTTTATAGTCACCTTATTAAGCTATCGATAATCGATGCAAAGTCTCATAAATTCATCTTTCTTCTTTACAAACAATACTGGTGCACCCTAGGGAGAATAACTTGGTCTCGCTAAACCCTTATCTGTTAACTCTTGCAACTGAGTTTTCAAATCCTTCAACTCGATCGGGGACATCCTATATGGAGATATTGATATCGGTGTAGTCCCAATGACCAAATGAATACTAAACTTAACTTTTCTAATTGGAGGCAAACCTGCTAATTCTTTTGAAAACACATCCGAATAATCACACACTACTGGCACTGATTCAATTTTTAATTCAAATTCTTTTGTACTCAACACATAGGCAAGATAGGCTTCACAACCTTTTCTTATACATTTCTGAGTAGACATCAAAAAAATCACGATTGGCAATCTATCTGACCCATCTGATTAAACTTGAAGAATTTCACCATTTTCACATTTCAATTCAATGACTTTCCATCTACAATTTACTACAGCATCATGCATAATCAACCAATCCATACCCAAAATAACATCAAATTCATCAAATGGTAGCAACATCAAGTCAACCAGAAAACAGTGACCTCTAATCATCAAATGACGTTTCTTACATACTTTATTAACTAATACATGATTGCCTAAAGGGTTTGACACCTTAATCATAAATTCCGTAGACTCAACAGGCATATTCTTACTAATTACCAAATTCAAACATACATATGAATGGGTAGATCCTAGGTCAATCAAAGTAATAACAATAGTATCATAAAGAGAAAAAGTACCAGTGATAACATTGGGAGATGTCCCTTTTTCGCGAGCACGGATGGCATGGGCCCTAGTAGGTGCTCGAGCTTCAAATCTTGCAGTTGAATCCTTCATCACATTTTTGCTGCTAACTCCATTTCTGATATTTCTCAAGGGTATCCCTCTAGAAGCAGTATTACTCAGCCTAATACTTTGAAACTTTTCTTTTTCAGTCATCTTAGGGCAATCTTTAATGAAGTGATCTTGTGAACCACACTTGAAACAAGCTCGGTCATTCATTCGGCACTCGTCGGGGTGATGTCTTACATAATGTGGACATTCAAGTCTATTGGGTCGATTACCAACGCTCGCAATAGAAGTAGTCTGAGCTTTATAACCCGAATACTGATTCCCATGATTTCTATTTGAAAACCCAACTGAAGCATGAGAATGAGAATGCATCTCTCTAGATATCTTAGACTGAGATTGGAACGACTTACTCATCGGCCTCTTTCTTGTATCTCTAGCTTCAGACTCAGCTTTTCTCTTCTTTGGTCAGTTCCTCTACTTTACAAACCCGTTCAATGAGCATAACAAATTTTTTTAGCTCAAGAATACCCACTAATAGTCTGATGTCTTCATTAAGCCCGTCTTCAAACCTTTTACACATAATAGCTTCGGTGGAGACATACTCTCTAGCATCCTTGCTGAGCCGAACAAACTCTATTTCATATTCAGCAACTGACATACGGCCTGGTTCAGCTCAAGAAATTATTTATACTTTTGATCGATGAATCGTTCACTGATATACTTCTTTCGAAACTTCTCCTGAAAGAATTCCCATGTAACTCTCTCTTTCAAAACGACAGATACTAGTGTTTTCCACCAGTGATATGTCATGTCCCACAGTAAAGATGTCCCTTCTTCGCGAGCACGGATGGCATGGGCCCTAGTAGGTGCTCGAGCTTCAAATCTTGCAGCTGAATCCTTCATCACATTTTTGCTGCTATGTCCATTTCTGATATTTCTCAGGGGTATCCCTCTAGAAGCAGTATTACTCAGCCTAATACTCTGAAACTTTTCTTTTTCAGTCATCTTAGGGCAATATTTAATGAACTGATCTTGCGAACCACACTTGAAACAAGCTCAGTCATTCATTCGGCACTCGTCGGGGTGACGTCTTACACAATATGGACATTCAGGTCTATTGGGTCGATTACCAACGCTCGCAATAGAAGTAGTCTGAGCTTTATAACCCGAATACTGATTCCCACGATTTCTATTTGAAAACCCAACTAAAGCATGAGAATGAGAATGCATCTATCTAGATTTCTTAGACAGAGATTGGAACGACTTACTCATCGGCCTCTTTCTTGCATCTCTAGCTTCAGACTCAGTTTTTCTCTTCTCTTTGGTCAGTTCCTCTACTTTACAAACCCATTCAATGAGCATGACAAACTTTTTTAGCTCAAGAATACCCACTAATAGTCTGATATCTTCATTAAGCCCGTCTTCAAACCTTTTACACATAATAGCTTCGGTGGAGACACACTCTCTAGCATACTTACTGAGCTGAACAAACTCTATTTAATATTCAACAACTGACATACGGCCTGGTTCAGCTCAAGAAATTATTTATGCTTTTGAGCGATGAATCGCTCACTGATATACTTCTTTCGAAACTCCTTCTGAAAGAATTCCCATGTAACTCTCTCTTTCAAAACCACAGATACTAGTGTTTTCCACCAGTGATATGTCGTGTCCCTCAGTAAAGATATAGAATATTTCAAGCATTCATCGGGTGTACAAGATAACTCATCGAATACTATAATAGAATTCTCAAGCCAAAATTCTGCTTTTTTGGGATCATCAATTACAGTTGCTCTAAATTCTTCAGCCCCTTACTTTCTAATCTTATCAACCGGGGTTCTATTCAACCTTATAAGGTCCATACCTTGAGGAACTATGGGGACAAGTTAAGGATTAGGAGGGGGTAGAGCATGTTGTTGTTGAGCAGCCGGATTTGTTCGAACAAACCCTGAGAACCACTCGTTTATGATCTGGAAGAAGGCATCCCAAGCCTTTCCTCCCTGACTATCAGTTACGGGTCTACTCTCAACTGGCACCGTCCCTTGGGCGGGAGCCGGCACATTACTTTTCACATCATCTGCCACAGCTCGATCGGGATCCATTACTATATGAAAACATAGCTTAAAATTGTTAGGTGTCGTCACACTATCACAATTTATATATAGCATGTATAGCTAGACTCGTACACATCCTACGTTAGCCTGAGAACTGACTAAACTGTAGCTCTGATACCACTAAATGTAACACCCCTTACCCGTATCTGACGTCGGAATAGGTTTCGAGGTATCACCAGACTTAAATACAAACTAATATACAAAAT
Organism: Gossypium longicalyx; assembly: GCA_025698465.1. Classification (NCBI taxonomy): domain Eukaryota; kingdom Viridiplantae; phylum Streptophyta; class Magnoliopsida; order Malvales; family Malvaceae; genus Gossypium; species Gossypium longicalyx. The sequence goes on along the minus strand of CM046998.1, from coordinate 32,808,803 downwards.
CGAGACATAAATTTCCACCCAAATTTAAAACTTTTCATTTTCAATCATGTCGCCCCTAGAATGAACCTATGAGGCCGAAAACATGCATTAAAAGTGGTTTGGGACTAAACCGAAAACTTTAGAAAATTTCAAAATACTTAGAAAAATTTTCAACAAAACAAGGTCACATGCCTGTGTGGCTTGCGACACGCTCGTGTGAGTTGGTCGTGTGCTCACAAACGCCAGTGTCCCTAACCCGTGTAACTCTCTTTTTATAACGTCATGCACCAAAGGAAATGACACGGCCAAGTCACATGCCCGTATGCTAGGCCATGTGACGAATTTAATTTTCAAAATTTCTCATAAAATAAGTGCAGACTTCACACGCCCTAGACACACACCCATGTCCCTAGACCATGTCTTTCTTACGGCTAAGACACACGGCTGTGTCTTTGCCCGTGTGGACAAAATAAGGCTATTTACCAAGCCATTTTGCCACCCCTACTTGCACCAAACTACACAACAACAAGCAACACCAATCCAAGCATATACATACAACAAAATCATTCACAATCAAGATATCAATACAGCATTTGCACATACTAACATCTATCATTCATAAACATCACATACTTTCTTATCCATTCATGCCAATTTCATCTTCATGATAAGCATCATCACATAAACATACCAATGACCAATAAGATTAATATTAGCCAACTTCTAATGCCCATATACAAAATGAATCATTAACTATTGGCTAAACCAATATGACACATAACAAAATGACCAAGTCACTATACATGCCATACTCAAAATATTGAAACCAAGTATACCCAAAGCAATCGGTTGATAGTGTGAATCGAGCTCTAATGTCTCTCGATCCTCGAGCTAGGTTGGCGACACTATAAGGAATGGAAAGAAAAGGGGAGTAAGCTTTAAAGCTTATTAAGTTTGCATGTAAATAATCAGCAGGATTAATCATACGTTAATCATATAGTTATTCAACATAAGTTAACATAAATATCATCATGTATCTTAGGCATAACATACTTATTAGCATTCTTACCAAGAGTTCATCTCATATCAAAGTTCATACTCATGGGTTTTACATACATACATGTACCAACTCATAACATAGTCACATACTTTGTCATCTTTGGCATACTCTTTAGATTACCTATTGAACACTTGGAATATTATCGGATACACGGAAAGTCTTGCACGTAAGTGCCACATATGTAGCCAATGCTACTTCATATCTTATAATAGAAAATTTAACTTATTTAATTATCACATTACTCAATGCTGTCCAAAAATCACATTATGAAAAAGTTACAGTTTTGCCCCTAACTTTTCATATTTTTACAAATTAGTCCTTAAGCTCCTAAAATGAAATGTATCCATTTCCTTTATTACCCAAGCCTAACTGAACCTAAATCATGCTCATAACAGCCCATTTTTTCATCAAATCAAATTTCTACCACCCATTTTATAACTTAAACATACAATATCTTCCATCAAACATCAAAATACATGCATGTCACACATGGGTAAATTTCTAAACATGAACCCTACTCCAAATTAATGGTAGAAATAGATAGATCGGATGATAACGACTTTACAAATGTAAAGAACACTAAAAACGGGGCTAGGATCCACTTACAATCAAGCATGATTCTTCAAATTTTCGGCCAAGGTTGAAGAACGATGAGCAAATTTTGTCTTTATTTTCCCTTTTTATTCTTTTATTTAGCAAATGACCGAAATGCCCTTAATTCATAATTTGAAATTTTATCGATTCATATCCATTTTTATCCACTAACTTATCTAATGGTCTAATTAACAACTAAGGACCTCTAATTTAAAATCTCAAAGCATTTGGACACTTTTAACAAGTAGAACTCATCTTTTGTACTTTTTACAATTTAGTCCTTTTAACTAAATTGAGTACCCAAACGTCAAAATTTTCGAACGATATTTTCATAAAATAGTTCCAGAAAACTGTGGACCATAAAATATAATAAAAATGGATTTTTCTACGTCGAATTCGTGGTCCTGAAACCACTGTTCTGACTGGCCCCAAAATCGGGTTGTTACATACTTATTATTTATAGTCAACTTTTTCAGTTATCGGTAATCAATACAAAGTCCTTGCCCAACATTACAAGCTTTGTTCTGACTCTGACCTCTTTGAGGCTATTACCCAACCCTCTAATTTTGAATCCTATTCTGCACTTAAGCTTGCATTTGATCACTTCAGCCTGGACAATCCTTAATCTTATGCTCCGTAGACCCACATCTCAAGCAGGCACCCATCCTCCTCCAACAATCACAAGAGGTGTAACATTTCAGTTTTAGCTAAATCAAAACAGTGGTTTTGAAACCACAAATTTGAGGTTGTAAAATTATTTTAATATTATTTTGGTGTTTATAGCACGTGAATACATATGTGTGAAAATTTTGTGCGCTAATTTTATCGTTTAAGTGGTTAATTTGAGGAAAGGTCATAATCGCTTAAAATGCAAAAGTTGCATTATAATTGTTAAAGTGCTTAGTTGCTATGAATAATCAAATGTGAAGTCCTAATGTTGTGAATTAACCATGGATAGTGGGAACTAACATGAATAGCCATTCATTCTATGTTTCTTAATGGCTTTTAATTAAGGTTAAATTAGTAAAATTGTTATTAAACTTATATTAAATAAAACAAAACTAAAATAGGCCTTAAAATCATCATCTTCAACCGATTGTAAAGGAGAGAATACTCCATTTTTAGGGCTCATACATTTGGCACTTTTGAAGCTTGATTAAGGTTCGGTTTTATCTCAATTTTTGATGCTTTTATATTTTTGTGATTGTTACTTTGAGTACTAGCTAGCCCATGCCTTAATTTTTGAAAGTGTTGATGATTTTGAAAGTTGCCATTAATGAATGTTTTAGCTCTTAAATGTTTGATGAAGAAAAATGAGTATTTATTGATAGATAATCATGTTTTGTAAAATAATTTTTAGTGAAATTGCCATTAAAGGGCTAAATTGTGAAAAGTGTAAATTAAGGGGTTAAAATGTGAAATAGATAATAAAAAATGGTTTGCTAGGGGCACTATGGTAATTCAGCCAAGCATGGGTTAAATTGAATTTTGTGAATTTTTTGTATTTGTGAAATATAGACTAAAATGAATAGATGAGAAGGTTTAGGGGAAAAAGTGCAAAAATGCCCAAATGTATATTTTTGGATGAAATTGAATGAATACGTGATTAAATGAATTAATTTTGAATACATATAGATCAATAAAAGAGGAACTCAGTCTTAGATCGTGGCAAGAACAAACTACTCGATTAATCGGCTAATTTCTTTGTTTTTACGACCAAGGTAAGTTCGTAGGAGTTAATTTCATTATAAATGAATGTTATATGCTTTGAAATTGCATAAAATGTGTTTATGAGATTGTGGATGATGTTTGAATTGTGAATACAACTATAAGGAAGTGTTCGACGATGAAATCGATAAGCGAAACTTCCCGATTGAACCTTAAGTACAGTTATGATGATAATGAAATGTCATTAAGTTAATGCATTAGCTTTGGGCCATGATATCGACACTTCAAGTGAGAATAATACATTGATTTGGCTATTGGCCATGATATAGGTATTTTCAGAGGAGTTACCTTTATTTGGCGACGGGCTATGGTATAGGTACTCTAAGATATGTTACCTTGATTTGGCTACGGGCATGGTATAGGTACTTATCGATTGTGATTCTTGAGTATCCGATTTCTATTCCTAATGGTTCAACAGATAAATAATGTCGTGGTTGAGAAAGAGGTTAGTACAAGGTGATACGGGTATGTATGGAACCTATTCAAGTACTACATTGAGAAAGTTTAATGAAATGGTATTTAATCATGTTTGAGACATGAATAAGGTTTGTATTAATGTAATGTTGATTTGGTAATGTGCAAATGGTTGAATTATATTATTTGATGAATTAAATTACTTAACTATGAGCTTACTAAGCTATGAAGCTTAGTGTGGGTATTTTTCTATGTTTTATAGATAATCAAAGCTAGCTCAGACTCGGGGATCGTCGGGAAACGTCGTCACACTATCGATCGTTTTTTGGTACTTTTGAAGTTTGTATATATGGTATACGGCATGTATAAGTTAGAGTCATTTTGATATGTTTTGAGCTATGATGTTAGCCATGTGATTTGGCTTGCTAATGATGTAAATGTTGGTATGTTTTTAGCCATTTAAGTGGGCTTAAGTTATGTGCTTGATAAGTGATTTATGTGATGCATATAATGCCTTATATGTTGGCTTGTCCTGGAATGTTTGCCATAGTTGTGGATATAGTTAAATGGATGTTGATTTGGTTAGTTATTAATGTTTGAGGAATGGTAAATTTTGATGGTTTTGGTATATTTGTATATGGAATTTAGTAGTTGAATTGGTTGATGATATATATATAGCTTGATATGTGATTGATTTGGCATGTTTTTGGTTGCCTAAAAATGTATTGAAATGGTGCTATTTTGGTTGAATTGTATGCTTGTGGAAAGGGTGGCAAATTGGCTTTACTAATGGACTATTTTTGTCCACACGGGCATGTGTCTCAGTCGTGTGTGACACATAGTCATGTTACATGGCCATGTCTCCCCTGGGGTAGCCCTACAAATTAAGTCAGTATACCCTACAGGTTTGACATGGCCTAGACACACGGGCATGTCTACTAGCCGTGTGTATCACAAGGACTCACACATGGGCGTGTGACTGACCGGGTGACGTAAGTTAGTATACCTCTTAAATGGCACATGGCTTAGTACACGGGCGTGTATGGCCATTTAGAAGTGTGCATGGGCTAGACACATGGGGATGTGGTCGGTCGTGTGACCCAAGTCAGTAACCTTCCTATTTTTTCCACTGCCATGGCACACGGGCGTGTCTTCGACCGTGTGGTATAAGTCAGTATGTATGCCCTGTTTTCACACGGCCTGCACCACGGGCGTGTCTGATGGTCGTGTGAGGCAGACGACCTATTCATACGGGCGTGTAATCTATGATTTCATGAAATTTTTTTCTAAGTGTTTGAAAATTTTTATGTGATCAGTTTAGTCCCGAACCACTCTTAAGTATGTTTTAAGGTCTCGTAGACCAATTTAAGGGATTTTCTATAAATGAATGAATGAGATGTGACATTGAATGTTTTATAAATGTTATATTGTCTGGTAATGTCTCGTAACGCTATTTCGGCGTTGGATACGGGTTAGAGGTATTACATTTATTGGTATCAAAGCTACAATTTAGTCGATTCTAGGACTAACGTAGCATGTGAAAGTCTAGCTATACATGCCATATATATAAATTACAATTCTGTGATGATTTTTGATAGTTAAAATGTGTTTTTATATAACAAATGGGTCCCAATCGAGCCATAGCTGACGATATTGAAAGTAATGTGCCCTCTCCTGCTAAAGGGGCAGCGTTGGTCGATTCAAGGCCTATGACAAGTAGCCAAGGGGGAGAAGCTAAGCAAGCCTTTTCCCAAATGATGAGTGAGTGGTTCACTGAGTTCGTTCAAATGAATCCGGCTGCTCAACAACCTTCACCCTCATCTGTTCGTCAACAAATCCGATTGTACCACAAGTGATAGATCCGATTCGATTAAGTAAGCCGCCAGTGGATAAGATTTGTAAGCAAGATGCTGAGGAGTTTTGAGTTACCGTTGATGATGATGCTGAGAGAGCTCAGTTCTAGCTTGAGAACACTATCCGAGTATTCGATGAATTATCCTGTACTCCAGAGGAATGTATTAAATGTGTTGTATCCTTACTGAGTGATAATGCATATCATTGGTGGAAAACGTTGATATTTGTAGTTCTGAGGGAACGGGTCATCTGGTAGTTCATTCAATCCGAGTTCCGAAAGAAGTATATAAGCTAGAGATTTCTCAATCAGAAACATAAAGAGTTTTTGGAATTGAAATAGGGCGAATGAATGTCACTGAGTATGAAAGAGAATTTGTACGATTAAGCAAGTATGCTCGGGAATATGTTTCCATCAAAGAGATTATGTATAAATGATACGTTGATGGACTAAACGAGGATATAAAGCTATTAGTTGGGATTCTGGAAATTAAAGAATTTATTGTTTTAGTTGAAAGGGCTTGTAAAGCCGAATATCTTAGCAAAGAAAAGAGGAAAGCAGATTCTGAGGCTAGAGACACCAGAAAGAGATTGATGAATAAGCCATATCAGTCTTCATCAAAGAAATTTAGAGATTCGTATAGTTGCCCAAATGTTTCATTTGGATATCCGAACAAGGATCGTGCTAAACAACACTCTGGTTCTAAAGCTCAAGCTACATCAGTAGCTAGTGTTGGCAGTGTGAGAGACAACAAACCCGAATGTCAGCAGTGTAGGCGATGACATTTTGAAGAATGCTGGAACAAAAGAAATAAAGCATGTTACAAATGTGGATCATTGGATCATTTTATGTGAGATTGCCCAGAGTTGATGGAAAAAGATGATGTTCAGAACACAAGGCTGAGTAACACTGTAAACAGAGGTAAACCACCTAAAAACATGAGAAATGTGAGTGGTAGTTAGAAACTGACTAAAGACTCTACAGTGAGGTCGAAGGCGAGAGCACCTACTAGAGCCTACGCTATTCGTGCTCGCGAAGAAGCGTTATCTCTAGATGTTATCATTGGTACTTTTACTCTCTATGATACTAAAGTTATTGCATTCATAGATCCAGGATCAACTCATTCGTATATATGTGTCAATTTAGTATCCAGTAAGACTTTTCCTATAGAGTCTACTGAATTTGTAATTAGAGTATCGAACCCCTTAGGCAAGTGTGTATTGGTTGATAAAGTGTGCAAGAACTATCCATTGATGATTCGAGATAATTACTTTCCGGCTGATTTGATGTTGTTGCCATTTGACGAATTTGATATAATCCTGGGTATGGATTGGCTAACGTTGCATGATGCTATTGTGAATTACAAATGAAAGATGATAGATTTGAGATGTTAGAATAATGAGATTATTCGAATTGAGTCAGATGATTTGAATGGTTTACCAACAGTGATTTTATCAATGTTAGCTTAGAAATATGTAAGAAAGGGTTGTGAAGCTTATTTTGCTTATGTGCTTGATACGAAAGTGACTGAAAAGAAGATTGAATCAATGCCAGTTGTGTCTGAGTATCCAGATGTGTTTCCTGATGAGTTACAGGGTTTACCACCGATACGAGAGGTTGTGTTTGGCATTGAGTTAGTGCCAGGAACAACCTGTAATTGATAGCTCCGTATCGAATGGCTCTGACAAAGTTAAAAGAATTAAAAGCTCAGTTTTAAGAATTAACCGATAGAGGAGTTGCAAGACCGAGTTTTTCACCTTAGAGTGCTCTCGTATTGTTTGTGAAAAAGAAAGATGGCACAATGAGAATATGTATAGACTATCGACAACTTAACAAAGTGACGATTAAGAATAAATACCTTCTGCCCAGAATATATGATTTGTTTAATCAATTGAGAGGAGCTACAGTGTTTTCAAAGATAGATTTGAGATCGGGTTATTATCAGTTGCGAGTTTGAGATTATGATGTGCCAAAGATAGCTTTCTGAACAAGGTACGGACATTATGAATTCTTAATTATGCTTTTTGGACTAACAAATGCTCCTGCAGTCTTTATGGACTTAATGAACCGAATTTTCAAACCGTATCTAGATCAAATTGTTGTTGTGTTCATAGATGATATTTTGATATATTCACGAGATGAAACTGAACATGCGAGCATTTGAGAATTGTATTACAGACTCTGTGTGATAAGCAGTTATCTGCAAAGTTCAGTAAATGTGAATTTTGGTTGCGTCAGGTTGGATTTCTAGGGCATATTGTGTCAGCACCGGGTATTCGAGTCGATCTGAGCAAGATTTCTGCAATAATGGATTGGAAGCCTTCGAGAAATGTATCTGAGGTCTGCAGTTTTGTGGGACTAGCCAGCTATTATAGGCGATTTGTGAAAGGCTTTTCTATGATTGCGACTTCGTTGACGAGATTGCTTCAGAAAGATGCAAAGTTTGAATGGTCCGAGAAATGTCAGAACGGTTTTAATTAGCAGAAAGTTCTTTTGACTGAAGCTCCAGTGTTAGTACAGCCAGAATCGGGTAAAAAATTTGTTATTTATAGCGATGCATCGTTCAATGGCCTGGGTTGCATTTTAATGCAGGAAGGCAAAGTCATAGCTTATGCCTCGATACAGTTGAAGCCGCATGAAAAGAATTACTTGACACACGATTTAGAGTTAGCAGCCGTTGTGTTTACGTTAAAGAATTGGCGTCATTATCTATTTGGTGAGAAATGCCATGTCTATTCAAATTAGAAGAGTTTGAAATATTTGATGACTCAAAAAGATTTGAATTTACGGCAGTGGTGATGGCCAGAATTGCTAAAAGACTACGAATTAGTGATCGATTATCATTTGGGAAAGGCTAATATTGTTGCTGATGCATTAAGCCAAAAATCTTTATTTGTTCTACATGCAATGAATACTCAGCTGGCTCTATCTGACGATGGCTCGATTGTAGCTGAGTTGAAAGTAGGACCGTTGTTTTTACAGCAGATTTGTGAGGCTCAGAAAGTTGATAATGAAATGTTAGCAAAACGAGCTCAATGTGATTCGAACCTTTATTCAGAATTTTAAGTTGATTCTGATGATTGTTTAAGATTCAGAGGCCGAATTTGTGTCTTGAGAAATTTAGACTTAATTCAGATGATTTTGAATAAAGCACATAGTTGTCATTTATCTGCTCATCTAGGAAGTATGAAAATGTATAACGACTTGAAACATCTCTATTGGTGGCATAGTATGAAACGTGACATTTCAGAATTCATTTTTAAATGTTGGATTTCTCAACAAGTTAAAGCTGAGCATCAGGTACCGTTTGGTTTATTGCAGCTGATTATGATTCCCGAGTGGAAATGGGAGAGTGACTATGGATTTTGTTTCAGTTTTGCCCCTATCTCCGAGAAAGAAAGATACAATCTGGGTTGTTGTTGATCGATTGACAAAATCGACTCATTTTATTCTAGTGCATACGGATTATTCTCTTGACAAGCTTGCTAAGCTATATATCTTCGAGATTGTGAAATTTCACGGGGTACCTATTTCTATTGTATAGGATCCAGATCTGAGATTCGCTTCACGATTTTGGAAGAAACTACAAGATGCATTGGGTACAAAGTTATATTTCAGTACCGCGTTTCACCCACAGACAGATGGTCAATCTGAGCGAGTTATTCAGATACTCGAGGATTTGTTACGTTGTTGCATTCATGAGTTTGAAGGTACGTGGGAAAAGTATTTGTCGTTGATTAAATTTGCGTATAACAATAGTTTTCAATGGAGTATTTAAATGGCACCATATGAAGCTCTATACGATCGTAAATGTCGAACACCATTGTACTAGATTGAGCTAAGCGAGAATAAGATTCACGGAGTTGACTTGATTAGAAAGACTGAAGAAAAAGTAAAAGTGATTCGTGAAAATTTGAAAGCAACATCAGATTGTTTGAAATCCTATGCAGACTTGAAAATTAAAAGATATTGAGTTTCAGATTGGGATAGAATATTTTTGAAAGTATCTCCATGGAAGAAAATACTTCAATTTGGTCGTAAAGGCAAATTGAGCCCAAGATTCATCGGATCGTATGAGATTATCGAGCGAGTTGGACCAGTGGCTTATCGGTTAGTATTACTGTCTGAGTTAGAAAAGATTCATAATGTATTTCATGTATCAATTCTTCGACGATACCGATCTGATCCCTCACATGTCATTTCCCCAACTGAAGTTGAAATTCAGTCTGATTTATCGTATAATGAAGAACTGATTAAAATTCTAGCCCATTAAATCAAAGAGCTGAGAAATAAGAAAATTACATTAGTGAATGTGTTATGGCATCGACACGGGGTCAAAGAAGCAACGTGGGAACTTGAGGATGCTATGAGAAAGCAATATGCAGACCTATTCATTGGTAAGATTTTCGGGGACGAAAATCCCTAAGGGAGAGAGTTGTAACAGCCTAGTTTTAGCTAAATCGGAATAGTGGTTTCAGAACCACAAATTCAAGGTCGTAAAATTATTTTAATATTATTTTTGGTGTTTATAGCATGTGAATATATATGTATGAAAATTTTGTGTGCTAATTTTATCGTTTAAGTTGTTAATTTTAGTAAAGGACTTAATCGCGTAAAATGCAAAAGTTGCATTCTAATTGTTAAAGTGCTTAATTGCTATGAATAATCAAATGTGAAGTCCTTATGTTGTGAATTAACCATGGAGAGTGGGAATTGACAAGAATAGCCATTCATTACATGTTTATTAATGGCTTTTAATTAAGGTCAAATTAGTAAAATTGTTATTAAACTTAAATTAAATAAAACAAAACTAAAATAAGCCTTAAAATCATCATCTTCAACTGGTTGTGAAGGAGAGAATACTCCATTGTTAGGGCTAATAAATTCGACACTTTTGAAGCTTGATTAAGGTACGATTTTAGCTCAGTTTTTGATGATTTCTATGTTTTTGTGATCGTTGCTTTGAGTACTAGCTAGCCCAAGCCTTAATTTTTGAAAGTGTTTATGATTTTGAAAGTTGCCATTGATGAATGTTTGAGCTCTTGAATGATTGATGAAGGAAAATGAGTATTTGTTGATAGATTATCATGTATTGTAAAAAGATTTTTAGTGAAATTGTCATTTAAGGGCTAAATTGTGAAAAGTGTAAATTGAGGGATTGAAATGTGAAATAGATGAAAAATATGGTCTGCAAGGGGCACTATGGTAATTCAGCCAAGCATGGGTTAAAATTAATTTTGTGAATTTTGTGCATTTGTGAAATAGAGACTAAATTGAATAGATGTGAAGGTTTAGGGGCAAAAGTGCAAGATGCCCAAATGTATATTTTTGGATGAAATTGAATAGGTGATTAAATGAGTTAATTTTGAATACATATAGATTGAGAAAAAAATGAACTCGAACTTAGATCGAGCCAAGAACAAAGTACTCGATTAATCAGCTAGTTTCGTTATTTCTACGGCTGAGGTAAGTTCATAGGTGTTAATTTCATTATAAATGAATGTTATATGCTTTGATATTGCATAAAATGTGTTTATGAGATTGTGGATAATGTTTGAATTGTGAATACAACTATAAGGAAGTGTTCGACAATGAAATCGATAAGCGAAACTTCTCGATTAAACCTTAAGTACAGTTATGATGATAATGAAATGTCATTAAGTTAATGCATTGGCTTCGGGCCATGATATTGGCACTTCGGGTGCAAATAATACCTTGATTTGGCTATAGGCCATGGTATAGGTACTCCAAGATAAGTTACCTTGATTTTGGCTACGGGCCATGGTACAGGTACTTATCAATTGTTATTATTGAGTATCTGATTTCTATTCCTAATGGTTCAACGGATAAATGAATGCCATGGTTGAGAAAGAGGTTAGTACAATGTGATAGGGGTATGTACGTAAGCTATTCAAGTACTACATTGAGAAAGTTTAATGAAATGGTATTTAATCATGTTCAAGACATGAATAAGGTTTGTCTTAATGTAACGTTTATTTGGTAATGTGCAAATGGTTGAATTATAGTATTTGATGAATTGAATTGCTTAACTACGAGCCTACTAAACTATGAAGCTTACTGTGGGTTATTTGTCTATGTTTTATAGATAACCAAAGCTAGCTCAAACTTGGGGATTGTCGGGAAACGTCGTCACACTATCGATCATTTGTTGGTACTTTTAAAGTTTGTATATATGGTATATGGCATCTATAAGTTAGAGTCATTTTGATATGTTTTGAGCTATGATGTGTAACACCCCTTACCCGAGTTCGACGCCGAAATAGGATACAAGGTGTTACTAGATTTACACGCATACAAACATAAATTTTTGTAACTATGAAATTTAACTCCAATTTAAAACTTTTAACAATACCTTAATGTCCCTACTATGGGCCTACGAGGCCCCGAACACACTTTAGAATTGATTTGGGACTAATCTGTGCACTCTAGAAAATTTTGTAAAATTTCAAGCTGACAGGGGCACACGCCCGTATGGAAGGGGAACATGCTCGTGTGTCTTCTTAACATGGCCATGTTCAAGGCCCGTGTGGCTCACACGGCCTGAACATATCAGGACACGACCGTGTCCCTAGCCCGTGCAAATTTATTTTTCGATTCGAATCTACAAGGGTTTTCACACAGCTTGGCACACGCTCGTGTCCATGACCCGTGTTTCGCGCACGGCCATGACAAGCCTGTGTCTCTGCCAGTGTACAAAAACCTTGACATTCTGTTTCTAATGTCATGAACCGCTTAAGGGCACATGGCCATGGTATATGCTCGTGTACTAGGCCTTGTCCTCCACACGGTCGTGTCTCCACCCGTGTGGTTACTACTGGGCATTTTGTTTTGCCAACTTTTAGGTGCAGGGGACACACGGCCTTACCATACGCCCATGGGGAAAGCCGTGTGTCACACACAGTCTAGACACACGCTCGTGTGTCTTCCTGTGTGGACAAAAAGAAGGCTATCTACCAAGCCTTTTTGCCACCCATACTTGCACCAACCTACACAACATCAAAAATTACCAGTCCAAGCAAAAATACACATAACCAAATAGCCACAACTGTAACGCCTCAAATTTTGGGCCTAGAAGAATTGGGCTTCGCATATCAGAGCAATTGGATTCTAGTCATGTGAGAAAATTTCACTAATTGCGTGTTTGCTTTACTAGCTGTGTGCTTTAGGATTGATTGGGAGTGTTTTGGGAGGTCTTGAGTTCAAATCTAGGCTTTAGCTAAAATCTTAGTTTTCCCTAAGTTGAACTTGGCATTAGCTGGAAGGTCTTATTAATATTTTGGTTTAAATTATGACACAAGGAAGCATGTGGTCTAGTGGTAAGGTGGCGTTAGGAGTATGGATAGGACGTCAAAGGTTCGAGACTTTAAGTGAGCTATGGATTATTTATTTTGCAGCTGTGCGGCCTAGTGGTTGTGTTGGAATAGAATTCTGCTCAATTGGTTGTGGCATTGGTCTTGGGGTAGAGATTTATGGGATATGGACTTGAAGGAGTTTGAAAGTGATTCAAATCGGGGGGTTGAGAGATTGTAGGGAGTGGATTATGGGGGGTTGAGGGGAGAGTTAGTAGGTTGCCGAATATAGGACTTCCCACTGTGCAAATTCGGTCATAGGACCTTTTTCCTAGAGTGCTGAATTTTTTTGTGCCATTTTAGGTTTTCTTTGTTTTCAGTTTTTCCTCTTTTCTCTTTATTTTCCTGTATATTCTGGAATTTTACAGTTCGTGCAACCTTTCTACCTCTTTTCCATTTTAGTATAGAATTGAAAGGCCGAATATAAGAGTTGTTCTTATGTGTTTGTGGCTATTCTTTTCTTTCATTTCTGAACCAAACCTCTCCACCCTCACCCTGTCTCATTTGTTTTGCGTGACCGAATAGCTTTTGGTCTCTTCTCCTCTTTTCTTCCTTCTCTCAATTGCATTTTCCTTCTTTATGGTTTAGCCGAATAGCACTTGCCTCCTCTCCCTTGCCACTCATTCTGTTTTTCTTGGCTAGCCGATTGTTTTTCTGTTTAGAGCCGAATCTCTCTACACTTGAGTAAGGTAATTGATTTTGTTTGGGTTCACGGCTACTCTTCTCTCTCTTTCTCTCTTTGTCGATATAAGCTTCCTTCTTAACACTATCTTTGTCCACCATTTCTGATAGGAGTGTAACTATTTTTCGTGGGACTCAAATCCTAGAGTGTACCTTAGGAGGCCGAATACACCTAAGTAGTGGTAAATTGTTGTTCTTTTGGTTTTAATCTTTGTCATTCACGGTCTTAGTTAACAAGGTGGTAATGCTATACAAATTTTGTCAAGTTTTGAAAGGCGGCTTTGACTGGTGGTTAAAGAGAGGAATCGGTTGCTATTCAAGGTAGGCAGTCAGTACCATTTTTAAATTAGGTGCTATGTAAGGGTGTTAATTATAGCGATTAAAGGACTAACGTAGGGTTATGATTGAATCTAGGTTTAACGTCATAGGATTTGCTCACTTATCACAAACAGGTGTGTATCCATACTCTGTAAGCGGTAATAGACGTAAAGGCAGTAAATATGAGTGTAACTTTGTGCCCTGTTGATGATCGGCTAAAAAGCCGAAAGTGTGGGTATTTCGCTTTTAGTAGATTGTAGCTCGGCAAATGCCGAAATGCTGAAACTTCGACATTTGATGCCACACGAGCGTGCGATCGCACATGTGGTAAGCCGAGCCCATAAGTCATGGGCGATAGACTGAGGAGGTCACCACGAGTGTTCTCGTGGGCCGTTATAGGCCTCGAGGGGCTGAAATGGGCCATGTGGGCCCAATGGGCTCATGGACCCCACAAGGATAAAATCTTCGGTAAGTGGAAAATAATGGATTGGGTTATGGTATTTCCATAGTCGTGACTGAGTTTTGGCTAAATGGGCCACACAAGCGTATGGACCCACTTGGGCCAAGTAATGGGCCTTAGGCCCATTTACACCGTTAAGTGTATTTAGGTTACTTAAGTCGCTCGTGGTGACTGTGGACCTTCCAAGAGATCGATTATCTATACCGAGACCTCAGAGGGTAAAATGACTGTTTTACCCCTCGAGAATAGGTGATCGACTTGGACTATGAATTTAATCGATTTGATCGTGGATCGTATGATCGTGTTTTAAAATCGACTTGACGTGGGTTGTATGGTGACATGCTTTTAATATATGTTTAAATGTCTGTTACTGAGCATGGCCATTGTGCATACACGTGTTATGATTGAGCATGACATACACGACATATTGCATGGGGTTGGGACATTGATATGGAGGAAGTTCTGATAGGATTGCACGGGTCGCACAAGACGACTGTGGATCCAGTATTGATCTGTTAAGGTCGCACGGGTCACACGAGACCACTTTGGACAGATGGACGGCTTAGTGCCACTTAATCTGTTTATGGCTCTGTGCTATCTTGATTATGGCTTTGTGCCAATCGTATTTACCAGTGGCTATGTGCCTATCATATTTATTGATGACTCTGTGTCGATTATATTTACCCATGGCTGTGTACTGATTATATTACCGTCGCTGATGGCTAAGTGCCGAACTTATTACAGTTACTGATGGCTTTGTGCCAATTATAATATTGCTACTAAAGGCTTAAAGTCGTATATATACTAGTAGCTTTGCTGCAATTTCAGTTAGTGTTGCAACTGGTGCTAACATTGCAAGTGTAGGGATGGCGTGGGTGAGTTATTCCCCACAGGTAGTGCAAGGTTGGATAGAGGCAGGTGCAGTGTTGGATCGGATAGCATGCATCCATGCATTCACACATTTTTTTTTTGTTACTGAGATGGGCTAGGCCCAATTGATTCTGTTATGGGCTGTGACCCAAATGATATTGTAATGGGCTTTGGCCCACGTATGCTCTGAATCGGATGTGTATTCTTATTAAATGGCTCACGCAGATTATTTCTATTTCTCAGATATCGATCATTACTCTAGTAAAGGGATTACACACTGAGTTTTCGTAAACTCACCCCGTTTATTAGCTGTGTAGGTAATCTCCAGCGTTAGGTGGATTGGTGTCGCAGAGGGACTCAGAAACAACCACACAACTGTACATGATTTTCTATTTCATTTATTTAGTTAAGCACTTTGGTTTTTGATTTGGGTTGTAATAAGGCCTCTTTATTTTCTTAACTTTTTATTTGGGAAATTTATTTAGTATGTTTAATATCTGTTAGAAGTAGGACACAGTTTTCCAAAACAATAACTGTTTTCAAGCACAACATTTCCCCAACATTTTCGAAATGGTTTAGTGACTTAACTTTTAAATATCATGTTTTCGTAAATCAGTTACTTTTAAAATTAGCTTCCTCAGTAAAAAAAAAGAATTTTGGGAATAAAATTAATAATTTTTCAATGTACCACGTTTTAAAAATAAACTAACGTAACTGGGGTTTTTTACAAGTTTTAATGACCAAATTTTTTTTAAATAAGAAGGGTTTTTAAATGAAAACATGGTTTTCGAAAAACACTTCAATGTGACACGCCAGATTCAGGCCTAACTTCTGGGCCGGGTTTGGGGTATTACAACAACCCTGAGAATCTTTATCAAATGCATTTAATAAAAATCAATATTAGCCAACATTAATGGCCTATACAAAATGAATATCACATCCATCATATGAGCCAACACTTGTGGCTAGACTAACAAGACACTAAATAAAAGATTTAAGTCCCTATACATGCCACAATCAAAACATTTAAACTAGCTATACCAAAAGCTTCAAGTGATAGTGTGGTTGATGCCTCCAACGTCCCTTGATCCTCGATACTAGCTTGGCGGCACTATATGAAGTTAGAAAAGAGAAGGAGTAAGCATAAAGCTTAGTAAGTGGCATATAAATAACCATGCATATTATAAATCAACACAACATTCTTGAGTGAGCAAAGGTAGATATCACTACATGATTATATATATCACAAGTATAAGCCAAAGATTACAATATCGTCCCAAAATCATTTCTTAGCTATAACTTACTCATGTCACTCTTACCATCAAGGCAACATAACTAGACTCATATCTCATGAGTTTCGAATAAGAACCTGTACCACTTACAACATGATTATATCATTCCATGTCATTGTCGTAAGCTTTAAAATAACCCGTGAAACTATTTGGAATACTAAAGGATATCTGACAAGCTTTACACAAGAGGGTGAATTGTCGGTGCCATGTTCCAAACATGGTCTTACACTGGCTCACATGTCGAGTGTAACGCCCCCTTACCCGAGACCGTTGCCGGAGTCGAGTATGAGGAGTTACTAGACTTAATTTAACATTTTAAGAACTTTGGATCATTTGTTTCTACATTCACAGCTTCCTAGCTACTTGCGTCACAGTTACAAGAAAAATCATATCTCAAATTACAAAACTTGAAATCAAGATCCGTAAATTTCCCCTTAATCTAGACTCATATACCTATTTACTAATATTTTTATAGAATTTTTTGTTGGGCCAATTAGTACATTTTATTAGTTAAAGTTACCCCTGTTTCAGGACTTGACTGGACTGACCTCTATTTACTACGAACCACATTTCTCTCTGTAAAAAATTCATATGACTATGAGGTTTGTTTCTCCTGAAACTAGACTCAATAAGGATTCTGATAATATAAAATAAAATACCTAATTATATCTGTACAATTTATGGTGAATTTCTAAATTTGGAACAGGGGATCCAGAAATCGCATTGGCCCTGTTTTACTAAAATTCAAATATCTTCTAACATATAATTCCTTTACTTGTTTAGTTTGTTTTATGTGAAACTAGACATAATAAGATTCAATTTAATATTTAGTCCATCACCTAATTCGATTTATATGATTTTTAGTAAATTTTCAAACTCACATCAGTGTTGCTGCAATGTTCTGTTTATGGCAAATTTCATCCCTTTTATGAGTTTTCATGAACTAGGTATCCTATTAACCTTCCATGACATCAAACATAATCTAAACTAACCATTTCCATAACTTATCATTATCAAGCATTTTCTCAACCAATTCATCATCATATTATAAGATCATTTACACAAAATAGGTATACTGCTATACATGCCATACTTAAATTTTACAAGCCATTTACCAAAAAGTCCTCCAGATAGTGTGATCGAGCCTTTGACCTATCCCGATTCCTGAGCTGGCTTGTCCAAAACTACAATGAATAAGAAGGAGGGAGTAAGCATAAATGCTTAGTAAGTTCATATGCAAATATTAAATAACATAGCAAAGCAATCATACCAAAAAACATTAGCATGGTATCACCAAAACATATATCACATTTCTAATCATTTTTCATCATCTTATTACCTTATCGTTGTTGTATCAATACTCAACCCGAGGGTTAAGTACATACCTGTCCAAAGTATCCATTTCACAACACTTACCAATACGTCTCTTTTCATCTCGAGTATTCCTCCATTTGAGTAAAACTTTACCCGTTGAACACATCGGAATGTAATTCAGATACATGGATAATTTGCACATAAGTGCCACATATGCAATCAAGAAATCATGTAACCCGCCCCTAAGTGAACTCGGACTCAACTCAACGAGCTAGGGCGTCCGCATCCATAAGTAAACTCAGACTCAACTCAACGAGTTCGGATGCCTAGTTACATCTCACGAACTCGGACTCAACTCAACGAGTTCGGACATTCGCATCCATAAGTGAACTCAGACTCAACTCAACGAGTTCCGATGCTCAACCATCCTAGTGACATGTCACTTGTATCCTAATCTATTCCTAAGGTTCAAACGGGATTTTCCTCGAACATATATCCTTGCCGTCTTCCGTAGAATACCGAAACCAATACTCGGTAACAATTTATATTTAACAAGTAGCTCACATAATTTACATTTTATTCGAAAATAACCACAAAGCATATATTTCATGATAAAAATAAACATCTCATATAATTAACATCAATAACTTAAAAATAACAATTATGCTACATTATTTACACATGAACTTACCTTGGTACCAAAATATAAAGATTTTGCAATTTAGTCCACAATCTTTTCTTTTCCTCGATTGGGGTCGATTCCACGTCTTTCTTGATCTAAAATAACACATTTAGCTTATCTAATACTCACATTATCAAATTAATCCTTAATTCAAATTTTAGCAAAATTACAATTTTACCCCTAAACTTTTGCATATTTACACTTTTGCCCCTAGGCTCGGGATTAAACTTTATTCTTTATTCTTATGTTTTATAACATTCTGATCACTTTTCCCTTCTACGGCAACATCAAATTCTCACTCTAACATGTACTTGTGACTATTAGGTATTTTTGCCGATTAAGTCCTTTTACTCGTTTTCACTCAAACCGAGTAGCACAAGTTGTCTAACATAATTTAAAACCTCATATTATATCATAAAACATCAAAATACACAAATTTCACCTATGGGTATTTTTCCAAATATGAACCCTAGGTTAAATTATTGCTAGCATAAGCTAAATCGAGCTACCGGGATCTCAAAAACGTAAAAATCATTAAAAACGGGGCTTGGAATCACTTACTATGAAGCTTGAAAGTTGAAGAAACCCTAGCTATGGAGAGAGTAAAATTTGGCAGCAACCATATGAAGAAGATGACCATTTTGTGTTATTTTTCCCATTTTATTTCATTTAATATCCAAATGACCAAAATGCCCCTCCTTACTAAACTTTCAAAAATTCCTTCCATGTCCTAATTTTGTCCATGAACTTAAAATTGGTCAAATTGCTATTTAAGACCTCCTAATTAATATTTCAAAGCAATTTCATACTAAAAACTTCTAGAATGCAAGTTTTGCAACTTATTCGATTTAGTCCCTAACTTTAAATTAAACTCGTTATGCCAAAAATTTCTTCACGAAATCTTCACACAATTATGCAATCATATCATGAACCTCAAAATAATTATAAAATAATTTTTTTTATCTCAGATTTGTGGTCACGAAACCACTATTCCGATTAGGCCCTAATTCAGGATATTACACCTCTCCCCCCTTTAAGGATTTTCGCCCTCGAAAATCTTACCAGAAATGATGTGGGTATTGATTTCTCATATTTTCTTCTGATTCCCATGTAGCTTCTTCTACTCCATGCTTTTGCCACAACACCTTCACAAGTGCAATATTTTTATTCCTTAGTTGTTTGACCTCTCGAGCTAAAATCTTAATCGGTTCTTCTTCATAGGTCATATCTGGTTGTAATTCAATTTACATCAGTAAAACCACATGTGAAGGATCCGAACGATACCGGCGTAACATAGATACGTGGAACACATCATGAATCTTCTCTAATTCAGGTGGTAAAGCTAGCCGATATGCTACCGGTCTAACTTTTTTAATTATTTCATACGGCCCAATAAAACGCGGACTTAATTTGCCCTTCTGTCCAAATCTAAGAACTTTCTTCCACGGAGACACCTTTAAAAATACTTTATCACCAACTTGAAATTCAATGTCCTTTCATTTTAAATCTGCATAAGATTTCTATCTATCTGAAGCAGCTTTTAAACAATTTCGAATTATCTTGACTTTTTCTTCGGTTTCTTTTATTAGATCAATTCCATAGATCTGATTTTCCTTGAGTTCAGTCCAATACAAAGGCGTTCGACACTTACGACCATACAATGCTTCATAAGGTGCCATCTTCAAACTCGTCTGATAACTATTATTATAAGCAAATTTTACTAACGGTAAATACCTTTCCCAACTACCTTGAAATTCCAATACGCAACATCTGAGCATATCTTCAAGAATCTGAATTACTCTCTCTGATTTCCCATCAGTTTGTGGATGAAAAACAGTACTGAAATTTAACTTCATACCTAACGCGTCTTGCAACTTTTGCCAAAACCGCGAGGTAAACCTTGGATCTCTATCTGAAATAATTGACAATGGTATTCCGTGTAGTCTAACAATTTCTCTAACATATAGTTCAGCCAACTTATTAAGAGAATAATCCGTACGTACCGGGATAAAATGAGTCGACTTAGTTAATCTGTCAACTATTACCCAGATGGCATCTTTCTTTCCTGGAGTCAATGGCAACCCTAAAACAAAATCCATAGTAATCCGATCCCATTTCCATTCAGGGAACCATAATAGGTCAAGTAATCCCGAAGGCACTTGGTGTTCACTTTTCACCGTTGACAAGTTAAGCATTTGGACACAAACTCTGATATATCCCTTTTCATTCCATTCCACCAATACATTTTCTTCAAGTCATTATACATTTTCGTACTACCCGAATGAATCGAGAAACAACCACTATGTGCTTCCTGTAGGATCTTTTTAATCAATTCCTCATTCTTCGGTACACAAATCTGATCTTTAAACATTAAGCACCCATCAGAACCGATTCTAAAATCTGACTCTGTATCAACTTCACACTGCTTTCTCTTGGCTTGTAAATCTTGATCATCTTTCTGAGCTTCAGAAATCTCTTGTAAAAACATCGGTTTTGTTCTTAACTCTGCTAGAATCGAACCATCATCTGACATTTTCAACTGAGTGTTCATAACTCTCAAAGCAAACAACAACTTTCTGCTTAAAGCATCGGCAACCATATTCGCTTTTCCCGGATGATAATCAATAACAAGCTCGTAATCTTTCAATAACTCCAACCATCTTCGCAGTCTCAAATTCAAGTCTTTTTGTGACATCAAGTACTTAAGACTTTTATGGTCGGTATATACCCGGCACTTTTCACCATACAAATAATGTCGCCAAATTTTCAAAGCAAACACCACCGCAGCCAATTCCAAATCGTGAGTAGGATAATTCCTCTCATGAGGTTTTAACTGCCTCGAAGCATAAGCCACCAATTTTCCTTCTTGCATGAGCACACACCCCAAACCATTTAGAGAAGCATCACTATACACCACAAATTCTTTACTCTTCTTGGGCTGTACTAACACCGGTGCCTCTCATTAATAACTTTTTCAATTCTTCAAAACTCGTTGACATTCTTCCATCCATTCAAATTTAACATTCTTTCGAAGTAGTCTAGTTATAGGAGCAGCAATTATAGAAAATCCATTTACAAACCACCGATAATACCCAGATAGCCCCAAAAAACTTCTAACTTCGGTCATATTTTTCGGTGGTTTCCAATCAACAATGGCTGAAATTTTACTAGGATCAACCCGTATACCATCACCTGAAACAATATGACCCAAAAATCCAACTTCCCGAGCCAAAATTCACTTTTACTAAACTTAGCATACAAATGCTTATCTCTCAAAGTTTGCAAAACTATCCTCAAATGCTCAGCATGCTCTGTCTCATCTTTTGAATAAATTAAAATATCATCTATAAACACCACCACAAATTTGTCCAAGCATGGCCGAAATATGTGATTCATTAAATCCATAAACACAGTAGGAGCATTTGTCAACCCGAATGGCATAACTAAAAATTCATAATGACCATACCTTGTTCTAAAAGCAGTTTTAGGCACATCTGACTCTTTTACCCACAGTTGGTAATACCCAGATCTCAAGTCAATCTTTGAAAACCATGTCGCTCCTTTTAGCTGATCAAACAAATCATCAATTCTTGGCAACGGATACTTGTTTTTGATTGTCACCTGCTTAATCTCACGATAATCAACACACAACCTCATAGAACCATCCTTCTTTTTCATAAATAACACGGAGCACCCCAAGGTGAAAAACTCGGTCTCACAAAACCTTTATCACCAACTCTTGCAATCTGCGACTTTAACTCTTTTAACTCTATTGGTGCCATTCTATATGGAGCAATCGAAATCGAGTTGTTCCCTGTATCAAATCAATACCAAATTCTACTTCCTTGATTGGAGGCAAACCCTAAGCAATTCTTCCGAAATACGTCCGTAAATTCACACACAACAAAGACTCGATTCAACTTTCTTTTCAACTTCTTTTGTATTAATTACATACGCCAAATAAGCTTCATAACCCTTTCTCAAATATCTTTGAGCCGACATTGAAAAAATCACACTAGGCAATGCCTCTGATTTATCTGATTCAACCCGCAGAGTTTCACCATTTTCACATTTTAATTCTATAACCTTTTCTTTGCAATTTATTATAGCATCATGCAATGTCAACCAATCCATACCCAAAATAACATCAAACTCATCAAACGGCAACAACATCAAGTCGGCCGGAAAGTAATGACCCCGAATCATTAAAGGACATTTCTTACATACTTTATCTACAATCACACATTTGCCTAATGGATTCGACACTCTAATCATAACTTTTGTGTTCTCAACAGGTATATTCATACTAGACACCAGTTTCATGCACACATATAATGAGTAGAACCAGGATCAATCAAAGCAATAACATTAACATCATAAAGAGAAAATGTACCGGTAATCACATCAGGTGAGGAAGCATCTTCGCGCGCTTTAATAGCATAAGTTCTAGCCGGAGCCCTTCCTTCAGGTCTAACCGCTGCATCTCTGGCTACATTCTTACTGCTTGCTTCACTCCCAGCTTTTCTTGGATATCTTCCTCTCGAATCCGCACCACTTGTTTTTGTATTCTGAAATTTTTCTTTTCAGCTCTCTCTCTCA
Organism: Gossypium longicalyx; assembly: GCA_025698465.1. Taxonomy (NCBI): domain Eukaryota; kingdom Viridiplantae; phylum Streptophyta; class Magnoliopsida; order Malvales; family Malvaceae; genus Gossypium; species Gossypium longicalyx. The sequence goes on along the minus strand of CM046998.1, from coordinate 32,785,590 downwards.
GGCGCTCTCTAATAAAATGATCCGGAGAACCACATCGAAAACATTCATTTGCTCTGCATGGACCAAAATGATTTCTACCACACCGCTGGCACTCGGGTTTAACAAATCTCGAATTCCCTACACTGGCTGTCGAAATAGTCTGGGACTTAGGACCCACATTTTGCTTCTTAGAATTCCCATATGATTGCCCAGCTGAAACTTGGGAACGAGGATTCATATTTCTTGACTTTCCGGGTTGCTGTGAGAATGAACTGCTCATCGGTCTTTTCTTCCAATTTCTAGTCTCAGCCTCTACCTTTTTCTTCTCTTTAAGTAGTTCTTCAGCCTTGCAAGCTCGGTCAACCAATACTACCATTTCTTTTAATTCAAGAATTCCAACAAATACCTTGATGTCTTCGTTGAGCCCATCTTCAAATCGTCGGCACATCTTGGCCTCTATAGGAACAAACTCTCTTTCATATTCTGTAACTGTCATATTACTTTGCTTCAACTCAAGAAATTCTTTACGCTTCTGATCAATAAATCTTTCACTAATATATTTCTTCCGAAACTCTTCTTGAAAGAATTCCCAGGTTACTCTCTCTTTCGGTACCACCGAAATCAAAGTCTTCCACCAATTATAGGCTGAATCCCTCAACAAAGATATAGCACATTTCAAACATTCTTCAGGTGTACAAGATAATTCATCAAATACTCGGATAGAATTTTCAAGCCAGAACTCTGCATTCTCGGCATCATCATCAATATTTGCCTTAAATTCTTCGGCCCCTTGTTTATGAATTCTATCAACTGGAGTTCTGTGAAATTTTATCATATCCACACCCTGAGGCATCGGGGGTACAAGTTGAGGAATTGGGGGAGGTGGGGGAGGTCGTACATTTGGGTTCGTACGAACGAACTCAGTGTACCATGTACTCATCATTTGGAGAAAGGCTTCCCGATCCCTTTCTCCTCCTCCCTGACCAACAGTAGGAGGTGGATTTTCAGTTGGCGCTGCTCCTTCAACCGGAGCTGGCGCATTCCTCTCTACTTCATCTACCACAGCTGGATCGGGATCCATTTACTATATAAAAAAAAATCATTTAAAAAGGTCAGAAGTTGTCACACTATCACAATTTATACATATGGCATGTATAGCAAAATTCGTACATATAACACGTAGTTTGAGAACCGACTAAAACTACTCTGATACCACTAAATGTAACGCCCCCTTACCCGAGACCGTCGCCGGAGTCGAGTATGAGGAGTTACTAGACTTAATTTAACATTTTAAGAACTTTGGATCATTTGTTTCTACATTCACAGCTTCCTAGCTACTTGCGTCACAGTTACAATAAAAATTATATCTTGAGTTACGAAACTCAAAATCAAGATCCGTAAATTTTCCCTGAAGCTAGACTCATATACCTATTTAATAATTTTTTTATAGAATTTTTGGTTGGGCCAATTAGTACAGTTTATTAGTTAAAGTTACCCCTGTTTCAGGACTTGACTGGACTGACCTCTGTTTACTACAAACCACATTTCTCTCTGTAAAAAATTCATACGCCTATGAGATTTGTTTCTTCTGAAACTAGACTCAATAAGGATTCCGAGAATATAAAATACAACACCTAATTATATCTGTAAAATTTATGGTGAATTTCTAAATTTGGAACAGAGGATCCAGAAATCGCTCTGGCCCTGTTTCACTAAAATTCAAATATCTTCTAACATATAATTCCTTTACTTGTTTAGTTTGTTTTATGTGAAACTAGACATAATAATATTCAATTTAATATTTAATCCATCACATAATTCGATTTATATAATTTTTAGTAAATTTTCAAACTCAAGTCAGTGTTGCTACAATGTTCTGTTTATGGCAAATTTCATCCCTTTTATGAGTTTTCATGAACTAGGTATCCTATTAACCTTCCATGACATCAAACATAATCTAAACTAACCATTTCCATAACTTATCATTATCAAGCATTTTCTCAACCAATCCATCATCATATCATAAGATCATTTGCACAAAATAGGTATATTGCTATACATGCCATACTTAAATTTTACAAGCCATTTACCAAAAAGTCCTCCAGATAGTGTGATCGAGCCTTTGACCTATCCTGATTCCTGAGCTGGCTTGTCCAAAACTACAATGAATAAGAAGGAGGGAGTAAGCATAAATGCTTAGTAAGTTCATATGCAAATAATAAGTAACATAACGAAGCAATCATACCAAACAACATTAGCATGGTATCACCAAAACATATATCACATTTCTAACCATTTTTCATCATCTTATTACCTTATCGTTGTTGTATCAATACTCAACCCGAGGGTTAAGTACATACCTGTCCAAAGTATCCATTTCACAACACTTACCAATACGTCTCTTTTCATCTCGAGTATTCCTCCATTTGAGTAAAACTTTACCCGTTGAACACATCGGAATATAATTCGGATACATGGATAATTTGCACATAAGTGCCACATATGCAATCAAGAAATCATGTAACCCGCCCCTAATTGAACTCAGACTCAACTCAACGAGCTCGGGCGTTCGTATCCATAAGTGAACTCGGACTCAACTCAACGAGTTCGGATGCCTAGTTACATCTCACGAACTCGGACTCAACTCAAGGAGTTCGGACATTCGCATCCATAAGTGAACTCGGACTCAACTCAACGAGTTCGGATGCTCAACCATCCTAGTGACATGTCACTTGTATCCTAATCTATTCCTAAGGTTCAAACGGGATTTTCCTTGAACATATATCCTTGCCGTCTTCCGTAGAATACCGAAACCAATACTCGGTAACAATTTATATTTAACAAGTAGCTCACATAATTTACATTTTATTCGAAAATAACCACAAAGCATATATTTCACGATAAAAATCAGCATATCATATCATTAACATCAATAACTTAAAAATAACAATTATGGTACATTATTTACACATGAACTTACCTTGGTACCAAAATATAAAGATTTGCAATTTAGTCCACAATCTTTTCTTTTCCTCGATTGGGGTCGATTCCACGTCTTTCTTGATCTAAAATAACACATTTAGCTTATTTAATACTCACATTATCAAATTAATCTTTAATTCAAATTTTAGCAAAATTACAATTTTACCCCTAAACTTTTGCATATTTACACTTTTGCCCCTAGGCTCGGGATTAAAATTTATTCTTTATTCTTATGTTTTATAACATGCTGATCACTTTTCCCTTCTATGGCAACATCAAATTCTCACTCTAACATGTACTTGAGACTATTAGGTATTTTTGCCGATTAAGTCCTTTTACTCGTTTTCACTCAAAACCGGGTAGCACAAGTTGTCTAACATAATTTAAAACCTCATATTCTATCATAAAACATCAAAATACACAAATTTCACCTATGGGTATTTTTCCAAATATGAACCCTAGGTTAAATTATTGCTAGCATAAGCTAAATCGAGCTACCGGGATCTCAAAAACGTAAAAATCATTAAAAACGGGGCTTGGAATCACTTACTATGAAGCTTGAAAGTTGAAGAAACCCTAGCTATGGAGAGAGTAAAATTCGGCAGCAACCATATGAAGAAGATGACCATTTTGTGTTATTTTTCCCATTTTATTTCATTTAATATCCAAATGACCAAAATGCCCCTCCTTACTAAACTTTCAAAAATTCCTTCCATGTCCTAATTTTGTCCATGAACTTAAAATTGGTCAAATTCTATTTAGGACCTCCTAATTAATATTTCAAAGCAATTTCATACTAAAAACTTCTAGAATGCAAGTTTTGCAACTTATTCGATTTAGTCCCTAACTTTAAATTAAACTCGTTATGCCAAAAATTTCTTCACGAAATCTTCACACAATTATGCAATCATATCATAAACCTCAAAAGAATTATAAAATAATTATTTCTATCTCGAATTTGTGGTCACGAAACCACTATTTCGATTAGGCCCTAATTCGGGATATTACATCGAGGCCGATGCCATGTCCCAGACTTGGTCTTACACTAGCTCTCGTCTCAATGTCGATGCCATGTCCCTGACATGGTCTTACACTAGCTCTCATAATGTGCCCGATGTCATGTCCCAGGCATGGTCTTACACTAGCTCTCATTACATTGCCGATGCCATGTTCCAAACACGGTCTTACACTGGCTCTCATATCGTGGCCGATGCCATGTCCCAGACATGGTCTTACACTAGCACACATATCACCCAAATTTCATGCATTATTCATAATCATATTCAACCATATTTTGCAAAATCGATCATTCAACACATAATAGCGATAAAGTTGTCTTACTTACGTACAAATTACCTCGGTATACAAAAAGTGGGCGACTAGTTGGATTTACTCTACTTGCTTGGCCTTCCCCCCGTCTAAGCCCGAAATTTGTATTTCTTGATCTAAAATGATAAAAATTCACTAATTTAATTGTAACACCTCTAACCTGTATCCGTCGCTGGTGTAATAGCCGACTTTCACTGATGTCGAGAATAGTGGTTTGAGACCACTAAATTTGAAAAATAAGCTCGTAATTTATTTATTTAATAATTATGAGCCAAATGTGATTTTTGAGAGATTTTTAAATTAGTAATTTGTGTTTTATAAATATTTATTAAGTCAAGAAATTAAAGAAAACAATTATCGAGATCTAAATTATATAAGTCGAGCCGTAAATATTTTTATAAATATTTATGGAGTATCAATAAGGTAGTATTAAAATTTCGTCAGAAAATTTTAACGTTTGGGTGGCTAATTAAATAAAAAGGACTAAATTGAAAAATGTGTAAAAGTTGTTAAAAGGATTAAATAACTCAATTGTCAAATGAGGAAGGACCTAAAGTGCAAATAAGCCTAAAAGAGATATTTTGGGCAGCAATAGCTGAGAAAAATCAGGAAAAAGGGTGAAATGAGGGCGAAATTGGAAAATTACCAAAATAAACTAAATAAAAATGGGACCAAATTGAAATATCTAGAATTCTCCTCATTTTTCTTTATTTTCATCAGCTGAAAAATAGCCATGGAAGAGGGTTCAAGCTGATTTTCATTCTCTAGCTACATGTAAGTTTAATTCTTGCTTTCTCCTTGAAATTTCTATGTTTTTAGACTTTTACAATTGGGTCCAACTTACTATTTCATTAGTTTTTGATTTCATGGCTAATTTTTAAAGATATTATAGATGATTTTTGGAAGACTACGGTGAATAAACATAGAATTGAAGCTTTAATTTTGATATATGATAATTTTATCAAGTAAAATTGATGGAAATTGATTTTAGGACCTAATTGTGAAAACGCTTGGAATTAAATTCTAGTGCTGAAATTATGATTTCAAAAAGTTGTAAAGTAGTTTAAAGTGATAGAATAAAGTGTTAATTGAGAAAAATCAGCTCAATTGGGAGGCTAATTGAGAAGGGACGAAATTGTTATTTATTAAAAGCTTAGAGGAAAAATGGTAATAAACAGCTTGCACTAAAACAATATTGGACAGCAGCAGTGGACAAACTTTGAAAAATCACCATAAATTGTAGAAATCCAATTATAAGATGAAAAAAATATGAAATTAAAAATTATTGAGTCTAGTTTCTCATAGAAGAAATGATGCAAGCAATGTATTTGTAAATAATGAGATATAATAAATTTTGTGAGACAAGGTCAGAATGAATTCGGGTTCCCCTGTTCTGACTTTGAAAAATCATAAAAAATAGGATAAAAATAATTAGGAAATTAAACTTATATGCTTAGAATTTTGAATGAGTCTATTTTTAAGATGAATAAACGAGAACATTATTTGAATTCTGTATAAGGAGATAATTAATTTTTAGTGAAGAAGGGTCGGAACTGTCAGACAGCAGAACAGGGGTGACTTTAATGAATAAACTGTACTAATTGGCTAAACCAAAATTTCTGAAAATTTTATGGTAAGAAGATGTGTGAGTTTAGTTTCAGAAAAAATAACATATATTAATTTTGAGTTCTGTAGCTAAAGATATAAATAATTTAGTGACTATGATTCAAATGGACAGCTTTGAATATACATATAAGTAAGTAGTGAAATTATTGATAATGTTACTTATAAGCATATTATATAAATTTAAGGATATGGAATGGAGAGGAGGAGGAGGAAAATATGTATGAATATTCAACTAGCATGGCTAATTTGCATGTTTTAGGCTCAGGGACTAAATTGAATAAAAGTAAAACTTTATGGGTAATTTTGTAAAAATGTCAGAAATGACCAAATTGCATGAAATGGATTATTTTATTATTTAAATTACAAAATTTAATGCAATTATTAATTTAGTTCAAGATCGGGGAAAAACATGTTTTATGGATTAAATTTAAAAGTGTTGAAATTATGGAAAATTCTGATATTTTATAGAATTCATGGGCTGTTATCAATATGTATGAGAATAATAGCTGGAAATAAGGATTAAATTGCAAGAATTTTATTTTCCTGACCCTAAGGATGAAATCGTCATTAAATAAAAGTTTAGGGGCAAAATAGTAATTTTGCCTAGAGCATTAATTAAATACATTAGAATATGAAATGAATGAAAATGATGATGAAATTTATTTATAAGGATCCAGACGACTCAAATAAGAGACTTGATCGTGGAAAAGAAAAGATATCGGATTAATGAAATTATAAACACAAACAAGCAATGAGGTAAGTTTGTGTAACTTGAATTATATTCTTAAATGCATGAAATGTATGTTTTTGATATGAATATGATTTGAATGTTCATTATAGGAAAATTTATGAAGCATTGACATATTTGATGAAAGAGTAAGAAATCCCAGTTGAATGAAAGGAAAATTTGATGGATCTCTAAAAAGGAATTGACGGTAAAAAAGATCTAGCCCAGACGGGTGATCCTATTCTGATATAACCCTCCCGAAGAATATGTGAAATATGGATTTAGCTCAGACGAGTAATCCGAATTAGGGTCTAAATTTAGCCTGGATTGGTAATTCAGATCCAAGCTCATTAGAGTAATTGTCGTTGCAGGAGATTTAGCCTGGACTGGTAATCCCGACAATACTCTATGAGCTTATATTACAGGGGATTTAGCCTGGACTTGTAATCCTGCTGTAAGGATGAGGTTCACAGGAGTGTGCTTTCTAAAATGAAATGTGTAAGACCATGGTTGAAAGACACCATGGCAACATGATATAAAATGTGTAAGACAATGGTTGAAAGATACCATGGCAACATGATATAAATTGTGTAAGACCATGGTTGAAAGATACCATGGCAACGTGACATGAAAAGAATAAGACCATGGTTGAAAGATACCATGAAAAAATGACGGGAATGAATAAGACCATGGTTGAAAGATACCATGGCAATGTAACATGAAATGAACAAGACCATGGTTGAAAGATACCATAGCAACCTGACAGAAAATGAGTAAGACCATAGTTGAAAGACACTATGGCATCATGTCGAAGATAAATAAGACCATGGATGGGAGATGCTATGACATCAGTTGAACAATTGATATTCAGGTAATATGTATCAGATGATGAATGGTTATATGAAATGGTTCTGTGAAATGTTTACAAGAATTGGTCATATGGAAATATATGTACAAAATAGTTGAATGAAATAATTAAAAAGAGAGATAAATGAAATAAGTATAGGTACATGGAATTTAATTTATGTTAATTTTAATATGAACTATTACCGAAATAAATATACAAAAGATATATGGAAATTATGGTGCATGAAATATTGATATAACGAAATGAATGATATATGCTTATGAAGAAACACTAAGAGAATAATATGTCTCGTGACATGTACATATATGATTATCTTTGATATATTGATACAATGAAATTATATAAGTAAAGACAATTATTAAACTCAAGTGTGAAATGTCGAGAAAATAAGTATATCAATGTTGCATTTATATGAAATATGTACTAGTATACTAACAATGTTGCTGTTTGATGCTTATACAAGTGCCGAGCTATTGATTGAATGGTAATATATTTATTTATATGATGCATTGAATCGGTAAGTATTTAATTGAAAATTTTTAGGTGACCCGTAAATTCTAGTAATGCTCTGAAACCCTATTTTGACGATAAATACGGGTTAGGGGTGTTACAGCCGGATTAAGATTACGAGGCATTCATTAACTAAAAACACATTTCTGAACAACCTCACATTTGAATAAGTCATAATTACATGTATAAAGCATGAATTCAATTAATCAAATAACATGATTTTTAATTACCATATTAATGTACATATCATAATAAAAAGAGCATTTCAATAATATTTGAATATCTACAAGAAATCAAGTTATTATAACTTATTTTACACTATCACATTTTTAACACTTTATAATATTTACATAATACTTTATTCAATAGCATAAACATACAGTATTATCAACTTTACCAAATGGTCAAATAAATAAGTCATATATATATTCAACTATACATCAATAATGAATCTCAACCAAAATATATCAAATAACCATGTTTATTCACTTAAACCGACTTCATACATTCAACATCAAAATTTGTACTTGCAACAAGTTTCAAAACCACACTTAACCATTGTATTCATGCTAAATAATTGACAAAAACAAACTTGGAACATTTTTATATCTTAATACCTTGCATAGCCGAATCACATTATTAAAACCACATACACATCAAAACATTTTATCAAATGTAAATTATTTATACAAACATGTGCTGAAACACAAACTGTAGTATATTCAATCTAAAATTCTTGTATGTCATGTTAAAAACATATTAAAACATATTTATAATAAATTCGAATATAGCTTATCAACCTTAGATTCCAAATGACTTATAACATACTAACTAAATGCAGTAACCTAATGCACATATATTTTTATCTATGCATATGATAGCCAAACCAACCTCACATTCAACCAAAATCATTAATCATTTCCAAATCATATAACACCCATATCACACCATTCTTTCATAGTACATAACATTATAACCAAAACGTTTTCAAACCACAATCAAACATAATCACACTATCAAAACAAAACTCATTAAACATTATAACTAAACACACATAAAATGTAACACCCCTTACCCGAGACCGTCGTCGAAGTCGAGCACGAGGCGTTACCTGACTTAACTTATTAATTCGGGGCATAAAATTTACTTTTAAAATTAATTTATTTACATTCATTCAATATGTCCCTAAAAGGGCCCTTGAGGCCCTAAAACATGCAATTGAAATGGTTCGGGACCAAATCGGGAACATTAAAAATTTTCCAAATACTTAGACAAATCAAAACAATTTATTTCATTATTCCTTATAAAGCTGCCCACCTGTGTCATAGTCACTAAATAAATCATAACTAGAGTAAAAAAACACAAAATTTAAATTCGTGAATTTTCCCTAAAACTAGACTCATATATCTTCTTACTAACTTTTTCTAGAATTTTTGGTCTAGCCAATTAGTACAGTTTATTAGTTAGCGTTTCCCCTGTTGCACTGTTCAACTACTCTGACCTCTCCTCACTATGAATCAATTTTCTCCCTGTACAGAATTCAAATAATCATGCCGTTTGTTTCTCTTGAAATTAGATTTACAAAGGGATCTAGAAATATAAACTATAACTCCTAATTATTTTTGTAAAATTTTTAGTTAATTTATAAAGTTAAAACAAGGGATTCAAAAATTGCTCTGACCCTGTCTCACTAAAATTCAAATATCTCTTAATATACACTCTTTTGCTTACTCTATTTCTTTCATATGAAAATAGACTCAATAAGATTTAATTCTATATCTCACTTATCACCTAATTCCATTTTTACTATTCTTGGTGATTTTTCAAGATCACGCTCTACTCATTTGTTCAATATCTTGCTTTAATGCTAATTTCACTTTTTCATGATTTCTTTGTATTAACTACCAATTAGGCATACATAACACCGAAACATGTTCTTCATTAGCCATTTCAATAACTAATCATTATCAAATATTTACATACCATTCTTTAGCCATATCATAAGGACATACACACAAAATGGCTAAGTCCCTATACATGCCATAAACTAGAACGTTTGTAAACGAAGATACCCATTTGGTAACTTAATAGTCGATAGTGTGAAGTGATCTCCGACAACCTCCAACCCGAGCTTGCTTTTAAGTACTATGAAACATGGGAAAGTGAAAGACGTAAGCTTATAAAGCTTAGTAAGTTCACATGTAAAATAATAAGCATTAGCAATCAATTTAGCTTACTACTATTGTAACATCCCGAAATAGGGCCTAGACGGAATAGTGGTTTCGGGACCACAAATCTATCATAAAAATATTTATTTTATGATTATTATGAGGTCTAGAATATGATAATATGTATGTGCTAAGATTTCATGAAGAAATTCTTTGAGTAGGGTGTCCAATTGGAAATTAGGGACTAAATTGAATAAATTGCAAAACTTGGATTCTAGAAGCAATTTGTATGAAATTGCTTTAGATTATAAATTAGAAGGCCTTGGAAAGAAATTTTCTCAATTTCTATGTTTTTGGACAAAAATGGGCTTGCATGGATGACATTTTAAAGAAAAGGCTTAAGGGCATTTTGGTCATTTGGAATTTTAATGAAATAAAATGGAAAAAAGAAGGCAAAAATCAGCCACCTTCTCCTTCATTTAGCCAAAAATTAAGGAGTCTCCATAGCTATGGTTTTCAAGCTTTTCAAGCTCAATAGTAAGTGCTCCCAAGCCCCGTTTTTAATGTTCTTTGTATTTTTAAAATCCCGATCGCTTACTCTCTCCATTTCTACCCATATTTCACGCCAGGGTTCATGTTTAAAAATTTAACCATGCATGATTTACTTGTATTTTGATGGTTTATGGAGGGATATGAAATTTGAAGGTGTGTTAAACATCTTTTCTTAGGTGATTTTCATGAAAAACCCCCTAAAGGGACCTTTTTGCAAAAGTTGTTAAATATGTGGTAGAAATGCAAAAATAATGGAAAATGTAGGCTGAAATAAGAGGAAAAAGTGTTTAGCTAGGCTTGGGTAAGACAGGAATTGCATGTGTTTCATTATACGAGCCTAGGGACTAAATTGTAAAAATGTGAAAGGTTAGGGGCAAAATGGTCATTTGGACTGAGGGTTAAATTTAAGCTCATATAGTACAATGTGAGGTGTTAATGGTCTAATTTTATTGTTATAGACCCCGAGGAACAAATTCCAGAGTTCGACCGAGGAAAACGAAAGGTTTCGGAATAACCGAAACACAATATCGAAACAAGTACCAAGTAAGTTTCGGATAACTTAAAGTAAACTCATAATATGCATAATTGTATGATTTATGAATGCATCATTGACAATGATTTATTGGTAAATGTCTCGGTTGAGGTTAGAAAGGGAATTCATGGATAAACCATGATTAACATGAGGCTTGAGATTCTGTATGTGTTGTAGAGAGGATTTAGCCCGGACGGGTAATCCGGTGATCTCAAATATGAAAAGGATCTACCCCAGACGGGTGTTCCTTGAATGATCGAGCCTTCTAAAGAATATGTGTGCATTGTGGATTTAGCCCGGACGGGTAATCATATTAGGGTTTGGATTTAGCTTGGACTGGTAATTCAGATCTGAGCTCATTAAGGGTGTTTGTCGCTATAAGGGATTTAGCCTGGACTGCTAATCCCGACATCACCTTATGAGTTTATATTGCGGAAGATTTAGCCTGGACTGATAATCTCGCCTTAAGATGTGAGGTTAACGGGAGTGCATACTGAAATGATTATTCTTATGAATTGACGGTGACTGGATAATCCATCGAGATTTCCTAAAAACTCAACGGGACCAACACGAGATATATGTGCAAATGACATGTTGAATGATGAGCTCATCTAATATATGTATTACATGATGTTTTGTTAAATGACTAACTCATTGATTGAGTGCATGTGATAGGGAAACCATTTTCATATTTGTTGGTTTCATTATCTGATAAGGATGTATGCTAAATAGTCGGTAAGTTTACTTTCCAGTTATTCGATCTTACTAAGCATGTAAATGCTTACCCCTCTCATTTCTCTGTCTTACAGAGCTCGAGGACTCATAAAGATTGGAAAACGATTGGAGAATCAACACACTATCAACTAGCTCAGCTTTGGTATATAGATACTTATGTTTTGTTCAATGGCATGTATAAAGCTTTTAAGTATTTTGTTATATGTGTCATTTGGTTTGCCAAAATAAATGCATGTAAAGTTATACTTATCTTTTTTGTATATGGCCATGGAAATTGTCTTATTTTGAAGTAGGCTATGACCTACAAATCTATGCATGTTTATATTCACATATGATGGTTTGGTTATAATTGGCAATGAGTTATAAAAATGAGCCAACCTTAAATATGTTGAGTAGACATAAAAATCCTTAAATGCAAGATGAAAATTAACTTAGCATGTATGAAACCAATGACATGAGGTTCACATGCAATGAGGTTAATCAAAGTTTCATATTTATAAATGTATAATTTGGCCTAAACATGCACTATAGTAATCTATAATCGTAATTGGTTAGTAGAGGGTGACTTAAGGCTTGTAAAATAGCCTAATAAGGTCCACATGGCTAGACACACGGGCGTGTGTCTAGGCAATGTGTGACACACGGCTTACCCTCATAGGTGTGTGGTATGGTCAAGCGTCCCTTGCACCTAAATTTTTAAGTCAGTATAGAACATGGGCTAAGCACACGGGCCTGTGCCTTGGCCGTGTGTTTTTAGCAGAATGTTGAGGTTGAAGTCAGTGTTGCACACAGGCGGAGGGCATAGGCATGTCCCAAGCCACACGAGCGTGTGTGACCACATGGCCCCATCACACGGGCGTGTCACACTTCAAAGGAAGGAAAAATTTTTAAAGTGCCCAAAGTTTATCGGATGTTTTCGGTTGTGTTCCATATTGCCCCTAGGTGTTTTAGGCCTCGAAGGCCTGAATAAGGGACGAGAGGTACATGTTTGAAAGGTTTTAAAATTTGGGTGAAATTTGGTGACCGGATTTAGGAAGTTTGTAAAGGTGAATTACAGATAATGCCTCAAACCTTATTTCGGCGTCGGATACGGGTGATGGGTGTTACAACTATGCAGTCATAATTTGCTTAAATAATGTTTAGTTCTTACTTTCCCATCTTACTCATCGGTAACCTTACCAAAGGCTCAGAATACAAAAGGCACCTTACTTAATAGCTTGCTTACATACCTGCAACATCTCACTTAACACATGAGTACTCTTTCATAATATAGGCATATTGCCAATCATGTCATAAAGTGTCACAAGCATAACTGAAAACTTATCACTTACTTAATACTTGATAATCTCAATTACTTACAATCTCAATATTAAATAAGCCTTAAATGCATACATGTACTCTTTTTCATGTTCTCACCTTGTCGTTTCTTTGACTTACTCTTTGGATTACTCAAGAACCTTTTTCTTTTTGAACTTACCATTGCCATGTCTTGACATGGTCTTACGTGGTATCCTTGCCTTATGAACTCACCAATGCCATGCCTTGGCATGGTCTTACATGGACCTTTCCATTTCTTTACATGGTCTTACATGATTTTCTTGCCTTATAGAACTTATCAATGCCCTACCTTGGCATGGTCTTACATGATATCCTTATTTTACCAAATGTCATGTTCCAAACATGGTCTTACATGGTATCCTTGTCTTACCAAATGCCATGTTCCAAACATGGTCTTACATGGTATCCTTATCTTAGTGCGAATGCCACATCTTGACGTGGTCTTACATGGAGTCCTTAATCAACGCCGATGCCATGTCTTGACATGGTCTTACACGGGATCCTTGCCTTACCAATGCCATGTCTTGACATGGTCTTACATGGTATCCTTAACCGTCAATTCCTCCTTAAATGCCATGTTATGAACATTGACTTTTCTGTCAATTCTTCCTTAATTGCCATGGTACAACCATGGACTTTGAGATATCAATGCCTTGTCAAGTCATAGCTAAAACATACTTGCTCAAATTCTCAAGGTTAGTTGCATAACTCAATAATAATAATACTAATAACAATAATTGCATAATAATAAAATGCTACTCAACTTACATATTTACATTCTCAATATCATCATATCATCAACTTAAGTTATTCTCATCAAACTATGCTAGTCAATACTTTCTTGTTATCATACAAAGCCATAATACAAAATATGGTCTTACATATAAATTATACAAGTTCTCTTTCCAATATCGAATTATTATCGAACATTAATCATTATATTTGAAACTCAATACTAAATTATTTATGGCCAAAATATCAATTTATCATTCAAATATGCATAATTTAATGCTTATTAAACATATGAACTTACCTCGATACCAAAACGACCATTTTACCAACTTTCTCAATTTTCAGTTTTTCTCCCGTTCTAGGTCCATATCTCACTTTTTAGGATCTAAAACATCATATTTCACTTATTTAATTAATGTACTATTCAAAACATTCCCTAACTCAAACTTTGGAAAAAATAAAATTTTACCCCTAAACCTTTGTAGAATTATGATATTGCCCTTAGGCTCAGAAATTAAAATTTATCCATTTTTCTTATGTTTTATGACACTCTGAACATTTTTCCCTTCTTTGGCAACATCAAATTTCCACTCTATCATGTACTTATGAACATTCGGTATTTTTACCGATTATGTCATTTTACTCGTTTTCACTTAAAATCGCTTAGCAAAAGTTGTTTAACATAATTTAAAGCTTCATATTCTACCATAAAACATCAAAATAAACACATTTAACCTATGGGTATTTTTCCAAATATGAACCCTAGCATGAATTATTGCTAGAATAAGCTAAATCAAGTTACCGGGACTCTAAAAACGTAAAGAACATTAAAAACGAGGCTAGAACGGACTTACTATTGAGCTTGGAAAGCTTGGAAAGCTTGAAAACCATAAACATGGCTTCCCCCATGCTATATTCGGCCTCCATGAAGAAGATGGACCAATTTTGGCTTTATTTTCCCTTTTTAATTCTTTTAATTACTAAATGACCAAAATGCCCTTAAAGGCTTTTCTTTCACATTTGTCCTATTCTTGCCCACTTTTGTCCAAACTTAAATATAATGGTCTAATTACTAAATAAAGACCTCCACTTTTAGAACCCATTTCAATTAAATCCCCTTTATTATCTAGAACACACATTTTGCTAATTTTACAATTTAGTCATAATTATCAAATCAGGCACTTATACATAAAATTTCTTCACGAAATTTTCACCCAATTATTCAATCAATGAATAAACCTTAAAACTTAATCGGAATAAAATTTATTGACCTCAGATTCATGGTTTCGCAACCACTATTCCATTTAGGCCCTATTTCGGGAGGTTACATAAAACCAAGACTAAACATAATTAACAAGTCATTTTCGCATGGCTTTATATACATAGCCAAATTTAACATTTAAGAACTATGTTCCAGCCTATACATGCCATAGTTCAAGTTCAACTATATAAATAAAGAAACAGTGGATAGTGTGATGAACTTTGCTGACGATCCCCGAGCTCGTAACTTGATCCAAAATCTATAGAACAGAAAAACACATATACACAGAGTAAGCTAACTTAGCTTAGTAAGTTATAAGCAATTTAAACAAATTAATGATCTTGATAGATCAATAAAATAAAATAAAATCAAACATATATTTATAATCAAAATATACCATGGCCGAATATACACATATATCAATTATCATTATATTCTCCAACTTCAAAGTCATAATTTCATATATAATCGATTACACATATGAATTCATATATACATACTCATAAATCGAGCTTTTAAATTACATATTTAAACCTATCACAAGACCGAATACACTACCCATAATTATATACATTTTCAATAGCATCACATAACATTTTTATCACATAACTTTCTATCTTCATTTCAAATAAGTAAACCACATTCACATATCTGATCACTTTAGCTCATTTAACACCTTTGATTATTTTTACCATTGCTCACATAAAATTTTCTAGGCATAAAACCTAGCCTGCTAGGCAATAGGCCTGACAAAATACACCGGTATAAAGCCTGCTAGGCAATAAAGCCCGATATAATACACCGACATAAAACCTGCTAGGCAATAAAGCCCGATATAATACACTGGCATAAACCCTGCTAGGCAATAAAGCCCTATATAATACATCAGCATAAAGCCTGCTAGGTAATAAAGCCCGATATAATACACCAGCATAAAGCCTGCTAGGAAATAAAGCCCTATATAATGCACCGGCATAAAGCCTGTTAGGCAATAAAGCCCGATATAATACACCAGCATAAAGCCTGCTAGGCAATAAAGCCCAAATATCACTGATACAAAGTCGATCTGACACATAATTCATATTTCAGAAATCCTAATCATTCCTTAGGGTTCATACGAAGCTTTTCGTACATCATATCTCAATTAAATTGAACTTATTCCCTAATCTCATAAACATTTATACATTCGGCTATAACTAATAGAAATTCACAGAATTAAATTCAGCATATAAAGATCATATACATTCAAATTTAACGATGTTTATTGCTTATAGACTTACCTCGGATATCGACAAACAATGTAAATCGACTATTCAACTAGTTTTGCTTTCCCTCAATCTAAGTCCGATTTCTTTTGTTCTTGATCTTGAATTTGAATCAACAATGGCCGAATACCTAGCTTCTTATTCTTTTCTTTCTTCTTTTATTTTCAGCAAGAAAACATTAATATAAAAGCTTATTTTAAATTTTATGTTTTATTATAAGCTTATTATTACATAATTTACCTTTATACCCTTAGTTTAATTATTTATAATTCACTTACTAATGACCAAATATGTCCATGCAAATTTTCAAATGTATATTTGCATTATAAACACTCCATATTGAAAGAAGAAATTTTACGCTTCAACAATTAGTATGCCAATTTTGCATTTTACGCGATTAAGTTTGTTTATTTAATCGAACACTCAAACGACAAAATTGAATCACGAAAATTTCACGAATATAAATTCACACAAAATAAACACAGTCAATAATTTTTAAATATTTTTTGACTCGGATTCATGGTCTCGAAACCACCATTCTGATTAGGGTCTAAATCAGACTGTTACAACTCTCCCCCCTTAGGGATTTTCGTCCTCGAAAATCTTACCGGTGAATAGGTTTTGATAGCGTTCTCTCATTACATCTTCTGTCTCCCACGTTGCTTCCTCAACTCCGTGTTTATGCCACAATACTTTAACCAACGAAATTTTCTTATTTCACAACTCTTTAATTTCACAAGCTAGAATGCGAATCGGTTCTTTTTCGTACGTCATATCGGGCTTAATCTCAATTTCAGACTGACTAATTACATGTGAGGGGTCAGATCTGTATCGTCGAAGCATCGAAATGTAAAATACATTATGAATCATTCCTACCTCAGGTGGCAACAATAGTCTGTACGTAATCGGCCCAATACACTCAGTAATCTCATACGGCCCAATAAATCTCAGACTCAATTTGCCTTTATGTCCAAATCTAAGTATTTTCTTCCACGGCGAGACTTTCAAAAACACTTTGTCTCCGATCTAAAACTCTATATCTTTATGTTTTAAGTCAGCATACGACTTCTAACTATCTGATGCTACTTTCAAATTTTCGAAGATCACTTTTACTTTCTATTCTATTTCTTTAATCAAATCAACCCCGAGTATCCTGTTTTCGCTGAGCTGAGTCCAATATAAAGGTGTACGACATTTACGACCGTACAAAGCCTTGTAAGGTGCCATTTTGATACTCGATTAAAAGCTATTATTGTACGCAAATTCAATTAGAGGTAGGTATTGTTCCCACGTACCTTCAAACTCGAGAATTCAATATCTCAACATATCCTCAAGTATTTGAATAATTCGTTCGGACTGACCATCTATTTGCGGATGGAAAGCAATGTTGAAATATAATTTTGTACCCAGTGCATCTTACAGTTTCTTCCAAAATCGCGATGTAAACCTCGGATCTTTATACAAAACGATAGAAATAGGTACCCCGTGCAATCTCATGATCTGAGAAACATATAACTCCACAAGTTTATCGAGCGAATAATCTGTACGAACCAGAGCAAAGTGAGCCGATTTAGTCAAGATATTCACAATAACCCAGACTGTATCTTTCTTGCTCGGTGTCATCGGTAAGCTGGATACAAAATCCATCGTGACTCTGACCCATTTCAATTCAAGTATCATGATCGGCTGAAGCAATCTAGAAGGTACCTGATGCGCAGCTTTTACTTGTTGACAAACTAAACATTTCGATACAAAGTCAGAAATGTCTCGTTTCATACCTTGCCACCAATAGTGCTATTTCATATCATTATACATCTTCGTACTACCCGGGTGAACAGATAACCGACTACTATGAGATTCATTCAAAATCATCTGAATCAAATCTGTATTTATCGAAACGCATATTCGGTTTCTGAACCGCAAACATCCCTCAGCATCCACTTGAAATTTTGAATCAATGTTCGAATCATACTGAGCTCGCTTTACTATCAAATCATTATCGACCTTCTTAGCTTTACAAATCTGCCGAATAAATCATGGTTTTGCTTTTAACTCGGCTATTATCGCACCATCATCTGACATAACCATATGTGCATTCATTGCACGCAAAGCAAACAGGAATTTTTGACTTAGAGCATCAGCAACAACATTATCCTTTCCTAGATGATAGCCAATCAAAAGCTCATAATCTTTTAGCAACTCTAACCATCGACGCTGTCTCAAATTTAGATCTTTCTGAGTCATCAAATACTTCAAACTTTTGTGATCAGAATAAACATGACATTTTTCACCGAATAGATAGTGGCACCAAAATTTCAAGGCAAACACAATAGCTGTCAGTTCTAGATCGTACGTCGGATAGTTCTTTTCATGCGGCTTTAACTGTCTCGAGGCATAAGCTATAACTTTGCCTTCTTGCATCAAAGCATAGCCCAAACCATTTAAAGATGCATCACTGTAAATAACAAATTCTTTACCTGATTCTGGCTGAACTAGCACTGGAGCTTCTACCAAAATGGCTTTCAACTGATCAAAACTTTTCTGGCACTTTTCTGACCATTCGAACTTAACATCTTTTTGTAATAGCTTTATCTTTGGGGTTGCAACCATAGAGAAACCTTTCACAAACCGTCTATAGTAACCAGCAAGTCCCAGAAAACTTTGAACTTCAGAAACATTTCTCAGAGGTTTTCAATTAAGTATAGCTGAAATTTTGCTCGGATCCACCTGAATACCTGATGCTGGAACAACATGACCCAGAAAACTGACTTCACTTGACCAAAACTCACATTTACTAAACTTTGCATACAACTGTTTTCTCTCAAAGTCTATGACACAAGTCTCAAATGCTCGGTATGTTTAGTTTCATCACGGGAGTAGATCAATATATCATCAATGAACACAACTACAAACTGATCCAAATACTATCTAAATATTCAATTCATTAGATCCATGAAAATAGCAGGTGCATTAGTAAGTCCAAAAGGCATAACCAGAAACTCATAATGTTTGTACCTCGTTCAGAAGGCAGTCTTTAGCACATCAGAGTCTTTAACTCATAGCTGGTGGTAGCCAGATCTCAAATCTATCTTCAAAAACACTATAGCCCCTTTCAGTTGATCAAACAAATCATCAATCCTTGGTAACGGATGCTTATTCTTTATTGTCACCTTATTGAGCTGTCTATAATCGATGCACATTCTCATAGTTCCGTCTTTCTTTTTCACAGATAAAACTAGTGCACCCCAAGGAGAGAAACTCGGTCGCACGAAACATCTATCTGTCAACTCTTGCAACTGAGCTTTCAATTCTTTTAATTCAATAGGTGCTATTTTGTACGGAGCTATCGATATTGGGGTAGTCCCCGGTACTAATTCAATACCAAACTTAAGTTTTCAAATAGGTGGTAAACCCGGTAATTCTTCAGGAAACACATCCGAATACTCACATACAACTGGTACTGATTCAATGTTTCTTTCGGCTACTTTACTGTAAAGCACATAAGCAAAATAAGCTTCACAACCTTTCCTCATATATTTCTAAGCTAGCATCAAAGAAATCACTACTGGTAAACAATTCAAATCACTAGATTCAATCCGAATAACCGCATCATTCTAGCACTGTAAATCAATAGTCTTTCTCTTACAATTTACAATAGCATCATGCAAAGTCAACCAATCCATACCCAAAATTATGTCAAACTCATCAAATGGTAACAACATCAGATCAGCCAGAAAGCACGAATCTCGAATCATCGGGGGTAATTCTTACATACTTTATCAACCATAACACACCGGCTCAAGGGGTTCGATACTCTAATCACAAACTCAGTAGACTCAACAGGCAAAGTCTTACTGAATACTAAAGTCTCACACACATAAGAATGAGTCGAACCAGGATCAATCAATGCAATTACACTAGTATCATAGAGAGTGAATGTACCAGTAATAATATCTAGAGATGAAGCCTCCTCGAGTGTACGAATAGCATAGGCCCTGGCAGGTGCACGAGCCTCAAATCGAACTGCTGTATCTTTCGTCCCTCTCTAACTGCCACTCACATTACCCGAATGCCTAGGTGGTGTGCCCCGCACTGACATATTATTTGGTCTCACATTCTTAACAGTGTTTTGCTCGGCTAACATTGGGCAATCTCAGATAAAATGATCCATTGATTCACATTTAAAACAAGACTGATCATGCAATCTACAATTTTTGGAATGCCATTTACTACAATGCTTACACTTGAGTCTATTCTGCCGAACATTGCCAACACTAGCAATCGAAGTGGCTCGTGAACTCATAGGAGGTCAGTATTGATCTCATCTAGAAAAGTCTAAAGTATCCTTAGATTGACTAAAATCATCTCTGAACTTCTTCGATGCTGAGTGAAAAGTCTTACCCGATTATCTTTTATGGAAATCTCTAGCTTCAAAATCAGCTTTTCTTTTCTCTTTCCCAAGCTCTTTGGCTTTGCAAGCTTGCTCAACAAGTACCACGAACTCTTTGATTTCAAGTATGCCAACTAGAAATTTAATGTCTTCATTCAAACCGTCTTCGAATCTTTTACACATGATAGCTTTGATTGAAACACACTCACGGGCATATCGACTGAGTCTCACAAATTTTTGTTCATATTTTGTCACAGCCATACGACCCTGTTTTAATTCGAGAAATTCCTTACGCTTCTAACCAATAAATCTTTGGCTAATATATTTCTTACAGAACTCAGTCTAAAAGAATTCTCAAGTCACTCGCTCTTTCGGAACCACCGATACTAGTGTATTCCACCAGTGAGTGATATACGGTGTCTCGTAGCAAGGATATGGCACATTTTAAGCACTCATCCGGGGTACAAGATAACTCATCAAGCACACAGATAGTATTATCAAACCAGAATTCAGCTCGCTCAGCATCATCATCATTAGTAGCTCTAAATTCTTCAGCCCCGTGTTTTCTGATTTTATCAACAGGTGACTTAGGCAATTTCAACAGATCACTCACTTGAGGTATAGCAGGTATCGAAGATGGATTAGTCAGGGGTGGAGGTTGTTGTGCAACCGAATTAGTCTGGATATATTGAGTAAACTAGTCATTCCTCATTTGGTAAAAGGCTTGCTTAGCTTCTCCCTCTTGGTTACTCGAGGTTAGTCGAGAATCAATTAGCGCTGTCTCTTGCGCGGGAGTAGGCGCTACACTCTCGACATCATCAGCTACACCTCTATCGAGATCCATTTACTATATGAAAGCACATTTTCAAATGTCAGAAGTCATCACACTATCGTAGTATATAATATGGCATGTATAGCTAGACTCACACGTGCTACGTTAGTCTTACAACCGACTAAACCGTAGCTCTGATACCAATAAATGAAACACCTCTAACTCATATCCGTCATCAGATTAAGGTTACGAGGCATTAATTAACTAAAAACACATTTCTGAACAACCTCACATTTGTATAAGTCATAATTACATGTATAAAGCATAAATTCAATTAAACAAATAACATGATTTTTAATTATCAAATTAATGTACATATCATAATAAAAAGAGCATTTCAATAATATTCGAATATCTAGAAGAAATCAAGTATTATAACTTATTTTACATTATCACATTTTTAACACTTTATAATATTTACATAATACTTTATTTAATAGCATAAACATACAATATTATCAACTTTACCAAATGGTCAAATAAATAAGTCATATATATATTCAACTATACATCAATAATGAACCTCAACCAATATATATCAAATAACCATGTTTATTCACTTAAACCGACTTCATACATTCAACATCAAAATTTATATACTTACAACAAGTTTCAAAGCCACACTTAACCATTGTATTCACGCTAAATAATTGACCAAAACAAACTTGGAACATTTTTATATCTTAATACCTTGCATAGCCGAATCACATTATTAAAACCACATACACATCAAAACATTTTATCAAATGTAAATTATTTATACAAACATGTGCTGAAACACAAACTGTGGTATATTCAATCAGAAATTCTTGTATATCATGTTAAAAACATATTAAAACATATTTATAATAAATTCAGATATAGCTTATCAACCTTAGATTCTAGATGACTTATAACATACTACCTAAATGCAGTAACCTAATGCACATATATTTTTATCTATGCATATGATAGCCAAACCAACCTCACATTCAACCAAAATCATTAATCATTTCCAAATCATATAACACCCATATCACACACCATTCTTTCATAGTACATAACAGTATAACCAAAATGTTTTCAAACCACAATCAAACATAATCACACTATCAAAACCAAACTCATTAAACATTATAACTAAACACACATAAAACCAAGACTAAATATAATTAACAAGCCATTTTCGCATGGCTTTATATACATAGCCAAATTTAACATTTAAGAAATATGTTCCAGCCTATACATGCCATAGTTCAAGTTCAACTATATAAATACCGAAATAGTGGATAGTGTGATGAACGTTGCTGATGATCCCTGAGCTCATAACTTGATCCAAAATCTATAGAACAGAAACACACATATACACAGAGTAAGCTAACTTAGCTTAGTAAGTTATAAGCAATTTAAACAAATTAATGATCTTGATAGATCAATAAAATAAAATAAAATAAAACATATATTTATACTTAAAATACACCATGGCCGAATATACACATATATCAATTATCATTATATTCTCCAACTTCAAAGTCATAATTTCATATATAATCGATTATACATATGCATTCATATATACATACTCATAAATCGAGCTTTTTAAATTACATACTTAAACCATCACAAGACTAAATACACTACCCATAATTATATACATTTTCAATAGAATCACATAACATTTTTATCACATAACTTTCTATCTTCATTTCAAATAAGTAAACCACATTCACATACTTGATCACTTTAGCTCATTTAATACCTTTGGTTATTTTTACCATTGCTCACTTAAAATTTGCTAGGCATAAAGCCTAGTATAATACACCAGCACAGAACCTGCTAGGCAATAGGCCTGACATAATACACCGGCATAAAGCCTGCTAGGCAATAAAGCCCGATATAATAAACCAGCATAAAGCCTTCTAGGCAATAAAGCCCGATATAATACATCGGCATAAAGTCTGCTAGGCAATAAAACCCGATATAATACACCGGTATAAAGCCTACTAGGCAATAAAGCCCGATATAATACACCAGCATAAAGCCTGCTAGGCAATAAAGCCCAAATATCTCTGATACAAAGTCGATCTTACACATAATTCATATTTCAGAAATCCTAATCATTCCTTAGGGTTCATACGAAGCTTTTCGTACATTATATCTCAATTAAATTGAACTTTTTCCCTAATCTCATAAACATTTATACATTCGGCTATAACTAATAGAAATTCACACAATTAAATTCAGCATATAAAGATCATATACATTCAAATTTAACGATGTTTATTGCTTATAGACTTACCTCGGATATCGACGAACAATGTAAATCGACTATTCGACTAGTTTTGCTTTTCCTCGATCTAAGTCCGATTTCTTTTGTTCTTGATCTTGAATTTGAATCAACAATGGCCGAATACCTAGCTTCTTATTCTTTTCTTTCTTTTTTTATTTTCGGCAAGAACACATTAATATAAAAGCTTATTTTAAATTTTATGTTTTATTATAAGCTTATTATTACATAATTTCCCTTTATACCCTTAGTTTAATTATTTATAATTCACTTACTAATGACCGAATATGTCCATGCAAAGTTTCAAAGGTATATTTGCATTATAAACACTCCATATTGAAAGAACAAAGCAATTATACACTTTAACAATTAGTATACCAATTTTACATTTTACGCGATTACGTCTATTTATTTAATCGGACACTCAAAGGACAAAATTAAAGCACGAAAATTTCACGAATATAAATTCACACAAAATAAACACAGTAAACGATTTTTAAATATTTTTCTGACTTAGATTCGTGGTCTTAAAACCACCGTTCCGTTTAGGGTCTAAATCAGACTGTTACTTTAATCATCATATTAATTAACGCATTTCATAATTCATATTTTGGCAAAATGATAATTTGGCCATAGACAAAATTACTATTTTACCCTTAGGCTCGTAAACCGATTTTTATCAATTTTTTTACTAACCAAGCCTAGCTGAATTCTCTTTATACTAGAAGTAGCTCAAAATTCCAATTATTACTCATACTTATCACTCATCTTGTCATCTTTACAAAAAGGTCCATTTTAGGTGTTTTCAAGAAAATACTTTCACAAAAGTTGTTTATTTAACAACGAAGATTCATTTTATTCCATAATAATTCAGCAAAAAATATGAATACTCTCATGGAAAAACCCTATACTTTCAACCATTTTGCAAAATAGTCCCCCCATTAGCTAGATTATGCTACAAGGGTCCCAAAAGTACAAAAATTATCAAGAAAGGCCATCAAAATCACTTACTTGTAAGGGTAAAGAGTGGCTGAAATTTTGAAGATCCAAAACCCTTATTTTTGCTGGTATTTTCGGTAGAGAGGAGGAAGATGAGAGTTGATATCTTTTTCTCCTTATATTATTTTATTTCTAGTCAAACTAGTCACTAACATTTCACCTAACTTTGACCTTACAATATTTTTGTCTCCTTGATCAACCACTAACATATTTATGGTCTATTTACTCAATAAAGACCCCTAATTTAATGTTCTATAGCTATTTGACACCTTTAGCTAGTAGAATAAAACTTTCGTACTTTATGCGATTTAGTCCTTTTTCGCAATTAAGCATGCAATCGCTAAAATTATTTCACCAAAATTTTCATGCACTCATATAATCATGCTACAACACATAAAATAATATTAAAAATAATTTCTTCAACCTTGAGTTAGGGGTTCTAAGCCACTGTTCTGACTAGGCCTTAAATCGGGCTGTTACAATTCATCCCTTCAGGGATTTTCGTCCCCGAAAATCTTACCGTTAAAAAGGTTTGGGTATTGGTATCTCATAGTCTCCTCGAGTTTCGATGTGGCCTCTTCAACCCCATGTTGATGCCACAGTACTTTCACAAGTGCAATATTTTTATTTCTAAATTGCTTGACCTCTAAAGGCTAAGATCTTAACCGGCTCTTCGCCATAAGTCATGTCTGATCGAATCTCAACCTCTGTTGGCGAAAGAATGTGCGAAGGGTCAGAATAGTAACGGTGTAACATCTACACATGGAAAATATTTTGGATCTTCTCTAACTCGGATGGCAAGGCTAGTCGATAAGCTACCATTTCAATTCTCTCTGTCACCTTATAAGGTCCAATAAAACGTGGACTTAATTTTCCTTTCTTACCAAATTTGAGGACTTTCTTCCACTAGGATACTTTCAAAAACACCTTATCACCAACTTGAAGCTCAATTTCCTTTCGTTTCAAATCCACGTAGGATTTTTATCTATCCGAAGCGGCGTTCAAACAATCACAAATTACCTTAACTTTGTTTTCGGTCTCTTTGACTAAATCGACCCCGTGAATCTGATTTTCTCTGAGTTCAGTCGAAAACAACAGCGTTCGGCACTTATGCCCGTATAAAGCCGCATAAGGTGCCATTTTCAAACTCAACTGATAGCTATTGTTGTAGGCAAACTCTACCAGCGGTAAATACTTTTCCCAACTACCTTGGAATTCAAGAACACAACACTGCAACATGTCCTCAAGAATCTGAATTAATCTCTTCGACTGGTTGTCAGTTTGTTGATGGAAAGCTGTGCTAAAATTCAACTTTGTCCCCAAAGCTTCTTGTATCTTTTTCCAAAACTGTGAAGAAAACCTCGAATCCCTATCCGAAAGAATTGAAAAGGGCACTCTGTAACACCCCTAACCCGTAACCGTCACTGGAATGGGTTACGAGGCATTTCTGAACAAAAAACACAGTTCCAATCATTCTCATATTAACACAAGTCATATTCATCTTTATTAAACATATATGTAAATAAATATTAAACGTACAATATAAATCATATTGCATATACGAATTACATATTCATCATTATAATGATAAACAAATACCTAAATACAAATTAAACATTTCACTAATAATTCTATACATTAATAATGAAGCATATCCGATTTAATTCACATAACATACTTCCATCTGTTATTATAAAGTGTCAAGACTGAATTTGAACTTAAAAAAATATCATTTAATATGCAAGCTAAACGATATGTATAACTATTATATATTCAAATCAAACATATCAAATTCAATATGCTAACTTCATAACAAATTACAAATACATATTCAATTCATTAACACACCTATTCAACTAACAAAAATAACCGTAAGGTCATACTAATTACACCACTCAATCTTAAGTTAGAAATTTACCAATACAAAACTCACAATTCATATGGTCATTTATAACATTTCATTAACCGAATATAACCATGTTATGTTTAAGGTTTCATTTCCTTCACTTAACCATATCACTTCGCATGCATATATCTTATCAAGAAAATGAATTGATATATACACATATCAACCTTATTGTAAGCGCATACATATATATGTAAATATATATGCTCAAATAACAAAGCATAACTAAATAAATTAGCACATTTCTTTTACTAAGAACCCACTCTCAAATATATGTCTAAATTATAATATGTCAAACTTACCATAACAATAAATCATGAATTATACATATCATTATATTTATCATATTCCCGAGACACATAAACAAACTTCACAAACCTCATATACGTTAAATACATTCGCAATATAAGTTCAACCAAGTCCAAAAACTTATATATACAACCATTAGCATTAAATTCAACCAAAATTTCACATAAATACTAATATAAAATACCAAAATAATAATCATATATGTTCTAAATCTCATGTCACCTTTATTTAGATATACTTATTAACTTATTTTAAAAAATTACTAACACATACAAAAGTATAATTTAATCATCTTAACCAAAGGTAGCAAACAACCATATTTCATTCGGTTATATATATATCATAGTCTATTCATTCATGCCATATCTGAAATCATCATCTAAACTCAATGTACAAACACATATCACAATTTCTAATCATCCATGGTATATAGCATTATAACCAAAATGAACTTAAACCATAGTTAAACTAAATCAAACTCAAGCATAGAAGTTTTAGCCATTTTCGCATGGCTTAAATTATACAAAACTAAAATTCAACATTTCAACTATAATCTAGCCTATACATGCCATAGGTTCGAACATTCAACTTATAAAATACCGAAGGCAGTCGATAGTGTGATAAGCTTCTCTGATGATTCCCAAGCTCGTAAATGGAATCCAAAATCTATAAAATAGAGGTAAACATGAATACACACAGAGTAAGCTTTCATAGCTTAGTAAGTCATAAGCAAATAAATAACTTAATGTTTCTAACAACTTAACTTAACCAAAATAAATTATGCTAACTTAATCACATTTATTTTCAAGATCACGATTTCATATATAACATATATTTTCACATACAAATTTACCTTAACCGAACATATACATATATCTACTATCAAGGTAATATTAAATTTCAAAACCTTAATACCACTAAATAGCCGAATATACATAAACCCACATACATATATGTATATATCCATGATCGATTACATAAATGTTTACATGATATAATCTAAAAGGCTGAATACATTTTCAATATGCACATAAAATTTCCATTTACATTACACATGATTCATAACACATATCACGTAACTTACTTACCTTATTTCAAATAAGTAATAAGCTATCACATACCTTATTACTTTATCTCGGTTTATTCATTCCATCATAACTTTCATTACCCGTTGAACCACTTGGAATTGGATAGGACACTCGGATAATCACATATATCATACAATGCCAACGTCCCAGACGTGGTCTTACATGTAATCACATATCGATGCCACTATCCCAGACAGGGTCTTACTCGCACTCATATATCGGAGTCACATATCGATGCCAACGTATATAACGTGGTCTTACTCGTACACATATATTGATGCCATGGTCTTACTCACACATCACATATCGAAATCCTAAGTCATGACATATGTATCCTAGCTGTTCCTAAGGTTCATACAGAGCTTTCGGATGTCGTAACTCGGTTAGAACAATTTCATAAACATTTCTACCAAGCTTATTTACATTCGGCCATTACATATATATATTTACATAATCCAATTAAGCATATACAGTTCACATTTAATTAAAATTAAGTACGTCTATTTGCTTATAAACTTACCTCGGACGTTACAAAATGGAATCGGGCAGCTAGTCCACGACTTTCATTTTTCCCCGATCCAAATCCGATTTCTTTGGTTCTTGATCTAAACATATTCAAATTAAGCTCATTCAAACATATTTTCATTCAATTTAGTCCAAAAACACATAAATGGGCAAATTACCATTTTACCCCTATCATTTACAATTTTTACAATTTAGTCCCTACTGCACAAAACACAAAATACACAAAATTTTAAGGTACCCATACTTAGCCGAATCTTACCCATTACTAAAAAATTCCAAATATTTCATTTATTTCACATTTTAGTCCCTCAAATTATCATTTTTGCAATTACTCAAAATCACCAAAAACTCCAATACAAAATATGTTAATCTAAAATATATCTTTTATTTTTTATCATCAAACAACAAAAATCACAGGCTCTCAACAATGGCACAACTCAAAATATTCATGAAAATAAAAAATTCAAGCATGGGTTTTGTAGTACTCGAAGCAACGATCTCAAAAACGTAGAAATTATAAAAAACCGAGTAAAAATGAACCTTGAACCATGCTTGTGAGGTGGCCGAACCTTTGAAACTCTGTTCTTTTTTTTTTCTATTTTGCTATTCGGTCATGAAAGAAAATATAAACTATGGCTTTTTAATTATATGATTATATTATATACATATTATTACTTAATTTACTTATTTAACCTTGTTTAAAAACATTCATATTTCACCTTCCTATGCCCCGAATGTGTCCATGCAACATCCAAAGGTATAATTCCATTATAAATGCCTCCAATAATAAAGAAAAAAACATTTTGGTCCTCACACATTAAACTATCAAAATTTCAATTTACGCGATTAAGTCCTTTTATTTAATAGGATACCTAAACGACAAAATTAAATCACGAAAATTTCACAGATATAAATTCACACAAAAGAAACACAGAAAATAATTTTTAAATATTTTTCTGACTCAAATTCATGGTCTCGAAACCACCGTTCCGATTAAGGTCTAAATCGGGTTGTTACCACTCGCCCCCCTTAGGGATTTTCGTCCCCTAAAATCTTACTAGTGAATAGGTTCGGTTAACGTTCTCTTATTGCATCCTCTGGCTCCAAGATTGCTTCCTCAACTCCATGTTTATGGGATAGTATTTTAACTAATGAAATTTTCTTATTTCGTAACTCTTCAATCTCATAAGACAAAATACGAATCGATTCTTCCTCGTACGTCATATCGGGCTTAATCTCAATCTTAGACGAACTAATCACATGCGAAGGATCAGATTGATATCTATGAAGCATCGAGACATGGAATACATTGTGGATCTTTTCTAACTCAGGTGGCGACAACAATCTGTAAGCAACTGGCCCAGTACACTCTATAACCTCATACGGCCCAATAAATCTAGGACTCAATTTGCCTTTACGACTAAATCTAAGTATTTTCTTCTACAGTGAGACTTTCAAGAAAACTTTATCCCCGATTTGAAACTCTATATCTTTACGTTTCAAGTCCGCATATGATTTTTGACTATCTGACGCCGCTTTTAGACTTTCACGAATCACTTTCACTTTATGCTCAGTTTCTCTGATCAAGTCAAACCCATATATCTTATTTTCACTTAGCTCAGTCCAGTATAATGATGTACGACATTTACAACCGTACAAAGCCTCATAAGGTGCCATTTTGATACTCAATTGAATGTTGTTACTATATGCAGATTCAATCAGAGGTAGATATCATTCCCACGTACCTTTAAACTCGAGAATGCAACATCTCAGCATATCCTCAAATATCTGAATGATTCGCTCGGACTGGCCATTTGTTTGCGGATGGAAAGCAGTATTGAAATGTAATTTCGTACCTAGTGCATCTTGCTGTTTCTTCCAAAACCGCGATGTAAACCTCAGATCTCTATCCAAAACAATAGATATAAGTACACCACGTAATCTCACAATTTGAGAAACATACAATTCAGCCAGCTTATCCTGTGAGTAGTCTGTACGTATTGGAATAAAATGAGTCGATTTAGTCAATTTATCTACAACAACCCAGATTGCATCTTTCTTGTTCGGTGTCAACAGTAAACCAGATACAAAATCCATCGTGACTCTGTCCCACTTCCACTCAGGTATCATGATCGGCTGAAGCAATTTAGAAGGTACCTGATACTCGGCTTTTACTTGTTGACAAATTAAACATTTTCAAACAAAGTCAGATATGTCTCGTTTCATTCCATGCCACCAATAAAGCTATTTCAGATCATTATACATTTTCGTACTACCTGGGTGAACATATAACTGACTGCTGTGAGCTTCATTCAAAATCATCTGAATCAACATCTAAATTCTTCGAAACACATATTCGGTTTCTAAACCTTAAGCAGCCTTCAACATCAACCCTGAACTCTGAATCAACATTTGAATCACATTGAGCTTGTTTTGTTATCAAACCATCATCAACTTTCTGAGCATTACAAATTTGTTAAGCAAATATCGATCTTACTTTTAATTCGGCTATTATCGAACAATCATTAGACATAGCCATATGTGCATTCATTACGCGCAAAGTAAACAGTTATTTTCGGCTTAGAACATTAGCAACAACATTAGCCTTTCCCGGATGACAGTCAATCACAAAATCGTAGTCTTTTAGCAATTCTAACCATCAGCGTTGTCTTAAATTTAGATCCTTCTGAATCATCAAATATTTCAGTTTTTTTTTGTGATCAGAATAAACATGACATTTTCCACTGAACAGATAGTGACACCATCTCTTCATCACAAACACAATTACTACCAATTCTATTTCGTGCGTCGAGTAATTCTTTTCATACGACTTTAATCATATGGATTCACACAATATCTTTGTACACTCTAATATTAGAACACACTTCAAATCGTTCATGGACACATGACTGAAGATTATAAACTGTCTCTTCAAATTAAACTGAACCAGTACTGATGTTTCGGTTAACAATATCTTCATGCAAAAAGGGAAGCTTCAACAATTAAACTAACTATAATTTACCAAAACATTTCTCAGATAGAATTGTTCGATAAACATAATTCTGTATC
Source organism: Gossypium longicalyx (assembly GCA_025698465.1). NCBI lineage: Eukaryota > Viridiplantae > Streptophyta > Magnoliopsida > Malvales > Malvaceae > Gossypium > Gossypium longicalyx. The sequence continues at coordinate 32,753,602 of CM046998.1, read as the reverse complement.
AAAACCTCAAGAATATAAATTCTTCTTCCAGACTATTCCTCAGATCAGACATGAACATTTAAAATTTATTACCAGTCCGGTGAATAGATTCAAACACATATAACCTAATCTTCTTTTAAATCAAATACTTCAGATCAGTCTAAACCACTGGATCAATCTTTTCAAAGAAATTATTTCTTCTCGTTAAAAGAATAACTCAGATATATCATTATTCAGAAATCACAGTCATCAAATAGAAATCATAATGTCATAATAAGATTGTCGTCTTACCCGTAACAATAGATAATTATCCCGACTGTTAACGAAGCATCTGAACCCAGAAGAAAATCAAATATGACTTAAATAACAACCAATGCAGAAGCATAACTTTTATAGCCATTTCCTTCAAATGGACATCTCTTATAAATAATCACATAGAATCATGAGAAAACCAGAATAACTAAATTTTCAACATCTGAAGCTACACTGATTATCAGAAAATTCCAACCCATATAGAATGATATCAATCCCGATGATATTCCAAAAATTTCCAAAAAGAATAATATTACTCGTAAATACTAAAATCCACAGTAATAGATACAATATAATCTTCACATATTTTCAACAAAATAATAGCCAGCAGAAACAGCGTATTAGTATTATACAGATTTCACCATCGTCTTTCATATCCACACAAAGGAATAAATACCAAAGAAAGACATAGCAATGTCGAAAAAAAACCCCAAAGAAACGAACGATACTTTCGTCTATTAATATGTTTAGCTAATGTTCTTTTATGATAAGAATTCCTTTTGAAATTAAACAGTTACATATACTTATAAGAATAAATATACACATAGAATGGCCAAAAGAAATCATAATAACTGCCCGACTATAACCACTACACTCAGTCCTCAATAATTCAAACATCATTTCAACTGTCTAATTCTGCCATCAGAAATTTTTACATTATCCTTTCACTAACAGAAATCAATTCAAAAAATCTTTTAGCTAATGTTTTCCTTAGTTAACATACCTGAATAGGTCATTTGTTCAGAGATAACTTCTTCTTTAACAGTGACTTCACATAATCTGAATAATCTGCAGAACTATCCAATGTCTCTTTTAATACTAGCTTCATTTGCTGATTCAATCTCTTTTCTGGCCACATTATTAATTTTCCGAACACGGACCTTTGTAACTCCACACTCTTGAGCTTATTCAAACGAAATTTTATAGATTTCACAGTAACATTTCACTAATAAGGGGGTGAGGATAATAAAGCCTTAAATTTAACTTACATATAAATACACATAACACACACTTTCACAAATAGTCAATTCATTAATATTTTCACATTGTCCAAAAATTTAATAAACATTTGCTTTTAATCACCATTGTTCTTAGCACTTAATTCGTATACCAACTCAAATCAATAATTCAGTACCAAAACATTTCAGATAGCAATCACAACTCATATATCATACTATATAAGTTCATATAATTATAACATTTGTCATCATCAATATATCATACTCTTCGATCCATACCTTTATGAGTTTCAACTCATCATCATCACATTTCGTACTATCAAAATTAGCTTGGTTGAAAACTTATCTGTCTCATCAAAATAATTTTCGTCAGAGTCAGAAGATATCACACTATCACAGATTAAATATGGCATGGATAGCTAGACTCACATACACTATGGTAGTCCTAGAACTAACTAAACCATAGCTCTGATACCAATAAAATGTAACACCCCTAACCCGTAACCATCGTCGAAAAGGGTTACGTGGCATTTCTGAACAAAAAACACAGTTCCAATCATTCTCATATTAACACAAGTTATATTCATCTTTATAAAGCATATATCTAAATAACTATTAAACGTACAATATAAATCATATTGCATATAAGAATTACATATTCATCACTATAATGATAAATAAATACTTAAATACAAATTAAACATTTCACTAATAGTTCTATACAATAATAATGAAGCATATCAGATTTAATTCACATAACATACTCCTATCTGTTATTATAAAGTGTCAAGACTAAATTTGAACTTAAAAAAAATATATCATTTAATATGCAAGCTAAACGATATGTATAACTATTATATATTCAAATCAAATATATCAAATTCAATATGCTAACTTCATAACAAATTACAAATACATATTCAATTCATTAACATACCTATTCAACTAACAAAAATAATCGTAAGGTCATACTAATTACACCACTCTATCTTAAGTTAGAAATTTACCAATACAAAACTCACAATTAATATGGTCATTTATAACATTTCATTAATCGAATATAACCATGTTATGTTTAAGGTTTCATCTCCTTCACTTAACCCTATCACTTCATATGCATATATTTTATCAAGAAAATGAATTGATATATACACATATCAACCTTATTTTAAGCACATACATATATATATAAAAATATATATGCTCAAATAACAAAGCATAACTAAATAAATTAGCACATATCTTTTACTAAGAACCCACTCTCAAATATATGTCTAAATTATAATATGTCAAACTTACCATAACAATAAATCATGAATTATACATATCATTATATTTATCGTATGGCCGAGACACATAAACAAACTTCACAAACCTCATATACCTTAAATACATTCACAATATAAGTTCAACCAAGTCCTAAAACTTATATATACAACCATTAGCATTAAATTTAACCAAAATTTCACAGAAATACTAATATAAAATTCCAAAATAATAATCATATATGTTCTACATCTCATGTCACCTTTATTTAGATATACTTATTAACTTATTTTAAAACATTACTAACACATACAAAAGTATAATTTAATCATCTTAACCAAAGGTGGCAAAAAACCATATTTTATTCGGTTATATATATAATAGTATATTCATTCATGCCATATCCAAAATCATCATCTAAACTCAATGTACAAACACATATCACAATTTCTAATCATCTATGGTACATAGCATAATAACCAAAATGAACTTAAACCATAGTTAAACTAAACCGAACTCAAGCATAGAAGTTTTAGCCATTTTCGCATGGCTTAAATTATACAAAACCAAAATTCAACATTTCAACTATAATCTAGCCTATACATGCCATAGGTTCGAATATTCAACTTATAAAATACCGAAGGCAGTCGATAGTGTGATAAGCTTCTCTGACGATTCTTGAGCTTGTAGCTTGAGTCTAAAATCTATAAATCAGAGGTAAGGTAAACATGAACACACAGAGAGTAAGCTTTCATAGATTAGTAAGTCATAAGCAAATAAATAACTTAATGTTTCTAACAACTCAACTTAACCAAAATAAAATATGCTAGCTTAATCACATTTATTTTCAAGATCACGATTTCATATATAACATATATTTCCACATACAAATTTACCTTAGCCGAACATATACATATATCTGTTATCAAGGTAATATTAAATTTCAAAACCTTAATACCATTAGATAGCCGAATATACATAAACCCACATACACATATGTATATATCCATGATCCATTACATAACTGTTTACATGATATAATCTAAAAGGCTGAATACATTTTCAATATGCACATAAAATTTCCATTTACATTATACATGATTCATAACACATATCCCGTAACTTACTTACCTTATTTCAAATAAGTAATAAGCTATCACATACTTGATTACTTTATCTCGGTTTATTCATTCCATCATAACTTTCATTGCTCGTTGAACCACTCGAAATTGGATAGGACACTTAGATAATCACATATACCGTATAATGCCAATGTCCCAAATGTGGTCTTACATGTAATCACATATCGATGCCACTGTCCCAGATAGGGTCTTACTCGCATTCATATATCGGAGTCACATATCGATGCCAATGTATAAAACGTGGTCTTACTCGCACACATATATCGATGCTATGGTTTTACTCGCACATCACATATCGAAATCCTATGTCATGACATATGTATCCTAGCTATTCCTAAGGTTCATACAGGGCTTCCGGACGTCGTAACTCTGTCAGAACAAATTCATAAACATTTCTACCAAGCTCATTTACATTCGACTATTACATATATATATTTACATAATCCAATTCAGCATATATAATTCACATTTAATTAAAATTAAGTACGTCTATTTGCTTATAAACTTACCTCAGACGTTACAAAACGAAATCGGGCAGCTAGTCGACGACTTTCGTTTTTCCCTGATCTAAATCTAATTTCTTTGGTTCTTGATCTAAACATATTCAAACTAAGCTCATTCAAACATATTTTCATTCAATTTAGTCCAAAAACACATAAATGGGCAAAATTTTTACAATTTAGTCCCTACTGCAATTATTACAATTTTCATTTATTTCACATTTTAGTCCCTCAAATTATTATTTTTGCAATTAAGTCCTAATTACTTAAAATCACCAAAAACTCCAATACAAAATATGTTAATCTAAAACATATCTTTCATTTTTTATTATCAAAAAATAAAAATCACAAGCTCCCAACAATGGCACAACTCAAAATATTCATCAAAATAAAAAATTCAAGCATGAGTTTTGTAGTACTTGAATCAATGATCTCAAAAACGTATAAATTATCAAAAATCAAGTAAAAATGAACCTTGAATCATGCTTGTGAGGTGGCCGAACCTTTGAAACTTTGTTCTTTTTTTTTTCTATTTTGCTATTCGGTCATAAAAGAAAATATAAACTATGGCTTTTTAATTATATGATTATATTATATACATATTATTACTTAATTTACTTATTTAACCTTGCTTAAAAACATTCATCTTTCACCTTCCTATGCCTGAATGTGTCCATGCAACATCCAAAGGTATAATTGCATTATAAATGCCTCCAATAATAATGACAAAAACATTTTGGTCATCACACATTAAACTATCAAAATTTCAATTTACGCGATTAAGTCCTTTTATTTAATCGGATACATAAACGACAAAATTGAATCACGAAAATTTCACAGATATAAATTCACACAAAATAAACACAGAAAATAATTTTTAAATATTTTTTTGACTCAGATTCGTGGTCCCGAAATCACCATTCTGATTAGGGTCTAAATCGGGCTGTTACACACTCCGTGAAGTCTCACAATTTCAGAAACATACAACTCGGCTAGTTTATCAAACGAGTAGTCGGTAGACATTGGAATAAAATGAGCCGATTTCGTTAATCGATCGACTACAACCCAAATAGAATCTTTCTTTCTCAGTGACAACAGCAATCTTGTCACAAAATCCATGGTAATTCGATCCTATTTCCACTCGGGAATCATTACAAGCTGAAGTAAACCCGAAGGTACTTGGTGCTTAGCTCTCACTTGCTGGCAAATTAAACATTTCAACACAAACTCTGAGATGTCTCTTTTCATGCCCGACCACCAATACAATCTCTTCAAGTCATTATATATCTTGGTACTACTTGGATGGATTGACATACAGCTACTATGTGCCTCATGAAGAATTTTTCCAATAAATTTATCATCTCTAGGTACACAAACTCTATCTCGAAACATCCAACAACCGTCGGTGGTAATTCAAAAATCTGATTCGTCAACTGTCTCACACTAAGTCATCTTAGCTTGCAAATCTTTATCACTGTTCTGAGCTTCACAAATCTCTTGAAGAAATATAGGTCTAGCTCTCAACTCTGCTAGAATTGAACCATACTTGATTATAGACAACTGAGTATTCATAGCTCTCAAGGCAAACAATGACTTCCTACTTAATGCATCTGCGACCACATTTGTCTTTCCCAGGTGATAGTCAATTACTAACTCGTAATCTTTAATCAACTCCAGCCACCTTCTATAACAGCTCGATTTAGACCCTATTCAGAATAATAGTTTTGGGACCACAAATCCGAGTCAAAAAAATATTTTAATATTATTTTATATGTTTATTGTAACAGCCAGAATTAGACCCTAATCGGATTGGTGGTTTCGGGACCATGATTCCTAGTCAGAAAAATATTTAAAAATTATATTCTGTGTTTAATTTGTGTGAATTTATATCTGTGAAATTTTCGTGATTAAATTTTATCGTTTGAGTGTCCGATTTAATAAAAGGGCTTAATCGCGTAAAATGAAAATTAGCTGGTAACTTGCATAAGGGCCAAATTGTTAGCGGCTTCTTAAATTGAAGCATTTATGTTGTAAATAAACCAAATTTAAGTGATATGGATGGTAGTACCCTAGCTTATAATGGCTTTATAATTTTATTATTAAGGTTAACTTAGTAAATTAAAAATATAAGCTATTATAATAATCATATGTTAAAAAAAATATATCATTCATTCATTCTATTCTAAAGTGACCGACTATTACAAACAAGGAAAGAAAAAGAGTAGGCTAGGTTTTGGCTCTTACTCAAGCTCAATCAAGGTTCGATTTGTTCGGTTTTTGATAATTTTTACGTTTTTGATATCGTTGCTTAGTAATCTTTAAGACCCATGCTTTAATTTTTTATTTTGATGAATATTTTGAGTTGTGCCATTGTTGATAGCTTGTGATTTTTGTTGTTTGATGATTAAAAATGAAAGATATGTTTTAGATTAACATGTTTTGTATTGGAGTTTTTGGTGATTTTGAGTAATTAGGACTTAATAAAAAAATAATAATTTGAGGGATTAAAATGTGCAATAAATGAAATATATGGACTTGAATAAACACTAGGAACATTCGGCCAAACATGGGTATCTTGAAATTTTGTATATTTTGTGTTTTGTGTAATAGGGACTAAATTGTAAAAGGTGTAAATGTCAAGGATAAAATGGTAATTTGCCCATTTCTGTGTTTTTGGACTAAATTGAATGAAAATATGTTTGAATGAGCTTAATTTGAATTTGTTTAGATCAAGAAACAAAGAAATCAAATTTGGATTTCGGGAAAACAAAGGTTGTCGACTAGCTACCCTGCTCCGTTTTATATCGTCCGGGGTAAGTTTATAAGCAAATAGACATGCCTAATTGTAGTTAAATGTTAAAAGTATATGCTGGTATGTAATGTATGAATTTATACATGTAATCGCCGAATGTGGATAACTTTGGTAACCATGTTTGAGTATTTGTTTCGACCCAGTTACGATGCTCGAAAGTCCCGTATGAACCTTAGGAATAGCTAGGATACATATGTCATGACATAGGATTTCTGAGATATTTGTTCGAGTAATACCATGGCATCGATATATGTTTCCGATATGTGTTTACGAGTAAGACCCTTTCTGGGACATTGGCATCGATATGTGACTACATGTAAGACCATGTCTGGGACGTTGGCATTGTACGATATGTGTGGTTATCCGAGTGTCCTATCCAATTCTGAATGGTTTATCGGGCAAAGGTAAATCATGTACGGATGTGTAAAATGAGCTAAATGGCCAGGTATGAATTAGCTTGTTGGTTATTAGTAAAAGGGTAAGTATATAACTTGATATTTTCTACACGTCATGTGTTATGAATATATTGAATCAATGTGAGATTGGTATGTGTATTCGGTCTTGTGACTAAGGAAATTGAGCATTAATGAAATGATTCCTAACTATGTGCATATATGAGACCATGTATATTCGGCCACATACCATGTTTAGGTATATAAAGTTTATTGTGATATGTGAGCTTATGTATTAGAGAGCATGTGGTTTAGGTTTTTACAATGATTATCGGCTTGGAAAATTGAATGTTAAAATGTTAATTGGACCATATGGATAATCGGCCAAGGAGATTTTTATGTGGGAAAATATGTCATTAATGAAGTTTATATGTTTGTGATTAAATGTGGTATTGATGATATAATTTGATTTAGTTTAGTTGAATAGTTAATATTATTGAGTTGTTCATTTGCTTATGACTTACTAAGCTATAATAGCTTACTGTGTGTATATTTATTTTTGTTTTATAGATTTTGGATTCAAGTTACAAGCTCGAGGATCGTCAGCAAAGTCATTCACACTATCCACTGCTTCGGTATTTCAATAGTTAAACTCGAATTATGGCATGTATAGGCTGAGACATACTTTGAAATAATGAAATTTTGGTTGTGTGAATCTCTAGCCATGCGAAAATGGCTTAATTCCTATGTTTGGTATGGTTTTGTTTTGGTTATGATCTAAACTGTTCCAATTATAATGTTATATATTATGTTATGCATGGTACATGTGTTTAGTGATGTAAGTGTTGGAAATGGCTTGTTAACAGTCATGATATATATTTTTATATAGCATGTTAGTTAGTTTGGATAAGTTTTGGACAACTAAGAATAAGATATGATATTAGTTGTTATGTTTGATGCATTGTTGTGTTTGAATGAGATTAAGGTAATAGCATTCGGTCATATGATGTACGATATGAATAATATTTATGAGTTATATAGGATTCGGTACTTAAGGAAGTTATATATTTATATTGGATTGATTAAAGTTTTTTTTAGTGAATTATATGTTAATAGATAAAAATAGTTGTTATAAGTTGTGTAACACCCCATATCCGTAACCCAAGCCGGGTCGGAGTAGTAGGCATTGCCACTTGATCTCGTACATGCATCCCATTTTAAGTCACCAAGACTAGGTCCAATTCAAAACTTTTTCAATTTCTACTTTAAACCTCTTAATATGGGCCTACGAGGCCAAGATCGACCATTGGAAACCATACGAAATCCTTTCGGGTCCTTATCCAACCTATGCAAACATTGCATTTAAGACAGGGCACATGCCCGTGTGGAAAGGTAACACTCCCGTGTGACCATCTAACATGGTCATGGTGATGACCCGTGTGTGTCACACGGCCTAAACACCTAGGGACACACCTGTGTCCCTTACCTGTGTGGCCAATTTATTTACACCATTTTACAAAAATTCAAGTGCAGACTTCACTCGGCCTGGACACACACCCGTGTCCCTGGCCCGTGTTGCTCACACGGCCTTGACACGCCTGTGTCTTAGCCCGTGTGAGAAAACTTGAGTATTTTTTTCTGATGTCAGTACACCCAACATGTCACACGGCCATAGCACACGCCCGTGTGCTAGGCCATGTCCTCCACACGGCTGAGACACACGGCCGTGTCTCTGCCCATGTGGTTATTACCATGTATACTGACTTGAAATTTTTACATGCAGGGGACACACAGCCTCATCACACGCCCATGGGGCTGACCATGTGTCACACACGACCTAGACACACGCCCGTGTGCCTACCCGTGTGAACAAAATAAGGCTATTTGCCAAGCCTATTTGCCACCCTTATTTACATCAATTAGCCCAAACTCAACCAACATCAATTCTAGTCTATACCATGCAACGAAATCAGCTACAATAGACATTCTTTCCTAAGGCAATATACTCAACCAAGGAAATATCATCTTTGCATAATCAAAAAGAGTAATAGTCAATATCAAGACCAAATTCAAAGTGTGGGACTTATCCCAAGCCTACACATTAGGCCAATGCTTAAAGACACAAAATAATCAAGTCTAAGCCCTATACATGCCATATTTTAAAATATAAATCCAACTATACTGAAAGTTTTGGACAATAGTGTGACCGATATCTCTGACTCCAAGTGATCTTAGAGCTAAATAGGCGGCACTATAAGAAAATGGAAAGGAAGGAGGTAAGCATAAAAGCTTAGTAGGTTTCATATAAATAAACATACAACTACAATTCATCAATAATCATAATGATCATAACACAAGGATAATCATGAGTATAACTTACTCATTACCATCCATACGAGTCATATGCTCTCTAATGAGCTCATTTCTCATACGTACCAATTTGGTACCTGTATCACTCGCAACATGATTATGTTTTCATTATTAACTCGCAAACTTACTTACCCCATTGAATCATTTGGTACATTGCCGGTCCTTCTATAAACCTCAATCTAAGGGTAAGGTGCCGATGCTATGTCCTGGATATAGTCTTACACTGGCTCATATCTCAAGTCGACGCCATGTCCCAAACATGGTCTTATAGTGACTATCATTATCGAGGTCGATGCGTGTCCCTGACACATCTTACTCTAGCACTCATCTCAAATGCCAATGCCATGTCCCAAACATGGTCTTACACTGGCTATCATAATGTGGCTGACGCATGTCCCAGACATGTCTTACTCTAGCTCGCACAAGTGACCCAAATGTTCTAACGGGAGTTCTATCATCTCATTGTCTTTATGTATTCTCAATACGTAATCAAGCAATTCATGCTATATCTATTCAATGACAACTTAAACACATATATTAATAATATAGTTGTATCATTTACGTACAACTTACCTCGGTTTACAAAATGTACTCGACTTGTTGGTTTAGTCGATTTGCTTAGCTTTCCCCCGGTCTAGATTTGGATTTGGCAAAACTTGATCTAGAATAACAAAATGCACTCATTTAGTCACTAATTATAATTAGGCTACGACAAATTCACATCTTTGGTAAAATGACCATTTTATCCCTAGACTTTGGCAAAATGACCATTTTACCCCTATGATCGAAAATTGATTTTATCAAATTTCTTCCTATTTCAAGCCTAGCCGAAGTCTTTCTACTCTAGTAGCAACCCCAAAATTTCACTATCACACACTTATCACCTATTTTGCAACTTGTGCAAAATAACCCCTTTAGGTGTTTTCATGCTAACACTTTTCACAAAAGTTGTTAAGAACTCTTCTAAGACTCATATTCCTCCATAAAAATTCAGCAAACATCACTAATCCATTCATGGGAAAACCATAAACTCTTAATAATTTTGGAAAATAGACCCCTCATTTGGAAGCTCATGCTTCAAAGATCCCAAAAATGCAAAAATCATAAACTAAAGACATGGAAATCACTTACTTGTTGAGGTGATAAGTTGCTAAAATTTCAAAGCTTTAAAACATCTCTTTTTCTGATATTTTCGGTGGAGAGAAGGTGTGGAGAAGAAATAAAATAATAGCTAAGCTCATAGGTATTATTTTATCACAAAATTATGTCATCAAGCCACCTAATATTGACCTTTTGACTAAATTTGTCTCCTATGGCCGACCACCTTGTTTTTAGGGGTCTAATTGCTCATAAGGCCCCGAATTTTAGTTCTCTAGCTATTTAACACATTTGGGTACTAAAATGTAACTTTTTCCCTTTTTTCAATTTAGTCCTTTTTCGCAATCGGGCTCGTAAATATCAAAATTAACTCACCAAATTTTTCATACACTAATATAATCATGATATAACCTCACCAAAGTAATCAGTGAAAGTCTAAAAACAACATTGGACCGTCAGAAATCTTATACGGACTTGAAACGCAAGGATATAGAGTTTCAGATCGGAGATAAAGTTTTCTTGAAAGTCTTGTCGTTGAAGAAAATACTCAGATTTGGTCACAAAGGCAAATTGAGTCCGAGGATTATTGGGTCGTATGAAGTGATAGAGCGTATTGGACTAGTTGCTTATAGATTATCGTTGCCACCTGAGTTAGAAAAGATCCTCAATGTATTCCATGTTTCGATGCTCCGTAACTATCGGTCTGACCCTTCACATGTGATTAGTCCGTCTGAGATCGAGATTAAGCTCGATATAACATATGAAGAAGAACCGATTCGTATTCTGGCTCACGGGATTAAAGAGTTACGAAATAAGAAGATTTTATTAGTTAAAGTATTGTGGCATAAACACCGTGTTCAGGAAGCAACGTGGGAACCAGAGGATGCAATGAGAGAACACTATCCGAACCTATTCACTGGTAAGATTTTTAGGGACAAAAATCCCTAAGGGGGAGAGTTGTAACAGTTCGAATTAGACCCTAATCGGAACGGTGGTTTTGGAACCATGAATATGAATAAAAAAAATTTAAAAATTATATTCTGTGTTTATTTTGTGTGAATTTATATCTGTGAAATTTTCATGATTTAATTTTATCGTTTGAGTGTCCGATTTAATAAAAGGGCTTAATCGCGTAAAATGAAATTAGCTGGTAACTTGCATAAGAGCCAAATTGTTAGTGGCTTCTTAAATTTAAGCATTTATGTTGCAAATAAACCAAATTTAAGTGATATGGACGGTAGAACCCTAGCTTATAATGGCTTTATAATTTTATTATTAAGGTTAACTTAGTAAATTAAAAATATAAGCTATTATAATAAACATATGTTAAAAAAATATATCATTCATTCATTCTATTCTAAAGTGACCGAATATTACAAACAAGAAAAAAAAAGAGAAAGCTAGGTTTCGGCTCTTACTCAAGCTAAATCAATGTTCGTTGTTGTTTGATTTTTGATAATTTTTACGTTTTTGAGATCGTTGCTTAGTAATCTTCAAGACCCATGCTTTAATTTTTTATTTTGATGAATATTTTGGGTTGTACCATTGGTGATATCTTGTGATTTTTGTTGTTTGATGATGAAAAATGAAAGATATGTTTTAGATTAACATGTTTTGTATTGGAGTTTTTAGTGATTTTGAGTAATTAGGACTTAATTGCAAAAATAATAATTTGAGGGATTAAAATGTGAAATAAATGAAATATATGGACTTGTATGAACACTAGGAACATTCAGCCAACATGGGTATCTTGAAATTTTGTATATTTTGTGTTTTGTGCAATAGGGACTAAATTGTAAAAGGTGTAAATGCCAAGGGTAAAATGGTAATTTTACCATTTATGTGTTTTTGGACTAAATTGAATGAAAATATTTTTGAATGAGCTTAATTTGAATTTGTTTAGATCAAGAACCAAAGAAATCGGATTTGGATCGGAGGAAAACAAAGGTTGTCGACTAGCTGCCCTGTTCCGTTTTATATCGTCCGATGTAAGTTTATAAGCAAAATAGACGTGCCTAATTATAGTTAAATGTTAAAAATATATGCTGATATGTAATGTATGAATTTATACATGTAATTGCCGAATGTGTATAAGCTTGGTAACCATGTTCGAGCATTCGTTTTGACCGAGTTACGACGCCTAAAAGTCACGTATGAACCTTAGGAATAGCTAGGATACATATGTCATGACATAGGATTTCTGAGATATTTGTGCGAGTAAAACCATGGCATCGATATGTGTTTTTGATATGTATTTTCGATATGTGTTTATGAGTAAGACCCTATCTGGGACAGTGGCATCGATATGTGACTACATGTAAGACCACGTTTGGGACGTTGGCATTGTATGATATGTGTGATTATCCGAGTGTCCTATCCAATTCTGAATGGTTCATCGGGCATAGGTAAATCGTGTACGGATGTGTAAAACGAGCTAAATGGCCAGATATGAATTACCTTGTTGGCTATTAGTAAAAGGGTAAGTATATAACTTGATATTTGCTACAAGTCATGTGTTATGCATATGTTGAATCAATGTGAGATTGGTATGTGTATTCGGTCTTGTGACTAGGGAAATTGAGTATTAATGAAATGATTCCTAACTATGTGCATATATGAGACCATGTATATTTTGTCACATACCAAGTTTAGGTATATAAAGTTTATTGTGATATGTGAGCTTATGTATTAGAGAGCATGTGGATTAGGTTTTTATAATGATTATTGGCTTGGAAAATTGAATGTTAAAATGTTAATTGGACCATATAGATAATCGGCCAAGGTGATTTTTATGTGGGAAAATATGTTATTAGTGAAGTTTATATGTTTGTGATTAAATGTGGTATTGATGATATAATTTGATTTAGTTTAGTTGAATAGTTAATATTATTGAGTTGTTCATTTGCTTTTGACTTACTAAGCTATAATAGCTTACTGTGTGTATATTTATTTCTGTTTTATAGATTTTGGAATCAAGTTACAAGCTCGGGAATCATCAGAAAAGTCATTCACACTTTCCACTGCGTCGGTATTTAAATAGTTAAACTCGAATTATGTCATGTATAGGCTGAGACATACTTTGAAATAATGAAATTTTGGTTGTGTAAATCTCTAGCCATGCGAAAATGGCTTAATTCCTAAGTTTGGTATGGTTTTGTTTTGGTTATGATCTAAACTGTTCCGGTTATAATGTTATATATTATGTTAAGCATGGTACATGTGTTTAGTGATGTAAGTGTTGGAAATGGCTTGTTAACGGTCATGATATATATTTTTATATAGCATTTTAGTTAGTTCAGATAAGTTTTGGATAGCTAAGAATAAGATATGATATTAATAGTTATGTTTGATGCATGTTTGTGTTTGAATGAGATTCAGGTAATAGCATTCGGTCATATGATGTACGACATGAATAATATTTATGAGTTATATGGGATTCAGTACTTAAGGAAGTTATGTATTTATATTGGATTGATTGAAGTTTTTTGTTTTGGTGAATTATATGTTAATAAAAAAAATTGTTGATATAAGTTGATTGGCGAAATGACAATGGATAAGTATATTTAAGCAATTGAACATGGCTTGTTTGATGTGAGTTTATATATCTATTCATGTACATATATGTGTTTATAATATGGTTGATATGTTTATGTGCATGGCAATATAAATTAGTTAGATATTTATCAACTATTAAACATGTATAAATGTATTGAGTTAGCCAAGTAAACATAGAATTGAAATGGGTTATTTATAACCGAATGTTTGTTATTAAGTTGTGTGAATATGCTAATACATGAATTACAAATAGATTAACACATTAAAGCTGCATAAATGAAAGAAAAAGTTAGTAATGAAAATTAGTTCAATTGATAAATAACTTATATATATACATGACTTATTTAAGAATAAAAATTATAGGTTTAATATTCCATAATGAAATTATTGATATGCTATATGTTCTGTATATGTATTGAATTGTTTTAAATATATATATTTTGGATTATGTTTTATTTAATCTATGTGGTGAATGATAATTAAATTATATTTAAATATTGGGTTAAGTCATAAGCATTGATGTGATTTAAATCTTGAATTGCAATGAACATATGATTCGCATATGTAATACGGTTGTTAAATCTATATGATTATGACTTGACTTAATATGATAATGTTTGAAACTGTACTTTCGTTTATAATGTGTGAATTTATATGTGTGAAATTTTCGTGTTATAATTTTATCGTTTGAGTGCCCAATTTAATAAAAGGGCTTAATCGTGTAAGTTATAAAAGTTGCTAACTGTTTATTAAAGTGTTAATTTGCTATTTTCTTTATAATGTGGGGTCCATAAAAGGAAATTAAACCCATATTATAAAGAATGTACGATTAAAGGCATGGTTTATAATGGTTCCAATTTTATAACAAAGGTTAAACTTGTAAAATGTTAAATAATATATATGTTATAATAGAACATAAATTAAACAACCATGCATTCATCTTTTTCACATGACCGAAACATCATAGGAAAGGAAAGAAATAAAGCTTTAGGGTATTCGGCCATTTGATAACTTGATTAAGGTATGTAACTAGATCAGTTTTTGATAATTTTTACGTTTTTGAGATCGTTGCTATGAAATTTACAAAGCCCATGCCTTAATTTTTTTATTTTGATGAATATTTTGAGTTATACCATTGATGAATTTATAAGCTTTATGATGTTAGATGATGAATTATGATAGATATGTTTTGGATTAATATATTTTGTATTGGAATTTTTGATGAATTTGAGTACTTTGGGCTAAATTGAAAAAATAATAAATTGAGGGACTAAAATGTGAAATAAATGAAATTTATGCACTTGTATGAGCATAAAGAAGATTCGGCCTAAGCATGGTGTACTCAAATTTTGCATGTTTTGTGTTTTGTGCAATTTGGACTAAATTGTAAAAAGCGTGAAATGTTAGGGGCAAAATGGTAATTTGTCCATTTATGTGTTTTTGGACTAAATTGAATGAAATTATGTTTGAATGAGTTTAAATTTGAATATGTTTAGATCAAGAACCAAAGAAATCAGATTTGGATCGAGGATTGTTTGAGGTAAGTTTATAAGCAAATAGATGTTAATTTTAAATAAATATGAGTTTATATGCTGAAATTAATTATGTGAGAGTATACATGTGATAGCTAAATATGTATATACTTGGGAACTATGTTTACGAATTTGATTCAACTGAGTTACGACATCCGAAAGCCCCGTATGAACCTTAGGAATAACTAGGATATATATGTCATGACAGAGGATTTACGATATGTGTTCTCGTGTAAGACCACATCTGGGACGTTGGCATCGATATGTGTTCTCGTGTAAGACCCTGTCTAGGACAATGGCATCGATATGTGATTACATGTAAGACCACGTCTGGGACGTTGGCATTGTACGATATGTGTGATTATCCGATTATCCTATTCAATTCCAATTGGTTCAACGAGAAATGATAAGTTGTGATCGAATGTGTAATTGAGCTAAAGTGATCAGGTATGTGATAGATAAATGTCTATTTGAAAATAAGATAAGTTGGCTATTTGGTATGTGATACAAATTATGTAACACCCCAAACCTGACCTAGATGCTATGACCAAATCTCGTGTGTCATATTGAAGTGTTTTAGCGAAAACCGTGTTTTCATTGAAAACCCTTCTTAAAATAAAAGAAACCCTAATTAACTTAAAAAAACACCTTCAATTACGAAAGCCTTGTTTAAAACATCTTATTAAAAAAAAACTTAGTTGCGGAAACGTAGAAAACATATTATAATTTAAGAAATCCATGTTCAACTTCTCGCAATTACATTGAAAATAATAATAATTCAAGTAATAATAACAGAATGAAAACCTTATTATAATCTAGTTTGGAACATACTTAAAAAGAAGTAAAAACTTAAATGCTTTAAAAAAAAACCCAAGTCCAAATCATCTTGCTAGCTGGCCACCCAGAGCTCCTCCAAACATCGAACCTTCTATCGAGCATCAACTGAAAATAAAATAAAAGAAGGGGTGAGTTTTCGCAAAGTCAGTGTGTACAACCCTAGAAGAAAACAAGTATTAAAAAAAAACATCATTCATCATTCATGCAATGAAATCCCATCCAAATTATCCATCCGTTACACACCAGCTCCATCCCCCGTCACACCATGTGGGGATATAAATATCGACCCACCCAACCCACACACCATGGTAGCTCAGTTGCGGAACTATCTTCATTTACATATTGGGCTTTAAAAGCTGTCGGTGGATCCACGATTGTCAAGCGACCATGCGATCCTCATATACTTCCACCGTTCCATAATTCCCAATCCATATGCAACCGAAGCAGAATATCATATGTATGTATCTCGCATCCACAAAACTTACATTCAACACCTAGGGATATTTTGGTCATTTTCACCCTTAGGGGCATTTCGGTAATTTTCCCTTAATTATGGTTTTCACTTATCTTGGCACGTTAACAAGTCCCGTGAGCTAAGATGAACGAATACTATGCACCAGATAGGATTCCAGAAAAGAGGAAGTGGGTCATTAAGACCGCTTAAGTACTAAGCTCTCCCTAGATCCAATCCTAGACATGCATATACCCGTTGCCACACCTTAACCCTTTGACTTGTCCACGGTCGCAATATATTAATTAATTCTTATGTGGATTTCATATACTATGCCCAAAATCCCCTTACAAAGCCTAACAATTTCACATACCTGCATTTGGCCCATTAAGCCCAATCATATTCGTATGGCTTATTAGGCCCAAATCACCTGTATATGGCCTATTAGGCCCAAATCACATTTATATGGCCCGTTAGGCCCAGTCACTTTCATATTCATGCTCACATACAAATTTCTATCACATAGCATCAATATTCAGTTTTTGCCTATTATGGGCCTAACAGCCCATCGGGCCCATTTAGCCCATTTCGACCCATATGGCCAAATCACAACCCAAGTCCACAGAATCGCCTGTGGCCTCAAGAAACCTATCTGTTTCCTCCTCACAAGTGTTCTCGCACTCGTAAGACTACCGCAACCAAACTTTTGTCTTTTTGGCATTTCGGCATTTCGGCTTTTGTCGATCTACTTGTGCGTGCAATGTATGTACACACCTGGTAAGCAAGCGTGATGCGATCTCCTTAGCCCAAACCTACAGTTGATATCACTCAAAGATTAATCACACGTACTTATTGATTACTTTACCAAAAACCAAAATCTCACCTTAACCTTACCTGAACGCCAAGCCTTTACTAGATTTTACTTTGATCACTAAACACGCGTATTTCTTAGATCTAAAAAGCAACTCGGCAGGAATCCAAAATCAAGATATGACACTAATTCCCTACCAAAGTTGATTAGAAACAAGTGAGGGACAATAATCGATACTTAGCAAAGAAAAGCGATTGTAAAACACTTCCACTAGATTTGTTCAAAGAGTATTTGGCCCTCGAGAGATTCGGCTTTCAAACTTAGTATGATGAATAAGGTTTATTTGGCACAGATTAAAGAAGAAGAGTAGAAGAAGAAATCGGGTAAGTGAAACAAAGAAAATTGTGTAGAGAAGAATAGAAATAGGCACAAAGAAAAGAAAGAAAAACAAAAGGGTTTTTGGCTTTTTAGAGAAAAGAGTTTCTGGCACAAAGTGAAGGGAAATTCGTCATTAGCTTTTCAACCCTCCCATTTGACACCTATTTATAGCCTTATAGCCGAATTCTTCAAGCCCAAGTTCCCAATTTGGCTTCACTTACTCGTCACTTCTCATCTCCTCGTTTTTCTCCTTGATAACCCCATGATCCTTTCCTTAATTTTCTCCTTCTAGAAGGCCAAAATTAAACTCTAAAAATACTAAGCTAGGATTTGAACCTTGGATCTCTTTTCTAGCTACTAGCGCCACCTTCTTACTCTCTAAGTGGCATCACTTAGCCACTCCACCACAAGGCTTTTTGATGCCATTTTCCCCTATTTTTATTTAAAGGCCCAACTACTTGCCATCAGGGTTCCTTAATAATTATTAACGCATAATTTCCTTTTCCACTAAGTTAAAATTCAAATCTTAGCCAAGACCTACTATTACCTACTTAACTGAAAATACCTAGCACATTTTTTTTATCAGAACCGAAAGAAAAAAAAAATCAAGATTTTAGGATTTTTGGATTTAGGGATTTTTTTGGGGCCTTACAAATTATATATTTGTATTAAAGGTTAATTATGTATTTGGCTATGTGATATTTAATGTTAATGAATTTATAATGAAATACGAAATCATGTACAAGATATGTGCATTTTAGTAATTTATTTGCTTATCGCTTACTAAGCTATGATAGTTTATTGTGTGTGTATGTTTGTGTAACATCCCGAAATAGGTCCTAGTCGGAACAGTAGTTTTGGAACCACAAATCCGACATCAAAATATTTATTTTATGATTATTATGAGACTTAAAATATGAGATTCTGCATGTGCTAAAGTTTCATGAAGAAATTCCTTGAGTAAGGTGTCCAATTGGAAATTAGGGATTAAATTGATTAAATTGCAAAACTTGGATTCTGGAAGAAATTTGTATGAAATTGCTTTAGATTATAAACTAGAAGGTCTTGAAGAGAAATTTTCCCAATTTCTAAGTTTTTGGACAAAAATGGGCTTGCATGGATGAAATTTCAAAGAAAGGGCATAAAGGCATTTTGGTCATTTGGCTTTTTAATGAAATAAAATGGGAAAAATCAAGCCAAAATCAGCCATCTTCTTCCCCATAGGTGCCAAAATTCTCTTTTCACCATAACTAGGGTTTTTAAACATTTCAAGCTCAATAGTAAGTTCTCCCAAGCCCCATTTTTAATGTTCTTTGTATTTTTGAAATCCCAGTAGCTTGATCTTTCCATTTCTACCCATATTTCATGCTAGGGTTCATGTTTAAAAATTTACCCATGCATGAGTTGCTTGTATTTTGGTGGATTATGGAGGGGTATGAAAGTTGAAGGTGTGTTAAACATCTTTTCTTAGGTGATTTTCATGAAAAACCCCTAAAGGGACCTTTTTGCAAAAGTTATTAAATATGTGGTAGAAATGTGAAAATAATGGAAAATGTGGGCTGCCATATGAGGGAAAAGTGTTTGGATAGGCTTAGGTAAGATAGAAATTGCATGTGTTTCATTATAAGAGCCTAGAGACTAAATAGTAAAAAAGTCAAAGGTTAGGGGCAAAACAGTCATTTGGACCGGGGTAGAAATTAAACTTGAAAAGTGTGATGTAATGAATTAATAATATAATTGTGTTGTTATAGACCCCGAGGAACAAATTTCGGAGGCCGATCGAAGTAAGCGTAAGGTTTCGGAATAACCAAAATATAGCTCCGAAACGAATACCAAGTAAGTTCGGATAACTCGAAGTAAACCTATAACATGCATAATTGTATGTTTTGTGAATGTATGATAATTAAATTGTTGATGGCATGAAAATGCATGAATTGCATCTTTAATAATGAATTTATGGATAATGTCTCGGTTGAGGTTGGAAAGGGAATTCGATGAATAAACCATGATTTATATGTGACTTGAGATCCTGCATGTGTTGCAGAAAAGGATTCAGCCTGGACTGGTAATCCGAAGATCTCAAGTATAAAAAGGATCTAGCCTGGACAGGTGTTCCTTAAGTGATCAAGCCTCCCGATGAATATGTGTGCATTGTAGATTTAGCCCGGACGGGTAATCCGATTAGGGTTTGAATTTAGCCTGGACTTGTAATTTAGATCTGAGCTTGTTAAGGGTGTTTGTCGTTATAAGGGATTTAGCCTAGACTGGTAATCCCGACATCACCTTATGAGTTTATATTACGGGGTATTTAGCCTGGACTGGTAATCCCGCCGTAAGATGTGAGGCTCGCGGGAGTGCACACTGAAACGATCATTCGTACGAATTGATGGTAAATGGATAATCCATTGAGATTTCCTAGAAACTCAACGGGTCTATCACAACAAATATGTATAGATGATATGTTAAATGATGAGTTCATCTAATATGAATTACATGGTACATTGTTATGTAACTAACTTGATGATTGAGTATATGTATTAGGGAAACTATTTCATGCTTGTTGGTTTCATTGCCTTATATGGTTGCATGCTAAATAATCAGTAAGTTTACCTTCCAGTTATACGGGCTGTCAAAGCATGTAAATGCTTACCTCTTTCTTTTCCTTATTTTTCAGAGCTCGAGAACTTATAAGGTTTGGAAGACAATTGGAGAGTCAACACACTATCAACTAGACAAGCTTTGGTATAAAGACGTTTCTATTTTGTCCATTGGCATGTATAGGATTTTTGGGTATTTTGTTATATATGTCATTTGATTTGCCTAGCGAAGGCATGTAAAAATATGTTTATCTTTCTTTGTATATGGCCATAGAAATTGGCTCATTTTGAAGTAGGCTATGCCCTACAAATCTATGCATGTTTATATTCATACGCGATGACTTAGTTATAATTCGCAATAAGTTATAATAACGAGCCAACCTTAATATGTCAAGCAGACATATAGATCATTAAATGCAAGATAAGAGTTAACTTAGCATGTATGAAACCAATGATATGAGGTTCACATGCAATGAGGTTAATCAAAGTTTTATACTTACAAATAGATAAGTTGGCCCAAACATGCACTATAGTAATTTATAAGTGTAATTAGCTAGTAGAGGGTGACTTAAGGCTTGTTTATTTAACAGAATGGTGAGGTTGAAGTCAGTGTAGCACACGGGCTAAGCCCACGGGCGTGTGCCTTGGCCGTGTTGCATACTGGACAAAGGACACGGCCGTGTTCTATGCCCCAGGGCATGTTACACTTCAACTAAGGGAAAATTTCCTAAAGTACCCCAAGTCTATCGGACAATTTCAGTCTTGTTCCGTACTGCCCCTAGGAGTGTTTTTAGGCCTCAGAGGTCTGTATAAGAGACAAAGTGCACACGTTTGAAAAGTTTTAAATTATGAACGAAATTCAGTAACCCGATTGTATAAGTTTATAAAGGTGAATTACCGGTAACGCCTCGAACCCTATCTCGATGTTGGATATGGGCGAGGGGTGTTACATTTAGTGGTATCAGAGCTACGGTTTAGTCATTTCTAGGACTACCTTAGAGGATGTTAAAGTTCGCTATACATGCCATTATTCGAATGTTGACAGTGTGACATCTCCTAATTGTTTAAATTGTTTTGAATATAGTAAATGTCTTCCAATCGAGCACAAGATGAGTCCGAGAGAGCCGAGAGCCATGCTCCAGCTTACGTACAATGAGTTGCATCTAGTAGTAATAGAAGACTTATGTCTGAAGGCCGGGAATAGGCCTAAGCCGCCTTCTTTGATATGATGGATGAATGGTTTAGGGATTATTTAAGGAATCGTCCCAACATACCACGATCGCCCCTACCCCCTCACCAACCTGATGAGGATGTGCCACGAGGTATGGCACCGGTAAGAATCGGTAAGGCCCCTGTAGACAAAGCTTAGAAAGTATGGGGCTGAGAAATTTAGAGCGAAAGTCGATGATGACGCTGAAAAAGCTGAGTTTTGGCTCGAAAATACTACATGGGTGTTAGATGAATTATCATGCACACCCGAGGAGTGCTTGAAGTGTGTCGTGTCCCTTTTGAAGGATACTGCATACCATTGGTGGAAGACCGTATCTTTGGTAGTGCCAAAGGAAAATATTACTTGGGATTTCTTCCAAATAGAGTTTAGGAAGAAATTTATTAGCCAACGATTTTTAGACTCGAAGTGAAAAGAGTTCCTGGAACTCAAACAAGGGAACAAGACTGTAGCGGAGTATGAGAGAGAGTTTGTACGACTAAGTCAGTACGCAATTGAATGGGTCCAAACTGAATCAGAAATGTGTAAACGCTTCGAGGAGGGTCTGAATGAGGACATCAAATTGTTGATAAGAATTCTTGAAATACGGGAGTTCGTCGCATTGGTTGATCGTGCCAAGAAAGCCGATGAGCTTAATAACGAAAGGAAGCAAGCAAAGAGAGAGGCTCGAGTTGCGACCAAGAGGACCAGCGGTAAAACACTCTCTTTCTCCACGAAGAAAGCTAGGAGCTAGCATGAATGCTCCACTTCATCAGTAGGATATTTGGGTAGAGCGAAGGGTCTTAGACGACGAAGTCAAAAGTCTTCCTCCCTGATGATGACTAGTGTGGGGAGTGTAGATAATCAAAAGCCGAAGTGTAAGAGCTGTAACAAATTTCACTTCAAAGAGTACCGAGTAAAAAGCAGTGCGTGTTTCAAATGTGGTTTTCTTTACCACTTTCTCAGGCATTGCCCAGAGTGATTTGAAAAAGAAGTGGAAGTAACCCTGAAGTTGAGTACTCCTATGGCATGAGGTAGACCTCCAAGATACCCTGGAAGTGCTAGTGGCAATTGAGTCATAGCTAAAGATACTGCAAGACCAGAGGCTAGAGCCCCAGCAAGAACGTATGCAATACGCGCTCGAGAGGAACCCTTTGCTCCTGACGTTATCACTGGTACTTTTTCATTTTTTAATATGAGTATTATTGCTTTAATTGACCCGGGGTCGACGCGTTCTTATGTTTGCATGAGATTCGTGTCTAGTATGAATATACCTGTTGGACCTACGAAATTTGTTATTAAAGTGTTGAACCCATTAGGCAAATCGATTCTAGTTGATAAAGTCTATAAGAATTGTCCTTTGATGATTCAAGGTCATTGTTTTCTGACTAACCTTATGTTGCTACCATTTGATGAATTTGATGTAATACTTGGTATGGATTGGTTAGCCCTTCATGATGTAACTGTGAATTGTGGTAGTAAGTTTATTAAGTTAAAATGTCTGGATGGTGAGACTATACGGGTCGAATCAAGAGAATTGGGTTCACCGCCGAATGTAATCACGAAAATGGTTGCCCAGAGGTATATGAGGAAAGCATATGAAGCTTATCTTTCATTTGTACTGGATGGTGTACGTAAAATAATTTCAGATTATGAGATATTTGAATTTTTGTGAGACAGGGTCAGAATGATCTCAAAATCCCCTGTTCTGATTTTGGAAAATCATTAAAAATTGTACAAAAGTAATTAGAGGTTATAGTTTATATTAATAGAATATTTGATGAGTTTATTTTCTAAAGAAACAAACGGAAACATCATTCAAATTCTGTATGAGGATATAATTAATTTTTAGTGAAGAGGGGTCAGAATTGTTAGACAACGAAAAAGGGGTAGCTTTGAAGAATAAAATGTACTTATTAGCTAAACCAAAAATTATGTAAATTTTATGGTAAGGAGATATGTGAGTCTAGTTTCAAGAAAAATTAAAATATTTTAATTTGGAACTCCATAGCTCCAGAAATAAATAATTTAGTGACTATAAATCGAGTAGACAGCTTGACTGGAATTTGGACAAATAGTGGAATAATATGCAATTATAATTGTGATACCTTGAGAACATGTTGTAAGAATTTAGAAAAAGAATATTAATAAATTGCTTATTATTTTCATATGAACTTACTCAGCTTTATAGCTTACCCCCTCCCTTTTCATCTCTTATAGGTTTATATAGCTAGCTCGGGTTGGAGATCGTCGGAGATTCAATCACACTATCAAGCTATCATTTGGGTATAAGTATTCAAATACTTAAGTCTATGGCATGTATAGCGGCTCTATCTTTGTAATTATGTTAATGCTAATGTGGCCAAATGTGTTGGCCTATAATGGTTATAGTCTAATTTATATATAGCCATGAATGATGGCTTATGCTAATCATATGATTATTCATGTGTATTTGCCAATGTTTTATGGTGTTGTCATGTTGTTTGATATGGATGAATGTGTGCATACGACTTAAGTCTTGATGATTGATTTTGGCATAATTGGAATATGGATAGATTATAGCATAAGTGTGAAATGTGAAAATGTATTAATGATAATCTCGGTATGAAAGTTGTTATGATTAATCTTGATAAAGTATGATGCCTTGTGTATGTGTAAGTTGTTATGAGAATGTCATGCATAAGCCATATTTATGATTATTAAGTGTTCATTTATGCCATGTTGGATGCCATTGAGATATGTGAGTGTGCATGTGTTGTGAAGGTGGCAAAATGGCTTGGAAAATAGCCTAGCATTTGTCCACACGGGTAGACACGGGCGTGTACTTTGGTCTGTGCCCCTACTTTGGGGATGTCGTCATAAACAGAGAGTTACACGGGCTGAGGACATGGGCATGTCTCAAGCCACACGGGCGTGTGACCCTGTTTAATGATGAAATTTTCTAAGTTTTCCCGAAAGTTTTCAAAGTTTTCGATTTAGTCCCGAATCATCTTCGATGCGTGTTTAGGGCCTCGTAAGCCCGTTTAAGGGACATTATACATATGTAAGAATGTTTATGATTTGAATAAAATTTTATGGCCCAATTTTATGTGATTCTGTATGTTTAAGTCTGGTAATGCCTCGTATCCTGTCCCAGCCTTGGACATGGGTAATGGGTGTTACACAACCAGACTGATACGCTCATTAATCTCATACGGCCCAATAAATCTCAGACTCAATTTGCCTTTACAACCGAATCTGAGTATTTTCTTCCACGGTGAGACTTTCAAAAAGACTTTTTCCCGTATCTAAAACTATACATCTTTTCGTTTCAAGTTTTCATATGATTTCTAACGATCTGACACTGTTTTCAAACTTTCGCGGATCACTTTTATTTTCTATTCAGTCTCTCTAATCAAATTGACCCTGTGTATCTTGATTTCACTGAGCGCGGTCCAATACAATGGTGTACGGCATTTATGACCGTACAAAGCCTCGTAAGGTGCTATTTTAATACTTGATTGAAAACGATTATTGTACGCAAATTCAATCAGAGGTATGTATCGTTCCCATGTACCTTCGAACTCGAGAATGCAACATCTCAACATATCCTCAAGTATCTGAATGATTCGTTCGGACTGACCATCTGTTCCTGGTTGGAAAGCAGTGCTAAAATGTAATTTCGCACATAAAACATCTTGCAATTTCTTCGAAATCCGTGATGTAAACCTCAAATCTCTATCCGAAACAATAGAAATAGGTACTCCGTGTAATCTCGCAATCTGGGAAACATACAATTTAGCTAACTTATCAAGCGAGTAATCTGTGCAAATCAGAACAAAATGAGCCAATTTAGTCAATCTATCCAAAATAACCCAGATTGCATCTTTCTTGCTTGGTATCAATGGTAAATTAGATACAAAATCCATAGTGACTCTGTCCCATTTCCACTCAAATCATGATCGGATAAAGCAATCCAGAAGGTACCTGATGCTCGGCTTTTACTTGTTGACAAACTAAACATTTCGAAACAAAGTTAGAAATGTCTCGTTTCATACCATGCCACCATTAAAGCTGTTTTAGGTCGTTATACATCTTCGTACTACCTGGGTGAATAGATAACCGACTACTATGAGCTTTATTCAAAATCATTTGAATCAATTCTAAATTTCTCTAAACACATATTCTATTTCTGAACCTCAAACAACCCTCATCATCAACTCGGAACTCTGAATCAATATTCAAGTCACATTGAGCCCGCTTTGGTAACAAATCATCATCAACTTTTTGAGCATCACAAATCTAATGAATAAATAATGGTCATGCTTTTAATTCAGCTATTACCGAACCATCATCAAACATAGCCATATGCGCATTCATTGCATGCAAAGCAAACAGTGATTTTCGGCTTAGAGCATTAGCAACAACATTAGCCTTTCCCGGATGGTAGTCAATCACAAGCTCATAGTCTTTTAACAACTCTAACCATCGACGCTGTCTTAAATTCAGATCTTTCTAAGTTATCAAATATTTCAGGCTCTTGTGATTAGAATAAACATCACATATCTCACCGAACAGATAGTGACGCCATATCTTCAATGCAAATACAATAGCTGCCAATTCTAGGTCGTGTGTCAGATAGTTCTTTTCATGCGGCTTTAATTGTCTCGGGGCACAAGCTATGACTTTGCCTTTCTGTATTAACACACAGCCCAAACCATTCAAAGATGCATCACTATAGATAACAAATTTTTTACATGATTTTGGCTGGACTTGTAACGCCCCAAATTTTGGGCCTAGATGAATTGGGCTTTGGGCTTTTGATCTCATATTTTTTTTAAGTGAGCAAGAAAATGACAAATGACATTTTGGCTATAAGGGTTTAAAGAATTTGGAGTGTCAAGGTATGTTGGAGAAGTTTTGGGTTCGAGTTTTATGGTGGAGGAATTTTAATTTAATTATTAAAACAACCAGGGTTGGGAGTAGTTGGGCTTTTAAATAAAAATAGCAGAAAGTGGCATAAAAAATCCTTATGGTGGAGTGGCTAAGTGACGCCACTTAAGGTGTAGGGAGGTAGCGTTAGTGGTTAGCAAAGAGATCCGAGGTTCAAATCCTATCTTAGTATTTTTAGGAATTTAATTTTGGTCTTCTAGAAGGTTGGAAGTGGCATGAAAATGGACTCTAAGGGGAGTGTCCAGAAAAGAAAATTTAGGAAATAGATTGGGGAGTTATCAGGGAGAAAAATGAGGAAATGAGAAGGGGGAAGTGATGGAGCTAAATTGGGAATTGAGGGTCAGGCAATTTGGCTAGAGGCTATAAATATGTGCTGAGTTTGGGATCCTAGGCTAATGCCAAATTTTTCAATTTTTTTTCTTTAGTGCCGATTGGGTTTTCCATCTTTGCTAGTTGATTCTTTTGCCATTCTTTTTCTCCTCAGATCTCTTTTGATTTACCCTTTCGGTTAGCCGATTCCTTCTTCTACTCTTCTTCTTTAATTTGTGCCAAATAAACCTTATTCACCATATTAGTTTGAAAGCCGAAAAGCCAAATCTCCCTTATGCCGATTACACTTTTGGTATAAGTACCTTATCTCTTTTTCGGCTAGTATTGTTAATACCGAGTACTTTTCTCCCTCACTCTTTCTAATCAACTCTGGTAGGGAATTAGTATCAGATCTCGGATTGTAGCTCTCTGCCGAATTGCTCCTAAGGTGTTTTGCAATTTTGGTAAGTATTCCTCTCTTGTTGGCTAAGGTTGGTCAAATGATCTTAAGTGAGATAAGGGGATGAATGATGTTGGATGTGAGTCCCCTAGTATTTGGTTTTAATAAGTAAGATTAATGCAGATCTAGGGAGTACGTGATCAAGGATAAGCTATTAGGGATTGGTGTTCAATGTAAGGTTAAGGTAAGATTTTGATTTTGGGTAAAATATGTATTAAGCATACGATTAATTGAAGGTTGATATCGTTTGTAGGTTTGCGACTAAGGGAATCGTAGCACGCTCTATTACCAGGTGTGTACATACACTGCACACACACAATAAATCAGCAAATTCTGAAATGCCGAAATGCCGAAAAGTCGAAAAGCTGAAAGTTTGGCTACAACAGAGTTTTGAGTGTGCAAACACTCGTGAGGGGGAAACTGATAGGTTACTTGAGGCCCTATGGGCGATTCTATGGACTTGGGCTGTGAATTGACCAACCGGGCTAGAATGGGCTTAACGGGCTAGATGGGCTATTGGGCATAATAGACGAAAATTGATAATTGATGATATGTGATGAAAAATTGTATGCGAGCATGAATATGAATGTGAATTGGGCCTGACGGGCCATATGAATGAGATTGGGCCTAGTGAGCCATATGTATGTATGTAGGGGTTTTGGGCCTAGTAAATGATGATTGAATAAAACTTAATTAACTAAATAATTAATTGCGACTGTGGACAAGTCATAGGGTTAAGGTGTGGCACCGTGTATATGCATGTCTAGGATTGGATCTAGGAAGAGCTTGGTACTTAAGCGGTCTTAATGACCCACCTCCTCTTCTCTGGAATCCTACTTTGTGCATAGTGCTTGTTCATCTTAGCTCACAAGATTTGTTAACAGGCCAAGGTAAGTAAAAACCTGTAATAAAGGAAATTTACTAAAATGCCCTAAGGGCGAAAATGAGCAAAATACCCCTATATGATGAAGGTAAGATTTATGTATGTTTCGAGTATAACTACTGCCTACATACTGCATAAACACGATATTCTGTTTAGGATGCATCTAGGTTGGGAATTTTGGAACGTAGGAAGTATATGAGGATCGCATGGCTGTTTGATGACCGCGGATCCACTGAAGGCTTTTTAAGCCCATTATATGATTAACAGCTTGCTACAATGAAGGTAGTTCCGCAACTGGGCTACCATAGAAGTGTATCGGTTGGGTGGGTCGATATTTATATCCCCACATGAAGTGTACCGGGGGATGGAGCTGTGTAGCGGATGGATTATTAGGGTGGGTTGCATTGCACTGCATTGCATGTGTGATTTTATAATGATTGATGAATGCTTGCTGCTCGACGTAGGTGTACACACTGGGTTTGCGAAAACTCAGCCCCTTTTTTATTTTTCTCAGGTAATGCTCAATAAGAGGTTCGAGGTCTGGAGGGACTCTAGGTGGCTAGCTAGCAAGACAACTTGGACTTGGTTGTTTTAAAAGCATTTAGTTCCTGATTTATTAAGTGATTTTAAACTGGATTGTAATAAGGCCTCCCCTTTTTGTTATCATTTGGATTATTATTCTTATGCATTGTAATTGCGAGAAGTTGAACAGGGATTTTCTAAACCATAGTTTTTATTTACTACGTTTCCGCAACCAAACTTTCAATTCATAAACTTTCTTAAATCAAATGTTTTAAACAAAGCTTTCACAACTAAAAAGAGTGTTTTCATAAGTTAACTAAGGTTTCATATCTTAAGAAAGGGTTTTCAATGAAAACAAGGTTTTTGCTAAAACATTTCAATGTGATGCGCTAGATTCGACCATAATGTCTGGGTCAGGTTTGGGGTGTTACAGGACTAGCACTGGAGCTTCGATCAAAAGGGCTTTCAACTTATCAAAACTTTTCTGGAACTTTTCTGACCACTCAAATTAACATCTTTCTGAAGTAGCTTCGTCATCGAGGTTGCAATCATAGAGAAACCTTTCACGAATTATCTATAGTAACCAGCAATTCCTAGAAAACTCTAGACTTCAGAAACATTTCTCGGAGGTTTCCAATCAAGTATAGTTGAAATTTTATTCAGATCAACCTGAATACCCAATGCTGATACAACATGTCCCAGAAAACTGACTTCACGTAACCAGAATTTACATTTGCTGAACTTCGCATACAACTGTTTATCTTGCAAAGTCTATAACACAAGTCTGAGATGTTCAGCATGCTCGGTTTCATCACAGGAATAGATCAATATGTCATATATGAACACAACCACAAATCGATCTAGATATTGTCTAAAGATCCGATTCATCAAATCCACAAAAATAGCAGGTGCATTAGTAAGTCTAGAAGGCATAACCAAAAACTCATAGTGTCCGTACCTCATTCGGAAAGTAGTCTTCAGCATATCGGAGTCTTTAACTCGCAACTGATAGTAGCCTGATCTCAAATCTATCTTTGAAAACACTGTAGCCCCTTTCAGCTAATCGAACAAGTTGTCAATTCATGGCAACGGATATTTATTCTTTATAGTCACCTTATTGAGCTGTCTATAATCGATACACATTCTCATAGTTCCGTCTTTCTTTTTCACAAATAAAACTGGTGCACCCCAGGAAGAGAAACTCGGTCGCGTGAAACCTCTATCTATCAACTCTTGCAACTGAGCTTTCAATTCTTTTAATTTAGTAGGTGCCATTCTGTACGAAGCTATCGATATTAGAGTCGTCCCCAACACTAACTCAATACTAAACTCTACTTCTCGAATAGGTGGCAAACCCGGTAATTCTTCAGGAAACACATTCGGATATTCTCACACAACTGGTACTGATTCACTCTTTCTTTCGGTCATTTTACTATCAAGCACATACGCAATGTAAGCTTCACAACCTTTCTCACATACTTCTGAGCTAACATCAAAGATATCATTGCTGGTAAACCATTCAGATCATTAAATTCAATCTGAATAATCTCATCATTTTGGCACCGTAACTCAATAGTATTTCTTTTGCAATTTACGTTAGCACCGTGCAAAGTCAAGCAGTCCATACCCAAAATTATATTGAACTTGTGAAATGGCAACAACATCAAATCAGCCGGAAAACACGAATTTTGAATCATCAAAGGACAATTCTTACACATTTTATCAACCATAACACACCAGCCCAAGCGGTTCGATACTCTAATCACAAACTCAGTAGACTCAACAGGAAAAGTCTTACTAAATACTAAAGTCTCACACACATAAGAATGAGTCGAACCAGGATCAATCAATGCAATTACACTAGTATCATAAAGAATGAATGTACAAGTAATAACATGTGGGGATGAAGCCTCCTCGCGAGCACGAATGGCATAGGCTCTGGTAGGTGCACGAGCCTCGGGTCTAATTGTTGTTTCTCTAGTCCCTCTCTGACTGCTATTCACATTACCCATATTTTTGGGAGGTCTACCACGAGCTACAGTATTACCCGGTCTCGTATTCTGTACTGTGTTTTGTTCAGCTAATTCAGGGCATTCACAAATGAAATGTTCCATCAATCCACATTTAAAATAGGCCCGATCATGCAATCTACAACTGCCAGGATGTCGTTTACCAAAATGTTTACACTCGGGTTGATTCGATCTAACATTACCAACACTAGCTACTGAGGTAGCTCTCGAGCTCACAAGTGGTTTATCCCGATCCCGTCTAGAATTTTGAACGGCTAAAATCATCTCGAAATTTCTTCGATGCCATTGAAATGTTTTACCCGATGATCTTATGATCTTTTATGTGAATCTCTAGCTTCAAAGTCAGATTTTCTTTTCTCTTTCCCGAGCTCTTCGGATTTGCATGCTCGCTCAACCAGTACTACGAACTTTTTATGCCAACTAGCAGTTTAATGTCTTCGTTCAACCCATCTTTGAATCTTTTACACATTATAGCTTCGATCGAAACACACTCTCGGGCATATCGACTGAGTGTCACAAATTTCCATTCATATTCTATCATAGTCATGCGACCCTATTTCAATTCCAGAAATCCTTTGCGCTTCTGGTCGATAAATCTCTAGCTAATGTAATTCTTACGAAACTCAGTTTGAAAGAACTCTCAGGTCACCCATTCCTTCAGAACCACCGATACTAATGTATTCCACCAGTGATATACGGTGTCTCGCAGCAAAGATATGGTGCATTTCAAACACTCATCCGGGGTACAGGATAGCTCATCAAACACACAGATAGTATTATAAAGCCAAAATTCAGTTTGCACAACATCATCATCATCAGTAGCTTTGAATTCTTCAGCCCCGTGTTTTTTAATTTTATCAACAGGGGGCTTATGTAATTTCAACGGATCAATCATTTGAGGTATAGCTAATATCAGAGAAGGATTAGCTAGGGGTGGAGGTTGTTGTGCAGTTGGATTCATCTGAATATACTGGGAAAACCAGTCGTTCATCATTTGGTAAAAGGCTTGTTTAGCCTCTCCCTCTTGGTTACTCGAGGTCGGTCGAGAATCAACTGGCACTATCCCTTGCAGGGGAGTAGACGCTATACTCTCGACATCATTAGCTACGGCTCTATCAGAATCCATTTACTATACGAAAACACATTTTCAAATGTCAGAAGTCATCACATTATCACAGTATATAATATGGCATGGATAGGTAGACTCACAAGCTCTACGTTAGTCCTAGAATCGACCAAATCGTAGCTCTGATTTCAATCAAATGTAACACCCCTAACTCGTATCCGTCGCCAAAATGGGATTACGAGATATTACCGTTCAAAATACAACTCATAACAGACTTTCATCTCAATATTAATTATCTAGTAAAATTTAAAACCAATCTAACATGCTTCGATTCTATCATTCATACAATTTCCAATTTATATTCAATCAATACAACCAAGAAATCATGGAAATCGAATGTTTAACTCATAACCAAGTATATTTCATTTATATACCAATCATATAAGTATACTTAGCATTTATGGCATTTGAATAATTTAAATATAAAATAACTAATTATCTTACATACTATATGCACATACTTTAAAACATGCAAACATACATCATTTCATTTCATATAAATAACATGTACCATTATAACATTTGTTTACCTAACTACAACAATTGCATAACGTGGATACATATATATACTATTCTACTTAGCATATGCCCAATATATCATCAACTTAACCAATTAAACTACTCAAATAACTGACCAAAACAATTTAAGTAATATGTCATTTGATATTGACACAAAAACCACATTCATTAATCAAATTTTCATAGCCTAACTTAATCCACAAATATTCAATACCACAATTAATAACGTTAACATATAAATAACACATAATGACATGATTTGAGCACATTTACTGAATCCAAAAATATGGCACCTTTTTAACTTAATATAAAACCTAACATTTTGATCTTTTATTACCGTACCTCAAACCAAGCATATTAATCAAAATAGTCATATAATATACTCCTTATTTGTCTTAATCAATCATGCTTAATTAGCCAACCATTAAAACACAATATATACACATACATTGCCGTTACAAACCAAATCAAAGTAACTAATACACATTCAAATATATATATAGATCATAATTATTTTACTCCATTACTAAACCAAATCAATAAACCATTCATAAAGGAAAAACATACCATATAATATGCATATCAAAATAAACTCCAACCATGTTTTGATATAACTGAATATTCTTTTATACTAAATCACATAATAATACCTTAACAAAACATATCAACTAAGTTCACATATACTTTTATCTATGCATAAACCATAGCCGAATCAACCAAACACACATCCAAAATCACCAACCATTTTCAATGCATATCACACATAAAAACTTGACTAAAGTTTTATATACTCACATAACATAGTAGCCATTTTCGCATGGCTTAATACATACACAACTTCAAACTTAACCAAATATAACCTAGCTTATACATGCCATAGGTTCAAGTTTAAACTTATAAAGTACCAAAAATAGTCGATAGTGTGATAGACTTTGCTGATGATCCCCGAGCTCGTAACTAGTCTCCAAAATCTATAAAACAGAGGCAAACATAAACACACACAGTAAGCTATCATAGCTTAGTAAGTCATAAGCAAATAAATATCTCAAAGTTAATATCAACTCAACTTAACCAAAAGAATTTGTGGTATCATGATCACATTTATTTTCAAGCTCACAATTTCATATATAGCATATACTTCCATATACAAAATTTACCTTGGCCGAATATACATGTACCTATTATCAAAGTAACATTAAATTTCAAACCATAATACTATTATATAATCGAATATACATAAACTCATATACATATATTCATGAATCATTTCATACATATTTACATTTTACATTCATAAGGCCAAATATAATCATTCATATTTGTTTGCACATAGTTCACCATTATAATTTCAGTACAAATAACCTTTGGCCGAATGTACTTTTCATATATACACATAATTTTTCATTTACATCGTATACGATTTACAACACATAACAAGTAACCAACTTACCTTATTTAAAATAAGTAATAAGTTATTACATACCTGATCACTTTAGCTCGTTTTACACATTCAATCACAACTTATCATTGCCTGTTGAACCATTTGGAATTGAATATGATACTCGGATAATCACACATATACCGTACAATGCCAACGTCTCAGACGTGGTCTTACATGCTATCATATATCGATGCCACTGTCCCAGAAGGGTCTTATATGAATCAAATACAATGCTGCTGTCCCAGACAAGGTCTTACAAGTAATCACATATCGATGCCAACGTCCCAAACGTGGTCTTACACGTAATCACATATCGAAAATCCTATGTCATGACATATGTATCCTAGCTATTCTAAAGGTTCGTAAGGGGCTTTCAGACGTCGTAACTCGATCGAATCGAACTCGTACGCATAGCTTTTAAGATTATACATATTTGACTTCCACATATATAACATCACATAATTCCTTCCAGCATATATAGTTCGTATTGAATCAAATAAATAACATATATTTGTTTATAAACTTACCTTAGACAACGATAATCAGAACGGAACGACTAATCGACAACTTTAGCTTCCCCCGATCCAAATTCGATTTCTTTGGTTCTTGATATAAACATATTCAAATTAATCTCATTCAAACATATTTTCTCTCAATTTAGTCCAAAAACACATAAATGGGAAAATTACCATTTTACCTCTAACATTTTACACATTTTATAATTTAGTCCAAATTGCACAAAACACAAAACATGCAAAATTTGCTCACACCATGCTTAGGCCGAATACTACCCATGTTCATACAAGTCCATACATTTCATTTATTTTACATTTTAGTCCCTCAATTTATTATTTTTACAATTTAGCCCTAATTACTCAAAATCATCAAAAATTCCAATACAAAACATGTTAATCCAAAACATATCTTTCATAATTCATCAACTAACATCACAAAACTCAAATACTCATCAATGGCATAACTCAAAATATTCATCAAAATCAAAAATTTAAGCATGGGCTTTGTACATTACACTGCAATGATCTCAAAAACTTAAAAATTATAAAAAATTGAGCTAGTTACATACCTTGATTAACCTTAACAATGGCCGAAAGATGAATATATGACTTTTAAATTTTTATTTTTTATTTTATACATATTATTACATATTTTACTAAATTAACCTTTATAAAATAATTATATAAACATTATATTCATGTCCTTAACCATCCATGATTTATAAATATGGTCTAATTGCAACATAAATACCTCATGCAATAAAGACAACAACAATTTGGCCCTTACAATTTAAGCCATCAAATTTTCATTTTACGCAATTAAGCCCTTTTATTAAATGGGGCACTTAAACGACAAAACTTAAACACGAAAATTTCACACATAATAAACACTGAAAATAATTTTTAAATATTTTTTTGACTAGAATTCGTGGTTTTGAAACCACCATTCCGAATAGGGTCTAAATCGGGCTGTTACAACACAAGTACGAGATAAGACTCATACCCTTTTCGCATATATTTTTTAGCAGCCAAAGAAGAAATTACTACAGGTAAGCTATCCGGTTCACCTGATTCAACCTAAAGAATATCCCCATTTTCACATTTCAGTTCAATGAATTTCTTCCCACAATTTACTATGACATCATGGGTAGACAACCAATCCATACCAAGGATAACGTCAAATTCATCAAATGGCAATAACATGAGGTTAGCTAGAAAACAATGACCTCTAATTGTCAAGGGACAATTTCTACATACTTGGTCAACTAATATATGTATGCCTAATGGGTTTGACACCTTTACCACAAATTTTATAGACTCCGCAAGCATATTCATGCTAGACACCAATTTCACAAAAGCATACGAATGGGTAGATCCCCGATTTATCAAAGCAACAACAAAAGTATCATGGAGAGAGGAAGTACCTGTAATCACATTCGCTGATGATGCCTCTTCGCAAGCAAGAATAGCATAAGCCCTTGCAGGCGCTCGACCCTCGGACCTCACAATGGAATCTCTAGGTGTACCTCTACTGCTAGTCCCTCTTCTTGGGTTCTTCTGTGGTCTACCTCTCGAAGGAGCATTACTCGCTCTCACATCTTGCTTTTCGTCTTTCTCACCCATTTTAGGACAGTTTCGGATGAAATGGTCTAGCGACCGACAATTGAAACAACCCCTTTCATTTCCTCGACACTCACCAAAATGGCGTTTACCATAATGTGAACATTCTAGTCTGTTTGGTCGAGCACTACCAACACTTATGATAGAAGTGGTTTGAGCCTTAGACGCCGTGTACTGCTTATTCTTATCTCTACTCAAGAATCCCACTGAAGCATTCGATGGAGTAGTAAACTCTCTCGATCTCTTAGATGAGGACTGGTGTGATTTCCCCATCTATCTTTTCCTTGAGTCACGAGACTCAATATCAGCTTTTATCTTTTCTTTGGTCAATTCTTCTGCCTTGCCAGCTCTTTCAACCAGCATCACAAACTCCCTTAACTCTAAGATGCCAACCAATAATCAGATGTCTTTGTTCAATTCATCATCAAATCTCTTGTACATGATGGCTTCGGTAGATACGCACTCCCTAGTGTATTTGCTGAGCCTTATGAACTCATACTCATATTCTGTTACTGTCATTCGGCCTTGCTTCAATTCTAAAAATTCCTTCCTTTTCTGATCTATAAACCTTTGACTAATATACTTCTTTTGGAATTCCTTTTGGAAGAACTCCCATGTAATCCTTTCCCTTGGTACAACCGACACAAGGGTGTTCCACCATTGGTAGGCTGAGTCTCGCAGGAGTGACACAACACACTTCATGCACTCCTTAGGTGTGCAAGACAACACATCGAATACCCTAATGGTATTTTCTAGCCAAAACTCTGCCCTCTCTAGGTCATCATCTATATTCGTCCTAAATTCTTCAGCTCTCTGCTTCCTAATTCTTTCAGTCAAAGGTTTTTTCCTTCTTAACACCTCCACCCCTTGAGGCGCTATGGGGTTAGGTTGAGGGGTTGGAGGGGGTGGGGGAGGTGAAGTGTTCAGATTTGTACGAACAAACTCCGAATACCAGGCATCCATCATATGCAGGTAAGCTTCTCTTTCCCCTCCGCCCTGACTCATTGTCACGAGCCCACTCTCTACTGTCACGGTCCCTTCAGCAGGAGTCGGCGAGTTACTCTCTACATCGTCTGCATTGCTCCGTCGGGATCCATTTCTTATATGAAAAAACAATTTAAATTTTTCAAAAGTTGTCACAATATCATAATATATGTATGGCATGTATAGCTAGACTCGTACTCATTCTAGGTTAGTTTGAGAATCGACTAAACCATAGCTCTGATACCACCAAATGTAACTCCTCTTACCCGAGTTCGACGCTGAAATATGATACGAGGTGTTACTAGACTTAGACACATACAAACATACATTTTTGTAACTATGAAATTTCACTCTAATTTAAAAATTTTAACAATACCTTAATGTCCCTATTATGGGCCTACGAGGCCCCGGACACTCTTTGGAATTGATTTGGGACTAATCTATGTAGACTAAAAAACTTTGTAAAATTTCAAGCTGACAGGGGCACACGCCCGTGTGGAAGGGCAATGCGCTTGTGTGTCTTCTTAGCACGGCCATATTGAAGGCCCGTGTGGCTCACACGGCCTGAACATATCGAGACACGCCCGTGTCTCTAGCCCGTGTGAATTTATTTTTCGATTCTAGCCTATAGGGTTTTCACAAGGCTTGGCACACATCTGTGTCCATGACCCGTGTTTCCCATACGGCCATGATACCCCCGTGTCTCAGCCTGCGTGTAAAAACCTTGACATTCTATTTCTGACGTTAGTAACCCCTTAAGGGCACACGGCCATGGTACACACCTGTGTACTAGGCCGTGTCCTCCACACGGTTGGGACACACGGCCGTGTCTCTACCTATATGGTTACTACTGGGCATTCTGTTTTGCCAAATTTTAGGTACAAGGGACACACGGCCTTACCACACGCCCATGGGGCATGCCGTGTATCACACACGGTCTAGACACATGCCCGTGTGTCTTTCCGTGTGGAGAAAAATAAGGCTATCTACTAAGCCTTTTTGCTACCCATACTTGCACCAACCTACACAACATCAAACATAACCAATCTAAGCATAAATACACATAACCAAACAGCCACAACCATGAGAATCTTCACCAAATGCATATAATAAAAATCAATATTAGCCAACATTAATGACATATAAAAATTGAATATCACATCCATTATATGAGCCAACACTTAACAAGACACTAAACAAAAGATTCAAGTCCCTATACATGCCACAATCAAAACATTTAAACTAGCTATACCAAAAGCTTTAGGTGATAGTGTGATCGATGCCTCCGACGTCCCTTGATCCCTGATACTAGCTTGGCGGCACTATATGAAGATGGAAAAGAGAAGGAGTAAGCATAAAGCTTAGTAAGTGGCATATAAATAAGTAACAACATCAACCATGCATATTATAAATTAGCACAACATTCTTGAGTGAACAAAGGTAAATATCACTACATGCTTATATATATCACAAGTATAAGCCAAAGATTACAATATCGTCCCAAAATCATTTCATAGCTAGAACTTACTTATGTCACTCTTACCATCAAGGTAACATAGCTAGACTCATATCTCATGAGTTTCGAATAAGAACCTGTACCACTCACAACATGATTATATCATTCCATAACATTGTCATAAGCTTTAAAATAACCCGTGAAACCATTTGGAATACTAAAAGATATTTGGCAAGCTTT
This sequence comes from Gossypium longicalyx, assembly GCA_025698465.1. NCBI lineage: Eukaryota > Viridiplantae > Streptophyta > Magnoliopsida > Malvales > Malvaceae > Gossypium > Gossypium longicalyx. The sequence goes on along the minus strand of CM046998.1, from coordinate 32,714,367 downwards.
ACACAAGAGGGTGAATTGCTAATGCCATGTTCCAAACATGGTCTTACACTGGCTCACATGTTAAAGTCAATGCCATGTCCCAGACATGGTTTTACACTAGCTCTCATCTAAATGCCAATACCATGTCCCCGACATAGTCTTACACTGGCATTCATAATGTGGTCGATGCCATGTCCCAGACATAGTCTTACACTAGCGCAGATATCAATGCGAATGCCAAGTCCCCAACATGGTCTTACACTGACTCTCATTACATTGCCAATGCCATGTTCCAAACATGGTCTTACACTAGCTCTCATATCGTGGTTGATGCCATGTCCCAAACATGGTCTCACACTAGCACACATATCACCCAAATGTCATGGCATGGATATCCAATCTATTCCTAGGTTCAACCAGGAATTTACCACATTAATTTCATCATGCATTATTCATAATCATATTCAATCATATTATGCAAAATCGATCATTCAACACATAATAGCGATAAAGTTGTCTTACTTATGTGCAACTTACCTCGGTATACAAAAAGTGGGCGACTATTTCAATTTAGTGTACTTGTTTGGCCTTCCCTCGATCTAGGCCCGTATTTTGTATTTCTGAATCTAAAATGATAAAAATTCACTAATTTAATCATCACATTAATCAACGCATTTCATAATTCATATTTTGGCAAAATGACCATTTTACCCCTAGACTTTCACTACTATTTTACCCTTAGGCTCGTAAATTGATTTTTATCAAAATTTCTCACTAAGCAAGCCTAGCCAAATTTTCTTTATACTATAAGTAGCTCAAAATTCCAATTATTACTTATACTTATCACTCATCTTGTCATCTTTACAAAATGATCCATTTTAGGTGTTTTTATGAAAATCCTTTCACAAAAGTTGTTTATTTAACAACCAAGGTTCATTTTCTTCCATAAGAATTTTGCAAAAAACCTGAATACTCTCATGGAAAAACCCTAAAATTTCAACCATTTTGCAAAACAGTCCCCTTATTAGCTTGATTATGCTACAAGGGTCCCAAAAGTACAAAAATTATCAAGAAAGGCCATCAAAATCACTTACTTGTAAGGGTAAAGAGTGGCTGAAATTTTGAAGCTCCAAAACCCTTATTTTTTCTGTATTTTTGGTGGAGAGGAGGAAGATGAGAGTTTATATCTTTTTCTCCTTATTTTATTTTATTTCTAGTCAAATTAGTCACCAACATTTCACCTAACTTTGACCCTACAATATTTTTGTCTCCTTGATCAGCCACTAACATATTTATGGTCTATTTACTCAATAAAGACCCTTAATTTAAATTTCTATAGCTATTTGACACCTTTAGCTAGTAGAACAAAACTTTCGCACTTTATGCAATTTAGTCCTTTTTCGCAATTAAGTATACAATCGCTAAAATTATTTCACCAAAATTTTCATGCACTCATATAACCATGCTACAACACATAAAATAATATTAAAAATAATTTGTCTAACCTCGGGTTTGGGGTTCTGAAACCACTATTCTGACTACGCCCAAAATCGAGCTGTTACATGATGTTAGGCATGTGATTTGGCTTGCTAATGATGTAAATGTTGGTATGTTTTTAGCCATTTAACTGGGCTTAAGTTATGTAATTAATAAGTGATTTATTGATGCATATAATGTCGTATATGTTGGCTTGTGTTGGTATGTTTGCCATAGTTATGGATATAGTTAAATGGATGTTGATTTGGTTAGTTATTAATGTTTGAGGAATGGTAAATTTTGATGGTTTTGGTATATTTGTATATGGAATTTAGTAGTTTAATTGGTTGATGATGATATATATAGCCTGATATGTGATTGATTTGGCATGTTTTTGGTTGCTAAAAAATGTATTGAAATGGTGCTATTTTGGTTAAATTGTATGCTTGTCGAAAGGGTGGCAAATTGGCTTTACAAATGGCCTATTTTTGTCCACACGGGCAAAGACACTGGCTTGTGTCTTAGTCGTGTGCGATACACGGTCATGTTACACGATAGTGTGTCCTCTAGGGTAGCCCTACGAATTAAGTCAATATACCTTACAGGTTTGACACGGCCTGGACACACGGGCGTGTCTACTGGCTGTGTGTCTCACACACGGGCATGTGACTGACCGTGTGACATAAGTCAGTATACCCCCTCAATGGCATATGGCCTAGCATACGGGTGTGAATGGCCATTTCGAAGGGTACACAAGCTAGACACATGGGGGTGTGGTTAGCCGTGTGACCCAAGTCAGTAACCTTCCTAGGTTTCCCACGGTCATGGCACATAGGCGTGTCTTCGACCGTGTGGTACAAGATAGTATGTATGCCCATTTTTCACATGGCCTGCACCACGAGTGTGTCTGGTGGTCGTGTGAGGCACACGGCCTGTTCACACAGGCGTGTGATCTATGATTTCATAAAAAAAATTTCTAAGTGTTCGAAAATTTTTATATGTGGTCAGTTTAGTCCCAAACCACTTTTAAGTATGTTTTAAGGTCGGGTAGACCTATTTAAGGGACTTTGTGTATGTGAATGAATGAGATGTGATATTGAATGTTTCATAAATGATATATTATCTGATAATGTCTCGTAACCCTATTTTAGTGACGGATACGAGTTAGGGGTGTTACAAGAGTGTTGCTTACCGCAATAAGCATAGTTCGGATTCCTACCTCCGGTCCTAATTACTACATTATTCTATTGAGGCCTATCCTCTTTAGCCTAGTTAATAGGTTACAAAGTCATGATAGCGGGATGAACATCTCTCTTTATTGAGGCCTTAGCCTTATCCCTCTTCTCGTGCTCACTACAGTTAATGTCCTCTAGAATTTTGGTTTTTTGAATAAGAGTCTCGAAAACCCTCTCTTGGTGTGAAGCGACCTGAATCATCAGATCATAAAACATATCATTCTCAAATTTAACACACTTTTCCTGTTCAGTTGCAACCATCCCCTAAGCATATTGGCTGAGTCTTAAGAATTTGACCTCATACTCAGCCACTGACATGTCCTCTTCCATCAGTTCAATAAATTCAATCTTGTGGGCCTCCACATACCTGATACCCACATATTTCTTCTAGAAAGCCTCTTGGAAATAATTCCAAGTCAATCTCTCCACCTCCATACCTTTCTTAACAGACTACAACCATCGGCAAGCCTCGTCCCTTAATAGTGAAACTGTACCCGTCAATTTCTACTCAAGGGTATAGTCCATGTCATCTAAGATCCTCTCCGTAGCCTCAATCCAATATTTAAGTATGGTAGGGGATGTTTCAAAAACACCCCTAAATAGTTCAGCTCCATTAGATAGAAGACTCTCAATTATGAACCCATGACTGCTTGATTTAGTTTGGGCTCCAAGCACCCGCTGAAGAACCTTAAGCATAGCCTACATTACAACTTCATCTACAGGCTCCTGATGACTACCCTCGGTGGTAGGTGAATTTTCAATGTGCTCGGCTACAGGCTCAAGGGTACACACTTGAGATGCAGAAGATTTAATTTGGGCCTACGGCCTTGTGCTCCAAGGGCTTATATGCCTCGCGTTCATACACATCTAGTGCTCATGTTGTTATCTCGACTCTTAAGTTTTATGTAAATATCTACAGTTCAGAAATAAGATCTCATTATTAACCTTGAGTGTTTTTAGCCTATTAGTTTCAACTAATGTTTACAATCTATATTTTTTCTATAGTTTCAATATTAAGAGTACTTACCTAGGATCGGCTTTGGAGTCTTAAATTTTTGTTTTTGAAAACCAAACTTTAAAAAATAAAATCTATTTGTGGCATGGTTCTCAAAACACCCCTTTTTAAAATATGCATGCAGATTTAAGTAAAACTCACTGTTCGAGTTTAGAATTTGAGCTCGGATACCACTAAATGTAACATCTCAAACTTGACATAGATATTAGCGTTAAATTCTAAAGGCTACATCAGCCACCGAAATGACATACAATTTTTTTCGAAATTTCAAACATATTTTAAAACCAGCTGCCTTTTTATTGAAAACTAGTGAACTTGGTTAGTTTACATAATTTCTGGAAACCATGATAACTTCAAAAATCAATTATTGCATTTATAATTTCATTTGTATAGATTAATCATTTCAAAAACTCAGTTGTATTTTATTAAAAACTTATTTTCAATATTGCAACAAAAATTAGAGATAATATCATCTTTTCGTTAAAAAACCATTTTTTTCATGCATAATCATTTAAATATCAAATAAGCAGTTTAAAACTGAAAGTCATGCAATTCAAAATAAATATCCCTAAAATAAATTCCCAGGTCACAATCCATATAAAAATTAATACAATCTCTACCCAAATATTAAAATAAAGTTTGCAGTAATTAAAAAATGAAAGCATCTGAGAAGCTCCTTTGATAGTCGTATCCAAGTCTTAACTTCAGGGTTATATGTAAAGACAGTAAACTAAGAGGGTGAGCTAAAAAGCTCGGTGTGAGTCTCAATTGAAATATACAGTGAAAATAACAGTCAAGTCAATCAATAATTGAGAATTTTAAAATATTATAGAATCTCAGTTTTAGTATGGATGAACTTGACAATGCAGTGCTTTGAAAAAAATGTCCTACCCAACTCTACAACACACCATAATAAGAGTTCCCCATAACTCATCTAGCCAATAATACACCATTTTGTGGACAAGCCACTAATAATGCAAATAAAGTACCAGAAACGTAGACAAGCCACCAAATTTGCAGACAAGCTTCCAGTAATGTGGACAAGCCACTAGTAATGCAAATAAACTGCAAGTGTTGGAGACAAGAAACCAATATTGTGGACAAGCCACCAGAATTGCAGATAAGCTGTCAGTACTTCTTCTTTACATAATCATCACAACCCCAATGCATTATGACATTTTTAAGAATAACGAAGCAGTATGGTAGACATGATTTAAAACATGCAATCAATGCAATGGATTAACATTCATTTAGTACTTTAGTATAAGTAAACATGATTTCATCATGTATTCGATTTAAATAGAAAATATTGGAAATGTGTGTAACACTCTAGACCCGGTCTAGACGTAATGTCACATTGGAGTGTGTTTTGAAAAGCGTAGTTTCATTGTAAAGTTTGTTATTATTGAAACTCCGTTGCGATCTTTAAGAGTAGTTATCCTATCTTGTTTTTTGTTAAATCATAGGTTTGTTAGCAAAACATGTGTTATATTAAATTGTTATTATAATTTTAAAAAACATTGTTCGTTGCGAAAGCTTTTAAAACAAGTGTGGCAGTTGAAAATAATTTATCTTTTGAAAAACCCAAGTCCTACTACAAATAGATATAAACCAAATTAAATAAATTCCAAAATAAAAATAAAAACTTAAAGTGGCCTTATTATATAAAATTACCCAGATAAAACTACTTTATTTAAAAAGACAAATACGAAATCGTAAAGGTGTGGCCATCTTTGAGTCCCTTGCAGCACCGTCCCACCTAAAGATTACCTGCGAAGATAAGCAGAAAGGTGAGTTACGAAAACTCAGTGTGTAATCTCTATTTGTCAAACAATAACTCAAGCAGTGCAAAGTAGTTTGGGCCTAAGCCCATATCAGTGGCAATTTCAGTGTGGGCCTTAGCCCATTACAGTAATAGCACCAGTACGAGCCTTAGCCTAATTCAGTACAGTATCAAAGATGCATACAGAGATCCTACCCATCCATCCTCTACACTCCACTCCGTCTAACCCTACACTCGATATGGGGATAAAATCAACCCACCCATCCCTACACTCCAGAATATAGCACCGGTTGCGGCAATAAACAGTTTGTGCAGCAGAGCTGCCAGTAGAGTACTCTTCCTCCAAATCTATCAAACCCACCCCCATACAATATGTCATGTCATAATATATACGTGTATGCAAAATGTCATGCTCGAACGTAGAGAAATTTAACATAGGGGTATATCAGTCATTTTACCTCAATATGGGGTCTAAGTGTACACACCGACCCATCAGTAGGCTCACAGTCGTCTTAGGCGACCCATGTGACCTTAACAGTCAAATAGTGGAAATGGGCCCAATTGTAACATCTCGAAATAGGGCCTAAATGGAATAGTGGTTATGAAACCACAAATTTGAGATGAAAAAGTTTATTTCGAGTAATTTTTATGATTTACCGAGTGATTAGATGCATGTGTTAGAGTATTAAGAAATTTTATAGATTGCATGTTTAATTTGCCTATTAGGGCTTATTTGCGAGTTTCAGAATGAAATTTCGATTTAGGGCCTAAACAGAATGATGGTTTTAGAACCACGAAATCGAAGTCAAAAAATTTATTCCGATTAAGTTTTAAGGTTTATTTATTGATTAAAATATTGTGTAAAAATATCGTTAAGTAATTTTACTGATAAAGTGCTTAATTGGACTTGTAGGACTAAATTGTAAAAGTTGCAAAATATGTGTTCTAATTTATAAGTACTTGATTGAAATGGGGGTTTAAAGAGGAGGTCCTTAAATAGTAATTAGACTATTATATTTTGTTTGGACAAAAATGGGCATGAATAGAAATAAAAGAAATAAAAATGGGGTTTAAAGAGGAGGCCTTAAGGGCATTTTAGTCATTTTGTAATTAAAAGAAATAAAAAGGGAAAATAAAGCCAAAATTGAATCATCATTTTCATGGAGGCCGAAATTAGCATGGGGGAAGCCATGGCTAGGGTTTTCAAGCTTTCCAAGCTCAATAATCCCGGAAAACGAGATTTGAACCTAGAATGGGAGAAAAATCGAAAATTAGGAAAGTTGGTAAAATGGCCGTTTTAGTATCGAGTGTCTCAGATGGTAGCTTGAGTTGGAGGTCACTGGAGGTTAAATCACACTATAAAACTATTGATCGATATATAAAGGTTTTAAAGTATTTTTAAGTCTTTGGCATGTGTGGAGACTCGTTTAATTGTTACTAAGTTGCTAGGAATTGGCCTAAAATACTGACCTATGCTATTTGAAGGTCTCTATTGTATAAAGTCATTTAATGTGGATAGTCTTGATTATGTTATTAATTAAATGATGCAATTTATGAATGTACATGCTTGCCTATGTGTGTGGTTGAATTAAAGCATGATATGGGCCTTGTAAGCTCTTTTTAAAGGACAGCTTGAATGTGTTTGAAAAAGTTTTAAATTAGAGTGAAATTATGAATGGATTTTTAAACGATGATTAGTGATTAAGTCTGGTAATGCCTCGTACCCTGTTCCGGCGTCGAACACGGGTAAGGGTGTTACATTTAGTGGTATCAGAGCTATGGTTTAGTCGATTCTCGGACTTACCTAGTATGTGTAAGAGTTAAGCTATACATGCCATATTACTACCTGTGATAGTATGATGCCTTCCGATCCCGATGAAATAGTTCTGTTGAGACAAATGTGATTTCCAACTGAGCTACCATCGATTGTGTAAAAAGGTGTTAAGTAAGTTCGTATAATTTGGTGGATATATTGGTGTACTTAAATTGATCTTGGTGACTTGTGATGATATGTGTGAGATCAAGTGTAAAATGAAATAGACATAAGTGGAGAAATATAGAAAAGTGAAAAGAAACGAAAGTTTACCTCGTTATAAACTCATATATGTTCGTTTGACATTGACATGATATTATGTGTCTAACTTATTTGACTAAGTGAATGTGATAAATAGATTTACTCAAATTTGTGGAATGTATGTTTGAGTGCATTTTTTTAAAAATATGAATATGTGTGTAAGTCAGTCTAAAGTGAATTATATAACTGTGATAATATTAAGATGAAATAAGACTCGTAAAAGGTAAGAGTACTAGTTCATGATGTTTATGTGATAATGAATGAGTCGTGAATAAGAATTTGTCTTGGAATATGAAAAATGAGATGAAGGGAAAGTTTATATTATGATAAGTGTTCATGTTGATCGGCAATTATGTGATGCTATGAGTGTAACTTGTGAAATTAAATGAATGTTATGAGTAATTCTATTTGAGAATTATGAACGCATTTATAAGTGTATTTGTTTGTATAAGATGACAGGAGGGTTGTGTAAAATGAATCTGCATGTTGAGTTATTTGAAGCAAATTATATATATATTGATGAGTGTTAAGTTATATGCATGAATATATAAGAGGCAAGTTAGAAGTGTTACAGCCTCACCCCCTTCCAATAAGATTAATTGACAATGTGATGGCATTTGAGAATGGTTTAATAAATGAACTCAGTTGGAGAAAAGATGTCAGGTTAATATGAAGATTTTCTGAATTCTGAAATGTTACAGTTAAAGAAAATTTTGACTTAGTTAATTAACTCATCCAAGTATGATGCTTAAAGTATATGATTGCTGGATTTTTAAAAAAAATTAAATTTTGATTGTGAATGAGATAATGTGGATTTAGTAATGATAAAATTAGACAGAAGAATAGAGATTGAGCTGTATTAATAGCTGAATGCAGAGTTTTTGGTTAAAAAAAAAGGTGAAAGCAAATGTGAGAATTGGAAATAGTTTTCGATTAATATAGAGGTCATACCGATTTGAAACTTAGTTATATTGGATTTCAATTTGATAGTAGGGTGATTTTGAAAGTATTTCTTTGAAGAAAATTTGTTTGGAGATGTTTATGAAATTTTGAGAAAAGATATTGAATCTTTTTACCGGTAAGTTTTTCGGGGACGAAAATCCCTAAAGGGGGGAGAAGTGTAACATGTTGAAATAGGGCCTAAATGGAATAGTGGTTGCGAAACCACAAATCTGAGATAGAAAAGTTTATTTTGATTAATTTTTATGATTTACCGAGTGATTAGATGCATGTGTTAGAGTATTGATAAGAAAATAGATTGCATGTTTAATTTGCCTATTAGGGCTTATTTGCAGAAGTTGCTGTAACAGCCAGATTTAGGGCCTAAACGGAATGATGGTTTTAGAATCACGAATTCGAAGTCAAAAAATTTATTTTGATTAAGTTTTAAGGTTTATTTATTGATTAAAATATTGTGTAAAAATATCGTTAAGTAATTTTACTGATAAAGTGCTTAATTGGACTTTTAGGACTAAATTGTAAAAGTTGAAAAATATGTGTTCTAATTCATAAGTACTTGATTGAAATGGTAGTTTAAAGAGGAGGTCGTTAAATGGTAATTAGACCATTATATTTTGTTTGGACAAAAATGGGCATGAATAGGACAAAATTTTAAAGAAAGGCCTTAATGGCATTTTAGTCATTTGGTAATTAAAAGAAATAAAAAGGAAAAATAAAGCCAAAATTGAATCATCTTTTTCATGGAGGCCGAAATTAGCATGGGGGAAGCCATGGCTAGGGTTTTCAAGCCTTCCAAGCTCAATAGTAAGTCCAAGCTCAATATTTACATACTTACTTACTAAGCTATAATGCTTACTCCCTTCCTTGCCTTTTTCCTATAGTGTCTCAGATGTTAGCTCGAGTTGGAGGTCGCCGGAGGTTAAATTACACTACCAAACTATTGATCGATATATAAAGGTTTTAAAGTATTTTTAAGTCTTTGGCATGTATGGAGACTCATTTAATTGTTACTAAGTTGCTAGGAATTAGCCTAAAATACTGACCTATGTTATTTGAAGGTCTCTATTGTGTAAAGTCATTTAATGTAGATAGTCTTGATTATGTTATTAATTAAATGATGCAATTTATGGATGTGCATGCTTACCTATGTGTGTGGTTGAATTAAAGCATGATATGGGTCTTGTAAGCTCTTTTTAAGGGACAGCTTGAATGTGTTTGAAAAAGTTTTAAATTAGAGTGAAATTATGAATCAGTTCTTATACGATGATTAGTGATTAAGTCCGATAATGCCTCGTACCCTGTTCCGGCATCGAACACGGGTAAGGGGTGTTACACCAAAGCCCATAATACGGCGCATGAGGGCCCACACGCCCGTGTGGCCCATTAAGCCCAATAATAACATTGGTCATGTGATCCACACAGCCCGGCCTATAAAACTCCACATATCCATGTGGTTTACCCGTGTGGGGTCCACAAGCCTGTGGGGCTCACGAGCCTGTGGGGCCCACAAGGCCCATTTCAGCCGAATGTGTCTTAAAATGACCTAAGCTCGCGAAATCGCTCGTGGTGGTCTCTACAATCACATGCTCGCGCTTATACGTTTAACTGACCACACGAGCGAGCACACGCCCGTGTGGCATCGATGGTACTAGGTTTTCAGCTTTTTCCGTTTCACAATTGAAGTAGGGTGATTACACACCTATTTGCGAATTTGAGCAGAAGGTGTTAGAAGTCCATGAGTAACAATCCTACATTCATTCAAAACATCCTCCTCTTTAATACCCAACCCCCAAAACGTTAGGTACTCTCCTTGAAAGAACAACAGTGATTAGACCCTCTCAACTGCTGTGAATGATCGATCACCAAATCTTCCTAATGAATCGGCAGTACAAAAGAGGGTTAGCTACCGGATTAAAACAACAGAAAGGGAAAGTAAGCGAAAGCCGAAAGGTATAAACTAAATAGAAACCAACCGAAAATGCAGGATCACCTTAGAGAAGAGAACCGTCGGCCTACACACCACAAAAGCCGAAAGAACGCCGAGTGAAATGTGGTACAAATGTACCCCTAGTAGCGAACAACAGAGAAGGGAAGATACTAACACAAGATTAGAATTGGAGAGGAGAAACAGAAGAAAACCAAGGCACTTACTGAATTTCAGTGAATCCTTAAAAACCCGACCACAAAGCAAAACGAGAGAGTCGAGGGTGAAGTAGTATTCAGCTAGAATCCTAGCTAAAGAGGGGTGATTACAAAACGATCTGATGGGGAAAAAAAAAGAAGACAATAACTATAGAACCAACAGAAAGAGATGAGGGAAAGGTCGACAATGTTCGGGTTAAGCAATGGGAAAAAGCCGCTTATACCAAAAGAGTAAAGATGAGAAGAGAAAAGGTATTTGGCTAAGGCTAGGAGAAGAAAAAGAGAGTATTCCCAAATGTCTATTCGGCCTCAAACCCCAAAAACGCAATGAAGAACCAAAAATGAAAAATGAAAAAAAGGAGAGCAAAACAAAAACACAATTTCGGCACCCCCAAAAGCCTATGACCGAATTGGTACAATGAAATTCCCACATTCGGCACACTACTCACACACCCCTCAACATCCATTAATTTTCTCCCAAAATCTCTCCACAAATACCTCACCTGATCACTCCTCTATCCACATCCCCATTTTCCTCCTCAAATCACTCCTCCATTATCTCCTCAACTAACAAGTTCAAACTCTACTCAACCAAGTAGAGTTTCGGTCAAACATAACCTCCTCCCCTGGCCATCAGTAAAAATAATCTTTATATGCACAAGTAAGGAATCGAACCTTGGGCCCCTTGCACATTCCACACGCCACTTACCACTTGGCTAGCAAGCTTTTTATGACACATCCTTTCCACATTTATTTAAGAAACTCACTAACAAGAAACAAGGTTGATTCAAGCCAAAGTCAAAATTTTGTTCAAGCCAAGGCTTGAACTCAGGACCTCTCCCACATTCCTCAGGACACTCAACCACTGAAGTAAGCATAAATTTACGCAACACAACATACAAAATAAACACCTAAATTTTTAGGGCACTACAACTCTACTCCCTAAAAGAAAATTTCGGCTTGAAATTTACCTGGTCAAAATAGATGAGGGTATTGTTGTCGTATCACCTCCTTAGGTTCCCACGTGGCTTTCTCAGAACTGTGATTATGCCAAAGCACTTTAACCAGTGGAACAAACTTCCTCCCCAGAACCTTCACATCATGGTCTAAGATCTGGACCGGCTCTTTCTTGAAGGTTAGATCTAGCCTAACCTTGATCTCCTCAGTCGAAATGATGTGTGTAGGATCAGAACGATATCTCCTTAACATAGAGACGTGGAACACATCATGAATCCTGTCCAACTCTGGAGGCAGCTCAAGTTGATAGGCAACTAGTACCACACGTTTCATTATACGGTAAGGCCCAATGAACCTAGAGCTTAATTTGCCCTTCCGACCAAACCTCAGTACCTTCTTCCACAGTGAGACCTTAAGAAATACCAAATCCCCCATAGAATACTCAATCTCCTTACGCTTCATATTTGAATATGACTTCTGCCTGTCGAATGTCGCCTTCAATCGATCCCAAATCAACGTAACTTTATCCTCAGTATCAGAAATCAATTTAGAACCCAGAACACGCCGCTCACCCAACTTAGTCCAACACGTAGGAGTACCACACTTACGACCATATAATGCCTCGTAAGATGCCATCTGTATGCTGGACTGGTAGCTATTATTGTACGCAAACTCTGCCAACGGCAAATAATCCTCCCAACTGCCCCGGAAGTCAATCACACAACTTCTTAACATGTTCTCCAGTATCTGAATCACCCTTTCTGACTGACCGTCTGTCTAAGGATGGAACGCAGTACTGAAGTCCAACATTGTACCCAAAGCTTCATGTAACTTCTTCCAGAATCGAGACGTGGAACAAGGGTCTTTATCAGATATTATAGAAACTGGTACCCCATGCAGTCGCACTATCTCAGACACATACAACTTAGCCAATTTCTGAAACCAGTAATCTGTACTAACAGGTATGAAATGGGCAAATTTCATTTGTTGATCTATAATAACCCATACTGAATCCTTCTTAGTAGGCGTTAAGGGTATCCCACTAACAAAGTCTATAGTCACCCTCTCCCACTTCCACAACGGAATCTTAACTGGCTAAAGCAACCCTGAAGGCAACTAATGCTCTGCCTTAACCTGCTGGCAGGTCAGGCATTTATTCACAATATCGGTAACTTCCCACTTAAGACTTGGCCACCAATATAATTCTCGAAGGTCTCGGTATATCTTATTCCCACCAGGATGCATAGCGTAAGGGCTACTATGCGCTTCTTGCAGTATAGACTACCTCAGATCAGTATTTTTTGGTACACAGATTATCCCATAGAAACAAAGTACTCCTTCACTATTTAACCCAAAATCTGAAGTTTCTCCACTCTCTAACTATCAAAAACGAAAGCCTAATGACTCATCCACCAATTTTTTACCCTTAATCTATTCAATCCACCTCGGTTTAACTTGAAGTTCTACCAATAGACTACCACCATCGAATAAACTGAGACGAGCAAACATCGCCCTCAGATTAGTAACAATCCTATGGCCCAGTGCATCAGCTACCACATTAGCCTTACCAGGATGATATTCAATTGAATAGTCATAATCTTTAAGTAGCTCAATTCATCTACGCTGCCTAAGGTTTAGCTCCTTCTGAGTGAGGAGATACTTGAGGCTCTTGTGATCTGTGTAAATGATACACTTCTCACCAATCAAATAATGCCTCCAAATTTTAAGTGTGAACACCACCGCAGCCAGTTCCAAGTCATGTGTCGGATAATTCTCTTCATGAGTCTTAAGCTGACGAGACACATATACCACTACCTTACCCTCTTGCATCAGCACACATCCCAAGCCCACATGTGATGCATTTCTGTAAACGGTGAATTTCGTCCCAGATTCTGGCTGTATTAAGATAGAGGCCTCAGTTAGAACTTTCTTAAGTTTCTCAAAACTTTCCTACTACTTATCAGTCTAGTCAAACGGTACCCCTTTACGCAGTAACTTAGTCAGAGGTGCAGCAATCGATGAGAACCCCTCAACAAACCGTCTATAATACCCTGCCAGACCTAAAAACATTCGATTCTTAGATACCAACTTAGGCTGCTTCTAATCTAGAACAGCTTCAATTTTTCAAGGATCAACCCTAATCCCCTCAGCAGACACCACATGACCCGGAAAAGTTACCTTTCGAAGCCAGAATTCACACTTACTGAATTTAGCATATAGCTGTTTCTCCTTCAAAATCTAGAGAACAACTCAGAGATGTGCATCATGTTCCTTCTCAGTCATCGAAAACACCAGAATGTCATCTATAAACACCACTATGAATCGATCCAAATAGGGCTAGAACACTCGGTTCATCAGATTCATAAAAGTCGCTGGTGCATTCGTCATTCCAAACGGCATTACAAGAAACTCATAATAACCGTAACAAGTCCTAATTGATGTCTTGTAAACATCAGTCTCGTTGACCCTTAGTTGATGGTACCCAGATCGAAGATCTATCTTAGAGAACACCGAAGCAACATCGAAGATCATCAATTCTTGATAAATGGTACTTATTCTTAACAACCAATTTATTCAATTGTCAATAATCGATGCACATACGCATGGTTCCATCCTTCTTTTTCACAAGTAAAACTGGTGCTCTCCACGGAGACACACTGTAACGCCCCAATTTTCAGGAATTTTGTGAATGATTGGTAAAATTTAAAATTTTGTGTTCTGTCTACTTGATGAAGGTTTAATTATGATAGGCGGCCTCTAGAAGGCCCAAGCTTAGGTTCAAATCCCGTAATTTTAGGTGATTTTAATCCATAGGGAAAAAGGGGTTCTGGTTAACTGGGCTTTTAAGTATTAACTGGGTAAAAGAGGACACAAGGAAGCCTGTGGTAAGATGGCATGTGATGCTACTTAGGGGCTTTAGAGGTGGCGTGTGGATGACCAAGGAGGGCTAAGGTTCGAGTCACAAGGTAAGCAAATTAATGATATTAATTTTATGTACAGGAAAGGTAAGCAGTGGAACTGAAGTGAAAGTCTGTCTGGAGAAGATTTAGGAGCTGATAATGGAGAGGATTTAGGAGCTGATTAGGGAGATGATTTAGGAGCTGATTAGGGTGAACTGTGTTGGCCGAATGGTGGACTCTTGGGGAGCAAGAGTTGGCCGGCCAAGGGATGCTTAAGGGGGAAAATTTCGGCTAGGGTTAGTGCCAGTATAAATTCGGCATTAGTGGTAAGTGGTGTCGTTTCCTGACTATTCTCCTCTTCTTTTCTTTTTCTCTTCTCCCCATCCACTTATTCTTTTCTTCTTCTTTTCCCCATAGTCGAATCCTTCAACCACCCTACTCTATACCACCTTCCTTCCATTATTTTTAAGACTATAGCCGATTGCCTCAAATCTCGAAATCCCGAAAACTTGACTCCTTTTGTACCAATTTTTCCCTAGCCAGATCTCTTATTTTTCTCATCATCTTTGGCCGATTCTCTCAAACTTTAAACCCCAGGTTTTTATCGACAATACTACAAGTAAAAACCCTCATATTTTATTTTTTTCAACACTTTTGCAAAAAGCCGAAACTCCCACACTATCCTGGGGACATAGCCGAATACTGAGATCACTGAAGGCTCAACTTTTGTTATCGTTTAAGGGCTTAGAACTGCATCAGAATCAAGTAGGAACTAAGGGGGAATGTTGACTGAAAGAATCGGTGGTAAGTCTTTCCAACTTAGTCTATCTTTCATATTTTAAGAAAAGCCGGAATCCCTAAAAGGTTAGGGAGGTTGTCATTTTTTGGACTTATAGCCCTAAAGGGTTGTGATAATAGTATTATTTTGGTAATAGTGTGATTAAGAGGTTGTTGATCAAGGTCTTGGACAAGTGGAGTAAACGGATCTGGATCGAGACGCTATTTTCGGCAAAGGTAGGAACGCTAAGGCCTAGGGTGTTGTTGGCCAAATATGGTAAGAAGTTAATGTGTAGTTCGTTTCGGTAGTAAGATTAACGTGGTAGTATTATAATTGTAGGCAGTTCGTGCGTGGATCTCGTCAGCGAATCATTATAAAATAGGTGTGTAACTGACACCCTCTCATAGACTAGATCGGCAAAAGCCGAAAAGCCGAAATGCCGAAAAGTTGGTATTTTTGTAATTTGTGAGTGTGCGAATGCTCGTAAGATAGTTGGGTTTGTATGTTTGGTATTCTGAAGGTAATAAACTGCAGTACGTGCGATTTCGTGCATTTTGATAATTTGGGCTTAATGGGCCAAAAAATCGGGTTCATTGGCCAACGGGCTCAATTTGGTAAGTATGAGCGGTAAGTATTCTGATAATACGTAAATGGATAGGATATGCATGAAAAACCTAAAGGTAGCTAAATTACTACAATACCCTTATGTATGGAAAATTACCATGATACCCCTAGGTGTAAATAACCAATATGCCCCTAGGGTTAATTTTGTCTGAAAAGCCTGTTGATTTAAATCTGTATGATGTATGCCATGAATGAATATTTGTTGCATGGGGACATGGGTTATATTATGAAGGAAGCGTCCTGGTGGCTATGCCACAATTATCTGGATCTGGTTGCTCGCCACATATATCCTGCTTACGTGGTTCGCCACGATTATTCAGATCCGTGACTCTGTCACATTATTCGCTCGCAGCGCTATGCTTTGCATATTTCTATGGCGTAGCGGTTGGGTGGGTCGAGTAGTCTCCCCACATGGTGAAAGGTTGGTGTGGGGGTGCATGTGGTTGGATATGGGTTGGGTTTTGCATATACATGAAATATCTGATCTGATCTGTTATGGGCCTATGGGCTTAATTCTGTATTCTGTTATGGGCTAAGGCCAATTTATTTTGTTTCTGTGGTTTGAACTGATATGGGCTATGGTTGGGTTAGTTTTACACACTGAGTTTCCCCAAACTCATCCCCTATTTTCATCCATGCAGGTAATCCCCAACCATAGTGGGCTTGGAGCTGCGAGGGATTCTGGAGTGGCCACTGCTTACGCAATATGGATTTCTTACGGTGATTTGGACTTCAATTTTCTTTACTTTGATGATTTGGGTTTTGTTATGTAGTAAGGCCGCTTATGATTATTTTTTTGGGGTTTTGATTTATAACTTATCAAGATGATCTTAAATTATATTAACTATCAAAATGGGCTAGATCTAGGGTTCGTTTTCCAAAAACATGAACTGATTTCAAGTAACACGATTACAAACAACGCTTCTGCTATGATAACGTTTTCCAAATTTAAATATTTTTTTTCTAAAATAGACATAATTATAATGGTAACCCAAAAATATATGCAATGTTAGAGTGTGGCAATGGCGGTGTGCATGTCTAGGATTGGATCCGAGAGAGCTTGGTACTTAAGTAGTCCGATGGACTCACCTCTTCTTTTCCGGTTTCCTACCTAGTGCACAGCTTCCATTCACTTTAAACCCTTAATGAATTAATCCTTTGAACATCAAGTACGATTTTCTGAACTTAGAATAGAAAAATGTTTTTAACGTTTTGATGTGACACGTCAGATCTGGTCATAACGTCTAGGCCGGGTTTGGGGTGTTATATTTAGTGGTATCAGAGCCAAGTTACAACAACTCAGCTGTGGAATGGGTTTACAAAAATGTAGATTTGCAAAAAAAATTTGGTTTTAAAATCTCGACTTCTGAATGTGGCATTCCGAATCTCCGGCCCAAGCTTGTAAGTATCATTCTGAATTTCTCTGAATATTTTTCTGGATTATTCATCTGTACTAAAACTCAGCTAGGATGTTCTAGAATGGATGATACTAAAACCCTAGGAAAATTTGATAAGAGACTGAAACTGTAGTTAGACTTCGATTCTGCGAGAACAATCTCTGAAATACTGTCTGATTCATAAAACATCTGTAATAATCACTGGAATACCGGATTAATGCATAAAATTCGTAAAATAGATAATACGATATGAGTACAAGAGCCACTCGTGGAAGAGGCCGAAGACGTGGCCGAGGAAGGGCTCGAGCGGTATCTTTATCTTCGGGATATATGCCGGCGGCAGATGCACCGGTACCATCGGCAACGGAAATAGAGTCACATGATCGTGGTGCCGGGGATGACGCCCTGTCGCAGGCAATACTTCGTGTTCTGGAAAGGGTTGCTGGGGCAAGTACGGGCAACGGAGTTCGGGGGTCCATTTCGGAACGACTCCAGGCCAACGGAGCGGAGATTTTTAGGGGTGTGTCTGGTATCGCCCCGAATGTGGCAGAATATTGGTTGGAGGCCATAGAACGAATTATGGATGACTTGGATTGCTGTGTGGAGCAGAAATTGAAGGGAGCTGTATCGTTGCTATGGGACGAGACTTTCCAGTGGTGGCTCACCGTGAGAGAAGGAACCCCAGCTGAAAGGGTAACTTGGGAACTGTTTAAGACGGCCTTTAAAGGCAAGTATGTTGGGGCAAGTTATGTGGACGCTCGCAGGAAGGAATTTTTGAATCTGGTGCAAAGAGGTCAGACAGTTGCCGAGTACGAGGCTGAGTTTCTGAGGTTGAGCCGGTGTGGTGTGGGCATAGTTGCTACGGAATATGAGTGAAGTGTGCGCTTCAAGGATAGTCTTAGGGATGACCTGAGGGTGTTGATTGCTCCGCAGAGGGAGCGAGACTTTGCTGTCTTGGTGGAGAAGGCAAAGATAGCAGAGGAGGTTAAGCGAGCTAAAAAGCAGAATTGGGAGAAGGATCAAAACTGTTTTCGGAGGGATTCAGGACGTATGAACATTTATATTATGTTGCATTGCATAGGGTGGGATATATGATATTAGAAGAAGTGCACTGAAAGGCTATAAGCCTATTACTGGCAGCTCTGCTGCAAATACTGATAGTGCCAAAAACGGTACTTTATTCTTGAGTGTAGGGATGGGTGGGTCGATTTAATCCCCACATGGAGTGTAGGGTTGGACGGAGTGGAGTGTAGAGGATGGTTGGGTAGGATTTCTGTATGCATCTTTGATACTATACTGAATTGGGCTAAGGCCCACATTGTTACTGCTACTGTACCCACACCGGTATTGCTATTGATGAGGGCTTAGGCCCAGACTGTTAAATGCTGCATGATTTACTGTTTGATGATATGGATTACACACTGAATTTTCATAATCTGTGGAGACTGTGGTAAGGTACATTTGGGCGAGTGTAGGAAACGTTCCGATGCTTGTTTCCGATGCGGATTTTTAGAGCGTAGAGTTAAGGACTGCCCACAGAGAGCTGATCAGGCTCAGGTTGCTGTACAGAGGGTTGTGCAACCCATGAAAAGTGGACCACAACCACCGAGAGGACGTGGACAAGGTAGGGGTGGAAACGAAAATGGCCGAGGTCGAGGGGCACCTAGCAGGGGTGTCAAAAATGCTGAAGCTCGACAGCCAGCCTTGGTGTATGCAGCTCATCGTCGTGAGGAGGGTGACGCACCTGACGTCATAACTGGTACGTTCTTGGTTTCTGGCATGCCATATACTGCTTTAGTGGATATTGGATCTACTCATTCCTATGTTGCATGTGCCATATCTAGGTCGTTGGGTGTGCACTCTGAGAAGATTGTGAGTGGGGTATCTGTGTTAAGTCCTTTGGGTCACTCGGTTAGGATAGACAAACTGTATAGGAATGTACCCTTAGAAACACAAGGCAAGGTTTTTTCTGGAGATCTGATGGAGTTACCGTTCGGAGAGTTTGACCTCATTCTGGGAATGGACTGGCTTGTTAAGCATAGGGCAACTTTGGATTGTGCTGCTAAGCGAATGGTGTTAAGGACCACGAAGGGTGAAGAGGCTATGATGATAGACGAGCGAAGGGGTTATTTGTCTAATGTGGTGTCGGCATTGAGGGCCAAAAAGTGGATTCGAAAAGGTTGTGAGGCTTATTTGGCATTTGTAAGCCAGTCGGAAGAGAAGGGATTGACAGTGGAAAAGGTTAGGACCGTAAAGGAGTTTCAAAATGTTTTTCCAGAGGAGCTTCCGGGATTACCTCCAAACTGAGAAGTGGAGTTTGGAATCGACTTGTTGCCTGGAACGGTGCCAGTTTCTATTGCACCTATAGGATGGCACCGAAGGAGTTGGTGAAGATAAAGGCACAAATTCAAGAGTTGTTGGATAGGGGCTTTATTAGGCCAAGCGTGTCTCTATGGGGAGCACCGGTGTTATTCGTGAAGAAGAAGGATGGTACAATGCGGATGTGCATTGATTATCGCCAGTTGAACAAACTGACAATTAAGAATAAGTATCCACTGCCAAGGATTAACGATTTGTTTGACCAGCTTAGGGGGCTTCTGTATTTTCTAAAATCGACCTTCGATCTGGATATCATCAGTTAACGGTCAAGGAGACAGATATCCATAAGATGGCATTCAGGACTCGATATGGTCATTACGAGTTTCTGGTTATGCCATTTGGGTTGACGAACACTCCTGCGGCATTTATGGATCTGATGAATCGGGTGTTTCAACCATTTCTGGATCAATTCGTAGTCGTCATTATTGACGATATTTTGGTATATTCTGAAACGGAAGCAAAGCATGATGAGCATCTTCGTATAGTGTTACAAGTGTTAAGGGAGAAGGAACTTTATGTAAAGTTCAGCAAGTGTGAATTCTGGTTGAGGGAGGTAACTTTCTTAGGACATGTGGTCTCTGCTGAGGGGATTAAGGTGGATCCTCGAAAAATTGAAGCAGTTTTGGAGTGGAAGCTGCCTAGGTCAGTGTCAGAGATACGGAGTTTCCTAGGATTGGCAGGATACTATAGAAGGTTTGTGGAAGGTTTTTCAGTGTTGGCTACACCTCTGACTAAACTCATAAGGAAAGGGGTACCGTTTGTATGGGCTGAGTCCCAACAGGAAGCTTTTGAAAGGTTGAAGAAAGTTTTGACTGAAGCACCTGTGTTAATTCAGCCAGAGTCTGGGAAGGATTTTACTGTGTATAGTGACGCATCACATGTAGGTTTGGGCTGCGTGCTAATGCAGGAGGGTAAGGTGGTTGCATATGCATCACGACAGCTTAAGCCTCACGAGGGGAACTATCCTACTCATGATTTGGAATTAGCAGCAGTGGTCTTTGCACTTAAGATTTGGAGACATTACTTGTATGGGGAAAGGTGTATTATATACACAGACCATAAGAGTCTTAAGTATTTGTTGACTCAGAAAGAGCTGAACCTTAGGCAAAGGAGATGGATTGAGTTGCTTAAGGATTATGACTGTTCAATCGAGTATCACCCAGGAAAGGCTAATGTGGTAGCCGATGCTTTGAGTCATAGAACCGTATCTGATCTGAGAGCAATGTTTGCTCGTTTGAGTCTGTATGATGATGGCAGTTTGTTGGCTGAATTACAAGTAAGGCCAACCTGGGTGGACCAGATTAAGGAAAAGCAGTTGAAAGATGAGTCTTTGGTCGCTCGTTTTCAACAAGTTAAGGAAGGGGAAACTTCTGAGTTCAATTTAAATGGTGATGGAGTTCTGTGTTTCCGAGGAAGCATTTGTGTTCCGAAGGACTTTGATCTAAGGCAGACAATATTGAAGGAAGCTCATGGGGGACTATGTGCCATGCATCCTGGAGGGAATAAGTTGTATCACGACTTGCGAGAATTGTACTGGTGGCCTGGACTTAAGCGAGAAGTAACGGAGTTTGTAGGAAAATATCTAACATGCCAACAAGTGAAAGCTGAGCATCAATTACCTTCTGGACTGTTACAGCCGGTGAAGATACCACTTTGGAGGTGGGAGAGGGTAACCATGGACTTTGTGAGTGGGTTGCCGTTGACACCATCGAAGAAAGACTCGGTATGGGTGATTGTGGATAGGTTGACCAAATCGGCCCATTTCATACCAGTACGTACCGATTTTTCGCTTCAAAGGTTAGCCAAACTGTATGTGGCAGAGATTGTGCGGCTTCATGGAGTCCTAGTTTCAATTATCTCTGACCGGGATCCCAGATTCATATCTCGGTTTTGGAAAAAGTTGCATGAGGCGTTGGGAACGCGATTGAACTTCAGTACAGCTTTCCAACCCCAAACTGATGGTCAATCGGAAAGGGTCATTCAGACTCTGGAGGACATGTTAAGGGGATGCGTGATTGACTTTCGAGGTAATTGGGAGGACTACTTACTGTTGGCAGAATTTGCATACAATAACAGTTATCAGGCGAGTATTCGAATGGCACCGTATGAAGCACTGTATGGTCGAAGGTGTCGTACACCTAGTTGTTGGACTGATCTAGGGGAGCGACATGTTCTTGGACCGGAATTGGTGGCTGATACTGAGGCTAAGGTCAGAATAATTAGGGACCGTTTGAAAGAAGCATCTGATAGGCAAAAATCGTATGTAGATTTGAAGCATAAGGAGATTGAGTACTCAGTAGGGGATATGGTCTTTTTAAAGGTTTCTCCTTGGAAGAAGATATTGAGGTTTGGTAAGAAAGGCAAGTTGAGTCCGCGGTTCATTGGGCCTTATCGAGTTTTGAAGTGAGTAGGCCCAGTGGCTTATCAATTGGAATTGCCTCCAAAACTAGACAAGATTCACGATATTTTTCACGTCTCCATGTTAAGGCGTTATCGTTCTGGTCCTGCTCATGTCGTGCCAGTCACAGAAATCGACGTACAAACTGATTTAACATTCGAGGAAGAGCCGGTGCAAATATTGGCTCGAGATGTTAAGGTTCTGAGAAGGAAATCTGTCCCCTTAGTGAAGGTGCTTTGGCGTAATCATGGCAGAGAGGAAGCTACTTGGGAGCCGTAAGAGGCGATCAAAGAAAGAATACCCTCATCTGTTTGGACTAGGTAAATTTCGAGGACGAAATTTCTTTAAGGAGGGTAGAATTGTAACGCCTCAATTTTCGGGAATTCTGTGAATGATTGGTAAAATTTAAAATTTTGTGTTCTATCTACTTGATGATGGTTTAATTATGATAGGGGGCATCTAGAAGGCCCAAGCTTAGGTTAAAATCCAGTAATTTTAGGTGATTTTAATCCATAGGGAAAAAGGGGTTCTGGTTAACTGGGCTTTTAAGTATTAACTGGGTAAAAGAGGACACAAGGAAGCCTGTGGTAAGATGGCATGTGACGCTACTTAGGGGCTTTAGAGGTGGCGTGTGGATGACCAAGGAGGGCTAAGGTTCGAGTCACAAGGTAAGCAAATTAATGATATTAATTTTTTGTACATGAAAGGTAAGCAGTGGAACTGAAGTGAAAGCCTGTCTGGAGAAGATTTAGGAGCTGATAAGGGAGAGGATTTAGGAGCTGATTAGGGAGAGGATTTAGGAGCTGATTAGGGTGAACTGTGTTGGCCGAATGGTGGACTCTTGAGGAGCAAGAGTTGGCCGGCCAAGGGATGCTTAAGGGGGGAAAATTTCGGCTACGGTTAGTGCTAGTATAAATTCGGCATTAGTGGTAAGTGGTGTCGTTTCCTGGCTATTCTCCTCTTCTTTTCATTTTCTCTTCTTTCCATCCACTTATTCTTTTCTTCTTCTTTTCCCCATAGCCGAATCCTTCAACCACCCTACTCTATACCACCTTCCTTCCATTATTTTTAAGACTATAGCCGATTGCCTCAAATCCCGAAATCTCGAAAACTTGACTCCTTTAGTACCAATTTTTCCCTAGCCAGATCTCTTATTTTTCTCATCATCTTTGTCCGATTCTCTCAACCTTTAAACCCCAGGTTTCTATCGACAATACCACAAGTAAAAACCCTCATATTTTATCTTTTTCAACACTTTTGCAAAAAGCTGAAACTCCCACACTATCCTAGGGACATAGCCGAATACTGAGACCACTGAAGGCTCGATTTTTGTTATCATTTGAAGGCTTAGAATTGCATCAGAATCAAGTAGGAACTAAGGGGGAACGTTGACTGAAAGAATCGGTGGTAAGTCTTTCCAACTTAGTCTATCTTTCATATTTTAAGAAAAGCCGGAATCCCTAAAAGGTTAGGGAGGTTGTCGTTTTTTGGACTTGTAGCCCTAAGGGGTTGTGATAATAGTATTATTTTGGTAATAGTGTGATTAAGAGGCTATTGATCAAAGGCTTGGACAAGTGGAGCGAACGGATCTGGATCGAGACGCTATTTTCGGCAAAGGTAGGAACGCTAAGGCCTAGGGTGTTGTTGGCCAAATATGGTAAGAAGTTAATATGTAGTTCGTTTCGGTAGTAAGATTAACGTGGTAGTATTATAATTGTAGGCAGTTCGTGCGTGGATCTCGTTAGCGAATTGTCATAAAATAGGTGTGTAACTGACACCCTCTCATAGACTAGATCGGCAAAAGCCGAAAAGCCGAAATGCCGAGAAGTTGGTATTTTGGTAATTTGCGAGTGTGCGAATGCTCGTAAGATAGTTGGGTTTGTATGTTTGGTATTCTGAAGGTAATAAACTGCAGTACGTGTGATTTCGTGCATTTTGATAATTTGGGCTTAATGGGCCAAAAAATCGGGTTCATGGGCCAACGGGCTCAATTTGGTAAGTATGCGCGGTAAGTATTCTGATAGTACGTAAATGGATAGGATATGCATGAAAAACCTAAAGGTAGCTAAATTACTACAATACCCTTATGTATGGAAAATTACCATGATACCCCTAGGTGTAAGTGACCAATATGCCCCTAGGGTTAATTTTGTCTGAAAAGCATGTTGATTTAAATATGTATGATGTATGCCATGAATGAATATTTTTTGCATGGGGACATGGGTTATATTATGAAGGAAGCGTCCGGTGGCTATGCCACAATTATCGATCTGGTGGCTCGCCATATATATCTGATTCGTGGTTCTCGCCACGATTATCTCAGATCTGGTGACTCTGTCACATTATTCGCTACAGCGCTATCTGCTGCATATTTCGTGGCGTGTAGTGGTTGAGGGGGTCGAGTAGTCTCCCCACATGGTGAAAGGTTGGTATGGGGGTGCATGTGGCTGGATATGGGTTGGGTTTGCATATACATGAAATATCCGATCGATGCTGTTATGGGCCTATAGGCTTAATTCTCAGATTCGCTGCAGGCTAAGGCCAATTTATTCTGCTTTACGTGGTTTGAACCGATATGGGCTATGGTTGGGTTAGTTTTACACACCGAGTTTCCCCAAACTCATCCCCTATTTTCATCCATGCGGGTAATCCCCAACCATAGTGGGCTTGGAGCCGCGAGGGATTTGGAGTGGCCACTGCTTACGCAATATGGATTTCTTCCGTGATTTGGACTTCAATTTTCTTTACTTTGATGATTTGGGTTTTGTTATGTAATAAGGCCGCTTATGATTATTTTTTTGGGGTTTTGATTTATAACTTATCATGATGATCTTAAATTATATTAACTATCAAAATGGGCTAGATCTAGGGTTCGTTTTCCAAAAACATGAACTGATTTCAAGTAACACGATTACAAACAAGGCTTCTGCTATGATAACGTTTTCTAAATTTAAATTTTTTTTTTCTAAAATAGACATAATTACAATGGTAACCCAAAAATATATGCGATGTTAGAGTGTGGCAATGGCGGTGTGCATGTCTAGGATTGGGTCCGAGAGAGCTTGGTACTTAAGCAGTCCGATGGACTCACCTCCTCTTTTTCGGTTTTCTACCTGGTGCACAGCTTCCATTCACTTTAAACCCTTAATGAATTAATCCTTTGAACATCAAGTATGATTTTCTGAACTTAGAATGGAAAAATGTTTTTAACGTTTTGATGTGGCACATCGGATCCGGTCATAACGTCTAGGCCGGGTTTGGGGTGTTACACACACTAGGACAAATAAACCCTCGATTCAGTAACTCTTGAATCTGTGCTTTAAGCTCCTCAAGCTCTTTCGGTGCCATTCTATAAGGGCCAATAGACGTTGGAGCTGTACCAGGCAGGAGCTCAATCTCAAATTCAACTTCTCGGCTTGGAGGTAATCTAGGTAACTCATCAAGAAATACGTCCAGAAATTCCTTAACTGTTCTGATATCTTTCACAGATGAAACCTCAAAACTCGAAGCACTGACATAGGCTAAATACGCCTCACAACCCTTATGAACCAACTTCTCAGCTCCAAGTACAGAAATCACATTTGATAGATAATTTTGATGCTCTCCAATCACAATTACCTCATCACCCTTTTAAGTTCTCACTATCACCCGCTTTGTAGCACAGTCCAAATTCGCCTAATGCTTAACCAACCAGTCCATGCCCAATATTTAAGTCAAATTCTCCAAAAGGAAGTTCCATTAAGTCCGTTAAAAAGATCATTCCTTGAACCTCCAAAGGTACATCCTTAAATAATTTATTCACTCTCACTGACTGCCCTAATGGACTCAACACGGTAACCTCACTCGTAGTGTTTTCAACCATTATACCCAAAGTCTCAGACATAGTGCATGCTATATAAGAGTGCGTAGATCCAACAACAATCAATGCAGTATAAGGTACATTATGAATAAAGGACGTACTCGTAATAACATCTGGGGCGTCTCCATCCTCTCGAAAATGTGCAACATAAACAAGTGCCGACTGTCTTACCTTAGTATGACCAACACTCCTACCCGATGCTCTACAACCACGGTCAATACCATTTTCACCTCTGGCCTGACCACGGCCTCTCAGTGGCTACTGAACACCTCTCTACGGTTGAACAGTACCCGTACCAGTAGCTTGCATTTGATTGGGCCTCCATGGACAATCCTTAATACGATGCTTCATAGATTTGCACCTCAAGCATGCCACTATCCGTACCCAGCACTCGCCCTGATGGCGTTTCCCACAAACAGTACAAGGCTAATACCCAAAAATAGCAACAGAGGGCCCAACTCTGACTGGCCATTTTTCTTAGGCCTCAAAGCTGAACTTGAGGGCTCCCAAACCCTCTTGTTCCTTCCCCTGTATGACTCACAATTTTGGCACTCAGCGCGTTTCATATCCTCAGTGATCTTCGCGTTTTCCACTAACACAGCAAAATTTCACTCCCTCTTTGGAGCTATCAAAACTCGTAGATCATCTTTAAGGCCGTCCCCAAAACACACGCAACACTCATACTCAGTTGCCACTATGCCTCGCGCATAGCGGCTCAATCTCAAAAAAGCTGCCTTATATTCAGCCATGAACTTATCCCCATGGGTTAGATTCAGAAACCCCCTCCTACAGGCATCCACATAACTAGTGCCCATATATTTCCCTTGGAATGCATTCTTGAAAAATTCCCAAGTCAATCGATTGGGCTGAATACACTCTTTCACAATAAGCCACCACTAATAGGCTTCCTCTCAACAATGACATTGCACCTTTTAGTTTCTACTCTGGGGTGTAGTCGAGGTCATTCATGATCCTCTCTGTGGCCTCTATCCAATATTTAGCCACATTAGGGGCAAATCCAGTGATACCCCTAAAGATCTCATCCCCATTAGACCTGAGTCATTCTCATTCGCGACCCACGCCCACGCATCGATGTTGGACCCAAATGACCTTTCCGAATTCATAGCATAGCTTGGGACAATTCGTCGTCCCCAGCCACCTGATCGTTTGACCCAGTCTTAGTCATAGGTGAAGTCGGTGCCTCTCTTGCCTCAACATTAGGCATATGGCCTGATGCCAAAGACCCATCCCGAGCACCTCCACGACTTTCGCTGCGGCCTCTTGTACCTCTTCCTCGAGTACCTCTGGTGTTCATTATCGTATTATCTATAGTAACGATTTTATGCATCAGTTTTACAGTTCCAGTGTTTATTAACGGATGTTTTATGAAAAATAGTATTAATAATTCAGAGTTGTTTGTTTTTGTAGATTGTAGTCTTACTATAGTTTTAGGTTACCCTAAACAAAGTTTCAGTGTAATCTATTATCTACGGTAATTCCAGTATTTCAGTTAAATCAAACAATAGTTTTAGAAAACTCACAAGATCGGCACCGGAGACTCAGTAGACCACACATTCAGAAGTATCACTCCAAAAATTCTTTTCTACTATTTGAAATAGTCCCTTTAAAAATTTACGTTTTTAGGAAAAAACCCACATCTATAGTTGAATTTTGAAACTTGGCTCGGATACCACTAAATGTAACACCCCAGATCTAGCCTAGACATTATGGCCGAATCTGCGATGTCACATTGGAGTGTGTTTTGAAAAGCGTAGTTTCATTGTAAAGTCCATTATTACTGAAACTCCGTTGCAATCTTTAAGAGTAGTTATCCTGTCTTGTTTATTGTTAAATCGTAGGTTAGTTAGCAAAACATGTGTTGTATTAAATTATTATTATACTTTTAAAAAATATTGTTCGTTGCGGAAGCTTTTAAAACAAGCGTGACAGTTGAAAATCATTTATCCTTTGAAAAACCCTGAGTCCTACTACTAATAGATATAAACCAAATTAAATAAATTCCCAAATAAAAATAAAAACTTAAAGCGACCTTATTACATAAAATTACCCAGATAAAACTACTTTATTTAAAAAGACAAATACAAAATTGTAAACAGTAGTGTGGCCATCTTCGAGTCCCTCGCAGCACCGTCCTACCTGAGGATTACTTGCGCAGATAAGCAGAAAGGTGCATTACGAAAACTCAGTGTGTAATCCCTATTATCAAACAATAACTCAAGTAGTGCAAAGTAGTTTGGGCCTAAGCCCATATCCGTGGAAATTTCAGTGTGGGCCTTAGCCCATTACAGTAACAGTATCAATACGGGCCTTAGCCCAATTCAGTACAGTATCAAAGATGCATGCAGAGATTCTACCTATCCATCCTCTACACTTCATTCCGTCTAGCCCTACACTCCATATGGGGATAAAATCAACCAACCCATCCCTACGCTCCAAAATATAGCACCGGTTGCGGCACTAAACAGTTTATGCAGCAGAGCTGCCAGTAGAGTACACTTCCTCCAAATATATCAAACCCACCCCCATGCAACATGCCATGTGATAATATATACGTGTATGAAAAATGTCATTCTCGAACACAATCAAATATAGCATAGGGGTATATCAGTCATTTTACCTCAGTATAAGGTCTAAGTGTACTTACTGAGCCATCAGTTGGCCTACAGTCGTCTTAGGTGACCTATGCGACCTTAACAGTCAAATAGTAGAAATGGGCCCAAAGCCCATAATACAACCCATGTGGGCCCACACGCCTGTGTGGCCCATTAAGCCCAATAATAACCTTGGCCGTGTGATCCA
Source organism: Gossypium longicalyx (assembly GCA_025698465.1). Classification (NCBI taxonomy): domain Eukaryota; kingdom Viridiplantae; phylum Streptophyta; class Magnoliopsida; order Malvales; family Malvaceae; genus Gossypium; species Gossypium longicalyx. The sequence continues at coordinate 32,685,591 of CM046998.1, read as the reverse complement.
CATAGCCTGGCCCACAAAACTCCACATATCCGTGTGGCTTACCCGTGTGGGGCCCATGAGCTCGTAGGGCCTACACGACCCATTTTAGCCCAACGTGGCCCAAAACGACCTAAGCCCACGAAATCGCCCGTGGTGGTCTTTACAATCACATGCTCGTGCTTTTGCGTTTAAATGACCACACGAGTGAGCGCACGCCTATATGGCATCGATGGTACCAGTTTTCGATTTTTGTCGTTTCACAATTGAAGTAGTGCGACTACACACCTGTTTGTGAATCCGATCGGAAGGTGTTAGAAGTCCACGAGTAACAACCCTATATTCATTCAAAACATCCCATTACCCGATTGGCAACTTCATAAAACAACTTCCTCTTTAATACCCAACCCCTAAAACGTTCGATACTCATGTTGAAAGAACAACAGTGATTAGACCCTCTCAACTGCTGTGAATGATCGATCACCAAATCCTCCTAATGAATCGATAGTACAAAAGGGGGTTAGCTATCGAATTAAAACAACAGAAAGGGAACGTAAGAGAAAGCTGAAAAACAGAACCTAAATAGAAAACTAATAAAATGCAGGATCACCATGGGGAAGAGAACCGTCGGCCTACACACCACAAAAACTGAAAGAATGCCGAGTGAAAAGTGGTACAAACGTACCCCTAGCAGCGAACAACAGAGAAAGGAAGATATTAACACAAGATTAGAATGGAGAGGAGAAACAAAAGAAAACTGTGGCACTTATCGAATGTTAGTGAATCCTCAAAAACCTGACCACAAAGCAAAACAAGAGAATAGAGGGTGAAGTAGTATTCAGCTAGAATCCTAGCTAAAGAGGGGTGATTACAAAATGATCTAATGGAGAAAATAAAAGTATACAATAGCTACAAAACCAACAGAAAGAGATGAGGGAAAGGTCAACAATGTTCAGGTTAAGCAATGGGAGAAAGTAGCTTAAACCAAAACAGTAAAGATGAGAAGAGAAACGGTATTTGGCTAGGGCTAGAAGAAGAAAAAAAGAGTATTCCAAAATGTCTATTCGGCCTCAAACCCCAAAAATGCAATGAAGAACCAAAAAGGAAAACTGACAAAAAGGAGAGCAAAACAAAAACACAATTTCGAGACCCCCAAAAGCCTATGAACAATGAAGTTCCCACATTCGGCACACTATTCACACACCCCTCAACTTCCCTTAATTTTCTCCCAAAATCTCTCCACAAATCCCTTACCTGATCACTCTTCTATCCACATCCAAATTTTCCTCCTCAAATCACTCCCCCATCATCTCCTCAACTAACAAGTTCAAACTCCACTCAACCAAGTAGAGTTTCGGTCAAACATAACCTCCTCCCCTTGCCATTAGTAAGAATAATCTTTGTATGCACAAGTAGGGAATTGAGCCTTGGACCCCTTGCACATTTTACACGCCACTTACCACTTGGCTAGCAAGCTTTTTATGACACATCCTTCTCACATTTATTTAAGAAACTCACTAACAAGAAATAGGGTTTATTCAAGCCAAAGTCAAAATTTTCTTCAAGCCAAGGCTTGAACTTAGGACCTCTCCCACGTTCCTCAGGACATCCAACCACTGAAGTAAGCATACATTTACGCAAAACAATATACAAAATAAACATCTAAATTTTTTAGGCGTTACAATGTGTTTAACATGTACTCAGATTTGTCGATTTCAGTAAACATGATTTATCATGCTATCAATGGCAATAACCAAACAATGGCAATATCGATTATCAGTAGGCATGTCTTAAACATTTAATTAATTTAAACATCACAAAACACAGAAACAATACCAAATCATACAATTATGTTTCAATAACTTTCAACACTAGAATTTCCTTAGTTTAGGGGTACTTAGTTGTGGACAATTCTACTAGAGGATTTATAGTCATTGTTTATGTAACTCCCCAAATCTTAAATATTTATTTATCTGTATTGTGTTACACAACAGTGTATCTACTTTAGTGGTTAAGTTTTCTGAGTGTTCTAGGAAGTGCCTAAGAAGTATTGGGTTTAAGCTTGGGCTTTTGCAAAAAAAAATGATTTTTTGAAGTAAACCCTTGCCTTTAGTTGGTAGGCCTTTTATTTTAATGTGAGTAAAACATGACAAAAAAAGTTCCTGCTAGTCTAGTGGTAAGTGGCGTGTGAAGTGTGCCTTGGGGCCTGAGGTTCGAGGCTTGGTGATGCAAAAGGAGCATTTTATTTTGCTACAAGTGTCATGAAAGTGTCTTGGGTTAACAGAAATTGAGGTGTTTGAATAGAGTTTTAATGGGTGGTTGAGGAGATAATGGTAGAGTGATTTTAGAAGGATTATATGGGATTTGAAGGTGGTACTATTGTGCTAAAATTGGATAGTAGGTACACAGAATTTCAGCTCGGTCAGCCATTCCCTTAAAATTTTTAGTTTTGGAATTTTTTACCCTTTTTGCGTTTTGGACTTTTACTCTTGGGGTGCCAAAATTCCGCTAGAAGCTTTGCTTCTTCTCTTTTTCTCAATTGGTTGTTGAGATCGAATATTGTTGACCACTCAGGTATCTTTCATTTCAGGTATATCTCGGTTTGCTCTTCTTTACAGAGCCTCTTTTGATCGACTTCTCTTCTTCCCTACTCTTGTAGCAAATCGTTCCCTCTCTTGTTCACCTTTTTTCCCTTAACCGAATACCATTCTTCCCCTCTCATTCGATTTTCATCAATCACCATTTCTTTTTTTGATACATTTGGCCGAATACTCCCCTCCCTGTCTCTTAGACCCTTCGACTATTGCTAACCGACTCTGTTCTTCTCCTTTTGTTCACTTGCCAAATACCTCAATCTTCTCATTTCCTCTTGTCATCCTTCCATCTTTATACTTTAACAACTTACTGCATATATCTCTTCCCATTTTGTTTTCAGCCTTTGCAAGTGTTCTTTGATAAATCGATAAGAATACATGACTCCCTTTGGTTTCTCTCTCTGTGTACTTTCGACTAAGGTGTGGGTGAGAGTCGATTGTTCTTTCCTCCTAATCCAGACTCTGCGTTTTTGGTAAGTGACCTTTCGTTGAGTTCAAACTATTCTTTTGTTTGATGGTTGATAAGGCTCGGTTGGTATGCAAGTAATCTCTAGGGCATAAGGATTAGGCTCTTGCAATGAAGTAAGTGGGCAAGCCTAAATCGACTGATCTAGACAAGTGATAGGTAATATTATGGATAAGGGCTTTGATTAAGGTTCACTCCAACTCGATTGTTAGACTAATAACCGAAGCATTTGTTAATATAGGTTGGAGTGCTCATGGTCTAGTTGTGCATTTTCACAATCAAATGTGTAAACACTGCCAAAATCGAAAATCGGCAATAGTCGAAAAATGTAACTATTGATGCCACATGGGCGTGCGCTTGCTCGTGTGGTAATCCGAATGCATAAATGTGGGCGTTTGATTGTAGAGGCCACCATGAGCGATTTCATGGGCTTAGGCCGTTTTGGGCCACGTTGGGCCGAAATGGGCCAGGTGGGTACCATGGGCTCGTGGGTCATACGGGAAAACCACACGAATGTGTGGAGATTTTTGGGCCAGGCTGTGTAGTTCACACGGCCAAAGCCATTTTTGGGCTTAGTGGGCCACACGAGCGTGTGGACCCGCATTATGGGCTTTTAGCCCATTTTCACTACTTGACTGTTAAGGTTGCACGAGTCGCCCAAGGCGACTATGGACCTACTGTTGGGACAATAAGTATACCTAGACCCTAAATTAAGAAGTGATTATTTTTTCCCTATGAGGTATAATGACTGTTATGCCCTTATGTATGTATGATTGTATTCGAGCATGCCATTATATATCTTGCATACATGCATAATATTATGATATGTCACATGGGGACGGGTTTATTATTGATTAGAGGAAGTGTACTGTACTGGCAGCTCTGCTGCAACCACTGTTTAGTGTCGTAATGTAACACCTCAAACTTGGCCCAGACGTTATGGCCAAATTTTGCGCATCACATTGAAGTGTTTTAGCAAAAACCTTGTTTTCATTGGAAAAACTTCATTAAAATGAAAAACCTTAATTACATTGTAAAATCTCTTTCCAGTTGCAGAAGCTTTATTTAAGACATATGATTTTATGAAAACTCGTCATTTCAAAATTTAGTTGCAGAAACATAGTATTTAAAAAAACTATGCTTTAGAGAAATCCATATTCAACTTTTCGTAATTACAACACATAAAAATGATAAACCAAATAATAACAAAAAAGGAAGGCCTTATTACATTCCAGTCTAAAATCACTGAATAAATAAGAAACTAAATGCTTTTTTAAAACAAACAAGTTTAAGTCTAAACTTTTTATGCTAATTGGCCACCTCCGAGTCCCTCCATCCGTCGAACCGTCTACTGAGTATCACCTGAAAAGTTTAGAAGGAGGGGATGAGTTTTGGAAACCTAGTATGTACAACCCTCAACAAGTATAAAGCAATCATTAGTTATTTTGGGCCAGAGCCCAACTCAATAACGGTGGTCTTTGGGCCTTAGCCCATATTTGCCTCAGTTGGGCCGAAGCCCATATCGCAATAATATCACAATAATATCATACATGCATTGCAATGCAGCGCAATCCCATCCCAACAATCCATCCGCTACACACTAGCTCCGTCCCCCGGCACATCATGTGGGGATATAAATATCGACCTACCCAACCGATACACATCCATGGTAGCCCGGTTGCAGAACTACTATCATTTACACATTGGGCTTAAAAGCCGTCGGTGGATCCACGATTGTTAGGCAACCATGCGATCCTCATATACTTCATCCGTTCCATAATTCCCAACTCATATGCAACCTAAGAAGAATATCATATGTATGCATGTCACATCCATAAAACTTACATTCAACACCTAGCGGTATTTTGGTCATTTTCGCCTTTAGGTATATTTTAGTAATTTTCCCTTTCTTTACGGTTTTCAATTACCTTGGCCCGTTAACAAATTTCGTGAGCTAAGATGAATGAATACTATGCACCAGGTAGGATTCCATAGAAGAAGAGGTGAGTCATTAAGACCGCTTCGGTACCAAGCTCTCCCTAGATCCAATCCTAGACAGGCATATACCCGTTGCCACACCTTAACCCTTTTACTTGTCCACGATCACAATTAATTATTTAAGTTTTATGTAGTCATCATATACTAGGCCCAAAACCCCTTTACAAAGCCCAGTCAAATTCACATACCTATATATGGCCCATTAGGCCCAAATGACCTGTGTATGACCCATTAGGCCCAAATAAAATTTATATGGCCCATTAGCCCCAAATCACATTTATATACATGCTCACATACAAATTTTCCATCACATAGCATCAAATATCAATTTTGCCTATTATGGGCCTAACAGCCCATGAGGCCCATTAAGCCTATTCTGGCTCGGTTGGCCAAATCATAGCCCAAGTCCATGGAATCGCCCATGGGCCTCAGATAACCTATCGGTTTCCTCCTCATGAGTTTTCGCGCACTCGCAAGACTACCGTAGCCCAACTTTCGGCTTTTCGGCATTTCGACTTTTGCCGATTCATTATGTGTGTGCAGTGTATATACACACCTTCGGCTTTATATCAAGTTATCATAGGGTAGAAGTACACACCTTATCACCTGGAGTGCTAGGTATTCATAATCGCCCGAACCTATATTCAACATTATACTCCATTAGTCACATTCCATTAATTTAAAATAAATCCACTACTTACTGAAGAACTACCTATACTTGCCTTTACTAGATTGATCGACTGTGATCTACCTGTATAACTCAAAATTTGACGTAGTCCCCCTTCCGCATCCAGAGGAAAGTTCCTAATGGCTAACACCTTACGTCGCTTAAACTTGGAAGCCTCTATCCCAACCTCTCTACTAGAACCCCCATTTTTCCATCAACGATCACACTCTTGAATGAGAGGGAAAAGAGAGATAAATGGAGAAACCGTAGGTTAACGAAATTTTTGGAAATAATAATGAAAAATAAAATTTTAAGAGTGTAGAAACGAAAAAACTTAGAACTATTTAACAAAAGCCGAAAAAGATCTAATTCACTTACTGATTGCGAGATCGCTAGCCAACAAGAAATCAAGCCCCCAAAGTGTAAGAATCGGCTTTTAAATGCAAAAGAAACAGTCAGCTAAGTTGAAGAGGGAAGAGGTTTATTTGATTAAAATAGGGAAGAAAAGATCAAGAGTTTGGCTTAAAGAAAAGATGAGGTGATATGGGACTGAAGCCCACGAAAACAACAAATGCCCTTACTCGCCCATACGACACACATATTTGTACTAAATAAATAAATAACAATACACCTACACTCCTCAACCGACTTAAACTCATCAAGATAATTTCCCTTCAAATTCTCTAATTTTATCACCATCATATCTACGCTTAATCCTCATCCTAATCCCATTGATTTTAGCCAAAAATTCCAATTTGAATTGCATTAAATTGCTTCCACCGTACAGTACTTGAGTAGCAAAATTAAATTCTCCCTTTGCGTATGCCACTACTCGAACTCTAGCCCTCCATCTTCCCAGCACGCTACTGGCCACTACACCTCATCCTTTCTTATGATACCATTTGGTCACAATTAATTATAAGGCTTATATACCTAAGCTTCAGTTTTCTTAAAGAATAAAAATTTAAACTTTGCCAGGCCTGGGATTCGAACCTACTCCCTCTCATAACCATAGCATGCTTCTCGCCACTGCACAACAAGTGCTCATATTCCATCCCTAACTATTTTTAAGGCCTATTAACCCGCAACCTGGTTATCCTCAAAATATTTGCTACCATTTAGATTCGAACCCCTGATCTCCTAGCTGCACTATACGTCCCTTCCCACCAAACCACAAGCTCTTTTGTGTCATTTCTCCTCCCCAATTAATTATAAGTCTTTCTGCCGACCTTCAGGTTGTCTAAAAAAAACGCACAACTTTTGCTAATCCTCTGACTTGAACCCAGCACCTCTCCTTACTCCTAACGCCATCATGCCACTGGGCCAAGCGCATCCTTTATGTCAAATTTCCACCTAACATATTTATAAATCGTAAACGCTAGCTTCCGTACTAGTCTTATGCGTAATAAAAAAAATTTTGCCAAGGCCAGGACTTGAACCCTGGACCTCCTGCTTACTACCCACGCCTTTTTCTACTAGGCCAAGCGTTTCCTTGTGTCAGATTTTATCAGGCCTTATTAATAAGCCTTCCACCTAATGCTCAGGGTTCTTTAGAAAAAAAATGCAAAATTTTGCTAAAGCCCGGGATCGAACCTAGGACTTTTTCCACACTACCAGCCCTGCTTAAGTAATTTAACAATAAACTAAGCACACAATTAGAAAGTATTTAAACACCTTTGTTTTATTCAAGTTGCCTTCTAACAGATCCCAAACTTAAGGCCCATTACTTCTAGGCCCAAAATCAGGGTGTTACACCTAACCGGTGCTATTTTGGAGTGTAGGGATGGGTGGGTTGATTTTATCCCCACATGGAGTGTAGGGCTGGATAGAATGGAGTGTAGAGGCTGGTTGGGTGGGATTTCTATTTTCATTCTGTACTGTTACTGGTATTGTAATGGGCTAAGGCCCACACTGATACTAATACTGTAATGGGCTAAGGCTCTAACGGATATTGAATCATTAGTGAAACGGGCTTAGGCCCAGACTGTAATTGCCTACTGTATGACTGATTGATGTTAAGGGATTACACACTGAGTTTTCATAAACTCACCCTTCTACTTTTCTGCGCAAGTAATTTTTAAGCGGATCGGTGTTGCGAGGGACTCGATGGTGGCCACACAGCCGAATTTGCTTCCATTTTTAACTTTTAATTTATGACTAATTTAATTTGGGTATTTGTTTTGTAATAAGGCCTCCTTAAGTTTTTATTTTAATTTGGGTTTTATTTACTTTGATTCATATCTGTTAGTAGTAGGCCGCATATTTTCATAAAGATATATGTTTTTCAAAACACCATGTTTACACAACATATTTTTAAAGCTTCCGCAACAAACATTATTTTAAAGTGTAACAACAATTAAATTTGATTAACATTTTGCTAAAACGACTTGAGTTTTAACGATGAACAAGGTATTCTAAATTTTTGTTAAGATCATAAAGAGGTTTTAATATAGAACGGATTTCGCAACGAAATTATGTTTTTCGAGAAACACTTCCATGTGACATTGCAGATTCGACCATAACGTCTAGGTTGAGTTGGGGTGTTACATTTAGTGGTATCAGAGTCAAGTTGCAAAACTCGACAGTGGATTTGGGTTTCTTTTAAACTTGAAATTTCAAAAAAGAATTGTTTCAAATGATTTGAAATACTAGGAAATGTTTTACTGAATGTGTGGTACACTGAGTCCTCGGTGCCGGATCTGTAAGTTCTCTAAACCTAGTACTTGTTTAAATTCGAATACTGAGAATACTGTAGGCAATAGACTGTACTGAAATACTCTATATAATGTAACCTAAAACTGTATTAAGACTGCGATCTGTGAAAATAAAACTCTGAATTACTGATAATATTTTTCATAAAATATTCGTTAATAAACACTGGAACTCTAAAATTAATGCATAAAATTGTTAATACAAATAAAAGCGTAAATCGATAATGAGCACCAGAGGTACTCGTGGAAGGGGTACAAGAAGCCGTGGCGGAGGATGTGGTGGTGCTTGGGCTGGGTCTTCGTCATCTGGTCATATGCCTAACGTTGAAGCTAGAGAGACAACGGCTTAACCTGTGACGGAGACTAGGTCTCACGATCGTGCGGCTGGGAATGACACATTATCCCAAGCTATGTTGTGAATTCTAGAGAGGGTCACTCGGCCCAATATTGGTAATATGGGTCGTGGGTCGGTTACAGAACAACTCAAGTCTAATGGGGCTGAGATTTTTAGGGGTGTCACCGGAGTTGGCTCTAATGTGGCTGAATATTGGATTGAAGCCACGGAGAGGATCATGGACAACCTTGACTGCACCCCTGAGTACAAACTAAAAGGTGCAGTGTCATTGTTACAAGATGATGCCTATTAGTGGTGGCTTACAGTTAAAGGGGGTACTCAGCCCGACAGGTTGATTTGGGAATTTTACAAGACTGCATTCCAAAGAAAATATGTAGGCACTAGTTATGTGGATGCCTGGAGGAGAGATTTTCTAACTCAGGGGGTTAAATCTGTGGTTGAGTACAAGGCTAAATTTTTGCGAGTTAGTCGCTATGCACGTGAGATGGTGGCAACTGAATATGAACATTGTGTTCGTTTCGAGGATGGCCTCAGGGATGATTTAAGGGTTCTGATAGCTCCATAGAGGGAGCAAGATTTTACAGTTTTAGTGGATAAGGCAAAGATCGCCGAGGATGTGAAGCGCGCTGAGCACCAGAACCATGAAAAGGAAAGAGGTAGGAACAAGAGGGATTCGGAGCCCTCAAGTTCATTTATGAGGCCTAAGAAAAAGGTCAAAGTTCCTGGGCCAGATAGAGTTGGGGCCCTTATTACTGCTACTGGACCGCAACCTTGTACGAATTATGGGAGATGCCATCAAGGTGAATGCTGGAAAAGGATTGGAGCATGTTTGGGGTACGGATCATCAGAGCACTATATCAGAGATTGTCCACGGAGGCTCGACCAGATGCAAGCTACTGGTATGGGCACTTTTCAGCCGTCGAGAGGTGTTTACCAACCACCGAGAGGCCGTGGTCAGGCCAAAGGTGGAAATGGTATGGGCCGTGGTTGTGAAGCACCGAGCAGAGGTGCGGGTCATACTAAGGTAAGGCAACCAGCACTAGTTTATGCTGCACGTCACTGAGAGGACGGAGATGCCTCAGATGTTATTACGGGTACATTCTTTATCCATAATGTACCTTATACTGTACTGGTTGATGTTGGGTCTACACATTCTTATATAGCATGCATTGTGTCTGAGACTTTGGGTATAATGGTTGAAAACACTGTGAGTGAGGTTACCGTGTTGAGCCTATTAGGGTAGACAATGAGAGTGAATAAACTATTTAAGGATCTACATTTGGAGGTTCAAGGAATGATCTTTTTGGTAGATTTAATAGAACTCCCTTTTGGAGAATTCGACTTAATACTGGGAATGGAATGGCTAGTTAAACAGTAAGTGAATTTGGACTGCGCTGCTAAACGAGTGGTACTAAAAATTGTAGAGGGTGATAAGGTAGTTGTAATTAGGGAGCGTTAGAATTATTTGTCAAACGTGATTTCTGCACTGATGGCCGAGAAATTGGTTCATAAGGGTTGTGAAGCGTATCTAGCCTACACCGGTATTTCTAATTTTGAGGGTTTGTTTGTTAAAGATATGAGAAAACTTAAGGACTTTCCAGATGTTTTCCCCGATGAGCTACCTGGGTTACCTCCAAACCGTGAAGTTGCGTTTGGGATTGAGCTCCTGGCTGGTACAGCTCCAGTGTCCATCGCCCCTTATAGAATGGCACTGAAGGAGCTAGTGGAGCTTAAGGCTCAGATTCAAGAATTAATGGATCAAGGATTCATCCAACCTAGTGTATCTCCTTGGGGAGTACCGGTTCTGTTTGTGAAAAAGAAGGATGGATCCATGCGTATGTGCATCGACTACTGGCAACTAAATAAATAGACTATTAAAAATAAGTACCCTTTACCGAGGATAGACGATCTATTCGACCAGTTTCGAGGAGCTTCAGTTTTTTCTAAAATTGATCTCCGATCGGGGTACCATCAATTAAGGGTGAAAGAGACTGATGTTTACAAGACAACATTTAGGACTTGTTATGGTCATTACGAGTTCCTAGTGATGCCGTTTGGACTAACGAATGCACCAGCGGATTTTATGGATTTGATGAACCAAGTGTTCTAGCCCTATCTGGATCGGTTTGTAGTGGTTTTTATAGATGACATCTTGGTGTATTTGAGAACTGAAGATGATCACGATGCACATCTCCTAGTTGTTCTGCAGATTTTGAGGGAGAAACAACTGTATGCCAAGTTCAATAAATGCGAGTTCTGGTTACGAGAGGTAACATTTCTGAGACACGTGGTATCTGCTGAAGGGATTAGGGTTGATTCTTGAAAAATTAAGGTTATTCTGGATTGGAAGCCGCCTATGAAGGTATCTGAGATTCAAAGTTTTCTAGGTCTGGCAGGGTATTATAGACAGTTTGTTGAGGGGTTTTCATTGATTGTTGCACCTCTGACTAAGTTGTTGCGCAAGGGTGTGCCATTTAACTGGACTGATGCTCAGCAAGAAAGTTTTGAGAAACTTAAAAAAGTTCTAACTGAGGCCCCTGTTTTGGTATAGCCAGAACCTAGGAAAGAGTTTACTGTCTACAGCGATGCATCACACGTTGGTTTGGGTTGTATGTTGATGCAGGAGGGTAAGGTGGTGGCATACTCATCTCGCCAGCTTAAGACTCATGAGGCGAATTATCCAATGCATGACTTAGAGTTGGCTGCGGTGGTATTCGTACTGAAAGTTTAGAGGCATTACCTGTACGGTGAGAAGTGTATCATATACATAGATCACAAGAGCCTCAAGTACCTCCTAACTCAAAAAGAGCTGAACCTTAGGCAGCGTAGATGGATCGAGCTTCTTAAGGACTATGCATGCTCTATTGAATACCATCTTGGTAAGGCTAATGTCGTAGCTGACGCACTGAGCCGTAGGGCTATGACTGATCTGAGAGCGTTGTTCGCTCGACTTAGCTTATTTAATGATGGTAGTTTGTTGGCCTAGCTTCAAGTTAAATCGATATGGACTGAGTAGATTAAAGGTAAATAGTTAGAAAATGAGTTACTGGGTCCTCGATTCTAACAGATTGAGAGTGGGAAAACATTAGATTTTGGACTGAATAGTGAAGGGTACTTTATTTCCGTGGGAGAGTCTGTATACCGAAGGATACTAATTTGAGGCAGACTATATTGTGAGAGGTGCATAGTAGTCCCTATGCTATGCATCCCGGGGGGAATAAAATGTACTGAGATCTTCGCGAGCTATATTGGTGGCTAGGTCTTAAGCGTTAAGTTACCGATTTTGTGGGTAAATGCCTGACTTGCTAGCAGGTTAAGGCAAAACATCAGTTGCATTCAGGGTTGCTTCAGCCAGTTAAGATTCAACTTTGGTAGTGGGAGGAAGTAACTATGGATTTCATAAGTGGACTGCCCTTAACGCTTTCTAAAAAGGATTCAGTATGGGTCATTATGGACTAATTGACCAAATCTGCCCATTTCATACCAGTTCGTACTGATTACTCTTTGTAGAAGTTGGCTAAACTGTATGTGTCTGAGATAGTGCAACTGCATGGGGTACCGGTTTCCATAATATCTAATAGAGATCCTCGCTTCACTTCTCAGTTCTGAAATAAGTTACACAAGGCTTTGGGTACAAGGTTGGACTTTAGCACTGCGTTCCATCCTCAGATAGATGGTCAGTCAGAGAGGGTGATTTAGATACTGGAGGACATGTTAAGGAGTTGCGTGATAGAGTTCCGAGGCAGTTGGGAGGGTTACTTACCGTTAGCAGAGTTTGCATATAATAATAGCTATCAGTCTAGCATACAGATGGCACCATAGGAGGCATTATATGGTCGTAGGTGTCGTACTCCTTGTTGGACTAAGTTGGTTGAGAAGCATGTTCTGGGTCCGGAATTGGTTTTTGATACCGAGGACAAAGTTAGACTGATTCAGGATCGTTTGAAGGTGACATCTGACAGACAGAAGTCGTATGCAGATTTGAAGTATATGGAGATTGAGTATATTGTGGGGGACTTCGCTTTTCTCAAGGTCTCGCCATGGAAAAAGGTACTGAGGTTTGGACGGAAGGGTAAGTTAAGCCCTAGGTTCATTGGGCCTTACCGCATACTGAAGCGCGTGGGACCGGTTGCCTATCAATTAGAGTTGCCTCAAGAATTGGACTAGATCCATGATGTATTTCATGTCTCTATGTTGAGACGTTACCGCTCTGATCCCAGACATGTTATCCCGACAGAGGAGATTGAGGTGAGGTTGGATCTAACTTTCGAGGAGGAGCCGGTTCAGATTTTAGACCAGGATGTGAAACTTTTGAGGAAAAAGTCTATTCCACTAGCTAAAGTACTTTGGCGCAATCACAGTTCTGAGAAGGTGACGTGGGAACTCGAGGAGGCAATGCGACAACAATACCCTCATTTGTTTTGAACAGGTAAATTTTGAGGCCGAAATTTTCTTTTAGGGGGGTAGAGTTGTAACGCCGCAAATCTTAAATATTTATTTTTGTCTATTGTGTTACACAACTGTGCATCTGCTTTAATGGTTAAGTGTTCTGAGTGTTCTGGAAAGTGCCTGAGAAGTCTTGGGTTCAAGCCTGGGCTTTTGCAAAAAAAAAATTGTTTTCTAGAAGTAAACCCTTACCTTTAGTTGGTAACATTTTTATTTTAATGTGAATAAAACATGACAAAAAAAGGGACCAGCTAGTCTAGTGGTAAGTAGCGTGTGAAGTGTACCTTGGGGTCTGAGGTTCGAGGCTTGGCAATCCAAAAGGAGCATTTTATTTTGCTACAGGTGCTGTGAAAGTGTCCTAGGTTGATCGAAATTGAGGTGTTTGACTAGAGTTTCAATAGGTGGTTGAGGAGATAATGGTGGAGTGATTTTAGGAGGATTATGTGGGATTTGAAGGTGGTACTATTGTGCTGAAATTGGATGGTAGGTACATAGAATTTTGGCTAAGTCAGTCATTCCCTTCAAATTTTGGTTTTGGAAGTTTTTTTTTCTTTTTGCGTTTTGGACTTTTAATCCTGCGGTGCTGAAATTGTGCTAGAAACTTTGCTTCTTCTCATTTACTCTTTTGGTTATTGAGACTGAATATTTTTGATCAATCGGGTATCTTTCATTTCAGGTATATCTCGGTTTGCTCTTCTTTACAGAGCCTCTATTGATCGACTTTTCTTCTTCCCTACTCATGTAGCAAATCGCTCCCTTTCGTGTCCTCCTTTTTTCCCTTAACCGAATACCATTCATCCCCTCTCTTTTGGTTTTCATCAATCACCATTTCTTTTGTTGATACATTTGGCCGAATACTCCCCTCTTCGTCTCTGAGACCATTTGACTGTTGCTAACTGACTCTTTTCTTCTCCTTTTGTTCACTTGCTGAATACCTCACTCTTCTCCTTTCCTCTTGTCATCCTTTCGTCTTAATACTTTAACCGTTACTGCATATATCTCTTCCCATTTTGTGTTCAACCTTTGCAAGTGTTCTCTGATAAATCGGTAAGTACACATGACTCCCTTGGGTTTCTCTCTTCCTGTGTGATCTTTCGTCTAACATCTTCTTTCTATTGCCAATCACTGCTAGGGGTGCACTATCATTCTATGTACTTTCGATTGGTGTGTGGTTAAAGAGCCAATTGTTCTTTCCTCCTAATCTGGACTCTGTGTTTTCAGTAAGTGACCTTTCGTCAAGATCAAATTGTTGTTTTGTTTGACGGTTGATAAGGCTTGGTTGGTATGCAGGTAATCCCTAAGGCATAAGGATTAGGCTCTTGCAATGAAGTAAGTTTAGATTGTGCCCTGACCTAGAAAAAAAATTGAGTGGGAAAAGGAAAAATAATAGAAAAATTATTAAACCAAAAATTAACTAATATATTAAATGGGCTGATTTCTACCAACACAGGCCATAATATGACTGCAACAAAAGAAAATAACAAGAGCTCAAAAAATGAATAAAACAAAGTAAGTAAGTATACTTATTGAAGAAACTAAACAAAGACATTAAAAACAAAGTAAATGAATAAATCAGTGCAGGAAAGAAATATTAGGCAGCTCGAAAAATGATGAAAATTTTATCACGAATTATAGAAGCTCCAAAGTAATGCTTTAATCCTTGGTCATTGACTTTGAAAGTACAACCAGTCTTGTTGTCTTTGACTGCTATAGCTCCATGAGAATAGACATGCACTATCTCCAATGCGCCAGACCAATGAGATTTTAATTTGCCAAGAAACAATTTAAGCCTGAAATGAAATAACAAGACTTGTTGTCTAGCTGCAAATTATTGTGGCAAAATCTTGTTGTCATGCCACCGTTTAGTCTTTTCTTTGTACAACCCGGCATTATCATAAGCTTGTTCTCTGAATTCTTCCATCTCAGTCAACTCTTAGTCAAGTCCAATAGGTGATTATTACCAGCAGCACTCCCATCCATATTCAATTTCTTAATTGCCCAATATGTCTTATGTTCAAGTTCAACGGGAAAATGATAGAGTTTCCCATTAATAAGCCAGAAAGGTGACATCCCCAATTGTATCTTAAATGCACTACGATATGTCCACAAAGCTTCATCTAATCTGGATGACCAATCTTTGCAGGTGGGATTGACTATCTTCTCCAGAATTTGTTTAATCTCTCTATTAGAGACTTCCGTCTATCTATTTGTCTAAGGATGGTATGTTGTGGCAATTTTATACTTAACTCCATACCTGTTTAGAGCATTAGAAACTAATTTGTAATCAAAGTGTTAACCTTCATCACTAATTAGAGCACGAGGGGTACCAAACCTTGTAAAAATATTTTTATGTAGAAATTTTAGTACTGATTTGGCATTATTCATTGGTCGATCAATAGCCTCAACCCACTTAGAGACATAATCAATAGTTAAAAGTATGTATACATTTCCCCAAGAAGGTGAAAATGGACCCATAAAATCAATTCCCCATACATCAAATAGTTCCATTTCTAAAATAGTTTGCAAGGGCATTTCATACATCCTTGATAAATTTCCATTTCTTTAATAGCGATAGCAAGCTTGGAAAAATTCATCAGCATCTTTAAACAAGGTTGGCCAATAAAAACCAAATTTGAAAACTTTTGTAGCAATTCTCATGTCTCTGAAGTGTCCTCCATACAGTGCTGAATGACAATGATATAAAATACTTTGAATCTCGTTATTTGGAACACACCTCCAAATTATCTGGTCTACACAATTGTAACGCCCCAAATTTCTCAAATCCTGAAAACCTCTGTTAAATTATTTTTGTGTGTTGCGGCATAAGTGCATGTCTGGCTTAGTGGTTTAGTGCTTTGGGAGTGTCTGGGAAGTCTTGGGTTCAAGCCTTGTCTTGAACAAAATTTTGTTTTTTAAGGTTAAAACCCCTACCCCTGATCAGTATGGTTATATGCAAAACGTGTGGAAATCATAACAAAGTAAGCATGCTAGTCTAGTGGTAAATGACATGTTTGTAATGCCAAGGAACTAGAGTTCGAGTCTTACTGCATGCAAGGAGTGTCTTTTTGCTACTGTTCCGTGTAGGTGATTGTATGTCACTAGAATTCTGAAGCTTGGGCGGTTGGTGTGGTTGAAGGAAATAGGAGTGTGTGGCTGAGATTCAAGGAGGGAATTTGGGATGTGGATAGAGGAGAAATCGATGGAGTAGTTTGTGGAGAGATGTGGGGAGAATTTTGAGGAGGGGATCAAGGCATGGAATAGTAGTGTGCTAAATGTGGGAAACTTCTTTGTACCAGGTTAGTCATAGGACTCTTAGAGCCGAAAGTGTGTTTGTAAGGTGCTCATCATTGTTGTTCATTTTTTTGTGAGGTGCTTATCATTGTTGTTCATTTTTCTTCCTTTTGATTGTTATTTGTGACCATTTGGGTCTTTCTCTTCTCGGGGTGATGCGAGTTTGTGCCTTTTTTATCATTCTTCTCTAGTTAACTTAATCCTTTTCTTTCTCTTTCGAATTGGTCTTTTTGCTTGTCGGACTATTCTCCCTACATTTTGGTTTTGATTCCACTTTCTCCTTCCCACAGTAAGTTGTAGTCCTTAGGCCGAATATATCGTCTCCTTGCTCTGCTTTTCACTCTTTTCCCACTCTCAAAATCCTTTGTTTTTCTTGTGTTGGCCAAACCTGTTAAGGCCTAAACATCTTCTTCTCTTCTTTCCTAACCGATTATTGTTGTGGGATTGCCAAAATCCCCTTGTTTGATTGGTAAGTGGTTGTGGTTTGATTACTCTAGTCGAATCTTATTTGGCTTCCTTCTATAGGTTCAGTTTCCGGTATCTCTTAGGCCAAAAGGCTATTTTCTTCTTGCCTATCTTAGGGATATGTCATCTAACACCTCATTTTTCGTTCATATGTTGCTAGGGGCTCGGTTTCCATAACCAAGGTGTAGACCGATTGCCTTTCCTCTATAAGGGATCTCTTTATTCGTGGTAAGTGCTTTAAGCATCGTTTATATTCATGTGGGATTGAAGATTCTTATGAATCGTTTTACTATGCTTGTGAAGGTAAAAGCATTGGAGAGAGAGCACGTGGCTTTGGAACAAGAGGAGGTTGTGATTGTTGATTAATAAGTAGCGATGTTTGCCTAAAGCACTTTCAATATTTTGGTATTGAATTATCAAGGGTGGAGACTAATAAAGGGTTGTGCTTAACCATAGGTTCTCGAGCTCGGAAGCATTTTCGGCTACAACTCTGTAACATGTGTGTAATCACATTGCAAAAGTTGCTAAACGGTAAAAGCCAAAAAACCGAAGAGTGCATTGTCGACTCCACCCGGGCATGTGACCACCCGTGTGGCAGGCCAAGTGGTAAAACGAGGTCGTGTTGTCGACGAGATGGCCATGAGCGATTTCATGAGCCGAAATGGTATTGAGCCATTTTGGGCCGAACTGGGTCGTGTAGGCCTAATAGGCCCATCGGCTCTACATGAAAAAATCGCACAAAGTGTGGTAAATTGTGGGCTAGGCTGTGTAAACTACACGGCTAAGGCCAATTGTGGGCTTTATGGGCCATACGAGAGTATGGACCCACATGGGCCCACAATATGGGTTACAGGCCTATTACCACTAATTGACTGTTAAGGTTGCACAGGTCGCCTCAGATGATTGTAGACCTACTGTTGGGTCGATAAGTATACTTAGACCCCATACTGATGAAATGACCATTATACCCTTATGAGGTAAATTAACTGAAATACCCTTGTATTATGTATGACTGTTTTTGAGCATGACAATCCTGGACACACGTATGATACTATGTTGCATTGCATGGGGTGGGATTTATGATTTTGGAGGAAGTGTACTAAAAGGCTATAAGCCTATTACTGACAGCTCTGCTGCACATACTGTTTTAGTACCAAAATCAGTACGATTTGGTGTGTAGGGTTGGGTGGGTCGATTTTATCCCCACATGGTGTGTAGGGCTGGTATGGAGTTGGAGTGTAGCAAATGGATTGGGTAGGATTCCTTATTTGCATACTGTACTGACATGGGCTAAGGCCTAGACTACCTCTGATACTGAAATGGGCTAAGGCCCAGACTGCTACTGTTACTGAAAAAAGGGGCTAAGGCCCCTAACTGGAACAAAAGGGCGTATGCCCAGATTGCGTTTTCTCTGATTGTTTGCAATTATGGGATTTCACACACTGATTTTTCGTAAACTCGCCCATATATTATTTGTTCAGGAATTCCCCAGGCTTAGACGGATCGAGGCAACAGAGGACTCGAAGGTGGCCACTCCACGTAATTCATTTATTTAAAATACTATAATCTAGATTTTATTTGATATTGGGCTTTCATTATGTAATAAGGCCTTTTAAAGTTTATTTTAATTTGGGGGTTTAATTACTTTAATTTTACTTATTAGTAATAGGACTCGTATTTTCAAGAAAGCACAAACCAATGTTTTTCTGAAAACATCACGCTTACGGAATACGTTTTAAAAGCTTCAGCAACAAACACTGTTTTAAAATTTGATAAACTAGTTTAATTAATATTTAACTTAAATAACTTGAGTTTTCACAAGGAACTAGACATCCTAACCTTTTATTAAGAATCTAAAGAAGTTTTTATGAAGAACAGATTTTTGTCAATTTGTGTTTTGGAAACACACTCCAATGTGACATCATAGATTTGGCCATAATGCCTAGGCCGGGTTTAGGGTGTTATAACAATGTTTGAATAAAAATGGCTCATCCCAATAATATTGCTTGGCATCATGGATAAATTTCCTTCATCTTTGATTTGTGAGCTCAAGTGACAGCAATCCACTAACAAAAAAATTGATGATATCAGTATACCACAGTAATGCATGGCAACTAACAGTTCCTCATCTAGGAAATCATCCTAAATGCACTAAATATTACCTTCTTCATTTCCTACTTCAATTCAAGACAAGTGATCAGCCACTTGATTTTTTGTGTCTTTCCTATCTCTAATTTCTAGGTCAAATCCCTGCAGTAGTAGTACCCATCGAATTAATCTGGGCTTGGCATCTTTCTCTGTCACCAAGTACTTAATAGCAGAGTGGTCTGTATAAACCGTAACTTTGGTGCCCACTAAATAAGCTCTGAATTTATCAAAGGCAAATACCATAACTAACAGCTCCTTTTAAGTGGTGGTATAATTTAGCTGTGAATCTATCAATGTGCAGCTTGCATAGTAGATGGCATGAAATACCTTGTCCTTTCTTTGCCTAAGTACTATTCATACAGTAAAATCACTAATATCACACATAAGTTCGAAAGGTAAAGTCCAAACTGGTGCAATGACTATTGGTGCTATGACTGGTCATTTTTTCAATTCCTCAAATGCTTGTAAGCACGACTTATCAAAATTGAAAGATCTGTTGTGTTCTAACAATGTACACAAATGTTTCGATATTTTTTAAAAATCTTTGATAAATCGTCGATAGAATCCTACATTGCCAAGAAAATTGAAAATACCTTTAACTGTGGAAGGTGGTGGTAATTTCTCAATAACTTTAATCTTTGCACTGTAGAAGGCAACCCTTGCTGCAAAATTTTATGTCCCAGAACAATGCCTTCACAGACCATGAAGTGGCATTTCTCCCAATTAAGAATAAGGTTGGTTTCTTCACATTGACAAAGAACTAACTCCAGATTTTTTAAAAAATCTTCAAAGCTATTGCCAAACACCAAGAAGTCATCCATAAAAACTTCTAAAATTTTCTCCATGTTCGAAAATATTGCTATCATACAACACTAAAATGTTGTAGGGGCATTGCATAATCCAAACAGTACTCATCAGAACACAAGAGTTCTATAAGGACATGTGAATGTGGTTTTCTCTTGATCAATAGGAGCTACTACAATCTAGTTTTACCCAAATAATAATCTAGAAAACAATAGAAGGCTTTCCCCGCTAGTCTATCTAACATCTGGTCAATAAATGGCAGAGGAAAATGGTCTTTATTGCTTTGTTGAGTTCCTGATAGTCTATACAAACCCTCCATCCTGTGATAGTATGAGTAGGGATGAGTTCGTTGTTATCATTGCTTACCACAGTGACACCCCCTTTCTTAGGTACACATAAACAGGGCTCACCCAAGAACTATCAGAAAATGGGTATATAATTCCAACATCCAGCCATTTGATAATCTTTTTTTTACAACTTCCTTCGTAATAGGATTCAGTCTTCTTTGTTGCTCGATAGATTTTCCATGAAAATCATCCACCCCAATGCCTTCTTAGATTTCTTTAAAACTTCAAGCAATTAAGCCTCTTGATCTAATGTCAATGCCACAGAAATAACTACAGGCAATATGTTGTTGTCTCCTAAGTAAGCATACTTCATATGTACTGATAGAGGCTTCAATTCCAACGTAGGAGGATTTTCTATGGATGGCTGAGGAGGTTTAGAAAAATGGTCTGATAAATTTAATGATTCAAAACTTCTCCTTAATCCATTCTCAATTTGCTTATCTTCCATCAGTTCACCAAGCTCTCCAATCATTTCTACTTCAATTAACTCAAATGATTCTACATCATCATTAAAATTATTCTGATAAAATTTTTCAAATTCTTTCTGAACTATTGTGTCAATAATCTCAATAGTGTGGCATTCTTCATTTATATCTGCACACTTCATAGCATCGAAAACATTAAAGGTTATCTGTTGATCATTAACTCTCATAGTCAATTCACCTTTTTGTACATCAATTAATGTTCTACCAGTTACTAGAAAAGGTTTCCAAAGTATGACTGGAACCTCTTTATCAACCTCACATTCTAGAATAATAAAATCTATTAGAAAAATAAAATTTTCAACTCTTACCAACACGTCTTCTATTTTACCTTCTAGATCTGCATATGAATAATCAACTAATCGCAATATGACATGCAACACCCCTCACCCGTATCCAATGCCGGGACAAGGTTGAGGCGTTACCAGACTTAAACTTTCATGACATACAAAACCGGCTCGTCAAATTTCACTCAAAATTAAAAGTTTTCAAACACATGTATATCATCCCTTATACAGGCCTTGGAGGCCTAAAATGTACATCAGGGCTGTTCGGGATAAACTGAAAACATTCAATAGATTTTGGGCAATTTAATAAATTTTCTTGCCTTGGAGAGTCACACGCACGTGTGGGGGCCACACACTCCCATGTGGCTAGGGACACGCTCGTGCCCTCAGCCCATGTAACTCTATGTTTATGACGTTAGCATACATTTAGGGGCACATGGCCAAGACACATGCCCGTGTGTCTAGCCCATGCTCGAAATTGACTTAAAATTTTAGGTGCAGGGGATGCACGGCTATACCACACGCCCATGGGGGCAGTCCGTGTGTCATACACGGCCTAGACACACGCCCGTATGTCTACCCGTGTGGACCTTGTTAGGCTATTTTCCAAGCCTTTGGTCACCCTCTATCAACCAATCACACTATAGGTTACCTTAATACATAATAAGGCCAGATTATACGCTTACATATATCCTTGATAAACCTCATTGCATGTAAACCTCATATCATCGGTTTTATACATGCTAGTAAATTCCCTTTCTGTATTAAGGGTTTCCATGTCTCATTGACGCATTTAAGATTGTCTCATTCTTATAACTCATTGCCAACTATAACCAAGTCATCTCATGTAAACATAAACACGCATAGATTTTTAGGTCATAGCCTACTTCAAAATGAGCCAATTCCCATGGCCATATACAAAAAGATAGGTATATTTTCACATGCCTTCATCTTGGCAAATCAAATGACACACATAACAAAATACACCAAGAGTCTTATACATGCCATTGAACAAAATAAGTGTATCTATATACCAAAGCTGGACTAGTTGATAGTGTGTTGGCTCTCCAACCGTCTTCCAATCTTTAAGAGTCCTCGAGCTCTGTAAGACAGGGAAAGAGAGAGGGGTAAGCATTTATATGCTTAGAAAGACCGAATAACTGGAAAGTAAACTTTTCGATTAATTAGCATACAACTATATTAAGTAATAGAACCAACAAGAATGAAATGGTTTCCCTATCACATGTACTCAAATCAACAAGTCAGTCACAATAATAATGTACCATATAATTTGTCTTGGATGAGTTCATCATTCAATATTTCCTTTTTGTACATATATCTCATATTAATCTTGTTGAGTTTCTAGGAAATCCCGATGGATTATCCATTTGCTGTCAATTCATAAGAATGATCATTTTAGGTATGCACTTCCGCGAACCTCACATTTTATGGTAGGATTACCAATCCAGGATAAATCCCTCGTGTCGTAAACTCATACGGTGATGTCAGGATTACCAGTCCAGGCTAAATCCGTTATAGTTACAAACACCCTTAATGAGTTCGGATCTGAATTACCAGTCCAGGCTAAATTCAGAACATAATCGGATTACCCGTCCGGGCTAAATCCTTAATGCACACATGTTCTTCGAGAGGCTTGATCACTCAAGGAACACTCGTTCAGGCTAGATCCTTTCTGCAACACATGTAGGATCTCAAGTCACAAATAATTCATGGTTTATTCATCGAACTTCCTTTTTTAACCTTAACCGGGACATTTTTCAACATGTCATAGTTAAGAATGCATTTCATGTATTTTCTTGCCATCATCAAATGCAATTATCATACATTCGTAAATCATACAATTTGGCATATTATGTGTTTATTTTATGTTATCCGAACTTACTTGGTATTCGTCTCGATATCATGTTTTGGTTATTCTGAAACCTTTCGTTTTCCTCGGTCGACCTCCAGAGCTATAACAATAAAAATAAATTATTAACACTTCACATTACACTTTTTGAGTCTAAATTTCCCCCAGTTCAAATGACCATTTTGCCCCTAACCTTTCATATTTTTACGATTTAGTCCCTAGGCTCGTATAATGAAATGCATGCAATTTCTACCTTACCCAAGCTAGCCGAATGTTTTTCCCTCTTATGGTAGCCCACATTTTTCCATTATTTCTCATTTCTACCACACATTTTACACCTTTTGCAAAAAGGTCCTTTTAGGGGTTTTTTCATGAAAATCACCTTGGAAAAGATGTTTAACACACATCCAACTTACATATTCCTCTATAAACCATCAAAATACAAGTATCTCATGCATGTAAAAATTTTTAAACATGAACCCTAGCACGAAATATGGGTAGAAATAGATAGAGCTAGCTACCGGGATTTCAAAAATACGAAGAACATTAAAAACGGGGCTTGAGAGCACTTACAATTAAGCTTGAAATGTTGGAAAACCCTAGCTATAGAGACCCTTGGAGTTTCTACAGCATGGGGAAGAGAATGAGCTAATTTTAGCTTGATTTTCCCTTTTTATTTCATTAAAATGCCAAATGACCAAAATGCCCTTAAGCCCTTTCTTAAATTTTTACCCATACATAACCATTTTTGTCTAAAAACTTAGAAATTGGGAAAATTGCTCTCCATGATCTTTTAATTTATAATTTAAAGCAATTTCATACAAATCTAGAATCCAAGTTTTATAATTTATTCAATTTGATCCTTATTTTCCAATTGGGCACTTTACCCATAGAATTTCTTCATGAAACTTTAACACACGCATATTCTCATATTCTACATCTCATAATAATCATAAAATAAATATTTCAATGTCGGATTTGTTGTCCCAAAACCACTATTCCAACTAGGCCTTATTTCGGGATGTTATATTTCTCCCCCATTAGGGACTTTTGTCCTCGAAAGTCTAACCAGTAAACAGGTTCGGATATTGGCTTTTCATGGTTTCTTCCAGCTCCCATGTAGCCTCTTCCACACCATGTCGATGCCATAAAACCTTTACTAAAGCCACATTTTTATTTCTCAATTGTTTAATCTCACGAGCCAAAATCTTGACCGATTCCTCTCCATAGGTCATGTTCGGTCTAATCTCAATCTCTGCTAGTGAAATAACATGAGAGGGGTCTGATCGATATCGCCTTAGCATAGATACGTGAAACACGTCATGAATCTTTTCTAATTCAGGTGGTAATGCCAAGCGATAGGCTAATGGTCCAACTTTTTCGGTGATCTCGTACGGTCCGATAAACCGCATACTCAATTTTCCTTTCTGACTAAATCTCAACACCTTTTTCCATGGAGATACTTTCAAGAATACTCTATCTCCAACTTGAAACTCAATCTCTTTTCTTTTCAGATCAGCATATGACTTTTTCCTATCCGATGACGTTTTTAAATAGTCTCGTATCACTTTAACCTTTCCTTCAATTTCCTTGATCAGAATAACCCCGTGGATCTGAATCTCTTTAAGTTCTGTCCACTACAATGGAGTTCGACACTTCCTACCATACAAGGCCTCATAAGGCGCCATCTTCAAACTCGTTTGAAAACTGTTGTTGTAGGCAAATTCTACCAACGGAAAATATTTTTCCCAGCTACCTTAAAATTCGAGGATGCAACATCGCAGCATATCCTCAAGAATATGAATCATCCACTCAGACTGACCATCGGTCTGCGGGTGAAAAGCCATACTAAAACTCAATTTTGTACCCAAGGCTTCGTGTAACTTCTTCCAGAATCTCGAAGTGAACCTCGAGTCTCTATCCGAAATAATCGACAACGGTACCCCATGTAATCTCATGATTTTAGATATATACAAGTTTGCCAATCTATCAAGAGAGTACTTTGTTCTTACCGGAAGGAAATGAGCCGACTTTGTCAACTTATCCACCACAACCCATATATCATCTTTCTTTTTCGGAGTCAATGGCATTCCTGTCACGAAATCCATAGTAACTTTGTCCCACTTCCATTCAGGGACCATTACAGGCTGTAAAAAACTTGAAGGTACTTGATGTTCTGCTTTGACATGCTGACATATCAAGCATTTCAATACAAATTCAAAAATATCTCTTTTCATGCCGTTCCACCAGTACATTTTCTTCAAATCATTGTACATCTTGGTACTTCCTGGATGAATAGACAAATGGCTATCATGTGCTTCTTGCAAGATTTTTCGAATAATCTCATGGTCTTTGGGTACACAAACTCTATCTCTGAACATCATACATCTGCCAGGATCGATCCGAAAATCTAATTTAATGCCCGACTCACATTGAATTCTTGTAGCCTGCAGGTCACTATCATTAATTTGAGCTTCATAGATTTCCTGAAGAAATGTCGGCCTAGCCTCTAGCTCTGCCAACACTGAACCATCATCAAGCAATGCTAATCGAGTGTCCATGGCTCTCAGTGCAAGTAAAGATTTTCTGCTTAACGTGTTGGCGACCACATTCGCCTTTCCCGGATGATAGTCAATGATCAGCTCATAATCTTTAATTAATTCTAGCCATCTCCGCTGTCTCAGATTCAATTCTTTCTGAGTCATCAAATATTTCGAACTCTTGTGATCGGTAAATACATGACAGGTCTCACCATATAAATAATGCCTCAAGATTTTCAAGGCAAAAACAATGGCGACGAGCTCTAAGTCATGTGTCGGATAGTTCTTCTCGTGTGGCTTCAACTGCCGTGAAGCACAGGATATCACCTTGCCATCTTGCATAAGTACACAACCCAGTTCATTCAATGATGCATCACTGTAGACCACAAACTCCTTTCTCAGCTCAGGTAATACTAAAATAGGAGCTTTAGTCAGCAATGTCTTTAACTTTTCAAAACTCTGTTGACACTTTTCTGTCCATTCAAACTTAACATCTTTCTGTAGCAACCTCGTCATTACAGTCGCTATCATGGAGAATCCTTTCACAAATCTTCGGTAGTAACCGGCTAAGCCCAAAAAGCTTCAAACCTCGTTTACATTTTTAGGCAGTTTTCGTTCAATAATGTAGAGATCTTACTTGGATCAAATCGAATACCTTAACCCAAAACAATATGACCTAAAAACCCGACTTCTTGGAGCCAAAAATCACTCTTGCTAAACTTGGCATACAATTGTCTTTCCCGTAAGGTCTACAACATAGTTCTCAAATTCTTTGCATGCTCTTTCTCATCTTTGAAATAAATCAAGATGTCGTCAATGAACACAACGATGAATTTATCCAAGTATGGCCGAAAGATCCTATTCATTAGGTCCATGAATACGGTTGGTGCATTCGTTAACCTAAATGGCATGATAAGAAATTCATAGTGGCCATACCTCGTTCTAGAAGCTATCTTAGGTACATTTGATTCTTTAACTCACAACTGATAGTAGCCAGACCTCAGGTCTATCTTAGAAAATACTGCGGCTCCTCTCAACTGGTCGAACAAATCATCGATCATTGGTAAATGATACTTATTCTTGATAGTCACCTTGTTCAATTGCTGATAATCTATACATAACCTCAATGAACCATCTTTCTTCTTTACAAACAATACGGGGGTACCCCAAGGTGAAAAACTTGGCCTTGCAAAACCTTTATCCATCAGCTCTTGTAACTGTGCTTTTAACTCTTTCAGCTCGGTTGGCGCCATCCTGTGTGGAGCAATAGAAATGGGAGTTGTTCCTGGCATTAGTTCAATACCAAACTCTATCTCTCTTTCAGGAGGTAATCCGGGTAATTCTTCCAGGAACATGTCTGGATATTCACATACTATTGGCACAGACTCAATCTTCAACTCTGTTTCCTTAGTGTTCAATACAAAATCAAGGTAGGCTTCGTACCCTTTTCTCATATATTTCTGAGCAACCATTGCTGTGATTACAACCGATGGCGTACCCAATTCTCTTGAATCAACCCGTAGAATCTCACCATCTGGGCCTTTCAATTCAATATACTTGCTACGACAATTTACAATTACATCATGCAGGGCTAACCAATCCATACCAAGTATTACATCAAACTCATCAAATGGTAACAACATAAGGTTCTCTGGAAAGTATTGACCTTGAAACGTCAAAGGACAATTCTTGCAGACTTTATCAACCAGGACTGATTTGCCTAGTAGGTTCGATACTCTAATAATAAATTCTGAAGGTTCAATGGGTATGTTCATACTAGACACCAATCTCATGCAAATATATGAATGCGTCGACCCTGGATCAATTAAGGCAACAACACAAGTATTAAAAAGAGAAAAAGTACCCGTGACGACATCAGGAGCAGAGGCTTCCTCTCGAGCGCTTATTGCATACGTTCTTGCCGGGGCTCGAGCCTCTGATTTTGTAGTGTCTTTAGCCACAACTCAACTTCCACTCGCTCTTCCAGGATACCTCAGAGGTCTACCTCGTGCAATAGGAGCACTCGACTTCGGGACTACTTCCACTTCTTTTTCAATTCACTCTGGGCAGTCCCTGAGAAAGTGGTCAAGAGAACCACATCTGAAGCATGCACTGCTCTTCATTCGGCACTTTCCGAAGTGAAATTTCTTGCAACTCTTACACTTCGGCTTTTGGTCATCCACATTCCCCACACTAGTCACCATTGGGGAGGAAGACTTCTGACTACGTCGTTTAGAGCCTCTCGCTTTACCCCGAATATCCTATCAATGAAGTGGAGTGTTCATGTTGGCTCATTGATTTCTTTGTAGAAAATGAAAGCATCTTACCGCTGGATCTCTTGCCCGAAACTCGAGCTTCTCTTCTTGCTTATTTTTTTTTCATTGTTGAGCTCATCGACTTTCTTGGCCCGATCAGCTAATGCGGCAAACTCTCGTATTTCAAGAATCCCAATCAACAGTTTGATTTCCTTATTCAGACCTTCCTCGAAGTGTTTACACATTTTTGACTCGGTTTGAACCCATTCAGTTGCATACTAACTTAGCCTTACAAACTCCCTTTCGTATTCTGCTACAATTTTATTTCCTTGTTTGAGTTCCAGGAACTCCTTTCGCTTTGAGTCTAAGAACCTTTGACTGATGTATTTCTTCTTAAATTCTGCTTGGAAAAATTCGCAAGTGATGTTTTCTTTTGGCACCACTGAAGATACAGTCTTCCACCAGTGGTATACAGTATCCTTCAAGAGAGACACGACACACTTCAAGCACTCCTCACGTGTACACGATAATTCATCCAATACCCGTGTAGTATTTTCGAGCCAAAACTCGTTTCTTTTAGCATCATCATCGATCTGAGCTCTGAATTCCTCAGCCCCATACTTTCTAAGCTTATCTACGGGGGCTTTACCAATTCTTACTGATGCCATACCTCGTGGTAAATCCTCATCAAGTTGGTTAGAGGGCGGGGGAGGTCGTGGTATGTTGGGGCGATTCCTCAAATAATCTCCAAACCACTTGTCCATCATATCAAAGAAGGCGGCTCGGGCCTCTTCCCGGCCTTCAGACATAAGCCTTCTACTACTACAAGATACAGCTCATTGTATAGATGCTGAAGCATTGCTCTCGACTCCCTTAGACTCATCTTGTGCTTGATTGAAAGACATTTACTATATTCAAAACAATTTAAACAGTTAGGAGATGTCACACTATCAATGTTCGATTAACGACATGTATAGCGAAACTCAAAACTCTCTACGGTAGTCCTAGAACTGACTAAATCATAGCTCTGATACCACTAAATATAACACCCCTCACCCGTATCCAATGTCGGGATAGGGTTTGAGGCATTACCGAACATAAACTTTCACAACATACAAAACCAGCTCATCAAATTTCACTCAAAATTAAAACTTTTCAAACACATGCATATCGTCTCTTATATAGGCCTTGGAGGCCTAAAACATACATCAGGGCAGTTCGGGACAAAACAGAAAACATTCAATAGATTTTGGGCAACTTAATAAATTTTCTTGCCTTAGAGAGTCACACGTCCGTGTGGGTAGGGCCGTGTGGTAACACACGCCCGTGCCCTTAGCCTGTGCAACTCTCTGTTTATGATGTCAGCATGCATTTAGGGGCACATGGCCAAGACACACACCTGTGTGTCTAGCCCATGCTCGAAACTGACATAAAATTTTAGGTACAGGGGATGCACGTCTATACCACACAGCCATGAGGGTGGTCCGTGTGTCACACACGACCTAGACACATGCCCGTATGTCTACCCGTGTAGACCTTGTTAGGCTATTTTCCAAGCCTTTGGTCACCCTCTAGTTGACCTTAATACATAATAAGGCCAGATTATACGCTTACATATATCCTTGATACCAAAGCTGGACTAGTTGATAGTGTGTTGACTCTCCAACTGTCTTCCAATCTTTACAAGTCCTCAAGCTCTGTAAGACAGGGAAAGAGAGAGGGGTAAGTATTTACATGCTTAGTAAGCCCGAATAACTAGAAAGTAAACTTACCGATTAATTAGCATACAACCATATTAAGTAATAGAACCAACATGAATGAAATGGTTTCCCTATCACATGTACTCAAATCAACAAGTCAGTCACAATAATAACGTACCATATAATTTGTCTTGGATGAGTTCATCATTCAATATTTCCTTGTTGTACATATATCTCATATTAATCCCGTTGAGTTTCTAGGAAATCCTGATGGATTATCCATTTACCGTCAATTCATCAGAATGATCATTTTAGGTATGCACTCTCGCGAATCTCACATTTTACAACAGGATTACCAGTCCAGGCTAAATTTAGACCCTAATCAGATTACTCGTCCGGGCTAAACCCTCAATGCACACATGTTCTTCGGGAGGCTTGATCACTCAAGGAACACCCGTCCGGGCTAGATTCTTTCTATATTTGAGATCAACGGATTACCAGTCCAGGATAAATCCTTTCTGCAACACATGTAGGATCTCAAGTCACATATAATTCATGGTTTATCCATCGAACTTCCTTTTTTAACCTCAACTGGGACAATTTTCAACATGTCACAGTTAAGAATGCATTTCATGTATTTTCATGCCATCATCAAATGCAATTATCATACATTCATAAATCATACAATTCGACATATTATGAGTTTACTTTAAGTTATCCGAACTTACCTTGTATTCGTCGCGATATCGTGTTTCGATTATTCTGAAACCTTTCGTTTTCCTCGGTCGACCTCCAAAATTTGTTCCTCAGGGTCTATAAAAATAAAAATCAATTATTAACACTTCACATTATACTTTTTGAGTCTAAATTTCACCCCAGTCCAAATGACCGTTTTGCCCCTAACCTTTCACATTTTTACGATTTAGTCCCTAGGCTTATATAATGAAATGCATGCAATTTCTACCTTACCCAAGCCTAGCCAAATGTTTTTCCCTCTTATGGCAGCCCACATTTTTCCATTATTTCTCATTTCTACCACACATTTTACACCTTTTGCAAAAAGGTCCTTTTAGGGGTTTTTCATGAAAATCACCTAGGAAAAGATGTTTAACACACATCCAACTTTCATATTCCTCCATAAACCATCAAAATACAAGTAACTCATGCATGCGTAAATTTTTAAACATGCACCCTAGCATGAAATATGGGTAGAAATAGAGAGAGTAAGCTACCGAGATTTCAAAAATATGAAGAACATTAAAAATGGGGCTTGGGAGCAGTTACTATTAAGCTCGAAATGTTGGAAAACCCTAGCTATGGAGACCCTTGGAGTTTCGACAGCATGGGGAAGAGAATGAGCTGATTTTAGCTTGATTTTTCCCTTTTTATTTTTTAAAATGCCAAATGACCAAAATGCCCTTAAGCCCTTTCTTTAAATTTTTACCCATACATGCCCATTTTTGTCCAAAAACTTAGAAATTGGGCAAATTGCTCTACAAGACCTTCTAATTTATAATCTAAAGCAATTTCATACAAATTGCTTCTAGAATCCAAGTTTTACAATTTACTCAATTTGGTCCTTATTTTCCAATTGTTCACTTTACCCATAGAATTTCTTCATGAAACTTTAACACATGCATATTCTCATATTCTACATCTCATAATAATCATAAAATAAATGTTTCAATGTTAGATTTGTGGTCCCGAATCCACTATTCTGACTAGGCCCTACTTCGAAATGTTACATGACAGTTGTAGGTCCCGCCTTCCCTATTCCTAGCTTCTTGAAAATAGACATAGGCATTAGATTTATACTTGCACCTAAGTCACATAATGCTTTTCCTACATAATGGTTTCCAATAGCACAAGGTATAGTAAATCTCTCTGGATCCTTCAGTTTTGGTGGCAATTTGTTTCTCACCATTACTGTGCATCGTTCATTGAGAGTAATAGTTTTGAACTCCATTAACTTTCTCTTCTTTGGTAAAATATCTTTCATGAATTTTACATAGTTGGGCATTCGTTCCAATGCTTTCACCAACAGTATGTTGATATGTAATTACTTCAAGACATCTAAGAATTTCTTAAATTGAAAATCTTTCTTATATATTTGGAAATGCTGAAGAAAAGGTGGCGGTGGTATTCTTTCCAATTGTTGAAGCTTTTTTGTCATGGCATTTTTATTGGTAATACAAGATGATTCTACTTCAGCATTTTTCTAGTTACTCTTTTCTTTTGTAGCCTACTCCACTATTGGTTCTGAATTCTTCGTATTTTTTAAATCCGAACTATTTTCTTCAATAGTGGTATCATTAACAACTTCTGGTAGTTACGTACCACTTCTGAGGTGATGGCTTTGCACTGTTCCTTCCCTTAAGATCATGAATTTTTTGTACCGGTAGTGCTCCTTATGGTCTTGAGCTTAACGCTCTAGCAATTTACCCCATTTGATTCTCTAAAGCTCTTAAACATGCATCTTGACTTTGAATGATAGCAACATTCCTAGCCATGTATTCCTTTAATAGATCTTCCATAGATGAAGAACTCGAAGCTGAATTTTACTGAGCATTTTGTTGTGGCATGAGTTGATTGTATTCAGGTGGTGCACTTGCAACATACTTTCGAATAGCATTGTTAGAATTTCCCACCTCTTAATTACTCCAATTGAAATTGGGATGTTGTTTCCACCTTCAATTATATGGGTTGGAATATGGCTTGTCGTTGTTGCGATTAAAATTCCCCATATAATAGACTGAGGCTGGATTTGATGGGCATTCATCAAAAACATGATCTTCATCACAATAAACACATGCTAACTCAGTTGGTTTCATTTCCTGCACTGCAACTGGTCTTTTTAGTGTTTTAATAATATTTGTTAAAGATGATACCTAAGTTGTTAAGGAACTAATTGCATCAAGTTCCATTGCTTCAGCAACTCTTCTACCAGTCCCTACTCTTGTAGTGGGGTATTAATAATCAGTGTTTGCTATCCTCTCTAAAATTTCATATTCTAACACCCCAAACTCGGCCTGAATGTTATGGCCGGATCGAACGATGTCACATGGTAGTGTGTTTGAAAACCATAGCTTTGCTTAAAACAATTTCCGTTTAAAAGCTTTTTGTTATTACTTATTAATTCTAAAATCATGTTATTTATTAGTCAAAAGTTTTCAAAACGTTTCTTCAATGCGGAAACTTTTAAAACGGTTTGCATATTTGTGAGTATCTTTGTTAAAAATTTTGTTTCTTTTGAAAACCCGAGTCTTTCTAATACTAGCAGTTATAACCCATTACCAAAAAAATTCCAAACCAAAATAAAAATCTGTAGAGGCCATATTTACAATAAAATACCCAAATAAAATCTAAAAGCATAAATAAGTGCAAAATAGTGTTAAATAGATCGTGTGGCCACCATCGAGTCCTCCGCTACACCAATTCATCAAATTTGGGGGTTACCTATAAAGATTAAACCAAAGGGGGTGAGTTTACATAAACTTAGTACGTAATCCCCATGCAAATAAACAAGTAACCACAGTCTAGGCTAAAGCCCTTTTTCAGTATCGGCCAATTTGGGCCTTAGCCCGTCTCAATACAGAATCAATCATGCAGTAAGGCCTTTGCCCATCACAGTAACATTAGTAGTATCAGATATACAGTCACAAAATCCTACCCAACTAGCCCCTACACACCAACTCCTTCCAACCCTACACTCCATGTAGGGATATAATCAACCCACCCATCCCTACACTCCAAATAGTATCGAATACGGCACTAGACAGTAATATGCAGTTGTGCTGCCAGTAATTTAGGCTCGAAGCCTTTCAGTACACTTCCTCCGATCAATACCAACCCATCCCCATGCAATGCATCATACAGTCATATCATGCCAAATCATGGTATCATGCATATATTCATCATGAGATTAACGAAGATGCTCGATGATACTGATCGACATATATATATACATATCATTTATGGATATTTCAGTTATTTAGTTATTTCATTCAGCTAAGGGTTTAGGGAAGCTTACCAACCCTACAAAAGGTTCACAGTCGTCTCGGGCGACCTGTGCAACCTTAGCTACAAATTAGTGAAAATAGGCTCACACGCCCACGTTGTATGCCTATGTGGGCCCACATGCCCGTGCGGCCCACACGGCCTAAATTGGCCTTGGCTGTGTGGATCACATGGCCTGTCCCAAAATCTCACAGGCCCGTACGATTTACTCGTGTGGGCCTACATGCCCGTGTGTAGCACACGACCTCGCCAGGCCATTACACGGCCGTGTTATACACCCGTGTCATGCGCGCACGGCCTAGTTCGTCGAACACACGCTCGTGTTCTGTCACACGGCCTACCACACGGGCGACCACACACCCGTGTGGTGTTGACAAAGAGCTTTTTTAGCTTTTCACCGAGTCGCATTTTCTGCATTTCGATTACACACCTGGTTCGATTTCGACGCGTAATCACTCCTGAGCACTCCAGAACCTATACTCGACAATAGAAAGCCCAATTTTAGTCACTGAATCCAAATTACTACGAATAGGCAATTCTCAAAAACCATCGACAATCTTACCTCACTTAAGCAACCCCAATTTCGCACAACCACAGCGTCAATTGAGATCCACTAGCCCCTTAATTTGAGCCTAAACAGCAAGTGACTCTCGTCAAATGGATATTCATTGAATAAATAAAAAAGAACTCACTTATTACTTACCAAATAACACACGAAAAGTAGAGACGTGAAATAATGTCAAGAACAAGACGAAAATTGAGTTTGGAGAATAAGAAAATAGTGTGAAAATAGGAAAAAAAAGGCAGCAATAGGAAATTTCGGTTACAGCAAAAAGAAAAAATGGAAGAAAAGGAGTCAATTTTTCTTTCTCTGGAGAGAATTTTGGTACCCAAGTGTTTCCACAAATCCCCACTATATCAAAAACCCTTAATTTTCTTCATCAAATTCTACTAACCACCCACCACTTAGATTCCACTAATAGCACAACTCTAGTCGAACTTTGAGCAAAAATAATACTACTTGCCATCACAGAGAATCGAGCACAAGACCTCCAGCATGCTAACCCTCACTTAACCATTAGAACAGCAGGCCTATTCTGTTATATTTTCACACACTTATCCTTATAAGTCTACTGGCCAGAGATAGGGATTATTCATATAAAAACAAAAATTTATTCAAAATAAGGCTTGAACCTAAGACTTCTCAGACACTCCCAGACTCATAACCATTGATGCAGATGGTATTTTGTGACACAAACATACAGAAATAAATATAAGGTACTTTTGGGGCGTTACACATATGCCTCATTCTATGATCTATTAAGCAAAGTCTCATTGGCAGATGCATCAACCACCATTCTTGTATGTGCATTCAATGCATTTTAAAACATTTCTATTTGTGTCCATTGTTGAAAACCATGCATTGGAAATTTTCTAGTTAACTCCATGAATCGCTCCCATGCTTCATATAATGTTTCATCCTCAGATTTTTCAAAGGACGTAATATCGTTCCTCAATTTGGCATTTATGTTTGGAGGATTATATCTTAGAAAAAAACTCTGACAAAGTTCTTTCCAAGATGCCACCGTACCTGACGGCAATGCATTTAACCATGCTCTGGCACGATCCCATAATGAATAAAGGAATAACTTTAGCCTCAGGGCATCTTTATGAACACCCTGCTACCTAAATGAATTATAGACTTCCAAAAAAAGTCTTAAGTGCAACCGTGGATCCCTCAATAGGCAATCCACTAAACTGCCCTACAGTTTGTAACATTTGAAACATCACCGAATTTAACTCAAAATTTTGATCTTGAATATGCGACCTGAACATCCCTGGATTTAAATCATCTAAGATCGGCACTACATGTTTTCTGATGGGTCTGTCTTAGTTATCTATTAGTCGAGGAATATCAGCATCCCTTCCAGCTTGATGTAATGGCTCTTTTCTAACCTAATCATTTCTAATTCTTTCCATTTCTCACAATTATTTTCTCCTTCTCAAGGTTCTCTCAATTTCAGGATCAAAAGAATACTCTTCAATTACAGAAATATCTTTACTCATGCACCAACAAAAATCTCAAAAATAAAAAATAATCAAAACAACTAATTAAGCTAAACTAACAAAATTAAAGAGGTAATATGTTAAACTAAGGTTTATTTGATAAAATATTTTGATATAACAAATTAAAAGTGTTTTTGAATATAAGCTAAAATTGACAAAATGATTTTTCAATTTGAAGTCTAAAAGATAAAACTTTGTCACAATTTTAAAATCAACTTCAAATGATTTTAACCAAGTCAAAATAATTAAAATCATTTTAAAATGATTTCCAAACAAGTCAAATTTGCTCCAGGACAAAAGGTATTGATACCTTACGGACAGGTATCGATAATTTTGGAAATATCGATACCCTTAGAAAAATGAAGACCAAAAAGGCATTATGTTTTTAGAAGCCCTAAATATTATCGATACCAGGTTTTTGGTATCGATACGTTTTGAAAATAATCAATACCTTTCTTAAAAATGATACCAAAATAGTATTTTGTTTCTCATAAACCCTACGAAGTATCAATCCGATATCGATACCTATTTCTGGAAGTATAGATAAAATATTTTCCAAGTATCGATTATTTCATTCCAACAGTCATTGAATTAGCATTTATGACAAAAAATATCGATACTCTTTTTAGAGGTATCGATACTCACAGTTGCAGGTGAAATAAATGCTCTGGTTTTACATTCCCAACGGCCATATTAACTTCACCAATAACCTCAACTACTGGAAATCTATTAAGGGGATATGAATACCATTTTCTTAGTCATACAACATCCAAGAAAGCACTTTCAAGCAAAAATCATCAATAAAACAACCTTAGAGCTTAAATCTTCATATTCTTCTTACATGCACTTGTAAGCTTTATCTCTATTCTTTTGCTCAAGTTATCTTATTGTATTTGTGCTTCAATTTGCAAAAAAATTTGTCTTGTAAGGATTGTTTCTTTGTTTTCTCATTTGTATCTCTTTGAAAGGGTTTAAAACATAAGATTTGGGGTAGAAATCTTAAGGAGTTTTAAGGTTAAACCTTGTCCTCAAAGGTTGAACAAATTAGTGAATTTGGGAAAATCCTTATGGTTGAAAGATAAGGAAGTGGAGTAGGCAATTGGAGCCAAACCACTCTAAATTATTTGTGTTCTTTGTTTCATTCTTACATTTGCTTTAAACAAATTTTTTGAACATCAATTCACCCCCTCTTGGCATTTTTGGTTTGCTTCATCGGGATATCATAATAACACACCAACTTTTCACCAATATTATCGATCCTCAATAACGACGCCAAAAACTTTTTTTGTGTGAATGTGTAATGCGAATGTACAAGTATACACGATAAATTAAGTAATAAAGTGATGAGTGAGTATCATCTCAAGAGTGATTGGAATTGATTTAAATAATTGGTTATGCTATTTCTTA
This sequence comes from Gossypium longicalyx, assembly GCA_025698465.1. Classification (NCBI taxonomy): domain Eukaryota; kingdom Viridiplantae; phylum Streptophyta; class Magnoliopsida; order Malvales; family Malvaceae; genus Gossypium; species Gossypium longicalyx. The sequence goes on along the minus strand of CM046998.1, from coordinate 32,648,698 downwards.
TGAAATTTACTAATTAAATTGTGCTGAAGAGACAGATGACAAATTGATGAAGAGAATTAATGAATGGATTAATAAAATCAATTATAAATGAAAAAAATGCTAAGGCAATTGAAATGTTGTTGAAATTCTAAAAGAATAAGTTGGGAGGATTTGTACTATTGAATGATAAATGTTGGAATTACTCAGGCTTTATTCTTATACCACAATAATGCCATAGAAAAATTTTGACCATTCTACTACTCAGGAATTCACTACTATAGTCTACTTGTTTCGAAAGCTACACTTTGAGCTACCATTCTGAGTTTTTTTCTAACTATAGAACTCAAGAATGATATCAAGATTGTTCTTCCTTTCCCTGTACAAATCGTAACTTCTATGTCTAGAGTGCTACAAATAAATTTTTGAATACTTGCCTGTATCAATCGAAAATAATCCAATCTATTTAATCTTTTCAGAATTAAATTAGATCTGCTAACATACCATACAATCATCTATGTTTAGACCTTACATGCATGCATTTAAAATAATTATAGATCGAATGAAACAATAATCTATTCAAGATCAGACCATGGGTATTAAAGATAATAAAAATTCACCCAAACAATTCCAACCTAATGAGATTTAGCTCATGGGTTAGAAATTCAAATCCAAAACAAAACCATTCAACAACATCATTTAAGTTTGCAAATCACAAAGTTCAAATCAGAAAATAAAGGTAGAACTACAAGAAGCTCTCACTACTCCAACTTTCACTTTAATAATGAAATTTGATGCAAAACCCAAGACAAATTTGTCTTCCCCTTCCTTGCATCCGTGACTTGTAACACCCCTTACCCGTATTCGACACCAGAATTGGGTACGAGGCATTATCGGACTTATACTCAAACAAACACTCAAAATCAAAACATAAATTTCCATTCAAATTTAAAACTTTTCAAAAACATTCATATTGTCCCTTAAACAAGCGTACGAGTGTAACACCCCTAACCCGTATCTGTGGTCGGACTCGGGTTAAGAGCCATTACCAAACATATCGAAACAATTTGCATTCATTTCATAATCAACATAGCATCAAAGTCACATATCATTATAGAGTCCCTTACGTAGGTCAACGAGACGTTAAACATGCTTTAAAAAGGGGTCGGGACTAAACCAAGCTCATACAAAATTTTTCGAAACTTAAACATTTTTCAAAGTTATAAAGGTCACACGCCAATGTAAGCAGGCTGTGTGCCTCACATGGTATTAGACACGCTCGTGTGTCTAGGCTGTGGCAAAATAGGGCATACATACTGACTTGTCAACACGGCCACAAGACACGCCCGTGTGCCAGGCTGTGTGAAAATTAAGGAGGTTACTAACTTGGTTCACACGGTCGACCACACGCCCATGTGCTAGCCCGTGTGCCACACATGACCGCTAGACACACCTGTGTGTCTAGGCCGTGTCAAAATTGTAGGGTATACTGACTTTAAATCGTAGGGTAGCCCAGGGGACACACAACCGTGTAACATACCTGTGTATCGCACACGGCTGAGACATTTGCCCATGTCTCTGCCCGTGTGGACAAAAATAGGCTATTTACAAAGCCAAATTGCCACCCAAAAAGGGTAATCTCTACAAGCATAAAACAAAGCACATGTGTACTAAATTTTCAACCAATTCACAATAAAAAAATATACCATTCAAGACATATCATTATCAACAAATCTCATGCTTGTAATCCATACCAAATCATACCAAATCTTAAGCCAAAAATCATACCAAAATATATTATTCATAATTTCAATTTACTACATTCATTCTCATTCCAAAATATTACCAAATTCCAAAATAAACACATACCATAACTTATCAAAATTGACCATTTCATTTGGTCATTCAAGAATACATCAAACATACCATTTTTGAACACAAAACGTATACCAAAATCCATTCATGTTCACATCCATAACCAAGCCATATAACATGGCTAGATATATACACATTACAAAACATATTCAAATACTTCTAGCCTATACATGCCATACTTCAATATCTACATTTTCAAAAGGTACCAAAATAGAGTTCGATAGTGTAGTGATGATCCTTGACGATTCTTGAGCTCCCAGTAGCTTCGATATTTATAAAATAATGCAAACACACACAAAGTAAGCTTTCAAAAGCTTAGTAAGTCATATACAAATAAACTCATCACATAACACATTTCCAAACCATTTCATTCATGTAGCTCATGGCAAAACATAACCACAAATCCATAATTCTCATATAACTCAATTGTTCATAAATCACTTACACATAAAACATTTCATACTCATATAATTCATATATATTTCATATGTCCACATATAAACACATACTTACTTTTCATTCGTAATCATAATGTACATTTCAAACGTACCTGAATTTGAGTGCACGTTCTCATATTCATTCATTTCTTAGAGTGCCCGTTGAACCATTCAGAATCAATAAGGAAACATGGATAGCTCGGAAAGCTCGTACAATGCCAACGTCCCAAACGTGGTCTTACATGTAATCAAATATCGATGCCACTGTCCCAGATTGGGTCTTACACAAAATCAAATACGATACCGATGTCCCAGACATGGTCTTACATGTAAATCATAAGTCGATGCCAACGTCCCAGATGTGGTCTTACACGAAAACACATATCGTATCCTATGTCATGACATATGTATCCTAACTATTCCTAAGGTTCGTACGGGGCTTTTTGGACGTCGTTGCATTATCAAAACTTTCTCGGATATCACATATCGAACTCTCATATTGCCATTCATCACAATTCAATGTCATATAAACATAAATAAATCAACTCAAACACGTTTATTTTCATATTGACTTACCTTGTATAGATTCGAACGAACGGCTCGACTACTCGATGACTTTGGATTTCCCTCGATCTAATTCCATTTTCTTTTGTTCTTGGTCTTAATCTAGCTTGGAAGTAGCTAAATGTTAAAACATAAGAACCCTAACTTTTCTTTCTTCAATTTCGGCAAAGAATGGTGATAATGGCCTTATTTTCATACTTGTTTTATTAATATTAACATAAATTATCAAATACCATTTTTAACCTTCATTAAAACATTATAAAATCACACATATTAAGGCCATTAATGTCCATTAGCACAACCAATGGGTTAATAACAATATAAGGACCCCAAATTTAATTAAACATAGCAATTTAGCACTTTAACAAAAGAAAGCCACATTTACATTTTACGCGATTAAGTCCTTTTTTTAAATTAAGCACACAAACGGTCAAATTTTTATACGAAATTTTCACACTTACTAATTCACATATAATAAGCACGAAAAACAATATTAAAATATTTTTTGACTCAGGTTTGTGGTCCCAAAACCACTATTCCGACTAGGGTCAAAACTGGGCTGTTACAACAAGGCCCTAAACATGCATTGGAGGTGGTTCGGGACTAAACTGAGAACTTTAGAAAATTCTAGAACCTTTAGAAAATTTTTCATCAAAACAGGGTCACACGCCCGTGTGGCTTGGGTGTAACACCTCAAACCCGGCCCGGACGTTATGGTCAGATCCAGCGTGTCACATTGAAGTGTTTTATCGAAAACCTTATTTTCATTGAAAACCCCTTCTTTAAAATAAAAACCTTGAGTAAAATCCCAGCTTGTATTTGTTGCTTCCAAAGTGAGGTGTATTTAAAAAAACTATTCCTTCTTGTATGATAATAATTACTTTGGAAAATCTCTTTTCAGTTGTGAAAGCTTTATTTAAGACAGAGGATCTATGAAAACTTGTTATTTAAAAATTTAGTTGTAGAAACGTAGTATTTAAAAACAGTTATGGTTTAGGAAAACCATGTTCTACTTCTAGCAAGTAGAAAGCATAACAATAATAATAATCCTAGTTTGAAATAATATCTAGCGAATAGGCCTTATTACAATTCGGACTGTAATAACTTTAAATATTTGAAATTATAGGCTTAAGAAAACAAGTCCAAGTCGTCCTGCTAGCTGGCCACCTCGGAGTCCCTCCAACCGTCGAACCACCTACTGAGGATCACCTGAGAAAAATAAAAGAGGGGGTGAGTTTTTGAAAACTCAGTGTGTACACCCCTCGGCAAAAAGAAAAGCATGCAATAGCAAGTCTTTTTTGGCCTGAGCCCAATTCATTATCAGCACAGATGTAAAGCAATCAAATATGCATGAACCCCACCCATCCAATCGCTACACACCATCTCCATCCTTCGATACACTCCATGTGGGGATATAAATATCGACCCACCCATCCGATACTGTAACATCTCGAAATAGGGCCTAAATGGAATAGTGGTTGCGAAACCACAAATCTGAGATAAAAAAGTTTATTTCGATTAATTTTTATGATTTACCGAGTGATTAGATGCATGTGTTAGAGTATTGATAAGAAATTTTATAGATTGTATGTTTAATTTGCCTATTAGGGCTTATTTGCGAGAGTTGTCAGAATGACCCGATTTAGGGCCTAAACGGAACGATGTTTTTAGAACCACGAATTTGAAGTCGAAAAATTTATTCCGATTAAGTTTTAAGGTTTATTTGTTGATTAAAATATTGTGTAAAAATATCGTTAAGTAATTTTACTGATAAAGTGCTTAATTGGACTTTTAGGACTAAATTGCAAAAGTTACAAAATATGTGTTCTAATTCATAAGTACTTGATTGAAATGGGGGTTTAAAGAGGTGGTCTTTAAATTTTAATTAGACCATTATATTTCGTTTGGACAAAAATGAGCATGAATAGGACAAAATTTTAAAGAAAGGCCCTAAGGGCATTTTAGTCATTTGGTAATTAAAAGAAATAAAAAGGGAAAATAAAGCCGAAATTGACTCATCTTTTTCATGGAGGCCGAAATTACCATGGGGGAAGCCATGGCTAGGGTTTTCAAGTTTTCCAAGCTCAATAGTAAGTCCGTTCTAGCCCCGTTTTTCAAGTTCTTTACGTTTTTGGAATCCTAGTAACTTGATTAAGCTTATTCTAGCAATGATTTAAGCTAGGGTTCATATTTGGAAAAATACCTATAGGTGAAATGTGTTTATTTTGATGTTTTATGGTAGAATATGAAGGCTGAAATTATGTTAAACAACTTTTGCTAAGCGGTTTTAAGCAAAAATGAGTAAAACGGCTTAATCGGTAAAAGTTGTTATCGTTCATAACTATGTGTTAGAGTGAGAATTTGATGTTGTCACAGAAGGTAAAAATGATCAGTATGTCATAAAACATAAGAATAAGGGATGAAGTTTAATTCCCGAGCCTACGGGCAAAAGTGTAAATATGCAAAAGTTTAGGGGAAAAATTGTAATTTTTCCAAAGTTTGAGTTAAGGACTGTTTTGAATAGTACATTAATTAAATAAGTAAAATATAATGTTTTAGATCCCAAAAAATGAGATTTGAACCTAGAATGGGAGAAAAATAAAAAATTAGGAAAGTTGGTAAAATGGCTGTTTTAGTATCGAGGTAAGTTCATATGTATAATAAGCATTAATTTATGCATGTTTCAATGTATAATTGATATATTTACTATGATTGCCGAGGTGTTGAAAGTAAGTATAATTATGATGATTTAAATGTTCAATATTAATTCGACTTGGAAATGAGAAAGTATGTAAGTTTGTATGTAAATAATACATTATCTTTATTATGTTTTTATATTTCAGCATATTTTATGTATTTTAGCTGATTTTTGAATCATAATTGACTATTGGAAGTATGGAATCAAGTATTAGAAAGAGAGAGAAATCCCGGTTGAACCTTCGAAAAGATTGGATGATACAGATAGTATGTAGCTAGGTCACATGTATGGTGCTGAGTGCACATCATGTGTACAAGAGAGCTACGAGACATTATCATGTAGCTAGGTCGCATGGGTGATACTATGTGTACACCATGTAGACAAGAGAGCTACGAGATAAACTGGCTAGGTCACATGGGTGGTACTAAGTGTTCACCATGTGTACAAGAGAGCCAAAATTATGTGTACAATCGAGCTAGGTCACATAAGTGGTGCTAAGTGAAGGCCACTATGTGTACAAGAGAGCTTCGATTTTAAAGGTGGACTGTGTGCGATATCATCGCGTATCTGTTATTATTCTGAAGCGTTCAACTTGGAAATTAATTAAATGAAATTGTGTATGACTTTATGATGATAAGTGTAAGTATATACGTGTGTAACTTATGAGCAATATGCTCGATATGTGATTGGAAATTTGAAAGATTGTTAGGGGTAAGTGATGAATACAATTGAAGTGTGAAAGATCAAAATTGACAATAAAACTGTTATGGATGGTTGCAGTGACGTGAATCTAAAAATTTACCAAAAATAGTAGAAATTGAATCAGAGACTGAATGAGATATCAAATTAAAGCTTAATGAGTCTATTTTCATATAACAGAAATAGAGCAAGCAAAGAAATTCTATATTATGAGATATTTAAGTTGTTGAGAGACTGGTTCAGAATGACTACGTGATCCCCTGTTCTGATTTGGAAAAATCATTAAAAATTGTAAAAAAATAATTATGGGATATAATTTATATTCTTGAAACCCTTAATGAGTCTAGTTTCAAATTAAATAAACAAGAACATCCTTTGAATTCTGTACGAGGATAAAATTGATTCGTAGTGAAGAGTGGTCAGAACAGTTGAGCAGTGAAACAGGGGTAACTTCAATGAATAAATTGTACTAATCGACTAGACCAAAAATTATGAAAATTTTATGGTAAGAATATACGTGAATATAGTTTCAAGGAAAATTAACGGTTTGTAATTTTGAGTTCTGTAACTCCAAAAATAAATAATTTAGCTGCTGGTACTCTGCTAGATAGCTTATTTTGAACCTGTTTATGATTGTAATAGTAAAAGTATGTGTGTTTGTGATGGTAATATTCCGGGAACATATTGTGACTTTGTTTAAAGTATGATAATGTATTGTTTATTAATATTTACATACTTACTTACTAAGCTATAATGCTTACTCCCTTCCTTTCCTTTTTCCTATAGTGTCCCAGATGTTAGCTCGAGTTGGAGGTCGCCGGAGGTTAAATCACACTATCAAACTATTGATCGATATATAAAGGTTTTAAAGTATTTTTAAGTCTTTGGCATGTATGGAGACTCGTTTAATTCTTATTAAGTTGTTAGGAATTGGCCTAAAATACTGACCTATGTTATTTGAAGGTCTCTATTGTATAAAGTTATTTAATGTAGATAGTCTTGATTATGTCATTAATTAAATGATGCAATTTATGAATGTGTTTAAAAAAGTTTTAAATTAGAGTGAAATTATGAATCATTTTTTTTATACGATGATTAGTGATTAAGTCCGGTAATACCTTGTACCCTGTTCCAGCGTCGAACACTGGTAAGGGGTGTTACAGATACACTCTAATGGTAGCCCGGTTGCGGTACTACCTGACATTGCAACAAAGCTACTAATCATATATTGGGCTTAAAAAGCCATCGGTGGATCCTCAGTCGTCAAGCAACCAAGCGATCCTCATATACTTCCTCCGTTCCATAATTCCCAACCCATATGCAACCTAAACAGAATATCATATTAATGCAGCAGATATACATGTAACATCCATAAATCTTACATTCAACACGTAGGGGTATTTTAGTCATTTTTACCCTTAGGGGCATTTCGGTACTTTCTCTTTATGATGGGTTCATTACTTACCTTGGCCCGTTAACAAGTCCTCGTTAGCTAAAGTGAATAGATACTATGCACCAGGAAGGATTCCAGAGAAGAGGAGGTGGGTCAATAAGACTGCTTAAGTACCAAGCTATCCCTAGATCCAATCCTAGACATGCATACCCATTGCCACACCTTAACCTTATGACTTGTCCACGGTCACAATTAATTAATTATTTAAGCTTTATGTCTGATTGAGTAGTTACCCAAAAACTAGGTCCACAACCCCTTACTAAACACTAGCAGATCCACACCTATCGATTTGGACCATCAGGCCCAAATCAATTCCAGGCCATGCAACCAACATGACTATTACAACACTTAGCATCAAATCGTCAATTATGCCTATCATGGGACCACAACCCACCAAGCCCATCTAACCCATTCTGGCCCGGTTGGTCAAAACACGGCCCAAGACCATGAGATCGCTCATGGGGCTTCTGATATAGTATCAGTCCCTGCTTACGAGTGTTCGCGCACTCGCAAGACTACCGGAGCCAAACTTTTGGCTTTTCGACATTTTGGCTTTTTGGCATTTCAGGATTTACCGGTCTATTGTGTGTGTTGACACCTGGTACTAAAACGTGCTGTGATCTCCTTAGCCACGAACCTACAAACGATGTCGCTCAATGATTAATCACACACTTATCAAATACGATCACCAAAAATCAAAAATCTCACATTTGCCTTACCTCGAACGACAAGCCTTAACAGCCCTTCCTTGATCACTAATCACGAGTATTTTTTAAATCTGCATCAATCTTAGTCATTAAGAACTAAACAACAAGTAACTCGAAATCATCTTAAGTCACTCTTAAATCATCCATGACCATTTGGCTAACCTTAATCAATAAAAGAGAAACACTTACCCAAAACCCCAAAATGCCCAAGGAGCAATTCGGCAGAGATTTGAACTCCGAGATTCGATACTATCCCTACCAAACCAAATTAGAAACAATGAGGGAGAGAAGAAATTGGTACTAGGAAAATCGACAGAAAGAGCAAAGCACTTACACAAGAATCGGCTGAAGTAGAGGGAGTAGTGGCCGCACAGAGGGTCTTCAGCCAAAGAGGTATTCGGCTTTTGAGATTTGTATGGTGAAAGAGGTTATTCAGCACAAATAAAAAGAAAAGAAAGAATGGAAAATCGGCAAGCAAGGAACAAGGAATTCGACTTCTAAGCACTTAGAGAGAAAAAGTGTTTCGAGAACACAAAAATGAGGAGTTCGGCTAAAGGAAGAGAAGCAATTTTGGCATTACCCTAGAATCCCCAAAATTGGCACCTATATATACTACAGCCGAATTTACCTATCCCCAAATTCCCAATTCGGCTCCACTTCTCTACAGCCCTCATCTCTTAACTTTTCTCCCTAATAACTCATTAATCCCTTCCTTAAATTTCTCCTCTGATCACTCCCTTCAGAGTTCATATCCAATGCCATCACTGGCCATTCATTGAGCAAAAATAAATCCTTCTTTTGAGCATGGAGGGATTCGAACCCAAACCTCCTTGCCATGCATGTGACGCCACCTCTAAGCCCCACATGTGACGCTACTTGCCACTCTAACACAAGGCTCCTTGTGTCCAATTCCTTTTTAATTTATTTAAAAACCAAACTACTTGCCAACAAGGTTCTTTTAATTATTAATCTATAATTTCCTTCACTCCAAAGTTCGAACTCAAAACTTAACCAATGCCTATTATCACATAAATAACACTTGACTAGGAATATTAAGCACACTTTTTATCAAAATTGAATAAAAGACTGTTTGGGATTTTTGAGGTGTTACATTGGGAGACGCCCGTATGGGTAGGCCAATGGTCACACACTCCCGTGTTTTTAACCCGTGTAACTCTCTATTTATGACGTCATCAACAAATTGAAGTCACATGGCCAAGTCACACGCCTATATGCTTAAGTCGTGTGGACGATTTAATTTTCATAATTTTTTATAAAATAGGTGCAGACTTCAAACGCCCTAGACACATGCCCATGTCCCTGGGCCGTGTCCTTCACACGGCTGAGACACATGACCGTGTTTCTGCCCGTGTGGAGAAAATAAAGATATTTACCAAGCCATTTTGCCACTCTTACTAGCACCAAACTACACCACAACACACAACAACAACCCAAGCATATACATACAACCAAATCAACCATAAACAAAATATCAATACATCATTTGCACATACTAACATCTATCATGCATAAACATGGTAACACCTCTAACTCGTAACCATCGTCGAAATAGGTTAAGAGGCATTACCAGACCTGTAACTCAATTTAAAACATTTATTTAACAAGTTTCTTCACATTTCTGTAACCATCAATCATTCACATTCAAAATATAATTAAATCAATCATACAAAGTCTTAATCATGCGTTTGAGACTAAATTGATAACATATAAAAATTTCAGAAACTGAGAAAATTTTTAACTTTTCAAGTGACACACGCCCGTGTGAATGGGCCGTGTACCTCACGCTACTAGTAGACATGCCTGTGTCTTAGACCGTGTGAAAACAGGGCACATATACTGACTTGCACCACATGGCCAGAGCAACACCTGTGTGTCTTGGCCGCGGTCGAAATTGACTTGGGTCACACGGCCAACCACCACACACGGCCGATAGACATACTCGTGTGTCTAGGCTGTGTCAAAATTGTAGGGTATATTGACTTAAGTCGTAGGGTACCCCAGGGGACACACGGTCGTGTATCATGACCGTGTGTCACACCCAACTGAGACACACGCCTGTGTCTCTGCCTGTCTGGACAAAACTAGGCCATTTGAAAAGCCAAATTTTGCCACCCTAAAATAGAAGCATTTAAATTCATATTAGACCACAATTATGAAACTCATTTCACAACCAAAATAACCAATTCAATATACATTATAAGCCATAACCAAGCTTACCATTTACAATTCCAAATACACATTTAACCACTTATATAATTCATTCATCTAACATCTATATATCAAGACTTCGTTTGCATAATTTCATCCAAATATTACCATACCAAAACATACAACATTAAGCTCATATATGAAATCAAAATATGATACCAAAATAAGCCAAATCACATGGCTTAACTGATATACAATTTCATTCTTAAACCATGATACCAAAACATAACTATTATCATCAAACTAGCCTATACATGCCATATTTACATAAATTCATAAGTTCAAAATACCAATCAGATATTGGACAGTGTAACGTGCAACTCTGACTTATCCGAAACGAGCGACTAACGAACCCTATAAGACATAAAAAATGAAACAGAGTAAGCTTATAGCTTAGTAAGCCCGTATCATTTAGAATTTAAACTTACCATTTATAAACTATCAAGCAATAAATAAAAATGCCAACAATTGAATTTAACCATCACCTAAACACAAGTATCCATCACATGTTAGTCATTTAACAAATACATAAAGCTATCTATTAGTACTTTGCTTTGCATCAATTTTACAATCACATATCAAATAGTTAGCACTTATAACCTGTAACATATCCGAATAACCAATATTTAAGCCCGTTGAACCTATTAGAACTTCAAAGGATAATCAAGTGAACAATGTCAGTAATCCGTTAATTCATCATCATACATGCTCTTTCGAGTCATGGTCAGTAAGCTCCTTCGAGCTGAACAATAAGCTTTATTGAGCTTAAACGGTAAGCTCTAATGAGCTGAACAGTAAGCTGTATTGAGTTGAACGGTAAGTTCTATTGAGCTAAACAGTAAGCTCTAATGAGCTGAAACAATAAGCTCTTACGAGCTATGGTGAGTCCGCAACAAATGTAGGAGCTCAACCATTACGGTAATCTTAGTAACACGTCACTCGTATTCAATGAATTCGCATATTCCAAACGGGGCTCAGTAATGAATACAATATATCATCTAGGCATTCATATTTCAAGTATTTCAATAAATTACATTCAATTCAACAATTACAGGTATAGAAAAGTTCAATTCTAATTATACGAACTTACCTCATATTTGCTCGTATAACTGTTTTCCTTTCGTTTCTCCCGATCTAATTCTGATATTTGCTTATCTTGATTTAAATGATATCAAATTAACTCATTGAAACTTTCAATCAATTCAATTTAGCCTAAAACATTCATTTTGGCTAAATTACAAATTTACCCCTAGACTTTTGACTATTTTGTAATTTAGTCCTTAACACATAAAAATGCAAAATTGCACAATTTAATACCAACCCATGTCTAGCCGAATTTCCTATATATTACTAGCATCCCATATCTTTCATTATTTCACATTTCTAACCACAATATTTCTATCTTTCACAATTTAATCCCTAATTCTCATTTTTGTCAAAAATCACTTTATAAAACTTGTATAACTGTTAACAACCATTAATAATCTAACAAGAAACTTCAAAATACTCAAGTATTCAACAATGGCATATCGCAAAATCTATAACAATTTCAAATCTATAACAAGAAACTTTTTCGCGTTACGCGATTTAGTCCTTTTTACCGAATTAAGCTATTAAATGATAAAATTTCTTTACGAAACTTTCACGTAATTAATCTATCATGCTGTAAACTTAGTAAAATAATAAAATAAATATTTTGACTTCATATTTGTGGTCCCGAAACCACTGTTCTGATTTGACCTAAAAACGGGCTGTTACAATTCTCCCCTTTAGGGATTTTCGTCCCCAAAAATCTTACCGGAAAAGAGGTTAGTGTATTATTTTCGCATAGCTTCCTCAAATCTGTGTTTATTCCAAAGAACCTTCACAAGAGCTATACGTTTATTTCTCAATTCTTTACTCTCCTGAGCCAGAATCCTGATCGGTTCTTCGTTATACGATAAATCAGACTGTATCTCTATATCAACGGGAGATATCATATGTGACGAATTTGATCTGTATCGACGTAGCATTGAAACATGAAAAATATTATGTATCTTTTCTAGCTCAGATGGTAACGATAGTCGATATGCTACAGGCCCTATTCTTTCGGTAATCTCATACGGCCCGATGAATCGCAGACTCAACTTTCCTTTACGGCCAAATTGGAGAACTATTTTCCACGGTGTCACTTACAGAAATACTCGATCTCTGATCTAAAATTATATTTCTTTACGTTTCAAATCTGCATAGGATTTTTGTCTATCTGAAGTTGCTTTTAAATTGTCGCAAATTACTTTCACTTTTTCTTCAGTCTCTTTGATTAATTCAACCCCGTGAATTTTTTTCTCACTTAATTCAGTCCAATATAATGGTGTTCGACACTTGCCACCATATAAAGCTTTGTACGGTGCCATTTTTATACCCGTTTGGAAACTGTTATTGTAAGCAAATTCAATCAGATGCAAGTATTTCTCCCAGTTACCTTTAAACTCGAGAGTGCAACAACGCAACATATCCTCAAGTATCTATATAATTCTTTCGGATTGACCATCTGTCTGGGGATGAAAAGTTGTGCTGAAATTCAATTTCGTTCCAATAGCTTCTTGAAATTTCTTACAGAATCTTGACTAAATCTTAGGTCTCTATCAGAGATAATAGACAGTGGTACACCATGTAATCGTACGATTTTAGATAAGTACAATTCTGTTAACCTATCCAGAGAGTAATCCGTACACACAGGTATGAAATGAGCAGATTTTGTTAGTCGATCAACAACAACCCAGATAGCATCTTTCTTTTTCGAAGTTAGGGGCAGTCCCGATACGAAATCCATAGTGACTCTATCCCATTTCCACTCAGGAATCAATACAGGCTGCAGTAAACCAAATGGTACTTAATGTTTAGCTTTTACTTGCTGACAAATCAAACATTTCGATACAAACTCCGATATATCCCATTTCATTCCCGACCACCAATACTGATGTTTCAAATCATTATACAACTTAGTACTACCCGGATGAACAGAAAAGAAACTACTGTGTTGTAACACCCCAAACCCGGCCTAGACGTTATGACCGGATCCGACGTGCCACATCGGAACGTTAAAAACATTTTCTATTTTTAGTCCGGAAAATCGTACTTAATGTTCAAAGGATGATTTCATTATAGGTTAAAGTGAATGGAAGCTGTGCACCAGGTAGGAAACTAGAAAGAGGAGGTGAGTCCATCGGACTGCTTAAGTACCAAGCTCCCTTCGGATCCAATCCTAGACATGCACACCACCATTGCCACACCTTAACTTAGTGTATGTTCTTAGGAAACCAGTTCATTTAAGTCTAGTTTAAGAAAAGGTGATTAAATTTGGAAAGCATTTTTGCTGCGGAAGTTTGGCTTTGTTGTCGTGGTATTTTAAAAATCAATTACTGTTTTTGAAAACGCGCCCTAAGACTAATCAGTTTCAGTGATTAAGATAGTATTATACCTATTCTAGTAAATCATATTGAAAACAATTAAAAATCATTAAAGCGGCCTTGTTACAACTTAAAACCCAAATCATAAAAGTAAATAAAAAGATGTCCAATTCACCAGAAGAAAACCAAATTTGCAGAACGAGTGGCCACTCCGAATCCCTCACAGCTCCAAGCCCACTATGGTTGGGGATTACCTGCGTGGATGAAAATAAGGGGTGAGTTTGGGAAACTCAGTGTGTAAAATAACCCAAGCATAGTCTAAACCAGTTCAAACCACAGAAACAAATTAAATTGGCCTCACTCTGCAATGCAGTTCTCTGAGAATGAAGCCCATAGGCCCATAACAGCGAGCGTAATGCAATTTACATGTTTATGTAGAAACCCAACCATATCCAACCGTATACACCCCCGTACCATCCTTACACCATGTGGGGATACTAATCAACCCACCCAACCACTACACGCCACAGAATTTGCAGCATGGCTGCCAGAACAGATAATGTGACATAGTCACCAGATACAAATATTTGTGGACAAAGCCACCAGAACAGATATTTGTGGCAGAGCCACCAGAACAGATAATTGTGGCATAGCCACCAGGACGCTTCCTCCATAAATATAACCCATGTCCCCATGCAACAGATATACAAATCATGGCATACATCATACAGAATCAAATCATCATGCTTTTCAATCAAATTAACCCTAGGGGTATAATGGTCATTTTACACCTAGGGGTATAACGACAATTTTCATACTTAAGGGTATTCTAGTAATTTAACTATTTTAGGGTTGTCATGCATATTTTCACCATTTACATACTAACAGAAACACTTACCGAGTGTTCTTACCGAATTGGGCCCGTTGGCCCATTATCCCAATTTTGGCCCATTAAGCCCAAAAAATATCTCAGGCACAAAAATCATGCACTCTGCAGTCTAAACACTGTAGTTTACCAAATACGCTAATCGATCTACCTCATGAGCATTCGCACACTCGCAAGTCCACAAAATATCAGTTTTTCGGCATTTCGGCTTTTCGGCTTTTGCCGATCTAGTCTATGAAAAGGTGTCAATTACACACATGATTTGTAGTGGTTCGACGGTGAGTTCCACACACGAGCTGCGTACAATTGGATTACCAACACGTCAATCTAAATATCGAAAACAAACTATAGATCTATCCCCCTACCATATTCAGCCAACTAAGCCTCAGACCTTAGAGTTCTTACCTTTTTTCGAAACTAGCGACTAGGTTTAGATCCAGTCGTTCCACTTGTCCAAGCTTTCGATCAGCAGCCTCTAGATCACACTAACATCATAATAAAGCAATTTTCACAACCCTTAAAGCCATAGGGCCCAATCGACAGCCTCCCTAAGCCTTTAAGGGTTTCGGCTTTTCTAAAACCCGAAATAAAGAATAGATTCAAAAACTTACCACTGGTTCCTTCAGTCAACAATTCCACTTTAGTTCCTATACGATTCTGATGCAGATCTAAACCCTCAAATGTTAGCAGAAATCAAATCTTTAAAGGTCTAAAGATTCGGCCATGCCCTTGAGACTATGGGGTTTTCGTCTTTTTGAAATAGTGAAGAGAAAGATGAAATATGAGGGTTTTGCTATGGTTTTGCAGACAAGACTTTGGGGTTCAGAGGATGAGAGAATCAGCCAAAAAGATGGAGAAAAAAAGAGGGTTTGGCTAGGAAAAATCGGCACAGAAGAAAAATAGGCTTTCGGGATTTTGGCTTTTATGGCAATCAGCTTCCAAGGCTTAAAAACGAATGGAATGGAAGAGTAGAATGGTAAGAAAGGTTCAGCTATAGAAGAAGAAGCAAAGAAGAAGAAAAGAGAATAGGAGATGAGAGGAGAAAAGAAAACGAGAAGAGAATGGTCAGAACCCAAATGCCGAATTTTCCCCCCCACCTACTAGCCGAATTTCCCCTATACTAGCAACCCTTGGCCGGCCAAATCTTGCTCCTCAAGATTCCATCACTCGGCCAATACTACACCCCCTAATCAGCTCCTAAATCTTCTCCCTTATCCCCTCCTTACTCGATCTCCTGAGCAGCTCAAAGAAGGCAGGTGGCAAAGTGGCATGTGAAAAAGGTGGCAAAGTGGCAAAAGGTGGGCTTCTAGAGGCCCTCTAACATACTAAGACCTATGCCAAAGAATTAAAATTAGTTAAAACTTCCGGATTTCATCTCAAACTTGGGCTTCTAGAGGCCCTCTAACATACTAAGACCTATGCCCAGCAGTCAAAACACAGAAATTCAAAAATTCACCAAAATTCACAAAAGTCCCAAAAATTGGGGCGTTACATGTGTCCTTCATGCAGAATTTTCTAAATAATCTCTGTATTTTTTGGTACACAAATTCTGTTTTAGAACATTAAACAATCACCAGTTCCAATATGAAATTTTGAATCAGAATTACTCACATTGAATTCGTTTAGCTTGTAGTTCACGATCATCTTTCTGAGCTTCACAAATTTGTTGAAGAAATACCAGTTTAGCTCTTAAGTTAGCTAAAATAGACCCGTCATCACATATCATAAACTAGGTATTCATAGCTCATAATGCAAACAATGATTTTTGGCTCAAGGCATTAGTAACTACATTAGCTTTTCTCGGGTGGTAATCAATCACAAAGTCATAATCTTTCAATAACTCTAGTCATCTTTACTGTCACAAATTCAAATCCTTCTGTGACATCAGATATTTCAAGCTTTTATGATCCGTATAAATATGGCATTTTTCACCGTATAAATAGTGTCACCAGATCTTCAATGCAAATAGATTCGCGGCCAACTCTAAATCATGCGTCGGATAGTTCTTTTCATGTGATTTCAATTGTCGAGAAGCATAAGCAATAACCTTTCCATCTTGCATCAAAACACACCCCAATCCGTTTAATGACGCATCACTATAAATCACGAACTCTTTACCCAATTCAGGTTGAACCAAAACTGGTGCTTCTGTTAACAGTGCTTTCAACTGTTCAAAACTTTGTTAACACTTTTCCAACCATTCAAAAGTTAAATCTTTTTGTAGCAGTCGATTGATTGGCGTTGAAATCATTGAAATTCCTTTTATGAATCTTTGATAATAGTCCACTAAGCCCAAAAAGCTACAGACTTCAAATACGTTTCTCGGAGGTTTCCAACCAACAATAGCAGAAATCTTGCTCGTATCAACTCTAATACCGCCTGCTGAAACAATATGTCCCAAGAATCCAACCTCTTTGAGCCAAAACTCGTATTTACTGAAATTTGCGAATAACTGTTTTTCACGTAGATTTTGTAACACAATTCTCAAGTGCTCGGTATGCTCAGTTTCATCTCATGAATAGATCAGAATATTATCAATGAATACCACAACAAATCTGTCTAAATACGGCCTAAAAATACGATTCATCAAGTCCACAAAAATGGCAGGAGCATTAGTTAAACTGAAAGGCATAATAAGGAATTCATAATGGCCATACCTTGTTCTGAAAGCGGTTTTTGGTACATTCAACTCTTTAACTCACAATTGATAGTAACCCGATCTCAGATCAATCTTTGAAAATATTATAGCCCCTTTTAACTGATCAAATAAGTCATCAATCCACGGTAGAGGGTATTTGTTCTTTATAGTCACTTTATTCAGCTGTCTATAGTCGATACACATGCGCATCATGCCATCTTTCTTTTTCACGAACAATACCGATGCACCCCAGGGAGAATAAATCGGTTGTAAAAAACCTCTGTCTGTCAATTCTTGCAACTGGGCTTTCAACTCTTTCAATTCTGTTGGAGCCATTCTGTACGGAGTTATCGATATCGGAGTTGTTCCCAGTATTAACTCAATACCAAACTCAACTTCTCTGATCAACGGTAATCCCGGTAATTCTTCTGGAAATACATTTGAGAACTCACAACAACAAGTACGGATTCAATCTTTGATTCTGACACTTTTGTATCCAATATGTATGCAAGATATGCATCATAGCCCTTTCTCAAATATTTCTGAGCTGATATAGTCGATATCACAGTAGGTAATTCATTCGAATCATTAGACTCAATCCGAAGAATCTCACTATTTTGACATTTCAATTCAATAGTCTTCTGTCTACAATTCACAACTGCATCGTGCATAGTCAGCCAGTCCATACCTAGAATCATATCAAACTCATCAAACAATAGAAGCATCAAGTCAACTCAAAAAGAGTAAACCCGGATCATTAGAGGACAATTCTTGTAAATTTTTCAACTAAAACAAACTTGTTTAAAGGGTTCAATACTTTAATTACAAATTCTGTAGACTCGACATGTAAACTCTTTTTAAATACTAAATTCATACAGATATATGAATAGGTTGATCCAGGATTTATCAACGTAACTATATCAGTATCAAAAAGAGAAAAAGTACTGGTGATAACGTCTGATGATGATGCTTCCTCTTGTGCACATATAGCATAAGCCCCGGTAAGTGCTCGTGCCTCAAATCTCACAGTCGAATCTCTCGTAGCACCTCGATTACCACTCATATTTCAAGTGTTTTGGGGCGGTCTCCCTTTGCCAGTTGTGTTACTTATTTTTATTGGTTGTTCTCTTTTAGCTGTGAACTTTTCTAGACAATCACGGAGAAAATGATCAAAAGATCCACATTTAAAGCAAGCTCCACTCACTAATCTGCATTCACCATAATGTCGCTTATTGCAATGTTTACATTTAGATCCAGTGTTTCTAACACTTCCCACACTGGCCACAGATGTCGCCTAAGGTTTTGAACTTGCTTGTCTTGCATTTCTATCTCTAATAGAAATTCCCGCGAAGGCTGTAGAATAAGGATGATATTCTCTAAATTTCTTTGATGTTGACTGATGTGATTTGCCCGTAAATATTTTTCTAGACTCTCCAGCCTCAGAATCGGCTTTTCTTTTCTCTTTACAAAGCTTTTCGACTTTACAGGCTCGGTCAAACAGAACAACTAACTCTTTAAGCTCAAGAATTCCAACCAACACTCTGATTTCTTCATTCAATCCATCCTCAAATCTTTTACACATTATAGCTTCAGAAGAAACACATTCACAAGCATATTTGCTGAGTCGTACAAACTCTTGTTCATATTCTGTAACTGACATACGACCCTGCTTCAATTCAAGGAATTCTTTTCTCTTTTAATCAATGAACCATTGGCTAATGTATTTCTTTCTAAATTCAACTTGAAAGAAATCCCAAGTGACTCGCTCTGGCAGAACTACGGATATCAAGGTATTCCATCACTGATACGCAGTATCTTTCAACAATGATACAACACACTTCATACATTCTTCAAGTGTGCAAGACAATTCATTGAACACTCGAATCATGTTCTCAAGCCAAAATTCAGCCCTCTCAGGGTCATCATTAACAGTGGCTCAAAATTCCTCAGCTCCGTGTTTTTGAATTCTATCAACAAGTGCTTTATTTAATCGCAAAGGATCGATACCTTGAGGATCTACTGGGATCGTTGGGGAACAGGTGGGGGTGGAGGTTGCGGAATAGCCAGATTCGTACGAATGTACTATGCAAACCACTCATTTAATATCTAAAAGAAGGCTTCTTTAGCCTCACCCCAGTGACTACTCGTCACAGGTCTAGATTCAGTAGGCACTGCTCCTTGAGCGGGAGCTGGCATGTTACTTTCTACATCATCCGCTACAGCTCGTTTGGGATCCATTACTATATGAAAACACATTTAAGAATGTCAAGAGTCATTACACTATCACAGTTTTATATATGGCTTGTATAGCTAGACTCTCATACACTATGTTAGTCCTAGAATCGACTAAACCGTAGCTCTGATACCAACAAATGTAACACCTCTAACCCATAACCGTCGCCAGAATAGGTTAAGAGGCATTACCAGACTTGTAACTCAATTCAAAACATTCATTTAACAAATTTCATCACATTTCAATAACCATCAATCATTCACATTCAAAATATACTTAAATCAATCATGCATTTGGGACTAAATTCATAACATATAAAAATATCAGAAACTTAGAAAATTTTCAACTTTTAAAGTGACACACGCCCATGTGAATAGGCCGTGTGCCTCACACAGCTACTAGACACGCCTGTGTCTTAGACTGTGTGAAAATAAGGCACACATACTGACTTGCACCACATGGTCAAATACATGCCCTTGTTCCTTGGTCGCAATCAAAATTGACTTGGGTCACACGACTAACCACATGCTCGTGTGTCAAGCCCGTGTACCATACACGATTGATAGACACGCTCGTGTGTCTAGGCCATGGTAAAACTCTAGGGTATACTGACTTAATTTGCAGGGTACTCCAGGGGACACACGACCGTGTATCATGACCGTGTGTCACACACGGCTGAGACACACGCTTGTGTCTCTGCCCGTGTGGACAAAAATAAGCCATTTGAAAAGCCAAATTTTGCCACCCTAAAACATAATCATTTACATTCATATTGGACCATAATTATGCAACTCATTTGGCAACCAAAATAACCAATTCAATATACATTATAAGCCATAACCAAGCTTAGCATTTACAATTCCAAATACACATTTAACCACTTATATAATTCATTCATCTAACATCTATATATCAAAACTTCATTTTCATAATTTCATCCAAATATTACCATACCAAATCACACACCATTAAGCTCATATATGAAATCAAAATATGATACCAACATAAGCCAAATCACATGGCTTAACTTATATACAATTTCATTCTTAAACCATGATACCAAAACATAACTATTATCATCAAACTAGCCTATACATGCCATGTTTACATAAATTCATAAATTCAAAATAGCAATCAGAAATTGGATAGTGTGACGTGCAACTCTGACTTATCTGAAACGTGCGAGCTAACGAACCCCATAAGACATAGAAACTGAAACAGAGTAAGCTTATAGCTTAGTAAGCCCATATAATTTAGAATTTAAACTTACCATTTATAAACTATCAAACAATAAATAAAAATGCCAATAATTCAATTTAACCATCACCTAATCACAAGTATCCATCACATGTTAGCCATTTAACAAATACATAAAGCTATCTATTAGTACTTTACTTTGCATCAATTCCATAATCACATATCAAATATTTAGCACTTATAACCTGTAACATATCTGAATAACCAATATTTAAGCCCGTTGAACCTATTAGAACTTCAAAGGATAATCGAGTGAACAATGTTAGTAATCCGTCAATTCATCATCATACATGCTCTTTCGAGTCATGGTTGGTAAGCTCCTTCGAGCTGAACAGTAAGCTCTATTGAGCTGAATGGTAAGCTCTATTAAACTGAATGGTAAGCTCCAATGAGCTGAAACAATAAGCTCTTACGAGCTATGGTGAGTCCGCAACAAATGCAGGAGCTCAACCAATACGATAATCTCAGTAACACGTCACTCGTATCTAATGAATTCACATAGTTCAAACGGGGCTCGCTAACGAATACAATATATCATCTAGGCATTCATATTTCAAGTATTTCAATAAATTACATTCAATTCAACAATTACAAGTATAGAAAAGTTCAATTTTAATTATACGAACTTACCTCTTATTTGCTCGTATAACCGCCGTCTACTAGTCTACCTTTCGTTTCCCACGATCTAATTCCGGTATTTGCTTATCTTGATCTAAATGATGTCAAATTAACTCATTCAAACTTTTATTCAAATCAATTTAGCCTAAAACATTAATTTTGGTTAAATTACAAATTTACCCCTAGACTTTTAACTATTTTGCAATTTAGTCCTTAACACATAGAAATGCAAAATTGCACAATTTAATACCAACCCATGTCTAGCCGAGTTTCCTATATATTACTAGCAGCCCATATCTTTCATTATTTCACATTTCTTACCACAATATTTCTATCTTTCACAATTTAATCCCTAATTCTCATTTTTGTCAAAAATCACTTTATAAAACTTGTATAACTGTTAACAACCATTAATAATCTAACAAGAAACTTCAAAATACTCAAGTATTCAACAATGGCATATCGCAAAATCTATAACAGTTTCAAAAACGAAGGTATCAGCTAGCTAGATTAAGCTGCAACGAGCTCAAAAATTTAGAAATCATTAAAAACGAATAAAAAATCTTACCTTAATCAAAGATTCAAGCTTAGCCGAATGAAAACCTAAGTTTTCTATTCTTTCTTCTCAATTTTCGCAATGGAGATGAATGATATAACAAAAATTTGATTTTCTTTTATTAATATAACATTAATTGACATTTTACCAAAATAACCTTAATGAACTTTAATAATTTCAAAAATACCAAGCCAACAACTTCCACTATATCATTTAAGGTGTAACTGACATGCAAGGACTCCCATTTTAATAAACCATAGCTATTTAATACTTTTAAACAATAGAACTCAACTTTTTCGTGTTACATGATTTAGTCCTTTTTATCGAATTAATCTATTAAACAGTAACATTTCTTTACGAAACTTTCACGTAATTAATCTATCATACTGTAAACCTTAGTAAATTAATAAAATAAATATTTTGACTTCAAATTTGTGGTCCCGAAACCACTATTCTGATTTGACCTAAAAACGGGTTGTTACAAACATCACTTACTTTCTTTTACATTCATGCCAAATTCATCTTCATGATAAGCATCATCACATAAATATACCAATGACCAATAAGAATAATATTAGCCAACTTCAAATGGCCATAAACAAAATGAATCATTAACCATTACAATGCCAACACATTTTGCTAAACCAATATGACACGTAACAAAATGACCAAGTCCCTGTACATGCCATACTCAAAATATTGAAATCAAGTATACCCAAAACAATCATTTGATAGTGTGACCCGAGCTCCGACGTTCCTCGATCTTCGAGCTTGCTTGGCGACACTATAAGGAATGGAAAGAAAAGGGGAGTAAGCTTTTAAAGCTTAGTAAGTTTGCATGGAAATAATAAGCAACATAAATCATTCATAAATCATATAACTACTCAACATAAATTAGCATAATTATCATCAACTATCTTAGGTTTAGCTTACTCATTAGCATTCTTACCAGGAGTTCGTCTCATACTAAAGTCCATACTCATGAGTGTTACATACATACCTGTACCAACTCATAACATAGTTGCACATTTTGTCATCTTTGATATACTTTTTGGATTACTCATTGAACACTTGGAATATTATCGGATACATGAAAAGTCTTGCACATTAGTGCCACATATGTAGCCAATGCTACCTCATATCTCATAAAACATAGGGCTCATACATGAGCTAATCACGGGCCTGCTCACACAAGCTGTCACTCAAGATGAAGCTACACGAGCTGTTCACATAAGCTGTCAGGTATCTGCAACACATGCCGAACTACCCAGCCACCGGTAGGACGTACATGACCAGTACCCGGACTCACATAAATCACAAAACTCACGATTTCCTTGTAACATGTCACTTGTATCCTAAACTATTCCTAAGGTTCAACCGGGATTTTTCTCATCCTTGAAACTTCTTTAAATATTTCCATAGAAACAATCGTAAAATTTATGAAATATTAAGCATTAAATACATAATATAACATTGCATTATTTACACACAAACTTACCTTGGTACAAAATAGTAGGAAATGGACCTAATCGTCAATAACCTTGTTTTTCCCTCGATCAAGGTCCAAACTTCGTTTTTCTTGATCTATAATAGTAAATTTAACTTATTTAACTATCACATTACTCAATGCTATCCAAAAATTAACTTATGCAAAAATTACATTTTTCCCCTAGACTTTGACATATTTACTTATTAGTCCTTAGGCTCGTAAAATGAAATGTATCTGTTTCCTTTGTTACCCAAGCCTAATAGAACCTAAATCATGCTCATAACAGTCCACATTTTTCATCAAATACATTTCTACTACCCATTTTTACAGCTTTTACAAATAAGTCTTTTTTATGCATTTTCACTAAAAATCACCTTGTAAAAGTTGTTTATCACACCTTAAACATACAATACCTTCCATCAAACATCAAAATACATGCATGTCACACATGGGTAAATTTTTAGACATGAACCCTACTTCAAAATAATGGTAGAAATAGGTAAATCAGGTTACGAGGACTTTAAAAATGTAAAGAGCATTAAAAACAGGTCTAGGATGTACTTACAATCAAGCTTGAAAGATGAAAAAACCCTAGCTATGGAGAGCTTGAAAGTTTCGGCCAAGGGTTGGAGAAGATGGACAAATTTTGGCTTTATTTTCCCTTTTTATTATTTTATTTACCAAATGACCAAAATGCCCTTTTTGCCAAACTTTAAAATTTTATCTCACTATGTCCATTTTTGTCCATTAAATTAAAAAATGGTCTAATTACCAACTAAGGACCTCTAATTTAAAATCTCATAGCAATTGGACACCTTTAACAAGTAGAACTCAACTTTTGCACTTTTTTCAATTTAGTCCTTTTGACTAAATTGAGTGCCCAAACGTCAAAATTTTTGAACGAAATTTTCACAAAATCATTCTGCGAAACTGTAGACCATAAAAATATAATAAAAATGGATTTTTCTACGCCAGATTCATGGTCCCAAAACCACTATTCCGACTAGCTCTAAAATCGGGCTTCACAACTATCCCCCTTTAGGGATTTTCGTCCCTGAAAATCTTACGAGAAAATATGTTTGGGTACTATTTTCTCATTACCTCCTTAGGCTCCCAAGTAGCCTTTTCAAGTCCATGTCTTTGCCACAACACTTTCACAAGAGCTATACTTTTATTTCTCAACTATTTTACTTCTCGAGCTAATATCTTGATCGGTTTCTCACCGTAAGTCATATCCGGATGAATCTCAACTTCTGTCAGTGAAATCACGTACGAAAGGTCTGATCTATAGCGGCGCAACATAGACACATGAAAGATGTTGTGGATCCTCTCCGACTCAAATGGGAAAGCTAATCGATATACTACTGGTCCTATTCTTTCGGTAATCTCATACGGCCCAATAAATCGCGGACTTAACTTGCCTTTATAGCCAAATCTTAGAATTTTCTTCCATGGAGATAGTTTCAGAAATACCTTATCACTGATCTAAAATTTAATCTCTTTTCTTTTCAAATCTGTGTACGAATTTTGTCTATCTAAAGTAGCTTTCAAACAATCATGGATCACCCTTACTTTTTCTTTAGTTTCTCTAACTAAGTCAACCTCATGAATCTGATTCTCTTTGAGCTCTGTCCAGTATAATGGGGTTTGGCATTTTTGGCAATACAATGCCTCATAAGGCGCCATCTTTATACTTGATTGAAAATTGTTATTGTAGGCAAATTCAACCAATTGCAGATATTTTTCCCAACTACCTTGGAATTCTAGAACACAACATCGGAGCATATCTTCTAAAATATGAATTACCCTCTCGGATTGACCATCAGTTTGCAGATGGAAAGCTGTACTAAAATTCAATTTCATACCCAAAGCTTCTTGAAACTTTTTCCAAAATCGTGAAGTAAACCTCAGATCTCTATCCAAAATAATAGAAATAGGCACCCCGTGCAATCTAACAATCTCACCAATGTATAGTTTAGCTAGCATATCTAGTGAGTAATCAGTACGTACCAATATAAAATGAACCGATTTCGTCAATCTATCAATAATAACCCAGACAACATCTTTCTTTTCTGGAGTCACAGGTAAACCCGTCACGAAATCCATGGTAATTCTGTCCCATTTCCACTCGGGTACCATCACTAGCTGAAGTAAACCCGAAGGCACTTTGTAACATCCCTCACCCATATCTGTCATCGGAATAGGGTTAAAGGCGTTACCGGACATATCAAAACATTTAGCATTTATTTCACAATCATCATCGCATTACAAGTCATACATCAATACAGAGTCCCTTACATAGGTCAACGAGACCATAAACATGCTTTAGAAAGGGGTCAGGACTAAATCGAATGCATATAAAATTTTTCGAAACATAAAATTTTTTCAAAGATACAGAGGTCACACGCCCATGTGAACAGGTCGTGTGCCACACACGGCCACAAGACACGCCTGTGTGCCAGGCCGTGTGAAAATTAGAAAGGCTACTAACTCGGGTCACACGACCGACCACACACCCGTATGCCTAACCCGTGTACCCTTCGAAATGGCCACACACGCCCATTTACCAAGGCTGTGTGCCACACACGGCCACTAGACAAGCTTGTGTGTCTAGGCCGTGTCAAAACTGTAGGGTATACTGACTTAAAATTATAGGGTACCCCAGGGGACACACGTCCATGTAACATAACCATGTGTCACACACGGCTGAGACACACGCCCGTTTGAACAAAAATAGGCCATTTACAAGGCCACTTTGCCACCCTAATTTTTGGTCCTCTCTACATGATTAAAACCAAACATTTTATATCAAATTCTCAACCAATTCATATACCAAAACATACACCATTCACGCCATACCATAAACAACCAAATTCATGCTTATAATCATACCAAAATCATACCAAAACATATGATTCATAATCTTACCAAGTTCTCAATTAAGCAATACCAAAACTTACCAAATTAACCAATTCACTTGGCCATTTATGAACATATCATATTGACCATATTGCATTACATATCATATACCAAAATCAAACCATAAGTTCAACCATAGTCAAGCCATATCACATGGCTAAATATTTACTTCACAAAACCTACCAAAATAACTCTAGCCTATACATGCCATATTCTATATATACAACTCTAAAAAGTGTACCAAAATAGATGTTTGATAGTGTGATTGAGTCGCTGACGATTCCTGGATTCGAGCTAGCTTTATAACACTGTAAAATAAAGAACATTTCACATAGTAAGCTTTGAAGCTTAGTAAGTTCGTACTGAATTTAATCAACAATTTATATAATACAAAACATTAAATAATAAACCCTTAGTAGTTCACAAATCATTCATCAATTCTATTCCATCACATATATAATATGTTCATATAATTTCGTCAAGCTTCATACACATAGTATCATCTACCACATAGGTATTATACATACCTGAACTTTCCCGTATTTATTCATTTCATTCTCACCTCTCGTTCAAATACATTATTTCATTCGAAAGTCTTTCCATACTTTAAGACTCCGCACACTTAGTGCTTTATTAATTAGCCGAAGCTATAACAATCTCGCACACTTAGTGCCATCTCAAATAATCGAAACTATCTCAGTATCGCACACTTAGTGCCTCGTATAGCCAAATTTATTCCAATTCGCACAATTAGTGCTATTTATAGCCGAAGTTGTTTTGAATCGCACACTTACTGCCGAACATAGTCAATTTATCATCATGTTCAAACCATAATAATATATATACAATTTATACATTATCAAAGCAAATAAACTTAATTTGTAGCATCATTTATCATGTATAAACTTACCTCATAATCAGGATTGATAATTCGGATAGTTTACTCAGTAACTTTCGATTTCCCTCGATCTAAATCTGAATTCCTCTTTTCTTGATCTATATGTATTAAAAATTAACTTTTTTATTCAAAAAATCATTCAAATCAATCCCAAAACAAATATTTAGGGCATTTTACAAATTAGTCCTCACATTTTTACATTTTTACATTTTAGTCCCTAATTCACAAAATCACAAAATACACAAAATTTTCATACACACTTGCTTAACCGAATATACATGGTGTTCATATAAGCCCATATGTTTCATTTATTTCACATTTTAACCTCTCAATTTACACTTTTCTCAATTTAATCCCTAATATGTATTTTTACTTAAAATCACTTTACAAAACATGTATATCAAGCACTAAGCTTTCATATTTCATCATTTAACGTCACAAAACTCATGAATTAATCAATTGCATCTCATCAAATTATCAACAATTTCATGAATTTAAGCATGGGCTAGCTAGAAACTTAACAACTATCACAAAAACGTAAAAATCATCAAAAATCGAGCTCGAATGCTTACCTAATTGAGCTTAAATAAAGCCAAACCCTAGTTGAGCTTCAACCTTTCTTTTTCTTTTGTATGTTCGGCAACAAGATGATAATATAACACCAAATTAATGTTTTTGATTTTATTAAATTAACATTAATATCAATTTTCCAATTTTACCCTTTAATAAACCATTTAAAAGTCATTAACATATAAGGCTATTATTGTCCACTTACTATAACCATGGTCTAATAACATAATAAGGACCTCTCAATTAAAAAGACATAGCAAATAGGCACTTTAACAAATAGAAGGCCACTTTTACATTTTTTACGATTAAGTCCTTTTTGCAAATTAAGCACACAATTGATAAAATTTTCATACGAAACTTTTACACATGCTAATTCACATATTATAAGCACGAAAAATAATATTAAAATATTTTTCTAACTCGAATTTGTGATCCCAAAACCATTATTCTGACTAGGGTCTAAATCGGGCTGTTACATACTTGGTGTTCGGCCTTTACTTGTTGACAAATCAAGCATTTTGAAACAAACTCTGAGATATCTCGTTTCATACTTAACCTCCAATACATTTTCTTCAAATCACAATATATTTTTGTACTCCCGGACGAATAGACAAACAACCACTATGTGCCTCATTAAGAATCTTCTAAATTAGCTCTGTATCTTTAGGAACACATATCCTGCCTCGGAATCTCAAACAATCATCGGAGTCAATCTGAAATTTTGAGTCATCGTCCGATTCACACTGAATTCTCCTGGCCTGCAAATCACTGTTACACTTTTGAGCTTCAAAAATCTACTGAAGAAACATCGGTCTAGCTCTCAACTCAATTAGAATCGAACCATTATCATATAAAGTCAACTGTGTATTCATGGCCCTCAGAGCAAAAAAATATTTCCTACTCAAAGCATCGACTACTACATTCGCCTTCCTAGATGGTAATCAATCACAAGCTCATAGTCTTTTAATAATTCAAGCCATCTCCGTTGTCGCAAGTTCAGATCTTTTTGAGTCATTAGATACTTTAAACTTTTATGATCAGTAAAGACATGACATTTCTCACTATACAAATGATGTCTCCAAATCTTCAAAGCAAACACAATGACAGTCAACTCTAAATCATGCGTCGGGTAGTTCTTCTTGTGTGGTTTTAGCTGTCTTGAGGCATAAGTTATCACCTTGCTTTCTTGTATCAACACACATCCTAGTCTATTCAGTGACGCGTCACTATAAATCACAAATTCCTTTTCTGGTTCAAATTGTACTAAAACTGGTGCCTCGCCTTCAATTTCTCAAAACTTTGCTGACATTTTTCAGACTACTCAAACTTAACATCCTTTTGCAACAATCTCGTCATAAGGGTAGCGATCATAGAAAATCCCTTAACAAATCGTCTGTAATAACCGGTTAATCCCCAAAAGCTTCTAACCTTAGATACATTCTTTGGTGGTTTCCATTCAACAATAGCAGAAATCTTGCTCGGATCAACTCGGATACCATCACCTGAAACAATGTGTTCCAAAAATCCAACTTCTCAAAGCCAAAATTCACTTTTACTAAACTTAGCATACAACTGTTTTTCTCTCAAAGTCTACAAAATAGTTCTCAAGTACTTTGCATTCTCTACCTCATCTCGAGAATAAATCAATATGTCGTCAATAAAAACAACCACAAACTTATCTAGATATGGTCAGAAAATTCGGTTCATTAAGTCCATAAAAACTGCAGGAGCATTTGTTTGTTCGAAAGGCATAACAAGAAATTCATAGTGCTCGTACCTTGTTATAAAGGTAGTCTTTGGCACATCTAACTCTTTAACTCGCAACTAGTAGTATCCGAATCTCAAATCTATCTTTGAAAACATTGTTGTCCCTTTCAGTTGATCAAACAAGTCATCAATTCTTAGCAAGGGATACTTGTTCTTTATGGTCACCTTATTAAGCTATCGATAATCGATGCAAAGTCTCATAGAACTGCCTTTCTTCTTCACAAATAATACCGGAGCACTCTAGGAAGAATAACTCGGTCTGGCAAAACCCTTATTTGCTAACTCTTGCAACTGAGCTTTTAATTCTTTCAATTCAGTCAAAGCCATCGTATACAGAGCTATCGACATCGGTGTAGTCCCAGGGACCAAATCAATAATAAACTCAACTTCTCTAATCAGAGGCACACCTGGCAATTCTTCCAGGAACACATCCGAATATTCACACACTACTAGCACTGATTCAATTTTCAATTTAGATTCTTTTGCATTTAACATATAGGCAAGATAGGCTTCACAACCTTTTCTTATACATTTCTGAGCAGACATCAAAGAAATCACAATTGGCAATCTATCTGACTCATCTGATTCAACTCGAAGAATTTCACCATTTTCATATTTCAATTCAATGACTTTCTATCTACAATTTACTACAGCATCATGCATAGTCAACCAATCCATAACCAATATAACATCAAATTTATCAAATGGCAGCAACATCAAATCAGCCGAAAAATAGTGACCTCTAATCATCAAAGGACATTTCTTGCATACTTTATCAACTAATACAGGATTGCCTAAAAAGTTTGACACCTTAATCATAAATTTCGTAGACTCAACAGGCATATTCTTACTAATTACCAAATTCATGCATACATATGAATGGGTATATCCTAGGTCAATCAAAGCAATAACAGTAGTACCATAAAGAGAAAAACTACCGATGATAACATTGGGAGATGTCACTTCTTCGCTAGCATGGATGGCATAGGCCTTAACAGGTGCTCAAGCTTCAGATCTTACAGCTGAATCATTGGTCACATTTTTACTGCTTGCTCCATTTTCGGTATTTCTCGGGGGTTTCCCTCTAGAAGCAGTATTACTTGGCCTAGTACTCTGAAACTTTTCTTTTTCAGTCATCTCAGGGCAATCTTTAATGAAGTGATCTTGGGAACCACACTTGAAACAAGCTCGGTCATTCATTCTGCACTCACTGGGGTGATGTCTCCCATAATATGGACATTCAGGTCTATTGGGTCAATTACCAATGCTCGTAATAGAAGTAGTCTGAGCTTTATAACCAGAATACTGATTCCCATGGTTTCTATTTAAAGCCCAACTAAAGCATGGGAATAAGAATGCATCTGTCTAGATTTCTTAGACTGAGATTGGAACGACTTACTCATCAGCCTCTTTCTTGCATCTCTAGCTTCAGACTTGGCTTTTCTCTTTTCTTTGGTCAGTTCTTCTGCTTCACAAGCTCAATCTATTATCACAACAAATTCTTTCAGCTCAAGAATACCCACTAACAGTCTGATGTCTTCATTAAGCCCGTCTTCAAACCTTTTACACATAATAGCTTCGGAGGAAACACACTCTCTAGCATACTTGCTGAGCCGAAAAAACTCTCTTTCATAATCAGCAACTAACAAGCGGCCCTGTTTCAACTCAAAAAATTCTTTACGCTTCTGATCGATGAATCGATCACTAATATGCTTCTTTTAGAACTCCTCTTGAAAGAATTCCCATGTAACCCTCTCTCTCAGAACCACAGATACTAGTGTCTTCCACCAGTGATATGCTGTGTTCCTCAGTAAAGATATAGCACATTTCAAGCATTCATCAGGTGTACAAGATAACTCATCGAATACTCTAATAGAATTTTTTAGCCAAAATTTTGCTTTCACGGGATCATCATCGGCATTTGCTCTGAATTCTTCAGCCCCTTGCTTTCTGATCTTATCATCCGGGGTTTTACTCAATCTCATAAAGTCCATACCTTGAGGCACTATGGGGACAGGTTAAGGATTATGAGGGGGTGGAGCATGTTGTTGTTGAGCGATCAGGTTTGTTCGAACGAACCCTGAGAACCACTTGTTCATTATCTGAAAGAAGGTTTCCCGAGCCTCTCCTCTCTGACTCATAATTACGGGTCTACTCTCAACTGGCACTGTCCCTTGAGCGGGAGCCGGCGCATTACTTTCTACATTGTCTGCCACAGCTCGATTGGGATCCATTACTATATGAAAACACAGTTTAAAATTGTTAGAAGTCATCACACTATCACAATTTATATATGGCATGTACAGCTAGACTCGTACACACGCTACGTTAGTCTGAGCATCGACTAAATCATAGCTCTGATACCACTAATTGTAATACCTTTTACCTGTATTCGACACCGGAACTGGGTACGAGGCATTACCAGACTTCTACTCAAACAAACATTCAAAACTGAAACATGAATTTCCACTCAAATTAAAAACTTTTCGAAAGCATTCTTATCGTTCCTTAAACAAACCTACGAGGTCCCAAACATGTATTGGAGGTGGTTCGACACTAAATCGAGAACTTTAGAAAATTCTACAACCCTTCAAAAAATTTTCATCAAAACAAGGTCACACGCCCGTGTTCCTAACCTGAGTAACTCTCTATTTATGACGTCATCAACAAATTGAAGTCACATGGCCAAGTCACACGCCCGTGTGCTTAGGCCGTGTGGACGATTTAATTTTCATAATTTTTCATAAAATAGGTGCAGACTTGACATGCCCTGGGCACACGCCCATGTCCCTGGGCCGTGTCCTTTACACGGATAAGACACACGGCTGGGTCTCTTCCCGTGTGGACAAAATAAGGCTATTTACCAAGCTATTTTGCCACTCTTACTTGCACCAACCTACACCACAACACGTAACACTAATCCAAGCATATACATACAACCAAATCAACCATAAACAAAATATCAATACATCATTTGCACATACTAACATCTATCATGCATAAACATCACATACTTTCTTTTCCATTCATGCCAAATTCATCTTCATGATAAGCATCATCACATAAACATACCAATGACCAATAAGAATTATATTAGCCAACTTCCAATGGCCATAAACAAAATGAATCATTAACCATTACAATGCCAAAAAATTTGGCTAAACCAATATGAGACGTAACAAAATGACCAAGTCCCTATACATGCCATACTCAAAATATTGAAATCAAGTATACCCAAAACAATCGTTTGATAGTGTGAACCAAGCTTTGACGTTCCTTAATCTTCGAGCTAGCTTGGCGACATTATAAGGAATGGAAAGAAAAGGGGTGTAAGCTTTTAAAGCTTAGTAAGTTTGCATACAAATAATAAGCAACATAAATCATATAACTACTCAACATAAATTAGCATAATTATCATCAAGTATCTTAGGTTTAGCTTACTCATTAGCATTCTTACCAAGAGATCATTTCATACTAAAGTCCATACTCATAAGTGTTACATACATACTTGTACCAACTCATAACATAGTTGCACACTTTGTCATCTTTGACATACTCTTCGAGTTACCCATTGAACACTTGGAATATTATTGGATACACAAAAATTCTTGTACATTAGTTCCATATATGTAGCCAATGCTACCTCATATCTCATAATACATAGGGCTCACACATAAGCTAATCACGGGCCTACTCACACAAGTTGTCAGTCAAGATGTAGCTATATGGGCTACTCATACAAGCTGTCAGGTATCTGCAAGACATGCCGGACTACCCAGCCACCTGTATGACATACATGACCAGCACCCAGATTCACATAATTCACATAACTCACGGTTTCCTAGTGATATATCATTTGTATCCTAAACTATTTCTAAGGTTCAATCGAGACTTTTCTCATCCTCGAAACTTCTTTGAATATTTCTATAGAAACAATCGTACAATTTTTGCAATATTAAGCATTAAATACATAATATAACATTGCATTATTTACACACAAATTTACCTCAGTACAAAATGGTAGGAAATGGACCTAATCGTCAATAACCTTGTTTTTCCTCCGATCAAGGTCCAAACTTCATTTTCTTGATCTATAATAGAAAACTTAACTTATTTAATTATCATATTACTCAATGCTGTGCAAAAATTAACTTATGGAAAAAATGCCTAGACTTTGATATATTTACTTATTAGTCCTTAGGCTTGTAAAATGAAATGTATCTGCTTTCTTTGTTACCGAAGCCTAAACGAACCTAAATCATGCTCATAATAGTCCACATTTTTCATCAAATACATTTCTACTACCCATTTTTACAACTTTTACAAATAAGTCCTTTTTATGCATTTCCACTAAAAATCACCTAGTAAAAGTTGTTTATCACACCTTAAACATACAATACCTTCCATAAAACATCAAAATACATGCATGTCACACATGGGTAAATTTTTAAATATGAACCCTACTTCAAAATAATGGTAGAAATAGGTAAATCGGGTTACAAGGACTTCAAATATGTAAATAACATTAAAAATGAGGCTATGATGTACTTACAATCAAGTTTGAAAGATGAAAAAATCCTAGCTATGGAGAGCTTGAAATATTTAGCCAAGGGTTGGAAAGGATGGACAAATTTTGGCTTTATTTTCCCTTTTTATTCTTTTATTTACCAAATGACCAAAATGCCCTTTTTTCCAAACTTTAAAATTTTATCTCACCATGTCCATTTTTGTCCACTAACTTAAAAAATGGTCTAATTACCAACTAAGGACCTCTAATTTAAAATCTCATAGCAATTGGACACCTTTAACAAGAAGAACTTGACTTTTTCACTTTTTACAATTTTGTCGTTTTCACTAAATTGAGTGCCAAAACGTTAAAATTTTCAAACGAAATTCTCACAAAATCATTTCATGAAACTATAGACCATAAAATATAATAAAAATGGATTTTCCTATGTTGGATTCGTGGTCCCAAAACCACTGTTATGGCTAGCCCCAAAATCGAGTTGTTACATGACTTCTCTACTTTGTAAGTTGCTACCCCCTTTTCTCTTTTCTCTGAGATTTTCCATGAGAATCTGATGCAGAGAGAAAAACTGCTCTCTAGTTCTTCTCTCTCCAAAAATCCTCTTCTTTTTCCTCTTTTATTGGGTAGGTCCTTCCCTCTCAACACACACCTTTTGCTTCCTCTTTTTCAAGGTGGTTTATTTGGTACAAATACAGCTGGCCAAGAGTAACATAGACTGAGTGTTGCATCACCTTTTTGGAATTTCCATTGCATTCTTGTTGGCAATCTAACCTATATAATCCCAAATTAGGACCTAGTCAGAACAGTGGTCTTGAGACCACGAATCTGACGTAAGAAAATTCATTTTTATTATATTTTTATGGCCTATAACTCTATGGAATTTTTTTGTGAAAATTTTGTCCAAAATTTTTTTCGTTTGGGCACTCAATTTAGTCAAAAGGACTAAATAATAAAAAGTGAAAAAGTTGAGTTCTACATGTTAGAGGTGTCCAATTGTTATGAAATTTTAAATTAGAGGTCCTTAAATGATAATTAGACCATTGGTTAATTGTTTGGATAAAAATGGACATGAAATGGGTGAAATAGAATATTTTTAAGTTAGGAGCATTTTGGTCATTTAGTAATTAAAATGAAATAAAAACAAAATTAAAAGCCAATTTTTATGCATCTTCAACCCCATGGCTGAAACTTGCATGGAGAAGACAGCTAGGGTTTTTCAAGCTTCCAAGTTCGATTGTAAGTCTGTTCTAGCCCTGATTTTTACATTTTTGAAATCCTCGTAACAAGATCTACCTATTTTTACCATTTATTTGAGTTATGATGAAGGTATAGGGTTTGAACCATGTTAGAAATTTGTGCATTTTGATGTTTAATGGTAGATTATGCATGTTTATAGTTGGAGAAATGACTTTTACTAAGTAGTTTTCAGTGAAAACGCTAAAAAAGACTAAATTGTAAAAGTTATACAATTTGTCATAAAAGTGTGATTTAGTGGAAATTGTGGGCTGCTATAGTTATGAAAATGATTCGTCTGGGCTTAAAGTGCAAAAAAATTGAATAAAAATCATTTTACGAGCCTAGAGGCAAAAGTGTAAATATGATAAAGTTTAGGGGTAAAGATGCAATTTTGTAAAAGTATGATTTTTGGGTCAATTTGAATAACGTGAATAATCAATGAGCTATATTTGAAATGTTAGATCAAGAAAATCGAGATTCGGGCCTAAATCAAGAAAGTTCGAGATTATGGACTAAATTGGAATAGTTGGTCATGATTGCATTTAAGGTAAGTTCATGTGATTAAATAAGCATGATATTCATGTTATTGTTGTTACACTTGAAATCTATTTTGCTATGGTTGTATTGATTTATATGTTAATGATATTGTGTATGGGAACGTGATGTACCCATGAAGTAATCGATAGCTCAAATGTCGATAACATGTTATGGGGTGATTGAATATAATGGAAATTTGATGGAACATGATATTTCTTTGAAATGAGTAAGTTTGTATGTAAATAATATATCATTTTTACTTATGTTATAATATTTTGTTATTATATAAGATGTGGCTGTATATTGAATTATCACTTGATGTAAATTATGAATTGAAGTTGATTATGGATGAATTGGTAAAATGTTGAAAAGTGAGGAATTTCCCGGTTGGACCTTCAGAATAGAAAAGATACGAATGGTCCATTGTAAGAACACATGTGTAGTACTTTGTGCAGGCTACTATGTGTTTAATATGGTTTTAGGTCACGTGTGTAGTACTAAGTGCAGGCTATACGTGTACCAGATGGTTAGGTCGCATGTGTAGTACTAAGTGCAGGCTACTATGCGTACCCAATAGCTTCGATCACATGTGTGGTAATAAGTGCAGGCCATTATGTGTAAGAGATGGCATGTGGATTATTGGCCGAGGCCGTGTGGGCTACACGAGCAAAGGCCACTCTGGGCATGTGGGCCCACACGGGCTTGTGGGCCCATAATTCTGAAATTTCCCCTAGGATCACACAAGTCGTTCTGATCAACTGTGGGCCTACTGTAGGGTCGGTAAGGGTTATTAAACCCCTTTTTGTATATTGTGATGTTCTGATTGATTGATCTGAGTAGGATGTTGTATGTATGCCTAGCTATACTATTATACATATAATTGCTATCTGTATTTAAGCATGTTGAGCATGTGCAATCTGTTAAATCTGTTTCTCATTTTCTGTATCTGTTATTAGGGTGGGATTTGTATATGAGGAGGAAGTATACTGTTCGGCGTTGATTGCCTATATTCTGGCAGCTTGACTTGTAACACCCCAAACCCGGCCCAAACGTTGTGGCCGAATTCAGCAAGTTACATTGAAGTGTTTTAGCGAAAACCGTGTTTTCATTGAAAACCCTTCTTAAAATAAAAGAAACCTTAATTAACTTAAAAAAACTCGTTTCAATCACTTGTTTAAAATATATGATTTTATGAAAACATGTCATTTTAGAATTTAGTTGCGGAAACGTAGAAAACATACTATAATTTATAATTTAGGAAACTCATGTTCAACTTTTCATATTTACAACGAAAATAATAATAATTCAAGTAATAATAACATAATGAAACCTTGTTACAATCTGGTCTGAAACATACTTAATAAAATGAAAACGTATATGCTTTAAAAAAACCATGTCCAAATTATCTTGCTAGCTAGCCACCCAGAGTCCCTCCAAACATCGAACCTTCTACTGAGCATCATCTGAAAATAAAATAAAAGAGGAGGGTGAGTTTTCGCAAACTCAGTGTGTACAACCCTCAGCAAAAAAAAAAACAAGCATTCCAAAAAACCATCATACAACAAACATGCAATGCAATCCCATCCAAATTATCCATCCACTACACACTAGCTCCGTCCCCCGTCACACCATGTGGGGATATAAATATCAACCCATCCAACTGACACACCAAGGGTAGCCTGGTTGCGGAACTACCTTCATTTACATACTGGGCTTTAAAAGCCGCCGTTGGATCAATGATTGTTAAGCAACCATGCGATCCTCATATACTTCCTCCGTTCCATAATTCCCAACCCATATGCAACCTAAGCAGAATATCATATGTATGCATGTCACTTACATTCAACACTTAGGGGTATTTTGGTCATTTTTTCCCTTAGAGGTATTTCGATAATTTTCTCTTAATTACGGTTTTCACTTACCTTGTCCCGTTAACAAGTCCCATGAGCTAAGATGAACGAATACTATGCACCAGGTAGGATTCCAGTGAAGAGGAGGTAGGTCATTAAGACCGCTTAAATACCAAGCTCTCCCTACCCGTTGCCACACCTTAACCCTATGACTTTTCCACAGTCGCAAATAATTATTAAGTTTTATGTGGTCATCATATTCTAGGCCCAAAACCCCTTACAAGCACAATCAAATTCACATACTTGTATCTAGCCTATTCTGGCCCGGTTGGCCAAAACACGGCCCAAGTCCATGGAATCACTCATGGAGCCTTTGATAACCTATCGGTTCCCCCCTTACGAGTGTTCGAGCACTCGCAAGACTATTGTAGCAAACTTTTGGCTTTTCGGCATTTCACCTTTTCGGTATTTTGGGATTTGTCGGCCTACTGTGTGAGTGCAGTGTATGTGCACACTTGGTACTAAGACGTGCCGCGATCTCCTTAGCCACGAACCAATAAACGATGTCACTCAACGATTAATCACACACTTATCAAATACGATCACTACAAACAAAAAATCTCACCTTTGCCTTACCTTGAACGACAAGCCTTAACTTCCCTTCCTTGATCACTAATCACGAGTATTTATTAAATCTGCAACCATCTTAATCATTAAAACCTAAACAACAGGTGACTCGCTACCATCTTAAGTTACTCTTAAATCACCCATGACCATTCTACCAACCTTAACCAATAAATATGAAACATTTACCCAAAACCCCAAAATGCCTAAGGAGCGATTCCGCAGAGATCTTAACTCCGAGATTCGATACAAATCCCCTATCAAAACCGATTTAGAAAAGGTAAGAGAGAGAAGAAATCGGTACTAGGAAGACCAACTAAAAGAATCTAAAGTACTTACACAAGAATCGATAGGCCAACATTGAAGAAAAAGTGGCGGCACAACAGGATTTTGGCCAAAAGATATTTAGCTTTAGAGAAAGCAACTAGGAGCAAGAAAGAAAAGTGTTTGATATGAAAGGAAGAGAAGAAATCGGCATAAAATAAAAGAGAAAGAACAAGGGATTTCGGCTTCTAGATCTTTGGAGAGAAAAGTGTTTTCGGTAACATAGAGAGGAAAATTTTGGCACTAGCCTAAAATCCCCAAAATTGGCACCTATATATACTATACCCGAATTTACCTATCCCCAAATTCCCAATTCGGCTCCACCTCTCTACACCCCTCATCTTCTAACTTTTCTCCTTGATAACTCCTTAATCCCTTCCTTAAATTTCTCCTCTGATCTCTCCCTTCAAAGTTCACATCCAACGCCACCACTGGCCTTTCATTGAGCAAAAATAAATCCTTATTTTGGGCAAGGAGGGATTCGAACCCCAAACCTCCTTGCCATGCATGTGACGCTACTTGCCACTCCAACATAAGGCTCCTTGTGTCCAATTCCTCCTTCATTTATTTAAAAACCAAACTACTTGCCAACAAGGTTCTTTTAATTATTAAACTATAATTTCCTTCACCCCAAAGTTCGAACTCAAAACTTAACCAAGGCCTATTATCACACTTGACTAGGAATATTAAGCACACCTTTTTTCCAAAACTAAAAAAAAGAAAGTTCGGGATTTTTGGGGCGTTACAACTCTACCCCCTAAAAAAAATTTCGTCCTTGAAATTTTACCTAATCCAAACAGTTGAGGATATTGATGTCGCATCATTTCCTCAGGTTCCCAAGTAGCTTACTCAGCCTTGTGATTACGCCAAAGCACTTTGACTAATGGGACGGACTTCTTTCTCAGTACCTTAACATCACGACCAATTATTTGTATTGGCTCTTCCTCGAAAGTTAGGTCTGGCCCAACCTCGATCTCCTCAATCGACAAGACGTGTAAAGGATCCGAGCGATATCATCTTAGCATGGAAACATGAAACACGTCATGGATTTGGCATAGTTCAGAAGGTATTTCCAGCATATAAGCGACTTGCCCAATCTGCTTCACAACCCGATATGGCCCAATGAACCTTAGCCTTAGCTTCCCCTTCCTTCCAAACCTTAATACCTTTTTCCATGGAGAGACCTTAAGAAAAACTAAGTCCCCCATTGCATACTCTATCTCTTGACGCTTTAGGTCAGCATACGACTTCTTCCTATCCGAGGCCTCCTTCAACCGATCCTGAATCAATTTTAGCTTACCCTCAGTATCTGCTACTAACTTAGGTCCCAAAACTCTCTATTCAACCAATTCCGTCCAACATGTTGGAGCTCGACACCTTCACCCATACAGTGCTTCATACAGATCCATCCCAATACTTAGTTGATAACTATTACTGTACGCGAATTCGGCTAACGAAAAATAGTCTTCCTAGCTACCTCAGAATTCAGTTACACATCCCCTCAACATATATTCCAAAACTTGGATCACCCTTTCCGACTACCCATCAGTTTGAGGGTGGAATGCCGTACTGAAGTTCAACCTAGTGTCACGGGCCAGAGTTCGAAGCCCGTGACCATCGAACCAAATGCGTCCGATGGAGGTCTATTACTTAGATGGGGATCATTTGGCCCACGTGAGCTGGCCCGATTCAAGGAACTGTTGGAGAAGCCTGTCAGATTGAAGCCTGGTTGGCCCGATACCGAAGATATGGCAACTTAGGCAACTATGGTAACTAATATTAAAAGATAGAGGGAATCATATCTTTTAAGATTAGATAGGATTTGATATGGCAATATCTTGTAAATCCCATAAATTAAGGGATATGGTTAATCTCGTCCGTCGATGTAATTGTATCTTGTCCGTCGGTTTTGGGGGAGCTCAAGTATAAATAGAGAGCCTCCCCCTCATTTGTACTGAGCTCCATTCATTGTTTCATTATTCTTTATGAATAAGAGAATAGAGAGCATTTACTCAAACACTTTGCAGCGCCTTTCTCATTGTTCTTTATAAGCTTCTTTTGGCATAAGTTTGCTTCCATTGTTCGATTGTTGCCTTGGAGGAGTTCTTAAAGAATCCTCATTCGAGTAAAGGCTGACTTGGGCGAGTTTGGACGAGCAAATCGCCTAAGGCCGCACAGATTGCGAGACGAAAGCTCTAGCCCCGTGACAAGTGGTATCCGAGCCAAGGTTCGAACCAAGTGATAGCCGAAGCTGTTGGTTCGAAGGCACCGTTGGGATGTCGAAAGAAGAGTCCGAACAAAGATTGGTGAGAAAAGGTTTGAGGGAGATGCTGTTGGCAGTAGAGGAACGTGTGGGTAAACTCGAGGGATCCATGGAAGACGTAAAGGAGGCACTCGATGGGTTCGAGGGTCACATAGACAACTGGAAGGATCAGTCCAAAGACTATGTAAAGATGTCTCTTAATGCGACCATGGATAAGGTAAATGAGTTGTTTGATTCACACAAATATAAACTGTCAGACAGGAATGATGCTCTTGAGGCCATGATGATGGCTTGGAAGGAGGAAACAATGGCCACGACGTTGGCTTTGAGCACAAGAATAGAGGAGCTCGAGGTAGAGCTGGCTTTGTGTCAAGCAACGGTGGGGAAAGGAGTGGCAAATGCAGCACTCAATAACGAGGATGTCCCGAAGCCGAAAGAGTTTGTGGGGACAAGGTCTGCATGCGATGTGGACAATTTCTTGTGGAGGATGGAAAACTACTTCCGTGCCAAAGGCATCGAGGATGATGCGGGTAAGGTTAAAACTGCTTCATTATTTCTTACTGATATTGCGCTTTTATGGTGGCGAGGAAGGTCCACAGATAAAAGGCAAGGTGAGATTGGAACGTGGCAAGAGTTCCAATGCGAGTTGAAGGGACAGCTTTACGGAGTTTGCCGAGGAAGAAGCTCGAGGCAAAGTTGCAAGGAATAACGCAACGGGCACAAATGGGAGTATGTTCGTGAGTTCAAGGAACTCATGCTCCAAGTTTCGGATGTGACCGAGAGAGAAGCAATGCTTGCTTTTCAAGAGGGATTGAAGTCGTGGGTCAGGCAGGAGGTGGAACAAAGAGGTGTCCAAAAGCTGTCGGAAGCCATAATGGTAGCGGTATCCGTGGTTAAGCTTGGTCTAGGGAAAGACAAGCTTGGATCTTCCATGTCCGAGGAAAGGGGCGTACGTGAAGGGAATCACAAGGAAGATACGGATAATTATGGCAATGGAATCGGCGACAATTGTGGTAATGGGAAACCACGAGTTGGGAAGAAGAAACCCAAGAGGAAAAGGGACAAGCTGAAATGCTTTCTCTGCGACGGTCCACATATGTTGAAGAAATGTCCAACGAAATCCGCGCTTAGGAAGAAGCTGGAGGATAAGGCCTTGGTACTTGGTTCGAGCGCAAGAGGTGTCGGAGCCAAGAAGGCCGAAAGCGAGAAGAAGCCAGTCGAGTGCTTCTTGTGTCATGGTCCGCATAGATTGCGGAAGTGTCCGAGGAAGTCTGTCATCGAAGGGAACGATGGAGCAGACAAGGAGCCCAAGAAGCTTGGTTCGAGCAAGGATAAAGCCGAAGCCAAGAGGGCAAAGAGGAGCAAAAAGAAGCGAGTAAAGTGCTTCTTGTACCGTGGTCCGCATGAGTTGCGTAATCGCCCAAAGCAAGCCGTAGTCAAAGGAAAGGCAACGTCCGAGCATGGTGAGTCATCGGAGGGGCTTCCACCCAAGGAAG
This sequence comes from Gossypium longicalyx, assembly GCA_025698465.1. Classification (NCBI taxonomy): domain Eukaryota; kingdom Viridiplantae; phylum Streptophyta; class Magnoliopsida; order Malvales; family Malvaceae; genus Gossypium; species Gossypium longicalyx. The sequence continues at coordinate 32,605,979 of CM046998.1, read as the reverse complement.
AGGTGAGTTTGTCATCGAACTTAGAGAAGAAGTTGCGATGAAAACAGTGAAGCTGGGACCAAAGAGGCTCGAATCGAGTGAAGCGTCGGAGTTGGCCGAGTCAACGACAAGGCTTCCACCTATGGGAGAGGTGGGTGGTGCATCAGACTTCAAGGAAAAAGAAGTGATGCATGTGGGACAGTTGACCCGAGTAAATGCGAAGGTACATTCGGAACACTCTGATAGTGTTTTGCATTCTAACTTGTGTACTTGGCGAGAACGTAGTGGCCCTTTCAAAGTTCTTGAGCAAGGAGGCCGAGAGACTGTGGGCAAAGCGAAGCCAAGTATGGTGAATCACGAGGATTCCATTCGAGGAGAGTTAGAATGTGGGCAAGGGAGTGACATAACTCCTTGTCGTCGAGATGTACAAACGAGTAAGACGGCTCGAGTGAAGAAGCGACGGAAGCCGAGGAAAAAGTCCCGAAGGAAGGGAAAAGCCAAAGCAACGAGAGGGATCCGAGTTGAATCAAGCCAGTGCCATTCGGAAGTTGCAACGAGGACGTTGCGAGAATGGGTGGGGGAGAATGTCACGGGCCAGAGTTCGAAGCCTGTGACCATCGAACCAAATGCGTCCGATGGAGGTCTATTACTTAGATGGGGATCATTTGGCCCACGTGAGCTAGCCCGATTCAAGGAACTGTTGGAGAAGCCTGTCAGATTGAAGCCTGGTTGGCGCGATAGCGAAGATATGGCAACTTAGGCAACTATGGTAACTAATCTTAAAAGATAGAGGGAATCATATCTTTTAAGATTAGATAGGATTTGATATGGCAATATCTTGTAAATCCCATAAATTAAGGGATATGGTTAATCTCGTCCGTCGATGTAATTGTATCTTGTCCGTCGGTTTTGGGGGAGCTCAAGTATAAATAGAGAGCCTCCCCCTCATTTGTACTGAGCTCCATTCATTGTTTCATTATTCTTTATGAATAAGAGAATAGAGAGCATTTACTCAAACACTTTGCGAGCGTCCCTTTCTGTTGTTCTTTATAAGCTTCTTTTGGCATAAGTTTGCTTCCGCTGTTCGATTGGTGCCTTGGAGGAGTTCTTAAAGAATCCTCATTCGAGTAAAGGCTGACTTGGGCGAGTTTGGACGAGCAAATCGCCTAAGGCCGCACAGATTGCGAGACGAAAGCTCTAGCCCCGTTACACTAGTACCCAACGCCTCGTGCAACTTATTCCAAAATCGCGAAGTGAAATGCTGGTCCCTATCAGATATTACGGAAACTGGCACTCCATGCAATCTTACAATCTCCGCCACATACAACCTAGCCAGCTTTTGTAGCGAGTAATCAGTGTGGACCAGTACGAAATGGGCAGACTTGGTTAACCGATCCACTATAACCCATATCGAGTTGTTCTTAGTAGGCGTCAAGGGTAGCCCACTAACAAAGTCCATAGTAATCCTTTCCCACTTCCAAAGTGGAATCTTTACTGGCTGAAGCAATCCTGAAGGCAACTGATGTTCCGCCTTCACCTTTTGACAAATCAAGCATTTACTTACAAACTCCATAGCCTCGCGCTTAAGTCCAGGCCACCAGTAAAGCTCACGCAAATTCTTATACATCTTACTTTTGTCAGGATCGATAGGATAGAGACTGCTATGTGCTTCCCGCAGAATAGACTGCCTTAGACCATCGTCCTTTGGCATACACATTCTCCCACGTAAACATAACACTCCTTCACTAGTTATCCCAAAGTTTGACGTCTCCCCATTTTCTACTTGTCTAAAACGAGCACCCAAAGTCTCATCCACTAACTGCTTACTCTTTATCTGCTCGACCCAAACCAGCTTTACTTGATGCTCAGCTAACAAGCTGCCATCATCCAACAAGTTTAAACGGGTGAGCATAGCCCTCAAGTCCGACTTAACCCTACGAATCAACGCATCAGCTACCACATTTACTTTGCCAAGGTGGTATTCAATCATACAATCATAATCCTTCAATAATTCCACCCACCTACGCTACCTAAGGTTTAGCTCCTTTTGGGTAATAAGGTACTTCAAACTCTTATGGTCTGAATAAATTATGCACTTCTCTCCGTATAAATAATGCCTCCATATTTTTAGCGCGAAAACCACCGCATCTAGTTCCAAGTCATGGGTTGGGTAATTCACCTCGTGAGTCTTAAGTTGGCGTAACGCATACGCAACCACCTTTCCTTCCTGCATCAATACACAGCCCAAGCCCACATGCGATGCGTCACTATAAACCATAAACTCCTTCCCAGGCTCTGGCTGAATCAACACAGAGGCCTCAGTTAAAACCTTCTTAAGCTTTCCAAAACTCTCTTGCTGCTTGTCTGTCCACTCAAAAGGTACCCCTTTCCTCAAAAACTTAGTTAAAGGTTCAACAACTAATGAAAAGCCCTCAACAAACCGCCTATAGTACCCTGCCAAGCCTAGAAAACTTCGGATTTCTGATGCTGACTTAGGTGTTTTCTAGTCTAACACTACTTCAATTATTCGGGGATCCACCTTAATCCCTTCAACTGACACCACATGTCCTAGAAAAGTAGCCTCCCTTAGCCAAAATTTGCACTTACTAAATTTGGCATACAGCTGCTTCTCCCTCAAGATCTACAACACAATCCTTAAGTGTACATCATGCTCATCCTCATTTCTTGAGTACATCAAGATGTCATCTATAAAAACCACCACGAACCGATCCAGGTAAGGTTGGAAGACCCAATTCATGAGATCCATGAAAGTGGCAGGTACGTTCGTCAGCCCGAATGGCATCACCAAGAACTCGTAGTACCCATAACGAGTTCTGAAAGCTGCCTTATAAACATCCGCCTCCTTAACCCTCAATTGGTGATACCCTGAATGCAGATCAATCTACGAGAAAACGAAAGCTCCCGTAAATTGATCAAAAAGATCATCGATTCTCGACAAAGGGTACTTGTTTTTAATAGTTAACTTGTTCAACTGCCAGTAGTCGATGCACATTCGCAACATCCCATCTTTCTTCTTTACGAATAACACCGGTGCTCCCCACGGAGACACACTTGGTCAGATGAATTCTCAATCCAACAATTCCTGAATTTGTGCCTTAAGTTCTACCAACTCCTTCAGTGCCATCCGATAAGGGGCGATGGACACCAGAGCCGTACCAGGTAACAAATCGATTCCAAATTCTACTTCTCTGTTGGGCGGCAACCCTGGCAGATCCTTGGGAAAAATATCAAGAAATTCCCTAACTATTCTCAACTCCTTAATAGTAGGGCTCTTAGCCTCCGTATCGCTAATATAAGCCAAATGGGCTTCACATCCCTTTGGTACCAACTTCTTAGCCCTTAATGCCAAAATCACATTCGACAGGTAATTCTAACATTCACCAATCACCACCAACTCCTTATCCTCCATCGTTCTTAACACCATTCGCTTTGCAGCAAAATCCAAGGTTACTTGGTGTTTCACCAGCCAATCCATACCCAAAATTAAATCAAACTCGCTAACCGACAGTTCCATCGAATCCGCTAAAAAGGTAACCCCTTGGACTACTAAGGGTACCTCCCTAAACAACTTATTCACTCCCACTGACTGACCTAATAGACTTATCACAGTAATCTCATTCACAGTAATTTCAAACATATCACCCAAAGGTTCAGTCATATTGCATGCAACATATGAATGCGTCGATCCGATACCAATCTGTAACAGCCTAATTTTCAGTGATGTCGGAACAGTGATTCGAGATCACTAAATCCGACAAAAGAGTAGGAAATATTATTAATTTAGTGAGTATAAATTAAATGTGAAGTTAGGAAAAATTTTGAAATAGTGAATAGTGTACTAAAAATAAATATTAAAATAATTAGAATCGAAAACGAGGTATCGAGGCCTCGGGAATTTTAAATCGAGCCATAAATATTTTTATAAATATTTATGGAGTGTTAATATGTTAGTATTAAAGTTTCACAAGAAATTTTAAAGTTCGATAATTAATTGAACAAAAGGACTAAATTGTATCAAATGCAAAATTGTAGGAAATGATTAAATAGCTTAATTGATAAAAGAAAGAGGGTTTAAAGGAAAATAGACCCAAGGTCTATTTGGGCTGGACGGTAAGGGCATGAAATCAGCAAGAAAACAAGGAGAATTAAGGGCAAAATTAGAAAATTGCAAAATTTACTTAATAAAGTTAGGACTAAAGTGGAATTATCTAGATTTCTCTTTATTTTTCTGCATTCTCATCAGCAAAAACACCAGGAAAGAGTTCCCCAAGCTGGTTTTTCATATTTTTACTGTAAGTAAGTTCAATTCTTGATTATTTCTTGAAATTTTTGTGTTTTTGTGACTTTTACAACTAGGTCCACTTGTTGAATTCATTAGTTTTTGATTCCATGAAAGAAATTGAAAGTTTCTATGAATATGTGCTGGAAGTATATGATGATTTGACATGGAATTAGAGCTTTAAATTGTTTATATGTTGATTTTATTGAAAGAATTGAATAGAAAGTGAATGTTTGGGACCTAAGTGTAAAAGAGTTTGAAGTTAGAGTGTTATGTGGAAATTCTGAATTTTAATAGTTATGAAATAACTTATAATGTTTAGTAAAAGTATTAATTGAGAAAATTATCTTAATTTAGGGGTTAATTGAGCAAGGACTGAATTGTATGAATTGTGAAATTTGGGGCAAAATAGAAATCAACATTTTGCACTAAAACTGTTTTGGACAGTAGCAGTAGTCTAACTTTGAAAAATCACAAAAAATTGTAGAAATGGAATTAGAGGATGAATAAAATATGAAATTAAAGCTTATTGAGTCTAGTTTCTTATAGAAGAAATAATGTAAGCAATAGAATTGTATATCATGAGATATGATAAATTTTGTGAGACAAGGTCAGAATGAATTCGAGATCCCCTGTCCTGACTTTAGAAATTCACCATAAATTGTAAAAAAATTATTAAGAGTCATAATTTACATGCATGGATTCCTTATTGAGTCTATTTTTAAGGGAAATAAACGGTATGGTCGTTGGAATTCTTTACAGGGAGAAATTTGGTTCGTAGTGCACAGAGTTCAGAGTAGTCGTACTCTGAAACAGGGGAGACTTCAATGAATAAACTGTATTAATTAGCCTAACCAAAAATTATGAAAATTTTATGGTAAGAAGATATATGAGTCTAGTTTCAGGAAAAATTAGCGAAACTTAATTTGGAGTTCTATAGCTCCAGATATAAATAATTTAGTGACTATGACACAGATGGACAGCTTGAATATTCACATAAGTAGATAGTGAAAATTATGGATAATGTTACCTACAAGTATGTTGTTTATACTAAGGATGTGGATGGAGAGGAGGAGGAGGAAAATATACAAAAATATATGAATGACTCGTGTATAAGTTGATCACATGCCCGATTATAATCAACAAGTGTTGGATTAGAAATGATATAATGTTTTATTTGGAATATTTATTATGAAATTATGATTATCGTTATAATACAAAAACCGAATTTCTGAGTTTATATGGCTAAATTTTAGTGATCATTTATTAATTTTATGAATTTCATGATGTGTTATTTCATATGTATTGATGATAAAATCGTGAATAATGTAAAAGCATGAAAATTGAATAAATGATCAAATTGAGCATTTCGATTCAATGACAAGATGAATTGAAGGTAAAGACCATGGTTGGACCATGGCAACAAGTGATAAGTGATAGCTTCGCTACTTATCCGATCAAGGACAAGTGAAAGTGATAAGTGATAGCTTCGCTACACTTATCTGATCAATGACAAATGAAAAGTGAAAAGTGGTAGTTTCGCACCGATTAGTGAAAAGTGGTAGCTTCGCTGCACCGATCGCGGAAAAGTGGTAGCTTCGCTGCCGATCGATGAAAAGTGGTAGCTCCGCCACCGATCGATGAAAAATGGTAGCTCGGCTACCGATCGCGAATAGTGGTAGCTTCGACTACAAGTGACAAGTGACAAGTGATTTTCGTATATGACCATATCCGGGATATGGCATCGCGTGAGATATGATTCGTGTAAGACCATAGTCGGGCTATGGCATCGATATGTGATATGTGATTACGTGTAAGACCATAGCTGGGCTATGGCATCGATATATGAATATGTGTAAGACCATAGCTCATTATGTGAAGATGTGTAAGACCATAGTTGAACTATGGCATCGAGAAAACGAAGTACTCAATTCCGTAAGATGTTCATTAATTTGAAAAAGTTTGGTAAGTATTACATGGAATTATGTGATATAAGGAAATACGAGTTGATGAGACGTGAGCATAAAACTTGGTTGATGAATGAGTTCAATTGTGATTATATATTTCTATGCCTTGAGTGTATTATCCGTATGAATTGATATTCCAAATGAGTTAATGAGAAAACTTCTAGTATGAAATAATCTGAGTTCGAAATAAAATATCATGAAAACGTACTTGAAATACATTGGTATGTCTTGTATATGCTATTTGAATTCATAAATGTGGAAAGTAAATGTATGTGGAAATATGAGATGATGATATCTGTACATGGAATTTATTGATGAATACGTACATCCAAATTTATATGATAGATTTTAGTGAACATTGAAATTGCACTCAATAAGTGATTTGACAATTTAAAATCGTGATTGGTAGGAAGAGTTAATGAATTGCATATTTATGAATTGTTACACGTATTTGTCTGAAATACGAGGAAGTGATGGTAATTGATACATGGAATATGAAACTATGATATATATAAAAACATGGAATATATTTGATAAATGTGTTCATTCATAATTATGGAATTTATGTACCTCATGTGTGCTATTTGCATAAAGATGATATCTTAAATACTTTGGTGCAAAAAGCTTAAGTATGAAATAATATGAAATCGAAACAAATTGTTATGAAAATGTATTTAAATTATCTGTAAGTGTTTCGTGCTTCTCGATAATGCCTCGTACTCTATTCCGACAACGGATACGGGTAAGGGGTGTTACACAATCAATGCAGTGTAAGGTAACTCATGTATAATGAACATACCCGTTATCACATCTAGGGCATCCCCGTCTTCTAGGCGACGAGCAGCATAAACCAAAGTTGGCTGCCTCGCCTCAACATGGCCTGCATTTTTGCCTGCTGCTCCACATCCATGTTCAATGCCGTTACCGTCCCTGGCCTGCTCACGCCCCTTGGTAGCAGCAAACCATCTCTTGGTGGCTGAACACAACCTCAGCCCACGACTGGCACATGACCTAGCATTCTAGGGCAACTCTTGATCCTATGCTCCATAGATCCACAAGCTAGACAAGCCCCCGTCCTCTTCCAACACTCGCCTACATGACATTTCCCACAATCAGCACAAGGTGGTACCCCTGGATTAACAACAGGGGGATCTACTCTAATTGGCCTATTAACTCTGGCCCTAGCCCTAAGCCTCTGTCCAGCACCAGAAGTCTCAGCCCCCCTTTTATTCTTACCCTTTTCTTTTTCCCGATTTAGGTGCTCAATGCGCTTCACCTCCTCTGCTATCTTTGCTTTCTCTACCAACTCCGAGAAAACTTGCTCCCTTTGTGGAGCAATCAATACTCTGAGGCTATCCCTAGGACCATCCTCAAACCTAACGCAACGCTCATAGTCTGTTGCCACCATAACTCTTGCATACCTACTAAGGCATAGAAATTCCGCCTCATACTCCGCCACAGATTTGTTTCCCTGGGTCAAGTTTAGGAACTCCATCCTTCTAGCATCCACATAACTTGCACCCACATACTTCCCTTGAAACACAGTTTTGAAGAACTCCCAAGTAACCTACTCAGGTTGGGTGCTCACTTTCACTGTCAACCACCACTGGTAAGATTTTTCCCTAAGCAGTGACACTAACCCTTTCAAATTCTGTTCAAGTGAACAGTCCAAGTCCTCCATTATCCTTTCAGTGGCCTCCAACCAGTATTCAGCCACATTAGGAGCCACACGAACCACGCCCTTAAAGATCTTAGCCCCATTTGATCAAAGTCACTCCGGAATTGACCCCCGATTTCCTGTGTCATAATTTGGCCCTACAACCCTTTCCAAAATCCTCAGCATTGACTGCGACAATGTATCCTCCCCCGCGGCCCGACCATATGGTCCAGTCTCAGCCACAGGTGAGGCTGGAGCCTCTCCTACTCTAACATTGGGCATATGGCCCGATGCCGAAAATTCAGCCTTAACACTTTTGCGGCCTCGGCCACGGCCTCTTCCACCTCTTCTAGCACTCATCGTTGATTCACGTATTATCTGGATTAGAAATTTTATGATGTTTTAGTTAGTTCCAATAATTAAGCTGATGTTTTATGAAAGTATTAAAAAGAAAGTTGTTTTCATAAATCCTCTACAGTCTCAAGGTCCTACAGGCTTCAGTTTCACTCCAACTAAAAGCCTCAGTATAATCATCTAAAGTAGCCCACTAACTATCTACAGTATATCAAATTAAACAAGCTTAATAATAAAAGTACTTGTTCGACGTCGGAGACTCGGTGTGCCGCACAGCAAGATTTTTTTAAAAAAAAAACCCAAATAATAAGACCCACTTCACAGCCTGAGTTTTGCAACTTGACTCTGATACCACTAAATGTAACACCCCAAACCCAGCCCGAATGTTATGGTCGAATTTGGCGTATCACATTAAAGTGTTTTATCGAAAACCTTATTTTTATTGAAAACCCTTCAAAAGAGAAAATTATGTAATTTTCAGTTGCGGAAGCTTTATTTAAAACAGATGATCTATGAAAACTTGTCATTTAAAATTTTAGTTACGAAAACGTAGTATTTAAAAACATTTATGGTTTCGAAAAACCATGTTCTACTTCTAACAAGTATAAAGCATAAAAATAATGTTAATCCTAGTTTGAAATAATATCCAGCGAATAGGCCTTATTATAATCTAGACTGTAATAACATTAAATACTAGAAATTACAGGCTTAAGAAAACAAGTCCAAGTCGTCTTGCTAGCTGGCCACCTCGGAGTCCCTCCAACCGTCGAACCACCTACTGAGGATCACCTAAGAAAAATAAAAGAGGGGGTGAGTTTTCAAAAACTCAATGTGTACAACCCTCAAAGAGTATTAAACAATCATCAATCACCATAATATCATACATGCAATGCTGTGCAACCCACCCCAATAATCCAACCGCTATACACCAACTCCGTCCCCCGGTACACATCATGTGAGGATGTAAATATCGACCCACCCATCCGATACACATCAATGGTAGCTCGTTTGCGGTACTACCTTTATTGCAGCAAGTTGCTAATCAAATACTGGGCTTAATAGCCATCGGTGGATCCACAGTTGTCAAGCAACCATGCGATCCTCATATACTTCCTCTGTTCCATAATTCCTATCCTATATGCAACCTAAACAGAAAATCATATGAATGTAGCAGGTATACATGTAACATCCATAAGTCATACATTCAACACATAGCAGTATTTTAGTCATTTTTTGCCCTTAGGGGTAATTCGGTAATTTCTCTTTATTATGGGTTTATTACCTACCTTGGCCCGTTAACGAGTCCTCGTTGGCTAAAGTGAATAGATACTATGCACCAGGTAGGATTCTAGAGCAGAAAAGGTGAGTCATTAAGACCACTTAAGTACCAAGCTCTCCCTAGATCCAGTCCTAGACATGCATATACCCATTGCCACACCTTAACCTGATGACTCGTCCACGGTCGCTATTAATTAATTATTTAGGTTTTATTCCTGATTGAGTAGTTACCAAAAACTAGATCCAGAATCCCTTACTAAACACTAACAGATCCACACTTATTCATTTGGCCCCTTTAGGCCCAATCTCATTCATATGGCCCATCAGCCCCGATCACATTCATATGGCCCATCAAGCCCCATCACATTCATAGTCATGCAATCATATGATTTTTCATTACTTAGTATCAAATTTCCAATTTTGCCTATTATGGGCCCTACAGCCCATTCTAGCCCGGTTGACCAAAACACGGCCTAAGTCCATGGAATCGCTTATGGATCCTCTGATAACCTATCGGTTTCATCCCTTACGAGTGTTCGCGTAGTTGCAAGACTATTGTAGCCAACTTTTGGCTTTTTGACATTTTGGCTTTTCGGTATTTCGAGATTTGTCGGCTTACTGTGTGTGTGCATTGTATGTACACACCTGGTACTAAGACGTGCCGTGATCTCCTTCACCACGAACCTACAAATGATTTCACTCAACGATTAATCACACACTTATCAAATACGATCACCACAAACCGAAAATCTCACATTTGCCTTACCTTGAACGACAAGCCTTAATTGCCCTTCCTTGATCACTAATCACGAGTATTTCTTAAATTTGCAATCATCTTAATCATTAAAACCTAAACAACAGGTGACTCGCAATCATCTTAAGTTACTCTTAAATCACCCATGACCATTCGACCAACCTTAACCAATAAATGAGGAACATTTTCCCAAAACCCTAAAACACCTAAGGAGCGATTCGGTAGAGATCTGAACTCCGAGATTTGATACTAATCCCCTACCAAAACCAATTTAAAAAAGGTGAGGGAGAGAATAAATTGGTACTAAGAAGACCAACTAAAAGAAAGTAAAGCACTTACACAAGAATCGATCGACCAACATTGAAGAAAAAGTGGTGGCACAATAAGATTTTGGCCAAAAGATATTCGAGTTTAGAGAAAGCAACTAGGAGCAAGAAAGAAAAAGAGTTTGATGTGAAAGGAAGAGAAGAAATCGACACAAAATAAAAGATAAAGAACAAGGGATTTCAACTTCTAGATCTTTGAAGAGAAAAATATTTTCGGTAATATAGAGAGGAAGAATTTGCATTAGCCTAGAATTCCTAAAACTGGCACCTATATATATTATAGCTGAATTTACCTATCCCCAAATTCCCAATTCAGCTCCACCTCTTTACACCCCTCATATCCTAACTTTTCTCTCTGATAACTCCTTAATCCCTTCCTTAAATTTCTCCTCTGATATCTCCCTTCAGAGTTCACATCCAACGCCACCACCGGCCATTCATTGAGCAAAAATAAATCCTTCTTTTGAGCAAGGAGGGATTCAAGCCCCAAACCTCCTTAGCATGCATGTGACACCACCTCTAAGCCCCACATGTGACGCTACTTGCCACTCCAACACAAGGCTCCTTGTGTCCAATTCCTCCTTCATTTATTTAAAAACCAAACTACTTGCCAACAAGGTTTTTTAATTATTAAACTATAATTTCCTTCACCCCAAAGTTCAAACTTAAAACTTAACCAAGGCCTATTATCACACTTGATTAGGAATAATAAGCACACTTTTTTTCCAAAACCGAAAAAAAGAAAGTTTGGGATTTTTAGGGCGTTACATCATGGGCAGATGTGCTAATCAGACAGAGGTGAGGCAGCCTGCATTGGTTTATGCTGCAAGGCACTGAGAGGATAGAGATGCTTCAAATTTTATCACCGGTACGTTCCTTATATTTCATGTACCTTATACTACTCTGATAGACATAGGTTCTATACACTTCTATGTAGCTAGTACTATATCTGAAACCCTGGGGATTACTATATTGTGTCCATTAGGGCAGTCTGTTCGGGTTAGTAAACTTTATAGGGACGTTCCATTAGAGGTGCAAGAGGTGATATTTCTGGTAGATCTGATAGAGCTTGCATTTGGTGAATTTGACTTGATCTTGGGTATGGATTGGTTGATTAAGCATTGGGTTAGTTTGGATTGTGCAACTAAGAGGGTCGTTCTAAAACCTGAGGATGATAGTGAGGTGGTAGTGATTAGTGGGCCCTAAAATTATCTGTCTAATGTGATCTCCATGCTTGTGGATGAGAAAGTGGTTCGGAAAGGATGTGAGGCATATTTGGCTTACGTCAGTGATTCTACTTCTGAGGACTCTTATGTTGGGGATATCAAAACAGTGAGGGATTTTTCAAATATCTTTCTTGAGGAGTTACCGAGTCTACCTCTAAATTAGAAAGTTGAGTTCGAAATTAAGCTTCTACCGGGTATAGCTCCGGTGTCTATCGCTCCATACCGTATGGTACCGAAAGAGCTTACACAGCTTAAGGCTAAATTGCAAGAGCTTTTGGATCGTGGTTTCATCCATCCTAGTGTGTCTCTATGGGGAGCACCAGTTCTGTAACAACCCGTTTTTAGTTAAATTAGAATAGTGGTTTTGGGACCACAAATCTGAGGTCAAAACATTTATTTTATCATTATTTTAATGTTAACAGCATGATTGAATGATTGTGTGAAAATTTCGTTAAGAAATTTTATCGTTTGAACGGTCAAGTTGATAAAAAGGACTAAATCACGTAAAGTGCAAAAGTGATGTTCCATTAGCTAAAGGTGTCTAATAGCTATGGAATATTAAATTAGAGGTCCTTATGTTGTAATAAGACCATTATTTATTTGAGTGGACAAATATGGGCATAATATTAAGTGCTTTAAGGTTTATTAATTAAGGTTAAAGTTGTAAATTGGTAATAAACTTAGTAAAATAAAGAAAAAAAAATTTGTCATCTCCTAGTTGCATTCATCCACTTAAAATCAACCAATAAAACACCATTAATAGAGCTTCAACATTCGGCTACATTGTTCCCTTGCATATCAAGAAAGGAGAAATACGAACTTAGATCGAGGAAGTTACGGAATAGTTGACTCGATTCACCGTTTTAGCATATGAAGTAAGTTTGTATGTAATAATTTCATTTCAAATGTATTCTATATACTTGATATAGCATAAATTGTGATTATATGACTTCGGACAAGTTTGAGAATGATTTGATGATGATTCAACAGTTAGTTAGAAGCTCGGTTGAACCTTAGGAATAGTTTAGGATGCTAGTGACATGTCATTAGGGATACGAGTTGGATTTGGGCCATGATATAGCACTTCGGGTGCGAGATAAACCGATTTGGATTTAGGTCATGCATATAAGTTAATTTGGCTTCGGCCATGATATTAGTATTTCGGATAAGTTACCTTGATTTGGCTTCGAGCCATGGTATAGGTACTTATTGTGTGAGACCTTTGAGTATCTGACTTCTATTCTGAATGGTTCAATAAGTAAATGAAAGATGAGAATACATATGAGATTGGTATGAGATGGTACAAGTATGTGTATAAACTATTTTAGCATTGAATCGAAGAAATGATGATGAAAGTATATAGTTTTGTGAATGAGTATTTGAAAGGTTTGATAGTTAAGTAAATCTATATATTGATGTATTCAAATTATTGAGTTATGTTTAAGTGATTGCATTAAGTTTATCTCATTTGAGCTTACTAAGCTTTATAGCTTACTTTGTTTATTTTCCCGTGTTTTATAGTGAATTCAAAGCTAGCTTGGATTCAGGGGTCGTCGGAGATCGCTTCACACTATCTACTTATCACTTGGTACCTAAGAACTTTGGTATTTTAAGTATATGAAATGTATAGGTACTTTGATTCATTTTGATTATTGGTTGATAGTGATTTTAGTTATTTGTAATGACTTGTAATGAAATATGTTTTGGTTTGTAAATATGGCCATGAGTGATGGCTTAATTTGGAGGATTTGGTTATGTGTATATATGGTTGATATGGAAATTGTTAAATGGTTGAATGTTGATATCGGTTATGTTAGTTGCTAGTGAACCAAAGTAAATAATGCATGTTTTTGAGTAGCTATATTGATGATTTAAGGTTGTGGGATTTTGGTATAAATGAATTGGTCTATTTGACTACTTGTGTGTTAAGAAATGTAGTATAGAATATGCATGATTCATGTTTAAATTGGCTGGTTTAAATGCCTATTTATGTTTTGAGATGGTGCAAATTGATGTCTTGTAGGTACATTTAAATTTGGGTGGTAAATAGGATTGGTAAATAGACTATTTTTGTTCACATGGACGTATGTCTTAGTCGTGTGTGACACACGGTTATGTTACATGGCCATGTGTCCCCTAGTGTAGTTTTAGAAACCAAGTCAGTCTGCTCCACACGGCCTCACACACGGGTGTGTGACTTGGCCGTGTGGCATAAGTTAGTATACACTACAGGTTTGGCACAGCCTAGCACACGGGCGTGTGTGGCCATTTTTGGGGCACACGGGCGTGTGTGTTGACCGTGTGACCCAAGTCAGAGAGTTACATGGGGTCAGACATGGGCTGGGACATTACCATGTTCTTTCATTTTGAATGTCTACATGGCCTGTGACATGGGCATGTCTAGTGGCCGTGTGAGACACACGGCCTGTGACATGGGCATGTCTAGTGGCCGTGTGAGACACATGGCCTGGCCATACGGGCGTATGTCCCCTGTTTTGGGAAAAATTTTCTAAATTTCATAAAATTTTCTTAAGCTATCAATTTAGTCCTGAACCACTCCCAATGTATGTTTGGGCCTCGTAGACTCGTATTAGGGACAATTTAATTGAGATTAATTGATGATATAATTTGATTAAATGTATGCGAAAAGTATGTTTTCAATATGTTTTAAGTCTGGTAATACTCTGTAACCCTTTTTCGACGTTGAATAGAGGTGAAGGGTGTTATATTTATTGGTATCAGACCTACGATTTAGTCTATTCTATTTATTAGTATCAGAGCTACGATTTAGTCAATTCTAGGATTAACGTAACGTGTGTGAGAGTCTAGCTATACATGCCATATATAAACTGTGATAGTGTGATGACTCTTGACATTTTTAAAATGTGTTTTCATATAGTAAATGGATCCCAATTGAGCTATAGTTGATGAGGTTGAGAGTAATGCGCCCACTCCCACTCAAGGGACAGTGCCGTCTGATTCTAGACCCGTGACGGGTAGCCAAGGAGGAGAGGCTAGAGAAGCCTTCTTCCAAATGATGAACGAATGGTTCACATAGTATATTCGGACAAATACGGCTGCTCAACAACCTCCATCCCCTCCTAATCCCCAATCGGTTCTCGTAGCTCCTCAAGGTGTCAAGCTTTTAAGATTGAATAAGCATCCAGTTGAAAAAATCCATAAACACGGGGCTGAAGAGTTCAGAGCTAATGTTGATGATGATTCTGAGAGAGCAGAGTTTTGGCTTGAAAATATGATTCGAGTGTTTGATGAGCTTTCTTGCACACCGGCTGAATGTTTAAAATGTGCTATATCACTGTTGAGGGACACCGCGTATCAGTGGTGGAATACGCTAACATTAGTGGTGCTGAGAGAGGGAGTCACCTAGGAGTTCTTTCAGACCAAGTTCAAGAAGAAATATATAAGCTAACGGTTTCTGGATCAAAAACATAAAGAGTTTCTAGAACTGAAATAGGGTCGTATAACTGTAACAGAGTACGAGAGAGAATTTGTGCAGTTGAGTAAATATGCTCGAGAGCATGTTTATATCGAAAAAATTATGTGTAAGTGGTTTGTTCACGGGCTGAATGAAGATATTAAACTTCTGGTCGGGATTCTAAACATGAAAGAGTTTGTTGTCTTGGTTGAAAGAGCTTGCAAAGCTGAAGATTTTTGCCGAGAAAAGAAGAAAGCTAATTTATAGGCTAGAGATTCAAAGAAAAGACCAATGAATAAACCATATCATTCTTCATCAAAGAAATTTCGAGATTCTTATAATCGATCAAATGCATCATTGGGATATCAGAATAGAGATTGTGGAAATCAATATGTGAGTCCTAAAGCTCAAGCTACTTCCGTCTCGAGTGTTGGTAGTGTGAGAAACAACAAACCCGAGTGTTAACAGTATGGGAGATGACATTTTGGAGAGTGTTGGAATAAGAATGTTAAAGCCTATTTCAAATGTGAACCGCCAAATCATTTTATCCAAGATTGCCCAGAGTTATTCAAGAAAGATAAATTCCAGAATGCTAGATCGAGCAATATGACCGTGAGAGGTAGACCATCGAGAAATATGGAGAATGTGTCTAGTAGTAGAGGTGTGACTAGGGATTCAACTGTGAGATCTGAAGCTAGAGCACCAGCTAGAGCTTACGCTATTCTAGCTCGCGAAGAAACATCGCCACAAGATATGATCACCGATACATTTTCATGACACTAGTTTGATTGCTTTAATTGATCCTGGATTGACACATTTGTATGTTTGTGAGAATTTACTATCTACTAAGAAATTTCTTATTGACTCTACAGAATATGTAATTAAAGTATCAAACCCCTTAGGCAAGTATGTTCTAGTTGACAAAGTATGCAAGAACTATCCTTTAATAACTCGGGGTTACTGTTTTCTAACTAACCTGATGCTTTTACCATTTGATGAGTTCGAAGTGATTCTGGGTATGGATTGGTTGACTCTATATGATGTCGTCGTAAACTGTAGATGAATGATTATAGAATTGAAATGTCAGAATAATGAAATTTTTTGGATTGAATCTGATAAACCGGGTGGATTACTAGTTGTGATATTGACTATGTCAGCTCAGAGATATGTGAGAAAAGGTTGTGATGCGTACCTAGCTTATGTTTTAGATACTAAGGTGTTAGAAAAGAAGACTGAATCGCTGCTTGTGGTTTGTGAATATCCAGATGTATTTCCAGAAGAATTGCCCAAGTTTCACCAGTTAGAGAGATTGAGTTTGCTATTGAATTAGTATCGGGAACATCTCTGATATCTATAGCTCCGTATAGAATGGCTCTGACAGAGTTGAAAGAGTTGAAATCTCAGTTGCAATAGTTAACAGATAGAGGTTTTGCATGATCTAGTTTTTCGCCCTGGGGTGCACCTGTGTTGTTTGTAAAGAAGAAAGACGAGTAAATGAGAATGTGTATTGACTATCATCAGCTCAACAAGGTTACGATGAAGAATAAGTATCTATTGTCGAGAATAGATGATTTGTTTGATCAGTTGAAAGGTACAATAGTATTTTCAAAGATTGATTTGAGATCTGGATATTATCAGTTGCGAGTTAAAGATTCAAATGTGCCAAAAACTGCATTCAGAACGAGGTACGGACATTATGAATTCCTTGTTATGCCTTTTGGATTGACTAATGCTCCTGCCATTTTTATGGATTTTATGAATCGAATATTTATACCGTATTTAGATAGATTTGTTGTTGTGTTCATTGATGACATTCTAATTATTCACGATATGAGTCTGAGCATGTCGAGCACTTGAAGATTGTGTTGCAAACGTTAATAGATAAGCAATTGTATGCTAAATTCAGCAAACGTGAGTTTTGGCTCTGAGAAGTTAGATTTTTGGGACATATTGTCTCTGCGGATGGCATTCGAGTGGACCCGAGTAAGATTTCTACAATTATTGACTACAAACCACCTAGAAATGTATCCAAGGTTAGAAGTTTTCTGGGATTGGCTGGTTACTATCGACATTTCATTAAAGGGTTTTCGATGATTGCTACACTAATGACCAGACTGCTACAGAAAGATGTAAAGTTTGAATGGTCCGAGAAATGTCAACAAAGTTTCAATCAATTGAAAGCGTTGTTAACTGAGGCACCAGTGTTGGTTCAACCTGAGTCGGGTAAAGAATTTGTGATTTACAGTGATATGCCATTGAACAGTTTAGGTTGCATATTGATGCAAGAGGGAAAAGTTGTAGCTTATGCCTCCAAACAGTTGAAACCGCATGAAAAGAATTATCCGACTCATGATTTAGAATTGGCTGTTATTGTATTTGCATTGAAAATTTAGCATCATCATTTGTACGATGAAAACTGCCACATCTTTACCGATCATAAAAGCTTAAAGTATATTATGACTCAGAAAGATTTGAATTTGCGAGAACAGAGATGGCTCGAGCTACTAAAAGATTATGAGTTAGTAATCGATTATCATCTAGGGAAAGCGAATGTAGTCGCAAATGCTTTGAGCAGAAAATCCTTGTTTGCTTTGAGAGCGATGAGTACGAGATTGACTGTGACTACTGATGATTCGATTTTAGCCGAGTTAATAGCTAAACCAGTATTTCATCAACAAATTTGCTAAGCTCAGAGATGTGATAGTGAATTGCAAGCTAAAAGAGTACAATGCAAGTCAACTAGTGATTCAGAGTACCAAATCGGATCTGATGATTGTTTGATGTTCCGAGATAGAATCTGTGTACTAAAAAATCCAGAGTTGATTCAGAAAATTTTACTCGACGCACGTAGTAATTATTTATCTGTTCATCCTGGAAGTACTAAAATGTACAATGATTTGAAACAACTGTATTGATGGTCGGGTATGAAAAGAGACATTTCTAAATTTGTAGCGAGATGTTTAGTGTGTCAGCAAGTTAAAGCTGAACATCAAGTACCTTCAGGTTTACTTCAGCCTGTGATGATACCAGAGTGGAAATGGGAAAGTTAAGATGGACTTTGTATTGGGATTACCTTTGTCTTCGAAGAATAAAAATGCAATTTGGGATGTTGTTGATCGACTGACGAAATCTGCACATTTCATCCCGGTACATACTAACTTTTCACTTGATAAATTTGTTGAGTTGTATGTTTCTAAGATTGTTAGATTGCATGGGTACTAGTTTTGATTATTTCAGATAGAGATCCAAGGTTCACATCGCGATTTTGGAAGAAATTGCAAGAAGCTTTGGGTACGAAGTTGAGTTTCAGTACAGCATTTCATCCACAAACTGACGGTCAATCTGAGAGAGTAATTTAGATTCTCAAAGATATGCTCAGATGTTGTATTTTAAAGTTTAAAGGCAATTGGGAGAAATATTTACCGTTGGTTGAATTCGCATACGAAGCTTTGTATGGTCTCAAATGCCGAACTCCATTGTCTTGGACTTAGCTTAGCGAGAAACAAATTCACGGGGTTGATTTGGTCAGAGAAACAGAAGACAAAGTGAAATTCCTTCGTGATTGTTTAAAAGCAGCTTCAAATCGTCAAAAATCGTACACAGATTCAAAAAGAAAAGACATTGAATTTCAGATCGGTGATATAGTATTTCTAAAAGTGTCTCCGTGGAAGAAAATCCTTAGATTTGGTCGCAGAGGAAAGTTGAGTCTGCGTTTCATCAAGCCGTATGAGATCATCGAAAGAATGGGGCTAGTGGCATATCGACAGCTTTACCATCAGAGTTAGAAAAGATTCATAATGTATTTCATGTGTCGATGTTACATTGTTATAGATCTAATCCATCACATGTGATATCTGTAACAGCCCGGTTTAGACCCTAATCAAAATAGTGGTTTTAGGAACACAAATCCGAGTCAAAAAAATATTTTAATTATTATTTTTCGTGTTTACAGTATGTGGTTAAGCATGTGTGAAAATTTCGTATGAAAATTTAATCATTTATGTGCTCAATTTGATTAAAGGACTAAATCGTAGAAAATACAAAAGTTGTGTGCTACATGAATAAGTCTCAAATTGACATGGCTTATTAATTATGAGGTCTTTATGTTGATATTAGACCATTGAATTTATGAATGGACATATATGCCAAGGGTTAGTGGATTTTAAATGTATATAATAAGGTTATTTTAGTAAATGATGAATTAATGTCTATTAATTAAACAAAACATGATTTTTGCTTCATCTTTTCATCATTTTGCCGAAAATACAAAGAAAATAAGAAAGGAATAAAAGCTTTTAGGGTTCGGCTCCTTTTGATTGTGATTAAGGTATGTTCTTTGATCAATTTTCGATACTTTGAGTTGGCTTCGGGCTATGATATAGCACTTCGGGTGTGAGATAAATCAATTTGGCTTCAGGCCATGCATATCGGCCGATTTGGCTTCGGGCCATGATATCAGTCATTTGGATAAGTTACCTTGATTTGGCTTCAAGCCATGGTATAGGTACTTATCGTGTGAGACCCTTAAGTATTCGACTTTTATTCCGAATAGTTCAATGGGTAAATGAAAGACGAGAATGTATATGAGATTGGTACGAGATGGTACAGGTATGTGTATAAA
The DNA here is from genome assembly GCA_025698465.1 of Gossypium longicalyx. NCBI lineage: Eukaryota > Viridiplantae > Streptophyta > Magnoliopsida > Malvales > Malvaceae > Gossypium > Gossypium longicalyx. The sequence continues at coordinate 32,586,081 of CM046998.1, read as the reverse complement.
CTATTTTAGCATTGAATCAAAGAAATGATGATGAAAGTATATAGTGTAACAGTCCGGTTTAGACACTAGTCAAAATAGTGGTTTCGGGACCACAAATCTGAGTTAGAAAAATATTTTAATGTTATTTTCTATGCTTATTATATGTGTAATAGTATGCGTGAAAATTTTGTATGAAAATTTAATTGTTTGTGTGCTCAATTTGATAAAAGGACCTAATCGCATAAGGTGTAAAAGTGACCTACTATTTGAATAATGGCTTAATTGATGTGTCTTCTTAGATGTGAGGTCCTTATGATGCAAATAGACCATGGTTATAATTAAATGATATTGAAGAACATTAGTTAATGGAATTTTAAATGATAAAAATAAGGTTATTATGGTAAACTTATTAATAATGTAAATAAAAAATAAAACACATATGAAAATAAGGCCCTTAACACTTTGTTTAGCCGAAAATCAAAGGAAAAAGAAAGAAAAAGATTCAACTAGGGTTCGGCCATTGATTTCTTTGATTAAGGTATGATTTTTGTTCCATTCTTGACAATTTCTACATTTTTGTAGTAACGCCCCGTACCCGAGACCGTTGTCGGAGTCGAACACGAGGTGTTAATAGACTTAATTCATTGCTTAAATAGCTCAAACAATTTATTTTTAAAATTTCCATTCAAGCTAGCAATCTGCGTCACAGTCGCTTAAAAATTTATATCTCGAGTTCTGAAACTTAAAATCCAATTCAGTAAATTTTTCCTGAAACTAGACTCATATATCTATTTACTAATTTTTTTCTAGAATTTTTGGCAAGGACAATTAGTACAGTTTATTAGTTAAAGTATCCCCTGCTTGTGGTTCGATTGCTCGACCTCTGTGTATTACTTAATCGATATTTCTCTGCATGCAAATTTCAATGACTATGAAATTTGTTTCTCTCAAAACTAGACTCAATCTGTACATATAAATCATGACTTCTAATTATTTTTATACAATTTATGGTGAATTTCCAAAGTCGAATCAGGGGATCCAGAAATCACTCCCCCCTGCTTTCACAAAAATTCAAATGTCTCATAAATTATAATTCATATACTTGTTTTGTTCATTCCATATGAAAATAGACTCATTAGTCTTCAATTTCATAACTTACTCATCATTTAATTCCATTTCTACTATTTTTAGTGATTTTTCAAATTTACATCATCACACATTGTCAGATTCTGTTTTATGGCAAATTTCACTTTACTAAGAATTTTCATGGACTAAATATCATTTTAAACATATATAACATCAAATATGATTAGATTGGCCATTCCAATGGCTAATCATTTACAAACCCTTTTCTTGCCAAACCATAGCCATATCATAAAATCAATTACACAAAGTGAGTATTTTGCCATACATGCCACATTCAAAATATATAAGCCATTTTACCGATTTAAGCCTTCGGATAGTGTGAACGAGTCTTCGACCTATCCCGATTCTCAAGCCGACTTGTCAAAACTACAATGAAAGAAAAGGAGGGAGTAAGCATAAATGCTTAGTAAGTTCACATGCAAATAGCAAGTAACATAATCACACAATCCCACATAAAACATCATTTGCATTTAATATCTTTCTACGATTTCATCTTACCAAGTTTTCAACCCGAGGGTTTAAGCACATACCTGTCAAATTTTCTCATTTACCAAACTTACCAACATGTCACCTTCGTTTTAGGCATTCTCCTTGTTCTCTTAAGATTCACCCGTTGAACACATCTGAATATAATTCGAATACACTAAAGTTTGTACATAAGTGCCACATATGTAGCCAAGCTACCATGTAACCCGCCCATAAGCAAACTCGGACTCAACTCAACGAGCTCGAGCGTTCGCATCCATAAGTGAACTCGGACTCAACTCAACGAGCTCGGATGCCTAGTTACATCTCACGAACTCGAACTCAACTTAACGAGTTCGGACATTTGCATCCATAAGTGAACTCGGACTCAACTCAACGAGTTCGGATGCCCAACCATCCTAGTGACATGTCACTTGTATTCTAATCTATTCCCAAGGTTCAAACAAGCTTTTTCCTCTATTACACATCTTTGCTGTCTTCCACGGAACATCGAAACCGATACTCGGTAGCAATTCATAATTTACATATTATTCATTAATAACCATAAAGCATAATATTTCATGACATTAATCATCGTATCACATAAATAACATTAAATTACTTAAAATGACAATTATGTTACTACATTTACACATGAACTTACCTCGGTATAAAATTATTAGCAATCGAGCCTATTCTTCGTAAACTTTGTTTTTCCCTCGATCGCGACTTGAATCTCGTTTCTCTTCATCTATAATGCCAAATTAATATTATTTAATACATACATTCATCAAAACAGCATTTAATACGAACTTTGGCAAAATTACCATTTTGCCCCTAGACTTTTGCATAATTACACTTTTGTCCCTAGGCTCGGGAATTAAACTTCATCCCTTACTCTTATGTTTTATGACATGCTGATCATTTTTCCCTTCTATGGCAGCATCAATTTCACACTCTAACATGTACTTATGACTATTAGGTATTTTTACCCGATTAAGCCCTTTTACTCGTTTTCGCTTAAAACCGAGTAGTACAAATTGTCTGACATAATTTAAAACCTCATATTCTATCATAAAACACCAAAATACACAAATTTCACCTATGGGTATTTTTCCAAATATGAACCCTAGGTTAAATTATTGCTAGCATAAGCTAAATCGAGCTATCGGGATTCCAAAAACGTAAACAACATTAAAAACGGGGCTTGGAATCACTTACTATGGAGCTTGGAAGCTTGAAACAAACCCTAGCTATGGAGAACCCTTTAATTTTCGTCCTAATGAAGAAGATGGACATATTTTGCCATCTTTTTCCATTTTTTAATCTTTTAATTACCAAATGACCAAAATACCCTTAATACCTTTCTTTGAAAATTTTCATGTACAAGCCCATTTTTGTCCAAAATTTTAGAAATTGGTCAAATTTCTATTTAAGACCTCCTAATTAATATTCCAAAGTAATTTCATACTAAAAACTTCTAGAATGCAAGTTTTACAAATTATTCGATTTAGTCCCTAATTTCAACTTAAGCACTTTATGCATAGAATTTTGTCACGAAATTTTCACACAATCATGAAATCATATCATAAACCTCAAAATAATTATAAAATAATTATTTCTATCTCGAATTTGTGGTCACGAAACCACTATTCTGATTAGGCCCTAATTCGGGATATTACATTTGTCATCGTTGCTTAGTGTTCTATCAAGCCCATGTCTCAATTTATGATTTTTTTGATAATTTTGAAATATGTCATTGATGAAAATGCGAGCTTTGTGATGTTAGTTGTTGGAAAATAAAATATATGTGTTGGGTTTATATATTTTGTCTTTGAATTTTTGATGAATTTGACTGAAATGGGCTAAATTGTGAAAATTATAAATTTAGAGACTAAAATGAGAAATAAAAGAAATATGTGGACTTGTATTGTAACACCCCTAACCCGTATCTGTTGCCAGAATAGGGGTACGAGGTATTACCGGACAAGACACAAATTCCGAATAATCATATGCGTACACTTGCTCAAACTTTTAAAACAATCAAATATTAACATATATAACTAATTTAAATTCTTTACGAATCATATCATAACATTTTTCAAACATATATCCAGTTATATAATTCATAAGCAAATAGTGCCAGATATATCTTTTTACCACATAGCATAAGCGCATATCAAAGATATTATAAATAATTCAATCAATTATTACAAACATGAATTATATAAAGTAAACATATTTAAATACATATCATTTTTAGCAAAACTCTATTCGGCACAATAAGGATATAATAAATTTAACCAAATCATTCATGGCATAAATACAACACTGTATATATATGGTTTCAAATAGCTAAATCATAAACAAGTCTACTTATAAGTTCATCTAAATAGATTGTGCAAGACTAAAAGGTCTTGTCTCAATTTAAACATATATTAAAAGAATACCGAATGGTCTAACCATCAAAGTACATATAACCATTCACATTCATCTATTTTGCATAAAAACAATATGATCCCTTATAACTTAAATTACTATTCATTTTGTCATTTTACAAAGCCTTAGTCGAATGTAATCATGCTTATTACTTATGTTTATTTTAATGTCTACTTTCAACTTTACCCAATCACATTACGTGCATGTAATCTCACGTAGAATCAAATCCATATATCAACCATAATTTGCATTTCACATCAAACATATCACAAATATGTATATATATACATATAACATAGCAAACAGTTGTTTAATACTTTAAAATACCAAAACTGAATCTAAACATGTTAATATCATTTATCTGGCAAAATAACAAAGGTCATATTCAATACCAATTCAATGATTACATTTTTGGATAAGCACATATAAATATATATATCAAACCAACACATCATATGCTCATATATATATAAGTGCCGAATCATGATTAATTTAGTAACATAATTCATATTCATTTCTTCACTTAATGAAAGCATATTGAACTCACTTTTATCACATGCCATAACCGAATCACCTTGTTACCAAAATACATGGAAAAACTAAATAAAACATGTTTCACATATATATATACATAACATTACCGAATTATCAATTCAATAATTTCATTACCTAAATTCAACATTTAACTGAATACACTCATCAACCAAATTAAGTCATTACTATTAAATACAACACATAGCCGAATCATTAAATAGTAGGTAACATATCAAGCATAATTCATACTTATATATATATCATAGCCGATTCAACCAAACCAAATAAAATCATCATTTGAGCATAGCATACAAACCAAACTTAGCATACACAAGAACCATGATCCAGATAGAAAACACTTATATATCAAATTAGCCATTTTCGCATGGCATATTATATACAACACTTCAAACATATCTGAAAAGTAGTATAGCCTATACATGCAATAGGTTCGAAATTTAGCTTTTAAAAATACCGATAAATAGATGATAGTGTGATAGACTTCGCTGACGATCCCCGAGCCTGTAACTAGTCTCCAAAATCTATAAAATAGAAGCAAACATACACACATAGTAAGCTATCACAGCTTAGTAAATCATAAAAAGATAAACATCTCAATGACATAAACAACTCAATTTAACCAAACCAATTAATGCTATCATAATCACATTTAATATCAAACTTGCAAATTCATATACAACATATACATTCATGTATCAACTTTAACTTGGCTGAAATACATATATATCCATTATCAAAGTTATCATTTACTTCCAAGGTCATAATATCATCATATAGACGAATATTTATACACATTCATATATGTATACACATGTTTCACACTTTAATATCACATACTTATATCATTTTGCTGAATATAGATTTGCATTCAATATACATATAACCAACTTTATAACATGATTCATATCATCACATCAAATACCAAAACTTACCTTAATTTCAATAAATTAGCTAACAAATACCTATACCTTTTAATTCGATTTTGCATTCGGTCTTTACTTAACATTGCCCGTTGAATCATCCGAAATTAAATAGGATACTCGGATAGTCGCACATATCGTACAATGCCAACATCCCAGACATGGTCTTACATGTAATTACATATTGATGCCACTGTCCCAGACAGGGTCTTACTCAAAAACACATATCGGAATCACCTATCGATGCCAACATATTAAACGTGGTCTTACTCGCACCCACATATCAAAATCACATATCGATACCAACGTATTAAACATGGTCTTACTCGTACACATATATCTAAAACACATATCGATGCCAATGTCCCAGGCGTGATCTTACACGTAAACACATATCGATGACAATGTCCCAGACGTGGTCTTACACTTAATCACATATCGACGCCAACGTCCATATGTGGTCTTACACGTAAACACATATCGATGCCAACGTCCCAGATGTGGTCTTACATGTAATCACATATCGATTCCAAAGTCCTAGACGTGGTCTTACACGTAATCACATATCGATGCCAACGTTCTAGACGTAGTCTTACACGTAATCACATATTGATGCCAACATCCCAGACGTGGTCTTACACGTAATCACATATCGATGCCAACATCCCAGACGTGGTCTTACATGTAATCACCTATCGATGCCAACGTCCCAGACGTGGTCTTACACATAATCACATATCGATGCCAACTTAAAAATGTACCATTATGAAACTGGATTATAAGATCATATAACTCACAAATCATACCACAATCACATTTTTCATTACTCAATGCCGATTCGTAACTTACTAAGAATCATTAAAATTATTTATAGATCACATATATTGAAATTTAACAACATCTATTTGCTTATAAACTTACCTCGAACAATAACGATCGGAACAGAACGACTACTCAATAACTTTGGTTTTCCCCCGATCCAAATTTGATTTCTTTGGTTCTTGATCTAAACATATTCAAATTAAACTTATTCAAACACAAATTCATTCAATTTAGTCTAAAAACACATAAATGGGCAAATTACCATTTTTCCCTGACATTTTACACTTTTTACAATTTAGTCTAAATTGCACAAAACACAAAACATGCAAAATTTGCATACACCATGCTTAGGCCGAATGTTACGCATGCTCATACAAGTCCATACATTTAATATATTTCACATTTTAGTCCCTCAATTTATTATTTTTTCAATTTATCCCTAATTACTCAAATTCATCAAAAATTCCAATACAAAACATATTAATCCAAAACATATCTTTCATAATTCATCAAATAACATCACAAAACTCAAATAATCATCAATGGCATAACTTAAAATATTCATCAAAATTATAAATTCAAGCATGGGCTTTGTACATTACACTACAGCGATCTCAAAAACATAAAAATTATCAAAAATCGAGCTAGTTACATACCTTGATTAAGCTAAACAATGGCCGAATATGGCTTTCTTTTCTTTTTCTTTTCCTTTATCTAATTTCGGCTACCAAAAGATGAACATGCATGGCTTTTATTATTTTATGATTTATATTATATAACATTATTATCATTTTACCTATTTAACCTTGGTTATAAAATAATAAACCATTATAAACCATGCCTTTAACCGTCCAAATCATTTAGTTATGGCCTAATTGCATTATAAGTGCATCATATTAATCAAACAAGTTTAATTAAGCACTTTCATATTTAACTATTAACTTTTCACTTTATGCGATTAAGCCCTTTTTTTACTAAATCGGCATCCAAACAATAAAATTAAAACACGAAAAATTAACACATATAAATTCACACATAATAAACACAGAAAATTATTTTTAAATATTTTTCTGACTCAGACTCGTGGTTCCAAAACCACCATTTTGAATAGGGTCTAAATCGAGTTGTTACATGTATGAACACTATAAGAACTTGGCTAAGCATATGTGTAACGAAATTTTGTGTATTTTGTGATTTTGTGAATTAAGGACTAAAGTGTCAAAACGTGAAAATATGAGGGCTAATTTTTAAAATGCCCTAAATGTATGTTTGTGGACTGATTTGAATGATTTGGTGAATAAAAGAGTTAAATTTGAATTTATATAGATCAAGAACAAAAGAAAACAGAATTAGATCGGGGAAAGTCGAAAGTCATCGAGTAGCTAATTCTGTTCATTCGAATCCGTATGAGATAAGTCTATATACAAATAAATGTGTTATGAATTAAATTATTATCGATTATATGCTATTAAACTATGATGAATGATTATATGAGTTGAGAAATATGAGACATCCGAGAAAGTATCGACAAAGTTTCGACATCTGAAAAGCCCCGTACGAACCTTAGGAATAGGTAAGATACATATGTCATGACATAAGATTCGATATGTGTTTTCATATAAGACCACGTCTAGGATGTTGGCATCGACTTATGATTTACGTGTAAGACCATATCTGGGACATTGGCATCGTATTTGATTTTGTGTAAGACCCTGTCTGGGATAGTGGCATTGATATTTGGTCACATGTAAGACAACGTCTGGGACGTTGGCATTGTATGAACTTTTTGAGCTATCTGCGTATCCTTATGATTTCGAACGGTTCAACGGGCATTCCAAGAAAATGAATTATTATGTGAACATTTATCCAATTCAGGTACGTTTGAAATGAGTATCATATTTGAGGTTGGAAGGTAAGTATATGTACTTTAGTCAACAAATGTTGATGTATGATAAAAGTATGAGAAAATATGTTATATGTGTAAATAAATTTGGAATATGTGAAATGTATATAAATATTGAGGTATGTGACAGTATTTGGCTATGAAATATATGTAATTTGATGACGTATTTATGCTTAAAGTGTTAAGTTTATTTGTATATGGCTTACTAAGCTTTTAAAAGTTTACTTTGTATGTTTTTCAACTGTTTTATAGATATCGTAGCAACCGGGAGCTCGGGGATCATCGAGGATCATCACCACACTATCGAACTTCTTTTTGGTACCTTTTGAAAATGTATATATTGAATTATGGCATGTATAGGCAAGAAGTGTGTGAATATGTTTGGTAATGTATATATTTAGCCATGTGATTTGGCTTGGTTTTAGTTGTGTATATGAATGTGTTTTTGGTACGGATCATGTGATGCAAGTGTGTCATTATGAGTGCATTTGGTTGGCAAAAAAAAATGGTTAATTTGGTAAGTTTTGGTATGTGAATATTTTAAAATTGGGTAAGAATTTGGTATGAGAATGAATGGAATGTATCAAGGTTATAAACCATATGTTTTGGTATGTTTTTGGCTTATGGAATGACATGAATTGGCATGTGTTATGAACATGAGATTGGTTGATAATATGATAGTATGAATGATGGATGTTTTGTGATTGGAAATGGTTGAAATTTGATGTGCATTTGGTGCCTATTTGATGATTGTAGGGAGGACCCTTAATGGGTGGCAAATTGGCCTTGTAAATTACCTATTTTTGCCCACATGGGCAGGGACACGGGCGTGTGTCTCAGCCGTGTTACTCGAGGGTCATTTTGAAATGAGCCTGAGTAGACCACACGGTCTCACACATGGGCGTGTGCTAGGCCATGTGGCCAAGTCAGTTTCGAGCATGGGCTAGACACACGGGCGTGTGACTGGCCATGTGACCCAAGTCAATAGCATCCCTAATTTTCACATGACATGGCACATGGGCGTGTCTTGTGGCCATGTGGACAAGTTAGTATGTATGTTCTGTTTTGACACGGTCTAGACACACGAGCGTGTCTAAAGCCGTGTGAGGCACACGGCCTATTCACATGGATGCGTGACCTGTACAACTTTGATAAATGTTAAGTTTTAAAAAATTTTATATGAGCTCGGTTTAGTCCCGACCCCTTTATAATGCATGCTTAAGGTCTCGATGACCTATATAAGGGACTCTATGGTAATGTTTGACTATGATTGTGGGTGATGTATATGAAACATTTGTAAAATGTTCCGATTGTCTGGTAATGCCTATAACCCTAGTCCGGCGACAGATACGGGTTAGAGGTGTTACATATAGTTTTGTAAATGAGTATTTGAAAGCATTAATAGTTTAGTAAAGCTATATATTGATGTATTTAAATTATTGAGTTTATGTGATTGCATTAAGTTTATCTCATATGAGCTTACTAAGCTTTATAGCTTAATTTGTTTATTTTCCCATGTTTTATAGTGAATTCAAAGCAAGCTTGGATTCAAGGGTTATCAGAGATCGCTTCACACTATCTACTTATCACTTGGTACCTAAGAACTTTGGTATTATAAGTATATTGCGTGTATAGATATTTTGAGTTATGTTGATTATGGGTTGACAGTATTTTTGTTATTTGTAATGACTTGTAATGAAATATGTTTTGGTTTGTAAATATGGCCATGAGTGATGGCTTAATTTGGTGGATTTGATTATGTACATATATGTGCATATATGGTTGACATAGAAATTGTTAAATAGTTGAATGTTGATATTGGTAATGTTAGTTGCTAGTGCACCAAAGTAAAGAATGCATGTTTTTGAATAGCTATATTGATGATTTAAGGTTGTGAGATTTTGGTACAAAATGAATTGGTCTATTTGACTACTTGTGTGTATTGAGAAATGTAGTGTAGAATATGCACGTTTTATGTTTGAATTGGCTAGTTTAAATGCCTATTTATGTTTTAAGATGGTGCAAATTGCTGTTTTGTAGGTACATTTAAATTTGGGTGGCAAATAGGCTTGGTAAATAACTTATTTTTGTTCACACGGGCATGTGTCTAGCCATGTATGACACACGATTATGTTACACGGTCATGTGTCCCCTGGTGTAGTTTTAGAAACCAAGTCAGTATGCTCCACACGGCCTCACACACGGGCGTGTGACTTGGCCGTGTGGCATAAGTCAGTATACCCTATAGGTTTGGCACGGCCTAGCACACGACCTGGCACAAGGGTATGTGGCCATATTTAGGGCACACGTGCTAGCCACACGGGCGTGTGTGTTGGCTGTGTGACCCAATCAGAGAGTTACACGGGGTCGGACATGGGCTGGGACACAACCATGTGCTTCCATTTTAAATGTCTACACGACCTGTGACACGGGTGTGTCTGTGTGAAACACACGGCCTAGCCACACGGGCGTGTGTCCCTATTTTGGGGAAAAAATTTAAATTTCGTAAAAGTTTCTTAAGCTATCGATTTAGTCTCGAACCACTCCCAATATATGTTTTAGGCCTTGTAGGCTGGTATTAAGGACAATTTGATTGAGATTAATTGATGATTGTATGATTTGATTAAATGTATGCAAAAATTATGTTTTAAATGTGTTTTAAGTCCGGTAATGCTCTGTAACCCTATTCCAGCGTTGAATATGGGTATAGGGTGTTACAAGTTCTATTTGTTAAGAAGAAGGATGGGACCATGAGGATGTTCATTGATTATCGACAGTTGAACAAATTGACTGTGTAGAATAAGTATCTGCTTCTGAGGATCGATGACTTGTTTGATCAGTTTTGAGGGGCTTCAGTGTTTTTGAGGATTTATCTTTATTTTGGCTATCATAAGTTGAGGTTTAAGGAGGTGGATGTTTATAAGACTACATTTAGAACTTGTTATGGACATTACGAGTTCCTAGAGATGCCTTTGGGTCTGACGAATGCTCTGGCAGCATCCATGGATTTGATGAATTGAGTATTTGAGCCAAATCTAGATTAGTTCATTATGGTCTTTATCGATGATATTCTGGTATACTCTAAGACCGAGGATGAACATGATGAGCATCTTAGAGTAGTGCTTCAGATTCTACGGGAGAAATAACTCTATGTTAAGTTGAGCTAGTGTGAGTTTTGGTTGCGAGAGGTAACTTTTTTGGGTCACACGGTTTCTACTAAAAGGGTTTGAGTTTATCCTAGAAAGATTGAGGCTGTGCTGGATTGGAAACAGCCTAAGAACGTATATGAAATCTATAGTTTTCTAGGTTTGGTGGGATATTATCGGTAGTTTGTCGAGGGGTTCTCTCTGATTGCAGCTCTATTGACTAAGCTTCTGCATAAGGGAGTTCCATTTGTCTAAACTGATGCGCAACGATCAAGCTTTGAAAAGCTCAAATCTGGTCAGACTCAAGCTCCTGTTTTGGTACAGCCTGAATCTAGTAATGAGTTTGTGGTCTACAGTCATGCATCGTATGTCGGTTTGGGATGTGTACTGATGCAAGATGGAAAGGTTGTGGTTTATGCGTCCCGTTAGCTTAAGACACACGAAGGGAACTATCCGACGCATGATCTCGAGTTGGCTGCTGTGGTCTTTGGGTTGAAAATCTAGAGGCACTATCTGTATGGTGAGAGGTATATCATCTACACCGATCACAAGAGTCCCAAGTACCTCCTTACCCAGGAGGATTTGAATCTTAGGCAGCGTCGATGGATTAAATTGCTCAAGGATTATGACTGCACGATAGGGTACCATCCTAGTAAGGCCAATCTGGTGGCTGATGCCCTAAGTCATAAGGCGATGTCTGATTTGAGAGCGATGCTCGCTTGACTTAGTCTGTTTGATGATGAGAGTTTGTTAGTTGAGTTACAAGTTAAGTCGACTTGGATTGATCAGATTCGAGTTAAGTAGTTGGGGGTAAGGTTATTGGTTTGCGGTTTCATCAGGTTGAGAGTGGCAGTACCTTAGATTTTAGGTTGAATAATGATGGTGTGCTATGTTTTCGAGGATGGATTTGTGTACCGAATGATTCTAATTTGAGGTAGTCAATTCTGAAGGAGACGCATAGTAGCCCTTATGCTATGTATCTCGGTTGTAATAAGATGTATCGCGATCTTTATTGAGCTATACTGGTGGCCAAGTTTAAAACATGAAGTTACTGACTTTGTTGCTCGTTGTCTGACGTGCCAACAAGTTAAGGCTGAGAATCAGTTGCCTTCGAGTTTGTTACAGCCAGTTAAGATTCCCTTGTGGAAATGGGAACGAGTGACGATAGACTTCGTTAGTGGGTTCCCCTTGACACCCACTAAGAAGGATTCTGTTTGGGTCATCGTGAATTGATTGACCAATTTTGCTCATTTTATTCCGGTTCGAACAGACTATTCTCTGCAGAAGTTAGCGAATCTTTACATTTCTAAGATTGTAAGACTGCATGGAGTTCCTGTCTCGAATATTTCTGATCGAGATCCTCGTTTCACTTCTTGGTTTTGGAAGAAGTTGCATGAGGCTTTGGGTTCGAGGTTGGACTTCAGTACATCATTCCATCCTCAGACCGATGGTCAAACTGATAGGTGATTCAAATACTGGAGGACATGCTTCGGAGTTGCGTTATTGATTTTCGAGGTAGTTGGGAGGATTATCTACTACTAGCTGCGTTCGCCTACAATAACAGTTTCAAAGCTAGAATTTAGATGGCACCTTACGAGGCTTTATGTGGTCGTAAGTGTTGTACTCTGCTATGTTGGACTGAGTTGGGTGAACGTCGGGTTTTGGGTCCTGAATTGGTTTCTGAAACCGAAGACAAGGTTAGATTGATTTGGGATCGTTTGAAGGCAGCTTCTAATAGACAGAAATCTTATGCGGATCTGAAGAGGCGTGATATAGACTTCTCTATATGGGAATTTGTGTTTCTTAAGGTTTCTTCATGGAAGAAAGTTCTGAGATTTGGTCGTAAGGGCAAGTTGAGCCCTAGGTTCATTGGGTCGTATTGGATTCTGAAGCGTGTAGGACTGGTGGCTTAATAGTTAGAATTATCCCCGGAGTTAGACCGTATCCGTAATGTCTTTTATGTTTTGATGTTGAGGAGGTATCCGTCGGAACCATCTCATGTTATCTCTGTTGAGGAAATTAAGGTTAGACCGGACTTGACTTTTGAAGAGAAGCTGGTTCAGATTCTGGATCAAGATGTTAAGATTCTGAGGAGGAAGCCCATACCATTAGTGAAGGTTCTATGGTGGAATCATGGCACTAAGGAAGCCACGTGGGAACCTAAGGATTCGATGCGTCAGCAATATCCTCATTTATTCTGATCAGGTAAATTTTGAGGTCAAAATTTCTTTTAGGGGGTAGAGTTGTAACACCCTAAGTAATTTAATTATGTTTCTATGAAAATCTGACACAAGTGTGTATCTACTTCAGTGGTTAAGTGTTCTCGGTGTGTGTGTGAGGTCCTAGGTTGAAGTCTCAATTTTGTCAATTTTGTTTATTTTGTTAATTTTTTTATTTAAGCCTTATCTTTGCTCAGTGGGCTTTTATTAATTTACCTATAATTCATATCAGAATGAGCCTGTTGGTTTAACTGATAAGGGGGTTAGTGTGTTGGAGGTCCTATGTTCGAATCTCTGCGCAAGCTTGAATGTTAATTTTTGCTCGGTTGACCGATAGAGTTTTGATTAAATTTAAATGCTGAGTGGTTGAGATTGTGTAGTTAGTGGGAAGTTGCGGAATATCCAAATTGAATTTGATTTCTATTTTTGTTTCTTTTCCCAAAAATCCCTCTCCCTTTCAAGGAATCTGACATAAATTTTCTTTGGCTTTTCTCTGTTCTTTTTTCTCTTCACCATTTTTTTTGTTGCTTCCTTATTTTGTTTTGATCCGTTAACGAATCTCGATACTTTGCTGATCTATTTTCCTTCGAGTGTTCGGTAAGTATAGTCTAACACTTCTATAGTCTTGTTTTCCAAATTACCATTTGGAGCCTTATTCCCTATGTTGGCAGTTGTAAATCATGAAGTACGGGGCTCCCATTTCGCGGAATTGTAATCAAAATTATTTGGAGTGCATGGGTAAGTGTTGGTTGTTTGATTGGAATTGTTGTCGGTTTCAAGTTTTGATTTAATCATGGGTTAAGTCTGATTCTAAGCTTTGGTATGTCGAGTATAGGTTCTGGTGGTCTCGGGAGGATTTTTGCATCAAAACGATACTAGGTATGTACCCGAAACACAAAAAAATTGAGTTTTGGCAAAAGTAAAAAATGGCCACTGTCGACGCCACATGAGCGTGTGGTAGCCCGTGTAGTAGGCCATGTGCGAGACACAGCTGTGTGGTCGACGAATGCATGGTCGTGCGTAGCACACAATTATGTGGTGACGTGAGTGTGGCCGTGTAGGCCAAATGGGCTAGGCCAAGTTGGGCTTGTGGGCCCACACAGGCATGTGACATGGGCGTGTGGATTATTGGGCCAAGCCATGTGGGCCACACGGGCAAAGGCCAATCTAGGCATGTGGGCCCACATGCCATAATTCTAAAATTTCCCCTAGGGTCGCACGGGTCACTTCAATTGACTCTGGGCCTACTGTAGGGTCGGTAAGGGCTATTAAATCCCTTCTTGTACGCTGTAATGTTCTGATAGATTGATTTGAGTAGGATGTTATATGTATGCCTAACTGTATTGCTTTACGTATAACTACTATCTGTATTTAAGCATGTTGAGCATGTGTAATCTGTTACATCTATATCTGATTTTCTGTATCTATTACTGGGGTGGGATTTGTATTTGAGGAGGAAGTATACTGTTCGGCATTGATCGCCTATATTCTGACAGCTTGACTGCACATGTTCTGATATGTGTCTTAATGGCACAATGTGGTCTGTAGAGATGGGTGGGTGTTTTTAACCCCATATGGTGTGATGGGATGGTCGGATATAGTGTGTAAAGGATGGGGGTAGGATTTATGCATGTCTACTTTTATAATTTGAATCTGAATCTGAATCAGATTCTAAATTTGAAACTATATCTGTTTCTAACTATGCATATAATTCTGTATGTTTGCATGCTTAATTTTTCTAGGTTACACACTAAGTTTTCATAAACTCACATCAGTTTTCTATTTTGTCATGTAATCCACAAACTTAGGCAGATTGGTGCGACGTAGCGTCTCGATGACCACGGGTTCATAAATTGATTCTGCTTACGATTTTTATTTCAAAGATTAATTCTAGATTTTTGTAACAATTGGACTGTCTGGACATTCTGGTTGATTTTCTTTTGTATTTGGATTTTTGTTTTAGTATTTAATTTGTGATTGGTATCTAAAAACTATGGTTTCTAATAAATCAAAGGTTTTCTAAATATACAAACTAATTTCTTGAAGTACAACGTTTTATTAAGCTTCCACTATAAAACACGTATTATGGCTAATTAATTAGTTGAATAAACGTTTGACAATAGATAAAGGAAAATAAGAATTTTAAAACTGAAATGGTTTTAACGTGTAGAGTTCGATATCAAACGCCATTCCTTGTGACATCTCATGATTTGGCCATAGCGTCTAGGCTAGGTTTGGGGTGTTACAATGTGATATATTTGGTGATTCAAGTATGTGATATATATATATGATTATGTGAATATTAAGACCTATGATCTAATGTGACAAGCATGATTAAACATGTTAAAGTGAAGACTAGTGAAATATGATTATATAACACCCCTATCCCGTAACTGTCGATGGAATAGGTAAAGGGCATTACTAGACAAACAGAACATTTCAGACCAATTCTGAATCACATATATCACATAACATTAATACATAAGCAATCATCAATAATTTGTCCCTTATGATGGTCTACAAGACCCAAAACATAAATTTTAGAAAAGGTCGAGACTAAACCGAACACATTAATAAATTTCAGAACTCAGAAAGTATTTCAATTCTATTGAGGTCACACGCCCGTGTGACCAGGCCGTGTGTCTCACATGAGCATCAAACACGCCCATGTGATCCAACCGTGTCATAACAGAGCATATAAACTAACTTTCTCCCACCGCCAACAGACACGCCCGTGTGCTATGGCCGTGTGATACTTAGCTAGCTACTGACTTGAGCCCATGGCCATATGACATGCCCATGTGTCTTAACCATGTGATCTTAAGAGGTTACTGCTTTACCTACATGGCCACAAGGCACGCCCGTGTTCCCTGACCATGTAGCACAATGCAGGCTTGGTTTAAGCCAACTTGCCACCCCTTTATGGGTTATTCCTACAAGCAATATTAAACAACATTTATACCAAAATTTTTAGTCAATTCTATGCTCAAAACATGCTTCATTATAACTAAATCATCATTATTCTATAACATATTCAAATCCATATCAAAACACATTTAAAATCTCATTACAACAACATGCCATAATGCTTATTTCATAGCTTACTTATGACACTTTCAATCTCATGCTTAAACTTACTATTTCCTCAACGTGGCATATTTCAAAATGATCACCACATATAAGGTCATATAACCATTACATGTATACACAATTTGACATCACAACCATTTACCAAAACTAAGCACAAACATACCATTTTTTAGCCAACTTTCATGGCATAACATATATACATACCAAAGCTTAAATACATAGACATTCTAGCCTATACATGTCATACTGAAAAATATTTACACTTTCAAAAGTACCAAATGAGGTTCGATAGTGTGGTGACGATCCTTGACGATCCCCGAGCTTGCAGAAGCTTCGATAACTATAAAAAAACAATGTAAACACACACAAAGTAAGCTTTCAAAAGCTTAGTAAGCTCGTACTATAAACATCAACAGTATATAAAATATAAACATCAACATATAAGTATTTATAAAATTCTCAAATCATCTATCACTCTATACCAACCCAATCCATATATTCATAACAATTCAATGAACTTCACTTGGATAATATCATCTACCACAAAGGTATCATACATACCTAGATCTTCCATACTTATTCACCTTCATCCTCACCCTTGACTTGAGTATTCCAAGACTTTCCGTAATCTTATTCATACTTTAACATCCGCACACTTAGTATTGTAAAAGTTAGCTAAAGCTAAAATGATTCCGCACACTAAGTGCCATTTCAACTAAACGAAGCTAAGTCGGTAACGCAGACTTAGTGCCTTATATAGCCGAAGCTATTCCAACTCGCACACTTAGTGCCATTTGTAGCCGAAGCTATATTAAACTGCACACTTAGTGCTAAGCATAGTCGAGTATCATCGTACTCAAATTATAATCAAATATCTATACAATTCATGCATTACCATCGCATTAAAACATAGCTTTAACATTATTTATCATGTACGAACTTACCTCGTACTCGGAATTATCGATTTGAATTGTTTACTCGATAGCCTTCGACTTCCCTCGATCTACATCTGAATTCCTCCTTTCTTGATCTATATGTATTCAAAATTAACCCTTTTTATTCACCAATTAATTCAATTCAATCCATAAACACATATTTAGGGCATTTTGCAAACTAGCCCTCACATTTCCACATTTTGACACTTTAGTCCCTATTTCACAAAATCACAAAATACACATAATTTGCATATACAATTTAGTCCAAATTCTCCTAACTCTCATACAAATCCAAACATTTCATTTATTTCACATTTTAATCCCTCAAAAATAACATCTTTTCAATTTAACCCAAATTACTCAATTTCATCAAAAATCCGAAGACAAATCATTTAAGCCCAACATCAAGCTTTAATAATTCATCTATTAACATCTCAAAACTCATAGTTTCATCAATGGTACATTTCAAAATCATCACCAAAATTAGAAATTGAGGCATAAGCTTGATAAAACACATAACAATGATAACAAAAATGTAGAAATCATTAAAAACCAAACTCAAAACATACCTTAATTGAGCAAAATGAGCGCCGAACCCTAGCTATCTCTTTTTCGTTTCTTTTTCCTTGAATTTTCGGCAATATAAGATGATAATGGCTTTGATTCATGTTTTATTTTAATTTAATTAACATTAATAAGCCATTTACATTTTTAACCTTTTTATTTTCATTATAATTCCACTATCTCATGTCTATCTATGTCATTTAATGAGTTCAATGGTCCATTTACAACATAAGGACCTCTCATTTAGAAAGACACATCAAATAGGTACTTTAAGAAATAGCAGGCAAATTTTACAAATTATGCAATTAAGTCTTTTTTCAAAATTAAGCATACAAACATTCAAATTTTTATACAAAAATTTCACACCTGCTAATTCTCACATCATAAGAACGAAAAATAATATTTAAATATTTTTATAACTCAAATATGTGGACCCAAAACAACTACTCTGACAGTCAAAATCAGACTGTTACAATTCTCCCCCTTAGGGATTTTTGTAATATCCCGAATTAGGGCCTAATCGGAATAGTGGTTTCGTGACCACAAAATCCGAGATAGAAATAATTATTTTATGATTATTTTGAGGTCTATGATATGATTGCATGATTGTGTGAAAATTTCATGATGAAATCCTATGCCTAAAGTGCTTAAATTGAAATTAGGGACTAAATCGAATAATTTGCAAAACTTGCATTCTAGAAGTTTCTAGTATGAAATTGTTTTGAAATATTAATTAGGAGGTCTTAAATAGAAATTTTACCAATTTCTAAGTTTATGGACAAAAATTGGACATGGATGGAATTTTTGGAAAGTTTAGTAGTAAGGGCATTTTGGTCATTTAAGGGTAAAATGAATTAAAATACAAAATTAAAAGCCAATTTTGCTCATCTTCAACCCCATGGCCGAATATAGCAAGGAGAAACCATGGCTAGGGTTTTTCAAGCTTCCAAGCTCGATTGTAAGTCCATTTTAGCCCCGCTTTTCAAGTTCTTTACGTTTTTGGAGTCCCTGAGTTCGATTTAGCTTATGCTAGCAATAATTTAACCTAGGGTTTATATTTGGAAAAATACCCATAGGTGAAATTTGTGTATTTTGGTGTTTTATGATAGAATATGAGGTTTTAAATTATGTTAGACAACTTGTGCTACTCGGTTTTAAGTGAAAACGAGCAAAAGGGCTTAATCGGTAAAAATACCTAATAGTCATAAGTACATGTTAGAGTGAAAATTTGATGTTGCCATAGACGGGGAAAATGATCAGCATGTCATAAAACATAAGAAAATAGGCTGAAGTTTAATTTAGGAGATTTGGGGCAAAAGTGTAAATATGCAAAAGTTTAGTGGCAAAATTGTAATTTTTCCAAAATATGATTTTGGGTCAATTTCAATAATGTGAGTCCTAATTAGACTATATTTTAAATGATAGAGCAAGGAAAACTGAAATTCAGGCTAAAATGGGGAAAATACCAAGTTGTGGACGAAATGGTAAAAGTAGCCATTTTCGCATACGAGGTAAGTTCATGTGTAAATAATGTAACATAATTGTTATTTTTTTTAAGCCATTGATGTTAATTATATGATATGCTGATTTTTATTATGAAATATATGCTTTGTGGTTAATTTCGAATAAAATGCAAATTATGTGAGCTACTTTTTAAGTACAAATTGTTACCGAGTATTGATTTCGGCATTCTACGGAAGACGGCAAGGATATGTGTTCGAGGAAAATCCCGTTTGAACCTTAGGAATAGATTAGGATACAAGTGACATGTCACTAGGATGGTTGAGCATCCGAACTCGTTGAGTTGAGTCCGAGTTCACTTATGGATGCGAATGTCCGAACTCGTTGAGTTGAGTCCGAGTTCGTGAGATGTAACTAGGCATCCGAGCTCGTTGAGTTGAGTCCGAGTTCACTTATGGATGCGAACGCCCGAGCTCGTTGAGTTGAGTCCGAGTTCGCTTATGGGCGGGTTACGTAGTAGCTTGGCTACATATGTGGCACTTATGTGCAAACTTTCCATGTATCCGAATTATATTCCGATGTGTTCAACGGGTAAAGTTCTACTCAAATGGAGGAATACTCGAGATGAAAAGGGACGTATTAGTAAGTGTTGTGAAATGGATACTTTGAACAGGTATGTACTTAACCCTCCGGTTGAAAAATCGATATAACAACAATATGGTAAGATGATAAATAAAAATATGATATGAATGTCTTGGTGATGATTATGCAAATGATGTTTTATGTTTGCTTATATGGTTATGTTACTTGCTATTTGCATGTGAACTTACTAAGCATTTATGCTTACTCCCTCCTTTTCATTCCTTGTAGTGTTGACAAGCCAGCTCGGAAATCGGGAACGGTCGGAGGCACGCTCACACTATCCGTATACTATCTTGGCATAATGGCTTGTAAATTTTGAGTATGGCATGTATAGCATTATAATAATTTTGTATATATGGTCTTATGATATGGTTATTGAGTAGTATAAAAATGCTTGGTAATGATTAGCCATTGGAATGGCTAATTATGATCATTTTTGGTGTTATGTATGTCAAATTGCTAGTTAATCCATGGAAACCATGAAATAGGTAAAATTTACCATAAAATAGATTCAGACAGCAGTAGTGACGTGAATTTGAAAAATTATTAAAAATAGTAGAGACATAATTAGATGATGAATAAAACATGGAATTGAATAATTATGAGTCTATTTTCATATGGAAGAAACGAAACAGGTATATGAGTTACATTTTATGAGATGTTTAAATTTTTGTGAAATAGGGCCAGAGCGATTTTTGGATCCCCTGTTCTGACTTTGGAAATTCACCATAAATTGTATAAAAATAATTAGAAGTCATAATTTATATGTAAAGATTTCTTATTGAGTCTAGTTTTAATAGAAACAAACTTCATAGTCATTGAAATTCTGTACAGAGAGATAACTGATTCGTAATACACAGAGGTCAGAGCAGTCGAGCCCTGAAACAGGGGAGAATTTAACTAATACACTGTACTAATTGGCCAAGCCAAAAATTCTATAAAAAAATTAGTAAATAGATATATGAGTCTAGTTTCAGGGAAAATTTACGGAATTTAATTTTGAGTTTCATAACTTGAGATATGAATTTTTAAGCGACTGTGACGCAGTTAGCCAGCTTGTCTGGAATTTCTAAAATTAAATTGTTTAAGCTGTTTAAGCAATGAATTAAGTCTGTTAACACCTCGTGTTCGACTCCGGCAATGGTCTCGGGTACGGGGCGTTACATTTGGTGGTATCAGAGCAGGATTAGTCGGTTCTCAGACTAACCTAGCATGTGTAAAAGTTTCGCTATACATGCCACTGATCTGTGATAGTGTGATGTCTTCCGACGCGTATAAGTACCGTCTTATTTAGACAGGGTACTCTCCAACCGAGCTGCGCTAACCATGTTCAATGTTATGTGAAGGTATTTGAGTAAAATTATGATTATGATAAGTCTCGGTTCAGAAAAGTATGAATAAAGGTTTATGATATATATGTGATAAATATTCATATTTGCTTAATGCTCATATGATGTAGTGTATATGGCTTACTTGATAAGATGAACGGAATAAATAGAAAGTAGTAGAGGTATGAATAAAAGTCATAGTATTATGATACGAATGAAAATGTCCTTGTTTTGATTTGGACGTCAAATGTTGATGAATGCTAATGATATATAATTTTTATGAGATAAAGGATTATAATGAAATGAACTTATCTGTGTTAAATTGTTGGACCGAATTATATGATTGTAATGATATGTACATGATGATGCACGAAATTGAAAGTTATGATTGTGGTGCAAATATCTATGTTTGTTTGGCCTTATATGATGTCATGAGCATGACTTAATTTAATTAAATGAATGGATAAGTAAAGCTATCTAGAAAACATAGAATGTATGCATAAGTATATTGTCTAAATGGGACAATAGGAAAATTGGTGTAAGCCAACATGAATGAATGACATGATTTTGATGATGTTGCTATGATGATGGAAGTTGTGTCATATGTGTATGTATAAGAAAGTCGAGTCGAGGTCCTACAACCCCTCCCCTTACCGAGATGGTACTTATAATGGAATTTCATGAGATTTGTATTGATTAAGTTTCCGGTTGAGAACCCAAAGAGTTCAGTGATAGAATAATTATGAGTATGATCAGAGATTGAAAATGAGCTGATAAGTAAAGTCAGAGCCCGTAAAGTATCGGATTGACGTAAAGATTATTGGAATTATGCACTGCTCCAGCTTAGAAAAGGAATTCTCCTTGGTAAACCGAATTACTCAGTGCAAGGTCGAGAAAAGTGTAAATCAAAATTTATTCAGAATCGGCCTTCTTTAGTGAATGGTTTAATATGAAATTTGTGACGGCAGAACTAGTTGGGGAAATGATATTTGAAATGTGAACTATCCGAGTGTGATAGTTATGACTCGACAGATTTAGCGATCTCTTTTGAGATGTTCTATGTGTTTACCCGCTCTCGTAAATATTTCTATGGCTATTGATCTTCAAGAAGAAATTCTTGTTATATGGGAATGTCTTTTAATCCGGTGTTGGATGAAAGCATTGGTAGTCCGACTTGTTTATAATTTATATTGCTCTATTTCATCTGGTATTCTATTTCATTTCAATCGATAAGAATTGATGAGAGAATACATATGATATTATGATTCTGCTTTCTTCTACTTGATGCTTCATCCGATATATATGTATGGGAAGATATATTGTTCTTGTTATATTTGATTCCAAAGGGATTAAATGATGTTTTCTTTTGACTTTCTTTCTTTGAAGAATTATCGGGGTATTCCGTATTTTCTCTATGAGTTTGGTTTTCGATTCTCTGGCTTGGTTTTCGATTCTCCAAAGATAGTATCGTATCTTGGGTTTCTTTATTCCGATTTCTTTATTCTGGATTTCTATTTTGGATTTCTTTATTCGGTTTTCTTGTTATCTTTGTTCCATAATTTGTCAATTATGACTCGTGTTCGAAGTGCGTTCTTCAGCTCGTAATAATCGTGTCAAATATGACTATACTTCTAATTTGATCTTGGTAATGTGGTGATTTTAGTATTGGGGTTTTTTTTTTCTAATTTCTGTGCAAGGATTTGACATCAGTAAAGGCATAAGTGATAAAAGCGCGAGTTTCAGTCGGTATGGTGAATTATCTATTTGAAAGATTTCATGCGACAATTATTTCAATATTATATTTTTCCAAATCTGATAATAGAATTTCATTTTGTACGGATAAAAGAGTAAATAGTCTGAACGAGAAGTGTATATTTATTAGAAAAAGTTTGATATTAGTTAAAGTCACTACGAATGATAAGGTTTTCATTTTGTGAAAGTTGAAAAGTTTATTACATGTTGACAAAGTTCGGATAGATGAGAATATTGGTAACCGAAGCGTCTGAACTAGACTAGTCTACATTGAGTAAAGACTTCCTGACTTTCAGTAATATACTATTGTATAAATTGTGATGTGTTTCAAGACAGTGAGGTAATGTGATAGTTTAGAGCATTCGATGTTACATAAAATCTGAGTTGTTAAAGAGGTTAAAGCCGAGCATTGGGATCTATCAAAATTATCCTTGTCAGTGTTGATATTGGGATGGAAATGAGAAGGATTATTCTTGAGGCCATATCGGAATTATTTCCATGGCAGAAAGAGGAAAATGTGATGTATTCTATTGTTAAATGTTTGGCGAGATCTATAAATCATATCTGTATTGAATGAATTCCTACTCATCGATTCATGGAAATTCAGTCTCTTTGATTGATTGTTGGATTTCTTGGAATTTCGGTCTCCATTAATCAAGTTAAGATCCGGGTTTTATGTCATGATATCATGGGAAACTGAGAAAGGTTGAAAATTTAAGAACAGTTGAGAGTTGAGACTGTAAGCTTTCAGATCATATGAGAAATTAAAGAGATGTATTGGAGGTACAGTCTAAGTGAAAGTTCTTTGGCACCGAATATGAGATTAAAAGTGAAGACCACTTTTCTGGTAAGATTTTCGGGGACGAAAATCCCTAAAGGGGGGGAGAGTTGTAATATCCCGAAATTAGGGCCTAATTGGAATAGTGGTTTCGTGACCACAAAATCCGAGATAGAAATAATTATTTTATGATTATTTTGAGGTCTATGATATGATTGCATGATTGTGTGAAAATTTCATGATGAAATCCTATGCCTAAAGTGCTTAAATTGAAATTAGGGACTAAATCGAATAATTTGCAAAACTTGCATTCTAGAAGTTTCTAGTATGAAATTGTTTTGAAATATTAATTAGGAGGTCTTAAATAGCAATTTTACCAATTTCTAAGTTTATGGACAAAAATTGGACATGGATGGAATTTTTGGAAAGTTTAGTAGTAAGGGCATTTTGGTCATTTAAGGGTAAAATGAATTAAAATACAAAATTAAAAGCCAATTTTGCTCATCTTCAACCCCATGGCCGAATATAGCAAGAAGAAACCATGGCTAGGGTTTTTCAAGCTTCCAAGCTCGATTGTAAGTCCATTTTAGCCCCGTTTTTCAAGTTCTTTACGTTTTTGGAGTCCCGGTAGCTCGATTTAGCTTATGCTAGCAATAATTTAACCTAGGGTTTATATTTGGAAAAATACCCATAGGTGAAATTTGTGTATTTTGGTGTTTTATGATAGAATATGAGGTTTTAAATTATGTTAGACAACTTGTGCTACTCGGTTTTAAGTGAAAACGAGCAAAAGGGCTTAATCGGTAAAAATACCTAATAGTCATAAGTACATGTTAGAGTGAGAATTTGATGTTGCCATAGAAGGGGAAAATGATCAGCATGTCATAAAACATAAGAAAATAGGCTGAAGTTTAATTTACGAGATTTGGGGCAAAAGTGTAAATATGCAAAAGTTTAGGGGCAAAATTGTAATTTTTCCAAAATATGATTTTGGGTCAATTTCAATAATGTGAGTCCTAATTAGACTATATTTTAAATGATAGAGCAAGGAAAACTAAAATTCAGGCTAAAATGGGGAAAATACCAAGTTGTGGACGAAATGGTAAAAGTAGCCATTTTCGCATACGAGGTAAGTTCATGTGTAAATAATGTAACATAATTGTTATTTTTTTAAGCCATTGATGTTAATTATATGATATGCTGATTTTTATTATGAAATATATGCTTTGAGGTTAATTTCGAATAAAATGCAAATTATGTGAGCTACTTGTTAAGTACAAATTGTTACCGAGTATTGATTTCGGCATTCTACAGAAGACGGCAAGGATATGTGTTCGAGGAAAATCCCGTTTGAACCTTAGGAATAGATTAGGATACAAGTGACACGTCACTAGGATGGTTGAGCATCTGAACTCGTTGAGTTGAGTCCGAGTTCACTTATGGATGCGAATGTCCGAACTCGTTGAGTTGAGTCCGAGTTCGTGAGATGTAACTAGGCATCCGAGCTCGTTGAGTTGAGTCCGAGTTCACTTATGGATGCGAACGCCCGAGCTCGTTGAGTTGAGTCCGAGTTCGCTTATGGGCGGGTTACGTAGTAGCTTGGCTACATATGTGGCACTTATGTGCAAACTTTCCATGTATCTGAATTATATTCCGATGTGTTCAACGGGTAAAGTTCTACTCAAATGGAGGAATACTCGAGATGAAAAGGGACGTATTAGTAAGTGTTGTGAAATGGATACTTTGAACAGGTATGTACTTAACCCTCGGGTTGAAAAATCGATATAACAACAATATGGTAAGATGATAAATGAAAATATGATATGAATGTCTTGGTGATGATTATGCAAATGATGTTTTATATTTGCTTATATGGTTATGTTACTTGCTATTTGCATGTGAACTGACTAAGTATTTATGCTTACTCCCTCCTTTTCATTCCTTGTAGTGTTGACAAGCCAGCTCGGAAATCGGGAACGGTCGGAGGCACACTCACACTATCCGTATACTATCTTGGCATAATGGCTTGTAAATTTTGAGTATGGCATGTATAGCATTATAATAATTTTGTATATATGGTCTTATGATATGGTTATTGAGTAGTATAAAAATGCTTGGTAATGATTAGCCATTGGAATGGCTAATTATGATCATTTTTGGTGTTATGTATGTCAAATTGCTAGTTAATCCATGGAAACCATGAAATAGGTAAAATTTACCATAAAATAGATTCAGACAGCAGTAGTGATGTGAATTTAAAAATCATTAAAAATAGTAGAAACATAATTAGATGATGAATAAAACATGGAATTGAAGAATTATGAGTTTATTTTCATATGGAAGAAACGAAACAGGTATATGAGTTATATTTTATGAGATGTTTAAATTTTTGTGAAATAGGGCCAGAGCGATTTCTGGATCCCCTGTTCTGGTTTTTGAAATTCACCATAAATTGTATAAAAATAATTAGAAGTCATAATTTATATGTAAAGATTTATTATTGAGTCTAGTTTTAATAGAAACAAACTTCATAGTCATTGAAATTCTGTACAGAGAGATAACTGATTCGTAATACACAGAGGTCAGAGCAGTTGAACCCTAAAACAGGGGAGAATTTTACTAATAAACTGTACTAATTGGCCAAGCTAAAAATTCTATAAAAAAATTAGTAAATAGATATATGAGTCTAGTTTCAGGAAAAATTTACGGAATTGAATTTTGAGTTTCATAACTTGAGATATGAATTTTTAAGCGACTGTAACGCAGTTAGCCAGCTTGTCTGGAATTTCTAAAATTAAATTGTTTAAGCTGTTTAAGCAATGAATTAAGTCTGTTAACACCTCGTGTTCGACTCCGGCAACGATCTCGGGTACGGGGCATTACAATTTTTGTCCCCGAAAATCTTACTGTTAAACAGATTCGGATATTGTTGCCTCATAGCATCTTCAGGCTCCCACGTAGCCTCTTAAATACCATGCCAATCCAACATCACTTTGAATAATAGAATTTTCTTATTTCGTAATTCTTTAACCTCACGAGCTAAAATATAGATCGATTTTTCTTTATAAGTCATATCAGGCTGAATTTCAATTTCAGATGGTGAAATTACAGGCGAAGGATCAGATCTGTATCGTCGAAGCATCGATACATGAAACACATTATGTATCTTTTCTAACTCAGATGGTAGCCTCAATCTATAAGCAACCGGCCCAACTCGCTCAATGATTTCATATGGTCCGATGAAGCTTGGACTAAACTTCCCCTTTTTACCAAATCGGAACAGTTTCTTCCATGGAGATGCTTTCAGAAACACTTTATCACCGATCAAAAATTCAATATCTTTTCGTTTTAAATCTACAAAAGATTTCTGACGATCAGAGGCAGCTTTCAAACTATCTCAGATTACTTTCACATTCTGTTCTGTTTCTTTTATCAGATCAATACCATAAATCTTATTATCACTGAGCTCAGACCAGTATAATAGAGTTCTACACTTTCTACCGTATAAGGCTTCGTACGGTGCCACATTAATGCTCAATTGAAAGCTGTTATTATAAGCGAATTCAATCAAAGGTAAATATTGTTCCCACGTACCTTCAAACTCAAGAATGCAACATCTCAACATATCCTTAAGTATCTGAATAATCTGTTCAGATTGACCATCAGTTTGCAGATGAAAAGTAGTGCTAAAATGCAATTTAGTACCTAGAGCATCTTGCGATTTCTTCCAAAATCGCGATGTAAATCCTGGATCTCTATCTGACACTATCGACAATAGTACACCATGCAGTCTCACGATATCAGAAATGTATAACTTAGCTAATTTATCAAGTGAATAATCAAATCCAATCGAAATAAAATGAGCTGATTTCATCAAGCGATCAATTACAACCCAAATTGCATCTTTCTTTCTCTGAGATAGGGGCAAACCCGAAACAAAATCCATGGTCACTCGTTCCCCTTTCCACTCCGGAATCATAATCGGTTGTAATAACCCAGATGGCACCTGATGTTCAGCTTTAACTTGCTGACATATCAAACATTTAGAAACAAAATCAGAGATATCTTTTTTCATTCTAGACCACCAATAATGCAGTTTCAAATCATTATACATTTTCGTACTACCCGGATGCACAGATAAAGGACTACTGTGAGCTTTACTCAGAATCATTTGAATTAACTCTAGATTTCTCGGAATACAAATTCGATCTCGAAATCTCAAGCAATCATCTTTATCAATTCTGAATTCTGAATCAGACTTTACATCACACTGAGCTCGTTTAGCTAAAATCTCATTATCAATCTTCTGAGCTTCAATAATCTGTTGTAAGAACAAGGGTCTTACTTTTAATTCAGCTAAAACTGGACCACCATCAGATAGAACGAAATGAGCATTCATCGCATACAAAGTAAACAACAATTTTTGACTCAAGGCATCAACAACAACATTTTCTTTACCCGGATGATAATCTATCACAAGTTCGTAATCTTTTAGCAGTTCTAACCATCTTCTTTGTCGTAGATTCAGATCTTTCTGAGTCATCAAATACTTCAAACTTTTATGATCAGAGTATACATGACACTTTTCACCGAATAAGTAATGGTGCCAAATCTTTAGAGCAAACACAATCGCAGCTAATTCAAGATCATGCGTCGGATAGTTCTTTTTTTGAGGCTTAAACTGTCTCGAAGCATAAGCAATGACTTTTCCTTCTTGCATTAAAACACATCCCAAACCAATTAATGAAGCATCACTGTAAATCACAAAATTCTTTACCCGATTCAGGTTGTACTAATACCAGAGCTTCAGTCAACAAAGCTTTCAACTGATCAAAGCTGTTCTGACACTTTTCAGACCACTCAAACTTCACATCTTTCTGAAGTAGTTTTGTTAATGGAGTTGAAATCATCGAAAAACCTTTCACGAATCTTCTATAATAACCCGCAAGTCCCAAAAAACTACGGACTTTAGATACATTCCTCGGAGGTTTCCGATCCAAAATAATAGAAATTTTACTCAGATCAACTCGAACACCAAAGGCGAATACAATATGACCTAAGAAACTAACTTCTCGCAACCAGAACTCACATTTACTGAATTTTGCATACAACTATTTATCTCTCAAAATTTGTAATACTAACCTCAGATGCTCGGCATGTTCAGATTCATCACTTGAATAAATCAATATGTCATCAATGAATACCACAACAAATTCATCTAAATACGTTCTGAAAATTCTATTCATCAAATCCATGAAAATAGCAGGCGAGTTAGTCAATCCAAAAGGCATAACTAAGAATTCATAGTGACCATACCTTATTCTGAAAGCAGTTTTCAGAATATCTGAGTCTTTCACTCGCAACTGATAATAGCCTGATCTTAAATCTATTTTCAAAAACACAACAGCTCCCTTCAATTGATCAAACAAATCATCAATTTGAGGCAGGGGATATTTATTCTTAATAGTCACTTTATTCAACTGACGATAGTCAATACATATTCTCATTGTATCGTTTTTCTTTTTCACAAATAAAATCGAAGCACCCCAAGGTGAGAAACTCGGTCTAGCAAATCCTCGATCGGTCAACTCTTACAACTGAGACTTTAATTTTTTAGTTCAGTCGAGGCCATTCTATATGGAGCTATTGAAATCGGAGTAGTACTAGGTACCAATTCAATGGCAAACTCTACCTCTCGAACCGAAGGTAATCCCAGAAGTTCTTCAGGAAACACATCAGGGAACTCACAAACAACAGGCACATATTTAACCTTTTTTCTGATACTCTCGAATCAATCACATATGCAAAATAAGCTTCACAACCCTTTCTCACAATACTTAAAGCTTTCATCGAAGATATCACAGCAGATAATCCATTCAGATCACTAGATTCAATTCTAACTATTTCATCATTCTTGCATCTCAAATCAATAGTTTTCCATTTGCAATTCACCACAGCGTCATGCAAAGTTAACCAATCCATACCCAAAATTATATCAAACTCATCAAAAGGTAATAACATCATATCAGCCGAAAAATAATTATCTCGAAACATTAACGGACAATTCTTGCAGACTTTATCAACCAAAACACATCTGCCTAGGGGGTTCGAAACTATAATTACAAATTCAGTAGACTCTACAGGCAAAGTCTTACTGTTCACTAAGTTCATACATATATATATGAATGTTTCGATCCATGATCTATCAAAGCAATCACAAAAGTATCATAGAGAGTAAATGTACCCGTAATCACATCTGATGATGAAGCTTCCTCGTGAGCTCTAATAGCATAGGCTCTGGTAGGTACACAAGCCTCAGATCTCACAGTTGTGTCTTTCGTTTCTCTTTGACTACCACTTATATTTCCCAAATTTTTGGAAGGTCTACCCCGAGAAACATTACCACTCTGCCTTGGATTCTGAACATTATCTTTTTTAGCTAAATCTAGGCAATCTTTTATAAAATGATTTCTTGAACCACAACTATAACAAGCTCGGTTAATACTTTTTCCCCAGTATTCACCAAAATGTCATCTTCCACACTGATCACACTCAGGCTTTTCATTCTTTACATTATCAACACTGGCAACAGATGTAGCTGAATATTTGAAATTTGATTGCGACCTAAAGCGATCTCTGGTCGAAGGTCCCATACTAGTCTTTAAACACTGCCATCATCTCTAAACTTCTTGGATCCAGATTGAAATGATTTGCCCGAAGATCTCTTTTGTACCTCTCTAGCTTCAAAATCAACATTTCTTTTCTCTTTCCCAAGATCTTCAACTTTACATGCTCGTTCAACAAGCACTATGAATTCTTTGATTTCCAGGATCCCAACTAGTAAACGAATATCTTCATTCAAATCATCTTCAAATCTCTTACACATTATTGCTTCTATAGATACGTATTCACGAGCATATTGACTCAGCCTTACAAATTGTCGCTTGTATTCCGTGATAGACATTTGGCCTTGTTTAAACTCAAGAAACTCTTTGCGTTTCTAGTTAATAAATCTCTGACTGATATATTTCTTCCATAATTCAGCTTGGAAGAAATCCCAAGTAACTTGTTCACTTAGAACCACAGATGTTAAAGTCTTCCACCAATGATACGTCGTATCTCTCAAAAGAGAAACAACACATTTTATGTATTCCTCAGGACTCAAAGACAACTCATCAAACACTCTTATTGTGTTCTCTAACCAGAACTCAGCTTTTTCAGTATCATCCTTTGTTGTAGTTCGAAAATCTTCAGCCCCGTGTTTTCTAATCTTATCAATTGGTGGTCTACTCAACTGTATCGGATTTACTGGTGGCATAACAGAAGTTTAAGGGGGATTAACCGGGGGTGGAGGTTGTTGTACAGCCAGATTGGCTCTAATGTATGGGGTGAACTAATCATTCATCATCTGATAGAAGGCTTGTTTAGCCTCACCATCACGGCTGCTCGTAGCCGGTCTAGAATCAGCTTGCACTGTCCATTGCACGAGAGCAGGTGCATTACTTTCAACATCATCTGCTACAGCTCTATCGGGATCCATTTGCTATATAAAAGCACATTTCAATGTCAGGATTCAACATACTATCGTAGTTCATAAATATGGCATGTATAG
The DNA here is from genome assembly GCA_025698465.1 of Gossypium longicalyx. NCBI lineage: Eukaryota > Viridiplantae > Streptophyta > Magnoliopsida > Malvales > Malvaceae > Gossypium > Gossypium longicalyx. Next base: position 32,554,325 of record CM046998.1, on the reverse strand, counting down.
CTAGACTCACATACGCTACGGTAGTCTTAGAATCGACTAAACCATAGCTCTGATACCAACTAAATGTAACACCACTATTCCGTAACTATCGTCAGAATAGGTAAGGGGCATTACTAGACAAACAGAACATTTCAAACCAATTCTGAATCACAGATATCACATAACATTAATACATAAGCAATCATCAATAATTTATCCCTTATGATGGTCTACAAGACCTAAAACATAAATTTTAGAAAAGATCGGGACTAAACTGAACACATTAATAAATTTCAGAGCTCAAAAAGTATTTCAATTCTGTTGAGGTCACACGCCCGTGTGACCAGGCCATGTGCCTCACATGGGCATCAAACACGCCCATGTGATCCAATCGTACCATAACAAAGTATATAAACTGACTTTCTCCCACGGCCAATAGACACGCCCGTGTGCTATGGCCGTGTGATACTTAGCTAGATACCGTCTTGAGCCCATGGCCATATGACACGCCCATGTGTCTTAACTGTGTAATCTTAAGAGATTACTACTTTACCTACACGGCCACAAGGAACGTCTGTGTTCCCTGACCGTGTGGCACAATGTAGGCTTGGTTTAAGCCAACTTGCCACCCTTTATGGGTCATTCCTACCATCAATATTAAACAACATTTATACCAAAATTTTCATTCAATTCCATGCTCAAAACATACTTCATTATAACTAAATCAGCATTGTTCTATAACATATTCAAATCTATATCAAAACACATTTAAAATCTTATTACAACAACATGTCATAATGCTTATTTCATATCTCACTTATGACACTTTCAATCTCATGCTTAAACTTACCATTTGTTCAACTTGGCATATTTCAAAATGATTACCACATATAAGGTCATATAACCATTACATGTATACACAATTTGACATCACAACCATTTACCAAAACTAAGCACAAACATACCATTTGTTAGCCAACTCTCATGGCATAACATATATACATACCAAAGCTTAAATACATAAACATTCTAGCCTATACATGCCATACTGAAAAATATTTACACTTTTAAAAGTACCAATTGAGGTTCGATAGTGTGGTGATGATCATTGACGATCCCCGAGCATGCAGTAGCTTCGATATCTATAAAATAAATAATGTAAACACTCACAAAGTAAGCTTTCAAAAGCTTAGTAAGCTCGTACTATAAACATCAACAGTATATAAAACATAAACATCAACACATAAGTATTTATAAAATTCTCAAATCATCTATCAATCTATACCAACCTAATCCATATATTCATAACAATTCAATGAGCTTCGCTTGGATAATATCATCTACCACAAAGGTATCATACATACCTAGATCTTCCATACTTATTCACCTTCATCCTCACCTCTTACTTGAGTACTTCAAGACTTTCCGTAATCTTATTCATACTTTAACATCCTCACACATAGTGCTGTAAAAGTTAGCCGAAGATAAAATGATTTCGCACACTTAGTGCCATTTCAACTAATTGAAGCTAAGTCGGTAATGCACACTTAGTGCCTTATATAGCCCCAGCTATTCCAACTCGCACACTTAGTGCCATTTGTAGTCGAAGCTATATTAAACCGCACACTTAGTGCTAAGCATTGTCGAATATCATCATACTCAAATTATAATCAAATATCTATAAAATTTATGCATTACCATCGCATTAAAACATAGTTTTAACATTATTTATCATGTACGAACTTACCTCGTACTCGAAATTATCAATTTGAATTGTTTACTCGATAGCCTTCGACTTCCCTCGATCTAAATTCGAATTCCTCCTTTCTTAATCTATATGTATTCAAAATTAACCCTTTTTATTCACCAATTAATTCAATTCAATCCATAAACACATATTTATGGCATTTTGCAAACTAGCCCTCACATTTTCATATTTTGACACTTTAGTCCCTATTTCACAAAATCACAAAATACACATAATTTGCATGTACACAAGCTTAGCCGAATTCTCCTAACTCTCATACAAATCCAAACATTTCATTTATTTCACATTTTAGTCCCTCAAAAATAACATCTTTACAATTTAACCTAAATTACTCAATTTCATCAAAAATCCAAAAAGAAATCATTTAAGCCCAACATCAAGCTTTTATAGTTTATCTATTAACATCTCAAAACTTATAGTTTCATCAATGGTACATTTCAAAATCATCACCAAAATTAGAAGTTGAGGCATGGGCTTGATAAAACACATAACAACGATCACAAAAATGTAGAAATTATTAAAAACTGAACCCAAAACATACCTTAATTGAGCAAAATAAGTGCCGAAACCTAGCTATCTCTTTTTTGTTTCTTTTTCCTTGAATTTTCGGCAATATGAGATGATAATGGCTTTGATTCATGTTTTATTTTAATTTAATTAACATTAATAAGCCATTTACATTTTTAACCTTTTTATTTTCATTATAATTCCACTATCTCATGTCCATCTATGTCATTTAATGAGTTCAATGGTTCATTTACAACATAAGGACCTCTCATTTAGAAAGACACATCAAATAGGTACTTTAAGAAATAGCAGGCAACTTTTACAAATTATGCGATTAAGTCCGTTTTCAAAATTAAGCATACAAACATTCAAATTTTTATACAAGATTTTCACACCTGCTAATTCACACATCATAAGCACGGAAAATAATATTTAAATATTTTTCCAACTCGAATATGTGGTCCCAAAACCACTATTCCGGCTAGTGTCAAAACCAAACTGTTACAGATTATGTGAGCATATCCATATGCCTAAGTGTTAAAAGTGATTCACTTGTGTTTAAAAGTGAAATTGCCATGTCACATGCATGGGGTGGGATTTTGTGAAAGGTGGAAGTAAGTGGCAATATATTTGCATATCAATGGTAACTTATCCACAAACTGTTATAAGTGGTAGTATATCAGCACATCAGTGGTGGCTTGTCCATAAAGTATTATGAGTGATAGTTTATCTTCAAATCAGTGGTGGCTTGTATTTAAAAGAATTACTAGTACGTACCTTTCAAAGATTAAACCAATTTACTTCGACTAAAGTTTTTGCCATACTTGTAAGACCCTGATTTTGGGCCTATAAGTAATGGGCCTTAAGTTTGGGATCTGTTAGAAGGTGGCTTGAATAAAAGAAAAATGTTTAAATATTTTATAATTGTGTGTTTAGTTTAATTGTTAATTATTTAGAAAAGGTTGGTAGTATGGAAAAAGTCCTGGGTTCGATCCAGGGCTTTAGCAAAATTTTGCATTTTTTTCTAAAGAACCCTGAGCATTAGGTGAAAGGCTTATTATTAAGGCCTGGTAAAATCTGACACAAGGAAACACTTGGCCTAGTGGCAAAAGGCGTGGATAGTAAGCAAGAGGTCCAGGGTTCAAGTCTTGGCCTTGGCGAAAATTTTTTATTGTGCATAAAATTAGTAGGGAAGCTAGCGTTTAGGCTTTATAAATATGTTAGGTGGAAATTCGACACAAAGGATGCCCTTGGCCCAGTGGCATGATGGCGTTAGGAGTAAGGAGAGGTGCTAGGTTCAAGTTGCAGCATGACCAAAAGTTGTAGGGTTTTTTTAAACAACTTGGAGGTCGGTAGAAAGACTTTATAATTAATTGGGGAGGAGAAATGACACAAAAGAGCTTGTGGCTTGGTTGCAAGGAACATATACCGTAGCCAAGAGATTAGGGTTTCGAATCTGAGTGGTGGCAAATATTTTTAGGATAATCAGGTTGCGGGTTAATAGGCCTTAAGATAGTTACGGATGAAATATGGCACAAGGGTGCCTGCGGTGCAGTGGCGAGAAGCGTGCTATGGTTATGAGAGGGAGTAGGTTTGAATCCCAGGCCTGTCAAGTTTAAATTTTTATTCTTTAAGAAAACTGAGGCTTAGGCATATACGCCTAATTATTTATTGTGACCGAATGGTAGCATAAGAAAGGATGCGGTGCAGTGGCTAGTAGCGTGCTGGGAAGATGGAGGGCGGGAGTTCGAGTAGTAGCACGCGCAAAGGGAGAATTTAATTTTACTACTCAAGTGTTGTATGGTGGAAGCAATTTGAATGCAATTCAAATTGGAATTTTTGGCTAAAATCAAGGGGATTAGGATGAGGATTAAGTGTAGATATGATGGTGATAAAATTAGAGAATTTGAAGGGAAATTATCTTGACGAGTTTAAGTCGATTGAGGAGTGTAGGTGTATTTTATTTATTTATTTATTTATTTATTTATTTAGTATAAATATGTGTGTCGTATGGGCGAGTAAGGGCATTTGTTGTTTTTGTGTGCTTCAGTCGCATATCACCTCCTCTTTCTTTAAGCCAAACTCTTGATCTTTTCTTCCCTATTTTAATCGAATCAACCTCTTCCCTCTTCATCTTAGCCAACTATTTATTTTGCATTTAAAAGCCAATTCTTACACTTTGGGGGCTTGATTTCTTATTGGCAAGTGATCTCGCAATCAGTAAGTGAATTAGATCTTCTTTGGCTTATAATTCTAAGTTCTTTCGTTTCTATACTCTTAAAAGCTGATTTTTCGTTATTCTTTCCAAAAATTTCGTTAACCTACGATTTCTCCATTTATCTCTCTTTTCCCTCTCATTCAAGAGTGTGATCACTGATGGAAAAAGGGGGTTCTAGCAGAGAGGTTGAGATAGAGGCTCCCAAGTTTAAGCGACATAAGGTGTCAGCCGTCAAGGACTTTCTGCCTGGATGCGAAAGGGGGACTACATCAGATTTCGAGTTACATAGGCAAAACGCAGTCGATCAATCTAGTCAAGGCAAGTATAGGTGGTTCTTCAGTAAGTAGTGGATTTATTTTGAATTAATGGAATGTGACTAATGGAGTATAATGTTGAATATAGGTTCGGGTGATTATGAATACCTAGTACTCCAGGTGATAAGGTGTGTACTTCTACCCTATGATAACTTGATATAAAGCCGAAGGTGTGTACATACAAAGCACACACACAATGAATCGGCAAAAGCCGAAATGCCGAAAAGCCGAAATGCCAAAAAGCCGAAAGTTGGGCTACGGTAGTCTTGCGAGTGCGCGAACACTCGTGAGGAGGAAATTGATAGGTTTTCTAAGGGCCGTGGGCAATTCCATGGGCTTGAGCTGTGATTCGGCCAACTGGGCCAGAATAGGCTTAATGGGCCTGATAGGTTGTTTGGCCCATAATAGGCAAAATTGATATTTGATGCTATATGATGGAAAATCCGTATGTGAGCATGTATATAAATGTGATTTGGGCCTAATGAGCCATATAAATGTGATTTGGGCCTAATGGGCCATATACAAGTGATTTGGGCCTAATAAGCCATATGAATATGATTGGGCTTAGTGGGCCATATACAGGTATGTGAATTTGACTGGGCTTTATAAGGGGTTTTGGGCCTAGTATATGATGACTACATAAAACTTAATTAATTTATTGCGACTGTGGACAAGTCAAAGGGTTAAGGTGTGGCAACGGGTATATGCATGTCTAGGATTGGATGTAGGGAGAGCTTGGTACTTAAGCGGTCTTAATAACTCACCTCCTCTTTTCTGGAATCCTACCTGGTGCATAGTATTCGTTCATCTTAGCTCACGGGATTTGTTAATGGGCCGAGGTAAGTGAAAACCGTAAAGAAAGGGAAAATTACAGAAATTCCCCTAAGGGCGAAAATGACCAAAATACCTCTAGGTGTTGAATGTAAGTTTTATGGATGTGACATGCATACATATGATATTCTGCTTAGGTTGCATATGGGTTGGGAATTATGGAACGGAGAAAGTATATGAGGATCGCATGGTTGCTTGACAATCGTGGATTCACCGATGGCTTTTAAGCCCAATGTGTAAATGAAGGTAGTTCCGCAACCGGACTACCATGGATGTGTCGGGGGACGGAGCTGGTGTGTAGGGGATGGATTGTTGGGATGGGATTGCACTGCATTGCATTGCATGTATGATATTGTTGTGATATTATTGTGATGTGGGCTCCGGCCCAACTGAGGCTAATATCCACCATTATTGAATTGGGCTCTGGCCCAAAATAACTAATGATTGCTTTATACTCGTTGAGGATTGTACACACTGGGTTTTCGAAACTCACCCCCTCCTTCTAAACTTTTCAAGTGATCTCTAGTAGGCAGTTCAACGGATGGAGGGACTCGGAGGTGGCCAATTAGCATAAAAAGTTTAGACTTAGACTTGTTTGTTTTTAAAAAGCATTTAGTTTCTAATTTATTAAGTGATTTTAGACTGGAATGTAATAAGGCCTTCCCTTTTTGTTATTATTTGGTTTATCATTTTTATGCATTGTAATTACGAAAAGTTGAATATGGATTTTTCTAAAGTATAGTATTTTTAAATACTACGTTTCCACAACTAAATTTTTAAATTATGAGTTTTCATAAAATCATATGTTCTAAATAAAGCTTCCGCAACTGGAAAGAGATTTTGCTAAGTAATTAAGATTTTTCATTTTAAGGAAGTGTTTCCAATGAAAACAAGGTTTTCACTAAAACACTTCAATGTGACACGCCAGATTCGGCCATAACGTCTGGGCTGGGTTTGGGGTGTTACAATACTTATGGCCCATGATCAATTAGATTTGGCCGTAACCTCTAGGTTCGGTTTGAGGGGTTACATATTGGGCACAAAGGTTGTTTGATTAATGATTTTTAATTGAATATGTCTTCTTGTTATTGTAGGATCTTTAAAAGTTGGTATTCATACCTCCTATTTGATTTCCAACCTTTGAGGTTGTTGTGGTAGTTAATAGAGTCGTTGGGGATGTGAAAACCAGAGCATTTAATACACCTAAAACAACAAGTATCGATACCAAATAAAAAAGGTATCGATATTTTCTATAATAAATACTAAATCTAGTGATCGTTGGAGCTGAAATATAGATACCAGGAAGATTTTATCGATACCACAAAAAAAGGTATCGATACCAGATTGATACTTAGCTAAATTTGTGAAAGTCAGAATGTCAATTTAGTATCGTTTGTTTCAAGGGGTATTGATATTTTGAAAATATCGATACTTGGCCAAAAAGGTATTGATACTTTTTGACCTAAAGCAATTCTTACTTGTTTAAAAACTGGTTTTTTTAGTTGAAAAATCCATACTTAGATAAAATCATTTTAACTTGATTTTGAAATTGATTCACAAATTTTCTAAGAATTGAAAACTATATCTTTTAGATATTCTTTTTGAAAAATCATTTAATCAATTTTATTTAATTTTAACTTTTATTCAAAAATCCTTTAATTTATTATATTAAAATATATTTTTAAATAACACTTGATAGAATTTTTGTGTTAGTTATGTTTTACTTCTGATTGTGATATGTATTAATTTTTATGCCATTATTAGATTGTGTTTTGTTATTCTGTGTCTTCGATGTTTTTAATGCTTGAGAGCTATGGGTTATAAGCTATTAGATTAGGTCTTCTGTATGTTTTATTTATAATTTTGTTTTTATTAAATTCGTATTATATCATGTTATGATGATTAGAATGGACATAAAAAACTACAATTTCTATATTATCATCCCAACATAAATTTTTTTGAAGAGAGCCAATATGTCATATATACTTTAATGAAAATTTAAAAATATTTTAGCTATGATATTAGAATATAACACTAATAAAAATATTTTCTATTTAATATTAAATATTTAATTATGTGATGAATATCTTATTAAGTAGATGTTCATCAATATTAAAGAAGTAGATCTCTATATCATTTATACTTTTATGCCTATAAATAGAGACTTTGGAGAAGCTTTGTAAAAATCTCGATTGATCAATTAAAATACGCTTTCTCTTTGCACTCTCATCTTTCTCTTTGCACTCTCATTCTCTTTGTTCTTTATTCTCTATCTTTTATTTTATAACATGTTATCAACATTATTCTCTTTTAATTGTTTTTCTCCATAAGTCACAAAAATATCCCAAAATTTACTGTTCTCAATTGCCTCCTAGAGTTGCTGCTATTTCAATTGAGGCTTACGCACTATGGGTAATCATTAAAGTCTTTAATCACTTAGGTACATATAGATCTCTAAATTTTTTTATGCCCTTTTATACAAAGAAATTTATATAATCCTTACGTGGTATGTTTTTCTCCTTTGTTGATTGATTTTTGGTAAAATTATTTTATGAAAAAAAATATTATTCCTTTAAGGTTTGTCTTAAACTAAGATTCATTTATTAAATTATAGTATGCATAATATTTAGATATTTAAAGATTTGATTATTAAATTCTTGTTATTAAATATTCTTGTAATTTGATTAAAATTATGGTGGAAAGTGTTATTAACCTACCATAGTTGATTAAAGGGAAATTTGATAGGATCTATTGAGCCTTATTATCTTGCTAATATTGAATAATTGTATTATATCTTTTAAACTGAATTTATAAATATTTGATTAGAGCTCCATAGGATTTTGTAACATTATGTGGTATTGAAATTTGGTATAATGTGTATTGGATGACTTTCAAGCATTGTACATGAAATTTTTGATTGTTTATTAAATGATTTTTACTATTAGATTATAAATGTTATTACAAAAACAAAGTTGTTTTACTACTTATAATAGTGGTCATCATAATAGGCAAGGTGATAACGATAATGTTAAAGAATCTCAAGTATATTTTACTATAATTTATTTATTATATCATGTTTATTATAATTAGAGAGTAATCATGACAACATGAATAGATAGGTTTTGATTTGAAATCCAAGCATTTTTGTGATGGTGATTATGAAATAAAAATTTTTTGGGACATTTATAAGTTCGTCCTACTAAATCTATTACATTCCCTGAAGTGAACACAAAAGAAAATGTAATATCCCGAATTAGGGCCTAATCGGAATAGTGGTTTCGTGACCACAAATTTGAGATAGAAATAATTATTTTATAATTATTTTGAGGTTTATGATATGATTGCATGATTGTGTGAAAATTTCGTGACGAAATTCTATGCATAAAGTGCTTAAGTTGAAATTAGGGACTAAATCGAATAATTTGCAAAACTTGCATTCTATCAGTTTTTAGTATGAAATTACTTTGGAATATTAATGAGGAGGTCTTAAATAGCAATTTTACCAATTTCTAAAATTTTGGACAAAAATGGGCTTGTACATGAAAATTTTCAAAGAAAGGTATTAAGGGTATTTTGGTCATTTGGTAATTAAAAGATTAAAAAAAAAAGGAAAAAGATGGCAAAATATGTCCATCTTCTTCATTAGGACGAAAATTAAAGGTTTCTCCATAGCTAGGGTTTGTTTCAAGCTTCCAAGCTCCATAGTAAGTGATTCCAAGCCCCGTTTTTAATGTTCTTTACATTTTTGGAGTCCCGGTAACTTGATTTAGCTTATGCTAGCAATAATTTAACCTAGGGTTCATATTTGGAAAAATACCCATAGGTGAAATTTGTGTATTTTGGTGTTTTATGATATAATATGAGGTTTTAAATTATGCTAGACAACTTGTGCTACTCGGTTTTAAGTGAAAACGAGTAAAAGGGCTTCATTGGTAAAAATACCTAATATTCATAAGTATATGTTAGAGTGTGAATTTGATGTTGCTATAGAAGGGAAAAATGATCAGCATGTCATAAAACATAAGAAAATAGGATGAGGTTTAATTTACGAGCCTTGGGGAAAAAGTGTAAATATGTGAAAGTTTAGGGGCAAAATGGTAATTTTGTCAAAGTTCGTACTAAGGGCTGTTTTGATGAATGTATGTATTAAATAAATTAATTTGGTATTATAGATCAAGAGAAACAAGATTCAAGTCGTGATCGAGGGAAAAACAAAGTTTACGAGGAATAAGCTCGATTGCTAATATTTTGTATCAAGGTAAGTTCATGTGTAAATAAGGTAACATAATTTTTATTTTAAGTGATTTAATGTTATTTATATGATATGATACTTATTATCATGAAATATTATGCTTTGTGAATTATTATTTTGTAATATGCAAATTATGTGAACAACTTGATAAGTATGAGATGCTAGCAAGTATCGGTTTATACATTTCGAAGAAGGCGATCAAAATGTGTAATTGAGAAGAATCTCGTTTGAACCTTGGGAATAGATTAGGGTACAAGTGACATGTCACTAGGATGGTTGAGTTCCAAACTCGTTGAGTTGAGTCCGAGTTCGTGAGATGTAACTAGGCATCCGAGCTCGTTGAGTTGAGTCCGAGTTCATTTATGGATGCGAACTCCTGAGCTCGTTTATGGGCGGGTTACATGGTCGCTTGGCTAGATAGATTTCAAAAGCTATTGAGCTTGTTTAGCTATGAGTGTAGCACTTACGTGCACACTATCTGTGTATCCGAAATTATATTTCGATGTGTTCAACGGGAGAATCCTAAGAGAATAGGGAGAGTACTTAAAATGAAAATGATTGATGATGAATGTGTTGAAGAGGTGAAAATGGACAGGTATGAGTTTAATCCTTGGATTGAGAATTTGGTAAGACAAAATTGTGGTAAGATAGTAAGTGTTCTTATGACATGAGTGTCTTAATGATGTTTCTGTTGGATTGCATGATCATGTTACTTGTTATTTGCATGTGAACTTACTAAGCATTTATGCTTACTTCCTCCTCTTCATTCATTGTAGCTTTGACAAGTCGGCTTGAGAATCGGGATAGGTCGAAGGCTCGTTCACACTATCCGAAGGCCTAAATTGGTAAAATGGCTTGTATATTTTGAGTGTGGCATGTATAGCACTATACTCACTTTGTGTAAATAATCTTATGATATGGTTATGGTTTGGTAAGAAAAGGTTTGGAAATGATTAGCCATTGGAATGGCCAATCTAGATCATATTTGATGTCATGTATGTTTAATGTGTTACTTAGTCCATGGAAAACCATAAAATGGTGAAATTGGTTATAAAACAGAGTCACATAGTAGCAGTAACGTGAATTGGAAAAATCACTAAAAATAGTAGAAATAGAATTAGATGATGAATAAAATATTTAATTGAAGCCTAATGAATCTATTTTCATTTGGAAGAAACAAAATAGGTAAAATAGTTGTATTTTATAAGATATTTAAATTTTTGTGAAACAAGGCCAGAGCAATTTCTAAATCCCCTATTCTGACTTTGGAAATTTAAAAAAAATTGTACAAAAATAATTAGAAGTTATGCTTTATATTTAAATATTCCTTATTGAGTCTAGTTTTAAGATATACAAACTGCATAGTCTTTTGAGTTCTGTACAAAGAGAAAAGTGGTTCGTAATGAACAGAGGTCAAAGCAGTCAAATGCGGAAACAGGGTAAATTTTAAATAATAAACTGTACTAATTGGCTTGACCAAAAATTCTAGAAAAACATTAGTAGATAGATATATGAGTATAATTTCAAGAAAACTTTACGGGTCTTAATTTCGAGTTTCGGAACTCGAGATATGAATTTTTAAGCCAATGTGACGCAGTTAGCCAGCTTGTCTAGAATTTCTAAAATAAATTGTTTGAGTTGTTTAATTAATGAATTAAGCCCGTTAACACCTCGTGCTCGACTCTAGCGACGGTCTTGGGTACGGGGGCGTTACAAAAAATATAAACCAATATTATTCCAATATTTGATAGTATAAAATTAGTTGAAAGCTCTAGAAGAGCTAATGTATCAATATCTAAAAAGCACAAAATTTGTAATAGTTAATTCATTAGTTTTAAAAAGCATTCATTATAATGGATATTATATTGGGATTGTAAATGAAGAAAAGATTATATTTCATATGAATCAAAAGCGGATTGGGTTATTGGTTTATATTTATTACTATTGTTATAAATTGAATTGATTGTGTCTATCTTTGTGATCTTCTTTTGTCATCATCCTCGCTAAGAGGTTGAAAGCGAAATATTTGATTATGAAAGATCTACTTATGAGCAATAGAATATGGTAAATCTATGTAAAGTTCCTTATGGTTGGATGCACCTGAAGTTGCAAGTTTTTTTTTAAACTGTGAGTATAACTCTACAGTATTCAGAATAAGTTCTCAAATAAAATTATGTGGAAAAATATTACTAATGAGAACCTTGCAAGAGAGAACTTATTCAATTTTTCATTATTCAAATTTTCTTCTGCAGTAGCAATATAATGAAAAAATTTTACTTTTAATTGAACAAAAGTTTTTAACCATGAAAACTAACCATTCCCTGAAGAGAATGTAACAATATTTAATAAATTCGTAAGACATAATCTTTGATGTGGATGTAGTAAATTGGACTATAATAATAGCCTTGGGGGATGGTCGTAATAAGTTTTCTCTCCACCAGAAGTGGAAAAATGAAGAAAGCAATAAAAGAACAAGAATTTCCAAGAACTTTTTAAGAAGAGAGACAATTTATTTATAAAGAGTCATTGGTTATGTACCTATTGTACACTTAGAAAATAAGATACATTCTCAAAGTTTGCTAACAATTTATTTATAAAGAGTTACTGGTTATGTACCAATTGTACACTTGGAAAATAAGATACACTCTCAAAGTTGCTATTAATAGATTTTGATTGGATCCAAAGTCGACTACTAAAGTTTAATTTGCTTACTTCTTATCGTCAAGACTCAATGTAGAACAAAAAAAAAGGTACATCTTTAAATATTAAGTCAACTTGATATATGATTTAAAATTTTTTAGATGGTTTTCTTTTTAAGTTTTGATTACATGTGTTACATATTGCTTTAAGCATCTCATTTGTTCATGAAAAGAAATATTAACTAATTTATTTATGTCATTATAGTAGGTTTTATAATTAAATAATATATTTGATTAAAATATATCTAGTATGCAAATTTATGTTAACAAACCAATGAAATTTATGGTTTTTTAGATTTGAATTATGTTAAAGGTAGTAGTTCATACGTTTTATATTATTCCATGTGTTAATTATTTAGAAAAATGACATGAGCAATTGTAAATGAAAAGTTCTATAAGCTTGAATGATTGGATTTTAAATTAAATTTTAGGCATGTTTATGATGATGGTTATAAAAAATTTTTGCTAGTTTTCATTATGTCATATTTTTATGTTGGAGATGTGACGTTTATTGATATATTTAATATAGGCTTGCTTCTATACAATGCCTAGGTAGTTATTCTTGGTAGTTAATTGATTATGCAAAAATTTTGTTAAAAGTGTTTTAAAAGTATTTTGAATCGAACTCGGAACTTCTTGCATCTGAAGCGAGAATCATACCACTTGACCAAATGCCCATTTGAAGATTTTGGCATATTCCCTAAAGCGAATATTGCATAAAATTGTTTGGAAATTATATTTATTTTGTTAACTTAGTAGCATTATAGACTGCACATTGATTTATACCCTTCCAGTGGTAAATGTCATAATAGTACTTATATGTCTATACAAAGTAAAAGGAATGACAATAAAATTATCAATTTGCCACAATTTCTGCTGACATTATTAGTACAATTGAAATGCATGTTAAAGTAAACTAGAAGTTTACTAATACAAATACATTTACTACTTGGTGTGACCAGTTAGACCATTCTAGATCATATATGATACGCAAATTAATTGAGAATTCATATGGACATTCATTAAAGAGTCGAAGATTCTTTAATTTAAAGAATTATCATTTGTTGTTTGTTCTTAATGAAAATTGCTTATTAGAAACCCACTAGCTAAAGTTGAGATTTAATGTCTTACATTTTTTAAATGAATATGGGCTCATTCATCCACCATGTGGATGGTTTTGATATTATATGATTTTGGTAGAAACATCTACAAAATAATCACGTTTGTATTATCAACTTGCAAACTGTGTTTGTAAGATTGTTTGCTTAAATAATTAATTCCATATCATGCAATTAAGACAATTCATCTTGCTAACACTGATGAGCAAAATCATATTTCATATCATGTGGATGGTTTTGATATTATATGATTTTGGTAGATACATCTACAAAATAATTAAGTTGTGTTATCAACTTGCAAACAGTTGTTTGCAAGATTGTTTGTTTAAATAATTAATTTCATATCATGCAATTAAGAATTCATATTGCTAATACTGATGAGTTTATATCTCAGTCTTTTATTGATTGAGTTTGAAAAACTTTTAGTTTATTATTTATGCGCATAATGGTTTAGAGAAATTATTGATTGAATGCCTCTAATTAATATCTAGACCATTACTTATGAGAACTAAACTTCCTATTTCAACATGAGATTATGTTGATTTACATGTTGTACGCATCAAGCCAATAAGTTAAAATACTCCCCATTACAATTGATTTTTTGTTAAGAGCTAAATATTTCTCCTATTTGAAATTTTATATATGCGTATATGTTTCAATTGTTCTACCACAACAAATATGAGTGAATATTCAAAGAAAGTTGAGAATATATATTAATTATGAGTATCCTTGTAATATTATATGTTTTAAATGTATTGGAGAATCAATTATGACATAATTTGTGATTACTATTTTGATTCAATGGTTTTCCCGATATTAGGGGGAGAGAAATAATAACTTGTAATAAGTTAGGGGGAGTGTAATCTGAACTAGAAGTTCAACAATGATAACTCATTACAAGTTAAATGTCAGATGTATTCACAAACTTAATGAGAATAACCAAGTGTTATATACCATCTAATATTTTAATTTGAACCAAAGTCTTAGTAGGACAATTAGTTAGAATAAATAATAGATTGATCGGTTCCAAAGATGAAAATTCTTCTAGATGGTCATATAGTGGAGACGGGTGCTCTAAAAGAGACCCAAGATAAAACTATTAAGTAAAACTCTAGAAGAGATTCAAGTACTTGAAATTGAAGTTTAAAATAGTGAAAATAAAGAAATCTTGATATGTTATGTCAATTCGAGAAAATATGGAATAGATAATTATAACACCCCAAATTAGGGCCTAGGAGTTTCAAGGGTATTTTAGGAATTTTGGATTATATGAACTCAGAATTTTGTAAGGTCAGTACTCGATAATGTTTTCGACAATGGTTTTTATAAAGTTAAGTCAATTTTTGGAAACGAGTTTTAAATGTCTTTAATTTTAAAAAAGGGACTAATTTGTAAAAGGGTCAAAGTTGTGAGTCTTTATGAAGGAATTAAACCAATTTTTCAAAATCAACCTAATAAACCCCCCATTCCTAGTTATTTTCACGAATGCTTCTTCCCATCTCTTTAGTATTGTCGTCCCTTGCTATTATTCACTCTCTAAATTGATTTTTGCCTCCCAAACAATAATACTTTGAATTCCTATCATTTCCAAGTGTTAAACCTTCACAAATCTTCAAGAAATTACCCAAAAATCTCACCAATTTCATCATCTTCCTCAAGTGTGGTTTTTCTCGAGTTTGCATCAAATCTTTGTTTTTTTTTTCCGTTGAAGGTAACCAATCGTCTTCTCATTAGTTTTACATGTTATTTAGTTCTTTAAACTTAATTTTGTAGCCGTTAAATCGCATGTTTTGATTAAAAGCTGAAAATCAGGTCTTCAATGGTGAATTTCAAGTTCATGGAGAAAAACTTGGTTTAAAGTGCTTTTAAATTAGTTTTAACCTAATTAAAAGCTTTCTAAAGTAACTTTGAAGTTTCATCATGAACTTCTTGGGTTTTAATGAATTTTCGTTGTAATGGCCAAAACTTGTTGAAAAATTTTGATACCTTAAAACACATAGTTTTGTGAAGTTTAAAGGTTTGGAATTAGTCATAGATGAATATGCAGATGAATGGAATTAATTTCATGCGAAAAGATTAAGCGTAGACTCAGTTATTCGAATTTTAAGTTTGTCGTGCTAAAGGTTTTGGTTAGAAAAGAATGTAGCTTAAGCTTGTGTTTGTGGTTGTTTGAGGTGAGTTATCTGATTGTTGACTAAATGTATGTGTGGTTTGTCTTATTGAAGTGTCAGAGTCGATAGGACCTTCAACGAGTAGAGATAAGGGCAAAGGGAAGCTTGTCTAAGCTTTCGATTTTTCGATAAAAGCAAATATTTCGGTAAGTGTTTTGGAATAGTTGTTTGTAACTGATTCATTGTGTATTTGGAAATTTAGAGGTAGCTTAAACCCCTTCCCTAAATTTTGAGTGTAAGTGTTCTTTTACCTATGCTAAATATGTGATAAATATGTTTGTGAATTGTGATAAAGAGAATTATGATATGATGAAATATGAACATGTTGTGAAGACTGTTGTGACAGTAAATATAAGGGTATGTTATCCATGCCATGTGACAATGTGTATAATGTGCTAATGATATGATTATGCGGTGAATATGTGCAGATAATCGGTAAGTAATATTTGATAACAATATGGATATTTTCGCCTTGTGACTTAATGAGACCATTGGATATAGTTGGCATGCCATAGGATTGTGAGACTCACTTATTTGTGTTGTGATAAATGGGGCGTAAAGGCCCAGGGATAATTTTGGAGAGATAAGGGAATGTAACACCCTGATTTTTGGGGTTAGAAGTTTTGAGATTTATAGTAAGGTCAGTGACTAGATCGGACAATTGTGTTTGTTGTCGCATTTTAATGTCAGAAAGGGCCTGTTGGTCTGGTGGTTGCGTGTGTGTTACGTTTCCTCAGGTTTTGGGTTTTGGGTTCAAACCCCCATGTGTGTTTAAGAGGATTTTTACTTTGTTTTAGTTTTTGGTTCTTTTTGCATTAATTTAATCTTTAATTATTTTTCTTTAATGAGACCGAAAAGATAACTCCTACGTTTTTTTTTTTAGTTTTGTTTTTCCTCTCTTCTTTTCCAATTGACTTTTTTCTCTCACGTTCTCACCCCCTTTTTGTTACGTAAATTTTAACTTCTTTTTCCCTAATATCGAGTTCTTGTTTTGATTTTTTCAGTGGGAGGATTAACATTCAAGTTCGTTGGAATTCTTGTGTGTAAGTGTGTTCTTTCTTAATTTGTGATTCATTTTCTTTCTGTAGGCATTCAATTCTATTTAATAGATATTTCCTTTTTGAAAATATGTTGTGGGTGTTTGTAATTGTGTTTTCAGAGGTGGTGGATTTAAGGTGCCATTCGGTTTTGGGCGTTGTAAATCACGAATCAGGTGTGTGTTCAAAAACCTTTCCTTTTCGTTAACAAATTTCTGCCTTATTTCCGTGAAATTCGACATCATATACATGTTTTTGGAATTGACTAATCAAAGGGTCAATTATTATGGAACGGTTTGATTATAGGTGAGTTTTTTGGTATATTTCTGAATTGTCGAGTGTTGAGAACTATTTTGACACTAAAAACTCGTCCTACAGCCAATTTCAATGTGGTTTCGTGACCACACGAGTGGCCACATGAGCGTGTGACCTACATAGGTAGTTCACACGACCTTGTACATTGGTAATTAGGGTTTTTCGGCCAAATTTTGGTGCCACATGGCCTAGCCACACAGCCATGTGGCAAATTTTAGGGATTTTAGTCGATTTTCACACGGGCGTGTGAGACTTCCACACGGTCGTGTCTACCCTGCACCTTAATTTTAGCCAATTTGGGAAGAGAGTTACACGGCCTGATCACACGACCATGTCTCTAGGTCACATGAGCGTGTGCCTTTTCACACGGACGTGTGGCCTTGTTTCTCAGATTTTTGCTTTGTAGCATAATTTGACCCGTTCTATTTCTTGTGTCGGCCAATGTTTGTTGGGGCCGCCATATAAGTGTTAAGGACTCCAATATGGCTTAGAGTTGTAAAATTATTCATAATTATAGTGTTAAACTTTTGATTTGTTCAAGTGTGTTGTAGTGTGATTTATGATATTGTATCTGTGCAAATGAGTATGAGCATTTCTGATTCTTTGTTATGGTTCTGTATTTTGTCTACAAAAAGGTGTTCATTTTGCATTTGCATCAATCTTTTTGGGTTTGGTTGCGAAGATATGGGAGTCTGATCTGGTCTGTGTAGTTTTTAACTGTGATTCATTAGTACAGCAGTTTACCTCACTATACTACACATATGTCAGCTCTGCTACATATTATCATCTAAGTGGCCTAGTCCACATACGGGGTGTGTAGGGTTGGATGCGCATTTCGAGGTCTTATGTGGTGTGCATGGTTGGTTGAGCTTCTTATAGCTCATTTGTGGTGTGAACGAGAGATGGAGAGGTGTTTGACTGGATGGGTGGGATTATTTTCTGACTTGTTACATACCATTTGCATCTGTTTACATGTTGTATGTCTGAACATTGGGGTGCATGTACTATTTTGTATCCACTAAAGTATTTAGTCTTGTCTGGTTAAGTATTGTGTGTGATTGGAATTTTGTAAACGCGGCTTGTGAATTTTGTATCCATATTTATATTTCTGATTGGTTGTTCGGGTAATGTTTTGAGAGCATTCTGGTTTGTTTCTCTGTCTTTTGCTTTTTTACGTTTAGTTTCAGACTCACACTGAGCTTAGGTAGCTCACCCCTTAGTTTTCCCCTTTTTAGGTACTCTTGTTTTCTGTAGCTAGACTTGGCATCCTGGAGGTCTCGGAGTAATGCAATTTAACTCAGGCTAATAAATGTTTCTTCGAATACTTTAATTTGTGAACTGTTTTGGACTGTAAAAATCTATAAGGACTGTGGTACAATACTAATTCGGATTTTCGTAAATTGTTTCCTTTGGACTAAAATCTAGAACCTATGGAACTTTATTTTCGAATGCTTTTGACGTAATTTATAAATTCTCTATTTTGAATCCTTAAGGGGTAAACGATTTAATTCGATTATAGCAATCTGGGCTCGTATGAGATTTTAACAACTTGTTTTTTGAAATGGTTTTTAGATCACTTCGGTGATCAATGTGACCTCCGGGATTTTGTCTAAACTTCTAGGCCAAGTTTTGGGGCGTTATAGGGAATGTGAGCCAAGCTCCATTCACTGGGATCTGTATGTATGGTGTGTTGGAGAGCGTTCTATATGCTTCACTTATGGGATATGTTAGACTCTATGAATCTATGAGTTGTGTTGGAGATCTGTGTATCTGATGAGTGCTGATAGAGTCCATTTTATGTTTCATAAACTCAAAAGCCAAAGTATCATATATTGTGACTAAATATGATTATATGTGATTATATGTGCTTATATGTGGTTAATACATGTCGGAATATATATATGCCTAAACATTTGTATAAATATTGTGTAAAAGTATGTATGGAATGTGACTAATTATGTGAATTATGGCACTTAGTTAATGACATTTTGGGAAAAAGTTGTATGTTGTTTGATTGATGCATGATGATTTGTTTGCGTAGTGGTTGTTCTAAGCATTCACTGAGCTTGTTAAGTTCACTCAGTCCATTTTATCCTTTGCAGAGTATTTGCATTCCACGTGTGAGCGGTGTAGCCGTCAAGGGATTGATCGAAGCCATTCTATATTCATTATAGTAGGTGTTTTGTTTATTCTAGCTTTAGGGAATATAAAGGCAATGTGATAGACATTTATACCAGTTTTGTTAATATGTATTTGGGACTATTTGCATATTATGTATGTCGGAAGGATATGGAATTGGATATGGTATTTGGACTATCGTTTTAGACATTTTGATGCTTATATGACTAGGTGAATGAAGCGTAATGTTTAGGAATTAAGCTTGAATAATTTAAATGCTCTTATATGCTGAATTTTTGTAACCTGAAGCAAAGGTATTGATATTAGGGCTTTTAAAACGATTCCTTCGTACTTTTAAAAGTGCAGGGAGTTAGAATACCAATTTAGTATCGATACCTTGGCTCGAGTATCGATACTCATGGTGTAATTATCAACGCCTTGCGAAAGGTACCGATATTTTCCAATATTTTGAAATTTGGTGAGAAATAGAATGCTAGTTTGATAACGATTTACCAAGTAGTATCAGTACCACTTAAAGGAAATACTGATACCATAGAGGCAATATCGATACCTACGTAACATTGTAGGGAAAATTTGATAAGTGGTCCCAATGCATGATTAATAACTATGTTATGTTATTTTATGAATTCTTGGCATGGTTTATCTGTAACACCCCTAACCTGTACCTATCGCCGGAACAGGGTTTCGGAGTATTACCAAAACATTCAGAACATTTTTCAATTAATTCATGCAAGTAATTATTCATTAATCGAGATTATTCATAGTGTCCCTTAATTGGACCCTCGAGGTCCTATACGAGCATTAGAATCGAATCGAGACTTAATCGAGACCCCTAAGAATTTTTCGCTAAATTACAAAATTTTTCCAAAGTGCAGGGCTTACATGCCCGTGTGGTCCAAAGGACATGCCCGTGTGACCCTAGGACACGCCCTTGTTAGAGGCCATATTCGACCCCCTGTAACTCTCTAACTTGCACACACGGCCATGCCATACGTACGTGTGCTAGGCTGTGTGGTTAATTAATATAATTCGAATTAGGTGAAGGTTTCACATGGCCAAGATGCATGCCCCTGTTCTAGGCTGTATGGCACACACGACTGAGACACACCCCCATGTCTCTTCCCATGTGCCCAATTCTGAGCATTCTGTTTTTCAAAATTAAGGTGCAGGGAACACTCAACTAATTCTAACCATTTCAAGCACTCCAATTGAACAAATTCATCATTCATCAAGGCATACCATTTCATGCATACATGGTTACTAACTCACCTTAGCTTAACTTAGACATTAACAACATTTGATCACATGAACTTAGCATAACACATGTGGATATATATAAATATACCATAATAGATTACTAAATCATATCCAAAATGAACCATCACTAGCCATTCCAATGGCTAGGTTACAAAATGACATTTCAAGCCACTATTGGCCAAGGTTCTCTATACATGACATTACACCAAAATGATTTCACTAAATATACCCAAAATGCTAGTTGATAGTGTGACGATGCTCCAACAATCTTCCAACCTTCATGAGCTTCCGAGCACTATAAAATAGGGGAAAATAAAAGGAGTATGCATTACATGCTTAGTAAGCTCGTATAACAGAAACTAAACTTACCAATCTTATTTATTAAAATCTAGGCATACAATGTTATGTTTCCATCCATTTGGCTAAATGGCCTAATCACATACATTTCATCAAACATATTTGTAACAGCCCGATTTAGGGCCAAAATGGAATAGTGGTTTCGAAACCACAAATCCGAGGGTAAAAAAAATAAATAAATAAATAAATAATAATAATATTTTGATTAAGTTTTAGTGTTTATATTATGATTGCATAATTGTGTGAAAATTTCGATGCGAAATTTTATCGATTGGGTGTTTAATTTGACGTTCAGGACTAAATTGAAATAGGTGAAAAATGTGTGTGTTCTAGTTCATAAGTACTTGATTGAAATGGGGGTTTTAAGTAGAGGTACTTAAATGGAAATTAGACCATTATACCTTATATGGACAAAATTTGGACATGGATGGAATTTTTAGAAAGTTTAGTAGTAAGGGTATTTTGGTCATTTGTGTATTAAATGAAATAAAATGAGAAAAATAACACAAAAATGTGTTCATCTTCATTAAGCTTGGCTGAAACTTGCATGTTCTCCATAGCTAGGGTTTTTTTCCAAGCTTTCAAGCTCAATAGTAAGTGCATTCAAGCCCCGTTTTTAATGTTCTTTACATTTTTGAAATACTTGTAGCTCGATCTACCTATTTCTACCATTATTTCGAGTTAGGGTTTATGTTTAAAAATTTACCCATGAATGATATGCATGTATTTTTATGTTTGATGTTAGAATATGAATGTTTGAAGTTAGGAGAACGATCTTTTCTAAGCGATTTTTAGCTTAAAACGAGCAAAATAAAGATAATCGGTAAAAATACCTATTGTTCATAACTATGTGTTAGAGTGAGAATTTGATGTTGCCATAGAAGGGAAAAATTATCATCATGTCATAAAACATAAGAATAAGGGCTGAAATTAAATTTCCGAGCCTAGGGGCAAAATCATAATTTTGTAAAAGTTAGGGGGCAAAAATGTAATTTTTCCATAATGTGATTTTTGGATTGAAATAAATAGTATGAATGTTAAATAAGCTAAATGTGTTGTTATAGATCAAGAAAGGCGTGGAATCGACCTCGAACGGGGGAAGGAAAAGATTTTGGACTAAATTGCAAAATTTCCATATTTTGCACCGAGGTAAGTTTGTATGTAAATAATACCTTAACTTCATTTACATTTTTATATTTTAGCCTATTATATATATATTAGCTGATTTTGAAGCATAAATCGACTATTGGAAGAATGGAAATAAATAATAGAGAGAGAAATCCCAGTTGAACATTCGGAAAGATTTAATAATATAGATGGAACGTAGCTAGGTCACATGTATGGTGCTGAGTGCACATTATGTGTACAAGAGAGCTACGAGATACTATGTAGTAGCTAGGTCACATGTGTGATACGGGATGTATCCCATGTAGACAAGAGAGCTACGGGAGAGGTAAATGTAGCTAGATCGCATGGGTGATTCCAAGTGAAGGACCCCATGTAGATAAGAGAGGTACGAGATAAATTGGCTAGGTCACACGGGTGGTACTAAGTGTTCACCATGTGTACAAGAGAGCCGAATTATATGAATGATGATGGGTGGAGTTGTGTGCTGAAACCACCAAATATCGAGAATTGATCCGAAGTGTTCAACGGGATGATTTTATAGTGACATTTTAATCATGGACCTATACTTGTGATGTATGAAATGTGGTGAAAATGAATTGTGACATGTACATTAAAATGAGGTTAATACAAAGAAAGTGGAAAAGAGTGAATTTGTAATAATACTGTTTTTAGACAGTCGCAGCGACATAAATTTGAAAAATCACTAAAAATAGTATAAATTTAATTAGAGGCTGAATGAGATATTAAATTAAATCTTAGTGAGTCTATTCTCATGTAAGAGAAACATAGAAAATAAAGGAACTCTATATTTTGAGATATTTATATTTATGTGTGACTTATTCAGAATGACTATGTGATCCCCTGTTTTGACTTGAAAAAATCATTAAAAATTGTACAAAAATAATTAAGAAATATAATTTACATGCATAGATTCCTTGTTGAGTCTAGTTTTAAATGAAACAAATTTCGTGGCTATTTGACTTTCGTACTGGGAGAAAATAAATTCGTAGTGAAAAGAGGTCAGATCAGTCAAGCTGTGTAACAGGGGAAACTTTAACTAATAAACTGTACTAATTGGCTGAACCAAAAATTCTAGAAAAACAAGTAATATGAGTCTAGTTTCAGAAAAAATTTACGGATTTTAATTTTAAGTTTTGTAACTCGATTTATGATTTATTTAGTGAACGTGACACAGGAGAGACAGCTTAATCAAAGTGGTGTGAATAGAAAAATTTAAGTAGATATACTTGAGTTATTGTATATATATATATATTAGATTCTTTAATTATTATTTATATACTTACTTATTAAGCTATAAGCTTACTTTCTTTTCTCTCTTTTGTCTTATAGTGTCGTCCAGCTTGCTCAGGAGTTGAAGATCGTGAAGATCTGCCCGCACTATCAATACTTTAGGGTATTTGAACTAAACATTTTGAATTATGGCATGTATAATAGGCTTAGTTATTTTGTTACGTGTCATAATTGCCTACGTTTAAAATATTGGTTACAGTATTTGATCAATCATTTTGTACAAAGCCATTGAAGTTGGCTAATATTGTTCAAGACATATGTTATAACGATGCATTATCTAATTGGATGACATATTTCTATCTCAGTTTTGTTTAATGGTATGTGTTATGTTCCGGTAATACCTCGTACCCTGTTTCGGTGTTGAACACGGGTAAGGGGTGTTACAATATTAGTCACCAAACTATTCATATAAATCAAGTAACATAAATGAGCTCATCATGCAATATTCTTTCAAGTCATTATCATTTCATCAAAAAGCTCCCATGCCATGTCAAGAGTTATATGTCTATACAATCATTGAAATTTCAATGAAAGCTCAAATAGTACACTCGAGGTGTACGATTCAATAATCCGTCAATTCTTATCGAGGGTACCCCTTAGGGTACTTAACCAAGGAATACACTCATGAGCCACATGTCGTATAATAGGGTTACCAGTCCAAGCTAAATCCCTTTATATAACGTATACTCACAAGAGCTCAATTACAGTTACCAGTCCAGGCTAAACCCTAATCATAACGTGTGCTCGAGAGGTATTATATCGGGATTACTCGTCCATCCTAAATCCTTTTTATAACAAGCTATTGGGATTACTTGTTCGAGCTAAATCCCGTCCACAACAAATGCAGGACCTTATTAGTTTCGGAAAAGCATATACATTCATCGAAATTCAACATTCAATCGGGACTTAACCCCTTTTTCATCATTTCAAGCATGTATCAATTTCTCATCATAGCATACAAATAAGCACATCAACATAAATCACATTACATACAAACACAACATTCAATTAACATAATTACATGCCGATTAAGTTACACGAACTTACCTCGACACTTGTTCGCGTAAAAGTCTACTAATCCAAATTCTTTTCTTTCCCTCGATCTAACCTCGAATTAGTGTTGTCTAGATCTATATAAATGAATTTAATCATTAATTTCATAAATTTCATAATTAGACGGACTCAATTTACGTCCTAGGTAAAATTACCATTTTGCCCCTAACTTTTTCAAAAATTCCAATTTTGTTCCTAGCCCGAAAAATGAAACTTGTACAAATTACTCCCTATTCCAGGCCTAACTAAAGCCCTATTACAAATTTTTCAATACATCGATTTATAAAATTTCAAAATTTTTCATCAAATTTTACAACTTTTCATTTTAGTCCCTAAACCATGTTTTCATCAAAAATTACTTTGTAAAAGTTGTTTATCTATCAATAATCTTTCATTTTGTACCATAAATTTCTAATTTCCAGCATAATACATCCATGACTCATTTACATACCTTGATAACTTTTCAAATTAATCCCTCAAATAGAAAGATTGAGCTATCCCGATTTCAAGAATACCAAAATTACTAAAAAAGGGATAAGGGAACTTACTCAATTAGGCCTTGAAAGCTTCTTTTCTCTCTCCTAGGGTTTCCATGCATTTTTAGGTTGAAGATGATGAAAATAAGATGATATAATTTCTCTTCATCTTTTAATTAATTAAGTATTTTGATATTTCCAATTTAGTCCCTTGTCTTTTTCCATAATTCCATGGATGAGTCACCATAAAAATCTACATACTTTTATTAATTGTCTAATTACCATATAAGGGCCTTAAGTTTTGAATTCCATAGCTATTTAATCCTCGTTGCTACTAGAATTCAACTTTCACATTTTATGCGATTTAGTCCTTCTCGTAATTAGGCACTAAATCGATAAAATTTTCATATCAAGATTTTCACACATGATTTCTATCATATTACGAGTCATATGGTAAAATAAAAATAAAATATATTTTGGATCAGATTTGTGGTCCTGAAACCACTGTTCTGATTTTACTGAAAAATGGGTTGTTACATTATAAAAAAAATGAATGTATGGTTTATAATTCATGATAATGCTATTTTTTTATTAATAAAAAAGATTCATGAGAAATAACATGTCGTTTTAGATGAAAAAATAGTGAGACGGTGGTGTGACATCTCGATATTCAGCTTGGCGTCCAGGCCAGGTATGGGGTGTTACATTTAGTGGTATCAGAGCCTAGGTTCAATAACTCTCGAGCCTAAGTGAATGTTGTGTGTTTGGAGTTTTGAAACTTATGAGTTTAAATTTCCTAACTTTCATGAAGTGGCTGGTATAACTCTATTTGAAATGCATGTGATAACTCTCGATGGTAATGTATGTGGGGTAAGAATAGAAAAACAATGCCTTTAATTCTAAAAATTTCTTTCAGGAACGAGACTTGAATCATCTCGCTGCCACTCACACCATTTATTTGTTTATGTGTGTATGCTAGATAATTAGATATACCTCCTAGACATGTGAATGTGAAAGCTAGTGCTCAGGAGGATGGTACATCCTCTACACCTCCTGTGCCACCGCGTAGCGTAAATATTCTAATTGAAGCTATAATTGGAGCATTTCAACATATTGCTAGTGCTAACCCTGCTCTTGCACCTGTGAACCATGGGTTATCGCTTGAACGTCTTCGGGTGTTGGGTGGTAAAGAGTTTTCTGAGGTTAAAGGGATTGATCCTATAACAACCCATTTTTAGTGAAATTGAAACAGTGGTTTCAGGACCACAAATCTAAATTTAAAATATTTATTTTATTATTATTTTATTTCCTACAGCATGATAGTCATACCACATAAAAATTTCATTAAGAAATTTTACCGTTTACATTCTCAATTTGATAAAAAAGACTAAATCGCATTAAGTGCAAAAGTTGAGTTCTAATAGCTAAAGGTATTAAATAGCTATAGAACTTTAAAGCGGAAGTCCTTGTATTGTAATTAGACCATTAGAGTTGATAGTGGATTTTAATGGTTTGGCATTATTGAAATTTTGATTAATTTTAAATGTTAATTATGTAATTTGGTAAATAATGATAAAATAAAATAAAACAACAATTAGGTTATCATGTTTAACCTTTGTTTCAACCAAAAATCAAAGAAAAATAAAGCCATGGGAGCTTAGCATTCGGCCATTCTTGTTTTCCTTGATTGGTAAGATATTTTTGTCCCTTTTTTATGATTTCTATGTTTTCAGGATCTTTTTAGGTTAATCTAACTAGCCCGGGGACTAATTTGTGAATCTGTTAAACTATTAGGGTTTTTCCATTTATGCATGTACATGAGTTTTGAAGTTTGATGATAGAAAATGGATGGTTGTTTTTAGATAAGCAACTTTTGTAAAGGAATTTTTGGTGAAATTGTCAAATAGGAACTAAATTAAAAAATAAAAAATTATACATAGAGAAATTGTGAAATAAATGAAATATAGGGCATACTAGGGACTTAGTTGATATTCGGCTATAGTGGGTTGTGGTGAAATTGCATAAATTTCCATTTTTATGAGCTACAGATTAAATCGCAAAGAATTAAAAGTATAGGGGCAAAATAGTAATTTTGCTAAAATATGATTTTGGGCTAAATTGAATGAAATATATATTGAATTAGCTACTTTATCCGTATAGATCAAGATAGACCTCGTACGGCTTTAGATCGAGGCAAAGATAAAGTCTTGAATTAGTCACCTCCGTATCTATATTTACTCGTCAAGGTAAGTTCGTGTAATTAAATCATGTTTATATGTTTTAATTTAATCATACATGTGTTGTGATATGTCATATATATACTGATTGCATATCCAACGACGTATGACAATTACCGAGCCCCGTTTGAACCTTGAGAATACATAAGATACAAATGACATGTCATTAGGGTTTACATGATTTGGGTACTGGTCCTAAACGTTCTACCAATGGCTGAGGTACTCCACAGCTCGTGTGAGCAGCATCATATAGCTACGTTCCGACCCACAGCTTGTGTGAGCATACCAATTTACAACTCATGTGAGCATACTGATTTACAGCTCGAGTGAGCATACTGATTCACAGCTCGAGTGAGCATACTGATTCACAGCTCCTAGAGCATACATGTACATGAATTGACGGATTACAGTTATATGAGCTAGCACACTATGTGTGAGCTATCCCAAGTATCTAATGTTATTCTAAACGGTTCAACGGGAAATGTTCTGATACGAAATGATAAGAGTTTGATACGACTTATTACAGGTATAAACATGAATTACATAGAAATATTGTTACATGGTATATAGGAACTTGAATCGGTTGATACATGTATTTGGAACTTGATTAATTGTTGTATTCATCCATGTTTATTGGCTTATATATGTGTTTACATGGTTAACATGGTTGGTGAATATGTGCTTCGGCATTTGGCCAAATTGTGTTGGGATATGTTTGGTTTACTTACCTATTATATGACTAAATGGTAAGTTATATTCTATGTTATACGAACTTACTAAGCTTAAATG
Organism: Gossypium longicalyx; assembly: GCA_025698465.1. NCBI lineage: Eukaryota > Viridiplantae > Streptophyta > Magnoliopsida > Malvales > Malvaceae > Gossypium > Gossypium longicalyx. The sequence continues at coordinate 32,526,369 of CM046998.1, read as the reverse complement.
CTTACTTTGTGTTATTTTTCGTGTTTTATAGTGAATTGGAAGCTTGTTCGAGTTGGAAGCTTGTCGAAGCTATATCACTCTATCCATCGGTTCTTTTGGTACCTTCAGTTATTTAATTTTGGTTATAATGGCATGTATAGAAATTTTGGCTAATGTTGGCCATGTGTTTGGTTGTTGGAAATGGCCATTTAGTTTGGCTGGTGATTTAGCACTTTGATGATAATATGAGCTTAGTCTATGGCATGTAAATATTAGTCTTTTAATGGTTGATGAATGACTTAATATGGTTAAATGATGGTTGAAAATGCATAATTATATATGGCTTGTGACTTGTTGGAAATGTTGAGAATTAGTACTTTGTTTGAATAGCTTAAATGATTATAGATGCTAGTGGTTGAATGGCATGATTAGTACCATTTGATATATTTTTTGTAAGTAAATTACATGGTATATATTGATACAAATATGCATATAAGTTAGTTTATATATTGTAATTTGAGTTGCCTAAGGGCATATTGGTTGTATGATATTATACCATATGTATATGTCTTGTTCATGCATCATTTTGATGCCTTGATATGGCTTGTATATATGTGCAAAAGTTATTTTAGGTACATGTTAGTTTGGGTAAGAAAAATGGCTTGTAAAATGGCCTATTTTCATCCACACGGGCATGTGTCTCAACCGTGTGTGACACATGGTCAGGTGGCACAGCCGTGTGTCCACTGTAGCTTTCAAAGGGTTGCAAGTCAGGTTGTTACATGGCCTAGGGCACGGTTTGTCACACAGGCGTGTGGGTTACTATGAAAGGTACACAATCTAGCACTAGACGTGTGGCTTGGCTGTGTGACCCAAGTCAATGAGTTACACGGGCACAGACACGGGCTGGGACAGAACCGTGTGTCCCCATTTTGAATGCCCACACGGCTTGAGAGACGGGTATGTCTCTTTGCCGTGTGACCCCTACAGTGTTGAAAATTTTTAATGTTTTCTGAAAAATTCTCTAGGTTTCCGATTTAGTCCCGACTTGTTTCTAAAGTGTGTTTAGAACCTTGAGGGCTCGTATAAAGGACAATATGTATGTTTTGGATTAGTTTTAATACGATTATCGATATAATTTGAAATGTTTGAAATTTTCTATTCATTTTATTTGAAACCCTGGCAATACTCCGTAACCCTGTGTCGACGACAGATACGGGTTAGGGGTGTTACAGATCTGGCCATAGTTAAGTAGTGGTTAGAATGAGTGGAAAGGATCCTCGAGTAGATGTCCTATTCTGATGATGAGAATTTGGGTTGTACCGTGTCCCTACTTCATGAGGAGGCGCATCGTTGGTGGGATACGGTTAACAGAGGTACGACAGTTGATCATTTAACTTGGGATTATTTCTTAGAGGTGTTTAGGAGGAAGTTTATAGGAAAATAGTATATGGAAGCTCGTAAGCAAGAATTTCTTGATCTTGTGCAAGATGGGTTATCTGTGGTTGACTATGAGGCAGAGTTTGTGCGCCTTAGTCAGTATGCTCCTGAAATGGTATTGACTGAGAAAGATAGTTGTAGGAGGTTTCGTTTCAAGCTTAATCAAAAGATTCGGGTTTATTTAATGGCCCAAAATACTGAGTTGTTTGATTGGCTTGTAAAAAAAACCAAGGCTGCGGAGTAGACTTTGGTTGAGCCAGCTTGCTCGGTAGTGGCTGAAACTGGTAAGAGGGCTTCTAATGGTGATTCTAGACGTCTGCCCAAGAGGGGGCATGCTCTAGTAGGGGTGCGAGACATAGGTCTCGACCGAGTCAATCTAAATAGTAGAGTAATATTGTGACTAGCATTGGTGGTTTTGGATATCTGCTTTTTGCCCATTGTGATCATAGGCATCCTGGAGAGTGTCGTAAGCTGATAGGTGGATGTTATAAGCATGGTTTGAAAGAACATTTTCTTAGGGACTGTTGGAATAGAATAAATGTATCATAGATGTAATGATCGGATTTGTGGTCTCGGGACCACAAATCCGAAGATAGAAAATTTATTTTTATTATTTTTATGAAGTTACGGTATGATTATATTAGTGCATGAAAAATTTGGTGAGTTAATTTTAATGTTTTCAAGCCCGATTGCGAAAAAAGACTAAATTGCATAAAAGGAAAAAGTTACATTTTGGTACCCAAAGGTGTTATATAGCTAGAGAATCAAAATTTAGGGCTTTTAAAAGGAAATTACACCTTTTTTAATAGTGTTGGCCGGCCATGTGATGGATTTTAAACAAATAGTCAAAGTATTAGGTTGATGATGTCATGTTTTGGTGATAAAATAATGCCTAAAAGCCTAGCTATCATTTTCTTCTTCTCTATCTTCTTTCTTCACCAAAACTATCAGCCAAAATAGAGGTTTGAAAGCTCAAAAATCTACAGCAACTTAAAGCACTCATAAGCAAGTGATTTTAATGAGTTTTCTTTAAAATTTTTACATTTTTGAGACCCTTGAAGCATGAGCTTTCAAATGAGGGTCATATCTTACAAAATGGTCAAGAGTTTAGAATTTTTCCATGGATGTATCTGTGATATATGCTGAGTTTTTATGGAAGAATATGAGTCCTAGTTGTGTTATAAACAACTTCTGTGAAAGGTGTTAGCATGAAAACACCTAAAGGGGCTATTTTGCATAAGTTGCAAAATAAGTGGGTAATGTGTGAAATAGTGAGAATTTGGGATTGCCATAGTAGTAAAAAGAGTTTATCTAGGCTTGAAATATGAGGAAATTAGATAAAAATTGATTTTCAGGCATAGGGGTAAAATGGTCATTTTGTGAAGGCCTAGGGGCAAAATGGTCATTTTACCAAAGTTGTGAATTTATGAATGCCTAATTGTGTTTAGTGACTAAATGGATGTATATTATTATTATAGATCAAGGTTTGCCAAAATCGAGCCTAGACCGAGGAAAAGCCAAGCAATCCGAATAAGTCGACTAGTCAAGTACTTTTTGTAAACCGAGGTTGGTTGTATGTAAATAATACAACTACACTGTTAATACTTGTATTCATATTGTCATTGAATTGATATTGTACGAGTTGTTAAGTTATAAATTGAGAATGCCTTGTAATATTGAGATAGTAGAAATATCCCGTTGAAACCTCAGGATATGAACTGGATATTTGTGCCAAGACATTGGGTGATTTGTGCGCCAGTGTAAGACATGCCTGGGACATGCTTCAGCCACATTATGAGAGCCAGTGTAAGACTATGTCTGGGACATGGCATCGACACAGAGCTGAGCGCTAGAGTAAGACATGTCTGGGACATGCATCAGCCTCGATAGAGATAGCCAGTGTAAGATGTGTTTGGGACACGCATCGGCTAGGAGTTGTGCTAGTGTAAGACATGTCTGGGACATGCATCAGCATGCATATATGAGAGCCAGTGTAAGACCATGTCTGGGACATGGCATCAGCAATATATCCCATGTTGAAGGTTCATGGAATATCCAGTAGTATTCCAATGGTTCAATGGTGAAAGTTATAGTTCAATTTTTATAAAGAAAGGATGATCATGTTGTGAGTGTTACAAGTACCTATATGATAAGCATGAGTAATGAGCTTAAATTAGAAAATGAGACTCGAGTAGATGATAATGAGTAAGTTAAGTTATGTTTACCTTTGAGCTATAAGCATGATGGTAAATGGTGAGATTGTTGTATAGTTATTTATATGCAACTTACTAAGCTTTATGTTTACTCCCTTTCCTTACCTTTTTCTTTCACTATCACCAAGCTAGCTTAAGGATCCCTTAAAGTTAGATATATCAATCACACTATCAGCCGCAACACTCGGTATAGCTTGATTTATATTTTTGAAGGTGACATGTATAAGGCTAGACTAGGATGTTGGATTAAGAGAATTATTTATGTATTTTGGCTCAAGTCAAAAGCCCTTCATTTTGTATCAAGCCTGGAATAATGGCTATTTTTCACTTTGATGAATGTATACAATGTTCTTTCTATGGATGAATTGGTGTCCATTATGATGAAATTTGTATATTGAAATGATCTTGTGTAGGTTGTGCAAAATGGGTGACAAAATGGCTTGGAAGATAGCCTAGTTTATCCACACGGGTAAGATACACGGGCGTGTGTCTAAGCCGTGTGTAACACACGGCTCACGCCCATGGGTGTGTGTTGCGGTCGTGCTCCCCTACACTTAAAAATTTAAAGTCGTTTTAGTATACGGGCAAGCCACACGGGCGTGTGCCCAGGCCGTGCCATAAAGTCAGTATGCATCTAGTAGTACACGAGCAAGAGACAAGGCCGTGTGTCTCGGCCGTGTGAAGGACACGATTATAAGGCACTGGTGTTTGCTTGGGCCGTGATGTTTTGGCAGAATGCCTAAGTTTTTAGACACGGGTTCGGGATATGGGCATGTCCCTAGCACACAGCCCTGTGTTCTATATCCACACAGGCGTGTGGAGTCTTGATACATGAAACTTTTCTAAGTTTCAAGAGTTCTTGGTTGGGTTCTGAACCACCCAAAATGTATGATTTGGGCCTCGTAAGTCCGTATATTAGATAGATTGCATGTGAAAAGAGAAGTTTTTAAATTGCTTGAAATTTTTTGATGGCCCGTTTTGTATAGTTGGTTGAGTCAAGAAAGGTAATACCTTGAACCCTGTCTCGACGTCAGATACGGGCGAGGGGTGTTACATTTGGTGGTCTCAGAACATGGTTTAGTCGATTCTAAGACTGAACTAGCCAGAGTAAGAGTCTAGCTATACATACAACGTATATGCATATTGATAGTGTGATGATTCCTGACGATTATAAATTGTGTTTATTATAGGAATGGATCCTGATAGAACCACGGTGGATGACATGGAAAGTAATGCGTCGACTCCCACAGAAAGGACCGCGCCAATAGAGAGTCAACCCGTAAGTATGGGCCAAGACGGAGGGGTAAGGGAAGCCTACCTCCGAATGATGGATGCTTGGTATACAGAGTTCGTTCGTACGAACCCAAACACCCCACCACCCCCACCTTCTTCGATTCCTCAATACGCTCGGATGGCTCTGCAAGGTGCGGATGTGTTCATACGAGAGAAGCCTCCGATAGACAAGATCCAGAAGCAAGGGACCGAGGAATTTTGGGCTAGTGTAGATGATGACCCGGAGAGAGCTGAGTTTTGGTTAAAAAATACCATGAGGGTATTCGATGAGCTGTCATGCACGCCTGAAGAGTGCGTGAAGTGTGCCGTGTCACTTCTATGAGACTCGACTTATCAGTGGTTGAACACTCTCGTGTATGTAGTACCGAGAGAAAGTGTGACTTGGGAATTCTTCCAAGAAGAGTTTCGAAAGAAGTATATTAGCCAGAGGTTTATGGACCAAAAAAGAAAGGAATTTCTAGAGTTGAAGCAAGGTGATAAGACTGTGACAGAGTATGAGGTAGAGTTTGTAAAACTCAGCAAGTGTGTGCGAGAATGCGTATCCACTGAAGCTACTATGTGTAAGAGGTTTGAGGATGGCCTCAATGAAGACATTTGAGTGTTTGTGGGCATCCTAGAGCTAAGAGAATTTGTGATGCTCGTTGAGAGAGCATGTAAAGCAGAAGAGCTGGTGAAGGAGAGAAGGAAGGTGGCTATTGAGTCACGTGACTTAAAGTGAAGATAGATGGGGAAGATGCATCAGTCCTCCTCCAAGAGGTCAAAAGAGTTTACTAACTAATCGAATACTTCGGTTGGATATTCAAAGAGAAACAAGAATCGACAGATCATGGCATCTAAAGCCCAAACTGCCTCAGTGGCAAGTGTTGGTAGTGTTCGGCCAAATAGGCTAGAGTGTTCGCAATGTGGAAGACGTCACTTGGGCAAATGCTGAATAAGCGAGAGGGGCTGTTTCAAGTGTGGGTCACTTGACCACTTTATCCGCGAGTGCCCTGATATGGACGAGAGAGAGAGAAAACAAGAGGTGAAAGCAATCAGTGCTCCCTTGAGGGGTAGGCATCAAAGGAACCCCTGGAGTGGGAATAGCAATAGAGGTGTACTAAGAGAGGTCGCGATAAGATCTGAAGGCAAAGTGCCAGCGAGGACCTATGCTATATGTGCCCGAGAAGAGGCAGAGTCTCCAGACGTGATCACGGGTACTTTTCCATTCACGATATAACTGTTGTCGCTTTAATTGACTCGGGATCTACCCACTCTTACATTTGTATGGAATTAATACCTCATATAAACATGCTAGTAGAGTCCACTAAGTTTGTAATAAAAGTGTCTAACCCGTTAGGCAAGCATGTATTAGTGGACCGAGTATGTAGAAATTGTCTTTTGGTGATTAGAGGCCATTGTTTTCCGGCCAACTTGATATTGTTGCCGTTTAATGAATTCGATGTAATTCTTGGTATGGATTGGTTGACCTCCCATGGCGTTGTAGTGGACTGTGGGAGAAAAGTAATTCAGTTAAGATGTGAGGATGGAAATGTTCTTCGAGTTGGGCCAGATAAGTCGGATAACTTGTCTGTTATAGTATCATCTTTAGCAGTCGAAAGATATTTGAGAAAATGTTTTAAAGCTTATCTAGCTTTTGTACTGAATACCCGAGTGTCCGAGTCGAAGATTGAGTCACTATCAGTGGTTTGTGAGTTTATAGACGTCTTTCCGGAGGAGTTACCAGGGTTACCCCCAGAGACAGAGGTTGAGTTTGGTATCGAGTTGGTTCCTGGTACGATGCCAATCTTGATTATACCTTATAGGATGGCCCCCATCGAGTTAAAGGAGTTGAAAGTACAGTTGCAAGAGTTAACAGACAAAGGTTTTGCTAGACCGAGTTATTCACCATGAGGTGCTCCAGTGCTTTTTGTGAAAAAGAAGGACGGGTCGATAAGGTTATGTATCGACTACAGACAGCTTAACAAGGTTACAGTGAAGAAAAAATATCCTTTACCGAGGATCGATGATCTCTTTGATCAATTGAGAGGAGCCACTGTGTTCTCTAAGACAGACTTAAGATCGGGCTACTACCAGTTAAGAGTCAAGGAACATGATGTATCGAAGACTACTTTTCGGACAAGATATGGGCACTATGAGTTTCTTGTTATGCCTTTTGGATTGAAAAATGCCCCAGTGGTATTTATAGACTTGATGAACCGTATCTTTCGACCGTATTTGGATAGATTCGTCGTCGTTTTTATTGATGACATCTTGGTTTATTCGTGTAACGAGAATGAGCACGCGGAGCATTTGAGAACTGTGTTGCAGATCTTAAGGGATAAGCAACTTTATGCCAAGTTTAGTAAGAGCAAGTTTTGGCTCAAAGTGATCGGGTTTCTAGGACATATAGTGTCAGGTGATGGAATCCAAGTTGATCCTAATAAGATCTCAGCTATTGTGGAATGGAATCTGCCAAGGAATGTAATAGAGGTTCATAGTTTTTTGGGGCTAGCGGGATACTATAGACGATTTGTAAATGGATTCTCCATGATAGCTACACCGATAACGAGGCTACTGCAAAAAGATCTCAAGTTCGAATGGACAGAAGAGTGCCAACAGAGCTTCGAGAAGTTAAAGGCTTTGTTGACCGAAGCCCCAATTTTAGTACAACCTGAGTCGGGCAAGGAATTTGTAGTTTTTAGTGACGCCTCCCTAAATGGTTTAGGATGTGTGCTAATGCAGGGAGGCAAGGTTATAGCCTATGCCTCAAGACAGCTAAAACCTCATGAGAAGAATTATCTGACCCATGATTTAGAGCTAGTAGTTGTGGTGTTCGCCATAAAGATTTGGCGACATCATTTATATGGAGAGAAATGTAGAGTATTTACCGACCACAAGAGTTTAAAATACTTGATGACTCAAAAGGAGTTGAATTTGAGGCAACGTCGATGGTTAGAGCTGTTAAAGGATTATGAGTTGATCATCGACTACCATTCGAGAAAGGCGAACATAGTCGCCGATGCCTTGAGTAGAAAGTCGTTGTTTGCCTTAAGAGCTTTGAACACACAGTTGACCATATCCAAGGATGGTTCGATCCTAGCAAAGCTGAGAGCCAGACTGACTTTTCTTCATGAAATTCATGAAGCTCAGAAAGATAACGAGAAACTACAAGCTAAGAGAACTCAATGTGAATCAGAGATTAAGTCAGATTTTCGTGTTAATATTGATGAGTGTATAATGTTCAAAGATAGAGTTTGTATACCCAAAGATAGTGAGCTCATTCAGAAGATTTTGCGAGAGGCACACAGTGGCTGTTCATCAATTCACCCAGGTAACGTGAAAATGTACAACGACCTTAAGAAAATGTATTGGTGGTCGGGTATGAAAAGAGACATTTCTGAGTTCGTATCCAAGTGCCTAGTGTGTCAACAAGTAAAGGCTAAACATCAAGTGCCTTCGGGTTTACTTCAACCTATTATGATTCCCGAGTGGAAATGGGATCGTATCACCATGGACTTCGTGACCAGTTTGCCTCTAACCCCGAAAAAGAAAGATGCAGTGTGGGCTATTGTTGACAGACTCACTAAGTCAGCACACTTCATACCGGTGCGTGTCAACTACTCCCTTGAAAAGTTGGCCGACTTGTATGTTTCTGAGATTGTGAGGCTTCATGCTGTGCCATTATCGATTGCATATGATCGAGACCCGAGGTTCACCTCGAGGTTTTGGAAGAAATTACCAGAAGCTTTAGGAACCAAGTTGAGTTTCAGTACGGCATTTCATCCGCAAACTGATGGACAATCTAAAAGAGTAATACAAATCTTAGAGGACATGTTGAGGTGCTGTGTTCTCGAGTTCCAAGGAAGTTGGGAAAAACACTTACCATTGGTTGAATTCGCCTATAACAACAGCTATCAGTTGAGTTTAAAAATGGGGCCTTATGAGGCTTTGTACGAGCGAAATTGCCAAACACCCCTATTCTGGACTGAGTTGAGAGAGAGTAAGATTCACGGGGTTGATTTGATTAAAGAGGCTGAGGAAAAAGTTAAGGTGATTCGCGACCATTTGAAAGCCGCCTCGGATAGACAAAAATCCTACGCGGATTTGAAACGAAGGGAGATTGAGTTTGAAGTCGGGGATAAGGTATTTTTGAAAGCTTCCCCATGGAGGAAAGTCCTCAGATTTGGTAGAAAAGGCAAGTTAAGTCCTCGTTTTGTAGGACCTTATGAGGTTACCAAGAGAGTAGGGCCCGTTGCCTACTTTTTAAGTTTTCCGCCAAAGTTAGAAAAGATTCACGACATATTTCATGTATCCATGCTACGCAGATACAGATCAGACCCTTTGCATATAATTGCACTAACTGAAGTTGAGATTCTCCCAAATATGATGTATGGTGAGGAACCGATCAAGATATTAGCTCGAGAGGTCAAACAATTAAGAAATAAGAGTATACCGCTTGTGAAGGTTTTGTGGCATAGACATGGGGTCGAGGAAGCCACATGGGAACCCGAGGAGTCTCTGAGCGAGTAGTATCCGAACTTATTCACCGGTAAGATTTTCGAGGACGAAAATCCCTAAAGGGGGAGAAATGTAATGACTCGATTTAGGGCCTAGTCGGATCAGTGGTCTCAGGACCACAAATTTGAAGATAAAAAAATTATTTTTATTATTTTTATGAAGTTATGGTACGATTATAGTAGTGCATGAAAAATTTGGTGAGTTAATTTTAATGTTTTCAAGCCCGATTACGAAAAAGGACTAAATCGCATAAAAGGCAAAAGTTACATTTTGGTACCCAAAGGTGTTATATAGCTAGAGAATCAAAATTTAGGGCTTCTAAAGGGTAATTGCACCCTTTTTAATAGTGTTGGCCGGCCATGTGATGGATTTTAAACAAATAGTCAAAGTATTAGGTTGATGATGTTATGTTTTGGTGATAAAATAATGCCTAAAAGCCTAGCTATCATTTTCTTCTTCTTCATCTTCTTTCTTCACCAAAAATATCAGCCAAAATAGAGATTTGAGAGCTTAAAAATCTGCAGCAACTTAAAGCACTCATAAGTAAGTGATTTTAATGAGCTTCTTCAATATTTTTACATTTTTGAGACCCTTGAAGCATGAGCTTTCAAATGAGGGTGATATCTTACAAAATGGTCAAGAGTTTAGAATTTTTCCATGGATGTATTTGCGATATATTCTAAGTTTTTATGGAAGAATATGAGTCTTAGTTGTGTTATAAACAACTTTTGTGAAAGGTGTTAGCATGAAAACACCTAATGGGGCTATTTTGCATAAGTTGCAAAATAGGTGGTTAGTGTGTGAAATTTGTGATTGTCATAGTAGTAAAAAGAGTTTATCTAGGCTTGAATACGAGGAAATTTGATAAAAAATGATTTTTGGGTATAGGGGTAAAATGGTCATTTTGTCAAGGCCTAGGGGCAAAATGGTCATTTTACCAAGTTGTGAATTTATGAATGCCTAATTGTGTTTAGTGACTAAATGGATGTATATTATTATTATAGATCAAGATTTGCCAAAACTGAGCCTAGACCGGGGAAAAGCCAAGCAATCCGAATAAGCCGACTAGTCAAGTACTTTTTGTAAACCGAGGTAAGTTGTATGTAAATAATACAACTACACTGTTAATACTTTTATTTATATTATCATTGAATTGATATTGTACGAGTTGTTAAGTTATAAATTGAGAATGCCTTGTAATATTGAGATAGTAGAAATATCCCGTTGAAACCTCAGGATATGAATTGGATATTTGTGCCAAGACATTGGGTGATTTGTGCGCCAGTGTAAGACATGTCTGGGACATGCTTCAGCCACATTATGAGAGCCAGTGTAAGACCATGTCTGGGACATGGCATCGGCATAGAGATGAACGCTAGAGTAAGACATGTCTAGGATATGCATCAGCCTCGACAGAGATAGCCAGTGTAAGACGTGTATGGGACACGCATCGGCTAGGAGTTGTGCTAGTGTAAGACATGTCTGGGACATGCATCAGCACGCATATATGAGAGCCAGTGTAAGACCATGTCTGGGACATGGCATCAGCAATATATCCCATGTTGAAGGTTCATGGAATATCCAGTAGTATTGCAATGGTTCAATGGTGAAAGTTATAGTTCAATTTTTATAAAGAAAGGATGATCATATTGTGAGTGTTACAAGTACCTATATGATAAGCATGAGTAACGAGCTTAAATTAGAAAATGAGACTCGAGTAGATGATAATGAGTAAGTTAAGTTATGTTTACCTTTGAGCTATAAGCATGATGGTAAATGGTGAGATTGTTGTATAGTTATTTATATGCAACTTACTAAGCTTTATGCTTACTCCCTTTCCTTCCCTTTTTCTTTCAGTGTCACCAAGCTAGCGTAAGGATCCCTTAAAGTCAGAGATATCAATCACACTATCAGCTGCAATACTCGGTATAGCTTGATTTATTTTTTTGAAGGTGGCATTTATAGGGTTAGACTAGGATGTTGGATTAAGAGAATTATTTATGTATTTTGGCTCAAGTCAAAAGCCCTTCATTTTGTATCAAGCCTAGAATAATGGCTATTTTTCACTTTGATGAATGTATACAATGTTCATTCTATGGATGAATTGGTGTCCATTATGATGAAATTTGTATATTGAAATGATCTTGTGTAGGTTGTGCAAAATGGGTGACAAAATGGCTTGGAAGATAGCCTAGTTTGTCCACACGGGTAAGACACACGGGCGTGTGTCTAGGCTGTGTGTGACACACAGCTCACGCCCATGGGTTTGAGTTGTGGCTGTGCGTCCCCTGCACTTAAAACTTTAAAGTCATTTTAGTACACGGGCATGTGCCCAGGACGTGCCATAAAGTCAGTATGCATGCTAGTAGTACACGGGCAAGAGACACGGCCGTGTGTCTCGACCGTGTGAAGGACACAGTTATAGGGCACGGGTGTGTGATTGGGCCATGTGGTTTTGGCAGAATGCCCAGGTTTTCAGACACGGGTTCAGGATATGGGCGTGTCTCTAGCACACGTCCCTGTGTTCTATATCCACACGGGCGTGTGGAGTCTTAATGCATGAAACTTTTCTAAGTTTTCAAGAGTTCTCAGTTGGGTTCTAAACCACCTTAGATGTATGATTTGGGCCTCGTAAGTCCGTATATGAGATAGATTGCTTGTGAAAAGAGAAGTTTTTTAATTGTTTGAAAATTTTTTTATGGTCTAGTTTTGTATAGTTGGTTGAGTCAAGAAAGGTAATACCTTGAACCCTATCCCGGCGTCAGATACGGGCGAGGGGTGTTACAATAGACTTAGAGTTCGACACCTGTCTCTGCGCCTACTAGAGGCCGAGGTCGCAATAGGGGTAATGGAAGATCGATTGGGCAGCAGATTGTTGCTCACACTGTTGCCTCATAGATTGAATCTGGTGGTCCTGCTTGGGTTTATGCTGTTAGGGAACCTGAGGAGCAAGATCCAACTGATATTATTACAGGTACTTTCACTTAACCTTTATCAACATCACCTCCTCCACCTTCTCTATCTTTATAAATATTGTATATAAATACTTTTCATTCTAATTTTCAGTTTTTTCTCTAAATGGGCAGTTGACTTTCTTTTTTGGGTAACATATATAATTTTAAATATTAAAATATTCACTTTGAGACAAAAGCTTTTGATTTTCATGATTCTTATTATAAAAACTTTAATTTCAATTGCCATGTTTAAAAGAATATCAACATAAATTACTTGACATGTTTATTATATGTATTATATTTAAAAACTTTTACGTATTATTTTCGAAAAAAAAAACTTGTACATATTTTAAAATTTTGTATTATATTTATAGTTACATGACTGATAAAAAAGTGAAATATAATATTCATAACCAAATTACTAGAGGAGTTATCATATGGTTCAGTTTCCTATCACTTATACCATAAAAATTTGATCAATTTTGTTTGAATTTATTACATATTTTATAAGCTACTCTTAAATTTTTAAATTCTTAATTTAATATTATCTTTGAGCATGACATTAGGGGTCTAATTTCAGACATACCCACAACTTAAAAGTATATGTAGTAATGCAACATTTTTTAGTCCTAATAATTTGGTAAAATGAAAATAAAAAGAAATTGAATCACTCGGTTAGCAATAATTGAAATTGGTTTGGGACTCAATTTATTACTAGACAGTTGGGATGTATTTTGGCAGTGAATTCATTAACAGAACATGGTGGGACTGGCCTCACCGTCTTGTCCCACTTTACGAAGCAGCCGTTTGTAGGCTCATCCTAATTTCCAGGATCCACTTTGATCCTTCTTTCATAAATCCATGCCCCTTAAAATCCAATGCTTTCATCAACTTAATTCCCACATTCTCCAAAGCCTGCCAGGCGATGCTTCCGACATCGATTCACTTCCAAAATCAACTGAAGAGAAACTCATGGAACCCCAGTGCTGATGATGATCACAAATCTGACAAACACGTTTTTTTCTTGTCAACCATTACAGTTCATTGGCACCGACAAATGTACACGTTTTTTTCTTGTCAACCATTACAGTTCATTGGCACCGACAAATGTAGGCCCAATCATTGAGGGGGCTCAAGGTCCAACAGAAATGGGAAATTCTATCCAAACGTTTATCATAAACTTTGAGGCTATTGTTAAAAATTTTAGTATTTAAAATTTTATTTTAGTAAGATCCCTCAAGAGAAATGCTCACCTTGATAAGTTCTATTAAGTTTTCAGGTTCTTGACGTCAAAATATATGCTAGGGAAATTAGGAGTGTATATCAGTTCAAATAAAAAATTGAGGGATTAGTTTATTTTTTATTGATTAAAGAAATCAATCGATTTTACTTACTTAATGTCCAACGAGATAAAAGTACATTCTATAAAATGTATTTTTATTTAAAAACACTTCTTACAATATACGTTTTTACCTTGTAAGATGCTAAATCAACAACAAAAAAATGTGTTTTTTTTTTTTAATCGTTGAATACCAATAATTAAAAAATTTGAGTTGTTAGATTTCCGACCATTGGTATCCAACAGTAAAAGAAGAAAAAATGACGAAATAATAAACCGTAATATTTCCAACTGTGGCCCCCCCTTATTTAAATACCCCAACCCTTCTACTCTTTCATCTCATTCTCCTATCAATTTCTCTAAATTATTTCATTCAACCACATTCTCTAAACTAATTCATTTTTCTCAATTTTATCTAATAATTTAAGATAATTTCTTGTAGTTTAAGTTTTATATATTTTTAATATTAGATTAATTTAAAGTTAATGTTGCTTGATTCAATTAGTTTATTCAGATTATGTTAATTGAATTAGTTTATTATAGTGTAGTAAATGAAAAGATGAGAAATTTTTTTACAAACTATATTATATTTTAAATTATTAAATTATTACTTTTTTTATTTTTTTGTATTTAATATTAAATTTAATAAAATTTATAATTTTGAAAAATGATGTGACTGATACGTCTAGACCACAAACATATTTCGACCATCCAATTAAAGACATTAAGAAAATCTTGTTAAGTTTTGTATCTTGTTAAAATCATTATTAAAATGTGAAATCATATATGTATAGATTATTATTATAAGGTGTAAACCCCAAACTTGATCTTTAAGGAGGACTCAGGGTTGGCGCGTCACAACCTTAAAGTCTTTTCCTTTAAACTTGTACATGCGTTGTCTTCATAAAAAAACAGTTTAAATAAATATTAGTTGTAAATCCTTCGAGAAATTGAAGATAAATAAGGTTATTCATTTCCAAGGAAAACAAAAAATGTAAAAGCTCCATCGGAAGCTCTTAAAATAATATTTGGCGTAAACCTATATTTAACTACAGCATCATATACATATACATATAATTAAACAAACATTAGTCATTCAAAGTAAATAATTCGATACTTTGCAAAAACATAATCACTTCACTAAGGTATCATTGAATTAACGGTTTCAAAAGAATAATTTTAAAATAAAAAAATTCATTCTTCGAAATGACACCATATTGACACCATCCCCATGCCATGCATAATACAAAATACTTAGAAAACTCACGTAATAGATGTCCTTTGGCGTAATCTTCGAAAAGTCCTTTACTTCATCAACGATCCTGAGAAAGAAAGGTAACCAAATAAGTTCAAAGAACTTTGTGAGTTCCAGAGCAAACATCTCAATAGCTATATATATAATACCAATTAACCTTTCCACTCAGTAAGTCATACAGTTCGCTCATTGGCGAATACCACACATAAACAAACTTTACTACAGATATTATTCCTTTGGTGTATACACTACGCCCATGCAACCATGCAGACAACCTTTTTCATGCTAGCCACACCCAAGTCAATGATCAAGCCTTAGCATTCATTTCATTCATTCCATCACGATTTGCCAATCTGGTTTGTAATAACTTTTTCCCTACCAAAGGCTACATAATCCCTTTTCACGTATCGTGATCTACCAGTTTAATGTTCATTTCATTGAAGGCATTTCCATGATTTCATTTTCATAACTCAATTCATATTATTCATTCCAGAAAAAATGGGTGGTGGCTTAAACACAAAGAAAGACCCTTACTCTATTTATACAGACAACTAACTCAAACTTATAACCACAAACCTTTATTACCCATACACAAACATATCATCTTATAGGATAAGAGTGCTTACCTCAATCAAACATAAACAAGAAAATTATAAGCATATATGGAAGCAAGAATGAACTCACCATAAAAATGTAGCTAGATTAAACAACAAGACTCTTACCCTTATCACAAGAGTTTTTAGGAGTTTCTTGAGCTATAATATAAATAGTTAAACTTATTATTCCATCGCACCAGAAAACTAAAAAAATTCATAAGAACATAAATAAAAAAATCCAGAATCTAAAAGTTTCCTCCCTTACCCCTTAAACTGACCCTTAAGCATGAAACCCTAATGCATTGTAAATAACTATGAAAATAACTTGAGTTTCATCGATATTTACTAGGTACTAATTGATGATGGAGTTTGCTGAGTACAACAAATCCAAAATCTTCAAGCAAGTCTTAGGTCTAAGATTTTTCGAAAGAAAATTTCAGAGAAAGTTTGAAAAGAAAATATGGTTGCCAAAGATAGCATAAAACTTACTCAGGAAGCTAAATCTTGCTTTATAGAAATATACACGGAAGGAAAAACTTAGTGGATAAGTCTGAATTCCCTCCAAACCCCTCGTTCCTTGTGACGAAGCACTTCTCTCTCTTTATAAATGTAGGTCTGACAGGTTACAGAAACTTAGTCCTTTACTAACCAAATTCTCGTTCGATTAATCATATTTTTTAATCAGGATAATAAAATAATAATAAAGCATATGATTCTTTTCAAATTAAGATATTAACACTAAGGGCTTAACGTTTCGCTAAATACTTGGGGTGGCGTATACTCTTAAGAAGAGTTCGCCAAACCATCAAGCTCACCTAATGTTCTTCTCCCGAAGGTGCATCCATAGACTCATATACTTAGTCAAATTTAATACCTACTTACTCCGAACTTACACTATATGTCTTATTTCTATAAATAGTATTCAAACATTAGGGTTTCGTCGAGCTAGATATTACATAAGGTCTTAGGCTCCAAGCTAACATAGATAGTCTAATTTTTTTCCACATGAATTATTCAATTTTAAATTAATTAATATTTTTTTAAAAAAATTATTAGTTAAAAAAATAATTATCGGTGAAAACAATATTTTAACCATTTATATTTTATTTTATTTTTTAGTTTTAACAGTTTTGATAAACATCCTATTATTTTTTAAATAAAAACCATTATTTATAAATAAATTAATAAAATAAAAAGATAAGTATTTTATATAATGTTTTAAAAAAATAAAAAAGTTAATTTTAATCTCACATTGACGATAAAACATTCTCATAGTTCATACTTACCCTATAAATAAATGTCAATATTTTTAGTATTTTCATCAACTCTTTAGAGTTTCTTCATTTGAAGAAATCCTTAAGAAAGGACTTATAGTTTAAATTTAGTTATATATTATTGATATATAATTGTAACCTCCCTAATCCAACCTAGACATTATGGCTAGATTGAGAAGATTACATTAGCCACTAAAATGACTAAGCTAACTTATGTTACTTTTGAAAACATTAAATAAACTTATTTTAGAGAAAAAAAATCATAGTTGTATTTTGTATTAGTTTAAAAACATTCATTTATTAGGTCATCTAAACATAAGATTCATTTTTTTATTGGCAATGTTGTTTTAGGAAAAAATTATTTGTTCGTCGCTTTACTTGTAAAGCAACTTGATGTTAACTAATATAGTGGTAAAACCATTATTCATGTCATTTTGGAAATCTAGTTGCCTTATCGATTTTTTTTTGAAAAATGGTTTCTTTGTAATGCAGCGGAAATTAGGGAACAATGTCAAATTTTACTTAAGCCAGTTATCATGCGTTTTCCGGTTATTATGCTTGAGTAATTGTCATGTGTAAAATGATATGCAATTTTGTGCAAGTATACACGTTGGTTCATGTAATAAAGTGATGAGTGAGTATCGTTCCCACGATGATCAGATTGAGGCACAAAATTGGTCAAGTTATTGTAATATGGTTACACTGCAGCAAAATAGGTTTTTAGAGGCCTTTTTTTGTAAGCGCCGCTAAAACAATTTGCGATGTCTTGATAAGTGCTACAAAAAATGCGGCTAAATTTTGCAGTGTTTATGTGGAAAAATACTGCTATAGAACATGATCTTTAGTAGCGTTTCTTAAAAAAACATCGCTATAGAACATGACCTTTAGCGTGCTTTCCCACAAACGCCGCTATAGAACATGACCTTTAGTAGCGCTTTTCCCAAAAACGCTGCTAAAAGGCATGTTCTTTTGGCGGCGTTTTTGGTAAAACGCCACTAACTTTAACAGATTTTTACCAATCCATTTTCATTCATATAGAACCCAAATTGTCAACATAATTTCCTGTAACATCAAATCCAACCAAAAATGGTAAATTTAAATGATACTTCAAATCCAACGAAAGAAATATGTATATGATCTAAATTAATAAATGAAATAACAAAATATATTATATTCAAAAGTTATATTATTAACATATTCTCACAATAAGAAAACAAACGTCTAAGATGGCGGATTCTGCAACTATTGAAACATCTTCATCATATTCTGAAGCTATAGTTGGAGTTCGTCATATTTTATGCTTGCCTCTGCCTCCCTCGCTGTTGTCTCCGCTTTAAGTTGTAGCTGGAGTTCTTCAAATTTTCTTTGAGCCTCTACTTCTCTCTATGCTAGCTCCACTTTAAGTTGGGCAATTTGTTCAACTGTGCTTGCTTGCGTCTGAGCCATTTGGTCTCTTAACCTCTGAAATTTAGCTTGAGCCTGATTCCTCGAAGACATGTATTGTTGCAAGCTAGATCCAAAATATTGGGTTGGGTTAACAAAAGATCCTTGAAATCGAACCCGACCGTACCTTTCAAGACCCAAAACTTCAGTAATAATTCAGTTATCAATGTAGTCAAGATTAATAGAACTATTACTTGAAGTAATTGCTTCATACTCCGCCCTTTTATCCTTTAGTTTCTCCTAATAAATCAATTAAAGAGTTAGAAATGAAATATATAATCAAAACATATGTAACATAACTTAACGTTATTTGCGTTACAAATGATGAATTAAACCATTATAATTAAACATGATAAATATTTAAAATAATTAAAATTTTATTAAGTAAATATAGCATAATTTCTGCAGCTTCACTAGTCATAGGAGATCCATGTGTAACGCCCCAAATTATAAGTAATTATTTTTGTATGTTCTATTGCACAAATATTTGTCTGCTTCAGCGGTTAAGTGTCTTGAGAAGTGTTCGAGAAGTCCTGAGTTCAAGCCTCGGCTTGTGCAAAATTTTGTTTTTACTTGAATAAACCCTTGTCTTTAGCTAGTAGACTTTTAGATAATTGTGGGTAAAACATGTCATAAAAAGCCTACTAATCTAGGGGATAGAGGCGTGTGGAGTGTTCCAGGGGGTCTGAAGTTCGAGGCTTGGCGATGCAAAAAGAGTATTTTTTTTGCTACTGACGCTATGGAAGTGTTGTAGTTGACTGAAATTGGGTGTTTGAGGAGTGTGGGGTGTTGAGGCGGAATTCTAGGAACTTGTTGGAAGGAATTTCGGCTGGTAGGGATGTGGTTAGGTGGGATATAGTTGAGTGATCTTAGAAGTGATATGGGGAGAGAAATTAGGGGATTTTGAAGGGAGTGGAATAGGGTCTGCTGAATTGGAACTCTGCCTCTTTGCATTTTTGATTTTGTGCAAATCACTAGGGGGTTTTGTTATTCATTTTTGGATTCTTTTCTTTGCTTGGGAGGCCGAATTGTGCTAGGTACTTTGGGGGTATCATTCGGTTTTGGTGTGTTGCAATCTTGCTCTTACTTTTAATTCCCTTACTTACTGATTCTCTCCCATCTCTTTTTCCAATCGATTTTCCACCTTGGCCGAGTACTCCCTCTTTTCTCCTCTCTTTGATCTATTCAGTTGCTAGCAAATCCCTTACTTTATTTTGTTTAGGCTGAATACTTTCCTCTTCTTTTCTCTTCTTCTCACTTCTCCTCTCTCTCTCAACTCTCTTCTTATTATCCTTCTATCTTGTTACTTGGGCCAATTAAGGTATCTCTCCCTCTTTTCATTTTGTTTTCGATTTTTGTGATTGTTCTTGACCAATCGGTGGGTTCATGATTCTTTTCTGTTATCTGTTTCTCTATGTTTTAATATTTCTTCTAACATTCTTTTTATTGCCGTTTATGGCTAGGGTCGTGTTGGCGCTAGTCTCTATCTCGATAGTAATGTTTGTGTTCTGCTGGCGTTAGGATAAAGGCTGATTACTCATTTCCTAGTGTGGCGCATTCAGTAAGTGTTATATGGTTAGTACAATGTTTTGGTTATGGTTATTATATGGTTCTGGTTTCTAAGCCTTGGTTGTATGGCAGGGTACCTCAAAAGGGATTTGAAATCAGCCTCTTGCAATGGATTAAATGGGTGAGCCGCAGTCAATCGGCCTAGGCAAGTGTTAAGAAACTGTGTTAATAAATGTTATAGAAGGGATGGTTTAATCTGGTTGTCAAAGGAACTAATGGTGTTTTGTGTTTAAATCTAGGATTGGAGCGCTTGTGGTCCTTTTGCACATTTTCGTAGACAAGGTGTGTAAAACACTATCCCTACTCGTAAATCGACAAAAGTTGAAAAAAGTGACCGATAATGCTACACGAGTGTGCACTATCTCATGTGGTAAACTGAATGCCTAAACATGGCCATAAGATCGTTGAGGCCGGCCATGAGCGATTTAATGGATCGAGGCCAATTTGGGCCATATTGAGCCAAAATGGGCCGTGTGGGCCCCATACGGGTAAACCACACGAAAGTGTGGAGAATATTGGGCCAAGTTGTGTAATTCATATGGGGCCTCAGTCCATATTAGGCCAAAATGGGCCGTGTGGGCTCCAAGAGCTTGTGGGCCCCATACGGGTAAACCACACGAAAGTGTGGAGAATATTGGGCCAAGCTGTGTAATTCACATGGCCAAGGCCATCTCTGAGTTAAGTGGGCCACACGAGCGTGTGGGCCGACATGGGCTCGCATAATGGGCCTCGTACCCACTTTCACTGTTTGACTGTTAGGTTGCACAGGTCACCCGAGATGACTATGGACCTACTGTCGGGTTGGTAAGTATGCCTAGACCCCAATTTGATAAAATAACTGTTATGCCCCTATGAGGTAAAATGATTGATATGCCCTTATGATATGTACGACTGTAATCGAGCATGACATTTTGTGCATACACTTATGATATTATGACATGATGCATGACATATTGCATGGGAATGGGTTATTATGATTGGAGAAAGTGTATTGTACTAGCAGCTCTACTGCAAGTACTATTTAGTGTCGCAATCGGTGCTATATTTTAGAGTGTAGGGATGGGTGGGTCGATTTTATCCCCACATGGAGTGTAGAGCTGGACGGAGTGGAGTGTAGAAGCTGGATGGGTAGGATTCGTGTTTGCATTCTGTACTGATACTATTATTGAATTGGGCTAAGGCCCACACTGATACTGTTACTGAATTGGGCTAATGTCCACACTGATACTGTTACTGAAACGGGCTTAGGCCTAGACTGTATTTGCTTAATACATGATTGACTGATTGTTTTTAAAGGATGACATGCTGGGTTTTTGTAAACTGACCCTTCTGTTTATCTACGCAGGTAATCCCCAGTCTTAGGTGGGTCACTGCTGCAAGGGACTCAAAGGTGGCCACACAACTGCATGGGCAATTTATTAGATTTTAATTTTCAAGTAATTTAAGTTGGGTATTTGGTTATGTAATAAGGCCTCTTAAATTTTTAAGTTTTAATTTAGGGATTTGATTATTTTGATTCACATATGTTAGTAGTAGGACGCGGGTTTTGAAAAGATAAATGTTTTTCAAAACACCACGTTTACGCAACATATTTGAAAAAGCTTTCGCAACAAACAATGTTTAAAAAAGTAACTACGATTTAATATGGTTAACATTTTGCTAAACAACTTGAGTTTCAACAATGAACAAGACAATCTAAACATTCATTAAGATCATAAAGAGGTTTAATATATAATGGGGGTTTTTCAACAAAATTATCTTTTGCGAAAAACACTTCAATGTGACACCGCCAGATTTGGCCATAATGTCTAGGCCGAGTTTAGGGTGTGACATTTTGTAGTATCAGAGCCAGGTTGCAAAACTCAGCTGTGGATTTGAGTTTCTTTTAAAAATGTGTAATTTCCAAAAAGAACTGTTTCAAATGATTGGAAAGTATTTTGAAATGTTATTACTGGATGTGTGGTCTATCGAGTCTCTAGTGCCGAATCAGTAAGTCCTCTGAAACTACTGTCTGTTTAAATTGAAATATTGAGACTACTGTAGGCAATAGACTGTACTAAAATTCTCTATTTAAGGTAACCTAAAACTGTAGAAAGACTGTGATTTGCGAAAACAAAACATTGAATTACTAAAACTATTTTCCATAAAATACCCGTTAATAAACACTGGAACTATAAAATTGATGCATAAAATTATTAATACAAATAAAAGCATAAATCGATAATGAACACCAGAGATACTCGTGGAAGGGGTACAAGAGGCCGCGGCGGAGGCCGTGGAGGTGTTCTGGCTGGGTCTTTGGCATTGGGCCACATGCCTAACGTTGAAACTAGAGAGGCATCGCCTAAACTTGAGACTGAGATTGGGTCTCACGATCGCGCGACTGGGGACGATACACTGTCCCAAGCGATGTTGAGAATTTTGGAGCAGGTCGCTAGGCCCAATACTGGTACTATGGGCCGTGGGTCGATTATGAAACAAGTCTAGTCTAATGGGGCTGATATCTTTAGGGGTATCGCTGGAGTTTCCCCTAATGTGGCTGAATATTAGATTGAGGCTATAGAGAGGATCATGGACGACCTCGACTGCACCCTCGAGCAAAAACTAAAAGGTGCACTGTCACTGCTGCAAGATGAAGCCTATCAGTGGTGGCTTACAGTTAAAGAGGGAACTCAGCCTGATTGGTTGACCTGGGAGATTTTCAAGACTGCTTTTTAAGGAAAATATGTGGGCGCTAGTTATGTGGATGCCTGGAGGAGAGATTTTTTGAATTTGACTTAGCGGGGTAAAATAGTAGTTGAGTATGAGGCTGAATTTTTGCGACTTAGCCGCTATGCACGTGGATGGCCTCAGAGATAGTTTACGGGTTTTGATAGCTCTACAGAGGGAGTGAGATTTTACTACTTTAGTGGATAAGGCGAAGATCGCCTAAGAAGTGAAGCGTACAGAATGACAAAATTGTGAGAAGGACAGGGGTAGGAATAAGAGGGAAACGGAGCCCTCAAGTTCTTTTCTGAGCCATAAGAAAAAGGCCAGAGTGGATGGGCCAATCAGAGTTGGGGCCCCTGTTGTTACTACTGGACCGTAGCCCTATGCTAATTATGGGAAACGCCATTAAAGTGAGTGCTGGAAAATGATTGGGAGCTTATTTAAAATGTGGATCATTAGAGCATCGTATCAGAGAATGTCCATGGAGATTTGATCAAATGTAAGCTATTAGTAGGGGTACTGTACTGCCGTCAAGGGATATTCAGCAGCCATCAAGAGGCCGTGGTCGGGCCAGAGATGGAAATGGTTTAGGTCGTGGTTAGAGGGCACCAGGCAGAGGTGTTGGTCATACTAAGGCGAGGCAACCAGCTCTGGTTTATGCTGCACATCGCCGAGAGGAAAGAGACGCCTTAGACGTCATCACGTGTAGATTTTTTATTCATAATGTACCTTATATTGCACTGATTGATATTGGGTCTACGCATTCTTATATAGCATGCACTGTGTCTAAGACTTTGGGTGTAATGGTTGAAAACACTACAAGTGAGGTTACTGTGTTGAGTCCACTAAGACAGTCAGTGAGGGTAAATAAATTGTTCAGTGATGTGCCTTTGGAAATTCAAGGAACTATCTTTTTGGCAAATTTAATGGAACTCCCTTTTAGGGAACTTGACTTAATACTAGGAATGGACTGACTAGTTAAACATCAAGTGTGACTATTTGAATGGACTGACTACCAAACGAATGGTATTGAAAACTGCAGAGGGTGATGAGGTAGTGGTAATTGGGGCGCATCGAAATTATCTGTCAAATGTGATTTCTGCACTGAGGGCCGAAAAATTAGTTTTTAAGGATTGTGAGGTGTATCTAGCCTACATCGATGTTTCAAATTCTGAGGTCTCTTCTATTAAAGATATCAGAACAATTAAGGACTTTTCGGAGGTATTTACCGACGAGCTACCTTAGTTACCTCCAAAATGTGAAGTTGAATTTGGGATTGAGCTCCTGCCTGGTATAGCTCTAGTGTCCATCGCCCCTTATACAATGGCACCGAAGGAGCTTGTGGAGCTTAAATCTCAGATTCAAAAGTTACTGAATCGAGGGTTCATCCGACCTAGTGTGTCTCCATGGGGAGCACCGGTCTTATTTGTGAAAAAGAAGGATCGATCTATGCGTATGTGCATCGATTACCAGCAACTGAATAAATTGACTGTTAAAAATAAGTACCCTCTACTGAGGATTGATGATCTATTCGATCAGTTTTGTGGAGCTTCGATTTTCTCTAAGATTGATCTCCAATCTGGGTACCATCAACTGAGAGTCAAAGAAGATGATGTTTACAAGACAACATTTAGGATTCGTTATGGTTATTACGAGTTTCTAGTGATTTCGTTTGGACTAATGAATGCACCAGTAGCTTTTATGGATTTGATGAACTGAGTGTTCCAGCCCTATTTGGGTAGATTCTTAGTGGTGTTTATAGATGACATCCTAGTGTATTCAAGAACTGAAGATAAACATGATGTACATCTCCGGGTCGTTCTACAAATTCTAAGGGAGAAACAACTGTATGCTAAGTTCAGGAAGTGTGAATTCTGGTTACGAGAGGTAACATTTCTAAGCCATGTGGTATCTGCAAAAGAGATTAAGGTTGATCCTCGAAAAATTGAAGCTGTTCTGGATTGGAAGCCACCTAAGACTATATCTGAGATTCGTAGTTTTCTGGGTCTGGTAGGGTATTATCAGTGATTTGTTGAGGGGTTTTCATTGATTGCGGCACCCCTGACTAAGTTATTATGTAAGGGTGTGCCGTTTAACTAGACTGATGCACAACAAGAGAGTTTTGAGAAGCTTAAGAAAGTTCTGACTGAAGCCCTTATTTTAATATAGCATGAGTCTGGGAAATAGTTCACTGTCTTTAGCGATGCATCACATGTTGGTTTGGGATGTGTGTTGATGCAGGAGGGTAAAGTGGTGGCTTATGCATCTCATCAGCTTAAGACTCATAAGGCAAATTATTCGACACATGACCTGGAATTAGCCGCGGAGGTATTCACACTGAAAATTTGGAGGCATTACCTGGACGGTGAGAAGTGTATCATTTACACGGATCACAAGAGCTTTAAATACCTCCTCACTCAGAAGGAGCTAAATCTTAGGCAGCATAGATGGATCGAGCTACTTAAAAACTATGATTGTTCAATTGAATACCATCCTAGTAAGGCCAATGTGGTGGCCGACACACTGAGCCGTATGGCTATGACTGATCTGAGGGCGATATTTGCTCGCCTCAATTTATTTGATGATGGTAGCTTATTGGATGAGCTCTAAGTTAAACCGATGTGGATTGAGTAGATTAAGGATAAGCAGTTGGAGGATGATTCATTGGATCCTCGATTCCAACAGATAGAGAGGGGTGAAACATCAAATTTTGGACTGAATAGCAAAGGGTACTGTGTTTTCGTGAGAGAGTCTGTGTACCAAAAGATACTGGTTTGAGGCAGTCACTGCGAGAGGTGCATAGTAGCCCTTATGCTATGATCCCGGTGGGAATAAGATGTACCGAGACCTTTGTGAGTTATACTGCTGGCCAGGTCTTAAGTGGGAAGTTACCGACTTCGTGAGTAAATGCCTGACTTGCCAGTAGGTTAAGGCCGAACTTCAGTTGCCTTCAGGGTTACTTCAGCCAGTTAAGATTCCACTTTAGAAGTGGGAAAGGGTGACTATGGACTTTGTAAGTAGGCTACCCCTAATGCTTTCTAAAAAGGATTCAGTATGGGTCATCATGGATTGATTGACCAAATCTTCCCATTTCATACCAGTTCGTATTGACTACTCGTTGCAGAAGCTGGCTAAACTATATGTGGCGGAGATAGTGAGACTGCATGGGGTACTGGCTTCTATAATATCTGACAGGGAGACAACATTTAGGACTTGTTATGGTCATTATGAGTTCCTAGTAATGTCGTTTGGATTAACGAATGCACCAGCTGTTTTCATGGACATGATGAACCGATTATTTCAACCCAATCTGGACCGGTGCGTAGTAGTGTTCATAGACGATATTTTAGTGTATTCGAAAACTGAGGAGGAGCATGATGAACATTTACGGATTGTTCTTCAAATTCTGAGGTAGAAGCAGTTGTATGCAAAATTCAGCAAGTATGAGTTTTGGTTGCAAGAGGTGACATTTCTGGGTCACGTGGTGTCTGCTGAGGGGATTAGGGTTGATCCTCGGAAAATTGAAGCCGTATTGGGTTGGAAACCACCAAAGACTATATCTGTAATTTAAAGTTTTTTGGGTTTAGCCGGATACTATAGACGTTTTATGGAAGGGTTTTCAGTGATAGCTACACCTTTAACGAAGTTGTTGCGCAAAGGGGTGCCATTTATTTGGTCCGACAAATAGCAAGAGAGTTTTGAGAAATTGAAGAAAGTTTTAACTGAGGCTCCTATTTTGATACAACCATAGTCTGGGAAGGAATTTACTGTTTATAGTGATGCGTCACACGTTGGATTATGGTGTATGTTGATGCAAGAAGGAAAGGTGGCTGCTTATGCGTCGCGGCAGCTTAAACCTCACGAGGCGAACTATCCCACTCATGATCTGGAGTTGGCGGCGGTGGTGTTTGCACTAAACATTTGGAGGCATTATTTATATGGGGAAAGAACGATTATTATAAGAGCCTCAAATATCTCCTTACTCAGAAGGAGCTGAACCTTAGGCAACGAAGATGGATTGAGTTGCTTAAAAATTATGATTGTTCAATTGAGTACCATCCAGGCAAAGCTAATGTAGTAGCTGACGCACTGAGCCGTAAAGTTGTCTCTGATTTAAGAGCAATGTTTGCTCGTCTTAGCCTGTTTGATGATGGTAGATTGTTAGCTGAACTACAAGTGAGACCGACTTGGACTTATCAAATTAAGAAGAAACAGTTGTTGGATAAATGCTAGTTTTTCGTTTTCGGCAAGTGGAAAATGGTGAGACTTCAGATTTTGGACTGAATAGGGAAGGGGTGTTATGTTTCCGTGGAAGAGTGTGTATACTGAAGGATTCTGATCTGAGGCAGTCTATTCTGCGAGAGGCGCATGGTAGTCCTTATACCATGCATCCTAGTGGGAATAAGTTATACTGAGATCTTCGTGAGTTGTATTGGTGGCCTGGGTTAAAACGCGAAGTTACTGATTATGTGAGTAAGTGCTTGACGTGCCAACAGGTTAAGGCTGAGCATTAATTACCCTCTGGATTACTGCAGCAAGTTAAGATTGCACTCTGGAAGTGGAAAAGGGTAACCATGGATTTTGTAAGTGGGTTACCCTTGACGCCTTCTAAGAATGATTCGATTTGGGTGATTGTAGACCGACTGACTAAATCTTCCCACTTCATACCTGGCCACACTGATTATTCGTTACAGAAGTTGGCCAAGTTGTATGTGGCTGAGATTGTAAGATTGCATGGTGTACCGATTTCTATCATATCTGATAGAGATCCTAGGTTCATATCTCGGTTCTGGAAGAAGCTACATGAGGCTTTGGGTACACGACTGGATTTCAGTACTGTGTTTCATCCTCAGATGGATGGACAGTCTGAGAGAGTAATTCAGATATTAGAAGACATGTTGAGGAGTTGTGTATTGGATTTCAGGGGCAACTGGGAGGATTATTTGTCATTGGCAGAATTTACGTATAACAACAGCTATCAGTCTAGTATTCGAATGGCACCGTGCGAGGCATTATATGGTCGTAGGTGTCATACTCCTATTTGTTGGACTGAACTGGGTGAGCGGTGAATTTTAGGGCCGGAGCTAGTTGCTGATACAGAAGACAAGGTAAAGCTGATTCGAGATCGGTTGGAAGAAGCGTTTGATAGGTAGAAGTCCTATGCGGATTTGAAGCTAAAGAGATCGAGTACTCTGTGGGGGATTATGTTTTTCTGAAGGTGTCACCGTGGAAGAAAATTTTGAGGTTTAGACGGAAGGGCAAGTTGAGCCCTAAATTTATTGGACCTTACCAGATACTTAAGCGTGTAGGACCGGTTGCGTATCAACTTGAGTTGTCTCCAGAGCTGAATAGAATTCATGACGTGTTTCACGTCTCAATGCTTAGGCGATACCATTTTAATCCCTCGTACATCATGCCAGTTGAGGAAATTGAAGTTAGGCCTTATCTAACCATCGAGGAAGAACCAGTGCAGATATTGGAGCGTGATGTTAAAGTGTTGAGGAAGAAAGCTGTTCCATTAGTCAAATTTCTTTGGCGTAATCACGGCACAGAAGTGGCCATATGGGAACCAAAAGAGACGATACGACATCAATACCCTTATCTGTTCTGACCATGTAAAATTCGAGGCTGAAATTTCTTTAAGGGGGGTAGAGTTGTAATGCCCTAAAAATTTAGGGGTTGTAATTTTGCTGATTTTGACACAAATTGCATGTTAGTGTGTTAGCTAAGTGATTTGGGCATGTTTTGGGTTGTCTAGGAAGTCTTAGGTTCAAGCTCTAGCTTTTGCAGAATTTTGTTTTTGCTTAAAAGGAACCTGGACACTGGTGCATAGGCTTTATAAATAAATGTGGTTGAGTGAGGACATAAAAGAGCCTCGTGTCTTAGTGGTAGTTGGCATGTGGATCATCTGAAGAGGGCATGAGTTTGAATCCCATGCCAAACAAAGGAATAATTATTTTGATAGAAGGGGACGGCAATAGTTAATGTTGGAGTCGAACACTGAGGATGAAGGGTTTGAATTGGTCTTAAGGGTTGTTGTAGAAGATTTCAAGGAGGGATAAAGGGAGAAAATCTGGGAGATTATCATGGAATTTGAAATGGGAAGGATTTTGTAGCCATATGGGAGTGTGTGAGGGTGCGAATTCGGCTAAGGGGTTCGGGGAATGTATTTTCGGCATTTGGGTAGGGAGTAGGGGCCGAACTCTTCTTTGGCTATTATTCTTTTTGCTCTTTTCGGTCACTTTGAGTATTATTCTCCTCTGCCAATTTCTTTGTATGCCTTTCGGGAAAATCCGAAACCTTTGTTTCATTTTGTGCCGATTGGTAAAACCTTTTCTTTTATTTCTCTCTTCTCTTCTAAGTCCTTGATTGAACACTACCCTAGTTTACGTTCAGCACTGTGCCAAAATTCTCTTCTCCTTCTACTTCTCTCAACCCTTTTTCCATCGCATCTCTTTTGCACTTCTACCTTTATGAACTTTGGCCGAATACCATTTGATCATTGGGTTCATCTTGTTTGGGTTGTCTTTGTGTTAGCCGAATATCCTTTCTCTCTGTCGAATCCTTCCCCTTTTTCTTTTAAATCTCTGTGTTACCTAGTTAGTTTGATTGAGCGAATTCGGTGCCTCTCTGCTAGTGGTAAGTATGTCATGTGGTGACTGTTAACCTTGTTTCTTTTATTATTTTCTCTAAGCCAAATATTCCCTTCTCTTAGTTCTTTATATTTATCGAGTGGTGACTTCTTTTTCTATGATGTATGTTCGTGGGGTTCAGTTATCACTGAGAAACGAAGGGCGCAGAACGTTCTTGAGCCATCGAAACCCTGTCTTCCAACACTTGGGTAAGCCAATTATTCCTGGTTTTAAGAGTGTTATCTTAAAGGCCCTAGGTTATTCTTTTTAATTAGTTTATCTGTTAAAACTATCATGTGTGCAGTTGAGGGCCAAAATTTGCGAGATCAACTCTAGCTAATCTAGATACAGTTGGCCACCTTCTCTTCGATCAATGTAAGTAGAGGAGTTGGGTTTAAGGTAGTTGTTGCGATTGAATGTGGTGGAGACTAACTGAACGTTGGGTTGATTGTAGCCCTTGGACTCGTAGGGGATTCTGTCACTTTCGCAAATCAAGGTCTGTAGTCGTACACCGGATCTTACTCTGTGTTCAATGATGAACGTGGGTGTGTAACCACACCAAGGCTATTGTAGATCGGTAAAAGTCGAAAAGCCAAAGATTCGGCTATTGAGGCCTTGTGAGCGTGCGATCGCTCGTGGGGTAAATCGAGCCCACATATTATGGGCAGTGGACTATAAGACCATTGCGTGCGTTTTATGGACTAGGGTCGTTATGGGCCGTGTTGGGCCAAGATGGGCCGAGCGGGCCCAATGGACCTATGAGCCCCACAAGGATAGAACATGCGATAAGTGACAAAATATGGAATGGGACATGGAAACCGCGTTGGCAGGACTGAATTTGAGCTAAATAGGCCACATAGGAGTGTGGGCCCACTTGGGCCGAGTAATGGGCCTTGGGCCCATTCATACTGTTTTGGCCATATGGGTTATCTGAGTCGTTCGAGTCAACTGTAGACCTTTCGAAGGGTCATTATCTATACTGAGACCCTAAAATCAGTTAAAGGACCTAAATACCCCTGAGGAGTAAAAAAATTACTGTTTTACCCCTAACTGACGAAACGACCTTTATAACGCTAGTGGTAGGTTAATTGATGTGTGTATGACATTTATATGACTGGTTTTGAGTATGACATACTGCATACATGTAATATTTATGACACGAAATTTGCATGGGGTTGGGTTTATGATATGGAGGAAGAACTGTACTGGTGACTATGTCACGTTTATTACTACTGGTGGCTTGCCACACTTACTACTACTAGCAGCTACGCTGTGTTACTATTACTGGCAGCTTTGCTGTGGTTTTGGTGTGCTAGTTGGGTGGGTTGATTGATATCCCCACACGGTGTGTTGGTTGGTATGGGTGGTGTGCTGGATGGTTTTAGGATGGGTTGCATTTTTGCACTATACTGAAACTGTATGGGGCTTAAGCCACACTGCTACTATTTAAGGGCTAAGGCCCAGACTGTACTGATACTATATAGGGCTCAGGCCCAGACTGTTACTGCATGCACTGTTTTCTATAGTCTGATAAGGGATTACACACTGAGTTTTCGTAAACTCACCCTTTCTTTTAATTGTACAGGAAATCTTCAGCCTTAGATGGATTGGAGCTGCGAGGGACTCAGGGTGGCCACACGATCACAAATGACTTTATTATTTACTGATTTTATATTTGGGTTTTGTTTTTGTAATAAGGCCATTTGGGGGTTTAACTTTAAATTGGGCTATGATTTGGTATTTATCAACTGCTAGAGTAGGAAAATCGGGTTTTCAAAATAGTAACATTTTCGGTAAGCAAATTTGCAACTTTAATTCTGATAAAAAAGAACGTATTGATAACTATACACGTCTTAAACAACATGAAACACTAGGCATACACGGGCTTTAAAACTATTAAGGCTTTTACGACAACCGGTTTAACATCATAAGCTTGTCGGGTTTTCGGGTAATTGATGTGGCATGTCAAATTCAGTCGTAACGTCTAGGCCGGGTTTGGGGTGTTACACTTGTGGTCCTTTCACACATTTTCGTAGACAAGGTGTGTAAAACACTACCCCTACTCGTAAATCGGCAAAAGCAAAATTAAGTGACGGGCAACGCTACACGAGTGTGCGCTCGCTCGTGTGGTAAACCGAATGCCTAAACATGGGCGTAAGATCATTGAGGCCGGCCATGAGCGATTTGGACCATATTGGGTCGAAATGGGCCATGTGAGCCTCACAGGCCTGTGGGCCCCACAAGGGTAAACCATACGAAAGTGTGGAGAATATTGGGCCAGGCTGTGTAGTTCACATTGCCAATGCCATCTCTAGTTTAAGTGGGCCACATGGGCGTGTGGGCCTACATGGGCCCGCATAATGGGCCTTGGGCACACTTTCACTGTTTGACTATTAAGGTTACACGGGTCGCTCGAGACGACTGTGGACCTACTATTGGGTCAGTAAGTATACCTAGACCCCAATTTGATAAATTGACTATTATGCCCCTATGAGGTTAAATGACTTATATGCTTTTATGATATGTATGACTGTAATCGAGAATGACATTTGTGCATACACGTATGATTTTATGACATGACGCATGACATATTACATGGGGATTGGTTATTATGATTGGAGGAAATGTACTGTACTGGTAGCTCTGCTGCAAATACTGTTTAGTATCGTAACTGGTGCTATATTTTGGAGTGTTTGGATGGGTGGGTTGATTTTATCCCCATATGGAGTGTAGGGCTGAAGGAGTGGAGTGTAGCGGCTTGATGGGTAGGACTTTTGTTTGCATTCTGTACTGGTACTGTTACTGAATTGGGTTAAGGCCCACACTAATACTTCTACTGAATTGGGCTAAGGCCCACTCTGATATTGTTACTGAAACGGGCTTAGGCCCAGACTGTATTTGCTTAATATATGATTGAATGATTCTTTTTAAGGGATGACATGCTAAGTTTTTGTAAACTCACCCTTCTGTTTATCTACGCAGGTAATCCCCAATTTTAGGCGGGTCGATGCTGCGAGGGACTACAAGGTGGCTACACAACTGCATGGACTATTTATTATATTTTAATTTACGAGTAATTTAAGTTGGGTATTTGGTTATGTAATAAGGCCTCTTAAATTTTTAAATTTTAATTTGGGGATTTGATTATTTTGATTCACATCTGTTAGTAGTAGGATGCGGGTTTTCAAAAGATAAATGTTTTTCAAAACACCACGTTTACGCAACATATTTCAAAAAGCTTCCGCAACAAACAATTTTTTAAAAAGTAACTACGATTTAATATGATTAACATTTTCCTAAACAAATTGAGTTTTAACAATGAACAAGACAATCTAAACATTCGTTAAGATCACAAAGAGGTTTAATATAGAATGGGGTTTTTCAACAAAATTATATTTTGTGAAAAACACTTCAATGTGACATCGCCATATTTGGCCATAACGTCTAGGCCGGGTTTAGGGTGTTACACCATCTTTCTTTCTATGTGTAATGTCAAAAAGCTGAAGGTGTCCAACTTTTTGACCATACGACAATTTCTACAATATAGTAGGAAAAATACTATTTAGTAGAAAGTAATTAATATTTGACACAATTAATAAATTCAAAATACCTCATCATCACCTACACAAGCAAAACTTTTCGACCCAACTGTGTGCATGAATTTTTATTTTTTCCTACTTGTAGTTCTAACTTGCTCACGATCCTACATTATGAAACTATTATTACGTATATAGTAAATACTATAAACCAAAATTATTATAAGAGTTTGGAAGTATGTAATACCTCTCTTTTCTTTGAATTCCAAAACCTTTATTTGAATTTGCTATAGATCTTGTACTTGAAATAACATTGAAAAATGTATCTGAAGTCAGAGGTTTTCTGAGACTAGCCAGTTGTTACCAGAAATTTGAAAAAGGATTTTTGATGATTATTACACTGATGATACAATTATTATAGAAAGATGTGAAATTTAAATTGTTTGATAAGTGTCAGCAAAGTTTTGACCAAAAGGGAGCCCTGTTGATCGAAGTATCAGTTCTGGTTCAGCTTGAAATTTGGTAAGGAAATTATGATTTACAATGATGTGTCAGTGAACAATTTATGTTATATTTTGATGCAAGAAAGTAAACTAATAGTCTATGCTTCTAGAAAGTTGGGGTCACAAGAAAGAATTGTCTGATACATGACTTAAATTGGTAATTATTGTCTTTGCATTGAAAGATTATGACTTGATTATTGATTACCAATGGGGAAGAAGTAAAAGAAGTTGCATATTCTCTAAATTAAAAGTTTTAATTTGTTTTGTTTTATGAATTATGAATACTCGACTGTTATTGACTAATGATGACTCAATTTTGGCTGAGTTAAAAGCTAAACCGATGTTTTACCACGAATTTGTGAAGTTCAGAAACGTGAAAATGAGTTACAAGCGAAATGAGTATACTAATAAATGATTTGTGATTTAGAATTTCAGATCAGATCTTGTGATTGTATGTTATTTAAAAATAAATTTTGTGTACCAAAGAGTTTAGAGTTGATACAGAAAATTTTACACCATAATCAAATGGTATTATGTCTATTTATCTGGAAAGTAGTGACAGGAATGAAACATGATATTTCTGATCTTGTACCTAGATGTTTGTTATGTAAGCAAGTTAAATCTGAACATCAGGAATTTTCAGGATGGTTACAACCAATGATAGTTTCGGAATGGAAATGAGATATAATTACCATGGATTTGATATCAGAGTTACCTCTATCTTTAAAAAAGAAAGATATCATTTAGGTTGTTATGAATTGTTTGACAAAGTTGGAACACTTTATCCCACTATGTGTGGATTTTTCCCTAGACAGAAAAAGAGAGTTATATACTTTTGAGATTGTTAGATTATATGGAGTTCCACTCTCTATTATTCCGGATAAAAATTCGTGATTTACCTTCTGATTCTGGAACAAGTTATTGGAAATTTTGAGTATTAGATTATATTTCAATACTGCATTTCACCTTCAGATTGATGGTCAATCTGAGTATCTGATCTAGATTTTGAAGATATTTTGTAACACCCCTCCCCTGTATCCGGCATCGGGATAGGGCTCGAGGCTTTACCGGGTTTAAACTTTCATGACATACTAATCCAGTTTACCAAATTATGCCCAAAATTTAAAACTTTACACACACACATGCATACTGTCCCTTATACAGGCCTTCGAGGCCTGAAACATACATCCCAAACCTGAAAACATTCGATCAATTCTGAGCAAATTAATGATTTTCTTGCCTTGGTGAGTCACACGCCTGTGTGGGTGGAGCCGTGTGGTCACACACGCCCGTGTGGCTTGGGACATGCCCGTGCTTTCAGCCCGTGTGGCTCTCTGTTTATGACATCAATATGTATCTAGGGACACACGGCTAGGACACATGCCCGTGTGTCGAACCCGTATGTTATACTGACTTAAAATTTCAAGTGTAGGGGACACATGGCCATGCCACACACCTATGGGGGCAAGTCGTGTGTCACACATGGCATAGACACACGCCTGTGTGCCAACCCGTGTGGACCTTATGAGGCTATTTTCCCAGCCTTTGATCACCCTCTATTAACCAAACATACTTATGGGTTACTTCAGTGCATGTTAAGGCCAAATTATACACTTATATATAAAACTTTGATTAACCTCATTGCATGTAAACCTTATGTCATTGGTTTCATACATGCTAAGTTAATTCTCATCTTGCATTTAGGGATTTCCATGTCTCCTTGACATATTTAAGATTGGCTTGTTTTTATAACTCATTGCCAATTAAAGACCAAGCCATTGCATATGAACATAAACATGCATAGATTTGTAGGTCATAGCTTACTTCAAAATGAGCCAATTCCCTTGGCCATAGACCCAAAGATATGTATAATTTTACATGCCTTCATCTTGGCAAATCAAATTACACATATAACCAAATACTCAAAAGTTCTATACATGCCATTAAACAAAACATAAGTGTCTAAATACCAAAGCTGAATTAGTTGATAGTGTGTTGATTCTCCAATCGTCTTCCAATCGTTACTAGTCCTCGAGCTCTGTAAGACAAGGAAAAGAGAGGGGTAAGCATTTACATGCTTAGTAAGCCCGAATAACTGGAAAGTAAACTTACCGATTAATTAGCTTAAGGCCATGTTATGCAATAGAATCAACAAGCATAATAATGGTATTCCTATCACATGCACTCAGTTAACAAGTTAGTAATAATAATAAGGTACCATGTAATTTATCTTAGATGAGCTCACCATTCATCATTTCATTCACATATATCGTATTAATCCCGTTGAGTTTCTAGGAAATTTTGATGGATTATCCATTCTCTGTCAATTCATAAGA
This sequence comes from Gossypium longicalyx, assembly GCA_025698465.1. NCBI lineage: Eukaryota > Viridiplantae > Streptophyta > Magnoliopsida > Malvales > Malvaceae > Gossypium > Gossypium longicalyx. The sequence continues at coordinate 32,490,801 of CM046998.1, read as the reverse complement.
ATGATCCTTTTCAAGTATGCACTCCCGCGAACCTCACATTTTACGGCGAGATTGCTAGTCCAGGCTAAATCCCCTGTATCATAAACTCATAAAGTGATGTCGGGATTACCAGTCCAGGATAAATCCCTTGTAGCAACAAACACCCTTAATGAGCTCGGATCTGAATTGTCAGTCCAGGCTAAATTCAAACCCTAATCGGATTACCCATCCGGGCTAAATCCTGAAAGCACATATATTCTTCGGGAGGCTAAATCATTTAAGGAACACCCGTCTGGGCTAGATTCTTTCTATCTTTGAGATCAACGAATTACCCGTCCGGGCTAAATCCTTTCTGCAACACATGCAGGATCTCAAATCACATATGATTCATGGTTTATCCATCGAACTTCCTTTTCAACCTCAACCGAGACTTTTATAATCAAGTCATTATTAAAGAATACATTTCATGTATTTTCATGCCATCATTAAATACAACTACCATACACTCTTGAATCATGCATTTAGGCATATTAGGAGTTTACTTAAGTTATTCGAACTTACCTGGTACTAGTCTCATATTATGTTTCGGTTATTCCGAAACTTTTCGTTTTCCTTGATCGACCTCTGAAATTTGTTCCTCGGGGTCTATAACCATAAGAATAAATTATTAGTAACTCACAATGTACCTTTTCGAGCCTAAATTTCACCCCCGGTCCAAATAACCATTTTACCCCTAACCTTTTACATTTTTACGATTTAGTCCCTAGGCTCGTATAATGAAACACATGCAATTTCTACCGTACCCAAGCCTATCTAAATGTTTTTCCCTCCTATGGCAGCTCACGTTTTTCCATTATTTCTCATTTCTACCACACATTTTACACCTTTTTCAAAAAGGTCCTTATAAGGGTTTTCCATGAAAATCACCTTGGAAAAGATGATTAACACACATCCAACTTTCATATCCCTCCATAAATCATCAAAATACAAGTAACTCATGCATGGGTAAATTTTTAAACATGAACCCTAGCATGAAATATGGGTAGAAATAGAGAGAGTAAGCTATCAGGATTTTAAAAATACAAAGAGCATTAAAAATGGGGCTTGTGAGCACTTACTATTGAGCTTGAAAAGCTTGGAAACCCTAGCTATGGAGAACCCTAGAATTTCGGTAGCAACAAGAAGGAAATGAGCTGATTTTGGCTTATTTTTCCATTCTATTTCATTAAAATGCCAAATGACCAAAATGTCCTTAAGCCCTTTCTTTTAGATTTCATCCACACAAGCCCATTTTTGTCCAAAAACTTAGAAATTGAGCAAATTTCTCTCCAAGACCTTATAATTTATAATCTAAAGAAATTTCATACAAATTTTTTCTAGAACCCAAGTTTTGCAATTTATTCAATTTGGTCCTTATTTTCTGATTAGACACCTTACTCAAAGAATTTCCTCATGAAACTTTAACACATGCATATAATCATATTCTAAACCTCATAATAATCATAAAATAAATGTTTTGATGTCAAATTTGTAGTCCAAAAACCACTATTCTGACAAAGCCCTATTTCGGGATGTTACATATTTTGATGCTATGTTTTAAAACTCGAAAGCTATTGAGAAAAATGTTTGCCATCAATTGAATTTACATGCAATAATATTTATCAATCAAGTATGAATATGGCACTGTATGAAGCTCTGTATGGTCGTAAAATTAGAACTCTGTTGTATTGGACTAAGCTTAGTGAGAAAAGATACATGGAGATGATTTGATCAATGGAAATCAAGAAAAGGTGAAAGTGAATCAGGATAGCTTAAAAATAGCTTCTAATCATCAAACATTCTACGCAGATCTAAAACATAAAGAGACGAATTTAAAGTGGGCAACAAGGTATTTTTGAAAGTTTCACATCAAAAGAAAGTTCTTCAGATTGGTCGTAAAGAAAAAATGAATTAACGATTCATTAGGCCATATAAGATCACTAAAAGAGTCGGACCTGTTGTATATCGATTAGCATTACACCAGAGTTTGATAGAATTCATAATATTTTCCATGTTTCTATATTACGATGGTATCGATCAGATCCTTTATATATTATTTTTCCCAATAGAGATAGAAATTCAACCTGACATGACTTACAGTGAGAAATTGATCAAAATTTTGGCTTGTGAAGTAATAGAATTGAAAAGATGAAAAAGTAGCTCTAGTAAAACACTTTGGTATTGACATGGGATTGGAGAAACTATTTGGGAACCTGAGGAAACTTTGGGAGGCAATATTCGAACCTCTTTACTAGTAAAATTTTCGAGGATGAAAATTTCCTAAGAGGGAGAGTTGTAACAACCCATTTTCAGTGCTTTTGGGACCACAAATCTAATCCTGGAAGAGATTTATTTTAATATTATTTTATGATCAATAGAATTATAGAATTATCATGTGAAAATTTTGTTAAGAAATTTTACCGGTTATATGTCTAATTTGATTAAAGGACCAAATTGCATAAAATGCTATGAAAAAGTTGAATTCTAGTAGCTATAAGGATTAATTAACTATGGAATTCAAAACTTGAGGTCCTTATTTGCTAATTAGACCATTAAGAAAAGTTAGTAGATATTTTTGATGAATCATCCATGGAAAATTAGAAAAAGAAAAGGACTAAATTTGAATGTTGAAAAATTAATGGATGATAATAAATTAAATAGAAATATCATATTATTATTATTATTATTATTATCATCATCATCATCTTCTTCCCTAAAAATACATGGAAACCCTAAGAAAGAGAAAGCAAGCTTTCTTGGCTTAATTGGGTGTAACAGCCTGGTTTAGACCCTAGTCGAAACAGTGGTTTTGGAACCATAAATCTGAGTCAGATAAATATTTTTTAATATTATTTTCCGTGTTTATAGTATGATATTTGATATGTGTGAAAGTATTGTATGAAAATTTTATCGATGGTGTGTTTAATTTGAAAAAAGGACCTAATCCCAGAAAATGCAAAAGATGTGTTCTATTTGCTAAAGTGCCGAATTGCTTTGGCTTATTAAATGTGAGGTCCTTATTATGTTAATAGGCCATTGATATATTAAATGGACATTGTTGGACATCCATTATAAGTTTAAATGTTTATTATATTAAGGTTAAATTGGTAAAATGTTTATTATAATGTTTATAATAAAACATAATCAAATTCAAGCTTTATTTTCACTTGTTTTTGCCAAAAATAAGAAAAGAAAAAGGAGTCATCTTCAAGCTTAGGGTTTGACACTCATTTTGCTTGATTGAGGTATGTAATTAGCTCGATTTTTTATGATTTCTACGTTTTTGTGATCGTTGCTTTGTATTTTATCAAGCACATGCTTAAATTTCAGAATTTGATGAAGATTTTGAATTATGCCATTAATGCTTTTGAAAGCTTTGTGATAATAGTAGATGAAAAATGAAATATATGTGTTGGATTAATATATTTTGTGTTTCGGTTTTTGATGAATTTGAGTATTTTGGGCTAATTTGTGAAAATGAGAAATTGAAGGGTTAAAATGTAAAATAAATTAAATATGTGGGCTTATATGAGCTAAAGGAAAATTCGACTAAGCATGTGTATATAGAAATTTTGTATATTTTGTGATTTTTGTAATTAAGGACTAAAGTGTTAAAATGTGAAAATATGATGGCTAATTTGTAAAATGCCCTAAATATGTGTTTATGGATTGATTTGAATGAATGTGAGATTGAATAAGTCAAATTTGAATGTGTTTAGATCAAGAACCAAAGGAATAGTGAATATGTGTTTCCATTCATTCTAGTACGAGGTAAGTCTTTATACAAATAAATGTATTTTGAATTGAACTATTATTGTTTATATGCTATTGAATAGTGATGAATGGCTATTTGAGTTGAATATGAGAAATCCGAGAAAGTTCTGATAATGTGACGAAGTCCGAAAAGTCCCGTACGAACCATAGGAATAGTTAGGATACATATGTCATGACATAGGATTGCAATGTGTGATTTCGTGTAAGACCACGCTTGGGATGTTGGCATCGATTTGAGATTTACATGTAAGACCATGTCTAGGACATCGGCATCATATTTGATTTCGTGTAAGACCCTATTTGGGATAGTGGCATCGATATTTGATTACATGTAAGACCACATTTGGGATGTTGGCATTGTACGAGTCTTTCAAGCTATCCGCATATCCTATTTGATTCCGTAGGGTTCGATGGGCATTCTGAGAAATATGTGATTGAATGAATGAATAACCGATTCAGATACGTGGAGATGTGTTCAACATTTTTTAATGAGAACTAAGTATATGTGCAAGTGATGATATGTGATATAAGTATGAGAAAATATGCTATATGTGCAAATGAATTGGGAATATGTGAAATGTATATGAACTATATGGTTTGTGATAGTATTTGGCTATGGAGTATATGTATTTTATGATGCTTATATGCTTAAAATGATAAGTTTATTTGTATATGGCTTACTAAGCTTTTGAAAGCTTACTTTGTGTGTGTTTGCATTGTGTTATAGATATTGAAGCTATTGGAAGCTCGGGGATCGTCGAGGATCATCACCACACTATCAAACTTTATTTTGGTACCTTTTTAAAATGTATATATCAAAGTATGGCATGTATAGGCTAGGATTAATGTGGTATATTTTGAGATGGGTATATCGTGCCATGAGATATGGCTTGATTATGGTTGAACTTATGGTTTGATTTTGGTATATGATGTGTGATGCAAAATTGGTAAATTTGGTGTATATATATGGCATAATGAAATGGTCTTTTTGGTAAGTTAGTTTTGTGGTTGAAATGGTTATAAATGTGATATGAATCATGTGTCCATGGTATAAATTAGTTACATGAAATTAGTATGTTTCAGTTAGAATTATGTATGGAAATGTTTAATGATATTGAAGTATGAGTGATGCTTGTTTTGGAAATGTTTTAGTTGCATATTGGGTGATGAAATGTGGCCTTAAAAGCTTATGTATATAAGGGGGAAAAATTGGCATTTCAAATGGCCTATTTTTGTCCACACGAGGTGTGTCTCAGCCATGTGTGACACACGGTCATGTAACACGGTCGTGTGTTCCCTAAGGTAGTCCTACAATTTAAAGCCAGTCTCGAGCACGGCCTAGAAACACGGGCGTGTCTGGTGGTCGTGTGAGGCACACAGCTTTGGCACATGGTCGTGTGTAGCCATTTCAAAGGGTACACGGGCTATACACACGGGCGTGTGGTTAGCCGTGTGACCCATGTCAGTTTCGACCGCGACCAAGGCACACGGTCATGTCTCCTAACGTGTGGTTTAAGTTAGTATGTATGCCCTATTTTGCCACGGCCTAGACACACGGGCGTGTCTAATGCCGTGTGAGGCACACAGTCTGTTCACATAGGTGTGTGACCTTTGTAATTTTGAAATAAATTTGTTAAGTTTTGGAAAAATTTTGTATGTGCTCGGTTTAGTCTCGACCCTTCCTAATGCATGTTTAGGGTCTCATTGATCTAAGAAAGAAACTTTATGATGATGTTTGATTATGATGCTATGATGTGTAAATGATGTATGTGAAATGATTATAAAATGTTTCGATGTGTCCGGTAATGCCTCATAACCCTAGTTCGGCGATGGATACGGGTTAGGGGTGTTACACTGGGTAAGCATTCTTGTCCCGTTTTTAGTAATTTTTATATTTCTGAGATCGAAATAGTTTAATCTATCTATTTTGGGGATTAATTTGTAAAGATATCAAAGTATAGAAATTTTGTCATGGATGTAAATGCTGAAATTTTGAAATTTATGGTAGAAAATGAAAGGTTGTTGATAGATAAACAACTTTCACAAAGAGAATTTTGATGAAATTATGATTTAGGGACTAAATTGAGAAATGGTAAAACCCACGGAAAAGTTTTGATTTTTGTGAAATTCATGGGCTGTTATTAGGCCATGTAAAAATCAGTTAGGCTTCAAATAAGGATTAAATTGCATGAATTTTATTTTCTGGGCCTAGGGACAAAATTGTCATTTATGAAAAGTATAGGGGCAAAATGGTAATTTTTCCCAAGAAGTGAATTGAGTTCAATTGAGTATGAAATGTATTAAATTGAGCTAAATTTACTTGTATAGATTCGGTTAGACCTTGTACGGAGTTAGATCAAGGAAAAAGGAAAATATCAGATTAGTTGTCTTTGTGAACACGAACATTGTCGAGGTAAGTTCATGTAACTAAAATGTATGTTTATATGTTTGAATTGAATGTTATGATTGTGAAATGTATGATTTTCATGAATAAACATAAATCACATATTCGAAAATTTCTGACAAGTGTTAAGTCCTGTTTGAATAAAAGAAATTCAATGGATACAGGAATTTCTCGTATTCAATATAGTCCTACATATGTTACAGACATTATAGCTCAGACGAGCATCCTGTTAAAATCCTTCTCGAGCATCCCTGTTATATAGTTCCTACGAGCATCCTGATTGGTAGTGATCCTACATGTGTTGCGTACTACCGCAGCTCTTTGTGAGCGTCTTGTTACATGACTCGATCAGTTGTGATCTAGCATTTATTGTGAACACAAATGTAGCTCTTCGTGAGCGTCCTGATATAAGCTCTTATGAGCTTCCTGACATGGCTTATAATAGCCTGATTTTAGGCCTAATCGAAATAGTGGTTTCCGAACCACTAACCCGAGGCTGGAGAAATTATTCTCTTATATTATTTTATGTGTCATTTTTCCAAAATATGAATTATGAAATGTGTTGATTAATATGATGATTAAATTAGTGAATTTTTATCATTTTAGATCAAGAAATAAAAAATTCGGGCCTAGACTAGGGGAAGGCCACACAAGTGGATTGAATTCAACTAGTCGCCTACTTCTTGTATACCGAGGTAAGTTGTATGTAAGTAAGACAAATTTATCGCTATTATGTGTTGAATGGTTGATTTTTTATAATATGGTTTGATTGAATATGATTATGATTAATGCATGATGAAATTAATGTGGTAAATTCCCAGTTGAGCCTAGGAATAGATTGGATATCCATGCCATGACATTTAGGTGATAGGTGTGCTAGTGGAAGACCATGTTTGGGACATGGCATCGGCCACGATATGAGAGCCAGTGTAAGACCATGTTTGGAACATGGCATCAACAATGTAATGAGAGCCAGTGTAAGACCATGTATGGGACATGGCATCGGCATTGATTTGTCCGCTAGTGTAAGACCATGTTTAGGACATGGCGTCGGCCATATTATGAGAGCCAGTGTAAGACCATGTCTGGGACATGGGATCGGCCTCGACATGTGATCCAGTGTAAGGCCATGTTTGGAACATGGCATCAGCAATTCACCCTCTTGTGTAAAGCTTGTCAGACATCCTTTAGTATTCCAAATGGTTTCACGGGTTATTTTAAAACTTATGACAATGATATGGAGTGATATAATCATGTTGTGAGTGGTACTGGTTCTTATTTGAAACTCATGAGATATGAGTCTAGTTATGATGTCTTAATGGTAAGAATAACATGAGTAAGTTCTACCTATGAAAATGATTTTGAAATCTTTGGCTTATATTTGTGATGTATAAGTATGTGGTGATATCTACCTTTGTGCACTCAAGAATGTTGTGTTGATTTATTATATGCTATGTGTTTTAAATATGTGTGGTTGACGTTGTTATTTATTTACATGCAACTTACTAAGCTTTATGCTTACGCCCTCTCCTTTCCATTTTCTTATAGTGCCGCCAAGCTAGTATCGGGGATCAAGGACGTCGAAGGCATTAATCACACTATCACCTGAATCTTTGGTATAACTAGTTTAATATTTTGATTTTGGCATGTATAGGGACTTGAATCTTTTGTTTAGTGTCTTGTTAGTTTAGCCACAAGAGTTGGCTCATATGGTGGATGTGATATTCATTTTGTATAGGCCATTAATGTTGGCTAACATTGATTATTATTAAATGAATTTGACGCAAATTTCTCATGGTTGTGGTTGTTTTGGTTATATGTGTTATGCTTGGATTGGTTTATGCTGATGTTGTGTAGGTTGCTACAAGTAAGGGTGGAAAAAAGGCTTAGTAAATAGCCTTGTTTTTGTCCATACGGGCAGACACACGGGCGTGTGTCTAGACCGTGTGTGACACACAGTTTGCCCCACGGGCATGTAGTCCGGCCGTGTGTTCCCTACACCTCAATTTTACAAGTCAGTATGCATAGTAGTAAACACATGAGTAGAAACATGGCCTAACACATGAGCGTCTTCCTTGGCCATGTGCCCTTAATTGGTTGACAACGTTAGAAACAGAATGCCAAGGTTTTTGTACACGAACTGAGACACGGGCGTGTCATGGCCGTGTGAGGGACACGGGCCATGGACACGGACGTGTGCCAGGCCATGTAAAAACCCCTGTAGGTTCGAATTAGAAAATAAACTCACATGGGTTTGGGACACTGGCATGTCCAGATATGCCCAGGCCGTGTGTGCTATACAGGCCTTCAGCACGATCATGTTAAGGCGACACACGGGCGTGTCACTTTTTCACACGGTCGTATGCCCTGTTTACCTTGAAATTTTTCTCAGTTTTCTAAAGTACTCATTTAAGTCCTAAATCTTTTTCAAAGTGTGTTTTGGGCGTCGTGGGCTCATATTAGGGGACTTTATGTTCAGTTTTCAAAAAATTTTAATTTAGACGGAAATTTATGGTACGAAAATGTATGTAAGCATGTGTTTAAGTACAGTAACAGCTCGTATCCTGTTCCGACGTTGAACTTGGGTAAGGGGTGTTACATTTAGTGATATCAGAGCTATGGTTTAGTCGATTCTCAGACTAACCTAGCATGAGCACGAGTCTAGTTATACATGCCATAAATATATTGTGATAGTGTAATGACGCTTGAGAAATTTAAATTGTGTTTTCATATAGTAAATGGATCCTGATAGAGCTATGGTAGATGATGTAAAAAGTAATGCACCGGCTCTCGCTGAAGGAACAACGACAGTCGAAAGTGGGCCCGTGACATTAAGTCAGGGCGGAGGGGCTAGAGAAGCCTACCTCCATATGATGGATGTTTGGTACTCGAAGTTTGTTCGTGCAAATCCGAACACTTTGCCTCCTCCACCTCCCCCGATTCCTCAACCTGCCCATATGGCTCCCCAAGGAGTAGAAATGGTTAGGAGAGAAAAGCCTCTTGTAGATAGAATTTGTAAGCACGGGGCTAAAGAATTTTGGGCTAAAATTGATGATGACCCAGAGAGAGCAGAGTTCTGGTTGGAAAATACCATTAGGGTATTCGATTAATTGTCTTGCACCCTTGAGGAGTGCATGAAGTGTGTTGTGTCGGTCCTGCGAGACTCAGCCTACCAATGGTGGAACACCCTTTTGTCGATTGTACCAATGGAAAGTATTACATGGGAGTTTTTCCAAGAGGAATTTCGAAAGAAGTATATTAGTCAAAGGTTTATAGTCCAGAAAAGGAAAGAATTTTTAGAATTGAAACAAGGTCGAATGACAGTAACAGAGTATGAGCGTGAGTTCGTGAGACTCAGAACATATGTTAAGGAGTGCGTATCTACTGAAGCCACTATGTGCAAGAGGTTTGAATATGGTTTGAACGAAGACATCAGATTGTTGGTTGGCATTTTGGGGTTAATAGAATTTGTAGTACTTGTTGAGAGAGCATGTAAGGCCGAAGAATTGGCCAAAGAGAAGAGGACAGCTGACATTGAGTCATGTGACTCAAAGAAAAGACAAATGGGAAGACCATTTCAGACCTCATCTAAGGAATCGAGGGAGTTTCCTACTCGAACAAATACGTCGATAGGATTCTCGAGCAAAAACAAGAATAAGCAGTATGCAGCGTCTAAAGCTCAGACCACTTCTATTGCGAGTGTTGGTAGTGCTCGATAGAATAGACTGGAGTGTTTGTAGTGTGGTAGACGACACTTCGGTGAGTGCTGAGGTAATGATAGAGGCTGCTTCAAGTGTGGTTCACTGGACCACTTAATTTGAAACTGCCCTAAGATGGAGGAGAAAGACAAAAAGGAAGATGTGAGAGAGATTAATGCTCCCTCGAGGGGTAGAACACAGAAGAACCCTGGGAATGAGGATGGCAGTAGAGGTATGCCTAGTGATTCTACTGTGAGGTACGAGGGTAGAGCGCTTGCAAGGACATACGCCATTCACGCCTGTGAAGATGTTGCGTTTCCCGATATGATTATGGGTACCTTTTCTATCTATGATATATCTGTGGTTGCTTTGATCGACCTGGGGTCTACCCACTCTTATATTTGCATGAAATTGGTACCTAGTACGAATATACTAGTGGAGTCTACTCAATTTGTGGTAAAAGGGTCCAACCCATTAGGCAAACATGTAATAGTTGGCAAAGTGTGTAGAAACTTTCCTTTAATGATTAGAGGCCATTATTTTCTGGCTAACCTCATGCTACTACTGTTTGATGAATTTGACCTAATTCTTGGCATGGGTTGGCTGACTGTTCATAACGTGTTAGTAAATTGTGGTAGTAATTTTATTGAATTGAGATGTGAAAATGGGGATACTATTCGGGTTGAATTAGGTGAATCGGACAGCTTACCAGTACTGATTTCTTCTATGACTGCTAAAAAATAAATGAGAAAAGGGTATGAGTCCTATCTTGCATTTGTGTTGAATACCCAAGAGTCAGGAGTAAAGATTGAGTTAGTGCCATTGGTATGTGAGTACCTGAACGTGTTTTTGGAAGAATTGCCCAGATTACCTCCAACTAGGGAAGTTGAGTTTGGTATCGAGTTAGTCATTGGTACAACACCTATCTCGATTGCTCTGTATAGGATGGCTCCGACGGAGTTAAAAGAGTTAAAAGTACAGAAGAATTAATGGACAAGGGTTTTGCGAGACCAAGTTATTCCCCGTGGGGTGGTCTAGTACTTTTTGTGAAAAAGAAAGACGGGTCGATGAGGTTATGTATAGACTACAGACAGCTCAACAAGGTGACCGAACAGAACAAGTATCCCTTGCCAAGGATCGACGATTTGTTTGATCAATTAAAGGGAGCCACGATGTTTTCTAAGATAGACTTGAGATCCGGCTATTACCAGCTAAGAGTTAAGGAGAAAGATGTGCTAAAAACCATGTTTCAGACGAGATACGAGCACTATGAGTTCTTTGTCATGCCCTTTGGCTTAACAAATGCTCCCGCCGTGTTTTTGGACTTAACGAACTGTATTTTCCAGCCATACTTGGATAAATTTGTTGTGGTTTTTATTGATGATATATCAATTTATTCTCGTGATGAGAGTGATCATGCAGAGCATTTGAGAAATATTTTACAGACTTTAAGAGATAAACAGTTGTATGCCAAGTTTAGTAAAAGCCAGTTTGGCTCTAAGAGGTCGAATTCTTAAGACACATCGTGTCGGGTGATGGGATTAGAGTTGACCCGAGTAAGATCTCGACTATTGTTGAGTGGAAACTGTCGAGGAATGTATCAGAGATTAGAAGCTTCCTAGGCTTAGCGAGTTACTATGGAAGATTCGTTAAAGGATTCTCCATGATTGCTACTCCGATGACGAGGTTTCTACAGAAGGATGTCAAGTTCGAATGGATGGAAAAATGCCAACAGAGTTTTGAGAAACTTAAGGCGTTGTTGACTAAAGCCCCAATTTTAGTGCAACCAGAACTGGGAAAAGAATTCATAGTCTATAACGATGCATCCTTGAATGGATTACGATGCATGCTCATGCAAGAAGGCATGGTGATAGCATATGCCTCGAGACAACTGAAGCCGCGTGAGAAAAATTATCCGACTCACGACTTAGAGTTAGCAGCCATAGTGTTTGCACTGAAGATTTGGAGGCACCACTTGTATGGCGAAAAATGCCAGGTATTCACTGACCATAAAAGCCTAAAATACTTGATGACTCAAAAGGATTTGAATCTACAGTAACAAAGGTGGCTGGAGTTGATTAAAGATTACGAGTTAGTAATTGACTATCACCCGAGAAAGGCAAATGTGGTCGTTGATACATTAAGTAGGAAGTCATTGTTTGCCTTGAGAGCTATGAATACTTAGTTGTCTATAATATAGGATGGTTCTATTCTAACAGAGTTGAGAGCTAGACCTATGTTTCTTCAAGAGATTTGTGAAGCTCAAAAGAGTGATAAAGATTTGTAAGCCAAGATGACTCAGTGTGAGACAGTTGACGAATCAGATTTTCAGATTAGTACCGACGGTTGTTTGATGTTCCGAGATAGGGTCTATGTACCTAGAGATGATGAGCTTATTGAGAAAATTCTTCACGAGGCACATAGTAGTATGTCAATCCATCCGGGTAGTACTAAGATGCATAATGACTTAAAGAGATTGTATTTGTGGCCGAGCATGAAAAGAGACATCTCAAAGTTTGTGTCGAAATGTTTAATTTGTCAGAAAGTGAAAATCGAGCACCAAGTACCTTCAGGTTTACTTTAGCCTGTGATGGTTCTCGAATGGAAATGGGATCAAATTACGATGGATTTTGTGACAGGATTGCCGTTGTCACCTAGAAAGAAAGATGCTGTTTGGGTCATAGTTGATGGACTAACGAAATCAGCTCACTTTGTTTTGGTACGTACCGACTACTCACTCGATAAGCTAGCCGAGTTATATATATTTCTGAGATTGTGAGACTTCATGGAATACCTTTTTCGATTATTTCGGATAGAGATCTGAGGTTTACTTCGAGGTTTTGGAAAAAGTTACAAGAAGCTTTGGGGACAAAGTTGAATTTTAGCATGGCTTTCTATCCGTAAATCGACGGTCAGTCGGAGAGAATAATTCAGATTCTTGAAGACATGTTGCAGTGTTGTGTCCTAGAATTCCAAGGCAGTTGGGAAAAATATTTACCGCTGGTAGAGTTTGCCTACAACAATAACTATTAGTCGAGTTTGAAAATGGCTCCTTATGAGGTTTTATACGGGGTAAGTGCCGAATCCCTTGTATTGGACTGAACTCAGAGAGAATCAGATTCACAGGGTTGGCTTGGTCAAAGAGACTGAAGAGAAAGTAAAGGTGATTCGTCACTATTTGAAGGCCGCTTTGGATAGACAGAAATCCTACGCGAATTTGAAACGAAAGGAAATTGAGTTTCAAGTCGGTGATAAGGTGTTTTTCAAAGTATCTCTATGGAAGAAAGTCCTCAGATTCGGTAAGAAAAAAAATTAAGTCCACGCTTTATTGGACCTTATGAGTTGACTAAGAAAATTGGACTGGTAGCTTATCGGCTACCCTTGCCATCTGAATTAGAGAAGATCCACAATGTTTTCCATGTATCGATGTTGCGCCGTTACCGTTCTGACCCTTCACATGTTCTTTCGCCAATAGAGATTGAGATTCGATCCGACATGACTTATGGCAAAAAGCCGATTAAGATCTTAGGTCGGGAGTTTAAACAATTTGGAAATAAGAGCATAGAACTTGTGAAAGTATTATGGCATAGACACGGGGTAGAAGAGGCCACATGGGAGTTTGAGGAAATTATGAGAGACCAATACCCAAACCATTTTAACGGTAAGATTTTCGAGGATGAAAATCCCTAATGGGGAGAATTGTAACAGCCCAATTTTAGGCCTAGTCAGAATAATGGTTTTGAAACCACTAACTCGAGGTTGGAGAAATTATTTTTTATATTATTTTATATGTTATAGTGTATTTATATGAGTACATGAAAATTTTGGTTAAATAATTTTAGCGATTGCATGCTTAATTTTGAAAAAAGAACTAAATCGCATAAAATACGAAAGTTTTTGTCTACTAGCTAAAGTGTCAAATAGCTATAGAACATTAAATTAGGGGTCTTTATTGAGTAAATAGACCATAAATATGTCAGTGGCTGATTCAAGGAGACAAAAATATTGTAGGGTCAAAGTTAGGTAAAATGTTGGTGACTAATTTGACTAGAAATAAAATAAAATAAGGAAAAAAAGATATCAACTCTCATCTTTCTCCTCTCCAACGAAAAATACTAGCAAAATAAGGGTTTTGGAAGCTTGAAATTTCAGCAACTCTTTACCTTTGCAAGTAAGTGATTTTGATGGTCTTTTTTTATGATTTTTGTACTTTTGGAACCCTTGTAGCATAATCTAGCTAATGAGGGGACTATTTTGCAAAATAGTTGAAAGTTTAGGGTTTTTCCATGAGAGTATTCATGATGTTTGCTGAATTTTTATGGAAAAAAATGAATCTTGGTTGTTAAATAAACAACTTTTGTGAAGTAGTTTTCATGAAAACCTAACTAAGGACCATTTTCCATAAGTTATAAATTATATGGTAAATGTGTGAAATAATTGAAATTGTGAGATGCTATAGGCTTAAAGTAGTTTTGGCTAAGCTTGGTTAATGAGGAAATTCGATAAAAAATCAATTTACGAGCCTAGGGCTAAAATCATAATTTTGTGAAAGTCTAGGGGCAAAATGATCATTTTGCCAAATATGAATTATGAAATGCATTGATTAATATGATGATTAAATTAGTGAATTTTTATCATTTTAGATCGAGAAATACAAAATCTGGGCCTAGGCTGGGGGAAGGCAAAGCAACTGGATTAAATCCAACTAGTCGCCCACTTTTTGTATACCGAGGTAAGTTATACGTAAGTAAGACAACTTTATCCCTACTATGTGTTGAAAGATCAAATTTGCATAATATGGTTTGGTTGAATATGATTATGATTAATGCATGATGAAATTACTATGGTAAATTCCCGGTTGAACCTAGGAATAGATTGGATATCCATGCCATGACATTTGGGTGATAGGTGTGCTAGTGTACGACCATGTCTGGGACATGGCATCGGCCACAATATGAGAGCTAGTATAATACCATGTTTGGAACATGGCATTGGCAATGTAATGAGAATGAGTGTAAGACCATGTCTGGGACATGGCATCAGAATTGATATGTGTGCTAGTGTAAGACCATGTCTGGGACATGGCATCGGCCACATTATGAGAGCCAATGTAAGACCATGTTTGGGACATGGCATCAGCCTCGACATGTGAGCCAGTGTAAGACCATGTTTGGAAAATGGCATCGGTAATGTAATGAGAACCAATGTAAGACCATGTTTGGAACATGGCATTGGCAATGTAATGAGAACTAGTGTAAGACCATGTCTGGGACATGGCATCGGCCTCGACATGTGAGCCAGTGTAAGATCATGTTTGGAACATGGCATCGGCAATTCACCCTCTTGTGTAAAGCTTGTCAGATATCCTTTAGTATTCCAAATGGTTTCACAGGTTATTTTAAAGCTTATGACAATGATATGGAGTGATATAATCATGTTGTGAGTGGTACAGGTTCTTATTCGAAACTCATGAGAAATGAGTCTAGTTATGATGTCTTAATGGTAAGAATAACATGTGTAAGTTCTACCTATGAAAATGATTTTGAAAACTTTGGCTTATATTTGTGATGTATAAGAATGTGGTGATATCTCCTTTGTGCACTTAAGAATGTTGTGTTGATTTATTATATGCTATGTGTTTTAAATATGCGTGGTTGACGTTGTTATTTATTTTCATGCAACTTACTAAGCTTTATACTTATTCCCTCTCCTTTCAATTTTCTTATAGTGCGGCCAAGCTAGCATCGGGGATTAAGGGACGTCGGAGGCATCGATCGCACTATCACCTGAAGCTTTGGTATAGCTAGTTTAATATTTTGATTTTGGCATGCATGTATAGGGACTTGAATCTTTTGTTTAGTGTCTTGTTAGTTTAGCCACAAGAGTTGGCTCATATGATAAATGTGATATTCATTTTGTGTAGGCCATTAATGTTGGCTAATATTGATTATTATTAAATGCATTTGATGCAAATTTCTCATGGTTGTGGTTGTTTTGGTTATACGTGTTATGCTTGGATTGGTTTTGGTTGATGTTGTATAGGTTGGTGCAAGTAAGGGTGGCAAAAAGGCTTGGTAAATATCCTTGTTTTTGTCCACCGGAACGTGTGTCTAGACTGTGTGTGACACACGGTTTGCCCCACGGGCGTGTAGTCCGGCCGTGTGTTCCCTGCACCTCAATTTTACAAGTCAGTATGCATGGTAGTAAACACACGGGTAGAGACACAGCTGTGTGTCTCAACCGTATGGAGGACACAGCCTAACACACAGGCGTGTTCCTTAGTCATGTGCCCTTAATTGGTTGATGACGTCAGAAATAGAATGCCATGGTTTTTGTACACGGGCTGAGACAAGGGCATGTCATGGTCGTGTGAATGACACGGGCCATAGACACAGGCATGTGCTAGGCCGTGTGAAAGCCCTTGTAGGTTCAAATCGAAAAATAAATTCACATGGGTTAGGGACACTGGCATGTCCAGATGTGCCTAGGCCGTGTGAGCTACACAGGCCTTCAGAACGATCATGTTAAGACGACACACGGGCATGTCACTTTTCCACACGGGCGTGTGCCCTGTTTACCTTGAAATTTTTCAAAATTTTCTAAAGTACTCAGTTAAGTCCCGTATCTTTTCGAAGCGTGTTTTGGGCCTTGTGGGCTCATATTAGGGACTTTATGCTCAGTTTTCAAAAAGTTTTAATTTAGATAGAAATTTATGGTACGGAAATGTATGTAAGCATGTGTTTAAGTACGGTAACACCTCGTATCCTATTCCAGTGTTGAACTCGGGTAAGGGGTGTTAAATGGCTCGCTTTAACTCCCCGTTATGCTATCTAGAGCTCCCTAATAATAACTCTTCGGAGTTACCTGTTAAGCTCAATGAGCTTCCTATTCTAAACTCTTAGGAGTTTCCTGTTTATCTTGGATAAGCATCCTGTTACATGGCTCATCTGAGCACCCTATTATATGGCTCGAGAAAGTGCTTCCTAATTATGTGCCCTTATGGGTACCCTTGAATATGAGTTGACGGATTATAGTTTTGTACACTTCGAGTGTACTACATGTGTATCTATAGATATTTCAAATAAATTCAACGAGTACAAATCCTGATATTAGACAATGTGAATTTGAGATGAATTATTACAAGCACATACTTGAATTACATGGACATGAATTATATATGATATTTGAATACTTAATGTGGAAAGAATGTGCATATGGAAAAGGATTATTACTATTGAGCTCATACAAGCTTATAGATATTCTTAAGAAATATACATATGATTAACATGTTTTGTACATGCTATATGGATACATGATGAGAGAAGTATTTGAATATATAAATGATGTACTTGATACTTGAATGTGGAACATACTTGATGACTTTGTTTATCCATGATATATTGAAATATGTGATGAAAATATATGTGAATAAATCTTGTCTGATAAGAGTATAAATTCATAGTTATGAACTATTATATGGAATATGTAACACCCCTAACTCATATCCGTTGCCGGAGTAGGGTTATGAGGTATTACCGACCAATTTTCAACATACAGCATACATTTATCAAACATAAACCATTCATTCTCATAAATCATTCAATATAATCATATTGTCCCTTATAAAGACCTACGAGGTTAAACATGCTTTAGAAGTGGTTCGGGACTAAACCGATAACATACAAAAATTTTAGAAAAACTTAAAATTTTTTCATCCATATAAGGGTCACACGCCCGTGTGAACAGGCCATGTGCCTCACACGGCTCTAGACAAGCCGTGTCCTAAGCCATGTGAAAATAGGGCATACATATTGACTTGGGTCACACGGCCAACCACACGCCTGTATGTCTAGCCCGTGTGCCCTTCGGAATGGCCACACACGCCCTTGTGCTAGGATGTGCCAAAACTGTAGGGTATACTGACTTATGCAACACGGCCAAGTCAGAAGCCCGTGTGCTAGGCCGTGTGCCAATTAGAGGGTATACTGACTTGTACCACACGACCAATCACACGCCTGTGTGTGAAACTGTGTGGAGCATATTGACTCCATTTTAATATCAACACCAGGGGACACACAGCCGTGTAACCTGACTGTATGTTGCACTGTATGTTGCACATGGCTAAGACACACGCCTGTTTGGACAAAAATAGGCCATTTACGAGGCCAATTTGCCACCTTTTTTCACATACCTAAATAAGCTCATCTGGTACCATTTCGAGACACAAATATGTAGCCAGTATTCATCAACCAATACACAATCATACTATATCCATTTCAACTAAATTCAATACTCAATTTAATGCCATTACCTATTCAAATAACTATCAACTTAACTTGCTTTACTATCATAATTCACATGTATAATTCATTTAACAAAACCAATCCAAACATATATAGTCAATTCAACCCCATTCATTCAATATAGGTCAATTATCGAACTTTAAAATAGAACCATTTTCACATTCATAAACATCATCAAGTTCATCTTCTTATGCCAACTCAAATGGCCAAATACTTATCCATCAAGCATACCAAAATGACACAAGTCTATACATGCCATTTATCATATATATATATAACTTAAAAAGTACCCAAAATAGATGTTCAATAGTGCGATGATGTTCCTGATGACTCCCGAATCTGAGCTAGCCTTAATTCTCTATAAAACATACGAAAATAACACAAAGTAAGCTTCATAGCTTAGTAAGCTCATATTTGAATAGTTAAATTCATCAAATAAATACAAATTAACCAAAAATATACATGATCTAACCACTTACACATTAATCACAAACCCTTGTCATGTCTCAAAACATGATCAAATACCATGTCATTGAAATCTCTCTATTTAATACTTGAATAGGTTCCGTACATACCTGTATCACCTTATACTAACCTTTTTCTCAACTTCATCATTTGTTACCCGTTGAACCATTCAGAATAGAAATCAGATACTCATGTGTCTCATACGATAAGTACCTATACCATGTCCCGTAGCCAAATTAAGGTAACTTATCCGAATAACCATTATCATGGCCCAAAGCCAAATCGGTATAAATCGCACCCGAAATGCTAATATCATGGCCCTAAGCCAAATCATCCGATGTGCATGGGCCAAAGCCAAATCAGTATATCATCTTATAACATTTCGCAAGTATCCAATTCTATTCCTAAGGTTCAACCGAGATTTCTAGCTTGTCGATTCTATCTTCAAATATATCCGTAGAGTCGTATTTACAATTCATACATTAATGAAAATTTCGTAATCATAGTTTAGAAAATATTAAAGCATTTAATATGCATTTATAATGAAATCGTCACATTACGAACTTACTTCAGTTATGAAAACGGTGAAATGAACCAATTACTCGATAAGCTTGCCTTTCCCCTGATCTAATTTCAGATTCCTCTTTTCTTGATCTAAATATATTCAAAATTAACTTATTCAATCTCATATTCATTCAATTTAGTCTAATCACACTTTAAAGCACTTTTACACTTTTTCCCTTAAATTTTCACATTTTTACAATTTAGTCTTTATTTCACAAATACACAAAATTCACACAATTCAACAAAACCCATGCTTATCCGAATTACCATAGTGCCCCTAGCAGCCCAAAACTTTCATTTATTTCACATTTCAACCACACAATTTACACATTTAACAATTTAATCCCTATTATGCATTTTCATCAAAAATCACTTTACAAAACATGAAAATCTATCATCAGAAATTCATATTTCATCTTCAAACACCAAAGAACACATGAAATTGTCAATAGAAACTCTTAAAATCTTTAAAAATTTCAAAATATATAGTACGGGCTAGCTAAAATACGAAGCAATGATCTCAAAAACATAAAAATAATCAAAAACAAATCAAAAACCATACCTTAATTGCTTGAATTAGCCTAGCCGAATGAAAACCTAAAGCTTTGGCTTTTCTTATCTTAATATTCGGCCAAGTAATATGATAAAATAATAATTTTGTGCTTTGTTTTATTAATATTAACATTATTTATCAAATACCAAAATTAACCTTAATTATATAACATAAAAATCACTTAATGGTTGTCCAAAATTGTCCACTCACCATTAAAATGGTTTAATTACCATTTAAGTCCATCATATTTAAAAGCCAAAGCAATTCGACACCTTTAACTAATAGAATGCAACTTTTTCATTTTACGCGATTTATTCTTTTTTCTCAAATTGAGCAATTAAACGATATAATTAAATCACGAAATTTTCACACATATCAAAAAACATGCTGTAAACATATAAAATAATGTTAAAATAATTTTCCAACCTCAGATTTGTGGTCCCAAAACTACTGTTCTGATTTAGCTAAAATCGGGTTGTTACAGAATATGGTGACTAACATGGTTGATGAGGATATGTGTGTAGGCACTTGGTCAACATGACTTGGAAATGAATTATAGGTTTGCCTTATGTATATAAAATAGTGGTAAGTTAAATTTCCAATTATACGAACTTACTAAGCTTAAAAGCTTACTCTGTTTTAATTTCCCTGTTTTAGAGGAATTCAGAAGCTCGTTGGATTGGAAGCTTGGCAGAGATATTACACACTACCCATCGGCCTAATTGGTACAAATGGTAAATTAATCCCGGTTATAATGGCGTTTATTAACCAATGTGGGCATGTAAATGTTGGTTTGTGATTAGCCATTGGAATGACTAATATTTGATGTATTTTTGTATGTATAAACATGTCATTGTGTTGGTTGATATGTATTAACATGGTAAATTGGTGGAAAGATTATAGAAATATAAATGGGTAAGTTAAGGTAGTATGTTTGGCATAAGTTGCAAACAAGTGAACTTGATTAATATGGTAAGTTTGGATACTAGTTATATGTAGTAAAATGACATGCTTAAAACTTGGTTTTCATTTGTTTTAAGTGTCTTGATATAGCATGTTAATGTCTAAAATGTTAGACAAAGTTGATTGTAAATTCGGGTGAGAAAAGTGGCCTGAAAATGGCCTATGTATTAACGAGCGTGTGTCTCAGTCGTGTGTGACACACGGCCATGTACACGGGTATGTGGTTTGGCTATGTGTCCCCAACACCTAATTTTCAAAAATTAAATTGTCCACACAGCCTAACACACGAGCGTGTGGCTAGCCGTGTGACCCAAGTCAGAGAGTTACACGAGTAAGGACATGGGCAAGGACACGGCCATGTGCCTCACATCAAATGCCCCCATAGCCAGGGACACAGGCGTGTCACTTGGCCATGTGAGCCACACGAGCGTGTGTTCCCTGCACCTAGAGAAAAATTTTGAAATTTCACGAAAAATTCTCTGAGTTCCCGATTTATCTCGACTTGATTCTAATGTTTATTTTGGGCCTCGATGGGTCTTATAATGGACTATATGATTGATTTATGATGTGAATGAGATATGATGTGAAATTTCTGATAATTGATTTATATATTTTGGTAATACTCTATAACCCTGTTCCAGCGATGGATTCGGGTTAGGGTGTTACAATTATAAATTACATTCACGTTATTACCTTAATATTGTAGAGATCTTGATTTTTGTTACTATCAAGCATATGATGCCTTGACTCGTAGTTGATAGGCAACAGATTGACATTTCATGCTATAATGCTCAAGTATCCTGCTAAAAGTCGAGCTTCTAATCCAATAAGCTGACCGTGACTGTTTTTAGCTACTTTGACACGCTCAATAGAATTTAACTTGTATAATTCCTTTAATAGCATATGTCCTCGAGTTTTGCACCTCCCACCACTTTCAGCTAAAAAAATGGTATATTATAATATAAGAATTTGAAACAAAAAGCAATAATAAAAGTCAACATGCATGTAAATTAAAGTTAACATTGCTTTGAATTTCTGCAGGTTTGTCAGCTGTATTCGGAACATTTGAAGATCCAATAGCAGTCTATTGTTCACTATTTGTTTCTTCTGAATTTGGAGGATTTTGAATAATAGTTAGATCTCGTAATCTTTTTCTAGGCATTTTATCTGTAATACACATAAAATAGTTTAAATATTAGAAACTAATTACAACAATAATAGTACATATAAAATAGTTGAATTATTTAACAAGATCAAGATTTAAATTATAATATTACATATAATTAAAAAATCGTAAAATCTTACTACATCATGATTCGTAAATATCTTCATCCACATCCTAGCGAACCCATTGAAATTGTGTCCTAGTACTAGGGATAGTTTCATTTAAGTTTTGTTCTAGAAAAGAAAAAGCTTCTGATCTTTCGTCGATGTTATCTCTACTTCCATTACCCATGTTAAATAAGTCTCTAGGGGTGTTACGGAGTGCAACATACCAACCCTCATCAGTTAGATCTTTCAAGTAAAAAATTTGTTTGACTTGAGAAGAAAATACATACAGCTCGTCTATCAATTGTTGTCCAGTGTGAATTAATCGAGAGAAGTTCACCATTGTAAAGCCAAATTGATCTTTTTTAATTTCGTCAGCGGTTTTAACATCAATCCAATCACATCGAAATAAGAAAATAGTCTGTTTGCCATAGTAATCCAACTCAATAATGTCAGTAAGAAGTTCGTAATACTCCACATTTCCCTCAATAGGATTATTGTCCCTAGCACTAGCATAACTTGTAATTGAAGAATTAACAACTATTCCACAATTTTGAGTCCTCATCAATCTTTCACAAGATTTTGTATGAAACTTGAATCCATTAATGAGGAAGGCAGTATATCTTTTTACTACTCTATTCGGACCTTGGGAAATCCATTTAACTTCGTCATTAACATCCTTTCCACTCCAAACCTATTGAATCGAAAGTAAATTAATTAATTAGAAATGTTATACGAAAACATTATTATTTGTCAATGAAAGCTTTAGTTGTATATCATTTGCCCTAACCATTCATGAAAATATTCTGTGAATAACTTATGAATCTCTCGATGTTGTAATCTTCATGAGTGTGAATGAGATCTCAAGACTTATTTGTACTCACTACGTTAAAAAGTGGATTACTTGGTTAGAAGATAAACAAATTAAAAAAATGAATATTTATCAAATTCTAAAAGTTACTTGTGTAATGGTTCAATTGGATCATGGTGAAAAAAACATATCAATGTGCTTGTACCCAAGATCTATCATCTAAGTTTGCAATTTCAACTTTACCGATTAGTTCTCCATAACTTTGAAATAGATAAGTTTCGACTAAGTTATGATTAGTGAGCCCAACATTTCTACTTGGTCTATTTACTCTTGTTTCAACATCTTCTAAATATCTAGAGCAGAAATTGATACACTCCTATGCTAAATAACCTTCAACAATTGATCATTCTAGATAATGCTTATTACGATAATAAGACTTCAATTTGTATAGGAACCTAAACACGATATACAACATTATCAAAAGTTGTAACTAAAGGTATATTCATGAATGAATGAAAACTTTACATATAAATTAGCACCTCTCTATAGGATACATCCACCGATAGAAAATCGATCCACCAAGATTTGCTTCATGAAGGAGATAGATTAGCAAGTGCACCATAATAGTGAAGAACGAAGGTGGAAAGATCTTCTCCAAATTGCATAAAGTCAAGGTAGCTTGATCTTGTACTTTCTCAAGTTTTTCAACAATCAAAACTTTGCCACAAATAGCTTTCATTATATTGGATAGTTCAATTATACAAGACATCACCTTTTTTGACATACAACACTGTAAAATGACTGGCAATAAATCTTGCATCAAGATGTGATAATCATGTGATTTTAAGGAATATAGTATTTGATCTTTAAGACTCACACATTGAGATATATTTGATGCATACGCATCTAGGACCTTTATATCCTTCAAAACCATGCAGAACACTTCTTTTTCTTTATTCGACATTGCAAAAATAAAAGGCGACAACCGACATTTTTTATTCAAAAGTAATTAGGGATGAAGATCACGTCAAATTCCCATGTCAACTAGATCAAGTTGACTCTGAAGTTTGTCTTTCAATTTTCTATCGACATTCAGAATTGTTCCAATGATGTTCTCGCAAACATTCTTTTCAGTATGCACGACATCAAGATTCTGTCGTAAAATGTAATGCTCCCAAAAGGCAACTAAAAAAATATTTATTTTTTTCCACAATTTTGTCTTACTAGGATCATCCCTTCATTAGATTTACCATCAATCTATCGGCCAACATCACCAACATATGCCTCCCTTGGTCTTCTCTTTGTTTGCGTGTTAGGTGGTTGATTCATCTTCCCATAACTAAAATTGATATCTTTTAACATGAACAAGATTTCAGATCCAATGGTCTGCTCAGGAGCTTCTCTAAACTCTTCAATACCATAAAATAGAGTCCTTTGAAATCTAAATCTATGATTTCCATCTAACCACTGATGATGCCTCATATAAGAGAACTTCTTCCCATTATATAACCACTTCGAACATGTTTACACCGCACAACAAGGACAAGTATAACGCCCTTTGGTACTCTAACCAGATAAATTGGCATAAACTAGTAAATCATTAATAGTCCACAACAAAGCTACACGTAAATAAAAGTTCTCCTTTCTCAAGACATCATATGTTTCAACACCCGCAAATAACTGTTTCCACTCTTCAATAAGTGGCTGCATGATAATCATAGATAAGATAAAAGAATATTGCTTCATGCAAGTCTACGAAGGAAAATTGTAAGGAACAAACAGTACAAGCCAAGTACTGTATGAAGTACTTATGATTTTAAAAGGATTAAATCCATCAGATGCTAGCCCAAGCCTCAAATTCTGAGGATCGCTTGCAAATCTTTGAAATTTACTGTTAAATGATTTCCAAGCTAAAGAATCTCCAGGATGCCTTAATAATCCATCATCGATTCGTTGATCATGATGCCAACTCATAGACTCGGTTGTCTTTGACAACATGAAAAGCCTTTAAAGCTTTGGTATTAGTGGAAAATATAGCAAAATCTTTATTGGCTTCTTTCTTGACTATGCCTCACCCTCATCCTCATTCACATTTTCTGTATTCCTAATCATCCAACGATATTTTCTGCAAACATGACAAGACTGTTGGTTTTTTTTATCACCTCAATACAACATTCAGTCATTTGGGCAACTATGAATTTTGTCGTACCCAAGGCCTAAATCTTTTATTAGTTTCTTCATATCTTTGCATAAATGGGAGATTTTTGCGAACGGAAACATATCTTTCAAAAACTCTAACAACAGTGTCAAAGAGTTTTCGGTCCACCCTCCCAAACATTTTAAGTGAAAAGACGAATACAGAAGGATAGTTTTGAAAATTTTGATCCATCATAAAGTTCTTCATTCATTTTATTAAGTAACTTGTAGAACTTTGTCGCTTCTCCATTTGGCTCTTCATCAGGTACACTTCTTTCCGTTTCGGTAAAAGTATTTCCACCAATATCACAATTATCGGATGCAATAATTTCAGGTGGAAACGATTGCAAACCATGACTGCGCATATTAAATGCATCCCACAACATACCTACCATGTCATCTTCTCTAATAGACTGATGGTAAGCATTATGAGGATAAACCAGATTAATCGTTGAAGAGGTTCTACGAGGTGTACACTCTCCATGGAAAATCTATTTTTTATACCCCCGAATAAAGCCATCAATAATTAGATTACAACTTCACGAATACGGGAAAAGAATCATATTCTTTTGGCTTGCATTTTGAAATGAAAAATTTAGAAAAGTTTGTACACCATTTCGATAGTCATTGCTTACCCTTGACAAATTCATCCAACTCTTATCCATTTCGTAGTTCTTAAAGTCTAAAGTTGACAATAAATTACAATTACTTAAGTATTCTAAATTGATTTAAATCATGAAATTGTACTAAAATAGATAATACATATCAAGTATCAAGTATCTAATAAGTGTAAACTAATTCAGGTAAGTTGTTTATTTATAAGTTTAATTAAGTGTAGGGAAAAACAATAGTGTTGCCCAAATTTATGTGATTTTTATATATTTTGATCTAAAGTTTTATGTAAGTTATGATATGATATATATTTATGTAAGTTATGTAAGTTATGTTGTAACGCCCTAACTTATTTATTTCTATTTTTGTAAATATTTGACATAAATAGGTATCTGCTTTAGTGGTTAAGTGTTCTGGGTGAGTGTATGAGGTCTTGGGTTCAAGTCTCACTTCTGCCAAATTTTGTTATTTTTTATCCAAGCCCTACCTTTGTGGAGTGGGCTTCTATTAAATTACTTCCAGATCCATATTAGAATGAGCCTGCTGGTTTGAGTGGTAAGGGAGTTAGTGTGTTAGAGGCCCTTTTTTCGAATCTCTACATGAGCATGAATATTAATATTTTTGCTTAGTTGACTTGTAGAGTCTCGGTTGAACTAAAATTTTGAGAAGGTTATCAGTTAGTGGATTAGTGAGATAAAATTAAGGGATATGTATCATATCTTTGTTTTTTTTTTAAATTTCCAACTAGTTTCTCTTTCTTCCAAAAATAACTAACGTTAGTTCTCTGCTTCTCTGCCGTTTTCCCTTTTCCTATTCTCCCATTCGGTTTCCTTTCCTTTTTGTCAGTCGTCACACTTTTGTTTTCATTATTTCTATTTTTGTCGCATGATTCTGATAAGTGAGGCTTTGTTATTCTGTAATCTATGTCTTTCTAAAACGCTGATTGGGGTTATACTGTTGTTTTGGCAGCAGCGAATTGAGAAGATCGTGACTCTACTCTTCCAAAATTGTAGTCAATTGTTCAGAGTGTTGGGGTAAGCGATGAACGCTTGTTTTGAGCTATTTTTGGTTTTGAGTTTTCGGTCTAATCGTATTTTAAAGCCAATTTTGAGCATTGGTATGTCGACTCTTAGGTTCTGGAAGGCTCGTGGTTTTTGTAGCGTCTAAAATGAACTAGTGTGTTCCCAAAACGTAAAAATCTGAGTTTCAACAAAATTCAAAAATGGCCACTGTCGATGCCACACGGGCGTGTGGCTAGCCATGTGTGAGACACGGTCGTATGGTCGACAAAGGCATGGCCGTGCGCATGACACGACCGTGTAATGGTTGGAGTGTGGCCGTCTGAGCCACATGGGCTAGCCCAAGTTGGACGTGTGGGCCCACACGGGCAAGCCACATAGGCATGTGGGCCCATATTTCTGTAATTTTCCCTAGGGTCGTAAGAGTCGTTCCAATCAACTGTGGGCGTACCGTAGGGTCGGTAAGGGCTAACCAAACCCTAAAACTGTAGATCTGATAGTCTGATATTCTGTTCTATATATAATAATGCTATGCTTGTCTGATTATTCTAATATTTGTACATAAGCATGTTGAGCATGTCTAGTATGTTATTCTGTATATGATTGCGGGGTGGGATTTGCATATAAGAAGGAAGTATTATGTACGATGATCATTGCTTATATTCTGGCAGCTTGGCTGCAGATTATCTGACATGTGTCATATTAGCACGATATGATGTGTAGGGATAGGTGGGTGTTTTTAACCCCACATGGTGTGATGGGATGGTCGAAGTTGGTGTGTAGAGGATGAGGGTAGGATTCTGTGTTTTTGATCTGTATATCTGATTCTGTGTACTATATCTGAAAAGGTAATAAGCCTGACTCTGTATCTGTATGTTTGCATGCTTATTTTTGTTGGGTTACACATTGAGTTTATGAAAACTCACATCCGTTTGTCTATTCTGCCCATGTAATCCCCAGACTTAGGTGGGTCGGTGCGGCGGAAACTCAGCGGTGACCACTCGACCGTAAACTGTGTAAAGTTATTAACTTATGGTTTTATTTATTATTTTGGTTTTATTCATAGAGTTTGTAATCTCTGGATTCTCTAGACTTTATGGTTTTTAACTGGTGATTTTTGGTTTGCTAATAATTTGTATGCCTTGATAAATTATTTTATAAAGTCAATGATTTTTATACAAAAGAGGTTCTCTCTAAAAATACAAATCAGGTTTCTAAAGTTTATCATAATTATTAAACTTCCACTGTAGTAAGTGTTTGGTAAACAAATTAATTAAATAAATATTTTCAATAATCATGACATGCACGAGGTATCAAAATTGAAAGATTTATCAAGTCAACACTATTTTCAAAACCCATTCCTTGTGACATCACTAGATTCAGCCATAACGTTTATGCCGTATTTGGGGTGTTACATTTAGTGGTATCAGAGCCAAGTTACAAAACTCGGGCTATGAATTTTGGATTATAGAATTGTGATTTAAAAAGAATTGGTTTTCAAATACTTTGGATAATTTGAGAAAGTATGTGGTACATCGAGTCTCCGATGATGATCCTGTAAGTATCTCTGTACTTAGATAGAATTGTTCTGAAAACGCTATTGTTAGTACTTTCTGAAACTATACTGAAATAATTAGAGACTGAAACTTCTGAAAACATCTCTGAACTTCTTATAATTTATGCATAAAATATATGTTACTCAACACTGGAACTAGTGCATAAAACTTTATAATGTAGATAAATTTGAATTATACAATGAGTACTCGTGGAACTCGCGGATGTTGTATTCATGGCCATGGTAGAGGCCGTAGGGTGCTCGAGCTGAGTCTTACTCTATGGGCAGTATGCCAAACTTAGATACAAGTGAGACACCTGTTACGCCTACTACTGAGACTGGGTCTCAAAGCCGTTTGCCTGGGGACAACGCACTGTCCCAAGCCATGCTAAGGATATTAGAAAGGGCCGTTGAACCCCATTCTGGATCTGGGGGCCATGGGTCGATAACAGAACGACTCTGGTCCAATGGTGCAGAGTTATTTAGGGGTGTCACTAGAGTCACCCTTATAATAGCCGAGTATTGGTTGGAGGCCATTGAGAGGATTATGAATTATTTAGACTGTACTCCCGAACAGAAACTGAAGGGTGTAGTTTCTTTGCTTCCCGACAAGGCATATCAGTGGTGGTTAATGGATAAAGAGGGTACTCAGCCTGATCGTCTGAATTGGGATTTCTTTAAGACCACCTTTCAGAGTAAGTATGTGGGGGTGAGCTATATGGATGCTTGTAGGTGTGAGTTCATGAATTTCACGCAAGGTGATAGATCTGTGGCCGAGTATGAGGCCAAATTTCTGAGGCTGAGCTACTACGCTCGAGGCATGGTGGCGTCTGAATATGAGAGGTGCATTTGGTTTGAGGATGGCTTGAGAGATAACTTGAGGGTACTGATTGCTCCATAGAGGGAGCAAGAGTTCATAGTGCTGGTAGAGAAGGCGAAGATCGCCAAAGATATTAAGCGCATGGAGCGCCAGAATAGGGACCGAGAGAGGGGTAAGAATAAGAGGGATTCAGAGCCTTTTAATTCTATTAAGAGGCTTAAGAAAATAGCCAGACCTGATGGGCCGGTTAGACCTGTTGCTCCTACTGTGATTCAGTTGTGTGGAGATTGTGGTAGACGCCATCTGGGCGAGTGTTGGAGGAGGATTGAGGCATGTTTGAGGTGTTGATCTTTGAAGTACCGTATTAGAGAGTGTCCACAGTGAGCAGATCAAATGTAAGCCGCGGGACCAGGTTTTGTACAATCTCAGAGAGCAGCTCTGCAGCCACCTAAAGGCCGTGGTCACGTTAGCGGTGGTAATGGTTTGTGTCGTGGCCAAAGAGCACAGGGCAGAGGTGATAGTCAGACTGAGGTGAGGCAAATTGCATTAGTTTATGTTGCTCGACATCGAGAGGACAGAGGTGCTCCTGATGTTATCACCGGTACGTTCCTTATTTTCGATGTACCTTACACTTCTAGTGAGGTTACTGTATTGAGTCCATTGAGTCAATCTATTCGAGTTAATAAGCTTTATAGGGATGTTTTATTAGTGGTACAAGGAGTTGTTTTTCTGGAGAATTTGATGGAGCTTCCCGTTTGGGGAATTTGACTTAATTCTGGGAATGGACTAGTTGGTTGAGCACCATGTTAGCTTGAACTGTGCATCTAAGAGGGTTATTCTGAGGACTAAGGATGATAAAAAAGTGGTTATGATTGGTGAGCATCGAGATTATTTATCCAATGTGATCTATGCTCTTGTGGCTGAGAAACTAGTTCGGAAAGGGTGTGAGGCGTATTTGGCTTACATCAGTGTTTCTGCTTCTAGGGACTCTACTATCGGGGATATCAGAACTATGAGGGATTTTTTGGATGTCTTTTCTGAGGAGTTACTGGGATTCCCTCCAAATCGAGAAGTTGAGTTTGAGATTAAGCTGATATTAAGAACAACTCCGGTGTCCATCACTCCCTACCATATGGCACCGAAGGAGCTTGCGAAGCTTAAGGCTCAACTTCAAGAGGTTTTGGATCATGGTTTCATCCACCCTAGTGTGTCTCTATGGGGGGCACCGGGTCTGTTTGTGAAGAAAAAGGATGGCACCATGAGAATGTGCATCGATTGTCAATAGTTAAATAAACTGACTATGAAAAACAAGTATCCACTCCCGAGGATTGACGATTTATTTGATTAGTTTCGAGGGGCTTCTGTGTTTTCGAAGATTGATCTCTATTCTGGGTATCACCAGTTGAGAGTTAAGGAGGTGGATGTTCATAAGACTGTATTTAGAACTCATTATGGACATTACGAGTTTCTAGTTATGCCTTTTGGTCTGACGAATGCTCCAGCTGCATTCATGGATCTGTGAACTAAGTCTTTCAGCCATATCTGGATCAATTCGTTGTGGTTTAATCGATGATATTCTGGTTTTCTCTAAGACTGAGGATGAACATGATGAGCATCTTAGAGTAATGCTTCAAATACTCAGGGAAAAATAGCTCTATGCTAAGTTGGGCAAGTGCGAGTTTTGGCTGTGTGTCGTAACTTTTCTAGGGCACGTGGTTTCTGCTGAGGGGATCTGAGTTGATCCTAGAAAGATCGAGGTAGTGGTTGATTGGAAACAGCCTAAGAACGTATCTGAGATTTGCAGTTTCCTAGGTTTGGCGGGTTATTATCAGCTATTTGTCGAGGGGTTCTCTTTGATCGTAGCTCTATTGACTAGCTTTTGTATAAGGGAGTTCCTTTAATCTAGATCGATGCACAACAATCGAACTTCGGGAAGCTTAAATCTGTTTTGACTCAGGCTCCTATTCTGATACAACCTAAATCTAGAAAAGAGTTTGTGGTATACAGTGATGTGTCGCGCATTGGTTTGAGATGTGTACTGATGCAAGATGGAAAAGTTGTAGCTTTTGCTTCCCGTCAGCTTAAGACACATGAAGGGAATTATTCGACGCATGATCTCGAATTGGCTGCAGTGGTTTTTGCACTGAAAATCTAGAGGCATTATCTGTCTGGCGAGAGGTGTATCATCTACATCGATCACAAGAGTCTCAAGTACCTCCTTACCTAGAAAGAGTTGAATCTTAGGCAACAGCGATGGATTGAGCTGCTCAAAGATTATGACTACACGATAGAGTATCATCCTGGTAAGGCCAATGTGGTGGGCGATGATAGATTTGAGAGTGATGTTCACTCTACTTAGTCTGTTTGATGATGGTAGCCTATTAGCCGAGTTGTAGGTTCAGTCGACTTAGATTGATCAGATTCGAGATAAGCAGTTGGGGGATGAGTCTTTGGGTCTGTGGCTTCGTCAGATTGAGAGTGGCAGTACTTCAGATTTTAGGCTAAATAATGATGGTGTTCTGTGTTTTCAAGGTCGAATCTGTGTGTCAAATGACTCTGATTTGAGGTAGTCGATTCTAAGGGAGGTGCATAGTATCCCTTATGATATGCATCCCGATGGTAATAAGATGTACTAGGATCTCCGTGAACTAAACTGGTGGCTGGGTTTAAAGCATGAGGTTACAAATTTCGTTGCCCGTTGTCTAATGTACCAGCAAGTTAAGGCCGAGCACTAGTTGCCTTCGGGTTTGTTACAGCTAGTTAATATTCCCTTATGGAAATGGGAACGGGTGACGATGGACTTTGTTAGTGGGTTGCCCTTAACACCCACTAAGAAGGATTCTATTTGGGTCATCTTGGATCGATTGACCAAGTCTGCTCATTTTTTTCTGGTTCGGACGTACTTTTCTCTGTAGAAGTTGGCGAAGCTCTATATATCTAAGATTGTAAGACTGCATGGGGTTCCTGTGTCGATTATTTCTAATAGAGATCCTTGCTTCACTTCTCGATTTTGGAAGAAGTTACACGAGGCTTTGGGTTTGAGATTGGGCTTCAGTACTGCGTTCCATCCTCAGACTGATGGTCAGTCTGAGAGGATGATTCAGATATTAGAGGATATGCTTTAGAGCTGTGTGATAGATTTTTGAGGTAGTTGGGAGGATTGTCTACCGCTAGCTGAGTTATCCTACAATAACAGTTTCCAGTCTAGTATCCAGATGGCACCTGATGAGGCTCTGTATGGTCATAAGTGTCGTACTCTACTATGTTGGACTGAGTTGGGTGAACGTCGGGTTTTGGGTCCTGAGTTGGTTTCTGAGACCGAGGATAAGGTTAGACTAATCCGAAATAGTCTGAAAGCAACTTCTGATAGATAGAAATCTTATACAAATTTGAAGAGACATGATATTGAGTATTCTGTAAGGGACTTCGTTTTTCTTAAGGTTTTCCATGGAAGAAAGTTCTAAGATTCGGTCGTAAGGGAAAGTTAAGCCCTAGGTTCATAGGGTCGTATCGGATTCTAAAGCTTGTTGGACCGGTCGCTTATCAGTTGGAGCTACCTCTAGAGTTGGATTGTATCCACAATGTCTTTCACATTTCGATGTTAAAGCAGTATCAGTATGATCCAACTTATGCTGTCTCTGTTGAGGAGATCGAAGTTAGATAAGATTTTACTTTTGAGGAGGAGCCGGTTCAGATTCTAGAGCAAGATGTTAAGATTCTGAGGAGGAAGTTCATTCCTTTAGTGAAGGTTCTGTGGCAGAATCATGGTATTGAGGAGGCCACGTGGGAATTTGAGGACTCGATATGTTAGTAGTATGCTCATCTATTTTGGTTAGGTAAATTTCGAGGTTGAAATTTCTTTTAGGGGGTAGAGTTGTAACGCTCTGACTTATTTATTTCTGTTTCTATAAATATTTGACATAAATGGGTATCTATTTTAGTGGTTAAGTGTTCTGGGTGAGTGTATGAGGTATCGGATTCAAGTCCCACTTCTGCCAAATTTTGTTATTTTTTATCCAAGCCTTACCTTTGTGGAGTGGACTTATATTAAATTGCTTGCAAATCCATATCAGAATGAGCCTGCTGGTTCGAATGGAAAGGGAGTTAGTATGTTGGAGGTTTTTTGTTCAAATCACTGCACGAGTGTGAATGTTAATATTTTTGCTCAGTTGACTTGTAGAGACTCGGTTGAACTAAAAGTCTGAGAAGGTTATCAGTTAGAGGATTAGTGGGAGAAAATAAAGGGATATGCATCATATTTTTTTTTCAAAATTTCCAACTAGTTTCTCTTTCTTCCAAAAACAACTGATGTTAGTTCTCTTTTTCTCTGTCGTTTTTCTTTTTCCTATTCTCCCATTCGATTTTGTTTCCTTTTTGTCGGCTGTCACACCTTTGTTCTCATTATTTCTATTTTCGTCGCACAATTCTGATAAGTGAGGCTTTGTTATTCTGTAATCTGTATCTTTCCAAAACACTGATTGGGGTTATACTGTTGTTTTGGCAACAACGAATCGAGAAGACCGTGACTATACTCTTGCGGAATCGTAGTTAATCGTTTGGAGTGTTGGGGTAAGCGATGAATGCTTGTTTTGAGCTATTGTTGGTTTCAAGTTTTCGGTTTAATCGTGTTTTTAAGGCTGATTTTGAGCGTTGGTATATTGACTCTTAGCTTCTGGAGAGCTCGTGGTTGCTGTAGCGTCTAAAACGAACTAGGTGTGTTCCTAAAATGAAAAAATATGAGTTTCAGTGAAAGTTGAAAATGGCCACTATCGACGCCACACGGGTGTGTGGCTGGCAGTGTGATGGCCGAAGTATGGCTGTGTGAGGCACACGGACTAGGCCAAGTTGGGCGTATGGGCCCACACAAGCATTCCACACGGGAGTGTGGGTTTTTGGGCCAAGTAATGTGGGCCACACGGGTAAGGCCAATCTGGGCGTGTGGGCTCACATATTTTTGAAATTTTACCTACGATCGTACGGGTCGTTCCAATCGACTGTGGGCCTACTGTAAGGTCAATTAGGGTTAACCAAACCCTAAAACTGTAAATCTGATAGTATGGTATTCTGTTCTGTGTATGATAATGCTATGCATGTCTAATTATTCTGATATCTGTACATAAGCATGTTGAGCATGTCTAGTATGTTATTCTATATATGTTTCTATATATGATTGTGGGGTGAGATTTGTATATGAGAAGGAAGTATTTTGTACTACGATCATTGCTTATATTCTAGCAGCTTGGCTGCACATTATCTGACATGTGTCGTATTGGCACGATATAGTGTGTAAGGATGGGTGAGTGTTTTTAACCCTACATGGTGTGATTGGATTGTTGGAGTTGGTGTGTAGAGGATGGAGGTATGATTTTGTGTTTCTGATCTATATATATGATTCTGTGTATTGTATCTGAAAAGACCATGAGCCTGACTCTGTATCTGTATGTTTGCATGCTTATTTCTGTTAGGTTACATATTGAGTTTACGAAAACTCACATTTGTTTGTCTGTTCTGTCCAAGTAATCCCCAGACTTAGGCGGATCGATGCGGTGGAGACTCAGTGGTGACCACTCGACCGTCAATTGTGTAAAGTTATTAATTTATTGTTATATTTACGATTTTGGTTTTATCCTGAGAGTTTGTAATCTCTGGGACTCTCTGGACTTTATGGTTTTTAACTGTTGATTTTTGGTTTGTTAATAATTTGCATGCCTTGATAAATTATTTTATGAAATTGACGGTTTTTACGCAAAAGAGGTTCTTTCTAAAAATACAAATCGGGTTTCTAAAATTTATTGCATTTATTAAACTTCAGCTGTAGTAAGTGTTTGGTAAACAAATTAATTAAATAAATGTTTTCAGTATAATCATGACGAACACAAGGTATCAGAATTGAATAATTTATCAAGTCAACACCGTTTTCAAAACTCATTCCTTGTGACATCACCAGATTCAGTCATAACGTCTAGGCCGGGTTTGGGGTGTTACATATGTAATTTATGATATGATATATATTTATGTATTATGTAACTTATGTAACTTATGATCCAAAGTTTTTTTTTATTCTTTAAATGTTTATGTAAGTTATGATTATTATCTTTAAATTTTAACTTTAAATTTTAACCCTTTAATTATACTCTTTTAATTTTTAAATTTGTATTTTTTATCACCTTTATGTTTACTATACTTAAAAAGACAAAAATTAATAAATTAATAATTATATGTTAATAAAGTTAATATTTGTTAATTTTTCATCTATTTTGAGTTAATATTTAAATTAAATTTCCATGAACTTTTTAACTTTATACTACACATTAAAATTGATCAATTTATTTTTATGATAAGATATGAAAAATATTAAAATAATTTTAACATTAAGATAAATATTATTTTCCTTTAAAAATTTTATTTTAATTAAATAATATTTATTTCTATGATAAATATTATATTATGTTTTATTTTTAAATTTGAACTTTAAACTATATACTTTTAAGGATAAATAAAAAATATTATTTAAATTAAATTTTCTATGAAAATTTTAACTTGAAAACTAAATATAAAAATTATTAAATTTAAATTTAGAATTTAAAATAATAAATTAATAATACAATTAAAATCCAAAAGTTAGAACTCAAGTTATCGTAAATTTTAAAATAAAATAAAAATTTAGAATCAAAACTAAAATAAATAATAAAAATTGGATTAAATATAAAGATATCAATAAAATAATATATTATAATGAAGTTACTTAAATGAAATAAGGACTTAAATCATAACTATGTAAAATATAATATTTGAATATCCATTCCCATGTGAAATATCAACATTGATTATTTCAATTGATTATTCTGTATTTTTTATTAAAGATATTAAAGATTTGTTATTTCTTTTGTTTATTTCTTTTCATTTTGTTTATTTTGTCAATACTAAAGTTAACAATATTGAAACAATACGTGATAAGTGCAAAATAAATTATAATGTTTCAGAAATACATATATAATAAAAATTAAATAAAAAATACATAATTGAATAAGCGGTTTTATTTTGTATAACAGAATAAATGGTTCCACTTAATATCAAAACTCAATAAATTGAACTAAATTAACCTCTTTAAAAATTCATAATTGAACAAATGTTTTTACTTAATATCAAATTTCAATAAATCAAACTAAATTAAGCTTCTAAAAATGTATAACTAAATAAACGGTTTCGCTTAATATCAAAACTTAATAAATTGAACTAAACTAACCTTTTTAAAAAAACATAATTAAATAAACGATTTTACTTGATAATTAATCGAACTAAACTAACCAAATTTATTCAATTACTACCAAGTTTTAGTGCAACTAATGCTGAAACCTAATTATTGAGTTAAATTAATCATTAAAATGTAAGAATTAATTTGAATGTCACAAAATATGAGCAATAATAAACTTGAAAATTTAATAAACTAAAATGGAAACAAAAATACCCTTTTTAAATTGATTGCAAAAAAGGAATGAATATTCAACCAAACTTTCCTAATAATCCACACCGTTGAACATTAGGAAACCAAAACCAATTTAATACCTAAGGAGCAAAAGAGATCACATACATATTCCACGAGCATATAGGTTAAACATTTAGGCAAACAATTTGCAAACAGCATATGAGAATGAAGGCTTTAAATATAGGACAGTGAAGGCTTTAACAGTTTCCAAGTAGCATATCCAGAGAAAGATAATAGCATGCCCCCTTCTCAACTCCATTTACAACTAAACAGCCTATTGAAATTCAACTCCATTCTCAAAGTATCTACCAAATAAAATGTGGGATATTTAGCATATCGCAATATTTCTAAGCATCAAATAATAAGCAAAGAGAAAGCAACAATTTTAAATATAAGGGCAAATTTCACTGCTATTATGCAACATCTTGACATAGGGCCTAATCAGAACAGTGGTTTCGAGACCACAAATTTGAAGTAGAAATAATTATTTTATGATTGTTATGAGGTCTAGGATGTGAATGTATACTTGTGTGAAAATTTCATGAAGAAATTCTATGCCTAAGATGCCCAATTTATTTTTAAGGTCTAAATTGAGTAGGTTGCAAAACTTGAATTCTAGAAGCTTTTAGCATGGAATTGAGTTGGATTATTAATTAGAGGCCCTTAATTAGTAATTTGACCAAGTTCTAAAATTCTGGACAAAAATGGGCATGCATGGATAAAAATTCAAAGTTTAGTAAAAAGGGCATTTTGGTCATTTGGTAAATTAAAGAATAAAAAGGGGAAATAAGTCAAAAATTGTGTCCATCTTCCTCCCCCTTAGCTGAAATTCTCAAGGAGCCATAGCTAGGGTTTTTCTTCAACTTTCAATCTTGATTGTAAGTGTGTCCTAGCCCCGTTTTTAATGTTCTTTATGTTTTTGAGGTCCTTAAAGCATGATTTAGCTATTTTTACCATCATTTTGAACTAGGGTTCATGTTTGAAACTTGACCCATATGTGACATGCTTATATTTTGATGATTAATGGAGGAATATGAACGTTTGGTGTGTGTTTAGCATCTTTTACCGAGTAGTTTTGCATAGAAACACCTAAAAAGGATCTTCTTGTAAAAGTGGTAAATTAGGTGGTTAAAAATCTAATTTGAAGGCAAATGTGGGCTGGTATAAGTATAATACATGTTCAGCTAGGCTTGAGTAACCAAGAAAATACATGCATTTCATTTTACAAGCTTAGGGACCAAAGTGTTAAAATGTGAAAAGTTAGGGGTAAAAAGGTAATTTTGCCATAGAGTGAATTTTTGGGCTAAAATTGATGAATGTGATAGATTAATAATTTAAATTGCTTATATAGACTCGGAAAGACCAATCCCAAAAGTAAACCATAGAAAACAAAAGGTTTTGGAATAGTCGGAATTAAAATCCGAAACATCATTCAGGTTAGTTCATGTAACTTAATTGAATATGTAATTATGTTGATTTTGATTGTTGTGTGGAATTGAATATGTAATGTAAGAATATTGAATTATGTGAAATTATTCATAAGTTAAGAATTGATTAGAAAGGTATTGTAATCTGCTTGAATTTTTTAATTCCGATGGATAGGTTACGTCTTATATGAAATGGAATCCTGCATGTGTTCCAAAAAGGATTTAGCCCAGATGGGTAATCCTGAAATGAGCCTAACCAGAATATGTTTCAATTGGGATTTAGCCTGGACTAGTAATTCTAATTGACTGGATTTAGCCTAGACTGGTAATCCAGATATGACTCTATAGGAAATTCTTTATCATATAAAGGATTTATCCTAGACTGATAATCCGACAAAGCCCTTAGAGTATATAGTACAACTAGAATTTAGCCTGGACTGGTAATTCTGCTGTAGGATATGTGGCTCGAGAATGTACCAAAAATGTACTACTAGATATGAATTGACGGATGAAATGTCCATCAGGAATTAAGTAATTCAATGGATAATATATATATATATAAGACATGAGAAACATGAAGTGGAACGTGTACATGATATGATGAGTTCATCCGTGCGCCTTGGATTATTTGTGACTAACTTGTTGATTGATTGCATGTGTTTAGGGAAAATTTATCTATAATTGATAGATAGTATGACTTATTCAGATTATATGTTTAAAATAATCGGTAAGTTTACTTTCCGTTATACGAACTTACTAAGCATTTAATGCTTACCCCATTTCCTTTTCCCTGTCTTATAGTGCTTGCAGACTCGTGAAGGTTGGAGGACGGTTGGAGCTTTGATCACACTATCAACAATCTCGTTTTGGGTATAAAAGAAATATTCATTTTGATATAATGGCATGTATAGGGCAACTTACCTTTTTGTCATATGTGTCATTTAATTTGGCCAAGTGTGGTGGCTTTTGATGATGGACAAATTCATTATGTAAGTGGCCATGAGATGTGGCTCATATTTATTAGTGGGTTGTAATCCTTATTAATCATGTATGCATGCAATGTGTTCATGTTGATGTGGTTGCTTGTGAATGATGGATGTAAGGTATGGCATGCTTATTTGGTGAATAATCCATGATCAATGAGTATGGTCGTAATAATGTTATAAATGTGTAAAGTTGGAAAAAAAAAAGGATATAAGAACCTAGAGGTTATGAATTGGTATGAAAAGATTAAGAGATGCATGTAAAAATTGAGATAATGCATGGAGGCATTAGGGGCATAATTTAATCATGGATATGGATATTGTAGTAATTAAATGCGCTTTATTGAATGCTGAGAACATGAATAAGTGAGTGAGTCTTTAAGGGTGGCAAAAAGGCTTGGTAAATAGCCTAGAATTTGTTCACACGGGTAGACACACGAGCATGTGTCTAGGCCATGTGTGACACACGGTCTATCCCATGGGCGTGTTGTTCGGCTGTGTGCCCCCTGCACCCTAGATATGTAAAACAGAATGCCTAGTAGTAAACACACGGGTAGAGACGCGGTCGTGTGTCTCAGCTGTGTGAAGGACATGGCCTTAGGACATGGGCGTGTTCCCTGGCTGTGTGAAGTCTGCACTTAATTTTTTGAATTTAATTCGCCTCACAGCCTAAACACACTGGCGTGTGACTTGGCCATGTAGCCTTATTTGTTTGATGACGTCATAGTCAGAGAGTTATACGAGCTGAGGACATGGGTGTGTCCCAAGCCACACGAGCGTGTGTGATCACACAGCCTACCCACACGAGCGTGTGACTCCTCAAAACATGAAAAATTTTCTAAGTTATCCTGTAATCCGAAAAGTTCTCAGTGTAGTCCCGAACCAATTCCAAAGTATGTTTTGGGCCTCGTAGGCCCTCATAAGGGATAATTTACATGTGACTGAAAAGTTTTAAAGTTGGATGAAATTTTATGATTCGGATTCGTATGTTGTTTATGTTTAAGTCATATAACGCCTCGAACCCTGTGCTAGCATCGGATATGGGTAAGGGGTGTTACATTTAGTTGTATCAAAGCTACGGTTTAGTTAATTCTCGGGCTAATGTAGCATGTATCGAGTTTAGTTATACATGCCATTATCCAAGTTATGATAGTGTGACATCTCCTAACCTTTTTAAATGTATTTGTATATAGTAAATGTCTTCCAACCAAGCCCGAGATGAGTCTGAGAGCTATGCTCAAGCTTCCGTACAGCGAGCTACATCTAGTAATAGTAGAAGGCCCATGTCTAGAGGCTGGGAAGAGGCGAAGGCAGCCTTTTTTGAAATAATGGATGAATGGTTTGGTGAGTACTTAAGAACCAATCCTACTATACCACGACCTCTCCCACCTCCTACACGATCTAAAAAAGTTCCTTAAGGTATTGACCCAATAAGGATTGGTAAACCTCTAATAGAAAAACTTAAAAAATATGGGGCCGAGGAGTTTAGGGATACAATTGACGATGATTCAGAACGAGCTGAGTTCTGGCTTGAAAATACCATGAGGGTTCTTGACGAATTGTCATGTACCCCCGAAGAATACTTGAAGTGTGCAGTATCTCTACTGAAAAACACTGCATATAATTGGTGGAAAACTATATCCTCGGTAGCACTGAGAAAGAATATTACATGGGAGTTCTTCCAAGCTGAATTCAAAAAGAAGTATATCAGTCAAAGGTTCGTGGACCAAAAGAGAAAGGAATTTCTAAAGCTTAAGCAAGGGGAATGGAGTGTGTCAGAATACGAACGGGAGTTTGTTCGGTTGAGCCAGTATGCCGAAGAATGGGTTCAGAATGAAGCAAAAATGTGCAAACGCTTTGAGGAAGGACTAAACGAGGATGTTAAACTACTGATTGGGATCCTAGAAATAAGAGAGTTTGCTATGTTAGCCGACAGAGCCAAGAAAGCGGAAGAGCTAAGTAATGAAAGAAGCAAGCGAACAGGAAAGCTCGGGCTTTGAGTAAGAGATTCATGGGTAAGACATACATATCTCTCACAAAGAAGTCGAGAAGTTATCAGGAACGCTCCAATTCATCAGTGGGACATTCGGGTAAATCAAGAAGCTCTAAGCGCCCTAACCTGCGGTCTTCATCTCCCATGGCAACAAGTGCGAGGAGTGTAGGAAATCAAAAACCACAGTGTAATAGTTACAAAAAGTTTCACTTCGGAGAGTGTCGGATGAGGAGTGGGGCATGCTACGTGTGTGGTTCCCTTGACCACTTTCTTAAGGATTGCCCGGAGTGAGTTGACAAGGAGGTTGAGCCAACCCCGAAACCGAGTGCTCCTATCTCTCAAGGCAGACCTTCAAGATACCCCAAAAGTGCCAGTGGTGGTCGTAGTGTTGCAAAAGACTCCACTGCAAAATCTGAGACTCGAGCTCCAGTAAGAACTTATGCCATTCGAGCTAGAGAATAAGCAACATCTCATGATGTTATTACAGGTACATTTTCTCTTTATGATATCTATATTGTTGCTTTGATTGACTCGAGATCAACCCATTCATATGTTTGCATGAAATTGGTGTCTAGTAAGGAATTACCTGTAGAGTTTACTGAATACGTGATTAAGGTGTCGAACCCATTAGGCAAACATGTATTAGTTGACAAAGTATGCAAGAAATGACCTTTGATGACCAAAGGTCATTGTTTTCCGGCTAATTTAATGTTGTTGCCATTTGATGAATTCGATGTCATACTGGGTATGGAATGGTTGACACTACATTACGCTATAGTGAATTATAAACAGATCGTCATCGAATTGAAATGTAAAAATGGTGAAATTATTCGGGTTGAACCAGATGAGTCAGAGACAATGGCTATTTTAATTTCCTCTATGTTGGCTCAAAGATGCATGAGAAAGGGGTGTGAAGCCTATCTGGCCTATGTGTTGAATACTAAGGAATCTGAATTGAAAGTTGAATCAGTGCCATTAGTATGTGAGTACCCAGATGTGTTTCTGGAGGAACTGTCGGGATTGCCTCCTATTAGCGAAGTTGAATTTGGTATTGAGCTAGTCCCTGGTACAATACCTATTTCGATTGCTCTATATAGTATGGCCCCAACTGAGTTGAAAGAACTGAAGTCACAGTTGTAAGAATTGACCGATAAAGGTTTTGCAAGGCCTAGTTTCTCTCCTTGGGGTGCACCGGTATTATTTGTGAAGAAGAAGGATAGCTCTGTGAGACTTTGTATTGATTATCATCAACTCAACAAGGTAACAATCAATAATAAATATCCGTTGCCAAGGATTGACGATTTGTTTGACCAGCTGAAAGGGGCGACGATATTTTCAAAAATAGATTTGTGATCTGGCTATTACCAATTGCGAGTTAAAGAGTCAGATGTGCCCAAAATCGCTTTCCGAACAAGGTATGGTCATTATGAATTTCTTGTTATGCCGTTTGGACTAACGAATGCTTCTGCATTATTTATGAACTTGATGAACCAAATTTTTTGACCATACTTGGATAAATTTGTTCTAGTGTTTATTGATGATATATTGATTTATTCACGTAATGAATTCGAGCATGCTGAACACTTGAGGACGGTTTTGCAAACTCTGAGAGATATACAATTGCATGCTAAGTTTAGCAAAAGTGAATTTTGGCTTACAGAAGTTGGATTTCTGGGACACATTGTCTCAGGTGATGGCATTAGAGTTGATTTGAGTAAGATCTCGGCTATTGTTGAATGGAAACCGCCGAGAAACATGACAGAAGTCAGAAGCTTTTTAGGCTTAGCTAGCTACTACAAGCGAATTTGTTAAAGGGTTTTATATGATTGCCACTCCAGTGATGAGGCTGCTTCGAAAAGATGTTAAGTTTGAGTGGTCAGAAAGGTGTCAGCAATGCTTCGAGAAGCAATGCTTCGAAGCTGCCACTCCAGTACCTATTTTGGTACAACCCGAGCAGGGTAAAGAATTTGTGATTTATAGTGATGCATCCTTGAATGGTTTGGGATGTGTACTCATGCAAGAGGGTAAGGTGGTAGCCTACGCTTTAAGACAATTGAAGCCTCATGAAAAGAACTACCTGGCACATGACTTGGAATTGGCCGCCATTATATTTGCGTTAAAAATTTGGAGACACTATCTGAATGGTGAGAAGTGTCGAGTGTTCACTGATCATAAGAGTTTAAAATACTTGATGACTCAAAAGGATTTGAACCTAAGGCAACGTAGATGGCTTGAATTACTCAAAGATTACAAGCTTGTAATTGATTACCATCCGGGTAAGGCAAATGTGGTTGCCAACGCTTTGAGTAGAAAATCATTGTTTGCCTTGAGGGCCTTGGGTACACAACTGGCTTTTTTCGATGATGGCTCGATCCTAACAGAGTTGAGAGCTAGATTGACTTTTCTTCAACAGATTTGTGATGACCAGAAAGCTAATAAAGAGATACAAGCTAAAAGAGTTCAATGTGAGTCTAACAGTAAACAGGATTTTCAAAATGATTCCAATGGTTACTTGAGGTTCCGTGGTAGGATCTGTGTTTCGAATGACACCGAGTTGATTTATAATATTTTACATGAGGCGCATAGCGGTTGTTTGTCAGTTCACTCGGGCAGTATAAAGAGGTATAATGACTTGAAGAAAATGTATTGGTTGAATTGCATGAAAAGGGATATCTTAGAATTCGTATCGAAATGTCTAGTTTGTCAGCAGGTAAAGGCTGAACATCAAGTGCCTTCAGGGTTACTTCAGCCTATCATGGTTCCCGAGTGGAAATGGGACCGTATTACTATAGACTTTGTAACGGGGTTGCTAGTGACGACAAAGAAGAAAGATGCTATTTGGGTTGTAGTTGACAGATTGACCAAATCGGCTCATTTTATACCGATACGAACTGATTTCTCGCTTGATAAATTGCCCGAGTTGTACATTACTGAAATTGTGAGACTTCACGGAGTACCCTTGTCGATTATTTCAGATAGAGATCCGAGGTTCACTTCTCAGTTTTAGAAAAAGTTACAAGAAGCTTTGGGTACAAAATTGAATTTTAGTATCGCTTTCCATTCGAAAATAGACAGCCAGTCCGAGAGAATAATTCAGGCCTTGGAAGATATGCTTAGATGTTGGATTCTTGAATTCCAAGGCAGTTGGGAAAAGTATTTACCGTTGATAGAATTCACCTACAACAACAGTTATCAATCAAGTTTGAAAATTGCACTATATGAGGCATTATATGGGAGTAAGTGTTGAACCCCTTTATATTGGACTGATTTCAAAGAAAATAAGATTCATGGGGTCTACTTAATTAAGGAGATCGAGGAAAAGGTAAAGATTATCTGTGATAGCTTGAAAATTGCTTCTGACAGACAGAAATCCATGAGGATTTGAAACAAAAGGAAATCGAGTATCAAATT
This sequence comes from Gossypium longicalyx, assembly GCA_025698465.1. NCBI lineage: Eukaryota > Viridiplantae > Streptophyta > Magnoliopsida > Malvales > Malvaceae > Gossypium > Gossypium longicalyx. The sequence goes on along the minus strand of CM046998.1, from coordinate 32,446,477 downwards.
GGTGATAAGGTATTTTTAAAAGTGGCTTCATGGAAAAAGGTTCTGAGATTTGGCAAGAAGGGCAAATTAAGTTCTCGATATATAGGGCTGTATGAGATTACTGAAAGGATAGGACTGATAGCATACCAGTTGGCCTTGCCATCAGAGTTGGAAAGGATTCATGATGTATTCCATGTGTCATGTTGCGCCATTACAAATCTGATCCCTCACATGTGATCTCACCAGCAGAGGTTGAGATTCATTTGGATATGACTTACGGTGAGGAACCGATCAAGATTCTAGCTCGGAAAGTCAAGCAGTTAAGAAACAAGAATATTGCTTTCGTGAAAGTATTGTGGCAAAGACATAGAGTTGAAGAGGCTACATAGGAGTCTGATGAGGCTATGAGAAATCAATACCCAAACCTTTTCACTGGTAAGATTTTCGAGGACGAAAATCCCTAAAGGGGGGAGAGTTGTAACATCCTAACATAGGGCCTAGTCAGAACAGTGGTTTTGAGACCACAAATCCGAAGTAGAAATAACTATTTTATGATTATTATGAGGTCTAGGATATGAATGTATACTTGTGTGAAAATTTCATGAAGAAATTCTATGCCTAAGATGCCTAATTTATTTTTAGGGACTAAATTGAGTAAGTTGCAAAACTTAAATTCTAGAAGCTTTTAGCATGGAATTAAGTTCGATTATTAGTTAGAAACCCTTAATTAATAATTTGACCAAGGTCTAAAATTTTGGACAAAAATGGGCATGCATGGATAAAAATTCAAAGTTTAGTAAAAAGGGCATTTTGGTCATTTGGTTAATTGAAGAATAAAAAGGAAAAATAAGTCAAAAATTGTGTCCATCTTCTTCCCCCTTAGCCGAAATTCTAAAGGAGCCATAGCTAGGGTTTTTCTTCAAATTTTAAGCTTGATTGTAAGTATGTCCTAGCCCCGTTTTTAATGTTCTTTATGTTTTTGAGGTCCTTAAAGCATGATTTAGCTATTTTTACCATCATTTTGAGCTAGGGTTAATGTTTGAAACTTGACCCATATATGACATGCTTATATTTTGATGATTAATGGAGGAATATGAACGTTTGGTGTGCGTTTAGCATCTTTTACCAAGTAGTTTTGCATGGAAACACCTAAAAAGGACCTTCTTGTAAAAGTGGTAAATTACATGGTTAAAAATCTGATTTGAAGGCAAATGTGGGCTGGTATAAGTATAATACATGTTTGACTAGGCTTGAGTAACCAAGAAAATGCATGCATTTCATTTTACGAGCCTAGGGCCCAAACTGTTAAAATGTGCAAAGTTAGGGGTAAAAAGGTAATTTTGTCATAGAGTGAATTTTTGGGCTGAAATTAATGAATGTGATAGATTAATAATTTAAATTGCTTATATAGACTCAGAAAGACCAACCCCGAAAATAGACCGTGGAAAACAAAAGGTTTTAGAATAGTCGATATTCAAATCCGAAACATCATCCAGGTAAGTTCGCGTAACTTAATTGAATATGTAATTATGTTGATTTTGATTGGTGTGTGGAATTGAATGTGTAATCTAAGAATATTAAATTATGTGAAATTATTCATAAGTTAAGAATTGATTAAAAAGGGATTGTAATCCGCTTGAATTTTTGAATTCCGATGGATAGGTTACGTCTTATACGAAATGGAATCCTACATGTGTTGCAAAAAGGATTTAGCCCGGACGGGGTAATCCAGAAATGAGCCTATCAAGCATATGTTTCAATTGGGATTTAGCCTGGACTGGTAATCCTAATTGACTGGATTTAGCTTGGACTGGTAATCTAGATAAGACTCTATAGGGAATTCTTTGACATCTAAAGGATTTAGCCTGGACTGATAATCCGACAAAGCCCATAGAGTATATAGTACAGCTAGAATTTAGCCTGGACTGGTAATTCTGCTGTAGGATATATGGCTCGAGAATGTACCAAAAAGGTACTACTGAATATGAATTAAAGGATGAAATGTCCATCGAGAATTCAGTATTTCAATGGATAATATATATATATAAGACATTAGAAACATGAAGTGGAACGTGTACATGATATGATGAGCTCATCTGTGCATCTTAGATTATTTGTGACTAACTTATTGACTGAGTGCATGTGTTTAGGGAAAATTTATTTATAATTGATGGATAGTATGACTTATTAAGATCATGTGTTTAAAATGACTGGTAAGTTTACTTTCCGTTATACGAACTTACTAAGTATGTAATGCTTACCCCGTTTCATTTTCCCTGTCTTATAGTGCTTGCAGACTCGTGAAGGGTGGAGGACAATTGGAGCTTTGATCACACTATCAACAATCTCGTTTTGGGCATAAAAGAAATATTCATTTTGATATAATGGCATGTATAGGGCAACTTATCTTTTTGTCATATGTGTCATTTAATTTGGCCAAGTATGGTGGCTTTTGATGATGAATAAATTCATTTTGTATGTGGCCATGAGATGTGGCTCATATTTATTATTAGGTTGTAACCCTTATTAATCATGTATGCATGCAATGTGTTCATGTTGATGTGGTTGCTTGTGAATGATGGATGTAAGGTATGGCATGTTTAATTCGTGAATGATCCATGATCAATTAGTATGGCTGTAATAATGTTATAAATGTGTAAAGTTAGAAAAAAAGAAAAGGATAAAATAACCTAGAGGTTATGAATTGGTATGAAAAGATTAAGAGATGCATGTAAAAATTGAGATAGTGCATGGAGGCATTAGGGGCATAATTTAATCATGGATATGGATATTGGAGTAATTAAATGCGTTTTATTGCATGCTAAGAACATGAATAAGTGAGTGAGTCTTTAAGGGTGGCAAAACGGCTTGGAAAATAGCCTAGAATTTGTTCACACGGGTAAACACACGGGCATGTGTCTAGGCCGTGTGTGACACACAGTCTGCCCTATGGGCGTGTTGTTCGGTCGTGTGTCCCCTGCACCCTAGACATGTAAAACAGAATGCCTAGTCGTAAACACACGGGCAGAGACACGGCCATGTGTCTCAGTCTTGTGAAGGACACGGCCTTAGGACATGGGCGTGTTCCCAGGCCATGTGAAGTTTGCACTTAATTTTTGGAATTTAATTCGCCTCACGGCTTAAACATATGGGCGTGTGACTTGGCCGTGTGACCTTATTTGTTTGGTGACGTCATACGCAGAGAGTTACACCAGCTGAGGACACAGGCGTGTCCCATGCCACATGAGTGTGTGTGATCACACGGCCTACCCACACGGGCGTGTAACTCCTCAAAACATTAAAAATTTTCTAAGTTATCCCAAAATCCTGAAAGTTCTCGGTTTAGTCCTAAATCACTCCCAAAGTATGTTTTGGGCCTCGTAGGCCCTCATAAGGGATAATTTACATGTGATTGAAAAGTTTTAAAGTTGGATGAAATTTTATGATTCGGATTCGTATGTTGTTTACGTTTAAGTTAGATAACACCTCGAACCCTGTGCCAGCATCGGATACGGGTAAGGGGTGTTACATATTACGTTTACAAACTTTGGCCTGCTTAATTCGGTTTGACCAAAAAAGAGAAAGAAATAGATAATTTGGGGCTCAATAACTACCCAACAAAACCGTGCTCTATATCAAGAATTACTGATGTAAAAACTCAACTATACTAGCCTTAGTCAACAACGGAAAATGATTGTCTACACTGATATGGACTAAACACCATCGTAAAGCACATATTTATACATGGGACGCCTCTAATAACTTAAAAGCATATCCGAGTTTCGGTGGGTAAAAATTTTACCACACAATGGTCACCATCAATATATCACCCAAAATCTCAAAATCATATAACAAACAATATTATTACTTTGATTAATTCAGGTCAAGAACAAACAATAGTTATGGATGAACAAATATCAGAACCAAAGAAAAATGATGGATCAAAAGCCAAGATTTGTGACAGCCTAAATTACGGTCTAAACGGAATAATGGTTTCGAAACCGCAATTCTAAAGTAGAAAATTTTATTTCGATTAATTTTTATAATTTATCGAGTGATTAGATGCATGTGTTAGAATATCGATAGAAAATTTCATGAATTGCATGTCTAATTTGCCTATTAGGACTTAATTGCAAAAGTTGATAAATATGAGTTTTAGATGTTAAAGGATTTAATTGAAGAGCATAATTGAAGTAGAGGTCCTTAAATGGTAATTATACCATTAGGTTTTCATGGACAAAAATGGACATACATAGGTAGAAATAACCAAAGTTTTTAATGAAGGGTATTTTAGTCATTTGGTAATTAAAAGATTAAAAAAAAAGAAAAAAGATAACAAAATATGTCCATCTTCTTCATTAGGACGAAATTTCAAGGGTTCTCCAAATCTAGGGTTTGTTTCAAGCTTCCAAGCTCCATAGTAAATGATTCCAAGCCCTGTTTTTAATGTTCTTTACGTTTTTGGAGTCCTGATAACTTGATTTAGCTTATTTTAGCAATAATTTAACCTAGGGTTTATATTTGGAAAAATACCCATAGGGGAAATGTGTTTATTTTGATTTTTTATGGTAGAATATGAAGCTTGAAATTGTGTTAAACAACTTTTGTTAAGCGATTTTACATGAAAACGAGTAAAACGACAAAATCAGTAAAAATACCTAATGTTCATAACTACATGCTAGAGTGAGAATTTGATGTTGCCATAGAAGGTAAAAATGATCAGCATGTCATAAAACATAAGAATTTTGGAAAAAGTTTAATTTCCGAGCTTTGGGGAAAAATATGAATATGCAAAAGTTTAGGGGTAAAATTATAATTTTTCCAAAGTTAGAGTTAAGGACTATTTTGATAAATGTGAGTATTAAATCAGCTAAATGTGTTATTTTAGATCAAGAAAGACGTGGAATCGACCTTGATCGAGGAAAGGAAAAGATTGTGGACTAAATTGCAAAATTTCTTTATTTTGCACCGAGGTACGTTTATATGTAAATAATGTATTGTTTTATTATGTTATAATATTTTATTTTGTGAAATGTGAAATAAGTTTTAGTATTGCTCAATTAATGGACACAAACGGTGATTTGTGGTTGATGAATTGAGATTAATGAGGAAATCTCGGTTGAACCTTCGGAATGGAAAAATGTGGTGCTAAGTGGATATACCACGGTTATACGTGTAACATAGTGCTAAGTGGATATACCACGATTACACATATTGATACATGTAATGTGGTACTAAGTGGATATGCCACGATTACATATATTGATTTATTAACGTGGTGCTAAGCGGATATACCACGGTTAAACATGTAACGTGGTGCTAAGTGGATATGCCACGGTTATACATGTTAATTTGAAAAGTGGCGCTAAGTGCGTATGCCACAATTACATTTTAGCCCAATAGTGTGGTGCTGTGTGCATATACCACTAAGTTGGGCATTAATTACAGAAGGTGGAGCTATGTACTAAAACCACCGGATATTGTTACTTTCTGAAGTGTTCACCGGGAGAAACAAGTTTGCTAAATGAAATTTAACGTGAAAAAAAACTTTATGTGGGATAATACCGAAATATGAATATATGAGTTTTGAATTATGAGTTAGATATGTGATTGAGTTTTTGATAAGATGAATATGGATAAGTATTATCTTGAAAGTTGATAATAAGAAATTTTAGTGAAGGAATGAAATTTGAGATAAACAGTCTAAAACAAAGGAATTCTTTATGTTTAGATTTTTGTATTTTTGTAAGACTGGTTTAGACTAAATTCATGATCCCCTTTTCTGAATTGTAAAAACCATTAAAAATTGTACAAATATAGTTAAGGAACATAATTTATATGGTTGAATTCCTTATTTAATTTATTTTCAGAAGAAAGAAATGAGAACCTCATTTGAATTTTGTAGCAAAAGGTAATTAAATTTTAATGAAGAGTGGTCAGAGCTGCTGAACCGTGAAACAGGGGAGACTTCAATGAATAAACTGTATTAATTGGCCCAACCAAAAATTCTGATTTTTTTATGGTAAGAATACATATGAGTCTAGTTTCTGGGAAAATTTATGGATCCTAATTTGGAGTTCTGTAGCTCCAGATAAAAATAATTTAGTGACTGGGACTCGAATGGACAGCTTGTACTGAACTGAAATAAATGATAAATGCATATGAGAAAAAAAAATTGTGTAATTATGTATACATATTTTGGGATCTATAAATGTCATTATTAGTTTGTTATCTTTATTATTTACATATTACTTACTAATCTTTTAGCTTACTTTGCTTTCTCTTCCTTTCTTATTTTATTTTATAGTGAAATCAAGTTTGCTCGTGATTCGGGGAAAAGTTGTCGGAAGCTCACCAACGCTATCCATCCTTCCTTTTGGTATTTTTTAAACACATTTTGGACATATGGTATGTATAGAAGGCTTGAGTATTTTGTTATAAATTTTAGTAATATTACTTTAAAAGTTGAATTCTAACGTTAGATATTTCACTCGTATTTTGTTATCTGTATGATCTAATGTTAGTTACATTATAAGTTTATGATATATGTGAATTTAATTTTTTTAAAAGACGAGTGATCAATTGACGGAATTAAATTTAGATATTCACTTTATGTCTTGATTTGCTATAATTATACGTACGTTGTTCTAGTAATACTCATATTTTATTTTAGTACTGAACATGGGTATGGGGTGTTACAATTTAGTGATATCAGAGCTATGGTTTAGTCTGTTTTTGAACCAGTATAGTGAGTGGGAAAGTCTATCTATGCATGCCATAAATATATTGTGATAGCATGTGACTTCCGACATTACTAAACTGTGTTTTGTTTTTTGTAGTAATGGATCCTGATCGAGCAGCGGCTGATGATGCTACAAGTAATGCGCCGCCTCTCGCACAAGGGACCGCGCCTGTAGAAAGTAGACATGAGACATCGGGACAAGAAGACGAAGCTGGGAATGTTTTCCTTCAAATGATGAATGATTGGTATACTAATTTTATTAGAGCAAATCCTAATGTTCAACCTCCTCCTCCCCCACCTATACCACAACCTGTCCTTGTAGCTTCGTAAAGTGTTGATATTGTACGATTGACCAAACTTTCGGTAGATAAGCTTCGTAAACAAGAGGCTGAAGAATTTAGATCAAACATTGATGATGATCTATAATAAGCAGAGTTCTGGCTTGAAAATATTATGCGTATATTTGATGAATTATCTTGCACACCTGAGGAGTGTTTAAAATGTGCGGTATCATTACTGAAAGATTCAACTTATCTGTGGTGGAAGACTCTGATATCCGTAATTTCAAAGGAAAAAGTAACTTGGGATTTCTTCTTGGAAGAATTTCGGAAGAAATATATTAGTCAGCTATTTATCGATAAAAAACGAAAGTAATTTCTTGAATTGAAACAAGGAAAGATGATGGTGGCAGAATATGAATGTGAGTTTGTAAGGCTCAGTAAATATGCACAAGAATGTGTTTCTACCGAAGCAATAATGTGCAGAAGGTTTGAAGACGGACTTAATGAAGACATCAAAGTATTAGTGGGAATTCTAGAATTAAAAGAAATGGTGGTACTGGTTGACAGAGCTTGTAAAGCTAAGGAATTGAATAAAGAAAGAAGAAAAGTTGATATCGAGGCCCGGGATAAAAGGAAAATATCGATGAACAAGTCATTTCAGTCCTAATAAAAAAGACTGAAAGAAACAAATCCTCGAAAGAAAATTTCAGCAGGGTATTCTTATCGAGACAAGGAAAAATCGAATCCGGCTTCTAGAACTCAAACTACTTCGATGTCAAGTGTGGGAAATGTAAGATCAGATAGACCTGAGTGTCGACATTATGGTAAACGAAATCCTGGAGAATGTTGGGGAAAGATTCAAGCTTGTTTCAGATGTGGCTCCAAAGAACATTTTATCAAAGATTGTCCTGAGAAAATAGAAGAGGAGAAAGTTCAGAGTGTCAGGCAGAGTAATGTTGCTAGCAGAGGTAGATCCTCGCGGAATGTTGAAGGTGGGACTAGTAGCAAAGGCATGATAAAAGACTCAGCTGCAAGGTTAGAAACCAGAACGTATGCTATACGAGCTCATAAGGAGGCATCATCCCCTGATATGATCACTGGTACTTTCTTACTTTATGATACTGATGTTATTGTATTAATTGACCCCAGGTCCACTCATTCTTATATTTGTGAAAATTTAGTACATAGTAAGAAATTTCCTTTGAAATTAACTAAATTTGTAGTTAAAGTATCAAATCCTCTAGGCAGACATGTGCTCGTAGTTAAGGTTTGCAGGAATTGTCCTTTGACGATTCAAGGCTACTGTTTTCTAGCTAACCTGATGTTGTTGCCATTTGATGAGTTTGATGTGATTTTGGGAATGGATTGTCTAACTCAGCATAATGCAGTAGTAAACTGTAGACAGAAATATATTTTGTTAAAATGTTAGAACGTCAAGTTGCTCCGGGTTAAATCTGATCAGACATAAGGGTTATCTGATGTGATCTCAGTGATGGCAGGACAGAGATATGTTAAAAAGGGGTATGATGCTTACTTGGCTTATATACTCAACACTAAAGTATTAGAGTCAAAGATTCATGCCGTGCCAGTAGTATGTGAATTTTCTAATGCATTTCCGGAGGAATTACTAGGGCTACCAACAGAAAGGGAAGTGGAATTTTCTATAGATTTAATTCTAGGAACTACTCTAATTTTCATAGCTCCGTACCGAATGGCTCCTACAGAATTAAAGGAGTTAAAGACACAATTACAGGAACTTGTAGATAGAGGTTTTGTTCGACCAAGTCATTCACCTTGGGGTGCTCCAGTTCTGTTCATGAAAAAGAAAGATGGGTCCTTGAGATTGTGTATTGACTATCGGTAGCTCAATAAGGTGACTATTAAAAATAAGTAGCCGTTGCCCCGAATTGTTGATTTATTTGATCAACTAAAAGGTGCCACGGTATTCTCGAAGATTGATCTCCGATCAGGTTACTATCAGTTACGGGTAAAGGAATTAGATGTGCCAAAGATAGCCTTCAAAACCAGGTACAGACATTATGAGTTTCTGGTTATGCTGTTTGGGCTAACTAATGCAGCTGCAGTATTTATGGATTTGGTGCACTGGATATTTAAACCATACTTAGATAGATTTGTGGTGGTATCCATTGACGATATTTTGATTTATTCTCAGGATGAAAAGGAGCATGCAGACCATTTGAGAATAGTGGTACAAATTCTGTGTGAAAAGTAACTTTATGCTAAATTCAGTAAATGTGAATTCTAGCTCCGAGAAGTGTGTTTTCTTTGACATATTGTATCCGCCGAAGGCATCAGGGTAGATCCGAGTAAAATCTCAACTATTACAAATTGGAGTCCACCGAAGAATGTATTTGAAGTTAGAAGGTTCTTGGGTTTAGCTGGTTATTATCAAAGATTTGTTCAAGGGTTATCTATGATAGCTTTTCCAATGACCCGTTTACTACAGAAAGATGTTAAGTTCGAGTGGACGGAAGAATGCCAAAGGAGTTTTGATCGATTAAAAGAATTGTTGACAAAAGCACCTGTATTGGTATAGCCTGAACCGGGTAAGGAATTTATTATTTATAGTGATGCATCATTAAATGGTTTAGGTTGTGTCTTGATGCAAGAAGGTAAAGTAATAGCCTATGCTTCAAGACAACTTAAGCCACATGAAAGAAATTACCCAGTACATGATCTCGAATTAGCTGCTATTGTATTTGCGTTGAAGATATGGCGGTATTACTTGTATGGTGAAAAATTTCATATTTATACTGATCATAAAAGCCTGAAATATTTGATGACACAGAAAGATTTGAATTTAAGACAGCGCAGGTGGCTTGAACTGATAAAGGATTATGATTTGATTATTGAATACCATCCGGGTAAGGCTAATGTTGTAGCTGATGCTTTGAGCCGAAAATATTTATTTACTTTGCGAGCTATGAATACCTGGTTATCCTTGTTTGATGATGGTTCAGTTATAGTTGAAATGAGAGCTAGACCAATGTTTATACAACAGATTTGTGAGGCTCAGAAAAATGATGAAAAGTTACAAATTAAAAGGGCACAATGTAAGTCGGGTACTGATTCTGAATTTCAAGTAGGGACCGATGGTTGTTTGTTATTCAGGAGCAGGATATGTGTACCTCAGAATTCAGAGCTCATACAAAAGATTCTACACGAGGCCCATAGCAGTACTATGTTTGTACATCCGGGGAGTAATAAAATGTATAATGATATGAAAAAGATGTACTGGTGGCCAGGTATGAAACATGATATTTCTGAATTTGTATCAAAGTGTTTGATATGTCAGCAGGTTAAAGCTGAATCAGGTACCTTTGGGGTTACTTCAGCCACTCACTATTCCAGAATGGAAATGGGAAAGAATTACTATGGATTTTGTATCTTGGTTACCGTTGTCTCCAAGGAAGAAAGATGCCATTTGGGTGATTGTTGACCGATTAACAAAGTCAGCGCACTTTATTTCGGTACGTATGGATTATTCTTTAGATAAATTGGCTGAGTTGTATATATCTGAGATTGTCAGGCTACATGGAATGCATGTTTCCATTATACCAAATAGAGATCCTCGATTTACGTCTCGTTTTTGGGACAAATTGCAAGAAGCCCTGGGTACCCAGTTGTATTTTAGCACCGCATTTCATCCTCAGACTGATGGCCAATCTAAGTGTGTAATTCAGATATTGGAAGATATGCTTCGACGTTGTATACTAGATTTTGAAAGTAATTGGGAGAGGTATCTACCTTTGATTGAATTTGCTTACAATAACAGTTATCAATCCAGTATTAAAATGGCTCCGTATGAAGCTTTGTATGGTAGAAAATGTATAACCCCGTTATATTGGACAGAGCTTAGTGAAAAGAAGATATATAGGGTTCATATGATCCGGGAAACAGAAGAAAAAGTGAAGGTGATTCGGGAAAGTTTGAAAGCAGCTTCTAACCGTCAAAAATCATATACCGATATTAAATGAAAAGAGATTGAATTTCAGGTTGGTGACAAAGTATTCCTGAAAGTATCTCCTTGGAAGAAAGTTCTCTGGTTCGGTCGAAAGGGTAAATTGAGTCCAAGATTTATCGGACCATATGAAATTATAGAAAGAATTGGACCGGTTGCTTATCAATTATCATTACCACCGGAACTCGACAGAATTCATAATGTTTTTCATGTATCTATGCTACGATGATATCGATCAGATCCATCACATGTTCTTTCTACTACAGAAGTGGAAATTCAACCAAATATGAGTTACAGTGAAGAACCAGTTAAGATTTTGGCACAGGAGATCAAAGAACTCAAAAATAAAAAGATAAAGTTAGTAAAAGTATTGTCGCAAAAACATGGAGTAGAAAAGGCAACATGGGAACCAGAAGAAGCTATGAGAAAACAGTACCCAAACCTTTTCAACGGTAAGATTTTCGGGGACGAAAATCTCTAAAGGGGGGAGAGTTGTGACAGCCCGAATTAGGGCCTAAACGGAATAGTGGTTTTGAAACCACAATTCTGAAGTAGAAAAATTTATTGTGATTAATTTTTATAATTTATCGAGTGATTAGATGCATGTGTTAGAATATCGATAGAAAATTTCATGAATTGCATGTCTAATTTGCCTATTAGGACTTAATTGCAAAAGTTGATAAATATGAGTTTTAGATGTTAAAGGATTTAATTAAAGAGCATAGTTGAAGTAGAGGTCCTTAAATGGTAATTATACCATTAGGTTTTCATGGACAAAAATGGACATACATAGGTAGAAATAACCAAAGTTTTTAATGAAGGGTATTTTAGTCATTTGGTAATTAAAAGATTAAAAAAAAGGAAAAAGATGGCAAAATATGTCCATCTTCTTCATTAGGATGAAATTTCAAAGTTTCTCCATATCTAGGGTTTCTTTCAAGCTTCCAAGCTCCATAGTAAGTGATTCCAAGCCCCGTTTTTAATGTTCTTTACGTTTTTGGAGTTCCGGTAACTTGATTTAGCTTATTTTAGCAATAATTTAACCTAGGGTTTATATTTGAAAAAATACCCATAGGTGAAATGTGTTTATTTTGATGTTTTATGGTAGAATATGAAGCTTTAAATTGTGTTAAATAACTTTTGCTAAGCGATTTTACGTGAAAACGAGTAAAATGACAAAATCGGTAAAAATACCTAATGTTCATAACTACATGTTAGAGTGAGAATTTAATGTTTCCATAGAAGGGAAAAATGATCAGCATGTCATAAAACATAAGAATTTTAGAAAAATTTTAATTTCCGAGCTTTGGGGTAAAAGTGTAAATATGCAAAAGTTTAGGGGCAAAATCGTAAATTTTCCAAAGTTAGATTTAAGGACTATTTTGATAAATGTGAGCATTAAATCAGCTAAATGTGTTATTTTAGATCAAGAAAGACGTGGAATCGACCTTGATCGAGGAAAGGAAAAGATTGTGGACTAAATTGCAAAATTTCTTTATTTTGCACCGAGGTAAGTTTATATGTAAATAATGTATTGTTTTATTATGTTATAATATTTTATTTTTTGACATGTGAAATAATTTTTAGTATTGTTCAATTAATGGACACAAACAGTTATTTGTGGTTGATGAATTGAGATTAATGAGGAAATCTCGGTTGAACCTTCGGAATGGAAAAACATGGTGCTAAGTGGATATACCACGGTTATACGTGTAACATGGTGCTAAGTGGATATACCACGATTACACATACTGATACATGTAACGTGGTGCTAGGTGGATATGCCACGGTTACATATATTGATTCATTAACGTGGTGCTAAGTGGATATACCACGGTTAAACATGTAGCGTGGTGCTAAGTGGATATGTCGCGGTTATACATGTTAATTTGAAAAGTGGTGCCAAGTACGTATGCCACAGTTACATGTTATCCCAATAGTGTGGTGCTGTGTGCATATATCACTATGTTGGGCATTAATAACAGAAAGTGGAGCTATGTGCTAAAACCACCGGATATTGTTACTTTCCGAACTATTCACCAGGAGAAACAAGTTTGCTAAATGAAATTTAACGTGAAAAAAAAATTATGTGGGATAATACCAGAATATGAATATATGAGTTTTGAATTATGAGTTAGATATGTGATTGAATTTTTGATAAGATGAATATGGATAAGTATTATCTTGAAAGTTGATAATAAGAAATTTTAGTGAAGGAATGAAATTTGGGATAAACAGTCTAAAACAGCAACAAGGGAGTGACTTTGAAAAATCACCAAAAATGGTAGAAGTTGAACTAGAAGTAAAATAAGATATGGAATTAAATCTTATTTAATCTATTTTCATATAAAAGAAACAGAGCAAACAAAGGAATTTTTTATTTTTAGATAGTTGTATTTTTGTAAGACTGGTTCAGACTGAATTCGTGATCCCTTGTTTTGAATTGTAATAATCATTAAAAATTGTACAAATATAGTTAAGGAACATAATTTATATGGTTGAATTCCTTATTGAATTTATTTTCAAAATAAAGAAACGAGAACTTCATTTTAATTTTGTAGCAAAAGATAATTAAATTTTAATGAAGAGTGGTCAGAGTTGTTGAACCGCAAAACAGGAGAGACTTCAATGAATAAACTTTATTAATTAGACCAACCAAAAATTCTGAAATTTTTATGGTAAGAATAAATATGAGTCTAGTTTCTGGGAAAATTTATGGATCTTAATTTGGAGTTTCGTAGCTCCAGATAAAAATAATTTAGTGACTGAGACTCGAATGGACAGTTTGTACTGAACTGAAATAAATGATAAATGCATATGAGAAAAAAAATTGTGTAGTTATGGATACATATTTTGGGATCTATAAATGTCATTATTATTTTTTTATCTTTATTATTTACATATTACTTACTAAGCTTTTAGCTTACTTTGCTTTCTCTTCCTTTCTTGTTTTATTTTATAGTGAAATCAAGTTTGCTCGTGATTCGGGGAAAAGTTGTCGGAAGCTCACCAACACTATCCATCCTTCCTTTTGGTATTTTGTAAACACATTTTGGACATATGGCATGTATAGAAGGCTTGAGTATTTTGTTATAAATTTTAGTAATATTACTTTAAAAGTTGAATTCTAACGTTAGATATTTCACTCGTATTTTGTTATCGGTATGATCTAATGTTAGTTACATTATAAGTTTATGATATATGTGAATTTAATTTTTTTAAAAGATGAGTGATCAATTGACGGATTTAAATTTAGATATTCATTTTATGTCTTGATTTGTTATAATTATACGTACGTTGTTCTAGTAATACTCATATTCTGTTTTAGTATTGAACACTGGTATTGGGTGTTACAAGATTTCTACCGTAAAGTTTAGTGTAGGTATAAAGCAAACCAGAAGGAGAGGAATAACTGAATTTAATAATTTTTAATCAATGTTCAATATTTTAAAGTTTTTATTCTAAGGATCTTCATGACTTACAATTTAAGTAAAAAATTGCATGCAAGTATTATGCTTAAAAGTGTTCATGAGCAAGGTGACTCGGCTTGCTATGAGTTGGAATCGATTTTATTTTTTTCAACTTTATAATGGCCTGACCTGACCTAATTTTGTTGTAAAAAATTAAATAGGATAGATACAAGCCTATGAGCACCTCCAATTGCACTCTAACCATAATCTTACACAACACAAAAAGTAAGCATAAAATGAAAGACTTGGTCAATAGTAGCACTTATAATTAAGGCCACAACTCAATAAAAACATATTCAACATGACAATGTAATAAATTATAGAGAAAGTATTGCATAAAACAATTACATCACATTAGCATAGGACTTTTTCAATCAAATCATGCCACCTTATTGCATTTCTAAAAAAAAGCTAGTTATTTATTAATTTAATCATTAATGAATAGTTGAATTAATTTGTTATCATTTAATTATCACATGTAATGTATAACATGATTTTTTTTTTTTTGTTTTTCAAGATATTTATTAAAGTGAACCAATAAAATGATAGATTAATTTACTTCACAACATCTTGCATTTTTTAGATGCATAAGAAAGACTCTAAGATTTTGATCTATTAAAAGAAAACTACTACAATTATCTTTCAATGTAAACTTGAGATACTTTTATTTTAATTACGAAATGCATAAATTTAATAGAAAAAAGATAAGATAAGAAAGATGAAATTATACCTGTTAACTTGTTATTGGTAAGAGAAAATGTTTGGAGAGAAGTCAATTTTTCAATAACGGAAGGAATTTCACCTGAAACATATAATTAAATTAATCAAAATTTACAAATAAATAATCCAAAAATTGCAAACAGCAGCACAAACTTAAAAAGGGAGAGGAAGCTAGTTTTTTCCATAAAGTTGGGTTAATATTTTGATTGTAAGGAAAGGGTACAAGACAAATCATGTTTAAGCCATAAAGTTGGCATAATACATCCATTGGCAAGATAACAATCTTTGGTTGTTTAAGTCAAAAGTATTATATTAAGAAATTAAAAAAATTGTACACTAATTAGAAATATATAACAATTGAAAGTAGAAAATCATATTTATATGTTAAGTTGTTATTAGAAAAATCAATGAATTTAAGAGAAGTTATGTTTGTAATATTTATTGGGATTTCACCTAAAATATATAATTAAATTCATAGCTTACTGATACAACTCATGTACTGCCTTTATCTCTTATTCAATAATAGGAACTATGGCTGAGCAAAGATTAACTAAACAAATAAATAATAAGGCAAAGATTCATAGTTTCAGATTTTTTTCTCTCAAATCTTAGATTTATGATCTTTGACTTATCTTTAGTTTGTTTATTGTTCAACACCTTCTTCACTAATACTTATCATCATCTTTCTTGTTAACTCAATTCTAAGTTTTGAAATATATAAAACAAACAAGATATATGGATACTATTAGTGCTACATGTTTGTATATATAGACATATCTTTTTGAAAATTTTACCACACAATTGTAACCTGTTAGAATTAAATGACCCAAATCTTTATTTAAATGAAATATAGTGGTAAAATAAAATAAAAGAAGAATCCATATAGAATTACACTTCTTATATTTTATTTTAGAATAAGGTTTTTTAAACCTTATTAAATTCCATCTATTTGATATTGATTAGAATAAGGTATTTCAGTCTTACTAAAATATGGCTTTACAAGCCTATAAATAGACATAGTCTATTCCTCTTGTAAAAAATTTTGAATTCGACATAGTGAATTTTCTTCTCTTCTGCCCGTAGTTTTTTTCCCGAAAGGGTTTCCACGTAAAATCTGTGTGTTCTTTATTTTATTTTACTTTATTTTTTTATTTTTATTTTTCACAAATTGATATCAGAGCTTCTGAGTTGTTAATCTTATCACGGTAATGGCGTCTTTAAAGTATGAAATTTCGCTGTTGGATCGCAACACCAGATTTGCGTTGTGGCAAATTAAGATACAAGCAGTTCTTGCGCAGATGGATCTGGAGGATGCCATGCTAGGGATAGATAAGATGCCATCGACTTTAACAGATAAAGAAAAGAAGCGTAAGGATCAAAAGGCGTTAACACAATTACATCTGCATTTGTCCAACGATATTTTTCAGGATGTAATGAAAGAGAAGACCGCCGCTGCATTATGGAAGAGGCTAGAACAAATATGTATGTCGAAAACTCTAACAAGCAAGTTGCATATGAAGCAGCTTCTTTATGCTCATCATTTGGAGGAAGGTGCGTCTGTACACGAACACTTAATAGTTTTTAAAGAAATTCTCTCAAACTTGGAGGCCATGGAGGTTCAGTATGATAAGGAAGATCTAGGGTTGATTCTACTCTGTTCGTTGCCCCCATCTTATTCAACCTTTAGAGACACAATTTTATATAGTCGCGAGTCTCTCACAGTTGATGAGGTTTATGATTCTTTGACCTCGTAAGATAAGATGAAGCATCTTATGGTTAAACTCGACTCTTAGGAAGAGAGCCTCATTACTCATGGGAGACAAGATCAAAATGCTGATAATGATTGTGGAAGGACACAGGAACGAAATCCTCACGGTAAATCTAAAGGTAGATCGAAGTCTTCAAACAGAGGTAAAACTTGTAACTTCTACAAGAAGAAAGGGCACATTAAATCTGAGTGCTATAAGCTACAGAACAAGATTAAAAGGGAGGCTGCGAATCAAAAGGGAAAACAACCAGAAAATTCTCGTGAAGTCGATCTTTGAGAAGACTACAAATGATGGTGAACTTCTAGTCGCTTCTGTCAATGATTTTAAAGTAAGTAAAGAGTGGATACTTGATTCAGGCTGCACCTTCCACATGAGTCCCAATCGAGATTGGTTTACAACTTACGTAACAATGTCTGAAGGTGTTGTTTTGATGGGAAATAATGCTTCGTGTAAAATCACAGGTGTTGGAACAATTAAAGTTAAGATGTTTGATGGAGTTGTCAAAACACTTAGTGGCGTGCAAAATGTTCCAGAATTGAAGATAAATTTAATTTTGTTAAGTACTCTTGATTCAAAAGGGTACATATACACAGCTGAAAGTGGGGTTTTAAAGATTTCCAAAGGTTCCCTTATTGTGATGAAAGGGTAAAGAAAGACTGCCAAGTTTTATGTTTTGCAGGGCTCTACTGTTATTGGTGATGCAGCTGTAGCTTCCTCTTCCTTGTCAGATGATGATATTAATAAACTTTGGCATATGCGCCTAGGGCATATGAGTGAGAATGTCATGGTAGAATTAAGCAAAAGAGGACTTCTTATGGGCAAGGAATTTGTAAATTAAATTTCTGTGAGTACTGTGTTTTTGGGAAGCAAAAGAGAGTTCGACTCACTAGAGGAATCCATAACAAGAAGGGAACGTTAGAGTATATTCATTCTGATCTGTGGGGGGCATCTAATGTGCCTTCGAGAGGTGGAGCTAATTATATGCTAACCTTTATTGATGATTTTTCCAGAAAAGTTTGGGCGTTCTTCCTAAAGCAGAAAAGTGATGTGTTTTCTGCATTTAAGTCTTGGAAGATTATGATTGAAAAATAGATGGGAAAACAAATAAAATACATCCGCACAAATAATGGCTTAGCGTTCTGTCCTGATGAGTTTAATAGATTGTGCAAGTCAGAAAGGATCGTGAGACACTTGACAGTTTGCCATACTCTACAACAAAATGGCATTGCAGAACGAATGAATAGAACTATCATGGAGAAGGTTCGATGTATGTTGTCAAATGCCAACTTACCAAAGTCGTTTTGGGTAGAAGCAGCCTCTTCTGCATGTTTTTTGATCAATCGATCTCCATCTGTTTCCATTGAGAAAAAGACTCCACAAGAGGTATGGTCTGGTAATCCTGCTAATTATTCTAATTTAAAGATCTTTGGGTGTCCTGCGTATGCTCATGTTGATAATGGAAAATTGGAACCGAGATCCATTAAATGTGTTTTTCTTGGTTATAATGCTGGTGTAAAAGGGTATTAGTTATAGTTCGATTCGAGCTTTGCTTGGTATTGTGGCCATGCATGATTTGAAGCTTGAGCAGTGAGATGTAAAAACTGCATTTTTGCATGGAGAACTTGAGGAGGACATTTACATGCAACAACTAGAGGGTTTTACAGTCTTAGAAAAAGAGGACTATGTTTGATTGCTGAAAAAGTCCCTTTACGGTTTGAAACAGTCACCAAGACAGTGGTACAAGAGGTTTGATTCCTTTATGACTTCTCATGATTTCAAAAGAAGTAGTTTTGATAGCAGTGGTTACTTTAAGAAAAATAGTGATGGTTCTTTTGTGTATCTACTTCTTTATGTTGATGACATGTTGATAGCAGCAAAAGATAAAGGAATGATAAGAAATGTCAAAGCCCAACTAAGTGAAGAATTTGAGATGAAAGATTTGGGACCAACAAAGAAGATACTTGATATGGAGATTCTCAAAGATAGAAAAGCAAGTAAATTGTACCTAAGTCAGAAGGGGTACATTGAGAAAGTTCTTTGCAGGTTCAATATGCAGAGTGCTAAGCAGTCCATTTCAGACTTTCATCGGCTTTGTCTCCACAAACAGATGATGAGATTGAGTACATGTCACATGTTTCATACTCTAGTACAGTGGGATCTCTCATGTATGTTATGGTTTGTTCACGTCCAGATTTATCATATGCAGTTAATGCAGTTAGTAGAAATATGGCAAATCCCGATAAAGAACATTGGAAAGCAGTTTAGTGGATTTTAAGATATTTACGAGGAACTACTGATGTTTGCTTACAGTTTGGAAGAACTAAAGTGGAGTAATTGGGTATGTTAATGCTGATTTTGTTGGAGACCTTGATAGAAGAAGATCTCTCACAGGTTATGTCTTTACAATCGGAGGTTGTGCAATTAGTTGGAAAGCCACTTTGCAAACTATAGTCGCTTTATCTACCACTGAAGTTGAGTACATGGCGATTACTGAAGCTTGTAAAGAAGCTATTTGGTTGAAGGGACTCTTTAGTGAACTCAATGAAGTCCTTCAAATCAGCACAGTATTTTGTGACAGTCAGAGTGCCATCTTTCTTACAAAATATCAAATGTTTCATGAGAGAACTAAACACATTGATGTTCGGTATCATTTTGTTAGTGATATTATTGCTCGTGGTGATATTGTTGTGAGCAAAATTAGTACTCATGAAAATCCTACAAATATGATGACTAAGTCACTTCCTATAACCAAGTTTGAGCATTGCTTAGACTTGGTTGGTGTTCATTGTTGAAGTTAAACCCTTAAGGGGTTTTATGAAAGAGGTCGAGAACTTGTTCGTTGAGAGTTCGCGATGAAGAACTTGTTCATTGAGAATTCGTGTCAAGGTGGAGATTGTTAGAATTAAATGACCCAAATCCTTATTTAAATAAAATACAGTGATAAAATAAAATAAAAGAAGAATCCATATAGAATTACACTTCTTTTATTTTATTTTAGAATAAGGTTTTTTAAACCTTATTAAATTCCATCTATTTGATATTGATTAGAATAAGGTGTTTCAGTCTTACTAGAATATGGCTTTACAAGCCTAAAAATAGGCATAGTCTATTCTTTTTGTAAAAAAATTCGAATTCAACATAGTGAATTTTCTTCTCCTCTGTCCGTGGTTTTTTCCTGAAAAGGTTTCCACGTAAAATTTGTGTGTTCTTTATTTTATTTTACTTTATTTTTTTATTTTTATTTTTCATATAACCATTAATATATCATCCAAAATCTCAAAATCATCAAACACATAAAATTATTACTTCAATAAAATAACTACTTGACCATTTTTTTAAAGGTATGATTATATAACATAATATATACGAGTTTCGGTAGGGACAGGATTTTGTCAAATGAAATAATAAAAATTGAGTTAATAGAGACAAATTCAGAAAATAAAGGACTTCTAAATGCAAGAACAAACGAGATGAGAAATGAAATAAAACTTGCTTATCATTCTTTTTTCCATCAAAATCAGAAATGAAATAAAACGCTCGACTTTCTTTTTAATTTTTCTTGAGAAACAAACAGAAAAAACTTACCAATTGGTTGCAGCAAAGGAGTGTCGACGGCAATACAGCAGAGGGGACAGTCGACGGTAATGCAGCAGATGGTCAAGAAAGATTTGGGGATTTTGATTTGGGGAATAAATTTAGGGATTTGGGGAAAATTTTTAAGGAAAAAATAAAGGATTTTGGGGATATGAGTTGGGGATAAAACTGAGCAGAAAAAACGGTGTCGTTTCGTTTAAAATAAAATGATAATTTGCGGAGTTTTTCTCATAGCATAGCTAATGCTTGAACTTTTGCACCGTTTTTCTCATAATGCCACTAATGCTTGACTTTTTGTGGCGTTTTTCTCATAAACGTTGCTACTGCTTTACCTATTGCGGTGTTTTTCTGTTAGCGCCACTAATGTATAATATTTGAGGTGTTTTTCGTTCAAATGCCACTAAAAATGCCGCTAAAAGCTTAAATTCCTGTAGTGTTAATGTTATGGCAAGACTGACGAATAAAATGCTATGGTAAACTAAGGTAAGTATGCAATGATAATTCAAAAGGAATGATGTTGTATGTGATAGATGGAATTGATGAATGATTGGAAATGTTATGGAAAAAGTGAAAGTAGAAATGTAATGGTAATAACGAGAGTGTTTATCCTGATAGAATGTAACCAAAGAAATAAACAACTAAATATGTTGAGGCAAAGTTACTATGACAAAGAATAAGGATAGAGTGATGTTGATTCAGATGGTCAAGATTACCGAGAATTGACCCTTATTGTTAATAATGTCCTGGCAAAATCGTATCTACTTTACTGCACAGAAGAGTTCTAAAATGGTCTGTCTCTTGCGAGAGCAAAACCTCAAGTTACGTTGCCTGTGCCTATAGGCTTTTTATATATCTTGCATGGGTTCCTTCTGTATGATCATGACTCTATATCTAGAGTCGACTACAAGTGTCTATCGAATACTTGCTCATTTCATTTAATTTTAATCCAACCAACCCAACCCATTTGGAATTAGAATTAGTTTATACGAATGCGGATAGTCTTCTATGTCTAGAGATCATTTGCATTTTAATTAAGCAATAAGAATAATCAAATGAAACGATAAAGTAAATTAGATATATGCTGCATCTATAAAAATAGTTTAAGGTTTCATAGAAAGTAATCCCAACCCTATGAGATTAGCTCATGGGTTGGGAATTCCAAACCAAAATATTATCCGACATTATGTTCAAGTACTTCAATTCAATCTTTCAAATAAACACTAATGGAAATAATGGAAAAACTTTGGGAAACAACTTTTGCTTGCCCAGTCCACACTTCGACAGCACAGCGGCCTGTGATGGATAAGAAAGACTGCCTTCGACTTCCTTTTTTTTGTGCAGCTGTAACAGCCCGATTTAGACCCTAATCAGAATGATGGTTTTGGGACCACGATTCTGATTTAGAAAAATAATTTAAAATTATTTTCTGTGTTTATTTTTTATGAATTTATATCTGTGAAATTTTCGTGGTTTAATTTTGTCGTTTAGGTGTCCGATTAAATAAAAGGACTTAATCGCGTAAAATAAAAATTTGGTGGTTATTTCTAAAAGGGACCTATTTGTTATTGGCTTTCTAAGTGAGAACCTTTATGTTGTAAATAGCCCACTTTCATGTTAGTTGTAACACCCCAAACCCGGCCCAGTCGTTACGGCCGAATCTGACGTGCCACATCGGAGTTGAAAACCCACGTTCCGTTTTAATGTTTTAAAAACCATATATTTTGTTGAGTTAACAAAGTGTATGGAAGCTGGGCACCAGGTAGGTATCCGAAACAGAGGAGGTGAGCCATGAAGGTTGCTTAAGTACCAAGCTCTTTGATTGGATCCAATCCTAGACATGCCCACAACCATAGCCACACTTTGTTATATCAAGTTTAAATTTGCTTAAATGGACATCTTTAATAAGTTGATTAGTCGTGGCGTGAGATATTTTGAAAGCAAGTATCGCTTACGAAAACACGTCCTAAGTCTAGCCCATTTGAATAATTATCAACCAGTTTTAAAGTTATTAAAAATAAAATAATCCCGAAAATAAAAGAAAAGTTAAAATGGCCTTATTACAACCCCAAAATAAATAATTATTAAAATAAATTTAAAGAAAACCAACGCTTAATTAAAAATCCGAGACGATCACCGTGGCCTCTCTGAATCCCCTCCGGCCCAAGTCCCCACATCAAGGCTCACCTGCAAGGTTAAGAAAAGGGGGTGAGTTTGGAATCTCAGTGTGCAACAAGCCCCTTTCAGAGCCTAAAACAATAACAGCCTGTTGGGCCGAAGCCCAAATCCAATCTCAACATGTACTGGGCCGTCGCCCTTTTCATATTTCATTTTACTGGGCCGAAGCCTTTACTGTAAACGATATGGCCCATAGGCCCATTTCAATATCACATGTAATGGCAATGAAAGAATGCAAACCCAATTGGGGAGACTACTCAACCCACCATCCGCTACTCTCCATCCATACCAACCAACACACCATGTGGGGATTAACTCAACCCACCCCGCCATAACTCTCCACTGGCAGCATAGCTGCTTTATCATATCACTGGAGGCCTAGCCTCTTTTAATAACTGGGGCAAAGCCCTTTTAGTAACTGGGGCATAAGCCCTTTAATAACTGGGGCATAAGCCCTTTTAGTAACTGGGGCATAAGCCCTTTAATAACTGGGGCATAAGCCCTTTAATAACTGGGGCATGAGCCCTTTTGCACTTCCTCCATCCATATAAAAACCCAACCCAATGCATTTATGAATATCTCATGTGCATATCATACATATCATGTGCATATCATACATGTCATGTGCATATCATTCATACCATGTTTATCAAAATCCCATGCATTAAGTTCATATATAAACCCTAGGGGCATAATGGTCATTTTTACCTAGGGGCAAAACGGTCATTCTCATAAAATAAGGGTAATCCTTTAATTTTACCGAAAATTACAGTTTTCATGTTCATTAACGGTTACTAACAATTCATGTGTGGAAACCGTGAATCTGGCCCATTTTTAGCAAAATTGAGTTATGGAGCCTAAAACCCTTAATGGGCCCTACTTAGCCGATTTTTGTCATCTAGGCCCATTTATCCTATATCCCTAACAGTGTTAACAGTCTTAACATGCAATTTAACAGACTTTCGTTTTTTACCAATTTTACCCAAATGGGCCCGAAAGCCTATTGGGCCCTATTGCAGCCCCTCGAGGCCCAAATTACCGTGAATGCCAAAAATCCTGTTCTTACTGTTTCCATTGTTCCCGATCATCATCTCATCGATTCTAACTAACTAGTGAGCGTTAATGCTTGCTCACAAGTCCTCGAAATGCCCGAATTTCGACATTTATTTTTCGGCATTTATCGCTTTAAGCTTATGAAAAGGGTTCGTTACACACACTGCTTTGGCGATATTCCTTGACGAGATCTCCTACACGATTTCTCCTATAATCCATCATTAATAATCAGCTTCCCATAATTGAACTAAACTAGAAATCATCTAATATTAATACTTACACATTCGACCACCATCCATAATGGCCTTAGGAATCTTACCTTGCCACGATTGATGACTAGGCCTAGCCACTCCGGTGATCCAAGCTATTTCAATTCGACACTACACCTTGCTGCTCCTTCACTAAATAAACCACAAAAATATTAAAAGAAGACCCCATAAGGCCTATACCCATATTCGGCCATCTCCCTAAATTATGGGGTTTCGACTTTTGGCCAAAAGTTACTCTAGGAATTGTTTAGAGTTTGAGCGCTTACCACAGTCTTTCTTCTCTAGAATCCGTATGCCTAAAAGGTAAAGGAATTGAATGCCAACAATTGAAAAGGAAAGAAAAGGTTGCTGGTCACAAAGATTCGACACCACCCTATCCTCACTGATTTCGGCTTTTTGCGGTATTTCGGCAGAAGTAGAGATTAAGGAAAGAAATAATGGGTGAATGCAGGGAAATAATGGGCTGGTTTGAAAGAAAGAGAAAGAAGAAGAGATGGAGGAAGAGATGGTAGGTTCGGCTGCAAAAAGAAAAAGAGAGAAGAAGACTAACCTCAAGGGAAAAACGGCACACCACTACCTAAGTGCCGAAAATCCCTAACTAAAACCCCTCTGCCGAAAATCCCCTCTCCAATCTCCCTTATTCGGCCAACTCTATCTCCATATCAAATCCCTAAAATCTCTCCCCTTATCCCTCCTTAATCTATGCATTTGACTTAATCCAACTCTCCTTTTACAGCATCCCCTTAGGTTCCAACACTTACCCTTCCTGCACATAAAAATAAATACTCTTATTTGCCAACACAGGGAATCGATCCCAGGTCTTCCTCTATGCTCCACACGCCACCTTTTTAGGAGCTTAGTGACGTCACCCTTGCCACTTTACTAAAGCTCTTTTTGTGATACATTTTACCCACAACTTTAAATACTTCTAAATTTAAAAACTAAATTTAAACACCACATTAATAATAATATCCTCTATATTTTTAAATAATAATAATAATAATAATAACCATAACAATGAAAATTTCAAATACAATAATAATAATTATAATTTCCATAAATCAATAAAAATAGATACAGCAAAATTTTCTAATAATAATTTAATTTAAACACTAAATTAGCAGCAACAATTTTATAAATATATTTGTATCTAATTATTTTAATTTTCATAAAAATATCATTAATAATAATGTAAAAATATTTTATCAATATATATATATATATTTAACACTAGTAATATATAAAACTTCTCAATATTCAGGTTTTCTTCTATCCGAACCCAGACTTAAAGCCCAATTCTTCTAGGCCCAAATTCAGGGTGTTACAACTCTACCCTCCTTAAAGAAATTTCGTCCTCGAAATTTCAAACTACCAACAAACCGTATTACTCAAGTCAAACCACTATGCTTCACTGCAAGACTCTAAAAAAATAATTCTTAGTACGACCTAGAATATTTAATTACCAAAGTAAAGAAACGTTTATCAAGCACGCATACAACTCGTAACACATATTTAAATAATATAAACTTGGCAATCCCGAGCTCGATGCTCCTTGGACCCACATCTCAAACATGCTCCTGTCTTCCTATGGCATTCACCCGGATGACGCCTGTTACAGTTCTTACAGGTTGGAGAGTTTGGTCGTCTCTTAACATGTTTCACGTAACGAGGCTCTGCTTCTCCGAGAACTAGGATCCTTCCTTTTCCTACACTCCAAGCACCCTGCTTGAAGCGTTTCCCTGATTTCCTTAATTTTGGTATCCAATACTTCCTCTACCACTTTCCTTACTAACTCGGCCAGTGCCTCAGACCTAAGCTCCGAGTTGTCGCTACCCGGTTGGCGGACTTTGCTTACCCTCAAAATCCATATCAACACTCTACATTACCAATACACATATCAAATAACTATAAAGGTCTCAAAAATTTTACCATTTATTCATATGTCTTATGCAGAGATAGTATTTTAGAGTTTCTATTTTCACGTAATCATAGCCTAATTATAGTCTCGAGATTCTAGGTTTTTTTTTAGTATTGCCCTAGCTATAACGTTATGATATGGTCTCAGTTCTATCTACAGTAATATCTTGATACAGTGTAGTATGAGTAATAGGAATACTTACAGAACTTGGTGCCGGGGATTCAGTGCCACTTCTTTCTCCAAACCATTTTAAAACCAAAAAAACCATGTATTTGGTCACGAAAATAGAAATTTAAAATTTTGATTTTGAAATACCCTTGTAACACCCTTGTTTTGAAACTTTTGATTTTAGCCCCGTTTTATAAACCAGGAAAACTTGAACCATTTTAACATGTGTACCTTGTAAAACATCTTTGAAAAGAACTTCCCAATACCATTTCCAAAAATACCCTTCTTGGGCCTAAGTTTTCGAAAAGATTTTTTTTAGACCCGATCCATAGCCGAGTTGTTGCAACCGGGCTCTGATACCACTAAATGTAACACTCCAAACCCGGCCCAGTCGTTATGGCCGAATCTGACGTGCCACATCGGAGTTGATAACCCACGTTCCGTTTTAATGTTTTAAAAACCATATATTTTGTTGAGTTAACAAAGTGTATGGAAGCCGGGCACCGTGTAGGTATCCAAACAGAGGAGGTGAGCCATGAAGGCTGCTTAAGTACCAAGCTCTTTGATTGGATCCAATCCTAGACATGCCCACAACCATAGCCACACTTTGTTATATCAAGTTTAAATTTGCTTAAATGGACATCTTTAATAAGTTGATTAGTCATGGCGTGAGATATATTTTGAAAGCAAGTATCGCTTACAAAACACGTCCTAAGTCTAGCCATTTGAATAATTATCAATCAGTTTTAAAGTTATTAAAAATAAAATAATCCCGAAAATAAAAGAAAAGTTAAAATGGCCTTATTACAACCCCAAAATAAATAATTATTAAAATAAATTTAAAGAAAACCAACGCTTAATTAAAAATCCGAGACGATCACCGTGGCCTCTCTGAATCCCCTCCGGCCCAAGTCCCCACATCAAGGCTCACCTGCAAGGTTAAGGAAAGGGGTGAGTTTGGAATCTCAGTGTGCAACAAGCCCCTTTCAGAGCCTAAAACAATAACAGCCTGTTGGGCCGAAGCCCAAATCCAATCTCAACATGTACTGGGCCGTTGCCCTTTTCATATTTCATTTCTTCGGGCGAAGCCTTTATCAGAACGATATGGCCCATAGGCCCATTTCAATATCACATGTAATGCCAATGAAAGAATGCAAACCCAATTGGGGAGACTACTCAACCCACCATCCGCTACTCTCCACCCGTACCAACCAACACACCATGTGGGGATTAACTCAACCCACCCCGCCATAACTCTCCACTAGCAGCATAGCTACTTTATCATATCACTGGAGGCCTAGCCTCTTTTAATAACTGGGGCAAAGCCCTTTTAGTAACTGGGGCATAAGCCCTTTAATAACTGGGGCATAAGCCCTTTAATAACTGGGGCATAAGCCCTTTTAGTAACTGGGGCATAAGCCCTTTAATAACTGGGGCATAAGCCCTTCAATAACTGGGGCATGAGCCCTTTTGCACTTCCTCCATCCATATAAAAACCCAACCCAATGCATTTATGAATATCTCATGTGCATATCATACATATCATGTGCATATCATACATGTCATGTGCATATCATTCATACCATGTTTATCAAAATCCCATGCATTAAGTTCATATATAAACCCTAGGGTCATAATGGTCATTTTTACCTAGGGGCAAAACGGTCATTCTCATAAAATAAGGGTAATCCTTTAATTTTACCAAAAATTACAGTTTTCATGTTCATTAACGGTTACTAACAATTCATGTGTGCAAACCGTGAATCTGGCCCATTTTTAGCAAAATTGAGTTATGGAGCCTAAAACCCTTAATGGGCCCTACTTAGCCGATTTTTGTCATCTAGGCCTATTTAGCCTATATCCCTAATAGTGTTAACAGTCTTAACATGCAATTTAACAGACTTTCGTTTTTTACCAATTTTACCCAAATGGGCCCGAAAGCCTATTGGGCCCTATTGCAACCCCTCGAGGCCCAACTTATTGTGAATGCCAAAAATCCCGTTCTTACTGTTTGCATTATTCCCGATCATCATCTCATCGATTCTAACTAACTAGTGAGCGTTCGCTTGCTCACAAGTCCTCGAAATGCCTGAATTTCGGCATTTTGGCTTTTTGGCATTTATCGCTTTAAGCTTATGAAAAAGGGTTCGTTACACACCTGTTTGGCGATATTCCTTGACGAGATCTCCTACACGATTTCTCCTATAATCCATCATTAATAATCAGCTTCCCATAATTGAACTAAACCAGAAATCATCTAATATTAATACTTACACATTCGACCACCATCCATAATGGCCTTAGGAATCTTACCTTGCCGCGATTGATGACTAGGCCTAGCCACTCCGGTGATCCAAGCTATTTCAATTCGACACTACACCTTGCTGCTCCTTCACTAAATAAACCACAAAAATATTAAAAGAAGACCCCATAAGGCCTATACCCATATTCGGCCATCTCCCTAAATTATGGGGTTTCGACTTTTGGCCAAAAGTTACTCTAGGAATTGTTTAGAGTTTGAGCGCTTACCACGCCTTTCTTCTCTAGAATCAAATGCGCCTAAAAGGTAAAGGAATTGAACACCAACAATTGAAAAGGAAAGAAAAGGTTGCTGGTCACAAAGATTCGACACCACCCTATCCTCACTGATTTCGGCTTTTTGCGGTATTTCGGCAGAAGTAGAGATTAAGGAAAGAAATAATGGGTGAATGCAGGGAAATAATGGGCTGGTTTGAAAGAAAGAGAAAGAAGAAGAGATGGTAGGTTCGGCTGCAAAAAGAAAAAGAGAGAAGAAGACTAACCTCAAGGGAAAAACGGCACACCACTACCTAAGTGCCGAAAATCCCTAACTAAAACCCCTCTGCCAAAAATCCCCTCTCCAATCTCCCTTATTCGGCCAACTCTATCTCCATATCAAATCCCTAAAATCTCTCCCCTTATCCCTCCTTAATCTATGCATTTGACTTAATCCAACTCTCCTTTTACAGCATCCCCTTAGGTTCCAACACTTACCCTTCCTGTACATAAAAATAAATACTCTTATTTGCCAACACAGGGAATCGATCCCAGGTCTTCCTCTATGCTCCACACGCCACCTTTTTAGGAGCTTAGTGACGTCACCCTTGCCACTTTACTAAAGCTCTTTTTGTGATACATTTTACCCACAACTTTAAATACTTCTAAATTTAAAAACTAAATTTAAACACCACATTAATAATAATATCCTCTATATTTTTAAATAATAATAATAATAATAATAATAATAACCATAACAATGAAAATTTCAAATACAATAATAATAATTATAATTTCCATAAATCAATAAAAATAGATACAGTAAAATTTTCTAATAATAATTTAATTTAAACACTAAATTAGCAACAACAATTTTATAAATATATTTGTATCTAATTATTTTAATTTTCATAAAAATATCAGTAATAATAACAGAAATATTTTATCAATATATATATATATATATTTAACACTAGTAATATATAAAACTTCTCAATATTCAGGTTTTCTTCTATCCGAACCCAGACTTAAAGCCCAATTCTTCTAGGCCCAAATTCAGGGTGTTACATTAGTTGGACGGTAATGGACATATATTATATAATTCCATTATTATTTCATTAAGGTTAAATAGGTAATTTAGTAATAAGTTAATATATATGTTAATATATCATAAAATAATGCCATAATCATATTGTTTTCTATGTTCTTACACTGAAACTAAAACAAAGAAGAAGAAAACCTAGTTCGGCCATCTTCCAAGCTTAAATCAAGGTTTGTTCTTAGTTAGTTTTTGATAATTTTTACGTTTTTGAGATTATTGCTTCGAGTACTACAAAACCCATGCTTTAATTTTTTATTTTGATGAATATTTTGAGTTGCGCCATTGTTAATAGCTTGTGATTTTTGTTGTTTGATGATGAAAAATGAAAGATATGTGTTAGATTAACATGTTTTGTATTGGATTTTTTGATGATTTTGAGTAATTAGGACTAAATTGAAAAAATAATAATTTGAGGGACTAAAATGTAAAATAAATGAAATATATGGACTTGTATGGTAATGGGTAAGATTCGGCCAAACATAGGTATAGGAAATTTTGCATATTTTGTGTTTTGTGCAATAGGGACTAAATTGTAAAAAGTATAAATGTCAAGGGTAAAATGGTAATTTTCCCGTTTATGTCTTTTTGGACTAAATTGAATGAAAATATGTTTGAATGACCTTAATTTGAATATGTTTAGATCAAGAACCAAAGAAATCAGATTTGGATCGAGGGAAAACAAAAGTTGTCGACTAGTCGATCAGTACTGGTTTTTCGTTATCCGAGGTAAGTTTATAAGCAAATAGACATACTTAATTTTAATTAAATGTAAAGTATAGATGCTGAATTGAAATATATGATATTATAAATGCAATTTTTGAATATGTATAAGCTTGGTAATCATGTACAAGCATTCGTTTCGATCGAGTTACGACGTTCGAAAGCCCCGTATGAACCTTAGGAATAGCTAGGATACATATGTCATGACATAGGATTCCGATATATGTGTGCGAGTAAGACCATGGCATCGATTTGTGATTCTGATATGTGGTTACGAGTAAGACCCTGTCTGGGATAGTGGTATCGATATGTGGCTACATGTAAGACTACGTCTGGGACGTTGGCATTGTACGATTTATGTGATTATCTAAGTGTCCTATCCAATTCCGAATGGTTCATCAGGAAAAGGTAAATCGTGATCAAATGCGTAAAATAGGCTAAAAGGCCAGGTATGATTTAGCTTGTTAGCTATCGATAATAAGGTATGTATGTGACTTGAAAGTTGATAAGTTATATGTGATGCAAGGTTAAATATACATGAATTAAACAAGTGTATTCGAATTTGAACAAATGGTATGTGTATTATGGAATGAATTTTTGGATATGCATATATAAGTGGTCATGTATATTTGGTCATAAAAGAGGTATATGTACACGATATTAAATTATGGTTCTTGAACTTATATAATTGAGCAAGTGTATGTTGATTATATTAAGACATTTTGGCTTTTGAAAATTGAGCAATAGTTTGATGACTTAACTTTGTGAATATTCGGCCAAGGTAATAGATATGTGTTTGGTATATTATTATTGAAGATGTAAGTTGAGAATAAGGTTGATAATGATATTGAAATTTGGTTGGTTAAATTAAGTTGATTATATTATCGGTTTGTTTATTTGCTTATGACTTACTAAGCTTAAATAGCTTACTGTGTGTATATCTATCTTTATTTTATAGATTTGGAGTCAAGCTACGAGCTCGGGGACTATCAGCCAAGTTCATCACACTATCTACTGTTTTTGTACCTTATATGCTAAACTTAAATTATGGCATGTATAGGCTGGCTTTGGGGTTAATTATTTTGAAAATGAATGTATATTAGCCATGCAAAAATGGCTTAATTACCTTGCTTGATTTTGGCTTCGGTTTAGTTATGGTTTAAGTCTATTTTGGTCAAGATGTCGTGTTCTATGAATACTTAAAAATTGTGTTATGTGATTGTATACTAAGGTTGGTTATGACCTTGTATGTGACATAGTAAAATCAGTCATAAGTATGTTTGATTGCTTTAGATGTGTTTCTTACTATTATGCAGTATATATGTGAATTTGTTTACTATGTTTAGTCTCGATTTACAGGTCTTTAGTTAAAGCATCTTTATGAGTTTGATTGTTGGTAAAATGATAATGGAAGCTTTGTATATGTATGTAATCCTAGGTAATAAGGTTCAGCTATGATAGAATAATAATGTAATATATATACTTGGTATATTAGTTAATTATTTATGGAAATATGTAATGTGTTAAATAAAGTGATGGCTGATTGTATGCTAGATTAAATTATTCGGTTGTTAAATAGTAGGTGTTACATGTATTGCATGATCATTTTATTCGGTTGTTTAGTATGTAATTAATGCTAAGTGTAGTTTTTATTTTCAGAGTAAAATGCGCGCCATGTATATATGCATTAACAGCATATTCGTCCAAGTTATAATGTATTAGATATGTATATGTGATTGCATATTAAATTATGTAATATGTTACAATTGTTTTATTATAAGCTTAAACAGGTGTAGTTATACATGCTTAAATGTCAGATTGAAAATATAGTGAATTTCACATGTTTTGGTATTGAGTTGTCGTTGTGTCCGAAAATTGGTTAAGTTGAGTTGGTGAAACATGTTACATTTGTTATATGAAGGTTATTTAATAAACCATTAATAGATTACATATTTTCGAATGGATGTAATTAAATATATATATATAAAGGTCTAATATTCAGTTAATGATGTGACATATGTTTATGTATATGCATAAAGTGTAATTTTGATCTGTAAAGTGAAATGCTTATTTGTCTGAACTGTGATATGATCGGTCATGTCTCGTAGCCTAATCCAGTGACGGATACGAGCTAGGGGTATTACATTTTATTGGTATCAGAGCTACAGTTTAGCCGGTGCTAGGACTAACATAGCATGTGTGAGTCTAGCTATACATGCCATATTATATACTGTGATAGTGTGATGACTTCTGACATCTGAAAATGTGTTTTCATATAGTAAATAGATCACGATAGAGCTGTAGCTGATGATGTCGAGGGTGTAGCGCCTGCTCCCGCACAAGGGACAGCGCCTGCTGATTCTCGACCGACTTTGAGTAATCAAGAAAGTGAGGCTAAACAAGC
Organism: Gossypium longicalyx; assembly: GCA_025698465.1. NCBI lineage: Eukaryota > Viridiplantae > Streptophyta > Magnoliopsida > Malvales > Malvaceae > Gossypium > Gossypium longicalyx. Next base: position 32,413,617 of record CM046998.1, on the reverse strand, counting down.
CTTCTATCAAATGATGAATGACTTGTTTACCCGATATATCTGGACTAACCCGGCTGCACAACAACCTCCACCCCGGACTAATCCAACTTTGATGCCTGCTATACCTCAAGTAAGTGATTCACTGAGATTATATAAGCCACCTGTTGATAAAATCAGAAAACACGGGGCTGAAGAGTTTAAAGCTACTGATGAGGATGATGCTAAGCGGGCTGAGTTCTGGCTTGATAATACCATCCGTGTGTTTGATAAGCTGTTCTGTACCCTAGATGAGTGCTTGAAATGTGCCATATCTTTACTTCGAGACACAGTATATCATTGGTGGAATATCCTAGTATCAGTAGTTCCAAGAAAGCAGGTGACCTGAGAATTCTTTCAGACTGAGTTCCGTAAGAAATTTATTAGCTAGAGATTTATTGACCAGAAGCGTAAGGAATTTCTGGAGTTGAAACAGGGTCGGATGATCGTGACAGAGTAAGAGCAAAAATTTGTGAGACTCAGTCAGTTTGCCCGAGAGTGTGTTTCTACTGAAGCCATAATGTGTAAGAGATTTGAAGATGGACTGAATGAAGACATTAAACTATTAGTTGGCATACTTGAGATAAAAGTGTTTGTGGTACTAGTTGAGTGAGCTTGTAAAGCTGAAGAACTCAGGAAAGAGAAAAGAAAAGCTGACTTTGAAGCTAGAGATGCATGCAAAAGAACATCCGGTAAGTCATTCTAGTCGGCATCAAAGAAGTTCCGAGATGATTTCAGCCGTTCTAAAGCCACTTCAGGTTACTCCAGACGGGATCAGAATAGACCACCAGTGAGCTCAAGAGCTACCTCAGTAGCGAGCATGGGTAATGTCAGATCAACTCAACCCGAGTGTAAACACTGTGGAAAATGACATCTCGGCAGTTGCAGATTGCATGATCGGGCCTACTTTAAATACGGATCAATAGATCATTATATTCGAGATTGCCCAGTGTTAGCTGAAGAAAATCCAGTGCAGAATACAAGATCGGGTAATACTACAGCTCGAGGTAGACCACTCAAAAATCTTGGTAATACGAGTGGCAGTCAGAGAGGGACTAAAGATATGGCAGTCAGATCTGAGGCTCGTGCACCTGCCAGAGCCTATGCTATTCGTGCACTAAAGGAGGCTTCATCCCCAGATGTTATTACTGGCACATTCACTCTTTATGATACTAATGTAATTGTATTGATTGATCCTGGTTCTACTCATTCTTATATGTGCGAGACATTAGTATTCAGCAAGACTCTACCTATTGAGTCTACTGAGTTTATGATTAGAGTGTCAAACCCCTTGGGTCAATATGTTATGGTTGATAAAGTATGTAAGAACTGTCCTGTGTTGGTTTGAGATTTATGCTTTCCGGCTGATTTGATGTTGTTTCCATTTGATGAGTTTGACATAATTTTGAGTATGGACTGGTTAACTTTGCATGATGTTATTGTGAACTGTAAGAGAAAGACTATTGTTTTACAGAGCAAGAATGATGAGATTGTTTGGATTGAATCTAGTGATTTAAAAAGGATACCAGCAGTGATTTCTTCGATTTTAGCTCAGAAATATGTAAGAAATGGGTGTGAAGCTTATTTTGCCTACGTGCTTGACAGTAAAATGGCCGAAAGGAATATTGAATCAGTACATGTTGTATGTGAGTATCCAGATGTGTTCTCTGAAGAATTACCGGGTTTGCCACCTATTCGGGAGGTAGAGTTTGGTATTGAGTTAATGCCTAGGACGACTACTATATCCATAGCTCCGTACAGAATGGCACCTACAGAATTAAAAGAATTGAAAGTTCAGTTGCAAGAGTTGATAGATAGAGGTTTTATGCGACGGAGTTTTTCTCCGTGAGGTGCACCTGTGTTGTTTGTGAAATGAGAATGTGCATCAATTATAGACAGCTCAATAAGGTGCCTATAAAGAACAAGTATCCGTTGTCATGAATTGATGATCTGTTTGATCAACTAAAAGGGGCTACAATGTTTTCGAAGATAAATTTAAGATCAAGTTATTATCAGTTGCGAGTTAAAGACTCAGACGTGCCAAAGACTGCTTTCCAAACGAGGTATGGACATTATGAGTTTTTGATTATGCCTTTCGGACTCACTAATGCACCTACTATTTTCATGGATTTGATGAATCGGATCTTTAGACCGTACCTGGACAGGTTTGTGGTTGTGTTTATAGATGACATTTTGATCTATTCCCATGATGAAACCGAACATGCCGAATATTTGAGACTTGTGTTACAGACTTTGCAAGATAAGCAGTTGTATGTGAAATTTAGTAAATTTGAGTTCTGGTTAAGTGAAGTCAGTTTTCTGGGTCATGTGGTATCAGCATCGGGTATTCGGGTTGATCCGAGCAAAATTTCAGCTATACTAGATTGGAAACCTCCGAAGAATGTTTCTGAAGTCCAAAGTTTTTTAAGACTTGCTGGTTATTATAGACGGTTCGTGAAAGGTTTCTCTATGATTGCAGCTTCGATGATGAAGCTATTGCAGAAAGATGATAAGTTCGAGTGGTCAGAGAAGTGCCAAAAAAGCTTTGATTAGTTGAAAGCCCTTTTGACCGAAGCTCAATACTAGTTCAACCAGAATCGGGTAAAGAATTTATTATTTATAGTAATGCATCTTTAAATGGTTTGGGTTGTGTACTGATGCAGGAAGGCAAAGTTATAGCTTATGCCTAGAGACAATTGAAGCCACATGAAGAGAATTATCCGACACACGACCTAGAATTGGTAGCCATTGTGTTTGAGTCGAAAATTTGGCGTCACTATCTGTTTGGTGAGAAATGTCATGTGTATTCTGATCATAAAAGCCTGAAATACTTGATGACTTAGAAAGATCTGAACTTGAGACAACGTCGATGGTTAGAATTTCTAAAAGATTACGAGCTTGTGATTGACTACCACCCGGGGAAGGCTAATGTTGTTGTTGATGCTTTAAGCCAAAAATCATTGTTTGCTTTGCGTGCAATGAATGCACATATGGCTATGTCTGAAGATGGTTTGATAATAGCTGAATTGAAAGTAAGACCATTATTTATTCAACAAATTTTTTATACCCAGAGGGTTGATAATGAATTACTAGAAAAACGAGCTCAACGTGATATGGATGCTGATTCAGAATTTAGCGTTGATGCTGATGACTGTTTGAGATTCAGAAACCGAATATGTGTTCTAAAGAATTCAGAGTTGATTCAGATGATTTTGAATGAAGGTCACAACAGTCGGTTATCTGTTCACTCAGGTAGTTCAAAGATGTATAATGATCTGAAACAGCTTTATTGGTCGCATGGTATGAAACGGGAAATTTCTGACTTTGTTACAAGATGTTTAGTCTGTCAACAAGTAAAAGCCAAACACTGGGTACCTTCTGGATTGCATCAGCCGATTATGATACCAGAGTGGAAATGGGACAGAGTCACGATGGATTTTGTATTTGATTTACCATTAACACTAAGCAAGAAAGATGCAATCTGGGTTGTTGTAGGTAGATTGACTAAATTGGCTCATTTTGTTTCGATATGTATAGACAACTCGTTGGATAAGTTGGATGAATTGTATGTTTCTCAAATTGTGAGATTACATGGTGTGCCTATATGTATTGTTTTGGATTGAGATTTGAGGTTTACATCGCAGTTTTGGAAGAAACTACAAGATGCATTAGGTACGAAATTACATTTTGGTACTGCTTTCCATCTGCAAATAGATGGCCAGTCTGAATGAATCATTCAGATACTTGAGGATATATTGAGATGTTGTATTCTTGAGTTTGAAGGTACATGGGAACGATACCCACCTCTGATTGAATTTGCATATAATAACAGCTTCCAATCGAGTATCAAAATGGCACCTTATGAGGCTTTGTACAGATGCAAATGTAATACGCCATTGTACTAGACTGAGCTCAGTGAAAATAAGATACACGGGGTCGACTTGATTAGAGAAACTGAATAGAAAGTGAAAGTAATCCGTGAAAGTCTGAAAACAGCATCGGACCGTTAGAAATCTTATGAGCATTTGAAACGCAAGGATATAGAGTTTCAGATCGGAGACAAAGTTTTCTTAAAAGTCTCGCCGTGGAAGAAGATACTCAGATTTGGTTGCAAAGGTAAATTGAGTTCGAGGTTTATTGGGCCGTATGAGGTAATAGAGCGTATCGAGCCAGTTGCTTGCAGATTATTGTTGCAACCTGAGTTAGAAAAGATCCACAACGTATTCCATGTTTCGATGCTTCGTAGATATTGGTCTGACCCTTCACATGTGATTAGTCTGTCTGAAATCGTGATTAAGCCCGATATTACATACGAAGAAGAACTGATTCACATTTTGACTCGTGAGATTAAAGATTTGCGGAATAAGAAGATTTCATTAGTTAAAGTATTGTGGCATAAACATCGAGTTGAGGAAGCAACGTTGGAGCCAGAGGATGCAATGAGAGAACGTTATCCAAACCTGTTCACCGGTAAGTATTCGGGGACAAAAATCCCTAAGGGGGGAGAGTTGTAACAGCCCGATTTAGACCTTAATCAAAACGGTGGTTTTAGGACCACGAATCCGAGTCAAAAAAATATTTTAAAATTACTTTTTGTGTTTAATTTGTGTGAATTTATATCTGTGAAATTTTCGTGATTTAATTTTGTTGTTTAGTTGTCCGATTAAATAAAAGCACTAAATCGCGTAAAATAAAAATTTGGTGGTTATTTCTAAAAGGGACCTATTTGTTATTGGCTTTTTAAGTCAGAACCTTTATGTTGTAAATAGCCCACTATCATGTTAGTTGGACGGTAATGGACATATATTATATAATTCCATTATTATTTCATTAAGGTTAAATAGGTAATTTAGTAATAAGTTAATATATATGTTAATATATCATAAAATATTGCCATAATCATATTATTTTCTATGTTCTTACACCAAAACTAAAACAAAGAAGAAGAAAACCTTGTTCGGCCATCTTCCAAGCTTAAATCAAGGTTCGTTCTTCGTTGGTTTTTGATAATTTTTACGTTTTTGAGATCGTTGCTTCGAGTACTACAAAACCCATGCTTTAATTTTTTATTTTGATGAATATTTTGAGTTGTGCCATTGTTGATAGCTTGTGATTTTTGTTGTTTGATGATGAAAAATGAAAGATATGTTTTAGATTAACATGTTTTGTGTTGGAGTTTTTGATGATTTTGAGTAATTAGAACTAAATTGTAAAAATAATAATTTGAGGGACTAAAATGTAAAATAAATGAAATATAAAGACTTGTACGGTAATGGGTAAGATTCGTCCAAACATAGGTATAGGAAAATTTTGCATATTTTGTGTTTTGTGCAATAGGGACTAAATTGTAAAAAGTGTAAATGTCAAGGGTAAAATGGTAATTTGTCCGTTTATGGTAATTTGTCCGTTTATGTGTTTTTGGACTAAATTGAATGAAAATATGTTTGAATGACCTTAACTTGAATATGTTTAGATCAAGAACCAAATAAATCAGATTTGGATCGGGGGAAAACGAAAGTTGTCGACTAGTCGATCCGTACCTAGTTTTTGTTATCCGAGGTAAGTTTATAAGCAAATAGATGTACTTAATTTTAATTAAATGTAAAGTATAGATGCTGAATTGAAATATATGATATTATAAATGCAATTGTCGAATATGTATAAGCTTGGTAATCATGTACGAGCATTCGTTTCAATCGAGTTACAACGTCCGAAAGCCCCGTATGAACCTTTTAGCTAGGATAAATATTTCATGACATAGGATTCCGATATATGTGTGCGAGTAAGACCATGGCATCGATTTGTGATTCTGATATGTGGTTACGAGTAAGACCCTGTGTGATATCCCAAATTAGGGCCTAATCAAAATAATAGTTTCGGGACCACAAATCCGAGATAGAAATAATTATTTTATAATTATATTTGGATCTATGATATGATTACATGATTGTGTGAAAATTTCGTGAAGAAATTCTATGCATAAAATGTTTAATTTGAAATTAGGGACTAAATTGAATAAGTTGCAAAACTTGCATTCTAGAAGCTTTTAGTATGAAATTGCTTTGGAATATTAATTAGGAGGTCTTAAATAGCAATTTAACCACTTTTTAAAATTTTGGACAAAAATGGGCTTGTACATGAAAAATTACAAAGAAAGGCATTAAGGGCATTTTTGTCATTTGGTAAATATAGTCATTAAAAAGGGAAAAAATAACACAAAATGGGCTCATCTTCTCCATAGGGCTGCCGAATTTTTGATTGTCACCATAGCTAGGGTTTCCAACATTTTTAAGCCTTGATTGTAAGTGATTTTCATACCCGTTTTTGATGCTCTTTTCGATTTTAAAATCTAGAAAGCATGCTCTATCATTTTCTAGCAATATTTTGAGCTAAGATGCATGTATGAAAATTTACCCATGTGTGACATAATTTTATTTTGATGAATAATGAAGGAATATGATAGTTTGATGCGTGTTTAACAACTTTTACTTAGTAGTTTTATGTGAAAACACCTAAAAAGGGACTTAATTGTAAAAAGGGTAAAATTGATGGTAAAAATTTGATTTTTGGTGTAAAATATGGGCTGTTATGGACATTAGGAAATTCGGCTATGCCTAGATGTCATGGGTAATGCATGTAACTCATTGTATAAACTTAAGGACTCAATTGTAAATAATTGAAAAGATAGGGGTAAAATGGTAATTTTTATCCAAGCTCGTATTAGGGGCTGTTTTGATGAATGTGTATATTGAATAAATTAATTTGGTATTTTAGATCAAGAGAAATGAGATTCGAGTCGTGATCGAGGGAAAAATAAAGTTTGCGAGGAATAAGCTCGATTTCTAACATTTTGTTTTGAGGTAAGTTCAAGTGTAAATGTGGTAACATAATTTTCATTTTAAGTAATTTAATGATATTTATATGGTATGATGATTATTATCATGAAATATTATGCTTTGTGGTTATTATTGAGTAAAATGCAAATTATGTGAGCTACTTGATAAATATGAAATACTACCAAATATCGGTTCCGACATTCCATGGAAGATGACAAAGATATGTGATCGAGGTAAATCCCGTTTGAACCTTAGAAATAGATTAGAATACGAGTGACATGTCACTAGGATATTTGGGTTCCGAACTCGTTAAGTTGAGTCCGAGTTCACTTATAGATACGAACGCCCGAACTCATTGAGTTGAGTCCGAGTTCGCTTATGGGCGGGTTACATGGTAGCTTAGCTGCATAATTTCCGCAGGCTATTGAGTTTGTCTAGCTGCGGGTATGGCACTTATGTGCATTCAATCCGTGTATTCGAATTATATTTCAATGTGTTCAACGGGTGAATCTTAAGTGAATAAGGAGAACACCTAAAATGAAGGTGACATGTTGGTAAGTGTGGTGAATGAGAAAATTTGACAGGTATATGCTTAAACCCTCGGGTTGAGAACTTGGTATGATGAAATCGTGGTAAGATAGTAAATGCAAATGTAACTTGAATGTCTTGGTGATATTTATGCAAATGATGATTTATGTTGGATTGCATGATTATGTTACTTGCTATTTGCATATGAACTTACTAAGCATTTATGCTTACTCCCTCCTTTCCATTCTTTGTAGTTTTGACAAGAAAGCTCAGAAATCGGGAATGGTCAGGGGCTCGCTCACACTATCCGTGGATCATTTTGGTATAGTGGCTTATATATTTTGAATATGGCATGTATAGGATTATAATCATTTTGTGTATATAATCTTATGATATGGCTATTGAGTGGTAAAGAAATATTTGGTAATGATTAGCCATTGGAATGGCTAATCAAAAATCATATTTGGAGTTATGTATGCTTAATGTGCTATTTAATCCATGGAAATTCATAAAAAGGTGAAATTTGTTATAAAACAGTATCATACAGCAGCAATGACGTGAGTTTGAAAAATCACTATAAATATTAGAGATAGAATTATATGGTGAGTAAAATATGAAGTTGAAGCTTATTAAGTATATTTTCATATGAAAGAAGAAAAACAGGTAAAAGAGTTGTATTTCATGAGATATTTGGGTTTTGGTGGAATAGGGTCAGAGCGATTTTTGAATCCCCTATTCTGACTTTAGAAATTCACTAAAAATTTTAAAAAAATAATTAGGAAACATAATTTATATGTACAGATTCCTTATTGAGTCTAATTTTAAGATAAATAAACGGTACAGTCATCTGAATTTTATACAGAGAGAAAAGTGATTCGTAGTGAACAGAAGTCAGAGTAGTCGAACACTGAAACAGGGGAAACTTTAACTAATAAACTGTACTAATTGGTCTGACTAAAAATTCTAGAAAAAAATTAGTAAATATATATATGAGCCTAGTTTCAGGGAAAATTTAAGTATTTGAATTTTGAGTTTTGTAAGTCGAGATATAAATTTTTTAGCGACTGTGACGCAGATCGGCAGGTGAAATAAATTTACGAAAGGTGAAATAAATTGTTTGAAATTGTTTAAGTGATAATTTAAGTCTGTTAACGCCTCGTGCTCGACTCTGGCGACGGTCTCGGGTAAGGGGGTGTTACATTTGGTGGTATTAGAGCTACGGTTTAGTCAGTTCTCGGACTAACATGGCGTATGTACGGGTTTTGCTATACATGCCATATATATATATATATATATATATTGTGATAATGTGACGACTCCTGACCTTTAAAATGATTTCTTTTATAGTAAATGGATCCCGATCCAGCTGTGGCTGATCATGTTGAGAGCAATGTGCCAACTCTTACTGAAGGGGTGGTGTCGACTGAAAGTCGACCTCCTACTGTTGGTCATGGAAGAGGAGAAGGGGCTCGGGAAGCCTTTCTCCAAATGATGAATGCATGGTACACTGAGTTCGTTTGTACGAACCCGAATGCTCAACCACCTCCCCCAATTCCTCAACCTGTACCCCCGATGCCTCAAGGTATGGATTTGATGAAATTTCATAGAACCCCAGTTGACAGAATTCGCAAGCAAGGGGATGAAAAATTCAGGGCAAATGTTGATGATGATGCCGAGAAAGCAGAATTTTGGCTTGAGAATTCTATTCGGGTATTTGATGAATTGTCTTGTACACCTGAAGAGTGTTTGAAATGTGTCATATCCTTGTTGAGAGATTCAACCTATTATTGGTGGAAGACATTGATTTCAGTGGTACCGAAAGAGAAAATGACTTGGGAGTTCTTTCAAGAAGAATTTCAAAGAAATACATCAGTGAAAGATTTGTTGAACAGAAGCGTAAAGAGTTTCTCGAGTTGAAACAAGGCAACATGGCAGTTACTGAGTATGAAAGGGAGTTCGTTCGGTTGAGTAAGTATGCTAGAGAATGTATTCCTTCAGAGGCTAAAATGTGCAAACGATTTGAAGACGGACTCAATAAAGACATCAAAATGTTTGTGGGAATTCTTGAGTTGAAAGAGTTCGTAGTACTTGTTGATCGGACTTGCAAGGCTGAAAAACTAATTAAAGAAAAGAGAAAGACAGAGGCTGAGACTAGAAATTTGAAGAAAAGATCGATGAGTAGTGCATTTCCACCACAGTCTAGAAAATCCAAAAATATGTATTCTCGTTCTCATGTTTCGGCCAGACATTCGTATGGGAATCCTAAGAAGAAAAATGTGGGTTTTAAATCTCAGACTACTTCTGTGGCTAGTGTGGGAAATTTGAGATTTGTTAGACCCAAGTGCCAACGATGTGGTAGAAGTCACCTTGGTCCATGTAGAACTAACGAGTGTTACCAGTGTAGTTCTCTAGATCATTTTATTAGAGACTGTCCCGAGAGAATTGAGAAAGAAAAATTTCAGAGTGCAAAACCTAGTGGTACAGTTTCAAGAGGAAGATCTTCGAGAAATGTTGGGAATAAGGCAAGCAGCAAGAATGTAGTCAGAGATTCAGCATTTAAATCTGAAGCTAGAGCTCCGGCTAGAACTTATGCCATAAGGGCGCGTGAAGATGCTTCATCTCTCGATGTGATCACTGGTATTTTCTCTCTTTATGGTGTTAATGTCATTGCTTTGATTGACCCCGGTTCTACTCATTCATATGTGTGCATGAAATTGGTGTCTAATGTGAGTATACCTATTGAGTCTATGGAATTTATGATTAAAGTATCAAACCCGTTAGGCAAATGTGTTATAGTTGATAAAGTATGCAAGAAATGTCCTTTGATGATTAGAGGTCATTATTTTCCGGCCGATTTGATGTTGTTGCCATTTGACGAATTTGATGTTATTTTTGGTATGGATTGGTTGAAATTGCATGATGCTATAGTAAATTGTAAACAAAAGATTATTAAATTAAAATGTAGAAATGGTAAAATTCTGCGGGTTGAATCAGATGAATCAGAGGCATTGCCTAGTGTGATTTCTTCGATGTCGGCTCAGAGATATTTGAGAAAGGGTTATGAAGCTTATTTGGCGTATGTGTTGAATACAAAGGAATTTGAGAAGAAAATTGAACCAGTGTAACGCCCTCACGCCCAAAACCGTCATCGGAATTAAGCTTGAGGTGTTACTAATCTTATTTTACCTTTTTAAACAATTCTAATTACTTATATTAATTTTCGGAATAAACTGTTTTTCTGTGTCATGATTGCTTAAAAATTTATCTCGAGTTATGAAACTCTAAATCCAATTCTGTAAATTTTCCCTGAAACTAGACTCATATATCTATTTACTAATTTTTTTCTAGAATTTTTTTCTGGGCCAATTAGTACAGTTTATTAGTTAAAGTATCCCCTGTTTCAGGGTTTGACTACTCTGACCTCTGTGTATTACGAATCAGATATCTGTCTGTACAGAATTTCAATAACTATGAGGTTTGTTTCTATTAAAAATAGACTCAATGAGAATTATTTACATATAAAGTATGACTTATAATTGTTTTTATACAATTTATGGTGAATTTCTAAAGTTGAAATAAGGGATCCAGAAATCGCTCTGGCCCTATTTCACTAAAACTCAGATATCTTATAAAATACAAAACCTTTACCTGCTTTGCTTATTCCATATGAAAATAGACACAATTAGCTTTAATTTCATATATTATTTACTATCAAACCATCTCTCTAAAAATTTTTTGGATTTTTCAAAATCATGTTATTTCTGATACTTGAATCTATTTTTAAGTTACTTTCACATTTTTCATAATTTTCATGTGATAGTTACTACTTAATCATACATACTATTAAACATGCATATCATCAGCCATTCTATTAGCTAATCACTAGAAAATATTTACACATCATTCATTGATCATATCATATCAAAAGAAACCAAGTTCCTATACATGCCATACACAGAACGAAACGTCTAACTATACCAATGTAATTTCTTCGATAGTGTGATCGGCTCTCCGACGTTTCCTTCGATCCCCGAGTGGCTGGATAAAAACTATAAGAAAAAAAATAAGAGAGTAAGCACTAGGCTTAGTAAGCTTACAATCAAATAAATTACAACATTCAACATAATGAATAAATATACATCAAGTCACCTAGCCTCATAAACTTTCTTTACTTCTCATTTTCTACCTTCTTCTTTACTCACTTACCTTCTTTCTTACCTGACCTTTCACTATTCATAAATATAATCTACCTTCCCTTTTTGCTGATAATTCACTATGATTTAACATATACAATGACCCGTTGGACCACTCGGAATACTAAGGATACTAGGGTCGTTCACGCCTCTATCAATATCTCACGCCAATGCCATGTCTTCGACATGGACTTACATGAATTATTCCTGTCTCCAATGCCATATTTATATATATAATATGGGCTTACATGGATCATTCCTGTCTCCAAAGCCATATATCTGATATGGACTTACATGGCTCATTTCTATCCTGTCCTGTCAACCCCAATATCCTAATATTTCTAAGGTTCAAACGGGGCTTTCTAATGCTTTTTCTCTGCTACTTCGCCTTTAATTCGACTTTAAATATTCTAAAAAATAAGTATATAAATGCTGGAAATTAACAATAATAATGTAAAATATAAGAATATTACATTTATTTTCTGTAAACTTACCTCGATACAAAATGTGACTAACTTTATAATTTAGTCCTTTACTTTTTCTTTTCCCCGATCTACTCCTGAGTTTCGTTCTTCTTGATCTATAATAGAAATTTTAACTTATTTAATATTCACATTTATCAAAATAGTCATTTACTCAAACTTTGGAAAATTACACTTTTACCCCTAAACTTTTGCATATTTACACTTTTACCCCAAATCTCGTAAATTAAACTTCAACCTTTTTTCTTATGTTTTATGACATGCTGATCATTTTTCCCTTCTATGGCAGCATCAAATTCATACTCTAACATGCACTTATGACTATTAGGTATTTTACCGATTAAGCCCTTTTACTCGTTTTTACCTAAAACCGAGTAGCACAAGTTGTCTAACATAATCTAAGACCTCATATTCTATCATAAAACATCAAAATAAACACTTTTCACCTGTGGGTATTTTTCCAAATATGAACCCTAACTTAAATTATTGCTAGCATAAGCTTTATCGAGCTACCGGGATCTCAAAAACGTAAAAATCTTTAAAAACGGGGCCTGGAATCACTTACTATGAAGCTTGAAAGTTGAAGAAACCCTAGCTATGGAGAGAGCAAAATTCGGCAGCAACATATGAGGAAGATGACCATTTTGTGTTATTTTTCCCATTTTATTTCATTTAATATACAAATGACCAAAATGCCCCTCCTTACTAAACTTTCAAAAATTCCTTCCATGTCCTAATTTTATCCATGAACTTAAAATTGGTCAAATTGCTATTTAAGACCTCCTAATTAATATTTCAAAGCAATTTCATACTAGAAACTTCTAGAATGCAAGTTTTGCAACTTATTCGATTTAGTCCCTAACTTCAAATTAAGCATTTTATGCATAGAATTTCATCACGAAATTTTTGCACAATCATGTAATCATATCATGAACCTCAAAATAATAATAAAATAATTTTTTCTACCTCGAATTTGTGGTTTTGTAACCACTATTCCGTTTAGGCCCTATTTCGGGATGTTACATTTCTCCCCCCTTTAGGGATTTTTGTCCCCAAAAATCTTACCTGTGAAGAGATTTGGGTACTGTTTTCGCATAGCCTCTTCGGGTTCCCATGTAGCCTCGTCTACCCCATGTCTATTCCATAGTACTTTCACAAGTGCAATACTTTTGTTCCATAATTGCTTTACCTCTCGAGCTAGAATCTTTACTGGTTCTTCAACGTAAGTTATGTCTGGCTAAATCTCGACCTCTGTCTGAGAAATCACATGTGACGGATCTGAACGATAACGACGTAGTATAGACACATGAAATACATTATGAATCTTCTCTAACTCAATCGGCAAAGCTAACCGATATGCTAATGGTCCGACTCTCTCAATCACTGCAAAAAGTCCAGTAAAACGTGGACTTAGTTTGCCTTTCTTGCCAAATCTAAGAACTTTCTTCCACGGGGATACTTTCAAAAAAACTTTGTCACCAACTTGATTTTCAATCTCTTTTCTCTTCAAATCTGCATACGACTTTTGTCTGTCTAAAGCTACTTTCAAGCAATCTCTGATGATTTTTACTTTCTCTTCTGTTTCCTTAACTAGATCAACCCCATAAATCTGATCTTCCTTAAGCTCTGTCCAATACAAAGGTGTGTGACATTTACGTCCATACAAAGCTTCATAAGGTGCCATCTTTAAACTCGACTGATAACTATTATTATAGGCAAACTCTACTAATGGTAAATATTTTTCCCAACTGCCTTGAAATTCCAGTACACAGCATCTAAGCATATCTTCAAGTACTTGAATAACTCTCTCTGATCGACCCAAATCGGTTTGAGGATGAAAAGTCAGTACTAAAACTCAACTTTGTGCCCAAAGCCTTCTGTAATTTCTTCCAAAACCATGAAGTAAATCTTGGATCTCTGTCTGAAATGATCGATAATGGTACCCCGTGTAGTCTGACTAATACACTTTCTTCAAATCATTATACATCTTTGTACTACCTGGATGAATAGACAAAGAACTACTATGTGCTTCCTGTAAGATCTTTCGAATAAGCTCATCATTCTTGATGCGCATACCACTCTCTCTGAACATCAAACAACCGTAAGAACCGATCTGAAAATCTGACTCTATATCCGACTCACACTGATCTCTTTTGGCTAACAACTCACTGTCATTTTTCTGAGCTTCACAAATTTCTTCAAGAAACATCGGTTTGGCTCTTAACTCAGCTAAGATAAAACCATCATCTGATAAGGCTAGACTAGTGTTCAAAGTTCTTAATGCAAATAACGATTTCCTACTCAAAGTATCAGCAACAACGTTTGCCTTACCTGGGTGATAATCGATCACTAGCTCATAATATTTAATCAACTCTAACCATCTTCTTTGCCTCAAATTCAAATCTTTTTGAGTCATCAAATATTTCAAACTTTTGTGATCAGTAAATATGTGGCACTTCTCACCATAGAAATGATGTCTCCAAATTTTTAGCGCAAAAATAATGGCAGCTAGCTCTAAATCATGTGTCGAATAGTTCTTCTTATGTGGCTTTAGCTGTCTAGAGTCATAAGTGATTACCTTCCCTTCCTGCATAAGTACATAACCAAGTCCATCCATGGACGCATCACTGTAAATCACAAACTCCTTACTTGGTTCTGGTTGTACTAAAACAGGAGCTTTAGTCAACATGCTTTTAACTTATCAAAACTCTGTTGACACTTCTCACCCATTCAAACTTGACATCCTTTCGCAGCAATCTTGTCAGTGGGTAGCTATCATAGAAAATCCTCTACAAATCATCTATAATATCCGCAAGACCAAGAAAACTTCTAACTTCTCGATATATTTCTAGGAGGCTTCCAATCAACAATGGCTGAAATCTTGCTCGAATCAACCTTAATACCTTCACACTCGAGACAATATGTCCAAGAAAACCAACTTCTCGTAAACTGAACTCACTTTTGCTGAACTTGGCATGCAACCGATTATCTCTCGAATCTATAAAATCGTTCTCAAATGCTCGCATGCTCTCGGTCTCATCATGAAAATAAATCAAAATATCATCAATGAACACAACTACAAACTTATCCAGTGCGGTCTGAAAATTCGGTTCATTAAGTCCATGAAAATGGCAAGAGCATTAGTCAAGCCAAATGGCATCACAAGGAACTCATAATGACCATACCTAGTCCGGAAAGCGATCTTGAACATCGACTCTTTAACTCATGAATCGATAGTATCCAGATCTCAAATCTATCTTGGAAAACACAAGAGCTCCCTTCAATTGATCAAACAGATCATCAATTCTAGGCAATGAATACTTGTTCTTTATCATTACCTTGTTAAGTTGCCGATAATCTATGCACAATCTCATCGATCCGTCTTTCTTTTTCACAAATAGCACCGTGCACCCCATGGTGAACTCTTGGGTCTTACAAAGCCTTTATCTCATTAATTCAATCGAGCTTTCAATTCTTTCAATTCCAACGGAGCCATTCTATAAGGAGCAATAGAAATGGGCGTGGTACACAGGAATCAACTCAATACCAAACTCAACTTCTCTAACAGAGGCAAACACGGTAGTTCTTCCGGAACACATCGGAAACTCACATACCACGAGCACCGATTCAATTTTCAATTCGGATCTTTAGTGTTCAACACGAAAGCAAGATAAGCTTCATACCCTTTTCTCAAACATTTACGAGCAGACATAACAGAAATTATGGAAAATGGACTATCTGACTCTTCTGAATTAACCTGAATAATTTCACCATTTTCACACTTCAACTCAATGAATTTCTTCCTACAATTCACTATCACATCATGTGTAGTCAACCAATCCATACCAAGAATCACATCAAACTCATCAAATGGCAATAGCATGAGATCAGCTGGAAAACAGTAACCTCTAATTATCAAAGGACAATTTCTACATACTTTATCTACTAATACATGCTTACCTAATGGATTCGATACTTTAATTACAAATTTTGTAGATTCTATAGGCATACTTATACTAGGCATCAATTTCTTACAAACATATGAATGAGTTGAACCCGGATCAATCAAAGCAATGACATTAATACTATGTAGAGAAAATGTACCCGTAATCACATCGGGGAAGGATGCCTCTTCGCGTGTACGAATAGCATAAGTCCTTGCAGGGGCTCTAGCATCTGGTCTCACAGCTGAATCTCTTGAGGTACCTCTGTTACTTGCTCCTACTCCCGGTTGCCTCGGTAATCTACCTCTAGTAGGAGCATTTTTGGATCTAGCACTCTGTGTTATCTCTCAATTAGCTACCTCTGGACATTCTCGTACAAAATGATCTGGAGCACTGCATTTATAACAAACATTTTCGCCTGCCCGACAAGGACCATAATGAAGTCTACCACACCGTGGACACCCTGATCTACCCTGTCCAACATTACCTACACTCGCAGTCGAGATGGTCTGAGCCTTCGAATCCTTAAATCTGCTGCCTCTATTCTGACTAGAATACCTGGCTGAGAAACTAGATCTGGTAGAAAACTCCTTTGGCCTTTTGGATGTAGCTTGGAATGACCTGCTCATCTGTCTCTTCTTTGTATCTTGTGTCTCTGTCTCAACTTTGCCTTTTCTTTTTAACAGCTCCTCTGCCTTACAGGCTCTCTCAACTAAAATAACGAACTCTTTTATTTCTAGGACACCCAGTGATAGTCGAATATCATCATTTAACCCATCCTCAAACCTTTTACACATGATAGCCTCTGTGGACACATATTCTCTAGCATATTTACTAAGCTTAACAAATTCGCGTTCATAATTGGTCACCGTCATATTACCTTGTTTCAATTCCAGGAATTCCTTTCTCTTCTGATCAATAAACCTCTGACTGATGTACTTTTTACGAAATTCCTCCTGAAAGAAATCCCAAGTGACCCTCTCCTTTGGTACAATTGATACAAGTGTTTGCCACCAGTGGTAGGCTGAGTCTCTAAGAAGTGATACTACACATTTCATACATTCCTCGGGTGTACAAGATAATTCGTCAAAGACTTTGATAGTATTTTCTAACCAAAATTCTGCTCTTTCTGCATCATCATCCTTTGTTGCTCGGAACTCTTCTGCCCCTTGTTTCCTGATTCTATCAACTGGTGGCTTTTCTCTTATCACTATACCTATGACTAGGGAAGCTTGAGCTACATGGGTAGCCTGAGAATCATGAGGGGGTGGAGGTCTAACTGCCGGATTCGTACGAACGAACTCGGCAAACAAATCATTCAAAGCTTGGAAGAGAGCTTCTCGAGGCACTCCTCCCTAATTAACTGTTACTGGCCTATTCTCAGATGGCGCTGCCCCTTCCGCGGGAGCAGGCGCATTACTTTCTACATCATCATCACCAGCTCGCTCGGGATCCATTACTACAAAACAAAATATTTAAAAATCGTCAGGAGTCGTCACACTATCAAAATACAGGTATGGCATGTATAGCTAGACTTTTACTAACACTAACTGTTCCGAGAACCGACTAAACCTGCTCTGATACCAATAAATGTAACGCCCCCATGCCCAAAACCGTCATCGAAATTAAGCTTGAGGTGTTACTAATCTTATTTTACCTTTTTAAACAATTCTAATTACTTATATTAATTTTCGGAATAAAATATTTTTCTGCGTCATAGTTGCTTAAAAATTCATATCTCGAGTTACGAAACTCGAAATCCAATTCCGTAAATTTTCCCTAAAACTAGACTCATATATCTATTTACTAATTTTTTTCTAGAATTTTTGTCTGGGCCAATTAGTACAGTTTATTAGTTAAATTCTCCCCTGTTTCAGGGTTCGACTACTCTGAACTCTGTGTATTACGAATCAGATATCTCTCTGTACAGAATTTCAATGACTATGTTTCTTAAAACTAGACTCAATAAGAATTTTGTACATATAAATTATGACTTATAATTATTTTTATACAATTTATGGTGAATTTCTAAAGTTGAAACAGGGGATCCAGAAA
Organism: Gossypium longicalyx; assembly: GCA_025698465.1. NCBI lineage: Eukaryota > Viridiplantae > Streptophyta > Magnoliopsida > Malvales > Malvaceae > Gossypium > Gossypium longicalyx. The sequence continues at coordinate 32,395,564 of CM046998.1, read as the reverse complement.
TCACTCTGGCCCTATTTCACTAAAACTCAGATATCTTATAAAATACAAAACCTTTACCTGCTTTGCATATTCCATATAAAAATAGACACAATGAGATTTAATTTCATATATTACTCACTATCAAACCATGTCTCTACAAATTTTTGTGATTTTTCAAAATCACGTTATTTCTGATACTTGAATCTGTTTTTAAGTTACTTTCACATTTTTCATAATTTTCATGTGATAGTTACTACTTAATCATACATACTATTAAACATGTATATCATCAGCCATTCTATTAGCTAATCACTAGCAAATATTTACACATCATTCATTGATCATATCATAACAAAAGAAAAAGAGTTCCTATACATGCCATACACAGAACGAAACGTCTAACTATACCAATGTAATTTCTTCGATAGTGTGATCGGCGACGTTTCCTTCGATCCCCGAGTGGCTTGATAAAAACTATAAGAAAAATAAAATAAGAGAGTAAGCACTAGGCTTAGCAAGCTTACAAGCAAATAAATTACAACATTCAACATAATGAATAAATATACATCAAGTCACCTAGCCTCATAAACTTTCTTTACTTCTCATTTTCTACCTTCTTCTTTACTCACTTACCTTCTTTCTTACCTGACCTTTCACTATTCATAAATATAATCTACCTTTCCTTTTTGCTGATAATTCACTATGATTTAACATATACAATCACCTGTTGAACCACTCGGAATACTAAGGATACTAGGGTCGTTCCTGTCTATCAATATCCTGCCAATGCCATGTCTTTGACATGGACTTACATGAATTATTCCTGTCTCCAATGCCATATTTATATATATAATATGGGCTTACATGGCTCATTCCTGTCTCCAAATCCATATATCTGATATGGACTTACATGACTCATTTCTATCTTGTCCTGTCAACCCCAATATCCTAATATTCCTAAGGTTCAAACGGGGCTTCCTAATGCTTTTTCTCTGCTACTTCGCCTTTAATTAGACTTTAAATATTCTACAAAATAAGTATATAAATGATGGAAATTAACAATAATAATGTAAAATATAAGAATATTGCATTTATTTACTGTAAACTTACCTCGATACAAAATGTGACTAACTTTACAATTTAGTCCTTTACTTTTTCTTTTCCCCGATCTACTCTTGAGTTTCATTCTTCTTGATCTATAATAGCAAATTTAACTTATTTAATATTCACATTTATCAAAATAGTCCTTTACTCAAACTTTGGAAAAATTACATTTTTACCCTTAAACTTTTGCATATTTACACTTTTACCCCAAATCTCGTAAATTAAACTTCAACCTATTTTCTTATGTTTTATGACATGCTGATCATTTTTCCCTTCTATGGCAGCATCAAATTCATACTCTAACATGCACTTATGACTATTAGGTATTTTACCGATTAAGCCCTTTTACTCGTTTTTACCTAAAACCGAGTAGCACAAGTTGTCTAACATAATCTAAGACCTCATATTCTATCATAAAATATCAAAATAAACACTTTTCACCTATGGGTATTTTTCCAAATATGAACCTTAACTTAAATTATTGCTAGCATAAGCTTTATCGAGCTACCGGGATCTCAAAAACGTAAAAATCATTAAAAACGGGGCTTGGAATCACTTACTATGAAGCTTGAAAGTTGAAGAAACCCTAGCTATGGAGAGAGAAAAATTTGGCAGCAACACATGAGGAAGATGACCATTTTGTGTTATTTTTCCCATTTTATTTCATTTAATATACAAATGACCAAAATGCCCCTCGTTCCTAAACTTTCAAAAATTCCTTCCATGTCCTAATTTTTCCATGAACTTAAAATTGGTCAAATTTCTATTTAAGACCTCCTAATTAATATTTCAAAGCAATTTCATACTAGAAATTTCTAGAATGCAAGTTTTGTAACTTATTCGATTTAGTCCCTAACTTCAAATTAAGCATTTTATGCATAGAATTTCATCATGAAATTTTGGCACAATCATGTAATCATATCGTGAACCTCAAAATAATAATAAAATAAATTTTTCTACCTCAGATTTATGGTTTCGTAACCACTGTTCCGTTTAGGCCCTATTTCAGGATGTTACAACCAGTGCCAATTGTATGTGAATTTGTGGATGTATTTCCAGAAGAGTTGCCGGGTTTACCTCCTGTTCGAGAAGTAGAATTTGGTATTGAGTTGATACCGGGAACAACTCCGATCTCGATTGCTCCATATAGAATGACACCAACAGTGTTAAAAGAATTAAAGTCACAATTGTAAGAGTTGACTAACAAAGGTTTTGTGAGACTGAGTTTTTCGCCTTGGGGTGCTCCCGTATTATTTGTGAAAAAGAAGGATGGTTCTATGAGATTGTGTGTAGACTATCGACAGTTAAATAAGGTGACAATCAAGAACAAGTATCTGTTGCCGAGAATTGACGATTTGTTTGATCAGCTGAAAGGAGCGACATGGTTTTCAAAGATTAACTTGAGGTCTAGATACTGCCAGTTGCGAGTAAAAGAGTTAGATGCACCTAAAACTACTTTTAGAACAAGGTACGACCATTATGAATTTTTAGTTATGCCATTCGGTTTGACAAATGCTCCTACTGTGTTTATGGATTTAATGAATCGCATATTTCGGCCATACTTGGACAAGTTTGTTGTGGTATTTATTGATGATATCTTAATTTATTCAAAAGATGAGACAGAGCATATTGAGCACTTGAGGACAGTTTTGCAAACTTTGAGAGATAACCAGTTGTATGCCAAGTTTAGTAAAAGTGAGTTTTGGCTTCGAGAAGTAGGATTTTTGGGTCATATTATTCCAGATGATGGTATACGGGTTGATCCCAGTAAAATTTCAGGTATTGTTGATTGGAAACCACCGAAGAATGTAACTAAGGGTAGAAGTTTCTTGGGTCTAGCTGGTTATTATTGATGATTGTAAATGGATTTTTTATAATTGCTACTCCTATGACCAGATTACTCCAAAAGGATGTTAAATTTGAGTGGACGGAAGAATGTCAACAGAGCTTTGAGAAATTGAAAAAGTTACTAACTGAAGCACCAGTGTTGGTACAACCCGAATCAGGTAAAGAATTTGTGGTGTATAGTGATGCTTCTCTAAATGGTTTGGGATGTGTACTTATTCAAGAAGGAAAAGTTGTGGCTTATGCTTCGAGGCAGTTGAAACCTCATGAAAGGAATTATCCGACTCATGATTCGGAACTAGCTACTATAGTGTTTGCTTTGAAGATTTGGTGACATTATCTGTATGGTGAAAAGTGCCGAGTATATACCGACCATAAAAGTCTCAAGTACTTAATGTCACAAAAAGACTTGAATTTGAGACAGCGGAGATGGTTAGAATTATTGAAAGATTGCGAGCTTGTAATTGACTACCATCTGGGGAAAGCGAATGTAGTTGCCGATGCCTTGAGTAGAAAGTCATTGTTTGCTTTGAGAGCTATGAATACTCAGTTAACGGTGTCTGACGATGGTTCAATTCTAGTCGAGTTGAGAGCAAGGCCGATGTTTTTATAAGAGATTTGTGAAGCTCAGAAAAGTGGCAAAGATTTACAAGCTAAGAGGAAGCAATGTGAGGCTGATACAAGATCAGATTTCAGAATAGGTTTTGATGGTAGCTTGATGTTTAAAAATTAGATTTGTGTATCGAAAAATGATGACTTGATTCAAAAGATCTTGCACAAAGCACATAGTGGATGTTTGTCAATTCACCCGGGCAATACAAAAATGTATAATGACTTGAAGAAAATGTATTGGTGGAATGGAATGAAAAGAGATATCTCTGAGTTTGTATCGAAAAGCTTAATTTGTCAACAAGTGAAAGCTGAACACCAAGTGCCTTTGGGACTACTTCAGCCTATCATGGTTCCCTAGTCGAAGTGGGATCGAATTACTATGGATTTTGTAACAGGGTTGTCGTTAACTCCAAGGAAGAAAGATGTCATTTGGGTAATAGTCGAAAGATTGACTAAATCGGCTCATTTTATTCCGGTATGTACTGATTATTCTCTTAATAAGTTGGCTGAATTGTATATCAATGAGATTGTTAGACTTCATGGAGTACCTTTGTCGATTATTTAAGATAGAGATCCGAGATTTACATCTCGATTTTGGCAAAAGTTGCAAGAGGCATTAGGTACAAAGTTAAATTTCAGCACTACCTTCCATCCACAGACTAATGGACAATCAAAGAGAGCAATTCAGATTCTTGAAGACATGCTCAGATGTTGTGTATTGGAATTCCAAGGTGGTTGGGAAATATACTTATCGTTGGTAGAATTTGCCTACGATAATAGTTATCAGACGAGTTTGAAGATGACACCTTATGAAGCATTGTACGGTCGTAAATGTCGGACGCCATTGTATTGGACTGAACTCAAAGAAAATCAGATTTACGGAGTTGATCTAATTAAAGAAACCTAAGAAAAAGTGAAAGTGATTCTAGATTGTTTGAAAGCTACTTCAGATAGATAGAAATCCTATGCGGATTTGAAATGAAAAGAAATCGAGTTTCAAGTTGGCGATAAGGTATTTTTAAAAGTGTCTCCATGGAAGAAAGTTCTTAGATTTGGTCGAAAAGGGAAGTTGAATCCGCGTTTTATCGGACCTTATGAGATAATTGAAAGAGTTGGACCGGTAGCATATCGGTTAGCATTACCACCTGAATTAAAGAAGATTCATGATGTGTTTCACGTATGTATGTTACGTCGGTATCGTTTGAATCCTTTAAATGTAATTTCACTGACGAAAATTGATCTACAACCAGATATGACTTACAATGAAGAACCGATTAATATTTTAGCTCGGGAGGTCAAGCAACTAAGAAATAAAAGTATCGCTCTCGTGAAAGTATTATCGCAAAAGCACGGAATAGAAGAGGATACATGGGAGCCCAAGGAAACTATGAGGAATCAATACCCACACCTGTTTATCGATAAGATTTTTGGGGACGAAAATCCCTAAAGGGGGAGAGTTGTGATACCTCGAATTAGGGCCTAATCAGAATAGTGGTTTCGGGACCACAAATCTGAGATAGAAATAATTATTTTATAATTATTTTTAGATCTATGATATGATTGCATGGTTGTGTGAAAATTTTGTGAAGAAATTCTATGCATAAAGTGTTTAATTTGAAAATAGGGACTAAATTGAATAAGTTGCAAAACTTGCATTCTAGAAGCTTTTAGTATGAAATTGCTTTGGAATATTAATTAGGAGGTCTTAAATAGCAATTTAACCAATTTCTAAAATTTTGGACAAAAATGGGTTTGTACATGAAAAACTTACAAAGAAAGGCATTAAGGGCATTTTTATCATTTGGTAAATATAGTCATTAAAAAGGGAAAAATAACACAAAATGGACTCATCTTCTCCATAGGACTGTCGAATTTTTGCTTGTCACCATAGCTAGGGTTTCCAACATTTTTAAGCCTTGATTGTAAGTGATTTTCATACCCACTTTTGATGCTCTTTTCGATTTTAAAATCTAGAAAGCATGCTCTATCATTTTCTAGCAATACTTTGAGCTAAGATGCATGTATGAAAATTTTCCCATGTGTGACATAATTGTATTTTGATGAATAATGAAGGAATATGAAGGTTTGATGTGTGTCTAACAACTTTTACTTAGTAGTTTTATGTGAAAACACCTAAAAAGGGACTTAATTGTAAAAAGGGTAAAATTGATGGTAAAAATCTAATTTTTGGGGTAAAATATGGGCTATTATGGACATTAGGAAATTTGGCTATGCCTAGATGTCATGGGTAATGCATGTAACTCATTGTATAAACTTAAGGACTCAATTGTAAATAATTGAAAAGCTAAGGGTAAAATGGTAATTTTATCCAAGCCCGTAATAGGGGCTATTTTGATGAATGTGTATATTGAATAAATTAATTTGGTATTTTAGATCAAGAGAAACGAGATTCGAGTCGTGATCGAGGGAAAAATAAAGTTTGCGAGGAATAGGCTTGATTTCTAACATTTTGTACCGAAGTAAGTTCATGTGTAAATGTGGTAACATAATTGTCATTTTAAGTAATTTAATGATATTTATATGGTATGATGATTATTATCATGAAGTATTATGTTTTGTGGTTATTATTGAGTAAAATACAAATTATGTGAGCTACTTGATAAATATGAAATGCTACCAAGTATCGGTTCCGACATTCCTTGGAAGATGGCAAAGATATGTGATCGAGGTAAATCCCGTTTGAACCTTTGTAATAGATTAGAATAAAAGTGACATGTCACTAGGATATTTGAGTTCCGAACTCGTTGAGTTGAGTCCGAGTTCATTTATGGATACAAACGCCCGAGCTCGTTCAGTTGAGTCCGAGTTCACTTATGGGCGGGTTACATGGTAGCTTAGCTACATAATTTCCGCAAGCTATTGAGTTTGTCTAGTTGGGAGTATGGCACTTATGTGCATTCAATCTGTGTATTCGAATTATATTCCGATGTGTTCAACGGGTGAATCTTAAGTGAATAAGGAGAACACCTAAAACGAAGGTGACATGTTAGTAAGTGTGGTGAATGAGAAAATTTGATAGGTATGTGCTTAAACCCTCGGGTTGAGAACTTGGTATGATGAAATCGTGGTAAGATAGTAAATGCAAATGTAACTTGAATGTCTTGGTGATATTTATGCAAATGATGATTTATGTTGGATTGCATGATTATGTTACTTGGTATTTTCATGTGAACTTACTAAGCATTTATGCTTACTCCCTCCTTTCCATTCTTTGTAGTTTTGACAAGCAAGCTCAGAAATCGGGAACGGTCGGAGGCTCGCTCACACTATCCGTGGATCATTTTGGTATAGTGGCTTGTATATTTTGAATATGACATGTATAGCATTATAATCATTTTGTGTATATAATCTTATGATATGGCTATTGAGTGGTAAGGAAATGTGTGGTAAGTATTAGCCATTGGAATGGCTAATAAAAAATCATATTTGGAGTTATGTATGCTTAATGTGCTATTTAATCCATGGAAATTCATAAAAAGGTGAAATTTGTTATAAAACAGTATCATACAACAGCAATGATGTGAGTTTGAAAAATCACTATAAATAGTAGAGATAGAATTAGATGGTGTGTAAAATACGAAGTTGAAGCTTATTAAGAATATTTTCATATTGAAGAAGAAAAACAGATAAATGAGTCTTATTTCATGAGATATTTGGGTTTTTGTGGAACAAGATCAGAGCGATTTCTGAATCCCCTATTCTGACTTTAGAAATTCACTAAAAATTTTAAAAACATAATTATGAGACATACTTTATATGTACAGATTCCTTATTGAGTCTACTTTTAAGAGAAACAAATGACATAGTCATATGAATTCTGTAGAGAGAGAAAAGTGATTCGTAGTGAAAAGAAGTCAGAGCAGTTGAACACTAAAACATGGGAATCTTTAACTAATAAGCTGTACTAATTGGCCTAACTAAAAATTTTAGAAAAAAATTAGTAAATAGATATATGAGCCTAGTTTCAGGGAAAAATTTACGGATTTGAATTTCGAGTTTTTTAACTCAAGATATGAATTTTTTAGCGACTGTGGCGCAGATGAGTAGTTTAGTACGAAAGGTGAAATAAATTGTTTGAAATTGTTTAAGTGATAATTTTAAGTCTGTTAACGCCTCGTGTTAACGCCTCGTGCTCGACTCCGACGACGGTCTCGGGTAAGGAGGTGTTACACCCTGTCTGGGATAGTGGCATCGATATGTGGCTACATGTAAGACCACGTCTGGGACATTGGCATTGTACAATTTATGTGATTATTCGAGTGTCTTATCCAATTCCGAATGGTTCATCGGGCAAAGGTAAATCGTGATCGAATGTGTAAAATGGGCTAAAAGGCCAGGTATGATTTAGCTTGTTAGCTATCGATAATAAGGTATGCATGTGACTTAAAAGTTGATAAGTTATATGTGATGCAAGGTTAAATATACATGAATTAAACAAGTGTATTCAGCTTTAAACAAATGGTATGTATATTATGGAATTAATTTTTGGATATGCATATATAAGTGATCATGTATATTCGGTCATATAAGAGGTATATGTACATGATATTAAATTATGGTTCTTGAACTTATAGAATTGAGTAAGTGTATGTTGATTATATTAAGACATTTTGGCTTTTGAAAATTGAGCAATGGTTTGATGACTTAACTTTGTGAATATTCGGCGAAGGTAATAGATATATGTGTTTGGTATATTATTATTGAAGATGTAAGTTGAGAATAAGGTTGATAATGATATTGAAATTTGGTTGGTTAAATTAAATTGATTATATTATTCGTTTGTTTATTTGCTTATGACTTACTAAGCTTAAATAGCTTACTGTGTGTATATCTGTCTTTGTTTTATAGATTTGGAGTCAAACTACGAGCTCGGGGACTGTCAGCCAAGTTTATCACACTATCTACTGTTTTGGTACCTTATATACTAAACTTAAATTATGGCATGTATAGGCTGGCTTTGGGGTTAATTATTTTGAAAATGAATGTATATTAGCCATGCGAAGATGGCTTAATTACCTTACTTGATTTTGGTTTTGGTTTAGTTATGGTTTAAGTCTATTTTGGTCAAAATGTCGTGTGCTATGAATACTTAAAAATTGTGTTATGTGATTGTATACTAAGGTTGGTTATGACATTGTATGTGACATAGTAAAATCGGTCATAAGTATGTTTGATTGCTTTGGATGTGTTTCTTACTATTACACGGTATATATGTGAATTTGTTTACTATGTTTAGTCTCGATTTATAGGTCTTTAGTTAAAGCATCTTTATGAGTTTGATTGTTTGCAAAATGATAATGGAAGCTTTGTATATGCATGTAATCCTAGGTAATAGGGTTCGGCTATGATAGAATAATAGTGTAATATATATACTTGGTATATTAGTTAATTATTGATGGAAATATGTAATGTGTTAAATAAAGTGATGGCTGATTGTATGCTAGCTTAAATTATTCGGTTGTTAAATAGTAGGTGTTGCATGTATTGCATGATCATTTTATTCAGTTGTTTAGTATGTAATTAATTCTAAGTGTAGTCTTTATTTTCAGAGTAAAATGCACCCCATGTATATATGCATTAACAGCATATTCGGCCAAGTTATAATGTATTAGATATGTATATGTGATTACATATTAAATTATGTAATATGTTACAATTGGTTTATTATAAACTTAAACAGGTGTAGTTACACATGTTTAAATGTCAGATTGAAAATATAGTAAATTTCACATGTTTTGGTATTGAGTTGCCGTTGTGTCTGAAAATTGGTTAAGTTGAGTTGGTGAAACATGTTACATTTGTTATATGATGGTTATTTAATAAACCATTAATAGATTACATATTTTCGAATGGATGTAATTAAATATATATAAAGGTCTACTATTCGGTTAATGATGTGACATATGTTTATGTATATGCATAAAGTGTAATTCGATCTGTAAAGTGAAATGCTTATTTGTTTGAACTGTGATATGATCGATAATGTCTCGTAGCCTAATCTAATGACGGATACGGGCTAGGGGTGTTACAGCAGCCAAACCCTTATTCACGCTTAAGGATCTCTCCCACTTTTTTTCTGCCATTTCTAAGGTCCCCTTCTTCGCTTTTATAGATAGATTAGGCTAGGGTCAGCTAATAGCTTGTGATTATCTTCTCCTTTTTTAGAGGGATTTATCTGGTACAATTTTGAATTTGAACTGGGACTGTTGCGCAAAAAATGTTGACTTGGTCTTCCCAGAATTACCACGGCATCCGTGCTGGCAAACTGTCTGCACTTTTGCCCTGAAAAAATTTCACTCCTTTATTTCCTCATTCTAAAATTTGTTCCTTCCATACCAACACACAAAAAACTCCACCACAAATGATTAAAAACACCTAATTCCAACACAATCTATGTCCTAATGCAATATTAAAATTGCTAACTAAAATGTCCTAAATGCAACAAAATGTACTTATGTACAAGCAATTAGCTAGGTCTAAAGGCATGAAATATAACTCTTTTGAAGAGTTATCACACCCCCAAACCTGAGTTATTGCTTGTCCTCAAGCAAAATACACCTGAATGCATGAATGCACTCATTTTGCCTTGGCAAAAAAAAAAAACTTCTTGTTCTACCTAGCTATTCGTAAAACAATTTATACCTCTGTTCTCAGCAATATTCTCCTTTCCTAAAATTGATTTGAATGTCAAAGGTTTGTTCAGCAAAGACAGTGCAAAAATTTCTCCCTAAAAACAAACTTTCCTAAGTACACATGCATTCTTTCTTTCATCCTATAGCAAATATCTTTTTATTCACTTAGTTCATTTGTTACCTAAATAGAAGTCACTTGATTTAAGCTCATATTTTATTCACATTTCCATATATTTATTCTTTTTTTTTTCTTATTATTATTATTAATGGAAACCATATTAAGGGATTTAGTCATGTCATAAAAATGTTTTTGACTTGACAGTCACGATGGAGCATACACCGAATTACCGAGTACCTTATCATGTCACAATTTAAACCAAAAGTCACTCATGAAGCTAAGGCCTTTAACTAAAAGATGGATGGAGCAAACAACTACCTCCTTAGCTACTTAGTCCTTTGCTATAGCGAAATGCCCCCAAAATTATATCACACACTCTTACTTAGACCCTCCTTTCTAATCAACAGCATGATGGAGCAAACAAAGTGATGTTGTCCTGCTTAGTAACTCTAAGCATTGGAGTTCTTATTTAATCAAAATTTTGTAGCAATTTAACTAATGTTTGGTTTCAAAAATCCCTAAGGGCATTAAAAGATACTTACTATATTTCGAAAAACCAAAAAGTAGAGTATAGGACATCCTATTTTTAGAAATTAATTTCCAAGCTAACTTATATTCATATTCAAGATTCACCATTCAACTAGATATGACATCTCAACATAACATTAGATATATGAATAACAAAGAGCCTATATACATGCCACACCCCAAAATAAAAATACCAAAAGCTACCAAATGATTGGATAGTGTGAGCCTTCAGTTTATCCGTCCGGTCAATCTATACCTTTGATAACTATAAAAGAACACATATAAAACTAGTAAGCTTAGGAAGCTTAGGAAGTTCATAACTTAAACCATAAAACTCAACTTTCTTTAATTGATATCAAAGTATAAAGAGATAAATTTACAATTCCTGAAAACCAAATACACATTTATAATTCACATTATTTCTTATTCACATAATAGCATAAATCATGATAATCCTCTTCTCAAATAACCCAACCATTCCATAACATCTTTTCATCAATATAAATATGCTCATATATATAAACAAGTAATTCATTGAACCCTTGATGCTTTCTAATATCTTCAATATGCATTAACATTCAAAACCACAAATCAATCATATTTTCCATTAGCATTTAGCCCGATGAACTAAGTAACTCGACTCAGATACACAAGTAACTACACCACACTAGAAGCATCATAGATGCATAACAAGGGCATCGAAGTGCATACAGAGGCACGAATGTGAAAACAGAGGCACCAAAGTGCAAATCCCTTACAAGCGCACATGCTAACCCTATTGGCATACCAATCATATCCTACGCGATTACTATGTTCAACCGAGCAATACACATAAATCCAGTACTTTAATACATTCTCATTATACAGAAGCACTTCATCATTTTCGTACGCAAACTATATTCTTAATACGTTCTAATATATATAAATATACAACTCCAAACTAAACAACTATAGTTTCCTTTCAATTTTATATGAATAACTAATGGAATTTCTCATACATTCAATAACTAATTAGAAACAAATAGTATATTCACAAGCATTTTATTTTATATAATAAATCATTATGAACTTACCTACGATTCAATTCTAGTTAACAAGCATGGACTATTCCATAATTTTATTCTTTCCTCGATTGTTGTCTTTTTTTCTCGGTTCTTAATCTATATAATAATTGAATTCAATATATTAAAATTCACATTCAATTTAATGCATAAGAGCCTTAACTTTTCATTAAATTCCATATTTTTTCCTAAACTTTTACATTCTTCACAATTTAGTCCCTAAACCTAAAAATCCAAAATTAACAAAACTTTGTAACAAAACATACTAACCAAATTTTTACTCTACTATATTCAACCCTGATTTGTTCTAATTTCACAAAAATACTCTATCAATTTTAATATTTAATCAACTTAATCCTTTACTCAAAAGCTAACAAAAATTACTTTATAACTAATTTTAATCATCAACTAAAACTTCCATTTCATCACTTAACATCCAAAATAATAAGGATTCACCAATGGTGAAATCCACAATTCTTAATAATTTCAAAAAAAAAAAAAAAGAAGACATAGGTTAGCTAGACCTAGTTGCAATGGTCACAAAAACATAAAAATTACAAGAAATGGAATTGAAACAAGCTTACATGCCAGAGGAATGTAGTAACTAAACTTAGAGCTCCAAAAATGGTGACTTCTCCCTTTAATTTCTGATGGAAGAACATGAAAAAGATGATAGCCATATTTTGTATTTTATTTTTCTTTAATCTAATTATATAATTACAAGTTTATCCTTAGTTATAACCTTATAATTTTAACAATTTAAAGGCCCATAACCATCCATCTTTCAACCTTATGGACTATTTATTTCATAATTCCTCTTATATTTAGTAATTAAACTATCAAGTCAATACAATTCAATAATTACTAAGTTCTGTGTCTTCGACAATTTAGTCCTTTTATTAAATTAACTAAGTAAACATTGAAATTTCTTCACCAAAACTTAATACGACTATAATGTAACTCCATAGTCATTAATTAAATAATAAACAAAACCTTTCATATTGGAATTATGGTTCCGAAACCACTATTTTTGACACCATTAAAAAATAAGATATTACAAGTATGGCCTCTTTTCTGTGAAACTTAGCTTGGTCCATTGGAGATGGTGCAAATATTTGTTGATGGAAAGATTCGTAGATCCCAAGTGTTGGTCCTTTAAGTTCACAAATCCCCTCCTATGCTAATCTTGACATAGATTGCACTTTAAAGGAATTGGTTATATTTGATAGCACTTGGAATTTGGATCTACTTTGTATATAATTGTCTGATAATGTGATTAACCGTATTATTAGCATCCCCCCTCTTCATCCTAATTCGGGATCAAATAAGGTGATTTGAGCTCGTTCAACTTTAGGCTTTTTTCAGTACGTAATGCTTACTGGTCTTTAAAATATGGTACTTGGAATCCCAAAGAGGACTTTTGGAAGAATACATGGAAGTATCAAGGTCCAAAAAGAGTGAGATTCTTTCTTTGGTTGGCATCTAAGAAAAAACTTCTAATGAGTTTAAAGCGTATATGGAGAGGGATTGGATATGGCAGTTCTTATTCTATATGCGGACATGGAATTGAGGATATTATTCATGTAACATCCCGAATTAGGGCCTAGTCGAAATAGTGGTTTTGAGACCATAAATCCAAGATAGAAATAATGATTTATGATTATTATGAGGTCCATGATATGTATGCATGCTTGTGTGAAAGTTTCATGAAGAAATTATATGCATAAAATGTCTAATTGAACTTTAGGGACCAAATTGAATGAGATGCAAAACTTGTGTTCTAGAAGCTTTTTGTAATATCCCGAATTAGGGCCTAATCAGAATAGTGGTTTCGTGACCACAAAATCTGAGATAGAAATAATTATTTTATAATTATTTTGATGTTTATGATATGATTGTATGATTGTGTGAAATTTTCGTGATGAAATCCTATGCCTAAAGTGCTTAAATTGAAATTAGGGACTAAATCGAATAATTTGCAAAACTTGCATTCTAGAAGTTTCTAGTATGAAATTGTTTTGAAATATTAATTAGGAGGTCTTAAATATCAATTTTACCAATTTCTAAGTTTATGGACAAAAATTGGACATGGATGGAATTTTTGGAAAGTTTAGTAGTAAGGGCATTTTGGTCATTTAGGGGTAAAATGAATTAAAATACAAAATTAAAAGCCAATTTTGCTCATCTTCAACCCCATGGCCGAATATAGCAAGGAGAAACCATGGCTAGGGTTTTCAAGCTTCCAAGCTCGATTGTAAGTCCATTCTAGCCCCGTTTTCAAGTTCTTTACGTTTTTGGAGTCCCTGAGCTCGATTAAGCTTATGCTAGCAATAATTCAACCTAGGGTTCATATTTGGAAAAATACCCATAGGTGAAATTTGTGTATTTTGGTGTTTTATGATAGAATATGAGGTTTTAAATTATGTTAGACAACTTGTGCTACTCGGTTTTAAGTGAAAACGAGCAAAAGGACTTAATCGGTAAAAATACCTAATAGTCATAAGTACATGTTAGAGTGAGAATTTGATGTTGCCATAGATGGGAAAAATGATCAGCATGTCATAAAACATAAGAAAATAGGCTGAATTTTAATTTCTGAGCTTTGGGGAAAAAGTGTAAATATGCAAAAGTTTAGGGGCAAAATTGTAATTTTTCCAAAATATGATTTTGGGTCAATTTGAATAATGTGAGTCCTAATTAGATTATATTTTAAATGATAGAGCAAGGAAAACTGAAATTCAGCTAAAATGGGAAAATACCGGTTGTGGGCGAAATGGTAAAAGTAGCCATTTTCGCATACGAGGTAAGTTCATGTGTAAATGTAGTAACATAATTGTCATTTTAAGTAATTTAATGTTAATTATATGATATGCTGATTTTTATCATGAAATATATGCTTTGTGGTTATTTTCGAATAAAATGTAAATTATGTGAGCTACTTGTTAAATATAAATTGTTACCGAGTATTGGTTTCGGTATTCTACGGAAGACGGCAAGGATATATGTTCGAGGAAAATCCCGTTTGAACCATAGGAATAGATTAGGATACAAGTGACATGTCACTGGGATATTTGGGCATTCGAACTCGTTGAGTTGAGTCCGAGTTCACTTATGGATGCGAATGTCCGAACTCGTTGAGTTGAGTCCGAGTTCGTGAGATGTAACTAGGCATCCAAGCTCGTTGAGTTGAGTCCGAGTTCACTTATGGATTCGAACGCCCGAGCTCGTTGAGTTGAGTCCGAGTTCGCTTATGGGCGAGTTACGTAGTAGCTTGGCTACATATGTGGCACTTATGTGCAAACTTTCCATGTATCCGAATTATATTCCGATGTGTTCAACGGGTAAAGTTCTACTCAAATGGAGGAATACTCAAGATGAAAGGGACGTATTGGTAAGTGTTGTGAAATGGATACTTTGAACAGGTATGTACTTAACCCTCGGGTTGAAAAATCGATATAACAACAATATGGTAAGATGATAAATGAAAATATGATATGAATGTCTTGGTGATGATTATGCAAATGATGTTTTATGTTTGCTTATATGGTTATGTTACTTGCTATTTGCATGTGAACTTACTAAGCATTTATGCTTACTCCCTCCTTTTTATTTCTTGTAGTGTTGAGAAGCCAGCTCGGAAATCGGAACGGCAGTCGGAGGCACGCTCACACTATCCGTATACCATCTTGGCATAATGACTTGTATATTTTGAGTATGGCACGTATAGCATTATAATCATTTTGTATATATGGTCTTATGATATGGTTATTGAGTAGTATAAAAATGCTTGGTAATGATTAGCCATTGGAATGGCTAATTATGATCATATTTGGTGTTATGTATGTCAAATTGCTAGTTAATCCATGGAAACCATGAAATAGGTAAAATTTACCATAAAATAGATTCAGACAGCAGTAGTGACGTGAATTTGAAAAATCATTAAAAATAGTAGAGATATAATTAGATGATGAATAAAATATATAATTGAAGAATTATGAGTCTATTTTCATATGGAAGAAACGAAACAGGTATATGAATTATATTTTATGAGATGTTTAAATTTTTGTGAAACAGGGCCAGAGCGATTTCTGGATCCCCTGTTCTTAGTTTGGAAATTCACCATAAATTGTATAAAAATAGTTAGAAGTCATAATTTATATGTACAGATTTCTTGTTGAGTATAGTTTAATGAGAAACAAACTTAATAGTAATTGAAATTCTGTACAGAGAGATATCTTATTCGTAATACACAGAGGTCAGAGCAGTCGAACCCTGAAACAGGGGAGACTTTAACTAATAAACTGTACTAATTGGCCTAGCCAAAAATTCTAGAAAAAAATTAGTAAATAGATATACGAGTCTAGTTTCAGGGAAAATTTACGGATATTTATTTTGAGTTTCAGAACTCGAGATATGAATTTTTAAGCGACTGTGATGCAGTTAGCCAGCTTGTCTGGAATTTCTAAAATTAAATTGTTTGAGCTGTTTAAGCAATGAATTAAGTCTGTTAACACCTCATGTTCGACTCCGGCAACGGTCTCGGGTATGGGGTGTTACACTTTTAGCATGAAATTGCTTTAGATTATAAATTAGAAGGTCCTAATTAGAAATTTGACCAATTTCTAAAAGTTTGGACAAAAATGGACATGTATAGGAAAATTTTGAAAGAAAGACCTTAAGGGCATTTTGGTCATTTGGTAAATAAAAGAACAAAAAGGGAAAAAAAAGTCAAAATTTGTGTCCATCTTCCTCCCCCATTTTCGAAAATTTCAAGGAGCCATAGCTAGGGTTTTGTTTATCTTTTCAAGCTCAATAGTAAGTGTTCCCTAGCCCCTTTTTAATGTTCTTTACATTTTTGAAGTCCTCGTAGCTTGATTTACCTATTTCCACCCTTATTTTGAAGTAGAGTTAATGTATGAAAATTTACCCATGTGTGACATGCATGTATTTTGATGATTTATGGAAGAATATGAGAGTTTAGTGTGTGATAAACATCTTTCACAAGATGATTTTTCATGAAAACTACTAAAAAGGACTAAATTGAAAAAGGTGTAAAATAAGTGATAAAAATCTGATTTTGATGAAAGTATGGGCTATTATAAGTACAAGGAAAATTCTACTAGGCTTGGGTAACAAAGAAAATGCATGCATTTCATTTTACGAGCCTAGGGACTAAATTGTAAATAAGTGAAAAATTAGGGGTAAAAGAGAAATTTCACTAAAGTATGAATTATGAATTGATTTGAACAATGTGATTATTAAACAAGTTAAATTTGGCATTATAGATCAAGAAAAACGTGATTCGGGTTTGAACAAGAGAAGAATAAAGTTTTCGACGAATAGGCTTGTTTATCATCATTTTGTACCGAGGTAAGTATATGTGCAAATAATGTGACAATATAGTATGTTTTGATGTGTTGATATTATGTGGAAAATATTTTTTTATTATTATGTATGTTATGCCTAATGATGGTGTTGTAAGTACGAATGATATTATGGTCGTTATCCACGACATCACGAGTAAGTGTAATGGAGACGTTATGTACACGTGAGAAAGAATCTCGTTTGAACCTTAGGAATAGTTTAGGATACAAGTGACATGTCACTGGGAATTTAGAAATCTAAACTCATTGAGTTGGTCTGGGTTCGTGATATATATGTGGCATCTAAACTTATTGAGTTGGTCTGAGTTCCTGATGGATGCGATACATGTAATTGGGTTCCGGACACTGGTCTTGTGCGTGTTCGACCGGTGACTAGGTAGTTCTGAGTGCGTCGGATACCTAACAGCTTATGTGAGCAGCCCATGTAGTTACACCTTGACCGATAGCTTATGTAAGCAGGCCCGTGAGTAGCTCCATTACGAGTGTTACATGTTATGAGGTAGCTTTGGCTACGTATGTATATATGGCACTTATGTGCAAGTTTTCCATGTATTCAATAGTATTCCGAGTGTTCAACGGGTAATGCAATGGATGAGGTGATGAAAATCCCAATGAGGGCATGTTAAAGAAGGTATGATCATATGATATACTACGGGTAAGTACAGGTATGTACGATAAACTCATGAGCAATGCCTTGATAAAGGATGAATTATGATGAGAAAGTATATATATATATGAACACTTGATAAATAAGTCAAAATACTTGAATGATGAATAATCTTTATGGTTATGTTATTATGTCTTTGCATGCTAATTGCTTACTATCATTGCATATTATTTGCATGTGGACTTACTAAGCTTTAATGCTTACCCCCTTTCCTTTACATCCTTTGTAGTTCCGCCACGCTAGCTCGGGGATCGGAAGCTGTCAGAGTATCGATCACACTATCAAAAGAATATTGGGTATAGTGAATTTGATAACTTGAGTTTGGCATGTATAGGGGACTTGGTTATTTTGTGATATGTGTCATGCAAATTTGGCCAAGTTGTAAAGGCCTCTAATATTGATGATTCATTTTGTAATGGCCGTGTGACATGGCTTATATGTGATTTTTGGGTTGTAATCTAATTATCCATGCATGCATGTGCTAATGCCTTGATGATGTGATATGTTATTGTTTGGTGAATGTATGATGAAGAATGGATTAGATGCTAGAAGATAAGAAATGACTTAATGGCTTAAGATGATCATGGTCATGAATACGTATTATGGAATTTGGATAATAAATTTGGTTATGCATGAAATTGGTGTGGAATTCCTTTAAATGGTGTGACTAATTGCATGTGCTTTAGGATGATTTTTTGAAGGCATGAAAATGCCATGGCATTGGATATTGAGTGTTTAAATATGCTATGTTGCATGCTATGAAACATGTTTGAGTATGTGGATGAGTGAGGGTGGCAATTGGCTTAGAAAATAGCCTCTGAATTGTCCACATGGGCATGTGTCTAGGCCATGTGTGACACACGGTCTGCCCCCATGGGCGTGTTGCATAACCGTGTGTCTCCTGCACCCTAGTTTTACAAGTTAGTATGCCTAGTAGTAAACACAATGGCGTGTGTCTTGGTTGTGTGAGAAACACGGCCTACCCATACAGGCGTGTGCTCTGGCCGTGTGAAGTCTGCATCATTTTATGAAAAATTAATTTATTTTTAATGTATCACATGGTCTGGACACACGAGCGTGTGATACGGCCGTGTGACCTTATTTTGATGATGACGTCATAGTCAAAGAGTTACACGGGTTGAGGACACGGGCGTGTCCCAAGCCACACGGGCTTGTGTGACCACACGGTACCCCCACGGGCATGTGACTCTCCAAAACAAGAAAATTGTTAAGTTGCCCAAAGTTTTTTGAAAGTTCTCGGTTTAGTCCCAAACCACCCTTGATGTATGTTTTGGGCCTCGTAGGCCCATGTAAAGGACGAATTGCGTACGTATGAATAAAATTGATTTTAAGAAAAATTTTATAGCCTGATTTTGCATGAATGTCTGAGTATAAGTCTGGTAATACCTCGTTCCTTGTCCCGGCGTCGGACACAGGTAAGGGGTGTTGTAATTCATGTGCTTCAAGATTGTCCAACAGAAAAGGAAGTGTGGATGCATGTGATTCCAATGGAGCTTCAACAAAGGTTCTATTATGATACTTTTCAAGTTTGGTTATCTTCTAACCTTTGTTGTTATATAAGATTTTAATACCGTAGAGTTTCTTGGTCGTGTCTTTTTAGATTAACTGCTTAACGTATCTGGAAGAATATAAATCTTTTCATCTTCCAGAATTTTACTTGGTCGACAATCGAAGTTATCAAAGCCTCTATTAGTTGGGCTCAACAATTCGAAATATATCATAGTGGTCACAAGATCAATACTCTAAGTTTGAGCTATAATTCTCGTGCCTATGGTACGTAGGTCCATTTATTAACTGATGTCGTAGTGGCTAGAGATTCGGGGAATGCTTTTGCTGAAGGTGTGCTACGGGATCAGATTGGTAATTGGATTCTGGGATTTAATCGGTACTTGGGTAAATGCTCACCTATTAAGGTTGAAATATAGGGTATCCTGGATGTGCTTCTTATATTGTTAAATAGAGGACATAGATGGGATACAATCCAGACCGACAATCCTAACGAGGTTCAGGCTTTGTTTGATATCCTATTGGAGGATTCAGGCATTACCGTGTTTAGAAAGGTTCAACAAATTATGAGATTTGAAGGACAATGGCGAATTAGGTATGTGCCTAGAGAACACAACATAATTGTGGATCGGTTGGCCAAATTAAGTCTAGCATGGAAGTCAAGCTTACAGGTTTTTGATGTGGCTCCAAAAGATATCTTAGAGGTCTTACAACAAGACAAAGCAAATGATGCTTTTGAACAATTGAGCTAGGTTATTTGCCTTTCTTTTTTTCACCAAAAAAATTAGTATTTGAGAAACATCTTTTCTTCACTCTTATTATTTAATTCACATGCATCCTTGCATTACAAATTCGAGTCATAAAAATCGAACTCAACACTTATTTCGTTGCAAGTTGTTTACCATAACCCCATAGGCTGGAATACTTAATAATACCGGGTAATATAGGCCAAATTAACTGTCTGTGATTCGGTAGAGATGGAAGAAAGGGAGGAAGAGCCAGAGAAAGTGGAAAATCCCTTTTGAAAAAAAAAACAAAGTTAATTATGGTAAAAAGATTCTTCTCTTCTTGCCCCATCAGAAAATGAATCCTGATGGCTAACCTAACCAATTGTCTTCTGGCATCACAATCTGAATTCTTGCAGCAAATATTTACAAGAAGAAGAAAAACCAGCAATTAATCACCTTATGTTCTTCTCAACTTGATTCGGCCTAATCTACCTACAAAAACTTGTTAACATTACCAAAATCAAATGTGCAGCAGAGCTGGAATGTTTATGATACAAAAGAAAAACTGAAAGTCTAATGCATTCCTGAGACTAATTAAGAATCTACCCTTTTCTCCCCCCCCCCCCCTAAAGTAACTCCTCAACTAGTTCCCCAAAATCAAACTTGCCATTACAACATTCAACAGCATTGACAACGTCTTGAAATGCAGAGACAGTGCAAGGAACAATTAGCTTATTCCTTTGCTCAAAACCATATTCATTGTATGACTTCTCCAGCAACATCTTGAAGAGTGGATGTGACAAGAAGCTGGTTGGCACTACAAACCTTTCTTCACCCTCTCCTACGTAAACAGCGAAAAACCCAGATGGGGTTGAAGCCGAAGGAGACATTTGCTCATTTTCCCTTAGCAAACATTTATAGTGTGATTGCTCACCGCCACCTCCCCCCATCCCCTTCACCTTCTTGGCTAGCTTCTTCAACGAACCCATCTTTTTCCCCAACATTTTTCTTCTTCTGTTGTGTTTCAGACTCGAAAGAGAATGAGAGATGTTAGGGAAGATAGGGGGAGCTTGGAGAAGAGGTGGTCTCATGTCTATTGGATTAGTGGTTGAGGGGGAGAATTTGTATTGTAGCTAGAGAGGGAATGTCTCGAGAATTGGTCATCTTTTGACTTATCAATATTTGGAAATCTGTGGAATTTTGGTTCCTAATTTGTAAAAGGGTCTCACATTTACTTTGACTCATCAATAGTAAACGGGGAAAATAGGCTTTAGGCACCCTTGTTTTGAATTTTTGTTGAACATTATGCACCACATTTGTTGGTAAAAAAATAAGTGTTGGGTGGCTTAGAATATCAAAAGCTACTTTGAGTTTTAATATCTAAATTCAAATATGATAATGGAATGAGAATATATATATTGTTTTTATATATTTAAAAAATTAGATATATTTTCTATTAGTAGAAGTAGAGGTTTTGAGTTTTAAATACTCAGATTCAGAATTTATCATAAACATTTATATATGGGTCATTAAATCTGTGAAAGTTTTAGTCTTAATTTGTTGGCTTTAATTTAAATGGTTAATAATTTTTAATCTATTCATGTTGTAATTGTACTAATTAGAATAAGTAATTAATTGGTAAAGAATCATTTGTATGAAACAAATGCCAACCACTAATGATTGTAAGGGTTGTATGATTAATCATCAAATCGACAGCATAATCTTCAAGAAAACTAATGAACCACTTTTGTTTTATTCAACCTTTTTTTTAAGGTTGGAATCTCTAAATCTCAAATTCAGTTTCTGGTAAGTAGAATCATGATGCAATATAATCCATTCCATGATTGTTTGATTAAAGATGGAACTGAAATTAGGGATATTCTTCCATAGTGAACTTTAAAATTTTCATTTGTCTTTATTGGAGATGTTAGTTGAGAATTACAAAGAGAACAACATACCAAACCAAAGGATGGCACATAAATTTTATATTGAGAAAGGATTAAAGTTGGTGGGAGGTCTTACATGATTTGAGAAAAATCTGATTAAATAATCATATCAAAATATAGAGTCAAACACACCTACTACAACTTTCATTTCTACATCTTTATTTTAAGCTCTAAAACCTCAACACGTGTGAGGAGCAAATGAGTTGAAACCCGGGTCGGCCATTTTCAATATGTGAGGGAGAAAAATGGTATGGGGGTTGACAAATGGCAATGGACTACGACAAATTGAAAAACATTTCAAAACTTTTTTTTTTTTTTAAATCTCCGAACTTTAGATTTGAATTTTTCCCAAACCCTTCCATTTCTCTCTCTTTAGAGGGACGTATAATGTATAATCTTCAATTGCAGTCTTCGAAGAAAAGAGTTAATGGGCTGTACATGAAAGGTATAACCGCAAAAAATGTAAAGATATTCAAATTTTGAGAAGGTCTATAACGTCGAGAGCACGACACGATACAACCCCACCAAATCAAATCCCTCAGTCGTTTTCAATGGTTTCCATAGATTCTGTGCAGTCCAGAAAATGCTCTTCCATCTTCATTGCATGTTTGGGAGAAAAAAACAGAAGTATGTATATTATATAACTTGTAAACAGCTAAGTGGTTCATGTTTTATGACCTCCTCTCGTACTTTCTGAATTCTGATTTTTTTGACTTGTTCAAGTGTCCGGCCGAGCTATATTTTCATTATTATTTTTTTATGCGTCGCTTGTTAAAGACAAAATACTAGGTGTCACATTACAATACTCGTAAAACAGAAACTGTAATGTTTAGCTTAAGGAATCCCAAGTTAATTACTTTTAATCCGTGATTAGTATGTAAAAGATATGGAGTCGTCTAGTGGGTCAAATAAGAAGGTTTTGGCAATTTACTAGGAAGATGAAGAGATACTTGTGAATTGGGTTAGATCTGCACTTATTCATAGATTGGAGAAATAGTCTGATCTAGTAGGCTCCACCCACTTTGAGTAATGATTTTTCATTTTTACCCTTGGGTCAGTCTTGCATAACCCAAATTCAAATTAAATACCTTTTTTTATATATTTTTATTTAAATTTAATTATAAAATATATAAATATTAAAATAAACATATATTTTTTAATATTCTAATATTTTTAAATTATTAAACGAAACATTTAGACAAAATGGATTGAGAATTTAAAATTTCTTTAAGAATTATGTCATGATTAAACTTTGACTCAATTTATGAATACAACTAATCATATCAAATCAAGTTTAGATTATAAAAAAATTTGTTTGATTGTTTCCTTAAGATTAGTTCAATCCATTTGTTAAAAAAGATCAAGTCTTTTTGTTTGTTCCAATTGATGTTTGAGCACAAGTTTAAACTAAACAATGTAACAAAGACAATAAACAAATAAGAGAAAGAAAGGAGTAGGCACATAAGAGGCTTTTGGGCCTCTTCCATATCAGGTTCAATTACAAGTATTTCCTAAGTTTTTAACCTAATACTTTATAATTTAATCCAATCTAATATTTGTTTTTCTATTTCCCAAAAATAAACTTCAATATATTTTCAATTAAATAATTTTCTCAACCCAATTCTAATTTTGTTAAAATCATGAAGAGTTTACCTTAAAAGGAATCTACCGTAAAAGGAATCTATGAGAAAATATATTTAATATTTCTGCATTCAACGGTTCACTATGACCAAATGATTTATTTCTGTTTTCGAATTTCATTTAATTCGAAAAATATAAATTCATTTTTCAGGTCTTTTTCATTTTTCATTTTTATTTTGGAGAAAACCATATTCATTTCCAAATAATTTCATTTCTCTATTTTCATTTCTATTTTCATTTTGGAGAAAATCATAATCATTTTCAAATGTTTCCTATTTCTCCATTTCTCTATTTCTTTTCATTTCTGTTCATTTAATTCAACATACAATTCATTTTTGGTTTCAACAAACTAATGGAGGGACCGATTAGCCATAAGCAATTGAGGCTAAAATTATTTATAATTATGTTCCAGCTTTTCGTCTATTAATTATAAACTCATTTAGTTACAAAGTCATTCCACTATAGTATCGTGACTGAGCTCTCCCCAAAGACATACCATTATGAAAGCAACTCGATCAATGCTCATCCAATGACCTTGTCATAAGTGTGTTACTCTTATAGGATATCCTTAATCTCTTTGGGATAATATTTGTTCTCCCAATATGATCCTTGTAACACCTTATGCTCGACCCTATCGACGGATTCGAGTATTGGATGATATAATGAACCATATAATTTAACTTGTAATAACTCATTTTTCAGTGGTTTCGGGACCACAATTCCTACAAGTGAGTACGTAAATATTATTACTTAATATTTACGAGTCAAGTATTATGATATAGTGATTTTTTTATTTTATAATTTATTTAATTGGATAATTAGTTAAGTATAAGTGGATTGTCCCTAAAGTCAAATAGTTTTAAAAAATAAGGTATCAAGACCTCGTTTCTATAAACCAAGTCCGTAAATATTTTTATTAAATATTTACGAAGTTACTATATAGGTGTATTGAAGTTCGGTCCAAAAATTTTAATAATTTGATAGTTAATTAAGGAAAAAAGACTAAATCATAAAAGTCGTAAAAGTCAATCGGTAAGGAATTTTATTAGTTTAAATGCTTAAATAATATTATTAAAGGGATTTGCGTGGAAATTTAACCACTTTTTACTAAGTGGACGGTAGGTGAGTGGTTTCTTTGTAATTTTGAATTAAAAATTAAGTTAAAATAAAAGAAAATGTAATAAAACATAATTAAAAGGTTATCATCTTCCCATTTCCTTTTTATCACCAAATAACACCATGGTTGAAAGAAAAAGAAAGCTTCGAGCTTTTGAACCGTTCGGTCACTTGCATGTAAGATTTTGGGTATCTATTTTTAGTAGTTTTTATGTTTTTGATATCATTGCAATTAGATCCAATTAACCTATATTTTTATTTTCAAAATTGTTAAAGATTTTACAACTTGTCATTGATGAATTTTAGATGTTTTGATAGAAATTGGTAGATTTAGAAGCTATGAAATATTTAAGGACTATTTGATTAAATAAATTTTGTTAATTTTGCATTTAGGGGCTGAATTGTGAATATGTCAAAAGTGACATTAAATTTCTATAATTTTGGATTCTTGAGGGCTATAGAAGGACATAATTTAAATTGGAGTGAAAAACGAAGCTCAATTGTAAAAGCTATGTTTATTTCTGTTTTACGGATTAAATTGAATAAAATATAAAAGTTCACGACAATTATGTAAAATGAAATTAAAATATTATAAGCATGAATTTAGTGTTATTATGAGATTGGTGCTGATATTTTGAATCATAATTATTTATTTAAACCAAGTTGTTGACTTAAGCAAAAAAAGGAAAAACCGTCGAATAGTCCATGTTAGTTAAAACAGTATCGTTTTATTAGGTAAGTCCATGCTACCTCCCATAGTTACAATTTGTTGTTAAATGCTGTTAATTATTTATATATAAACTGTTGAAATGAAACTCAAACTATGTGGTAATAAATTAAATTTTGAGATAATTCCGATGGACCGAGTAAAAGTCTTGTACACAAGGTTTCTAAATGATTCCCGTTTTGGACCGAGCTCTAGTATTTGTTGCAGACTTGGATATGCATGTGACATAGGTTTAGCTTGGACTAGTAATCTATTATTGTTTTAAAGGTTTATTATGGACTGATAACCTTACATGTATATATAGCTGTAACACCCCTTACCCATGTCCAACGCCGGAATAGGGTACGAGGCATAACCAGACTTAAACATACACCTTCATGCAAAATCGGGCCATAAAATCTCTTTTAATTCAAAACCTTTCAAACACGTGCATGTCGTCCCTTATTTGGGTTTACGAAACCCAAAACATTCATCGAAATCAATTCGGGACTAAACCGAGAACTTTAAGAAGTTTCAGGAAAACTTAGAAAATTTTCCCATGAAACAGGGTCACACGCCCGTGTGCCTTTGGCACGCCCGTGTCCTCAGGCCGTGTAACTCTCTGTTTATGACGTCAGCATGCACATCGAACCACACGGTCAAGCCATACGCTCATGTCTTCAGGCCGTGTCCTTCACACGGTTGAGACACACGACCGTGTCTCAGCCTGTATGGCCAACACTTAGGCTATTTTCCAAGCCTTCATGTTACCCATAATCTTTTACAACCTTATGCACATCAAAATTGCTAATCATGGAATCATTTTAGTGATTAAATACTCTTTATTAAGACATATCCTTAACATTAACATGTCCTCTTACAAGTAATGCGTCTACTCATGCAATACCAAGTCTAGACTCCTTATTTCATATTCATAAGACTTGTCATTTTGATGACCACTTTTATCATTATACTATGGTTACCAACTTATTCATCAAGCATTCATGTTCAATCATTATCATGTTTTTTTTTTATAACATGCAATTACTACATGGCTATGACCACCTCAATTGGTCATAGAGCACACCTCCAACACACATGTTATAGTACTAACCATGCATGGCAGCCAAACATAATCACATTATAAACATTAGACATGACATGAATAGCTAGGCTTACAAGCCATAATCAATATGAGCCACATCTCATGGCCATATGCATATAACTCAATATAAGCCAACACATTTGGCCAAAGCAAAATAATGCATGTCAATCAACTAGATCCCTATACATGCCACTCACTTGAAATTTCTAATATATGCTTCAATATTCCAAAGGTAATGACTTGATAGTGCGATGTTGTCTCCGACGATCTCCAACCCCGAGCTAACCTAAAAACACTAAAGAAAAGGGACGGAAGGGAGTAAGCTTTATAGCTTAGTAAGACCGTATGAAAATAATAAGCAATTTATCAACTTGCTTCTCATGGTAATACAACCCTATTTGCATTTTCACTCATGTTCTAGTCAAGCTATTTTCTCAAGTTACAGTCACTAAATTATTTATATCTGGAGCTACGAAACTCCAAATTAAGTTTTGATAATTTTACCTGAAACGAGACTCACATATCTTCTTACCATAAAATTTTCACAATTTTTTGTTTATCCAATTAATACAGTTTATTCCTCAAAGTTACCCTTTTTCGCGGTATGACAGTTCTGTCCCCTCTTCACTAAAAATTAATTATCTTATAATACGAGACTCAAATGATGTTTCCATATATTTCTATTGAAAATAGACTCATTAAGAATTCTATGAATATAAATTATAACTCATAAATATTTTTTTTACATTTTTAATGATTTTCTCAAATCAGAATAGGGGATTTCAAAGTCATTCTGACTCTATCTCACATCAATTTAAATATCTCATAATATGAAACACTTTTTCTTACAACGTTTCTTATATGTAAAACTAGACTCATTAAGCTTTAATTCCATATTTTATTAAGTCTCTAACTCAATTTCCAAAATTTTTGTGTATTTTCAAATTCATACTATGGATGCTGTCCAAAACTGTTTTGGTATAAATTAACAATACTACGTTCATCACACCATATTAATTCATTTTCACCACATTGGTAAGGTTACATAATCATACATCATAAGTATAGACCTATAATCACAAGGTCATCACAAGATCATTCTCATAGGCATGAGTTACCTATTTACATCTTCACTAAATGTGCATCATAAACTGAAATCATTTCTCATGAGCTTTGCATACATACCTGTGTTACTCAACATGCTCATATTCATTCCTTACTAATCATATAACATGAATTGAATTCACATCTCATCAATTTTATGTAAGTACCTATACCACTCACAATATGGTCATAACCTTTCTCATTCAGCTTAAACCGTAACTCTCACCGTTGAACCATTCGGAAAGTTATCGGATATTCACTAAGCCTCAAACATAGGGTATAATGCCGATGCCACATCCCAGACATGGTCTTACACTGGCTCATCCATCAAGCCGATGCCATATCCCCGGTATGGTCTTACACTGACTATCAAAATTGAGGCTGACGCCATGTTCCAAACATGGTCTTACACTAGCTCTCACATATTTGTGCCGATGCCATGTCCCTGACATGGTCTTACACTGACACATCTCGTAGCCGATGCATGTCCTAGACATGCCTTACACTGGCTTATATCTTGAGCTGATGCATGACCTAGACATGTCTTACACTAGCTCTCATCTCAATGCCGATGCCATGTCCCAGACATGGTCTTACACTGGCTCAAAAATAACCCGAATGTCATGGCATGAATATCTAAATTGTTTCTTAAGGTTCAAACAGGAATTCTACTATCTAAATATTCATCAAACATAATCATTTCCACAACCAAGCAATTCATGCTATATCAATTTAAACACATATAATAACAATGTAGTTGTATTATTTACATACAACTTACTAGTTTCAATGGAATATCATATTCCATCAAATCTCCAAGCATTCAATCAACACATAAATGTTATTTACATTTGACATCACTTTCTCATATACAATATCATCAACCTAAAATTTAATACAATCATGGCAAGATAGATTTTCAAGTATAATAACAATGGCGTAAATATCATGCTCATTTAATCACACGGACTTACCTCAAATGCAATTTCGGTTAATTCTTCTCTTTTTGTCCTTAACCACACACTTTCTCAATTTAAGCCCAAATCTCGATTTTTTGATCTAACATGATGAAATTCACTCATTTAATCACTAAATAAATTTGGACACTCAAAATTTCACATCTTTGATAAAATGACCATTTTGCCCCTAGACTTTGACAAAATGACCATTTTACCCCTAGGCTCGAAAATCGATTTTCATCACATTTTATCACTACCCAAGCCTAGAAGAATACTTTTTATACTAGAATCAGCCCATAATTCTCATTATTTCACACATTTATCACCTATTTTACAA
The DNA here is from genome assembly GCA_025698465.1 of Gossypium longicalyx. Taxonomy (NCBI): domain Eukaryota; kingdom Viridiplantae; phylum Streptophyta; class Magnoliopsida; order Malvales; family Malvaceae; genus Gossypium; species Gossypium longicalyx. The sequence continues at coordinate 32,366,444 of CM046998.1, read as the reverse complement.
GTTTTACAAAATGGTCCTTTTAAGGGTTTTCATGAAAATCTCTTCACAAAAGTTGTTTATTACTCAACCATGACTCATTTTCTTTCATAAAAATTTAGAAAACAACACAAATCCTCTCATGACAAGTCCCTATACTATCAACCATTTTGTAAGATAGTCCTCTCATTTGAAAACTAATGTTACAAGGATTCTAAAAATGCAAAAATCATAAATAAAAAAAACCTTCTAAATGAATTACTTGCAAGGGATGAAAGTTGCTGAAAATTTTGGACTTCCATGGCTATTTTCTTGAGCAAAAATCAGTGGAGAAGAAAGAGAAAGATAAAAGATGATAGCCTTTTTCATTTCTGTTTTATTTTTAGTCAAATAAGTCACCAAACTCACCTAACAATTTTGACTTTTTAATAGCCTTGTCTCATGGCCGGCCATCACTTATTTAATGGCCTATTTTAAATTTAAAACCCCCCAATTTTAATTCTCTAAGCATTTAACACAGTTGGGTACTAAAACAAAACTTTTACTCTTTATGCGATTTAGTCTTTTTTCGCAATTAAGTATGCAATCGCTAAAATTATTTTACCAAAATTTTCATGCACTCATATAATCATGCCACAACACATAACATAATAATAAAATAATTCTCTAACTCTGGATTTGTGGTCCCGAAACCACTGTTCCGTCTAGGCCCAAAATGGGGATGTTACAATAGCGTTGGCCAAACTATTTTTCTATGTTGTCAATGGTTTTGCACGGACGGGTAACCTGACACATATATTTTTGTATACAATTAGCTCGAACGAGCATTACATGTTTCTCATGCTCGTGTATTGAATTCCTTTTATGAATTTTCATCAGTAAATCAAAGGATATATATTGTGAATTAGTGACATTAACGTGGATGAATTATGAACTTTGAATATATGTATGTTCATTACTTATTGAACTGAAATTGTTTAATTATGTCATGATATGAATAAATATGACACGAACATATGATGCAATTTCTAATTATGAAAGTGATGCAAATTGATAAATTGGAAAATGGATTCATGATGAATTTTAAGTTAAAGTTGGTATTTTACCATTTGAAATCATATATGTGGTTTGGACTAAATTTCATATGGTTGATGTTTTGAATACAATGATAGGTGAATTTGTTTCATATTGATTCATGTAATTGTTGAATGGTTAAGGTAAGCTATTTGTTTATATTGTATAAGCTTACTAAGTATTTTATATACTTACTCGGGGTACTACTTTTCTGTAGATTTTGGATGTCCAGAATGTGGTGATCGAATTAGCAAGAAGCTCACACCTACCGTCACTTGATTCAGTACACTTTTGAATTTGGAAAGTTGGTTACTTGTGGCATGTATATAGGATGTTTATTTTGCAAGATAATGATCATGTTTTAGTACTTTGGTTATGAATAAGATTATAAGTAACCTTGATAAATTAAGTGTTTGGTACCTAATTGAAACTTAGTAAGTTGATGATGTTAGCCAATATTCGAATGGCATTATGTGTAAGTTTAGATAATAGCATGACTTAATATTGAATGTTAGTAATTGTTGATGTTTGGAATGAATGGCTTGAATGGTATAAAATTGTTAAAGGCTTGGTTAAGTAAGGTATGTTTAAATTGTGAAATTAGATTCTTATGTTTTAGGTCACTTATTGAACTTTGCTTATTGATATCTTAATTAAAGTAATGATTATTGTATAAGTATGTTTAGGCATGAAAAATCTTGGCATGAATGGTAATGAATGGTTGTTGTTTCATGATTGAATTGTGGTGCCAAATGAGGCATATTGGTTAGGCACTTAGGTTGAGTGAATTAAGTTGAATTTGGTATGTTTTGGAGTCTTGTATCATGTTTTTCAAGGGTCTAATAAATTGGCGTGTGCCATACATGGGTGTAGGACACGGCTGTGTGACCCTTTATTACACAACATCAGGTTGTTACAAGGTTTGAGGACACGAGTGTGTGACCCCTATTTTCCATTTTACTTGTTATTTTATAAATGTTTTAGATTGGTCCCGATTTAGTTCCAGACTTGTTTAAAGGCATTCATAAGCCCAACTAAGACTCAATTTTGACTGTAATGCATGTTTAACATGGAATTAACTTGTATTTATTGATTATTGATTATTGTTGAATAAATTACTTGTGAATGTTTTGGTTTACTATTGTAGCATCCTATAGCTCGAGTCTGGCGACTAGACTGAGTATAGGGTGTTACATAACTAATCCTGAACCTATCTATTTATAAACTTGATCAATTTAAATATCAAGAACTAGATGTTATTTACTACTATACAGAACCAGAGCTAAACTCATAAAACTCTGTTCTTATACAACTATTTACAAGGTTTAAATCTAATACATCTATCTTAATCCCTCAGGAGAAGCCTCTAGGAATGCCCTTCTATACGCATGTTACAACTACCACTCCCTTTGTAACACCCCAGATTTGGCCTAGACGTTATGGCCGAATCTAGCGGTGTTGTATGGTAGTGTGTTTAAAAACTGTAGCTTGTGTTGAAAAGACCATAACTTAGCTTAAAACATTTTCCTTTTAGAACTCATCATTATCTTTTATTAATTTCCAAAGTCGTGGTTTTGATTCAGTTGTTAGTTTTCAAAACATTATATGTTGCGGAAGCTTTTTAAAACAGTTTGTGTCCTTGTAGGTATTTTGCTAAAACACAGTGTTTTACCTACCTCTAGCAAATATAAAATATAAAGCAGTATAAAATCCAAATTTAAAGTAAAAATCCATAGAGACCATTATTACAGTAAGATACGCCAACTAAAACTTTAAAAATCTAATTAAGTACGAAATAGTGTAAAAAAGGGTCGTGTAGCCACCGCTGAGTCCTCCGCCTCTCCGATCCGTCTAAGTCTGGGGATTACCTGTACAGATAAAACAGAAAGGTGAGTTTACAAAAAATCAGTATGTAATTCCCATATAAACAAGTAGACAAAATGCAATCATAGTCGGGGCCTAAGCCCATTTTAGTAACAGTTTTAGTTTTAGTTTCAGTTAGGGCCTTAGCCCATTACAATAAAGAAGCAGTCATGCATTTGGGCCTTGGCCCATTACAGTATCAATATTCAGTACAGTAACAGATATACAATATCAAATCCTACCCAGCCAGCCCCTACACTCCAACTCCATCCAACCCTACACTCCATGAGGGGATATAATCAACCCACCCGTCTCTACACTCCAAAAAGTACCAAATGCAGCAGTAAATAGTAGTTTGCAGCTAAGCTGCTAGTAAATTAGGCTCGAGGCCTTTCAGTACACTCCTTCGAATAATATAAACCCCTAACCCAATATAATGCAATATACAAATATGACATGCTATAACATGATATCATGAATGTAATCAGGGCATACAGTATTAAATCAGTGGAACATCATCCTATTTTTTTTTCATATCAATCATACAGTCATTTCAGCTAATTAGGGGTCTAGGTAAGCTTACTGACCCTATAGTAGGTCCACAATCGACTCGGTCGACCCGTGCAACCTTAGCAGTCAAACATTAAAAATAGGCCCACAAGCCCATGTTGTTTGCCCGTGTAGGCCCACACGCCTGTGTGGCCCACACTGCCCAATACGGTCTGGCCTATGTATCGCACACGGCAAGCCTCATCAATCACACGCCCATGTTCGGTCACACGGCCTACCACATGAGTGGTCGCACGCCCGTGTAGCGTTGACAACCACACTTTTCAGCTTTTCACTGATTTCCATCTATAGTGTTGTGGTTAAACACCTAATTTTGTTTTGAAGTTAAACCGCACTTCAAGTACTCCAAACCTAGATTCAACCCAAAACATCATTTAATCAACTACTTAACTCATTATTCAATCAAAGCCTAACACAGTTAAAAATCGATCAACAACCGAACCCCCTACCGAAAACAACCAAAATCGCTCCCTTAGTTCCTTAAAGATGCACCAACCCACTCTTTGTCTCCACCTAAAACAAGAGTCACAAAACCTTTTCGTTAAACTTTTACTCGCATTTCACAGTAAATTTCAATTCAACCATACTTACAGATTAAGCACAACCGACTGTTGTTAGAGGAGAATCCCAGTTGAAAAGAAATAAAGAAAGAAAGTGTAAGGGAGGAGTTGAAATTCCCTTGATGGAAGGAGAGGAAATCGAAACAAGAAAATTGAAAAACACACAATCAATTAAAAATCCAAGAATATAAATATAACCCTTTAATTAGCAACTTATAAAACGGAACAATGAAACACCTTAATCACTTACCAAACTGTTGACAAAGTAGAGTGCAATTTAGCAATGCAAGAGCATACGAATCGAAAAGGGGAACTAATGACTGAAATAGGCAATACAGAGGAGGTAACGGCGAGAAGAAAAAGAAAAATGATGGAAGGGAAGTAAAAAGCCGAAAAGGAACAAAAGATGTACCAGAAATTCACCTAGCAAAATTCAGCAAAGGGAAAAGGGAAATAAAAAGGTAGAGAAAAAAGGAAAAGAAAGGAGAGTTTCAGTAACAACAAGGAGAAGCAATCGCTAACAGAGAAAGGAAAGGATTTCAGCAGTAAGGGGATTTGGGAAGAACAAAACGGTGGCAAGTGAGGAAAAAGAATGCCGTCCACCAAAAAACCAAAGGCAGAAAAAAGGAAACTATCAGAAAACTAAGAAGGTGAGAGAGAGTAGGCAAACTTGCCACCACTAAATTTGGTTATTTTCAAACTTCTCCATCCATATTTTTCTCCCCATATCCCTTAATCCACTCTCTAAACCGTCCACCAAAAACTCCTCAACAACAGAATTCAAACCCCACTCAAACACTACAGAATTTCGGTCAAACTACAACACTCACACGACACCAGCAGTAAAAATAAATCCCCTTGATCGCGCAGAGATTCAAACTCCAGACCTCCACTGCCTTAACACTCCACTTAACCACTAGACCAGTAGGCCCATTCTGACATATTTTACCAACATTTATTAATAAGCCTACTAATTAGAGATAAGGGTTTATTCATTTAAAAACAAAAAATTGCCCAAGCTAAGGCTTGAACTTGAGACCTCTCACACACACCCAGAACACTTAACCATTGAAACAGATACATAGTTGTATCACAAACATACGAAAATAAATATGTAAGAGATTTTTAGGGCGTTACAACTCTACCCCCTAAAGAAAATTTCGGCCTCAAAATTTACCTTATCAAAATAGATGAGGATACTACTGTTGTATCACATCCTCCGGCTCCCACGTAGCCTCCTCAATGCTATGATTACGCCGAAGAACCTTAACCAGTGAGATGGATTTTCTTCTTAGAACCTTTACATCACGATCCAAATTTTGAATTGGCTCCTCTTCAAAGGTTAGATTTGGCCTAACCTCGATCTCTTTAATAGGAACAATATGTATGGGATCAGAGCGGTAGCGCCTCAGCATAGAGACGTGGAAAACATCATGGATCCGATCCAATTCTAGAGGTAGCTCCAATTGGTAAGCAACTGATCCCACTCGCTTCAGAATACGGTAAGGCCTAATAAACCTAGGCTTAGCTTGCCCTTGCGACCAAACCTCAGTACTTTCTTCCATGGTGAGACCTTGAGAAAAATGAAGTCCCCCACAGAATACTCTATCTCTCGACGCTTCAAATCTGCATACAAATTTTGTCTATCAGATGCTGCTTTCAGTCGATCTCAAATTAATTTAACTTTATCCTCAGTATCAAAAACCAGTTCAAGACCCAAAATACGTCTCTCACCCAACTCAGTCCAATATGAAGGAGTGCGACACCTACGACCATATAATGCCTCGTAAAGTGCCATCTGAATGCTAGACTGGTAGCTGTTGTTATAAGTAAACTCCGTCAGTGGCAGGTAATCCTCCCAACTGCCTCAGAAATCAATCACGCAACTCCTCAACATGTCCTCCAGTATCTAAATCACCCTCTCAGATTGACTATCGATCTAAGGATGGAACGCAGTACTGAAGTCCAATCTTATACCCAGAGCTTCATGTAGCTTATTCCAAAATTGAGACGTGAAGCGAGGATCCTTATAAAAAATGATCGAAATCGATACCCCATGCAGTCTCACTATCTCAGACACATATAGTTTAGCCAGTTTCTGCAGAGAGTATTTAGTACAAACCGGTATAAAGTAGGCAGACTTGGTCAACCGATCCACTATGACCCACACTGAATCCTTCTTAGTGGGTGTAAGGGGCAACCCACTAACGAAGTCCATAGTCACTGTCTCCCACTTTCAAAGCGAAATCTTGACTGGCTGCAACAAACCCAAGGTAACTGATGCTCAGCCTTAACCCGTTGGCATGCTAGAAACTTAGCCACAAAATTGGTAACCTCTCGTTTAAGACCTGGCCACCAGTATAGCTCACGAAGGTCTCGGTACATCTTATTTCCTCCAGGATGCATAGCATAAGGGCTACTATGCGCCTCTCGCAGTATAGACTGCCTCAATTCAGTATCTTTTGGCACACAGATTCTCTCTCAAAAATAGATTACCCCTTCGTTATTCAGCCCAAAATCCAAAGTATTCCCACTCTCAACCTGTCGGAAGTGAAGACCCAAAGACTCGTCCTCCAACTGCTTACCCTTAATCTGCTTAATCCATATCGGTTTAACCTGAAGTTCGACCAATAGACTACCATAATCAAATAAACTAAGGTGAGCAAACATTGCCCTCAGATCAGTCATAGCTCTAGGCTCAGTGCGTCGGCCACCACATTGGCCTTACCAGGATGGTATTCAATCGTATAGTCGTAATCTTTAAGCAACTCAATCCATCTACGTTGCCTAAGATTCAGTTCCTTCTAAGTGAGGAGGTACATGAGGCTCTTATGATCAATGTAGATGATACACTTTTCCTCATATAAGTAATGCTTCTAGATTTTCAGTGCAAACACCACTGCGGCCAACTCTAGGTCATGCGCCGGATAATTTGCCTCATTAATCTTAAGCTGACGAGATGCATACGCTACCACCTTACCTTCCTGCATCAACACATATCTCAAACTGACATGTGATGCATCGCTGTACAAAGTAAACTCTTTTCCAGACTCTGGTTGTATCAAAATAGGGGCCTTAGTTAATATAGTTTTAAGCTTCTCGAAGCTTTCTTGCTACACATTAGTCCAGTTAAACGGCATACCCTTGCGTAGTAGCTTAGTCAAAGGTGCCGCAATCAGTGAAAACCCTTTTACAAAACGTTAATAGTACCCTGCCAATCCCAGAAAACTGCGAATCTCAGATACAGTCTTAGGCTGCTTCCAATCCAAGACAACCTCAATCTTTCGAAGACCGACTCTAATCTCCTCAACAGAAACCAGATGTCCTAAAAAGTTACTTCATGTAACCAAAACTCACATTTACTGAACTTGGTATACAGTTGTTTCTCTCGTAGAATCTATAGAACCACTTTGAGATGTTCATCATGTTCATCCTCGGTCTTCGAATATACCAGTATGTCATCAATAAATACCACCACGAACCGGTCCAGATAGAGTTGGAACACTCGGTTCATCAGATCCATAAAAGCTACCGGTGCATTAGTCAGCCCAAATGGCATTACTAGGAACTTATAGTGACCATAACGAGTCCTAAACACTATCTTATGCACATCAGCCTCTTTAACTCTCAACTAATGATACCCTGATCGGAGATAAATCTTAGAGAAAACCAAAACTCCTTGAAATTGGTCAAACAAATCATCTATCCTTGGTAAGGGATACTTATTCTTAATCGTCAACTTGTTCAATTGTCGGTAGTCAATACACATACGCATAGATCCATCCTTCTTTTTCATGAATAGAACTGGTGTCCCCATGGAGCCACACTAGGGCGGATGAACCCAAGATCCAGTAACTCTTGAATCTGAGCCTTAAGCTCTACGAGCTCCTTCGGTGCCATTTTATAAAGGGAGATAGAAACCGGAACTGTAGCAGGAAGGAGCTTAATCCCAAACTCTACTTCACGATTCAGAGGTAACCCATGTAGCTCTTCAGGAAAAACATCTAGAAAGTCCTTAATCATCCTGATATCCTTAATCGAAGAATCCCCAGAATCTGAAACACTGATGTAGGCCAAATACGCCTCACATCCCTTACGAACCAACTTTTCCACCCTCAGTGCAGAAATCACATTCGATAAGTAATTCCGACGTTCTCCAATTACGACTACCTCACTGTCCTTCACCGTCCTTAGTACAACCCTTTTTGTGGCACAATCTAAGCTCACTCGGTGCTTGACCAACCAGTCCATTCCTAGTATCATATCAAATTCTCCAAAAGGCAGTTCCATCTGATCAGTAAGAAAGATAGCCCCTTGAACCTCTAGAGGAACATCTTTAAACAGTTTGTTAACCCTTATTGACTGCCTCAACGGACTCAGTACAGTGACTTCCCTCGTAGTGCTCTCAACTAGTATACCCAAGTTTTCAAATACGGTACAAGCTATATAGGAGTGAGTGGATCTTATATCTATTAGTGCAGTATAAGGTACATTATAAGTAAAGAACGTACCCGTAATAACGTCCAGAGCATCTCCATCCTCTCGGCGACGTGTAGCATAAACCAAAGCTGGCTGTCTCGCTTCAGAATGCCCAGCACCTCTGCCTGGTGCTCTCTAACTACGACCCAAACCATTCCCAACTCTGGCCTGACCACGGCCTCTCGGTGGCTGCCGAGCTACCCTCGGTGGTGGTGCAATACCCATGCCAGAAGCTTGCATCTGATCGGACATCTGCGGACACTCTCTAATATGGTGCTCTAATGAGCCGCACCTCAAACAAGCCCCAGTTCTTTTCCAACACTCGCTCTGATGGCGTCTACCACAGTCAGTACACGGTGGCTATTTAGTAGTAGCAATAGGAGCCCTAGCTCTGATCAACCCAACAACTCTGGCCTTTTTCTTAGGCCTCTAAATGAAACTTGAGGGCTCCGACTTCCTCTTGCTCCTACCTCTCTCTCGGTTCTGGCGCTCAGTGCGTTTTACTTCCTCGACGATCTTTGCCTTATCAACCAGTGCAGCAAAGTCTCACTCCCTCTATGGAGCTATCAAAACCCTCAGACTATTCCTGAGGCTATTCTCGAAGTGAACACATCGCTCGTACTCAGTCGCCACTATACCTCGCACATAGTGGCTCAGTCTTAGAAATTTAGCCTCATACTCGGCCACTGATCTATCTCCCTAAGTCAAATTCAGGAACTCTCAACGACGGGCATCCACGTAACTGTCACCCACATACTTTTCTTGGAAAGCAGTCTTAAAATATTCCCAAGATAGTCGTTCGGGCCGAGTGCCCTCTTTAACAGTGAGCCACTACTGATATGCCTCATCATGTAGCAGCGATACAGCATCCTTTAATTTTTGTTCGAGGATGCAATCCAGATCGTCCATAATCTTCTCTGTGGCCTCAATCTAGTATTCAGCTACATTAGAGGCAACCCCAATGACACCTCTGAAAATCTCAGCTTCATTAGACCAGAGTCATTCCGTAACCGATCCGCAGCCTCCAGCTCTAGTATTGGGCCCAACGACCCTTTCTAGAATCTGTAACATAGCTTGAGCCAGTGCTTCATCCCTAGTCGCTCGATCATGAGACCCAGTCTCACTCATAGGTGAAGCCAATGTCTCGTTAGTATCCAAATTAGGCAGATTGCCAAATGATGAGGACCTAGCTAGAGCACCTCTACGGCCTCTACCACGACCTCTTATACCCTGTCCGCGAGTACCTCTGGTGCTCATTGTCTAGTTGTGTTTTATCTGTATTAATAGTTTTATGTATCAGTTTATAGTTCCAGTGTTTATTAACAGATATTTTATGAAAACAGTATTAGGAGTGTAATTTGTTTCGAACGTCGTAATGTCAATCGATGTCTATTGATTTTACTATAGTATTAGTATATACTATCTTGAGTGTTTTCAGTCCAATCTATCTATAGTAGTCTCGATATATACTATCTATAGTATTTTCAATTTTTAAACAGATAGCAATTCAGAGGACTTACAAGATCGGCGCTAGAGACTCGGTGTACCACACATTCAGTAAAAATATTTTAAATCATTAGAAATCAGTTCTTAGAAAATTGGATCTTAAAAACCCAAATCCATAGCTGAATTTTGTAACCTGGCTTTGATACCACTAAATGTAACACCCCAAACCTGACCTGGACGTTATGGCCGAATCTAGCGATGTCGCATGGTAATGTGTTTGAAAATTGTAGCTTGTGTTGTGAAAACCATAACTTAGCTTAAAACATTTTCCATTTAGAACTCGTCATTATCTTTTATTAATTTCCAAAGTCGTGGTTTTGACTCAGTCGTTAGTTTTCAAAACATTATATGTTGCGAAAGCTTTTTAAAACAGTTTGTGTCTTTGTAGGTATTTTGCTAAAACACAGTGTTTTACCTACCTCTAGTAGATATAAAATATAAAGCAGTATAAAATCCAAATTTAAAACAAAAATCCATAGAGACCATTATTACAGTAATATACCCCAACTAAAACTTTAAAAATCTAATTAAGTACGAAATAGTGTAAAAAGGGGTCGTGTGGCCATAGCTGAGTCCTCCGCCTCTCCGATCCGTCTAAGTCTAGGGATTACCTGTACAGATAAAATAGAAGGGTGAGTTTACGAAAGCTCAGTGTGTAATTCCCATATAAACAAGCAGACAAAATCTTAGTCCCCACTCTTAGTCTCCACTTAAAACGAGAGTCACAAAACCTTTTCATTAAACCCTTAATCACATTTCACATTAAATTTCAATTGAACCATACTTACCGATCAAGCACAATCGACTGTTGTTAGAGGAGAACCCTAGTTGAAAAGAAACGGAGAAAGAAAGTGTAAGGGAGGAGTTGAAATTCCCTTGCTAGATGGAGAGGAAATTGAAACAAGAAAATTGAAAAGCACACAATCAATTAAAAATCCAAGAATAAAAATATAACCCTTCAATTAGCAACTTATAAAATGGAACAATGAAATGACTAAATTGCTTACCAAACTGTCGACAAAGCATAGTGTAATTTAGCAATGCAAGAGCAAACGAATCGAAAAAGGGAACTAATGACTGAAATAGGGAAAGCAGAGGAGGTGACGATGAGAAGAAGAAAAAGAAAAATGATGGGAAGGGAAGTAAAAAGCTGAAAAGGAACAAATGATGTAGCAGAAATTCACCTAGCAAAATTCGGCAAAGGGAAAAGGGAAATAAAAAGGTAGAGAAAAGAGGAAAAGAAAGGAGAGTTTTAGTAGTAACAATGAGAAACAATCGTTAACAGAGAAAGGAAGGGATTTCGGCTGCAAGGGGATTGGGGAAGAACAAAACGGCAGCAAGTGGGGAAAAAGAATGTAGAAATTCGGCAGAGAAAAACCAAAGGTAGAAAAAGGAAACTGTCAGAAAACTAAGAAGTTGAGAGAGTAGCCGAACTAGCCACCAACAAATTCGGTTATTTTCAAACTCTTCCATCCATATTTTTCTCCTCATATCCCTTAATCCACTCCCCAAACTGTCCACCAAAAACTCCTCAACAAACGAATTCAAACCCCACTCAAACACTACAGAATTTCGATTAAACTACAACACTCACACGACACGAGTAGTAAAAATAAATCCCCTTGATCGCGTAGAGATTCAAACTCTAGACCTCTACCCCCTTAACACTCCACTTAACCACTAGACCAATAGGCTCATTCTGACATATTTTACCAACATTTATTAATAAGCCTACTAATTAGAGATAGGGGTTTATTCATTTAAAAACAAAAATTTGCCCAAGCTAAGACTTGAACTTGAGACCTCTCACACACACCCAGAACACTTAACCACTAAAGCAGATACACAGTTGTGTCACAAACATACGAAAATAAATATATAAGAGATTTTTGGGGCGTTACACCCTTTGCCTCAAGTTGGTGGAGTCCAACTCAGTCTTCTCTGATAGCGGCTATGATAATCTTTAACCCCACAACCAAGACAGTACAATCATAAGTTCTGATGAACTTGGTGAGATTCTGCGAAACAGTGTAACAATCATGTTTCAAAGTTTTTAAGAGAAAATTTTAAAGCAGAGAATTTAAAACTCCCTATATACTCTTAGCCTTTTGTAGATTTCACTTGCATGGTTGATTCCTTACCCATTTTCCACAGCTCGCAGCTAGTGGACTTATTCATTGTTTTAGATGCCATTGCATTCTCTACAACAACAGTTCTCCATGGTACTGTTGGAAAAAATCCAATTTTAAAATGGTTTTCTTGCATAGCAGAAAATCAAAATTTGGAAAACCAACCCGATTTGTGATTTTTCTAGCAATAAACCTTAACTGAATTCGTAACTGTGTTTTTGGATAAATGGATCCTTGATGTTTTCCAGCTTTCAACCAAACGACCTTCTTCACCATTCTCATACCATGAATTACTTCGAGTGTGGGCTCGAACCAATTGAATCAAAACACAGAACTAGAAAAAGTTTTTCTTTTGGGGTGAAAATAAAAATTCTCTCTTCCATAATAGAAACTGGTAAAATTTTTATTCTGAAAAATATGTTTATAAGTTGAAAATAAATTCTCTCTATTTTTCAGCAGTATAACAATTTCTCAAAAGTTGTATAAATATCCCTATCGATGCCATCTATTTATAGGAATAGAAGATAGAATCCTTGTAAAGTTGTAGAGGTTTATTTTAAATAAAAAAACAACATTCTACCTAGAGTAGGAGAGGGGTGAACGACTCACCCTTGTATTTCTACTAGGGTTTTCACCCCCTTCATGTTATATAAGGGGTTTTGGATCTCTCTCACATTCGATCCAATTACAAGTACTTCCTGGGCCTTTTTGACCTAGTACTCTGTAATATGATCCAACTCGGTTCAGCTTTTTTATTTCCCCAAATAAACCTTAATATCTACATATTAAATCATATTCTCACCCCAAATTTACCCCTGAAAAGTTTACTCTCGATAATTTTTTGACGATTTTACCCCCAATAAAATTTTAAGAAAATTCGTTCAATATGTCACAACTCAACATGTTCACTATGACCGAATAATTTATTTTCATTTGCAGGCTTCAAAATAATCCAAAAACATAAACTAATTCTTCCATCAATTTTTAAGTAATCCTATATAAGATTGCAAGTTTCTATTTTCATTTTCCATTTCCATTTGCATTTTTGGAAACCTATATTTATTTTCAATTATTCCATTTCTCCATTTCGAAGAAAACCAAACACAGTTCTGAATGTCTCCCATTTCTATTTTTTTATTCATTCTATTCATTTCTATTTAAACACGCAACTCATTTATGGTTTTAACGAGCTAGCAGAGGGACTGAATAGATATATGTAGTTGAGGCTCAAATGATTTATAATTAAGTTCTGGTGTTTTTCCTATTAATTATAAATTCAATTAGCCACGAAGTCATTCCACTATAGTATCATGAATAAGCTCTCCATAATGACATACCATTAAGAAAGCAACTACTCAATGCTCGTCTAATGACCTTGTGATAAGTGTGTTACCCTCATAGGTTATTCTTAATCTCTTTAGGATAATATTTGTTCCCCAAATATGATTCTATTTTATCTCATGGTAACCATTACATCTTCCTTCATGAAAATTCAATCATTATCAATTAGTGATCAAATCATCCACCACAAAGACGAATGACCCATGGCCACATTTACTTTTCATCAACCATGTAATGCCAATGAGAGAATATCATTTACCCATGTTTTGGGCTATAAATTCCACTATTGTGAGTGATGCTACATACTACAGAAGTCATACACCCAATGCACTAGCTTTCAATTTCTTTTGTATTTGAACTCAGGCTTTTATTTACACCAAAGTGTATGAGTCATGCATACATAGTCCGACATCCACTCAAGATTTAGGTATGCCACACTATGAATGTCACAAATGAATAAATTCATAAACAGATTTAAGATCTATTCTGCTTCGGTCCTGCTGATGTACTGTCAATCCAGTCAAACGCATCTATGTCTTTATCTTCTAGAAGTCATCCGCTCCGATGCCTAAGACAAAGCACCTCCTCAATTGGACTTGATAAATGACATATTAATCTTTCAATCGGTTTACTCATTTCCAATTAGACTAAGGATATGTTTAGTGTTAGGTAAACATTAGACAACCAATAAGCAACATTTGCTTCCATTTTGCTTTGTGTGCAAAAACCATATGAGGACAATATAAATAGTATTAATGTAATTAATTAATAATTTTATTAACCATTTTTTTAAAAAAAATTTACAAGTGTACTTAGACAAAAATACTACACTCACAGCATCGGATCCAACATGTAATGCCCTGATTCTGCCTCCCTCAGAATTTTCGCTTTCCTTTAACCAGCTCCACATTCACCATTCTAACTATATGGATAATCCATCTAAGAGTATGACCTTATAGCATAGTAGCTTCATACTATACTGTCTAACCCTGGCTAACATTTCATCTTGCTTCAATTTTTCAGAATAATTGATGTTAATAGAAAAATTCCCTATCGGGTCATACTCTTATGTTGTTTACAACAAATTATTTGTTTAAGTAGCCCTTGACGGACATCCATATTACATTATCGTAATTAAATTACTTTTCTCCTGGTAAATGTTCTAGTATCCCCAATCATCAGACCATTCGAGCAACTATTACTTCCAAGTGGACCCTAGAGGACTTTCCAGTCTTGGTCCACTCATTTTACCCACGGATTCTTTGACTTAAGTTCCGCTTGAACATATCATGATCATTACTATTTCGGTTTACTAGACAAAATCTATGGATTCATACCTGCTAACACTTTGACTATCCCGTTTATCCACATTCTTTAAAGCACCATTTCCATCATCAGGCCACTCTCTGCACGAGTTGAACTGAAATCTACTTTCCTTATCATGTCAACTTTCAAATTTAATGTCCTAGCGAACATCTACATGTTTTTATAGTCGAGCTATGGTCTTACACACCATAATTCCCCATGTTTAACATCCTGGCAGACTCTTCATGTTGCCATAGTCGAGCTATGTTCTTACACACCATAATTCCTCATGTTTAACGTATTGGCAGACTCTTCATGTTGCCATAGCCAAGCTATGGCCTTACACACCATAATTCTCCATGTTTAACATCTTGTTAGACTCTTCATGTTGCTATAATTGAGCTATGTTCTTACACCTTAAACACCTTTTAAGTTGTCACCCCAAAGGACCTTACCACTGTCACGGTGTCACCCTATAGAGCCTGATAACCGTCATCGTAGTGTTGCTCTATAGAACCTAATAATCGCCATCATGGTGTTGCTTTTGTGAGCCGGTCAACATCATTTCATCTCATATCTAGCATTGATGCTCGAACACTGCAGTGTTCCCTCCATAAGGCCTAGAGCTTAGCACATCACGATTTACACTTAATAACATCAGATTATGAAATCTAATGGAAATTCCATTTCCCTATCCATCCATCCATCCCTTCATTTTGCCATTTCTAACCTTGATGCTTGAACACTGCAGTGTCCTCTCCGCAAGGTCTAGAGCTTTGTACATCATGGTTTGCACCCAAAAATTCTAGATAGCGGTAAATGAAAACTCCATCTCCCAACCCTAACTTCATCTAATCCTTCAATAATCTATCCTCTGTGCTCCGCCATTATAAACATGCAATACATGCATTTCACTAACATACTTTCACGGGTTATGTGACTTTTTTGACACAAAGTTCTGATAATTTCATGCATACTAAACTACATTGGTAAATACTTAATATACCATTACATTCTTATACATTCTTAGCATTTACAACCAACAAAGACCATACATCATCACATGACTTAACACAAATTCATGTCGTCCACACAACATCCTAGGAGTGGAGTACAAAGGTTCACATAAATTCCCTTATTCCCATCAGCTTAGCTTGCCCAAATGCCAGAGCCTCCTTCGCCTTAGCAGCTAAGCATGACAACCACTTATCAGTAAAACTAAATGTGGTAAGTCCTTAAAAACCCAGAATCATCAATTATACGAAATCCTTTAAGAATCTTTACTCTACTTCATCCTTTAATCCATAAGTCCCGAGAGGTAAGGAAACTTACTATTTCCCAAATTTCTCTACTTACATACTTTAAATCACATGACGGATGCAACATACAGAGCTTTCTTCAACTATATCCTCTTATTCTTTAGAGAGGCTGAAGAAGACGATGCTATAGAGGGAGAAAAATTTTGGTAAACGGAATTGAAAAGAATTTTGTTTCCATAAACGCCTATATATACTCCCAAAGCATAGCTTCCACATACCAAAAAAACCACTCATTCCTAATCATTTTATCCCCCACTATAGAACCTATCGGTTCCAATCTAGCTAAATTAGAATTGAAATCTAATTATTCCCCAACCAACCACTTAAGTTTCTAAATGTTTCAGTAAAGCCTGAAAAATTCCTATTTCTACACAATCAACTCCCTAACTCTTTTTTAAATTCAATTTCGTAAAAGAATCGTGCGTGACAATCCTAGTTTATCTCATGGTAACCATTACATCTTCCTAGTAATAAAGTCATCCATCACAAAGACAAATGACCCGTGGCCACGTTTACTTTTCATCAACCATGTAATGATAATGAGAGAATATCACTTACCCATCTCTTGGGCTATGAATTCGACTATTGTGAATGACTCTACATACTGCAGAAGTCGTACACACAACGCACCAACTTTCTATTTGTTATCTATTCGAACTTAGGCTTTTACTTACATCAAAGTGTACAAGTCAAACATTAACTCACATTCAATTAAACATATACTAATCAAACACATAATTATTTAAACACATAAATACCATATGAACTAACCTGGTAAAATAGCAAACAAGTTGAATCTTTAAGGGCTATTCGATAATTTTGGTTTTTCCCCGATTATCTCTGGTTTGATTCAATTCTTGACCTAAATAATTATTTTAGACAATTAATCAATACCAAACATTTTTATATCATCCCATGATATACGTGAACCTATCTAATTCTATTTTTAAATGCCCCTTAAGTTTTGCATTTATTCAATTTAGTCCCTAAAATTGAAATAACAATATCTTTGATTTCAGCTTTGATTTCAAATTTGATCTTAGTAACATCCCTAAGGGACTCCCTACCATCTATTTTTATAGGAATTTTACATCAATTTCACAATTTATTCACTTTAGTCCTTTTGTACAAAACTAGTAATTAAATATTACAATCTAGTTCTTTTTCACATCTAAGCTTAAAATCTATCAATTTAACATCAAATGCTTCAAGAAATTATTAATGACAACTTTGGAAAACTTTAACATTTTTAAATTTTGGTACATGGGCTAGATAAATGAAGCTCTCGTGACCTAAAAAAACATAAAAATTACAAGAAAAGGACTTAAAATCACATACCAATCAAAGGCCGAAAGATTGAAGCATCAAAAATGGCTTCCTTAGGTTTTATTTAGATTGTTTTGGTGGAGAAGAAAGAAAATAAAGATGACATCCACTTATTTTTGTTATTTGTACTTATATTAATATTTATTTAAGTAAACTTAATTATCTTAGCTTAATCACACATATACATCACATTCCATGAACTAATGTCAAGAAATGCTTCTTTATGATTGATTCTTGATTGCTGCCATTTTATTTTCTTTTGTGTTCATGCGTGTTATTCACTCTTCAATCGTAGGTCAAGCGTGGTGTAAGTTTCATCAAATTATTTTTTCTATTATTTTCGCCTTAATTTATTCTTGAACAAGATTTGAGATATTAGTATTAATTCTTGTTCTACATTATATTAAGTGTTCACATGGTTTTTTATTAGGCAAAGGGTGTAAGGATAGAAATCCTCCAGTAGAGTAGTCGTTGTTTCAACGTTGTTTCTATGAAGTAAGTGTTTATTTGTTTATTTAGGGATTGTTTTATTTTAGAAAATAGGTAGAATTTGGGTTAATTTGTGGTTGTTAATCGACTCATTTTGGTGTCGTATCTAGGTTTTGGAGTGCTCTATTATGTGGTTAATCAAATTTATCATCAGGTGTGTGAAACTAACCCAAAAACTCGACTAGAACTTAGAGAAACCCAAAAACAAGGGTTGTTTTCAAAACTACTCTATGTCACATAATCGTGTGGCAGGCCGTGTGTGACCGTGTGTACCACACGGTCGTACGGAGAACACGGGCTGTAACATCACGATTTAGGGTCTAGTCAAAACAGTGGTTTTGAGACCACAAATTCGAAGTAAGAAAATTTATTTTTATTTTTATTATCTTTTATGGTTTACAATTTCACGGGATCATTTCGTGAAAATTTTGTTCGAAAATTTTGACGTTTGGGCACTCAATTTGGTCCAAAAGGACTAAATTGTAAAAAGTGCAAATCTTGAGTTCTAGAAGCTAGAGGTGTCTAATTCCTATGAAATTTTAAATTGGAGGTCCTTATATGGTAATTAGACCAGTGGTTAATTTTTTTTGAAAAAAATGGACATGAAATAGGTGAAATGGAATATTTTTAAGTTAGGGGCATTTTGGTTATTAAGTAATTAAAAGGAATTAAAAATAAAATTAAAAGCCAATTTTTGTCCATCTTCAAGATATGGCCAAAACTTGCATGGAGAAACCATGGTTAGGGTTTTCCAAGCTTCCAATCTTGATTGTAAGTCCGTTCTTGCCCCGTTTTTAATGATTTTTACGTTTTTCAAATCCTCGTAACAAGATCTAGCTATTTCTACCATGTTTAAAATTTAACCATGTGCTACATGTTTGTATTTTGATGTTTAAGGGAGTAATATGAATGTTTGTTGTCTGTTAAACGACTTTTACTAAGTAGTTTTCGGTGAAAACGTTGAAAAGGACTAATTTGTAAAAGTTATAAAATTTGTCATAAAAGTTTACTTTAGTAGAAATTGTGGGCTGCTATAGTTATTAAAATGATTCAGCTAGGCTTAAAGTACAAATAAATTGAATAAATTTCATTTTACGAGCCTAGGGGCAAAAATGTAAATATAATAAAGTTTAAGGGCAAAAACGTAATTTTACCATAATATGATTTTTGGGTCACAATAAATAATGTGACTAATTAGAAAGCTAAATGTGATATTATAGAGCAAGAAAAATGAGATTCGGACTTAGACCGGGGAAAAACAAATATTTGACGGTTAAGTCGTTTTTTTCACCATTTTTGGTATCGAGGTAAGTTCGTGCGATAATAATAATGCAATGTTATACTTGAATGTTAATGCTTGATATTACATGAATTGCAAGTACACGTGTAACTTATGTGACAATATATCATATTTTGATGTATTGATATTATGAGATAAATATTTTATTTTCACTATGGATGTTATGCCTAATGGTGGTTATGAAAGTATGAATGATATTATGTTCATTATCCACGACATCACGAGTAAGTGTGGTTGAGATGTTATGTACATGTGAGGAAGAACCCCGTTTGAATCTTAGGAATAGTTTAGGATACAAGTGACATGTCACTAGAAAATTATATGATCTGAACTCATTGAGTTGGTCTGAGTTCATGATATATGTGACATCTGAGCTCATTGAGTTGGTCTGAGTTCATGATGTACGTGCCACATGTAATTTGGTTCCAGATGCTGGTCTTATGCATCCTACTAGTGGCTGGGTAGTCCTGAGAGTGTCAGATACTCAACAGCTTGTGCCAATAGCCCGTGTAGTTACGCCTTGAGTGACAGCTTGTGTGAGCATGCCCATGAGTAGCTTGATGACGAGCGTTACATGATATGAGGTAGATTTGGCTACATATGCATTTGTGGCACTTATGTGCAAGTTTTCTACGTATCCAATAGTACTCCAAGTGTTCAACGGGTAGTTCAAAGAATGATTTGAAGATAGTCCCAAAAGGTTATGTCAAAGACAAGAATGAATATGTGAAAAATGTTGAAAGGGTACAGGTATGTACGCTAAGCTTATGGTTTTTGAGATTTTGAAATGTCAAGACCTTGGTGAGCTAAGATGTATGAATTATTATTATGAATTTTTTTGCAATATCATGCTAACTTACATTGTGTAATTGAACATGGGATCCATGAAATGGTTGGTTCATGATTAGTTGAAAATGAACATATGATAGTTATCATTATATTGCACTAAAACAGTTTTGGACAGCAGCAGTAGTCTGACTTTGAAAATCCACCAAAAATTGTGGAAATTGAATTAGAGACTGAATAAAATATGAAATTAAATCTTATTGAGTCAAGTATTACATAGAAGAAACTTTGTAAGTAAAAAAATTCATATTATGAGATATTTTAATTTTTTAAGACAAGGTCAGAATGATTTCGGAATCCCCTATTCCAATTTGGGAAAATCATTAAAAATTGTACAAAAATAATTATGGGTTATAATTTATAAGCTTAAAATACTTAATTAGTCTATTATTAAAGGAAATAAATGGGAAAATCATCTGAATCCCGTATGAGGAGATAATTAATTTTTAGTGAAGAGGAGTCAAAACTATTGTAACAACCCGAGTTAGGGCCTAGTCGGAACAGTGGTCTTGAGACCACAGATTTGAAGTTTGGAAAATTATTTTTATTATTATTATGGAGTTATGACATGATTATATTGGCGTATGAAAAATTTGGTAGGTTAATTTTGACATTTGAGAGCTCAATTGCAAAAAAAGGACTAAATTGCATAAAAAGAAAAAGTTGCATTTAGTACCCAAATGTGTTATATAGCTAGAGAATTAAAAATTTTGAAGTCTTTAAAGGGCAATTAGACCCATTTTAGGTTGCTTGGCAGGCCATTCATTCAAAGGGGGGACAAAACTTTTATGTTTGGTATGTTAGGTGACTTATTTGGGCTAAAATAAAGAAAAAAAATGATATCATCTTCTTCCCATTCCTTTCTCCACTAAAAATATCAGCAAAAGAGGATTTTTTGAAGCTTTGAAATTTCAGCAACTTATCACCTCAACAAGTAAGTGATTTCCATGTCCTTTGTTGATAATTTTTGCATTTTTGAGACCCTTGAAGCATAAGCTTTCAAATGAGGGGCCTATTTTGCAAAATGATTAAGAGTTTAGAGTTTTGCCATGAATAGATTTATGATAGTTTCTAAGTTTTTATGGAAGAATATGAGTCCTAGTTGTGTTATAAACAACTTTTGTGAAGGGTGTTAGCATGAAAACATCTAAAGGGACTATTTTGCATAAGTTGCAAAATAGGTGATAAATGTGTGAAATAATGGGAATTTGGAGTTGCTATAAGAGTCAAAGAAGTTCGGCTAGCCTTAAGAAATAAATAAATTCGATAAAAATCAAATTTCAAGCATAAGGGCAAAATGGTCATTTTACCAAAGAAGTGAATTTATGAATTCCTAATTGTATTTAGTGATTAAATAAGGGTTTTTTTATGGTTATAGATTAAGTTTTGCCAAATCCGAGCCTAGACCGGGGGAAAGCAAAGCAAATCGACTAAATCGACTAGTCGAGTACATTTTTTAAACCGAGGTAAGTTGTATGTAAATAATATAACTACATTGTTAATACATATTTTCAAATTTTCATTGAATTGATAAAGCATGAATTGCTAGATTGTGAATTGAGAATGCATAATAATAATTGAGATAGTAGAGAGATCCCATTGGAACCCTAGAAAACAAACCAGATATTCGTGCCTTAACATTAGAATTACTTGTGTGCCAGTGTAAGACATGTCTAGGACATGCATCAGTCACATTATGAGTGCCAGTGTAAGATATGTCTGGGACATGCATCGGCCTCGACGATGATAGCCAGTGTAAGACGTGTCTGGGACATGCATCGGCTAAGAGTTGTGCTAGTGTAAGACATGTCTGGGACATGCATTAGCATGTATATACAAGAGCTAGTATAAGACCATGTTTGGGACATGACATCGGCCTCGATGATGATAGCCAGTGTAAAACCATGTCTAGGACATGGCATCAGCAACTTATCTCATGTTTGAGGTTTGCAGAATATCCGGTAGTATTCCGAAAGGTTCAACTTTAAAAGTTATGAAAGTGATTTAATAAGGAAAATGTAATAATGTTGTGAGTGGTACAGGTACCTATTTGGTATGCATGAGTAATGAGCTCAAATTAGAAAATGTGACTTGAGTAGACAGTAATGAGTAAGTCAAGTTTTTGCTTACCTTTGAGCTATGAGCATGATGACTAATGGTGAAATTGTTGTTGTATATTTGTTTATATGCAACTTAATAAGCTTTATGCTTACTCTCTTTCCTTTCCTTTTTCTTTCAGTGCCACTAATTAGCTCAAGGATCCCTTGAAGTTAGAGATATCGATCACACTCTCAGTCGTAATACTCGGTATAGTTGGATTTATATTTTTTATTATGGCATGTATAGGGCTAGACCTTATTATTTTTGTGTCTTTGAGAATTGGCCAAATGTGTTGGCTTGAAATAGTTTCCACATTTTACATTAAGCCTTGAATGAGGGTAACATTCATTTTGAGTCAATAATAGATGCATCTTCATGGTTAAATGGATGTCTATCATGCTTGATTTGGTATTGATTGGTGTTGACATGAAAATAGGCATACTAGGGTGGCAATGAGGCTTGGTAAATAGCCTCATATTGTCCACACGGGTAGACACACGAACGTGTGTCTAGGCCGTGTGTGACACACGGACAGCCCCATGGGCGTGTGAGAAGGCCGTGCATCCCCTGCACTTAGAAATTTCAAGTCAGAATACATGGTAAGGGTCACACGGGCAGAGACACGACCGTGTGTCTCAGCCGTATGGAGGGGCACGACCTAGTACACGGGCATGTACCATGGTCGTGTAATGTTGACGTCAGAAACAGAATACCCATGTTGTTGCACACGGGCTGTGCCACGGGCGTGTTGTGGCCGTGTGAAAGGACACGAGCGTATGTCCAGGCCGTGTGAAGTCTGCACCTATTTTATGGAAAATTGTGGGATTCAAATTGGCCACACGGGTGTGGGACACGGGCGTGTCCCTAGCACACGGGTGTGTGCCCTATACCCACATGGGCATGTGGGACCCTTAAGCATGAAATTTTCTATGTTTTTCTTGAGCCCTCGGTTTGGTCCCGGGCCACCCCGAAAGTATGTTTTGGGCCTCGTAAGCCCAATCAAGGGATAGATTTCCTATGAGATAAAAAGTTTTAAATTGATCAAAATTTTATGGCTCGATTTTTCTAATATTGGTTGAGTTTAAGTTTGGTAGCACCTCAAACCCTATCCCAGCATTGGATATGGGCGCAGGGTGTTACAACTGTCAGATAGCAAAACAGGGGTAACTTTGAAGAATAAAATTTACTTGTTGGCTAATCCATAAATTCTGAAAATTTCAAGGTAGAAATATATATGAGTCTAGTTTCAAATTCTTTTAATGGATCTTAATTTAGAATTCTATAGCTCAAGTTATAAATAATTGAGTGACCATGACTCGAGTGGACAGCTTATCATGATTATAAGTAAAAAAGTGCAAACATGAATTTATTACCTTGAGATCATGTTGTGAGAATTGGTAGAAGCATGTTAATAAAATGCTTATTATTTTCATAAGGACTTACTAAGCTTTAAAGCTTAGTCCCCTTCTTTTCCCATCTCTTATAGGTTAATTTAGCTAGCTCGAGTTGGAGATCGCTGAAGATGCTATCACACTATCAAGCTATCATGTTGGGTATAAGTGAATGCAAACCCCTTTAAGTTTATGGAATGTACAGGAACTTGGTTATTTGTTGTATGAGTCATTATGAATTGGTTAAATGTATTGGCTTGTGAAGGCTAATGGTTGGATGTAATTTGTAGCCATGCAAATTGGCTATATTGGCTAATTGGTTGTAAGCCCATATAATTATGCATGTCAATATGGCAATGTTTTGTGATGTGATTTATATTTGCTTGTATATATATATAATGGATATGAATTTATTCATATGTTAATGCCTTTTTAGTGTGAATTCAGCATGAAGTGATTTGGTAAGGCATGATGTTATAATGCATGATAGATTATGGTGTGAAAATGATATGTTATTGCCTGATGGTAGTTTATTTATGCCATGAAATGTACTATTGTAGTTGTGTTTAAGTATGTGCAAAGAAGGGTGACAAATGGCTTGGTAAATAGCCATTTCCTTGGCCACACGGGTAGAGACACGGTCGTGTGTCTTAGCCATGTAAAGGACACGACCCCAAGACACGAGCGTGTGACTTGGCCGTATGACCCCAAATTATGTATGACGTTATAAACAGAGAGTTACACGGGCTGAGGACACGGGCGTATCCTAAGCCACACGAGCATGTGTATGACCACACGGCCTATCCACACAGGTGTGTGACTCTCCAAAGTAGGAAAATTTTCTAAGTGTAGTAAAAGTTCCAAAAGTTTTTGGTTTAGTCCCGAACCACTCCCAACATATGTTTTGGGCCACGTGGGCCTGTATAAGGGACGATATGCATGTGATTAGATGAATTTGATTTGGTCCAAATTTTATGACTCAGTTTTATATAAATGTTTATGTTTAAGTCTGGTAACACCTCGAATCCTATTCCGGTGTCGGATACAGGTAAGGGGTGTTACACGGGTATGTGTGATTACATAGCCTAAATAGGTAGGCCATGTGGGCCCTTTTTGGCCAATTTGAAGGCTTGATTATGGGTCCGTTAAGGAACTCAAAAATTGAATCCTTTACCATTTTGTAGTCTCATAAAAGTGTAAAATTTGGTATGTTACACATGAGTATGTTTAGAAAGCATGTTAAGTAGGATTAATTTTGTATAAGCAATATGATATGTTATGATCCATAAAAAATATGTTTAGGTATGCATGCCATAAAATTCATGTGATATGTATGCATGTTAATGTGATTATTCATGAGCATTGGGGTGGGTTTGATATGATGAAGGAAGTGTATTACTACAGTTTTACTGCAAATTCTGACGGTTAAACCGTAATATCTGTCAGATAGCTCAGTTTCATATTTCTAAGTGGCATAACACCACTTACCGGTGTGATTGGATGAATGGACTCATGAAGTCCTAATTGGTATGATTGGTTGGTCATAGATGGTGTGGGTAGGATTTGTTCTGATATGTTATAAGTTGCTAAAAATATGAAATTTTGTTTTGTTATTTGTATATATGTGTATTATAAGTAAAATTGTATATGTGGGCCAAGCCACACACTGGGCTTCCAGCTCACTCGTTTATTTAATATGTTTCAGGTGATCCTCAAGCTTAAGATTTGGCAGTGATTTTAGAGCTCGATTCAGGCATTTTGGTTTTTAAGTATGCTTTGGGTTTAATTATGGACTTTTCAGACTCTTTACTAGATTTGGGACATTAATTTTGGTTTTGATATTTATTTTTTCAAATTTATTATTCATAAATGATACTTTTAACAAGACAACATAACTAATGAAATACTATGATTTTATAAGTTAAAAACCCTAATGTGTTTTCCGTTGCAAGGTTTTGAAAATAAATACAATGTTAAATGATACAAGTGGTTAAGTGAGTGAATCTGTTTTAATAAAATCAATAAAATAAGGTTTTACGTCATAGTGCTGTCACACGATTTTTTGAATACTTATGCTTTGATAAATTAATCAATTTTGTTCACACTTGAGTTAAAATTAAGTTTTTACAAGAATTAACGGATAATGTTTTACATAACGATGTAACCTTCATAATTCGACCGTAACGTCTAGGTTGTGTTTGGGGTGTTACAAGTTCAATTCTCTCAAGAATCTTATACGGCCTAATAAACCTCGAATTGAGCTTTCCTTTCTTACTGAAACGTAGAACCTTTTTCTAGGGAAATACTTTTAGAAAGACTTTATCACCAATCTCGAATTCAATATCTTTTCTTTTAATGTAAAAATAGGACTTTTTTCGGTCTAAGTGAACTTTCAAATAGTCCCAAATAACCTGTACTTTTCTTCTATTTCACTTATCAATTCAGTTTACGCTAACTTTCTTTTACTCAACTCTAACCAGCATAGAGGAGTTTGACATTTACAACCGTAAAAGCCTTGTAAGGTGATATTCAAATGCTCAACTGATAGCTATTTTTGTAAGCAAACTCAGAATGGTAGGAATCTTTCCCAATTGTCTTCAAATTCAATCACACAACAACATAACTCGAGTATTTGAATCACTCACTCTAATTTTCCATCAGTCTGAGGATGAAACATCATACTGAAATTTAGTTTAATGCCCAGATCTCCAGGTAGCTTACCCCAAAATCTAAAGGTAAATCTCGAGTCTTGGTCTTAAATGATAAACAAAGGTATGCTATGCAATGCCACTATTTCATATATATAAATTTTAGCCAGCTTCTCGAGTGAATAATTGATTCTCATAAGAATGAAATGAGTCGATTTAGTCAACCTATCAACTATCACCCAAACGACATCTTTCTTTTTCAATGTTAATGATAAACCTGATACAAAATCCATAGTGATTTGCTCCCACTTCCATTCTAGAATCATTATAGGCTGTAGTAAACCTGAAGGGACCTAATGTTTTGCTTTAACCTATTGACATACTAGACAATTTGTCACATATTTAGAGATCTATTTTTTCATTCTCGGCCACCAGTACAATAGTTTCAAATCATTATACATCTTGTTGCTTACTGGATGTATCGTGTAAGCACTACTGTGGGCTTCATGCGAAATGTCTTGTTTCAATTCCATTTTTTGAATTTTCCTAAAATTTCTCATTTTATTCAATTTAGTCCTTAAAACTACAATTGCCATAACTTTCAAATTTGAGCCTCAATTTTGAAACCGATCTCAATTACATCTTTCTATAACCCTCTACTATCTATAATTATAGAAATTTAACATCAATTTCAAAATTGATGCACTTTAGCCCCTATGTACAAAATCTAACAATTAAAATTTACAAACTAGTCCTTTTTCACTTCTAAGCTTAAAATCTAATAAATTAACATCAATTTCATCAAGCATTCATCAATGGAAACTTTTAAACTGTTTTGCAAATTGGTACACGGGCTAGCTAAATCAAGCTTTCGTGACCTCAAAAATATAAAAATTACAAGAAACATACTTAAAATCAATTACCAATTGAAGGATTAAAGCTTGAAAATTCAAACCCTCTTTTCTTCTATGTAGAAACGATGATGGAGAAAAGATGAAAGAAAAGTGGTTTTTAATTTCTTTTAATTTCCTTTTATACTTAGATTAGTTGTTAATTAATAAAAAATTTACTTAATTAACTAATCTTAATTAGCCTTAATCTTAATTAATACACCATAATGGATTGAAACATAAAATCCCACTATCTAATAATAAAAATAAGACTAATTTCTCTTTTGGTCCCTTAGCAATTTAAAAATCCATAGTGATTGAACTTTTAGCACTTTTACGATTTAATTTTCATACATTAATTAACTATCAATTCAATAAAATAACATAACAAAATTCAATATGTTACTAATTTATACTCATAAATATTAAATAATAATTTTACGGACTCGAACATCGAAAATGGAGTTCCAAAGCCACTATTTTCGACATTACTAAAAAATGGGTTGTTACAACTTTCTTCAATTATTTTTAAAAAATGGGTTGTTACAACTTTCTTCAATTGTTTTTCTTTTATTTACAAAAGCTATGCCACTTCTTCCTTGATCTCTCTTTACTGGAGCAAATATTTCATCAAGTTTATTGCTACTGGTTGAAAACTTTTCAAGCATTAGTTTGGTTTCAACAAGCTCTTCTTTGATTCTGGCCATGTTTTTCAACTCATTTGTAAGAAGAGTTTCCTTAGCAACCACCTGTTTGATGAGGACATCATTTTTCGCCTTCAATTTCCTATTCTCTTAAGATAATTAAGTGTTAATCTCACACACCATCCCTCATTTTCCAAACATCATGTTTTAAGTCTTCAAGAAGTCCTCATCATTTCCACCATCGATCTCTTCATCAAAATTATCATCAATTGTGCTAGTAATGAATGCAATGGAATTCTGATAATCTTCCTCTGACTCAGACCAACTAGAAGAGTTTTCATCACTCTAAGTTACACAAAGTGACTCTTTCTTCTTTTTTAAAGTATTAGCACACTCAGATTAGATGTGGCCATACCTTTGACATTCATAGCACTGCACACCCTTTTTCTTGCCTTTTTCAGGTTCTTCTTTGAACACAATTCCATTTGGTTTGTTTTTGGTAATATTGGCACTAGCTTAAAACTTCTTGAATCTCCTTAATTTTTTTTTCTTGAAAACCTTATTAAAATTTTGAGTAAGTAAGGATATTTGCTCTTGTAAGTCCTCCGAGGTAGAATTTTAAGAAAAAGGCAATTCCTCATTAACTTGGAAAGCACTTTTCTTGCCACATTTCCCTTACTACATTTTTCTTCATCTAAATGCATCTCAAAGGTTTATAAGGAACCAATAAGCTCATCTATAGCCATTTGCTCAAGATTCTTGGCTTCCTCAATAGCAGTAACCTTGATAGAGAAATTTTAAAGAACAAATCTAAGGAATTTTCTCACCAACTTGACATTCAAATACTCATTTCCCAAGACAAAAGCCTAGTTTGACAAATCACACAATTTGGCATAAAACTCAGCAATTATCTCTAACTCTTGCATTCTTAAGCTTTCAAACTTAAAAGTCAGCATTTTCATTTTTTATTGTTTGATTGTAGATGTTCTTTCACGTGTCATTTCTAGGATGACATAAGTATTATTGGCAATAGTGTACGTGGCAATCTTTTTGAACTCCTACATGTCAATACCATAAATAATTGCATATAATGCCTTTGAATGGGTATTTGCATGTTTTTCTTCTTCAGTAGTCCATTATGCTTTTGGCTTGACTACTCTGCCATTGTCAAATCCCATCTTAGGAGATCCTTAACCAGTCAAAACAACACGTTATGCTTTCTCATAAAATGACTTTATATAGGACTTCCACGTGTGCTTTTAAGTATGCGTAATTGGCAACTTCGAGCATAGAGGTCTGGATGTGAATAAACCTTCCATAACTTGATTCTTCCAACACCTTGGATCTCTACTGGCTACTTTAAGTGGTAGGCTCTGATATCAATTGAAATGTCATAGTTGTTTCTTAGAACTATTCTACTTCAAACCTTGAGATGGTGTGCACTCTTTGAAGCACTAAATCGAAAATAGTAAACACACAAAACACAAAGAGTTGTTTGCGTTGTTCGATTTCCTACGCTTGCGAAGCCTATCTCAATGAGAAATATGCACTCCTTTCAACAATTACAAAGTGAACCTACTCAATTACACACATTGTGATACTTTCCCTCACCCTTGTACTTTGAAAACACAATACTCTCACCACTAGATTTACCTCTTGTGAATACAAGTAAAACCACAACACAAAGGTTTTACTATCAAAATAGCACTCTTACAGAATATTCTAATAAGAAAAAATTAAGTTTCTAAAACTCAATACATTCACCTAGGCAAGTCTCTCAAATATATAAACTTTAATTTCAAGACTTGCTTACAAATGAAGATCTAATTCAAACTTACTAAAATTGCAATACAACAACAACAACACATTATAATAAAATCATATAAAGTAATATGGACTCTTGGCAGCTCATTCAATAAAATCATGATCCAATCTGAAGTCCACGATCCAAAGGATTGCATTGGGAAAATTCAAACATGATCTAATCTCCAATATAATATACCCTAAAGTAATATGATCTTCCATAATGGGCTAGATATCAATTAAGTAATCGGTCCAAATAAACGGTCCAATAAATTGTCAACACCTTAATATGAAAACAATCACCACATAGATTTGCTAGGCAAAGGAGTGGGCACTCTCTTTGGCACCAAATTGTCAGTTTCATATTTTTTAATAATATAGTTGACAAATAAGGGTATTCTCCACAATTCAAAATTTTTTTATAATTATATTATAATTATAGTTAAATTTATAACTATATTTAATTTTTTTCTTATATTTTATGCTTAGATTTATATTCAAGTAATAACTCTGTTCTAAAACTATCACAATATTTTTTAACTAATAATTGTAAATTAAATTATAATTATTTTTAAATGTGTAACTCTCACGACTTCAACTTTTAATAAATTATAATTATTTTTAAATGTATAATTATCACAACTTCTATTTTGTTTCAAAAAAAATTTTAAATGTGAATTTAGTAATATGATGAAAAATAAAGAGTGATTCCATCAGTTCAAAAAATTTTTCAAACTCATTCTATTATATATATTATAGATTAATTATACAAAATCTATTTTAAAATTATCAATTATTATCATATTTAAAATAAAATCATATTTATTTAATTAAAATATTGAATAAAAACTTAAATTTTTATTATTTTAAATTTATCTACTTATATTCAATGATTTTATAGATTTATAGTTTTATTAATTAATAATATATTATGTTATCTTTTAAGTTAAATTTGTAAAAAATATACTTTCAAAAAAATACTTTTAAAGATATACTTTTAAAAATAAACTTTTAAAATATATAACCAAGTTAATTCATTTCACATTAATATATTATCATATTGATTAATATTTAATTAATATTACTTTTATTATTTTCAAATAATAATATTAATAAATTATTATTATTCTATTGTTAATATAATAATATAATTAATAATAAATGATATTCTAGTCAATTCAAAAAATTTTCTAATGTTGTGCTTTTATATGCATTTATATTTTTGTACCATTTATATATAATGTTTAAAAGATGTCCACACAAAAGATCTATTCTTTTCATCTTTACAAAATTGATGTAAATAAAATAATTTAAAATAATAAGGTATTGTTTATTGATTAAATTGAATATATTAAACTATAACGAAAGTGTAATTGAATATGGATATTATTTCAACATTAGACCTGATCATAGGTCGGGCCACCCATCTAAACTCGAAGACTCCTTCGAAAAGTGGAAGGGTTTGGGCAAAAATATAAACTGAAAAATAGGCTTGGATAAAAGCTAAGGCTCGTTTTCTAAATAGGTTAAGCCTCAAGTAGGATTTTTTTTGTTCGATTTTGGCTCAATTCGGCCCAAATACATTATATTATAAAAATTATTATATTAATTATATATAGCCTTATATATATTAAATCACTAACCCAATTATAACTAAATCTATTACTCAAAAGTCAAAACCTAAAAAGAAAAAAAAAGAAAAAAACCCAACCTTCTAATCTTAGTCGTTGCTGTTTTTAATGCTATTTCATTGTCATTTTTTGCTATTGTCTCGCTATCATTTCGTTGTTGTTTCATTGTTATTTCGCTATTATATTGTTACTATTTTGTTATTATTTTTTAAATATTGTATAACTTTTATTTTATTATTAACTTTACTACTACTTTAGAAGCATTTGCTAGTTAAGTTGTAACTATCTTAGTGTTATTTAAGTATAAATTTTTTTTAATGTATTTCAATGTGTAGGGAAATATTTACTTATATGTTTTTAGTATATTTGGTGTATCATATTTTTTTAAAAATTTATATAAAATAATTTAAAAAATTTTAATATGGGTGGGTCAAGTCGGGCTCAGGTTTATCATTTTTAATCTAAGTCAGGTTTGGATAGAATTTTTTGTCCATTTTTTGGGTCGGGCTCGAGTCTAAAAAATGGGCCTAAACAGTTTGCATCAGCTCGACTCATGATCAAGTCCGTTCAATACTTATTACGAGTTTAAATAAATGTAAGACTCTATTTTGAAAATATATGTAAATATATTATCAAAAAAAAAGTATTTTGAGAGTTGATAGTAGAGTTTGATTTAATTTGTATTTGCACACTAATAATAGATAAAATTAATTATGATTGTAATGTATTAAAATTATCGAATTAACTATTAATTAAAAAAATTAATGTTTTAGTTTTTTAATTTCATTTTTAAAAACTATTTTAGCATTTTAGATTTTATTATTTTTCTAATTTAAAATCAAATAACAATGTTATTAATTAAAAAGTAAATTCAAATGGTATGAAATATAATTAAATTAAATTTTATAATTATAATATAATTTCTAGTTTTTTTAATTGTTTATTTTCATAAGTGAAACAATTTTAAGATTAAACCATCTAATTGTATTATTTTAAAAAATAGAATAATTTAAAGATAAATTAAAAGTTCAACTCCCCAAAAAGTCAAAATAAAATCTAATTTAAAAATAAATACTAATATTACAAGTATATTTAAATGTTCTATCTTAATCTGCCACTTCAATCCATCATTCTTTTCATCATCTTTCATCTTGATCTTCTTCAATTTATCATCATTTTTTGCTCGACTCAACCCATGGACAAATCGATTTATCTTCGATCAATATTGGGCTTATGATGTAATTAATTGCTTTGGAGTTGTAAATTACTTTAACAATAATAAAAATTTGAAAATTTGTATAAAATTATAATTATAATTAAAAATTAGTATAAAATACAATTAAAATTAATAAGAATATGCAACTATAAAGCTTTCATATTAAACAGTGATATGGGAAAATAAATAAGGGTGAGTTTAAAACAAATTTAGTATGATATGTATTACAAACTAGATAAATGTGTGGTGATGATGAACTGATATTATAATCTTACCTCATCATTGATTAAAATGATGATTCATCACTTTCTAGTACCATGGTCATTTGACTATAACTCGAAATTTTATCTTCAAAAAGCTATTACTTTAATACTCAATTATTTTTTAGACACTTCGCACTATACTAATACTAATTCCATTTGTTGAATGCTATTTATAATGATAAATCTTAATTTTAATTTATATATAATTGTAACACTAATTAAATAATAATTGATTTAATATAATATATATTATTAATAACTAATATACTTAGTTGTGTAATTTAAACTATTAAAAATTCTATTATAAAAAAATATATTGATATGATTTTATCTATTATTTTTTAGAGAAAATTTTATCTATTATTTTTAATAGTATAGTTTAAATGAATAAAAACTCTATAATTTAATAAAATTGTTATAAAATAAAGAGAGATGAGGAGAATAAAGAACAAAGAAAATATGAAAGCAATAGAGAATGTACTTTATTAATGAAATGGATTATTACAATACTTCATCAGAGTCTCTATTTATAGGCATAAGAAGTATAAAAGAAGTAGAGATCTAATTCTAATAACTATTAGAATTTAAAGTACATTAAAACTTTATCTTGATCATGATGGACATCCACTTAATAAGATACTCATAACACTCCCCCTTGGATGTCCATTGGTAGATAATGTGCCTCATTAAAACCTTATAAGGAAAAATCCTATGGGATAAAAACCTAATGAAGGAAAAAGAATACACAATCTATAATACACATAATATGTTACCTCATTAAAAATCTTACTAGGAAAACCTAATGGGACAAAACCTCGATTAAGGGAAAAAGAGTGTAACGCGTATTTACTCCCCTTTATGAAAACATCACATATTTTCTCATATTCTACGTATTCAATCTTTAATACTAGTTTTTCAAATGACTATTTAAATGTATTTGCTAAGCATTTGTATTACCATTCTTTTAAAAGTCATGAGTGAGGGAAATTTGGGAAAATATATTTTGATCTCTTTAGGAGATTCAACAATAATCATAACAAACTTTAATCAAAATCCTTCTATAAAAATACAAATAGGTATTTTTGATCATTTTATAATCCTCTTTCAACTACTATTGACTAAGTCAAATTTACCACATATGTTCAATTATTTCAATTCATATAAATGAATAATTTCTCGAGAATTTCAATATGCTTCTAGCATTCTAAATCCTTCAAGGATTTTAATATAAACTTTACTATATTTATAAAGGTTGTAACAACAACCATTAGACGCAAGTTAAATCTTTTATGAATTGTCAAAATAATATGTCTAAAGGTTATTGCATCCACCACAAAAGAATATTATATCTTTTCATAATCAATACCAGTACTTAGCGAAAAACTTCATATTTTTATTCCGTTTTTGCAAAACTACTTTATTTGCACCCTCACTAGCTTTATACCTTTAGATATTTGAACTACTGGTCCAAAAATTCCACGAATTTAATTGTACTTGAGTTGCGTCTTTCTATTTTGATCAATTTATTCCATATCTATATTTCTCAATATATTTATTCAAGGTCTTCCTTTTATTTCATTATTTTAATAATAATATTGCATGCAAAATTATTGTCGATCACTTTTATTAATCGGTTCCATATTTTCAATAGACATAATTTATCAAGATCTCTTATTTTTATTATTTTAAAATTCAGTTTTAGGTACCTGAATCTCTTCTAGAGTTTTACTTATTAGTTATGTCTTGGGTCTCTTCTGGAGCACCCGCCTCCACTATATGACCATCGAGAAGAATTTTCATCTTTAGAACCGATCAATCTATTATTTATTCTAACTGATTGTCCTACTGGGATTTTGATTCAAATTAAAATATTAGATGGTATATAACACTCGGTTGTTCTCATTAAGTTTGTAAATACATCTAACAATTAACTTGTAATGACTTATCCTTATTGAACTTCTGGTTCAAATTACTCTCCCCCTAACTCATTACAAGTTATTATTTCTCTCCCCCTAATGCCGGGAAAACTATTGAATAAAAATTATAATCAGAAATCATGTCATAATTGAATCTCCAATACATTCAACACATCTAATAATACAAAGAAACTTGTAATTAATATATATTCCCAACTTTTTTTTTGAGGATTCACTCATCTTTGTGCGTTGTGGTGGAACAATTGGAACATATACGTACATACTAAAATTCAAATATGAGAAATATTTAACTCTTGATTCAAAACCAATTGTAATGGGGAGTATTTATAACTTATATTGGCTTGATGCGTACAACACGTAAATCAACATAATCTCATATTGAAATAGGAAATTTAGTTCTCATAAGTAATGGTTTAGACATTAATCAGAAACGTTCAATCAATAATTTCTCTAAACCATTATGCGCATAAATAACAATTTTTTACAAAAATTTTTCTAACTCAATCAATAAAAGACTAAGATATAAACTCATTAGTATTAGTAAGAAGAATTATCTTAATTGCACGATCTGAAATTAATTATTTAAACAAGCAATCGTGCAAACTACAGGTTGCAAGTTGATAACACATACGTAATTATTTTGTAGATGCATGTACCAAAATCATATAATATTAAAATAACCCACATAGTGGATGAATGGTCCCATATTCATTTCAGAAATGCAAGACATTAAATCTCAACTTTAGCTAGTGGGTTTCTAATAATCAAATTTCATTGAGAACAAACAACATATTCTTTTAAATTAAAGAATCTTCTAGTTCTTTAATGAATGTCCATATGAATTCTTAATTAATTTTCACATCATTTATGATCTAGGATGGTCGAATTGGTCATTCCAAGTAGTAAATGTATTTGTATTAGTAAACTTCTAGTTTACTTTAACATGCATTTCAATTGTGCTAAATTGTTAACAAATTGATAATTCTACTATCATTCCTTTTACTTTGTATCCATATATAAGTGATATTTTGACATTTACTACTGGAAATATCTAAATCAATGTGAATATTATAATGTCACTAAGTCAACAAAATAAATATAATTTCCAAACAATTATATACAATATTTGCTTCAGGGAATATACTAAAATCTTCAAATATCTAAAAAAAAATGTAACTTCAAGTGCATCCAACCATAACGAGTTTTAAATAGAGTTATCACATTTTACTGCTCATAAATAGATCTTTCACAATCAAATATTTTGCTTCCAACCTCTTAACGGGGATGATGATAAGAGAAGATCACCAAGATAGTCACAATCAATTCAATTCAATAACAAGGGTAATCAATAACTCAATCCTCCCTTTTTTTTTCATCCTTTCAGAATAGAAATTTATCTTCATTTACAATCTCAATATAATATCCATTATAAATATATTTCAAAACAAATGGATTCACCATCACAAGATATTAATATATTAGCTCTTTTAGAGCTTTTGACTAATTTTATACTATCAAATATTGAAATAATTTTTGTTTGCTTTAGTACCAAATAAGATAAATATTTTCTATCTATACTGATAGAATTTATTACTACATTCTCATATCCTTCCATAAAGAATATTAACAGAAATAAAATATTTAGGCATATGCCACATATGTGGCCAATAATCTTTCATAGCACTTTGATAACATAAGTTATCTTTACCCTTTGAAAAGTTATCTTGAGAACTCTTATTATTCTCTTATTTATTACTATGTTCCCACTTTTAGTGGTCCATGAGTATATCTTTTATTTTCTTTATGTTTACATTCATTTCGGGGAATGCAACAAATTTAGTAGGAAGGACTTATAAACATCCCAATAGATTCTTTATTTCATAATCACCATCACAAACATGCGTGAGATTTCAAATCAAAATCTATCTATTCATGTTGTCATGATTAGTCTCCAATTATAATAAACATGATATAATAAATAAAACATAGTGAAATATACCTAAAGATCTTTAACATCATTGTCATCACGTTGACTATTATCATGAGCACTATTACAAATAGTAAAACAACTTTGTTTTTGTAATAACATTTACAATCTAATAGTAAAAATCATTTAATAAATAATCAAAATTTTCGTGTACGATGCTTGAAAATTATCTTATACACATTGTACCAAATTTCAATACCACATATATGTTATAAAATCTAATCTTGCTCTAATAAAATATTTATAAGTTTTCCCTTTAATCAACAATGGTAGGTTAATAACACTTTTCACCATAATTTTAATAAAATTTCAAGAATATTTAATACAAATAATTTAATAATCAAAACATCTAAATATTATGCATAATATAACTTAATTTAAAAAACTTCAAAAAGAATGATAAAAAAAAATAGAGAAACATACTATATTAATAGCAAATATATCTAACCAACAATTATGTCTTTTACATAAATAAAAAAAATTTAACCTAGAAAGGAAAAAATCAAATACCATCAGAATGTAAAATTTATGTCAAATAAAAATTAATAGTAGTCATATCTTAATTGAAAAAAAAATATGGTCGAAATATAAAAATTTCTTACCAAATCTATACTTTACCCATGCTTGTACAATAACTCAAAGATCGAGAATAAGAACCATAATCCATTATGAGTTGAATCTTACTTCTCGATTTTATATAGATAACGGTATCAAATCTTTCACCATCCTTAAGAACAAAAAGTAAAATAAGTTAATCAAAACAATGATAATGTATCATGAGAGAAGAATGAAAAATAATAATCAGATATGACGCATTAAATAAAAGAAACTTCCTGTAAAAATTTTGCATTTTGCCGTCAAAGATATTGAAAATCATAAAGGATAAATTTGATGGTCGATAAAAGAAACTATCACTTTAACCAAGATCTTGCTGATAACGTGTTATAAAATAAAGAAAGATGGGGGAATAAAGAACAAATAAAATATGAAAGCGATAGAGAATGTACTTTATTAATCAAAGGGATGATTACAATACTTCATCAGAATCTCTATTTATAGGCATAAGAAGTATAAAAGAAGTAGAAATCTAATTCTAATAACTATTAAAATTTAAAATACATTAAAACTTTTTCTTGATCATGATGGACATCCACTTAATAAGATATTTATAACAAAAATAATATCATATACAAAAATTTATTTACATTTATAAAAAAAAAGAGTCCATCCATTGTTAATAAATATCATTTTTGATTTACTAAAAGTAAAAAACGAAAATTATTTTCAATTTAAAATTTTATTTTGATTAATAAATAAATAGAATCCTAATTTTCGATACTATTGTACAATCCGAGTGTAAAAATTAGGTTGGCATTATATACCATCCAAGAAGTGAAAGGCGAGCAACTGGGGGATGAAGGCAACTGTTCACCCAATGCAAGCATACCGGCAAGTACAACAGTCACGATTGATGCCACGACAACACATGTTGAAATCATGATTGCTACACCATTCATTTGCCCAAAAGGTATAAAACATATTATGTTACAATTATTCGAGAGGCTAATACAAAAATGTAAAGGTTAACACATTAAACAACTCTGTTAAAACATAAATATCCTGAGAGTGAAACATAATAAAACTATGTTAAACATGAAACCATAATATAATTGGACCGCGCTAAACATGAATTCCATGAATCATGAACCATTTAGGTCGCTAACTTATTTGGTAGTATTAACCTCTCAATCTGGTCTAGACGTTAAGTCCGAATTTAGAACGATCGGAAAAGTCAATTTAAAATATTTGTTTATTTTATAAGAAAATTTAGTCTACTTTCAAAAAAACTCGCAAGTTATAAAAATATATATATTTTAGTTTAACTTTCCTAAGTAATGGTGACTTCTTTAAGAAAACTTAGTTAATTTTTCATTTATTTATTACTCACAATTCTTAATTACAATCTTGCACCGGAAAAGTGATTTTTACTTGGTTTTAATAAAATCTATAATTCATGCATCATTGTAACACCGCAAACCCGGTCTAGATGTTATGGCCGAATCCGAAGGTGTCACATCAAATGGGTTGGAAAATTGTTGTCGTTAAGTTAAAATCTTTCCAGTTCATTAACCTTTATCGTTTTTATTAATTTCAAAGCTCTCTTCCATTTGGTCATTTCGAGATAAAACGTGTATTTTAGCAGAAGCTTATAAAATTGTTAAGTTTAGGAAAAACTGTTCGATATTTTTAGAAAAATGTCTTTAGGTAAAACCGGCAAAGTAAATATAAAAACCCAAGAGTCCTAGAAAATACAAACTCTCAAATCTTAGCGCCAAACTCAAATAAAAACAAAAACAAATAAAATAGTTTTGGCAAGTGGTCACCGTCAAGTCCTCCACTGCACCGATCCGCCTAACTCTGTGGATTACCTGTATAGAATAACAAAAAAGGGTGAGTTTATGTAAACTCAATGTGTAACCCCACAGAATTAAGCATGCATACAAAAGACAATCAGAATCAATCATATACAGATAATGGCTTAAGCCCATTATAGATACTGATACAGATATGCATATCAGAATCAGAAATCAGAATCCTACCCCCATCCTCTACACACCATCTTCGACCATCCTTACACATCATGTGGGGTTTAAAACACCCAGCCAGCCCTACACACCACGCTATACCGATGCGGTACATATCAGATATAATGCAGCTGTGCTACCAGATATTAGACATAATCTACGTGTCAGAACACTTCCTCCAATATATATATCATCCCACCCCAATCACAGTAACAGTACATGCTTACAGAATTAACAAATAAGTCATGCTTAACATGCTTTCATTAATAGATAACAGATAAACAATATAGGCATGCTTATAATAGTACATCAGTCAAATAGAACACATAGTTTTAGGGTTTAGTAAGCCTTTACCGACCCCACGGTAGGCCCACAATTGAATAGGACGACCCGTGCAACCCTAAGAAAAATTTCAGTACATGTGGGCCCACATGCTCGTGTGGCCCACACGCCTGGATTAGCCTAGCCCGTCTGGATCATAAGGCCTAGCCCAGTTATCACATGCCCGTGTAGGCCCACACGCCTGTCTGGCCTACACGACCAATTTGGTCTAGCCAGTGTGGCTCACACGACCACACTCCGGCCATCACACGGCCGTGCCTTTCGCATGGCCTGATTTTCGTCGATCACACGGTCGTGTCATCGCACAAGGCCTACCACACGGCCTACCACACGGCCGTGTGGTGTCAACAGTGATGTTTTTTAGCTTTCGTTGAATCTCATTTTTCTATATTTCGGGTACACACCTGGTATCATTTTGATGTAAAAGCACACCCAAGCCTTTCAAAACCTAAAAGTTGATGTATCATTGCTCAAAATTAGTCCCAAAACATGATAGAATCAAAAACTCAAATCAAACGTCTAACGCTTACCCCAACACACCGGACCTTACGTCTACGATCTAGCAAGAGGAGAGCCCCATTCTTCGCTATTCGCTACTGCTGAAACTCAGAAATTAAACTAACGAAAACAAATCATCAACTTTAGAACGACAGTAAACGGGAATCCCCCTAGTAACTCGAGTAAGACTTACCACAATAAACGAAATCCCAAGGCCACAAGTACTCAGATTAAAGGAAAGATGAAAGATGGGAAAACGAGAAAAGAGGATTGACAGAATGGGGAAGAACAGAAGTTGACATAAAAATTTTGGAAGAATTTCAAGGAAACTAACAAAAATAAAAATGATAACAGCTATCCCCAAATCCCCAAAATACTCCCACTAACCCACTACTCAACCTCCTCAAAATTTCTATTTGACCGAAACTCTCTCGGTCAAATGAATAAAAATAAACTCCCACGCTCATGCAGGGATTCAAACACAGGACCTCCATACAACTCATAGATTCCCTTACCACTCAAACCAACAGACTCATTCTGATATAGTTTACAAATAATTAACTATAGGCCCACTCCCCAAACGTGAGGCTTAGATCAGAAAAATATCAATATTTGCCAAAGGTAAGCCTTGAAATTGGGATCTCCCACACACTCCCTGAACACCTAACCCCTAAAGCAAACACATAATTGTGTCACATTTTCACAAAAGCAGAAATAAGAGATTTGAGGTGTTACAATAATAGTTTATAATCTATATTTCAACATTTTGAAAAAAATAATTTAAATGTCATGCATGCTAAATAAAATCAAAACCTACATCTCATACCACAATTCAAAATAAAATAATAATAAGATTTTTAAGTTAAAATATCAAATAATAATCTTAAAATACTTTTAATAAAATAAAACACTTCGAGCCGAGACCCTCTAGATGTCATGTTTAATTCCTAACTTGGTGGGTTATCTGAAAATATGGAAATTAAAAGGGAGTTGGCTATGAAGCTTAGTGTGAGTTCCATCACAAGCAAAATCAGTGCAAATGCATGATTTCAAAGAAACCGCAACGCATAAAACAATACACAATAGCAAATTTAGAATATCAATATTTCATATCATTTGTAACAACCCGATAGTAAGGGGTGTCGGAACATGAAGATCAGGACTCCATTTTCGTAAAACGAACCTGTAAATATTTTTATTTAATATTTACAAGGTTATTTTAGTAGTAAATTAGATTTTATTTAAGTGAATTTTGTGAAATTAAGAGTTATTAAAGTACAATGACTTTAATCGCATAGGTATTAGAAGTTGAATTATAGATTAAAATTTATTATGGGACTAAAGTAGTAAATATACATATAAATGTAACAACCCGATTTTGGGGCCAGTCGGAACAGTGGCTTCGAGACCACAAACCTAA
The DNA here is from genome assembly GCA_025698465.1 of Gossypium longicalyx. Taxonomy (NCBI): domain Eukaryota; kingdom Viridiplantae; phylum Streptophyta; class Magnoliopsida; order Malvales; family Malvaceae; genus Gossypium; species Gossypium longicalyx. The sequence goes on along the minus strand of CM046998.1, from coordinate 32,325,006 downwards.
AGTCAGGAAAATTTTATTACTATTATTTTAGAGTCATAGCATGTTTATAGTAGTGCATGAAAAGTTTGGGGAGTTAATTTTGAAGTTTATGAGACCAATTGCGAAAAAGGACTAAATCGCATAAAGTGAAAAAGTCTTAAATTCATAATTAAGGGTGTTAAATTGTTATGAATCTCAATTTTGTGGTCTTTAAAGGGAAAAAATACCCTTAGATCTTAGCTTGGCCGGCTATGGGAGATAAAAATGTTGAAAAGTCAACATTAGGTAATTTGATGACATAATGCATGATATAATAATGCTCTAAGCCTAGCTATCATCTTTTTCTTTCATTCTTTCTTCATTACCACTAATTTTTTAGCCATTGTTAGGGGTTTTTGAGCTTAAAAATTTTAGCAACTCATTCCTCTTGCAAGTAAGTGATTTTCATGACTTCTCTTAATGATTTTTACATTTTTAGACCCCTTGAAGCATGAGCTTTCAAATGAGGGTACTATTTTGCAAAATGATTAAGAGTTTAAGGTTTTTCCATGAAAGGATTTGTAATGTTTGCTGAGTTTTTATGGAAGAAAATGAGTCTTGGGTGTATTATAAACAACTTTTGTGAAAGGTGTTAGCATAAAAACACCTAAAAGGATTATTTGCCATAAGTTGTAAAATAGATGATAAATATGTGAAATAGTGAGAATTTGGGGTTTCTATAAGATTAAAAGGGGTTCCGCTAGGCTTAAGATATGAAGAAATTTGATAAAAATCGATTTTTGGGTCTAAGGGTAAAATGGTTATTTTGTCAAAGTCTAGGGGCAAAATGGTCATTTTACCAAAGATGTGAATTGTTGATTGCTTAATTCTATTTAGTGACTAAATAAGTACATTTTGCTATTATAGATCAAGAATTACCAAATCTGAACCTAGACCGGGGGAAAGCCAAGCAAATCGACTAAATCGACTAGTCGCCACATTTTGTAATCCGAAGTAAGTTGTATGTAAATAATACAACTACATTGCTAATGTATGTGTTGAATTGTATCTGAATTAATATAGCATAAATTGCTTGATTGTGGAAATTAGAAAGTATGATGATAATAGAGATAGTAGAGTTCCAGTTTGAACCTATGAAATAAATCGGATATTCATGCCATGACATAGGGGTTATTGTGGGCTAGTGTAAGACATGTCTGGGACATGCATCGGCCACATTATGAGAGCCAATGTAAGACCATGTCTGGGACATGGCATCGGCATCGAGACGAGTGCTAGTGTAAGACATATTTGGGACATGCATCAGCCTCGAGACGTAAGCCAAAGTAAGACATGTCTGGGACATGCATCGGCTACGAGATGATAGTTAGTGTAACACCATGTCTAGGACATAGCATCGACTTGAGATATGAGCCAGTGTAAGACCATGTCTGGGACATGGCATCAGCACCCTACCCCATGTTTGAGGCTTATTGAATACCCAGTAAAGTTCCGAATGGTTCAACGATAAGAGATATGGTTTAAGCTATTGAGTAACGTATAACCATATTGTGAGTGGTATAGGTACCTATTTGATATGTATGAGATATAAGCTCAATATATGCTATGAGATTTATATGGATTGCGATGATTAAGTTATGCTTATGCTCATTTTTGTGTTACGAGCATGTTGAGGAATGGTAAAATTGTTGTTGTATATTTATTTATGTGCAACTTACTAAGCTTTATGCTTACTCCCTCTCCTTTCCTTTTTTCTTATAGTGCCGCCTAACTAGCTCGAGGATCATCGAATGTTGGAGACAACAATCACACTATCAGCTGAAGCACTCGGTATAGTTAGACTATTTGTTTTTGAGGATGGCATGCATAGGCGTAGACTTTGATGTTCTGAGTCTTTGAAAAATTGGCTAAATGTGTTGGCAAGGGTGATTCCCCTTCATTTTGTATTAAGCCTCAAATGATGGCTAATATTCATTTTGTTATATGCAAATAATGTTATTTTCATGGATGAGTAAAATGCACAAATGAAATGTTGTCTGTTGTGGCTGATTTGGTTGCATGAAATAGTTTTGTAATGGTTTTGGTTGCTATTAGGTAGGTTGTGTAAGTAAAGGTGGCAAAGAGGCTTGGTAAATAGCCTTATATTGTCCACATAGATAGATACACGAGCATGTGTCTTGGCCGTGTGTGACACACGATCTGCCCCATAGGCGTGTAGTCCGACCGTGTGTCCCCTGCACGTAAATTTTTAAGTCAGTATGCATGGTAGTAAACATACTGGTAGAGATACGGCCGTGTGTCTCCGCCATCTGAAGGACACGACTTAGCACACGAGCGTGTGCCTTGGTCATGTGACCCTTAAGAATTGCTGACGTCAGAAATAGAATGTCCAAGTTTTTACACACGGGCTAGGACACGGGCGTGTCGTGACCGTGTGAAGGGCACTGGCTAGGGACAAGGGCGTGTGCCAGGTCTTGTGAAAACCCCTGTAGGTGTGAACTTAGAATTAATTCTACACAGGTGAAGGACATCGGTGTGTCCCTGTATTGCTTAGGCCGTGTGAGCCACACGGGCCAACAGCACGACCATGTTGAATTAGTCATACGAGTGTGTTGCCCCTCCCACACGGGCATGTGCCCTTGTGTCAAGTGTTATTTTTCTAAAGTTAGCTAAAGAACCCGAGTTGGTCTCGAATGATTTCCGAGGTGTGTTTTGGGCTCGTAGGCCCATACTAAGGATGTGTTGATAAGCTTGAGGAAGTTTTAAAATTGTCCAAGTCTTAGAGACTCGAAATTGTTTGTAAGCATGAATTTAAGTTAGTTAACGCCTCGTATTCCGTCCCAGCATAGGATACGGGTATGGGGTGTTACATTTAGTAGTATCAGAGCTATAGTTTAGTCGATTCTAGGACAAACCTAGCATGAGTACGAGTCTAGCTATACATGCCATAACTATATGTCAATACTGTGACGATTCTTGACGATTATAAATTGTATTTTCATATAGTAAATGGATCCTGATAGAGCTACGACGGATGTTGTGAAGAGTAATGCACCGGCTCCCGCTAAAGGGACTACGTCAGTTGAAAGTGAGCCCGTGACTATGGGCCAAGGCGGAGGGGCAAGAGAAGCTTACCTCCGAATGATGGATTCTTGGTACACGGAGTTTGTTCATGCAAATTCGAACACTCCACCTCCCCCACCTCCTTCGATTCCTCAGTATGCTCCTGTAGCTCCGTAAAGAGCGGACGTGTTTAGGAGTGAGAAGCCTCCAGTAGACAAGATACGGAAGTAAGGGGCAGAGGAATTTCGGGCTAACATAGATGATGACTCAGAGAGAACTGAGTTTTGGTTGGAAAAGACCATCAGGGTATTTGATGAACTATCGTGCACGCCTAAAGAATGCGTGAAGTGTGCAATATCCCTCCTACGAGATTCGGCCTTCCAATGGTGGAATACTCTCGTGTCTGTTGTACCGAGAGAAAGAGTAACTTGGAAATTTTTCCAAGGAGAATTTCAAAAGAAGTAAATTAGCCAGAGGTTCATAGACCAGAAAAGGAAGTAATTTCTAGAGTTGGAGCAAGGCAGTAAAACAGTGATAGAATATGAACGTGAGTTTGTAAGACTCAGCAAGTATGCGCAAGAGTGCGTGTCCTCAGAAGCCACCTTGTGTAAGAGGTTTGAGGATGGTCTTAATGAAGATATCTGAGTATTTGTGGGCATTTTAGAGTTAAGAGAATTTGTAGTGCTCATTGAGAGAGCATCCAAGGCAGTGGAGTTGGTAAAAGAAAAGAGGAAAGCGACTATTAAGTCACAAGATTCAAAGCAGAGACAGATGAGGAAATCACATCAGTCATTATCTAAAAGATCAAGAGAGTTCAGGACCCAATCGAATGTGTCAGTAGGGTTCTCTAATAGAAACAAAAACAAGCAGAACACAGCATCTAGAGCCCAGACTGCTTCTATCGCGGGTGTCAGTAATGCTCGGCCAAATAGGCCAGAATGTTCACAATGTGGTAGGCGTCATTTCAGCGAGTGCCGAGGGAATGAAAGGGGCTATTTCAAGTGTGGATCATTAGAACATTTCATCCGAGACTGTCTCGAAATGGAAGAGAGAGAGAGAAAAAGCAATAAGTAAAGGCAAGTAGTGCTCCTTTGAAGGGTAGATCACAAAAGAACCCCGGAAGTGTGACTAGCGGTAGAGGCACGCCAAGAGATGTCACGGTAGGGTCTGAGGGCAGAGCACCTGCAATGACTTGTGCTATACGTGCCCAAGAAGAGGCAGAGTCTCCTGATATGATCACGGGTACTTTTTCTATCCATAATATGTCTATTGTTGCTTTAATTGACCCGGGGTCTACCCACTCTTATATTTGTATGGAATTGATATCCCGTATGAACATGATAGTAGAGTCAACTGAATTCGTGATAGAAGCGTCCAACCCTTTAGGCAAACATGTGCTTGTTGACCAAGTGTGTAGAAATTGTCTTTTGATAATTAGAGGTCATTATTTTCTGGCTAACTTGATGTTATTGCAGTTTAATGAATTTGATATAATCCTTGGGATGGATTGGTTGACCTCTCATAGTGTTGTAGTGGACTGTGGGAGGAAAGTTATTGAGTTGAAATGTGAAGATGGGAATATTCTTCAGGTTGGACCAGATGAATCGGATAAATTGTCTGTAATGATGTCGTCTATGACCGTTGAGAAAATTTTGAGAAAAGGATATGAGGCATGTCTCACTTTTGTGTTGAATACTCAAGTGTCTGAGTCGAAGATTGAATTGGTACCAGTGGTTTGTAAGTTTATAGATGTGTTTCTGGAGGAGTTTCCCAGATTACCTCCAGCTAGGGAAGTTGTATTTGGTATTGAGTTGGTCCCTGGTACGGCGCCTATCTCGATCACTCTGTACAGGATGGCTCCGACGGAATTGAAAGAGTGGAAAGTACAATTGAAAGAGTTAACGGATAAGGGTTTTGCGAGATTGAGCTATTCACCATGGGGTACTCTGGTACTTTTTATGAAAACGAAAGACGGGTCGATGAGGTTATGTATCGACTATAGATGGCTCAACAAGGTAACTGTAAAGAACAAGTATCCTTTGCCAAGGATCGATGACTTATTTGATCAGTTGAAGGGAGCCATCGTGTTTTCTAAGATTGATTTGAGGTTTGGCTATTATCAACTAAGCGTTAAAGAGCAAGATGTACTAAAGACTACATTTCGGACGAGATACGAGAATTATGAGTTCCTCGTCATGCCCTTTGGTTTGACAAATGCCCCGACGGTGTTTATGGATTTGATGAACTGTATTTCTCGACCGTATTTGGATAAGTTCGTAGTGGTCTTTATTGACGACATACTAATTCCCTCAGCACGCGGAGCATTTGAGAATGGTTCTACAAACTTTGAGAGATAAGCAGCTTTACACCAAGTTCAATAAGAGTGAATTTTGGCTTAAAGAGGTCTGATTTCTAGGACACATTGTGTCGAGTGATGGGATCAGAGTTGACCTAAGCAAGATCTCGGCTATTGTTGAGTGGAAATCATTAAGGAACATAACTGAGGTTCGAAGCTTTTTGGGTTTGACCGAATACTATAGACGGTTCGTAAATGGATTCTCTATGATAGCTAATTCGATGACAAGGCTGCTGCAAAAAGATGTCAAATTCAAATGGACAGAAAAGTGCCAACAGAGTTTCGAGAAATTAAAAGCTTTGTTGATTGAAGCCCCAATTTTAGTGCAACTGAAGTCGGGCAAGGAGTTTGTGATATATGGCGACGCCTCCTTGAATGGTTTGGGGTGTGTGCTCATACAAGAAGGCAAGGTAATAGCCTATGCCTCGAGATAGCTAAAGCCACATGAGAAAAACTACCCGGCGCATGATTTAGAGTTGGTTGCCATCATTTTCGCATTGAAAATTTGGAGACATCATCTGTATGGCGAGAAGTGTCGGGTGTTCACCAATCACAAAAGCCTTAAGTACTTGATGACTCAAAAGGATTTGAACCTAAGGCAACAACGATGGTTAGAGCTAATAAAGGATTATAAGTTGATTATCGACTACCACCCCGGAAAGGCGAGCTTGGTCACCGACGCTTTGAGTGGAAATTCGTTATTCACCCTAAGAGCCATGAATAGTCAGTTAACTGTGTTTAAGGATGGTTCGGTCCTAGTAGAGTTGAGAGCTAGACTGACATTTCTACAAGAGATCTGTGAAGCTCAGAAAAGTGATAAAGAGTTGCAAGCTAAGATGGCTCAATGCGAGTCAGAAAATGAATCCGGATTTCATATTGATACCGATGAATGTATAATGTTCAAAGATAGAGTTTGTGTACCCAAGGGCAATGAACTTATACAGAATATTCTACGAGAGGCACATAGTGGTTGCTTGTCCATCCACCCGGGTAGTGTAAAAATGTACAACGACCTAAAGTAAATGTACTGGTGATCAGGAATGAAAAGTGACATTTCAGAATTTGTTTCTAAGTGCCTTGTGTGTCAGCAAGTGAAGGCTGAACACCAAGTACCTTCGGGTCTACTTTAGCCTATCAAAGTCCCCGAATGGAAGTGAGATCGAATTACTATGGATTTCATGACGGGTTTGCCATTAACCCCGAGGAAAAGAGATGTCGTTTGGGTTGTTGTGGATAGACTAACAAATTTGGGACATTTTATACCAGTGCGTACCGACTACTCCCTCGAGAAACTGGCCGCCTTGTACGTTTCTGAGATTATGAGGCTACATGGAGTGCCCTTGTCGATTATTTCAGATAGAGACTCAAGATTTACCTCGAGGTTATAGGGAAAGTTACAAGAGGCACTGTGAACAAATTTGAGTTTTAGCACGGCTTTTCACTCGCAAACCAATGGTCAGTCGGAAAAAGTGATTCAGATTTTAGAAGACATGTTGCGGTGTTGTGTTCATGAATTTCAAGGTAGTTGGAAAATATACTTACCATTGGTTGAATTCGCCTACAACAACAGTTATCAAACAAGTCTGAAAATGACGCCTTATGAGGCTTTGTATGGACGAAAGTGTCGAATGCCCTTATATTGGACTGAGCTAAGAGAAAGTCAGATTCACGGGGTTGATTTAGTCAAAGAGACTGAAGAGAAAGTTAGAGTGATTCGCAATTGTTTGAAGGCCGCTTCGGATAGACAAAAATCCTATATGGATCTAAAACGAAAAGAGATCAAACTTCAAGTTGGTGATAGAGTGTTTTTGAAGTTATCCCCGTGGAGGAAAGTTCTCAGATTTGGTAGAAGAGGCAAATTGAGTCCTCGTTTCATAGGACCTTATGAGGTTACCGAGAGAGTAGGACCGGTTGCCTATTGATTGGCTTTACCATTAGAATTTTAAAAAAGATTCACGATGTGTTTCATGTGTCCATGCTATGCCGATATAGATCGGACCCTTTGCATGTGATTGCACCATCGAAAGTTGAGATTCACCCGGACATGACTTATGGCGAAGAGCCAGTCAAGATATTGGCTCGTGAAGTCAAACAGTTAAAGAATAAGAGTATAACACTCGTGAAAGTTTTATGGCCTAGACATGGAGTCGAGGAAGCCACGTGGGAACCCGAGGAGACTATGAGAGATCAATACCCGAATTTATTCACCGGTAAGATTTTTGGAGACGAAAATCCCTAAGGGGGAGAATTGTAACATTCTGATTTTGGGGCTAGTCAGAACAGTGGTTTCGAGACCATAAACCTGAAGTCAAAAAATTTTATTATTATTATTATTTTAGAGTCACAGCATGTTTATAGTAGTGTATGAAAAGTTTGGGGAGTTAATTTTGAAGTTTATGAGACCAATTGCGAAAAAAAACTAAATCCCATAAAGTGAAAAAGTCTTAAATTGATAGTTAAGGGTGTTAAATTGTTATGAATCTTAATTTGGGAAAAAATACCCTTAGATCTTAGCTTGGCCGGCCATGGGAGATAAAAATGTTGAAAAGTCAACATTAGGTAATTTGATGACATAATGCATGATATAATAATGCCCTAAGCCTAGATATCATCTTTTTCTTTCATTCTTTCTTCACTACCACCAATTTTTCATCCATTTTTAGGGGTTTTTGAGCTTCAAAATTTTAGCAACTCATTCCTCTTGCAAGTAAGTGATTTTCATGACTTTTCTTAATGATTTTTACATTTTTGGACCCCTTAAAGCATGAGCTTTAAAATGAGGGTACTATTTTGCAAAATGATTAAGATTTTATGGTTTTGCCATGAAAGGATTTGTAATGTTTACTGATTTTTTATGGAAGAAAATTAGTCTTGGGTGTATTATAAACAACTTTTGTGAAAGGTGTTAGCATGAAAACACCTAAAAGGATTATTTGCCATAAGTTGTAAAATAGATGATACATGTGTGAAATAGTGAGAATTTGGGGTTTCTATAAGAGTAAAAGGGGTTCCGCTAGGCTTAAGATATGAATAAATTAGATAAAAATCAATTTTCGGGTCTAGGGGTAAAATGGTCATTTTACCAAAGATGTGAATTGTCGATTGCTTAATTCTATTTAGTGACTAAATAAGTATATTTTTCTATTATATATCAAGAATTACCAAATCCGAACCTAGACCGGGGGAAAGCCAAGCAAATCGACTAAATCGACTAGTTGCCACATTTTGTAATCCGAGGTAAGTTGTATGTAAATAATACAACTACATTGCTAATATATGTGTTGAATTGTATTTGAATTAATATAGCATGAATTGCATGATTGTGGAAATTAGAAAGTATGATGATAATAGAGATAGTAGAGTTCCAGTTTAAACCTAGGAAATAAATCGGATATTCATGCCATGACATAGGGGTTATTGTGGGCTAGTGTAAGACATGTCTGGGACATGCATCGGCCACATTATGAGAGCCAATGTAAGACCATGTCTGGGACATGGCATCGGCATCGAGACGAGTGCTAGTGTAAGGCATGTCTGGGACATGCCTGGGACTTGCATCGGCCTCGAGACGTAAGCCAGAGTAAGACATGTCTTGGATATGCATCGGCTACGAGATGATAGTCAGTGTAAGACCAAGTCTGGGACATGGCATCAACTTGAGATATGAGTCAGTGTTAGACCATGTCTGGGACAAGGCATTGGCACCTTACCCCATGTTTGAGGCTTATCGAATACCCGATAAAGTTTCGAATGGTTCAACGGTGAGAGATACAGTTTAAACTATTGAGTAAGGTATAACCGTGTTGTGAGTGGTACAGGTACCTATTTGATATGTATGAGATATGAGCTCGATATATGCTATGAGATTTATATGGATAGCAATGAGTAAGTTATGCTTATGCCCACTTTTATGTTACGAGCATGTTGAGGAATGGTAAAATTGTTGTTGTATATTTATTTAGTACAACTTACTAAGCTTTCTGCTTACTCCCTCTCCTTTCCTTTTTCTTATAGTGCTGCCTAACTAGCTCGAGGATCATCGGACGTCGGAGGCAACGATCACACTATCAGCCGAAGCACTTGGTATAGTTAGACTATTTGTTTTTGAGGACGACATGTATAAGGCTAGACTTTGATGTTCTAAGCCTTTGAAAAATTGGCCAAATGTGTTGGCAAGGGTGATTCCCTTTCATTTTGTATTAAGCCTTAAATGATGGCTAATATTCATTTTGTTATATGCAAATGATGTTATTTTCATGGATGAGTAAAATGTACAAATGAAATGTTGTCTATTATGGCTGATTTGGTTGCATGAAATAGTTTTGTAATGGTTTTGGTTGCTATTGGGTAGGTTGTGTAAGTAAAGGTGGCAAAGAGGCTTGGTAAATAGCCTTATATTGTCCACATGGGTGGACACACGGGCGTGTGTCTAGGCTGTGTGTGACACACGGTCTGCCTTATGGGTGTGTGGTCCAGCCATGTGTCCCTTGCACGTCAATTTTTAAGTCAGTATGTATGGTAGTAAATACACGGGCAGAGACACGACCGTGTGTCTCCACCGTGTGAAGGACACGGCTTAGCATACGGGCGTGTGCCTTGGCCTTGTGACCCTTAAGAATTGCTGAAGTCAGAAATAAATTGTCCAGGTTTTTGTACACGAGCTAGGACACGGGCATGTCGTGGCCGTGTGACGGACACGGACTAGGGATAAGGGCGTGTGCCAAGCTGTGTGAAAACCCCTGTAGGTGTGAACTTAGAATTAATTCCACACGGGTGAAGGACACGAGTGGTCCCTGTATTGCTTCGGCTGTGTGAGCCACACGGGCCAATAGCACGACCATGTTGAATTAGTCACACGGGCGTGTTGCCCCTTCCACACGGGCATATGCCCTTATGTTAAGTGTTATTTTTCTAAAGTTGGCTAAAGAACTCGAGTTGGTCCTGAATGATTTTCGAGGTGTGTTTTGGGCCTCGTAGGCCCATACTAAGGATGTCTTGATAAGCTTGAGGAAGTTTTAAATTTGTCCAAGTCTTGGATACTCGAAAATGGTTGTAAGAACAAATTTATGTTAGTTAACGCCTCGTATTCCGTCCCGGCGTAGGATACGGGTATGGGGTGTTACAATAAATATGTGTAGTGGACGGCATTAATATGTATATTGTATATATATATATATATCTTAATTTAATTTATGTGTATATTTGTTATAATAAATAAATAGTATGAAATGTATATTTATATAAGTTATATTATAATAAAGAAAAAATAAAAACAAAATAAAAGAAAGAAAGTGGGAATTGTTGAAACAAATGCATGCAAATTAAAAAGAAAGAATGAATAGAGGAAAAGCCACGGCACCAAGGGTTTCAACTTTCAAAATTTAATTGGTTAGTCAATTTAGTCCATTTTCTTATAATTTTTACATTTTTGGAATCATGGTACCTAGGGCTACCTGACCCATGTTATAATTTTTAGTATTATTCAAGATTTTAGATGTTGACATTGTTGAATAGTTTAAATATAGGGGTTAAATTGATAGATTTCTAAGTTTGAAGTGAAAAAGGACTAAATAGTGAAGTTAATTCTTGATTTTGAACAATAGGGACTAAAGTGTCAAAAATTTAAATTTTAAGGGTATAATTGAAAATAGAGAGCTAAATTTAGTTTAAAATGAAATTAGTATAAAAATATTGAGTTAAATGTGAAGATTAAAAATTAGTCTCGATTTAGGGGCTAAATTGAAATTTTAGCAAATATTGTGTAAAAATTGAAATATTCAATGTGGAATTTAATTGTGTTGTATTAATGTATTTTAATTGTTTTATTTTGTAGTAACGTCATACCAAAATCCTCGACTAAAAAAGGGAAGGATAAAATCAACGTCAGATAGCTTGAAATTCACGGTCTGTGTTTCTATAATCTGAACTAAGTTATGAATTATTGCATTTTGAATTGTTGTTTATAGTAAGCATTGAGGTGAGTACTTTGGTACTTTGAGATTGAATTTAACTCATATTTGATTGAAATGGATTGATTAGGTATATTATGATGCATGATATATGAATATTAAATTGAATACATGTTTATGTGTATATACGATAATCGGACATTTGATGTAATTGAAAGCGAAAAGGAACCATATTAACTGTTCAGGCTAAGTCGGATATAGATGGCATGCCATAGGATAGGAAGAGTTCAGGGATTCTTCAACCTCGAGTCGATGAGGCACTGGGTGCCAATTTGCTTCGATTTAACCGATGAGACACTAGGTGTCAATTTATATAGCGTTGGGCGCAGTTGTTACTTCAGATTTATCCGATGAGGCACTGGGTGTCAAATTGGTGTGTTGGTTGGATTCGTGTATCCGTCTGAGTTCGGGTCGTGTTAATAGGGGTACTTAAATAATAAATTTATGTACTTGATTTTGAAATGGCAAAGTTTGTGAAATGTAAATGAAATGTGGAATGGAATATGAAATGATAAATCTTGTTGCAGATAGTGATAAGTTATGAGTAATGAATTCATAAAGTGGAAATGGAAATGAAAATTGCCATTGGATGAGTTAACTTATCAAATGCTTTATGAAAGGTTAATGCCATGTATTTGTATTGGCAAGATTTTGTTGGATGAGAACATGAATTCTCATAATGGTAATGGTATAATGAACTTGATATACTTTATGACATCTCTTTATTGCATAATACATCTTACTTATTTACACCAAGCTTTAATTGTTCAGATTATAGAAATATCATTGAGTTTTACTCAGCATGCGGTTTTTTTTCCGTGCGTAGGTTAAGTACTTCTCTTTTGATTGCCGACTTAGCATCCAAGACGATCCCAAGCTCAAGTGTGGTGATGTTTATTTTTGTAATGGCATATACCCAATAAGTCTTTGGTTGATTGTTGGTTTGTGAATGTGATGTAAATTTGGGTTTTAAGTATAATGATGGTCATTGTATATAAGTATATGTTCGTGGTTGAAGCCATATATTAGTTTGACACAAGGCATTGAAATGTATGTATAGCTTAAAGCTTGATATCTTAGGTAGCTATATGTTAGGTTAATATAGATGAATTTGGAATGCTTGAAATCTTGATTTGGATGATGTTTTGTTGATGTGTTTTGAAGATATAAATGACCAATGAGGGTATATTGGCTAGGCACCTAAGATGGTTGTTTAGCATGTTTTGAGTATGTTTAATCGTATTTTGGATAGTTTAAATGATTGGTATTTGCGTTGCTTAATGCCCAAGTAAGTAGAAAATGGTAAACTTGAGTTTTAAGGTACAATTAGGTGCACAACGCCTGAGACACGGTCTATCACATGATCGTGTGTCACACATGGGTAACACACACTAACATGTGCCCTGAACATGTGGAATAATTGCTTAGTATAGTGACACACATGGCCTAGGACATGGCCGTGTGGCCCAAGTCAAAGAGTTACACGGGCAAAGACATGAACTAAATATAACACCCTAAACCTGGCTTAGACGTTATGGCCGAATCCGAAGATGTCACAAAGAATGGGTCTTGAAAGTGGATTTGTCTCGCCAATTCATTCACATTTCATAATTCACATACATTCACAATTTTACTGAAAACACCATTTAATTAGTTAATTTGCCAAAAAAACTTATTACAACAAAAGCCTTTAAACCATTGTATTTTGAAAATGAACTCGTATTTTTAGAAAAACCTTTGTCTGCGTAAAACCATCATTTTAAAAGAAAATGATTTGTTGAAGCATGCAAATTATCAAACAAACAAAACCAAAACCAACAATTAATAATCCATACAGTCTAGAGAGTCCCTAAATTACAAACTCTCAATTGAAAACCAAAATCTTAAATAAGCCATAAATGAGTAAGTTTTAACAGATTACAGTCGAGTAGTCACTGCTGAGTCTCCACCGCTCCGATCTGCCTAAGTCTGTGGATTACCTGAACAGAACAGACATACAGATGTGAGTTTTCATAAACTCCGTGTGTAACCCAACAAAATTAAGCATGCAAACATACAACAATCTCGTAATCAATCAGATATATATTCGAGCTCCTACCCATTTTAGATACAGTAAACAGAACTAGTTATACAAAATCCTATCCCCATCCTCTACACACCATATGGGGTTTAAAACACCCACCCATCCCTACACACCATATCGTTCCATTACAACACATGTTAGATAATGTGTAGCCAAGCTATCAAAATATAGGCGATGATCGCCGTATAGAATACTTCCTCCTCATATACAAATCCCACCCCAAAATCATATATAGAAGCAGATACAAAAATAATAGACTAGACATACTCAACATGCTTATATACAGATATCAAATATACAAATAGAAGAGTGGATAGTCATGCATAGTATTGTCCTACTTAGAGCATACTATCATAGTATCAAATCACATAAACTAGGGTTTGGTTAGCCCTTACCGACCCTACAGTAGGCCTACTGTCGATCAGAACGACCTATGTGACCCTAGGGAAATTTCTAGAATTATGGGCCTACATGCTCGTGTGGCTTGCGCGTATGGGCCCACACACCCAAATTGGCCTAGTTTGTGTGGCCCACACGGCCTGGCCCAAAACCCACACACTCGTGTAGCCCACACGCCCAACTTGGCCTAGCCCATGTGGCCCACACGGCCATACTTACACCACCACACGGTCATGTCTTGCGTACGGCCATGCCTTCGTCGATGATTTTGTGGTATATAGTGATGCATCGCATGTCGGATTGGGGTGTGTACTGATGCAAGATGGAAAATTTATGGCTTATGCGTCCCGTGAGCTTAAGACTCATGAAGGGAATTATCCGACGCATGATCTCGAGTTGGATGCGGTGGTTTTTGTATTGAAAATCTGGAGGCACTATCTGTATGGTGAGAAGTGTATTATCTACACTGATCACAAGAGCCTCAAGTATCTCCTTGCCAAGGAGTTGAATCTTAGACAGCGACGATGGATTGAGCTACTCAAAGATTATTACTGCACGATAGAGTATCATCCGGATAAGGCTAATGTGATGGCCAATGCTCTAAGTCATAAAGCGATGTCTGATTTGAGGGTGATATTCGCTCGTCTTAGTTTGTTTGATTATGGGAGTTTGTTAGCCGAGTTCCAAAGTTAAGTCGATTTAGAATGATCAGATTCAAGATAAGCAGTTAGGGGATGAGTCTCTGGGTTTGTGGTTTTGTCAGATTGAGGGTGGCAGTAATTCAAACTTTGGGCTAAATAGTGATGGGGTTCTGTGTTTTTGAGGTCATATTTGTGTGCCAAATAATTCTAACTTGAGGCAGTTGATTCTGAGGGAGGCACATAGCCCTTATGCTATTTATCTCGGTGGTAATAAGATGTATCGCGATCTTCGTGAGTTGTACGGGTGGCCGGGTTTGAATCGTGAGGTTATGGATTTCATTGCTCATTGTCTGACATGTCAGCAAGTTAAGACTGAGCACCAGTTGGCTTCGAGCTTGCTCTAACCCGTTAAGATTCCCTTATGGAAATGGGAATAAGTAACGACGGACTTCTTTAATGGGTTCCCCTTGACACCCACTAAGAAAGATTCTGTTTGGGTCATCGTGGATCGATTGACCAAGTCCGCTCATTTTATTCTGGTTTGGACAAACTTTTCCCAACAAAAGTTAGTGAAGTTGTATATTTCTGAGATTGTAAGATTGCATGGGGTACCTATTTCGATAATTTTTTATTGAAATCCTCGCTTCACTTCTCGGTTCTGGAAGAAATTGCATGAGGCTCTAGGTTCGAGATTGGACTTTAGTACTGCATTCCATCTTCAAAACGATGGTCAATCTAAGAGGGTGATTCAAATACTAGAAGATATGCTTCGGAGTTGTGTTATTGATTTAAGAGGTACTTGGGAGGATTATCTGTGCTAGCTGAGTTTGTAACACCCCTTACCCGTATTCAACGCCGTAACAGGGTACGAGGCATTACCAGACTTATCACACGAACAATTATAAAATTTCGAGTCATAAATTTGCATCCAAATTAAAACCATTCACATTCAATCATAAAGTCCCTAGCATGAGCCTACAAGGCCCAAAACATGCTTTGGAAGTGGTTCGGGACTAAACTGAGAACTTTAGAAAATTTTACAAAAACTTAGAAACTTTTTCACTAAACAGGGGTCACACGCTCGTGTGTATATGGGACACACCCGTGTAGGCAGGTTGTGTGGTCACACACGCCTGTGTCCTGACCCCGTGTAACTCTCTAACTTGTAACTCATGACCAAATTGAACTCATACGGCCAAGTCACATGCCCGTGTGCTAGGCCGTGTGGAAAAATTAATTTTCATAAATTAGGTACAAACTTCAAATGGCCAAGGCACACGCCAGTGTTTGAGGCCGTGCCATCCACACGGCTGAGACACACACCCGTGTCTCTACCCGTGTGCTCAATTTTAAGCATTCTGTTTCTCAAAATTAAGGTGGAAGGGACACACGGCCGGAACACATACCGATGGGGCAAGCCATGTGTTACATACGGCCTAGACACACGCCCGTGTGTCTACCCGTGTGGACAAAACTAAGGCTCTTTACCAAGCCATTTTGCCACCCTTTAATGCACACACCCACACCCTATAACATAACACCAATTCAAGCATACACATACAACCAAATCAGCCACAACCAAGACATCAACACATCATTCATATGCTACCATCTATCATACACAACATCACATACTTATCAACTCAATTCATGTAAACTCCCACATCCATGAAAGGCATCATCATATAAATTGCTTATACCAATAGTAGCTAATTTCAAATGGCCCTATACAAAATAAGCTTTCAACCAATATAAGCCAACACATTTGGCCAAATCAATTATGACACATAACAAAATAACCAAGTCTCCTATACATGTCATAACTCAAAATGTTGAAATCATTGGTGCCAAAATAATTGTTGATAGTGTGAGTGGATCTCCGACAATCTCCAATCCCCAAGCTAGCTTGGTGACACTATAAAACAAGGGAAAGGAAGGGGAGTAAGCTATATAGCTTAGTAAGTTCTTAGGCAAATAAAAGCATCATAACCATGCATTTAACATACAATCAACATGATGAGGATTAGTATAAACGTTATCAAAATCTCATAGTCATAACTTACTCGATCACAATCCTACCAAGAGTTCATCACATATCGAGCTCATTACTTATGAGTTTTACATACATACTTGTATCAATTTGCAACATAACCATATTCTTTCATAACTTTAACATTTCCGTTGAACACTCGGAATATTAATGGATACTCGAAAATCTTGCACATAAGTGCCATATATGTAGCTGAAGCTACCTCATATCTCATAATACATATTGGCTCGTTTTCGAGCTATTCACGGGCCTGCTCATACAAGCTATCAAGTATCCGCAACACATGCCAGACTACTCAGCCACTGGTAGGACGTACGAGACCAGCACTCAGATTACATAATCGCATATACACATGGGTTCCTAATGACATGTCACTCGTATCTCATTCTATTCCTAAGGTTCAACCGAGATTTCTCGCTTGTCAAAACTTTGTCGAATACATCAAAAGAGTTGTTCACAATTCATGAAATATTAAAGTATTTAAAAACATTAATATAACAATACATTATTTACATAAGAACCTACCTCGGTACAAAAATAGTAGAATTGGACATAAGTCAAACACTTTGTTTTTCCCCTGATCTAGGTCTGAACCTCATTTTTCTTGATCTATAATAACAAATTCTACTCATTTAATACTCACATTATTCAATTTGGCCCAAAAATCATATTATGGAAAAATTATATTTTTGCCCCTTTACAATTTAGTCCCTAGGCTCGTAAATTGAAATGTAGACCATAAAAATATAAAAAAATAAATCTTTCTACGTTGAATTCGTGGTCCCGAAACCACTGTTCTGACTAGACCCAAAGTCGGGTTGTTATAGAGTTCGCCTACAATAATAGTTTCCAGGCTAGCATTCAGATTGCACCTTGTGAGGCTTTGTATGGCCGTAAGTTTCGTACTCTGCTATGTTGGACTGAGTTGGGTAAGCGCCGAGTTTTGGGTCCTGAATTGGTTTCTAAGATCGAGGATAAAGTAAGACTGATTCAGGATTGTCTGAAGGCAGATTCTAATAGATAGAAATCTTATGTCGATCTGAAGAAGAGAAATATCGAGTACTCTGTGGGGGACTTTATGTTTCTTAAAGTTTCTTCATGGAAAAAAGTTCTGAGATTCACTCGTAAGGGCAAGCTAAGCCCAAGGTTCATTAGGCCGTATCGGATTCTGAAGTGTGTAGGACTAGTTGCTTATCAGTTGGAGCTACCTCTAGAGCTAGACCGTATTCATGATGTGTTTCACATCTCGATGTTGAGGTGGTATCGGTCTGACCCATCTCACATTGTCTCAGTTGAGGAGATCGAGGTTAGGCCAGATTTGACTTTCAAGGAGGAGCCGGTTCAAATTCTGGATCGTGATATTAAGGTTTTGAGGAGGAAGTCTATTCCTTTTGTGAAGGATCTATCGCAGAATCATGGTGAAGAGGCCACGTGGGAAACTGAGGACCCGATGCATCAATAGTATCCTTATCTGTTCTAATCAGGTAAATTTTGAGGTCAAAATTTCTTTTAGGGGGTAAAGTTGTAACGCCCTGAATAATTTGTTTTTGTTTCTGCAAATATCTGACACAACTGTGGATCTGCTTTAGTGGTTAAGTGTTCTTGGTGTGTGTATGAAGTCTTGGGTTTAAGTCTCTTCTTTGTCAAATTTTGTTATTTTTCGAATCCCAGCCTTACTCTTATTGGAAGGGCTAATTTATAATTGTCTGTTAATTCATATTAGAATGAGCCTGCTGGTTCTAGTGGTGAGAGGGTTTGTTGTGCTAAAGGTCTTGTGTTCGAATCTCTAAGTGAGCAAGGGAGTTTTTATTTGCTCGGTTTTATGATAGTGGTCCGGTGGTGTTGGGATTTTGTAGTAGTTGGTTTGTGGGTTATTGGGGAGTTAAGATTTTATTTGAATTAAGATTAATTTGTTTTAATTTTTATTTTATTTTATTTTCTCTCCTCAAAAATTCCCCTATTCTTCTGGCGTTCTCCTTTCCAAAACAAAATTCTCAATTTTGGTTCTTTTTGTTTTCTTCACTCTCTGACGGGATTAAACTCTTTTCTTTTTTCTTTTTTTTGCCACTAATCTCTGCTTTTAGGCGTTTCGAACCCTTAGTTTTTCGTGTAATGGATAAGTTGGTTGGTGGTTGTATTCTTTTATTGTTTGATTTCTGAAGGATGAATCTTACTATGTTGTTGTGTAGAAGAAATGGGTGAAACAGCAGCTCCTCTTTAACAGTTTAATCGGTGCGAGTGAACGGGTGTGTTGGCGGTAGGTGAGTACGCATTACCCAGTTTGGTTTTGGGGGTTTGTGAATTGATTGCTAAATTCATTGTGAGTACTCTATTTTTAGGTTCTGGAAGGGTCAAGAGTGGTTTCGCATCAAATCGATACCAAGTGTGCACCTGGAACACAGAAAAATAAGCTTCAGCGGAAGTTGAAAAACCATACTATCGATGCCACACAGGCGCGTGCCAGGCCATGTAGTCGGGCTGTGTGCGAGACACGGTCGTGTGGTCGATGAAGGCATGGTCGTGTGAGCTACACAGGCGTGTGGGCCCACACAGGCAGTCCACACGGACGTGTGAGTTTTTGGGCCAAGCCGTGTGGGCCACACAAACTTGTGGGCCCACACGGGCATGTGGGCCCATATTTCTAAAATTTTCCCTAAGGTCGTACGGGTCATTCTGATCGACTGTGGGTCTACCATATGGTTGGTAAGGGCTAACCAAACCCTTGTTTTATGTGATTTGATATTCTGGTAGTATGCTCTAAGTAGGACATTACTATGCATGATTGTCTATTCTGCTATCTATATATCTGATATCCATACATAAGCATGTTTAGCATGTCTAGTATGTTATTCTGTATTTGTTTCTGTATATGATTTTGGGGTGGGATTTGTATATGAGAAGGAAGTATTCTGTACGACAATCATCGCCTATATTCTCGCAGCTTGGTTGCACATTATCTAACATGTGTCGTAATGGCATGATATAGTGTGTAGGGATGGGTGGGTGTTTTAAACCCCAAATGGTGTGTTGGGATGGTCGGAGATGATGTGTAGTGGATAGGGGTAAGATTTTGTATAACTAGTTTTATTTACTATATCTAAAATGGGCAGGAGCCCGAATCTATTTCGGATTGATTATGACATTGATGTATGTTTGCATGCTTAATTCTGTTGGGTTACATACAAAGTTTACGAAAACTCACATCTGTATGTCTGCTCTATTCAGGTAATCCATAGACTTAGGCAGATCGGAGCAGCAGAGACTCAACGGTGACCACTCGATCGTAATCTGTTAAAACTTACTCATTTATGGCTTATTTAAGATTTTGGTTTTCAATTGAGAGTTTGTAATTTTGGGACTCTCTGGACTGTATGGATTATTAACTGTTGGTTTTGGTTTCGTTTTTGTTTGATGATTTGTATGCTTCAACAAATCATTTTCCTTTAAAACAATGGTTTTACGCAAACAAAGGTTTTTTCTAAAAATAGGACTGCATTTTCAAAATACAACGGTCTAAAGGCTTTTGCTGTAATAAGTTTTTGGCAAATGAACTAATTAAATGGTGCTTTCAATAAAATTGTGAATGTATGTGAATTATGAAATGTGAATGAATTGGCAAGACAACTTCGCTTTCAAAACCCATTCTTTGTGACATCTCCGGATTCAGCCATAACATCTAGGCCGAGTTTAAAGTGTTACATTTAGTGGTATCAGAGCCAGTTATAAAACTTGGACTGTGAATTTTGGGTTCCAAAATTGTGTTTCAAAAAAAAATTTTAATGATTTGAATAAATTGAGAAAGTATGCGGTACACCAAGTCTTCGGTGCTGATCCTGTAAGTATCTCCGTACTTAGATAGAATTGTTCTAAAAACACTGCAGTTAGTACTTTCTGAAACTGTACCGAAAAAGTTAGAGACTAAAACTTATGAAAACATATCTGAACTTCTGATAATTTATGCATAAAATATCTGTTAATAAATAACTGTCCCAAGCCATATTGAGGATATTAGAGAGGGTTGGTGGACTCTATTCTAGATCTGGGGGTCGTGGGTCGATAACTGAACAACTCCAGTCTAATGGAGCTGAGCTGTTTAGGAGTGTCACTGGAGTTGCCCCTACAGTAAACAAGTATTGGTTGGAGGCTACTGAGAGGATTATGAACGATTTAGACTGTACTCCCGAGTAGAAACTTAAAGGTACATTCTCTTTGTTTCACGACGAAGCATATCAGTAGTGGTTGACGGTTAAAAAGGGTACTCAGTCGAATCGTCTAAACTGGAATTTCTTTAAGACCACCTTCCAGAGTAAGTACTTGGAGGCGAGCTATGTGGATGCTCGTAGGCGTGAGTTCATGAATCTCACGCAAGGTGATAGATCAGTGGCTGAGTATGAGGTCGAGTTTCTGAGGTTGAGCTGCTATGCTCGAGGCATGGTGGCATTTGAGTATGAGAAGTGTGTCCATTTTGAGTATGGATTGAGATACAGTCTGAGGGTTCTGATTGCTCCACAGAGGGAGCGGGAGTTCGCAGTTCTAGTTGAGAAGGCGAAGATCACCGAGGACGTTAAGCGCGTGGAGCTCCAGAATAGGGACCGAGAGAGGGGTAAGAATAAGAGGGATTCGAAGCCTTCTAGTTCTGTTCAGAGGCTTAAGAAAAAGGCTAAACCTAATGGGCCAGTTAAAGTGAGGGTTCTTGTTGCTCTTACTGGGATTCATCCATACGGTTATTGTGGTAGGCATCATCCGAACGAGTGTTGGAAGAGGTAAGGGGCTTGTCCAAGGTGTGGGTCTTTGGAACATCGGATTCAAGAGTGTCCACAGCAGGAAAATCATAGGCAAGCTTTAGGACTGGGTTCTGTACAGCCTCAGAAGGCAATTCAGCAGCCACTTAGGGGTCGCGGACCGGCTAGAGGTGGTATGGGTCATGGGCAGAGAGCACAAGGCAGAGGTGCTAGTCAGATTGAGGTGAGGTAGTCTGCACTGGTTTATGCTGCTCGACGCCGAGAGGATAGGGATGCTCCAGATGTTATCACCGGTAGGTTCTTAATTTTTGATGCACCTTATATTGCTTTGATAGACATAGGTTCTACACATTCCTATGTAGCTAGTTCTGTATCTAAAAACCTGGGAATTTCTGTTGAGAGCACTTCTAGTGAGATCACTATACTGAGTCCATTGGGGCAATCTGTTTGGGTTAGTAAAATTTATAGGGATGTTCCGTTAAAGGTGCAAGGGGCTGTGTTTTTGCAAAATCTAATGGAGTTACTTTTTGGGGAGTTTGATCTGATTCTGGGTATGGATTGGTTGGTTAAACATCAAGTCAGTTTGGGTTGCGCGACTAAGAGGGTCGTTCTAGGGACTAGGGATGATATGGAAGTGGTTGTGATCGGCGAGCATCGAGATTATTTGTCTAATGTAATCTCCGCTCTTGTGGCTGAAAAATTGGTATGTAAAGAGTGTGAGGCGTATTTGGCCTTTGTCACCGTTTCTATTTCTAGGGACTCTTCTGTGAGGGATATAAGAACAATGAGGGATTTTTTAGATGTCTTTCCTTAGGAGTTACCGGGTTTACCTCCGAATTGAGAAGTTGAGTTCGACATTGAGCTTCTATCGGGTACATCTCCAGTGTCCATCACTCCCTACCAAATGGAATCGAAGGAGCTTACAAAGCTTAAGGCTTAACTTCAAGAGCTTCTGGATCGTCGATTCATTCACCCTAGTGTGTCTCCGTAGGGGGAACCGGTTCTGTTTGTGAAGAAAAAGGATGGCACCATGAGGATGTGCATCAATTATCGGCAACTAAATAAGCTAACTATAAAGAACTAGTATTTGCCTCCAAGGATTGACAATCTATTTGATTAGTTTTGAGGGGCTTCTATGTTTTCGAATATTGACCTTCGTTTTGGGTATCATCAGTTGAGAGTTGAGAAGGTGGATGTTCATAAGGTTGCATTTAGGACTCGTTATGGGCATTACGAGTTCCTAGTTATGCCTTTTGGTCTGACGAATGCTCCAGGCGCATTCATGAATTTGATGAACTTAGTGTTTCAACCATATCTGAATCAATTCTTCGTTGTTTTCATCGATGATATTTTGGTCTACTCTAAGACTTAGGAAGAGCATGATGAGCATCTTAGAGTAGTGCTTTAGATTCTCCGTGAAAAATAGCTCTACGCTAAGTTGAGCAAGTGTGAGTTTTGGTTGTGTGAGGTAACTTTTCTGGTGCATGTGGTTTCTGCTGAAGGGATTTGAGTTGATTCGAAGAAGATTAAGGTTGTGCTTGATTGGAAACAGCCCAAGAATGTATCGGGGATTTGTAGTTTTTTGGGCCTTGTGTGGTATTATCGGTGTTTTATTGAGGGGTTCTTTTTTATTGCAGGTTCTTTGACTAAGCTTTTGCGTAAGGATGTTCCTTTTATTTGGACTGATGCACAACAATCAAGTTTCGAGAAGCTCAAGTCTGTTCTGACTCAGGCTCCTATTCTGATATAGCCTAAATCTGGGAAGGATTTTATGGTGTACAGTGATGCATCACACGTTGGTTTGGGATGTGTACTGATGCAAGATGGTAAGGTTGCGGCTTATGTGTCCCATTAACTTAAGACACATGAAGGGAATTATCTAACGCATGATCTCGAGTTGGTTGTGGTTGTAACACCCCTAACCCGTGTCCGTTGCCGGACTAATGTTAAGAAGTATTACCAAATATATCACAGTTCTTACTAACATGCATTACATTTTATAATTCAATTTTTATTATTTCACATCAATGCTCATAATAATACTGCCTAATGTCAAATCCTAAATTTCATATCATTCATATGATAACATAGTTAAAACATAAGTCAGCATATATTAAAAACATATTATATGTATAAAACATAATAAATCATTCACTTCTTTAATGGTATTCGAATGCCTAACAAAAAGACAAACATTTCATTTCACATTTATGTACGAGCATATATATATAGTCATTTAAGTTATTTCATATGGTATTGTCGAATAGCATATACGGCTTTAACAATTTCATTTTTTTTTTAAATCAAGGATATTTCATACAACAATATAAACTTTATACATGTTTATCTACATAAAAATTTGAGTCATTATCAAGCATTGACAACTAAACATAATAATCCCCAACCAAACATATCAACAACTACTTTTACTTCATTCAAATCAAGTTAATATATTCAGCACTTTATATATATATATACACCATAGGATATGATATAAATGTATATATCAATCGATTTATCAAATGCACTATACATTTATGCAAGCAAATGCCGAATTACAAGTTGGTTGTAACTACCTCATATATTTTCATTTTTTTCTCAACCGAAATTACTAATACATTATTATAACATTTTTCATACTTACCCATATTATAAATCATACTACAAAAAAATAAGACATTAAAACCCAAATAAGCATTTAATCAAAATACGAATCTCACATGTCATGTAATAACCATATCAAACAAACTTATGTCGTGTTCAAGTTTAACTAAACAACCTGTAATACCAAGTCACATATAATACGTTGTTCGAATACAACCACCGCATTTATATATACTTTACCCTATACATACTTTAACCAAATCAACTATATATATATTAATCCAAAATCATTAACCATTTCTAAAACATAAAACTCCTTCCACGAACACTATTCATGTATAGCACATAATACTATAACCAAAACGAATTTTAACCACAGCCAAGCAAATCAGAATTCAAGTATAAAGGTTAAGCCATTTTCGCATGGCCTTTATACAAAACCAAGGTTCATCATTTAAAACGTATTCCAACCTATACATGCCATTGTACGAGTTTAACTTATAAAGGTACCGAAATGATTGGATAGTGTAATGATCTTGCTGACGACCCCCGATCTTGTAACTTGATTTAAAATCTATAAAACAGAAACACATATGAACACAAAGTAAGCTTTTTATAGCTTAGTAAGTCATAAGCAAATATACAACACGATAACATTATCAATCGGATTAAACCAAAACAACTTATAATATTATAACACAATTAAATCCAAACATCTAAAGTTCATATTACATATATATTCATTCTTACATATCACTTTGGCCGAATGCTCATGTAACCAAATTATCATTATTACCATTTAACTTCCACAACCAAATAATCATTACAAACCTAGTTCGCATACCATAAACACATAAGTTCATGTGTCAAAACATAGTTTCATATACACATATTAGATATGTGGCCGAATATACAAAATCACACATGCATATAATTGAAACTCATTCAATATTATTCACAAGGCCAAATACACTTACCACATTTTAAATAGTAACATGCTAATTCATACCTGTCTATTTAGCTCGTTTACACACTCGAGCATAACTTATCTTTGCCCGATGAACCATTCGAAATTGGGTAGGACACTTGGATAATCACACATATATCGTACAATGCCAACGTCTCAGACGTGGTCTTACATGTAATCATATATCGATGCCACTGTCCCAGACAGGGTCTTACTCACACACATATATAGAAATCACATATCGATGCCATGGTCTTACTCACACACATATATCGGAATCCTATGTCATGACATATGTATCCTAACTATTCCTAAGGTCCATACGGGGCTTTCGGACGTCGTAACTCGGTCGAAACGAATGCTTGAACATGGTTACCAAGCTTATACACATTCGGCAATAGCATGTATAAATACATACATCGCATACCAGCATATATATTTAGCATTTAACTACAATTAGGCATGTCTGTTAGCTTATAAACTTACCTCGGACGATGTAAAACGGAACAGGGCAGCCAATCGACGACTTTCATTTTTCCTTGATCCCAATCCGATTTCTTTGGCTCTTCATCTAAACATATTCAAATTAAGCTCATTCAAATATATTTTCATTCAATTTAGTCCAAAAAACACATAAATGGACAAATTTCCATTTTACCCCTGACATTTACACTTTTTACAATTTAGTCCCTATTGCACAAAACACAAAATATGCAAAATCTCAAGATACCCCTGTTAGGCCGAATGTTCCTAGTGTTCATACAAGTCCATATATTTCATTTATTTCACATTTTAGTCCCTTAAATTATTATTTTTGCAATTTAGTCCTAATTACTCAAAATCATCAAAAACTCCAACACAAAACATGTTAATCTTAAACATATATTTTATATTTTATCATCAAACAACAAAAATCACAAGCTCTCAGCAATGGCACAACTCAAAATATTCATCAAAATAAAAAATTCAAACATGGGTTTTGTAGTACTCGAAGCAACGATCTCAAAAACGTAAAAATTATCAAAAACCGAGCTGAACACTTACCTTAGTTAAGATTAAAACCAACCAAACCCTAGCTTTATTTCTTTATTATCTTTTGTTTTAGTTTCGCCAAAGAGAACAAATGAAATAATAATGAATTTGATAACTTTAGTTTTAACTAACATATGTTTATTTACTAAATTACTTAAATAACCTTAATGAAATAATAATAAAATCATATAGTATATGTCTATTACCGTCCAAGAAATATGCTAATGGAATATTTACAACATAAATACTCTAATTTAGAAAGCCATTAACATTTCAACCCTTATGCTTTAAACTATCAAATTTTCACTTTACGCGATTAAGACTATTTATTTAATCGGACACTCAAACGATGAAATTAAAGCACGAAAATTTCACAGATAGAGATTCACACAAAATAAACACAGAAAATAATTTTAAATATTTTTATGACTCAGATTCATGGTCTTAACGCCACCGTTCTGATTAGGGTCTAAATTAGGTTGTTACTGTGGTGGTTTTTGCGTTGAAAATCTAGAGGCACTATCTATATGGTGAGAGGTGTATTGTATACACTGATCAAAAGAGCCTAAATACCTCTTTACCTATAAGAAGTTGAATCTTAGGCAACATCGATGGATTGAGCTGCTCAAAGATTATGACTGCACGATTGAGTATCATCCTGGTAAGGCTAATGTGGTGGCCGATGCTCTAAGTCATAGAGCCGTGAATGATTTGAGAGTTATGTTCGCTCGATTTAGTCTGTTTGATGATGGGATTTCGTTAGCTAAGTTGCAATTTAGGGAGACTTGGATTGAGTAGGTTCGAGTTAAATAGTTAGGGATGAGTCTCTAGGTTTGCGGTTTCGTTAGGTTGAGAGTGGCAGTACTTCAGATTTTGGGCTGAACAATAATGGTGTTCTGTGTTTTTAAGGTTGGATCTATGTTCTAAATGATTCCAATTTGAGGCAGTCAATTCTGAAGGAAGGGCACAGTAGCCCTTATGCTATGCATTCCAGTGGTAATAAGATGTATCGCGATCTCCGTGAGTTGTACTGTGACCAGGATTAAAACATAAAGTTACAGAATTTGTTGCTCATTGTCTGACATGCCAGCAAGTCGTACTCCACTATGTTGGACTGTGTCAGGTGAACCTCGAGTTTTGGGTCCTGAGTTGGTTTCTAAAATCGAAGATAAAGTTTGACTGATTCAAGATCATCTGAAGGTAGCTTTTGATAGACAGAAATCTTATGCAGATATGAAGAATCATGATATTGAGTACTCTATGGGGGACTTCGTGTTTCTTAAGGTTTCACCATGGAAGAAAGTTTTGAGGTTCGGTCGTAAAGGTAAGTTAAGCCCTAGGTTTATTAGGGCGTATCAGATTCTAAAATGTGTGGGACCAATCGCTTATCAGTTAGAGTTACCTCCGGAGTTAAACCGTATCCATGATGTGTTTCACGTCTCGATGTTGAAGCAGTATCGGTCTGATCGATCTTACGTAGTCTCTGTTGAGGAGGTCGAGGTTAGACTGGACTTAACTTTTGAGGAGGAGTCAATTTAGATTCTGGATCAAGATGTTAAGGTCTTGAGGAGGAAGTCCATACCGTTAGTGAAGGTTCTGTGGCAAAATCATGGCACTAAGGAAGCCAGGTGGGAACCTGAGGACTCGATGCGTTAGCAGTATCCTCATCTTTTCTAATAAGATAAATTTCAAGGTTGAAATTTCTTTTAGGGGGTAGAGTTGTAACATCCTGATAAATTTGTTTTTTCTTCTATAAATATCTAACACAACTGTGTAAATGCTTCAATGGTTAAGTGTTCTGGGGTGTGTGTGAGGTCTTAAGTTTAAGTCTCACTAGTCAATTTTGTTATTGTTGGATCCAAGCCTTATCCTTATTCAGTGGGCTTATATTAAATTGCATGTAAATTCATATCAGAATTAACCTATTGGTTCGAGTGGTAAGGGAGTTAGTCTGTCGGGGGTCCTATGTTCGAATCTCTGCGCGAGCGTGAATGTTAATCTTTTTGCACGGTCTCTTGATAGTGTCTTGATGAAGTTGGATTATGGGAAGTGGGATGTTAGTGGGATAGTGAGGAGTAAATTAAGGGATTTGGGTTATCTATTATTTTTATTTTCTTTATTTTTTCCAAATTTCTCTCTCCTACAAAGAAAGTCACATCAGAATTTCCTCTGTTTTCCCCTCTTTGACTTTTTTCCTCCATCTCTGAAACTCTCTATTTTGGATTTCTTTCGTTTCGGCTCGTGAACCTATTGATCGATCGTACTATTGGAATTGTCAGATTCTCTTTTTGGTATGGTAAACAGAACTCTATTGTCATTGATTCATGGTTTGGGATTTTTGCGATGACAATCTGGGGAGATTTATTGATGGATTCAGTGTTTAAGTGAAGATTGTGAAACAGGGAATTGCATTTCAGTGGTTTAGTGCACGTTAGAAGCATTTTGGCATCAGTCGTTAGTCGGCTCCTTGTCGATTCTTGTGTCGAACTTGTTAACTAATCTGCTAAATCGATGTTAGGTACTCGGTTTTTAGGTCATAGAAGGCTCGAGATAGTTTTTGCGTCAAATCGATACCAGGTGTGTACCCGAAACACAGAAAATAAGGCTTCGACAAAAGTCAAAAAACTATTCTATCGATGCCACACGGACGTGCAATCACTCATGTGGTCGGCCGTGTATGAAACACGACCGTGTGTTTGACGAAGGCGTGGCCATGTGCAAGACACGACCGTGTGGTGGTGTGAGTGTGGCCGTGTGGGCTGCATGGGCCGCATGGGCTAGGCCAAGTTGGGCGTGTAGGCCACATGGGCATGTGGGTTTTGGGCCAGGCCGTGTGGCCAGGCCAATTTGGGTGCATGGGCCACACGAGCATGTGGGCCCACTCGGACATGTAGGCCCATAATTTTGGAAATTTCCCTAGGGTCACACGGGTCGTTCCAATTGACTATGGGCCTATCGTAGGATCGATAAGGGCTAACCAAACCCAAGTTTATGTGATTTGATACTCTGATAGTATGCTCTAAGTAGGATACTGCTATGTATGACTGTCCACTCTGCTATTTGTATATCTGAGATCTGTATATAAGCATGTTGAACATGTTTAGTCTACTATTTCTATATTTGTTTTTGTATATGATTTTGGGGTGGGATTTGTATATGAGGAGGAAGTATTCTGTATGGCGATCATCGCCTATATTCTGGCAGCTTGGCTGCACATTATCTGACATATGTCGTAATGGCACGATATGGTGTGTAATGGTGGGTGGGTCTTTTAAACTCCACATGGGGTGTTGGGATGGTCAAAGATGATGTGTAGAGGATGGGGGTAGGATTCTGTATAATTGGTTCTGTTTACTGTATCTAAAATGGGCACGAGCGTGAATCTGTATCTGGTTGATTACGAGATTGCTGTATGTTTTCATGCTTAATTCTGTTGGGTTACACACGGAGTTTACAAAAACACACATATGTATGTCCGTTCTGTTCAGGTAATCTACAGACTTAGGCGGATCAGAGTGGCGAAGACTCAGCAGTGACCACTCGGCCGTAATCTATTAAAACTTACTCATTTATGGCTTATTTAAGATTTTGGTTTTCAATTGAGAGTTTGTAATTTTGGGACTCTTTGGACTGTATGGATTATTAACTGTTGGTTTTAGTTTTGTTTGTTTGATAATTTGCATGCTTCAACAAATCGTTTTCTTTTAAAATGATGGTTTTACACAGACAAAGGTTTTTCTAAAAATACAAATGCATTTTTAAAATACAACGATTTAAAGGCTTCTGCTATAATAAGTTTTTGGAAAATGAACTAATTAAATGGGGTTTTTAGTAAAATTGTGAATGTATGTGAATTATGAAATGTGAATGAATTGACGAGACAACTCCGCTTTCAAAACCCATTCTTTGTGACATCTCCGGATTTGGCCATAACGTCTAGGCCGGGTTTAGTGTTTTACATGGGACACGGGCGTGTGTTCCAACTTTCAGAGTCACAAGGCCTAAGGCATTCCACACGGCCGTCCCTTATTTTTAGGAAATTTCAAAAATGACCCTAAACTTCTAAAATTGTTTCAAATTAGTCCCTGCCTATTTTTAAACTATTTTTAGGGTCCTATAGACTTGAAATGGAGGTTGTGAGGGTAACTTTTTCTCTGAATTGGAATGGATTAGTAAACCTATACTTAGTGCATTCTGCTAACATCAGCGAAGATAAAGAAAATAAATAGTCGGAGTATGGACCAATACTTTGATGCTAATAATTGGAATAGTCTTGTATGTAACCAACTTCTAGCATTCAAGAAGGGATAAATAGTGATAAGAGTGTAGACAGTGGAAGACCAAGTTTAGCATTACATAGCATGATTCGTTATTCGATTGTTTAGGATTCTAGTATGAAAGTATTAGATTGCCTTGACCTGCCCTTGTATATTATAATGCTATTGGTTAGCTTACATGTAGATTATGATTGATTAATTGTTTGATTCATTAGTAATACCCGTGACCCTAATCCGATGATGGAGAGGGGTTAGGGGTTTTTCATGTAATGACCTAAAATTCACGGGCACTGAAAAAGTGAGTTATAGGGCCTCCATCTTAGTGAAATAAGTTCGAAAATAATTATTAGAAATATTTATGAGTTTAGCAGTTTGTCTAATTAGGTTTTAATTAGGTGAATTTAGCTTACTTTAGAGTAATTAGTGAAAAGGACTAAATTGAATAAAGGGTAAAAGCTTAATTCTAAAGTAATAGAAAATAAAAAAGATTAAAATGGTAATTAAACCATTTACAAAAATTGGGGCAGCATATATGTATTAAATCTAAGATTTTATTTAGGTTATATTTAAATATCATATATAATTATTATAATTATTAATTAACATTATGGTTTTATATTATATTATTATTTGTATTATTATTAAATAAATTAAATAGTAGATAATTGAATGGTAATAAAAATATACATGTGTAAAAATTACATTGGTACATTTGTAATTTAAATACTTAATTACTTATAATTTAAGTAAAAAGATATTTGTTAATTAAATTATTAAATTATTAAATTTATGAGATTTTTTGTTTGAGAAACAAATTAAATAATGACAATTGTAATAAAATTATTGGTACAAATGTAAAAATAAATATGTATCCAATTGTAATATTAGTATTTATTATTAAAATAGTTATTTATTAAATTAATTAAATATAAAATATAACATAAAACAAATAAAACAAATGAAACGTAAAAGAAGAAGAAAGGAAAGAAAGTTACAGAGAGCATTTGAAACAGGGGAAAGAAAAGAAGAAAAAGAAAGAAAAAGAGAAAATAGGGTTTTTGAAGCTTGGAGTTAATTTGGTAAGTCAATTAAGTCCTTTTTAGTTAATTTTGATGTTTTAGAAGCTTTAAAACAAGATTTTGATGAAATTAAGTTGATAGTTCAAGAGTTCATATGTTTCCAAATATGGTTCATGTTGGACAAATTATGGAATTAGGGATTTAATTGAATGAATTCTAAGTTAAGAATTGATTAAGGGATTAAATTGTAAAGTAAGTTATAAGTTTTATATTAGAGGGATTAAATTAAAAGAAATTTTAAATTAGGGTTATATTATGAATACTTGATAGTTAGGATGAATATGGAAGAAAAATGAATAAAATTGAAGCATGAAATAAATGAAACAAATAAAAGAGTCAATTAGGATTAAATTTAAAATTAGGCATAAATTGAGTAGAAATTTAATTAATTATTTAAATTAATGATGTAATTAATAATGTAAATTGTTATTTTTATTTTTATTTTCGTAGCTAACAAGGAAAATGAGGCATCGGCATCTAAAGGAAAAGAAAAGATCGTTAAGGAGTAAACTCGTATTCTGGGTTTGTATTACTATAACTCAAACTATTTATTAAATGTATATTGAATTTACAATTATGGAATAATTAAGATAAGGTAAGTATTATATTTGAAATTAAATATGAGTAGGTGTGAACATTAATTTGTATATGAATTAAGATAATAGATGTTTGAATTGTTTGAGTATTGAATTTTTTTGTGGAAATGAAATTGAAATTGGAAAAGTAAAATAATACCCTATTAACTTGTCGGACTAGATTTGATACAAATGGCATGCCATTGGATTTGTGATATGATGAGGAGATTTGTAGTTCGGCCGAGAAGATGTTTCTGTTATTATATACTTCGGTTTATCCGAAGAGGCATTTAATGCCTTATTGGTGTGTTTAGGAGGATATATTATATTGATGTGTTATGGAGGATTTAAAATATTCCAGGTGTGTTTGGGTTGGATATTCTGGTGTGTTTGGATGGAATCCGCGTATCTGTCAGAGTCCGAGCCTTGTTAATAAGGTAAATAAATTAAATGAAATTTTAAAAATGAGATTAATTGTTTTGGCATTATTGAAAAGTATGAGAAAGAATGTATGAGTTAAATTAATAATTGAGTTAGTATGTGAAAAATGAAATATGAATTTAAGAGTCTTGAAGTAATATAATTATACATAATTAGTTCAAATGATTATTGGAACGACGGAAAAATGTGCAAGTGTACACAATCGCAACAAGTAATAAAGTGACAAGTAAATGTCGAGTTATCATACCCACAGGGACTGTAAAAAGAATTATTTATGAAATTAATTGTAAAACACTTTGGTGAAGTAAAAAGAATTTGGTTTTAGAAGATGGTCAAGAACTATTTAAAAACTAAGTAAATGATTTAACTAAAACAAAAGAGTTCTAGTGCACGATTTCAAATAAGATTTAATCAATGTAACATACTTGTGTTGGATTGATTATATTTCTTGAACTCAGAATTACTAAACTCATGTTTCCACTGTTATGAATAAATTCACAGCAACTCGGTAACTTGCTAACTTATGAACAAATTCACATACAAAAATCCATTCATCTCTTGACATATCCCTATGTCAATTCAACCGACTAAACAGATTCTAGCAAGCAAACATGTTATTGCACATACATACTCATTAAATTGAACCAATCTCTTGCATATCCCTATGTCAATTCAAATAATTAATTAAACCTAATAAGCATATAAAAGAATTTGTTAAGTAACAAGATATCCCTACCTTGAAACAATTTAATCACAATAATCTTGCAAGTTATGCAAGGCAATAATATCGCCAGATACATTGCTAATTTAACCTTCAGCTACCTTAGAAGAATAAACATGCACTGATTAAGTATTGTGTCAACTAATTACAATTGCTATCCATTTAAATAATTAATTCATTAGTTACCTCACAGTCGTAACGCAAGAATAACTTAGGCATGGTTTTACTTAATCAAGCATCTTACCGAGACTTATAACAGCATAAACATCATTTTAACAATTCAAGCAGGCATAAAATAATCAACCCAACACAAACATAATTTAAGCTGAATTGATTAAAATAACCATTTCAATAGCATAAATATTCATAAACATGTTAGTCAAAACAGCAACAAAAATTAAAAAGTTAGGGAACAAAAGTCAAATCCAGTGTTTCTCCGTGGCTTGACTAGTTGCTCCGTTCTTCGTTCTTTGTTGGCCTTGGCTATAAAGGTGGCTTATGAACATCTAACTGCTACTCCAAAATGGCTGATGGAAGCCTCTTTCCCAAGAGAATAAATCGGCACTTGAACAGGAGGGAATGGAATGGAAAAAAATGAAAGAAAAGTGAGAGAGGGAATGAGAAAATGTTGTGAAGTGAGGGATGCTTTGAATGATCAGAAAGGGGTGGCTTTTATAGCTAATTGTGGCTGCTAAAAATAGCAAATTCCAGCAGCCAAAGAGCCCTCCCTTGGCCGGCCATACACATGGAAAAGTTGAGAGTTTCAACTTTGCTATTTTAAGCTTGGGGCAAATCTACAAAGCCATAATTTAATGTGGGATTTGAATGCAATTTAGAAGTCTTTTGAGGGCCTTTTTGCAAGCATACTTAATCAGCTAAAATGATGATTTGGGTCAGCATATGGACGGTTCTGGGATACCCATTTAGTGGCTGGTTTGGTTCACTTAATTTGACTCGACCAATGCGGTTCAACTGGACCCTTTCTCCATAATTAATTAAAAATAATTTATTTTGCCCAAATTAAATGGGGAATAAATTAAAATTAATTAATTTATGAATTAATACACATTTTTGGACCGTCTTAGGCTGGAAATTAAAGTGCCTCGATACTTCAAATTGCTTCTCGGTTTTGTGCTTTCAGTAGTGTCAGCCGAGCCAATTTTCACCCTTTGTACGAATCTGTTGAAAATAGTCAAAATTAATCAAAGTTAAGTATAAAATTAAATAAATTCACCATGTTCATATTTTTAACATGATTTAATTATTTTATAATATTTAATTATTTTTCGACAAGAATTTAATCTGATTTGCATGAATTTAAGAAAAAATGGATATGAAAAGTATATAAATTTTTGTGTTTCCAATTATAAAGTTTATGGTTAATGTTTATAATTTATTAATGTTAAATAGTTTTGATTTATAGTAATACCACTGAGTATGAAATACTCAGTGTACAGTTTTTTCCTAGCGTAGGTCATTAAAGTTTCGGATCCGGTCCAGCATCCAAAACAAACTCGACTCCAACAAGAAGATTTTGGTGATGTATTTCTTCCTTTTATTAAGTGGCATGTACTAGGTAGTTGAATATGAATTATGTATATACATTTAAGTTAAATGATTTTGGTTGTATAAATGATTATAATGTTTTGGATTATGAATATGATATAAAGTTATGAAATGGTAAATTTGGTATTAAATAATTGAAATAAAATAAAAGTTATTAATTATACATATATACTAACATGTTATATTGTTTAAACCAATGTATTAAATTATTATTTTGATATAAATTGGATGTATTTGAGTATACCTAATTATTGGTTGGAGTATTGATATTGGATTGTTTTGGGTTTGAAGTTTTCAATCAATTTTGAATGATGCTATGATAGTTGTTTAAGTTAAAATTATGTTAATGATATAAATATTAGTTAGGTGAAATTGGAAACATTGGTATTGGTTGTTTTGGTTTGAAATTTGCAGGGAGTTTTAGGTAAAAATAAGCAGAAATACTGTTGAAATTTTTATAAAAAAAATTAAAAATTATGAAAAAAAATTTCGGAATACTCGAACAAGTTCCGTTCTACTTTTAATACGTGTTTGGGCTTCGAGAGTCCAATATAAGGACTTAATTATTAAATTATACTATGAAAGTTATATTAATTGTAAATTATTCATAAGTTGTCTGATATGTCCGGTAATGCCTCATAACCCCATTCCGGCGACGGTTTAGGGTTAGAGGGTGTTACTCATTTAACAATTTACACATATATATTTATACATGTCTTCTAGGAAAATTCAGTTTGTATGCACATGCTCTATCAATGCCATATAGTTCAGTTTAACAGAAAAGATCTTACCCCTCCATTACACACCACACTATGAGTTCCCCAAAACTTATTCAACCTTATAACTCTGGGTTGTGGATAAACCACCGCTGATTTGTAGTTACAACCACTTGTTGTGAAAGCACAACATATTCGCAGATTAAACAAACTGCCACTTGGTTCCTGATCGAACCACATGTTTCCTGTAACTGTTACTTGTTATGATGCACAATATATTTGCATATTTAAAAAAACTGCTACTTGGTTCATGATTGAACCAAATATTTACAGTTACTGTCACTTGTTGTGAGCACACAACATATTTGCAGATTAATCAAACTGCCACTTGGCTCATAATTGAACCATAGATTTGCAGATTAAATTGTCGCACTTCCCTTGTGCATATTATCCCACCCTATGTGGTGCAATATAACACGCTTTGTAAAGGAATAAATCTGTAACACCCCAAACTCGGCCTAGACGTTATGGACGAATTTGGTGATGTCACATGGAATGGGGTTTGAAATCTAATTTATCAACTAAAAAGCATTTCCGTTTATTAGCTTCTATTTATCTCTCGTCAATTTCAAAATTTATTTTCTCGTTAATTTGATTCGTTAAAAAACATATTCCATAGCGGAAGCTTTTAAAAATGTGATATTTAAAGAAAACCGTTTGCGTTTAGGAAAATGTTGTTTTTTAATTAAACTGAGTTTTCGTTGAGTTTTGCAGTTTAAAAGTGCATGAAAATAGTTAAAAATCCAAAATAAAGGCAAACAGTCCAAAAGTCCCAAATTACATCACAAATAAGAAATAGAACCATAAATAAAATTAAATCAGTTCCATGGACATGTGTTCAACGTTGAGTCCTCCGCTGCACCAATCCGTTTAAGTATAGGGATTACCTGTACAGATAAAACAGAAAGGGGTAAAATCAGTGTGTAATCCCCACAAAAGTCATGCATACAGTCAAACAATAGTTATCAGTCAAATGCAGCCTGGGGCCTAAGCCCGTTACAAATTCAGATACAGTTTAGGCCTTAACCCATTCAGATACAGTTTACACATAGTAGCAGAAATCAATATCCTACACACCAGCCTCTACACACCATCTCCGACCATCCCTACACACCATGTGGGGTTTAAAACACCCACCCAGCCCTACACACCAAGTCGTACCGAATGCGGCACATATTAGTAATATTGCAGCAGAGCTGCAAGATAATAGGCATGAAAGCCTTTCTGTAACAGCTAGGTTTAGACCCTATTAAGAACAGTAGTTTTGAGACCACAAATTTGAGTCAAAAAAATATTTTAATATTATTTTTGGTGTCTACAGCATGTTCATTTATATGTGTGAAATTTTCGTGATTTAATTTTATCGTTTGAGTGTTCGATTTAATAAAAGGACTTAATCGTGTAAAATGTAAAATTGGCTTGCTATTTGTTAAAGTCTTAAGTTGCTATGTTTTTTATAATTTGGGGTCCTTATGTTGGTAACTAACCATTAGAAATATGCATGGACGGTAATGGGCTTATATTAATAAGATTTATCATTATATTAATAAGGTTAAATTTGTAAATGTTTAATATTATGTAATAAAAAAATAAACAAAACAATTGGCCATGCATTTTTCATTCATCTTTGGCCGAAAGTTCAAAGGAAAAATGAAAGAAAAGAGAAATTTAGGTTAGGCCCTTGTGTTCTTCAATTTAGATCAAGAAAAGAGGAAAACAGATTTGGATCGGGGGAAATCAAAAGTTGTTGAATAGTCACTCCGGTTTGTTCATCTCTGTCTGAGGTAAGTTCATAAGTAAATAAATGACGTTAAATTCAAATGTATTTATTTTATATGTGCCGAATTGAATTATTGCAAATGTATGTGTATATCCTGAATTGAATTAAGCATGGGAGCATTACATACGAGATTGAATTAATTGAATTACGACGTCCGAAAGCCCCGTACGAACCTTAGGAATAGTTAGGATTCATATGTCATGACATAGGATTCCGATATGTGATTTTGTATAAGACAATGTCTAGGATGTTGGCATCGATTTGTGATTTACGTGTAAGACCCTATCTGGGACAGTGGCATCGATAGTTGATTACATGTAAGACCACGTCTAAGATGTTGGCATTGTATGAGCTTTTCGAGTTATCCGAGTATCCTTATCAATTATGAATGATTCAACGGGCAATATCGAGTTAAGATCGAATGTGAAAACAAGCTAAATGGTTCAGGTACGTGTGAAGTTAAATAAATATGAAAGTAAGGTAAGTTTAGTAATTGAAATGATGAAACAAACTATGCATGATATAAAAAGTGACTTATATGTACATGTGATTGTTCATATTCGGCCAAGTGATAATATAATGCTAATGTTCATGTGTTTGCTAGTATGATAAATGTATATGTGGTTAAGGTTTACATGATTCAGCCTAGTTTAATTGAATTATGTATGTCATTGAAATGATTTAATTGCTTATTTCTTACTAAGCTATTTAAGCTTACTGTGTGTTGGTTCATTCATTGTTTTATAGATTTTGGAAAGCTAGTTATGAGCTTGGGGATCGTCCTATTGATCGTTATTTTAGTATTTTATAAGTTTGAAACTTTGAACATATGGCATGTATAGGCTTGTTCTATTATGTTTGATTTTGAGTTGTATATATTAGGCCATGTCAAAATGGCTTAATCATTATGCTTAAGTTTGGTTATATATGTTCATGGTTAATATGTTTGATGTGTTTGATTTTTGGTGATTCAGTAATGAGTAATGCAAGGCATGATGCATATCAGGCCATAAAATTAGCTTAATTTAGAATATATGTTTTTCTTTGATGTGTTTAGTGTGATGTTTGGACTTATAATTCGTCTTGTTAATGAGATAATGGATGAATGTATGTTCGGTATTTGGTATGTATTAAATTCGTTAAGTAATGTATATGTCATTGTTGGTATTTGGCTATTAGGTTCGGTTAGTGAAGGTAAGAAAAGAATATGCTACTTGACTATTTTGGTTAAGTGTTTTAGTATAATTTCAAATGGTAATTGAGGATTATGATTTAGGTATGTTTTGGTTAGCTTATAATGAAATATTTAAAAGTGTAAAATAAGATGTTTATATTCGACTAATGATAGGCAAACTATGCATAAATAAATATATGATATGTTTTGTTTGTGATTCGGTTTTTTTATGTCAATTTGATTAGTTAAAGGTTTGATTATAATTATGTGTAAAGTACTAGACGAATTAGTACTAATATGGTCCCATGGAATCGGTTATTTACTAATGAAATGATAAATGGTGCACATTCATATTCGGCTAAATATAAGTAATTGAATATATTTATAAACGATGCATATGACATGTTTGCATATGATTCAGTTTGTAATGACAAGGAAAATATTTGTGTCATGAATGAATGGTTGATTATTTGAACTATTATAATGTACGTGTATAGGTATATATTCGGTTTTGGAATAAGATGATTTGGTTTGATTACATGAATGATATTTATTATAGGAGTTTTAATGCCATAATATTTAGACAATAAGTTCGGCTAATAAAACTATAATGTACTTGTAAAGTGATGTGTTTGATTCAGGAGTTCGAGTATAGCTCAATTGATAAGTAAATATGTGCAAAAATTTTGTAATGAGAAAATGGGTATATTTGTTCATATTGACTATTGCTAATACTGCATATGTGAGTGGATATTAAGTTGTGTAATATGGCTCATTTGGATTTAAAATGTGCATGTGTATTGATTTCGAAGTGGTATGTCTGATATTTAGCTATTGAAATAAATATCTTGCTTGTTGCATGCTCAGTATATGTTAATTAACTACACATGTTTGATTATTTTTAAGTATCAAATGATAAAATTTGTAATGGTATTAAAGTTTCTAATTTTTTTTTGAATGAGATAAGTGTTTTAAATGTGAATGAATTTTGAAGTATGGAATGTAATGAATGTCTGTTTGAGTTGTGATATGACTGATAATGCCTCGTAACCCTATTCTGGCGACGGATGCAGATTAGAGGTGTTACATTTGATTGGTATCAGAGCTACAATTTAGTTATTTCTAGGACTAATGTAGCGCGTGTGAGTCTAGTTATACATGCCATATTGATATACTGTGAATAGTATGATGATTCCTGACAATTAAAATATGTTTTTGTATAGTAAATGGATCCCGATCGAGCCGTAGCAAATGACGTGAAAAGTAATGCACCCGCTCCCGCTCAAGGGGTAGTGCAATCTAATTCTAGACCTGTTACGAGTAGCCATGAGGGAGAGGCTAAACAAGCCTTCTTCCAGATGATGAACAAATGGTTCACACAATATATCCATACAAATTCGGCTGTTCAACAACCTCCACTCCCGCCTAATCCTCCTCAGATACCTGTAATACCTTAAGTTATTGATCCGATGAGATTAAATAATCCCCCGGTTGATAAAATCAGAAAACACGGGGCTGAATAATTCAAAGCCACTATTGATGACGATGCTGAGCGAGCTGAATTTTGGCTTGATAATACTATCCGTGTGTTTGATAAGCTATCATGTACCCCTGACGAGTGTATTAAATGTGTTGTATCTTTGCTTCGAGGTTCTGCGTATCACTGGTGGAATACATTAGTATCAGTGGTTCCAAAAGAACGGGTTACCTGAGAGTTCTTTCAGACTAAATTTGGTAAGAAATACATCAGTCAGAGATTCATTGATCAAAAATGCAAAGAATTTCTCGAGTTGAAACAGGGTCATATGACCGTAACAGAAGATGAATGGGAATTTGTGAGACTCAGTAGATATGCTCGGGAATGTGTTTCGACTGAAGCTATAATGTGTAAAAGATTTGAGGACGGGCTAAATAAAGACATTAAACTGCTAGTTGGGATTCTCGAAATAAAAGAGTTCGTTGTACTTGTTGAGTGAGCATGCAAAGTAGAAGAGCTCGGGAAAGAGAAAAGAAAAGTTGATTTCGAAGCTAGAGATTCACGAAAGAGATCATCGAGTAAGTAATTTTAATCGGCATCAAAGAAATTTTGGGATGATTCTAGCCGTTCAAAGGCTACTGTGGGTCATTCTAGATGGGATCGAAACAGACCACTCGTGAGCTCGAGAGCTACCTCAGTAGCTAGTGTTCGTAACATCCAATTAAACCAACTTGAGTGTAAACATTATAGTAAATGACATCCCGGCAATTGTAGATTGAATAATCGAGCTTGTTTTAAATGTGGATCGATGGATCACTTCATTCGTGAATACCCTGAGTTAGCTGAGCAAAACATAGTGCAGAATACGAGACCAAGTAACATGTCAACTCGAGGTAGACCATCTAGGAATACGGGTAATGCGAGTGGTAGCCAGAGAGGAACTAAAGACACGGCCGTTAGATCTGAGGCTCGCGTACCTAACAGAGCTTATGCTATCCGCGCTCGTGAAGAAGCTTCGTCTCCATATGTGATTACCGGTACTTTCAATCTCTATGATACTAGTGTTGTTGCATTGATTGATCCTGAATCAACTCATTCTTATGTATGTGAGACTTTAGTATCTAGTAAGACTCTGTTTGTAGAGTCTACTGAGTTTGTGATTAGAGTATCAAACCCCTTAGGCCAGTGTGTCTTGGTTGATAAAGTATATAAGAATTGTTTGTTGATGATCCGATATTCATGTTTTCTGGCTGATTTGATGTTGTTGCCATTCGATGACTTTGATATAATTTTGTGCATGGATTGGCTAACGTTGCATGATACTATGGTGAACTGCGAACAGAAGACTATTGATTTGCGATGCTAGAATGATGAAATAATTCAGATTGAGTATAATGATCTGAATGGTTTACAGGCAGTGATTTCTTCGATGTTAGCTCAGAAATATGTGAGAAAAGGTTGTGAAGCTTACTTTGCCTATGTACTCGATTCTAAAGTGACCGAAAGAAGATTGAATTAGTACCAGTCGTATGTGAGTATCCGAATGTGTTTCCTGAAGAATTACTGGGTTTGCCACCGATCAGAGAGGTAGAGTTTGGCATTGAGTTAGTACCGGGGACAAATCCGATTTCGATAGCCTCATATAGAATAGAACCAACCGAATTAAAAGAGTTGAAAACCCAGTTACAAGAATTGACAGATAGAGGTTTCGCACGACCGAGTTTTTCACCCTGGGGTGCACCGGTTTTGTTTGAAAAAAGGAAAGATGGAACTATGAGAATGTGCATCGATTATCGACAGCTTAATAAAGTGACTATAAAGAATAAATATCCTTTGCCATGAATTGACGACTTGTTCGATCAGTTGAAAGAGGCTACAGTGTTGTCAAAGATAGATTTGAGATCAGGTTACTATCAGCTGCAAGTTAAAGACTCCGATATGCTGAAAACTGCTTTTCGAAAGAGGTATGGACACTATGAGTTTTTGGTTATGCCTTTTGACTTACTAATGCACCTACTGCTTTTATGGATCTAAAGAATCGGATCTTCAGACCCTATTTGGATCGATTTGTGGTTGTGTTTATAGATGACATCTTGATTTATTCTCGTGATGAATCCGAGCATGTCGAACATTTGAGAATAGTGCTACAGACTTCGCCTGATAAACAGTTGTATGCAAAGTTCAGTAAATGTGAGTTTTGGTTGCGTGAAGTTGGTTTCTTGGGACAGATTGCATTAGCATCGGGTATTCAGGTTGATCCGTGTAAGATTTCCATGATATTAGATTGGAAGCCTCCGAGAAATGTATCCAAAGTCTGAAGTTTTCTGGGACTCGCCGGTTATTACAGACGATTCGTAAAAGGTTTCTCAATGATTGCAACCCTGATGACAAGACTACTATAGAAAGATGTTAAGTTCAAATGGTCAGAAAAGTGCCAGAAAATTTTTAAACAGTTGAAAGTTTTGCTAACTGAAGCTCCGGTGCTAATTCAACCAGAGCCGGGTAAAGAATTTGTCATTTATAGTGATGTATCTTTGAATGGTCTAGGCTGTGTTTTGATGCAGGAAAGCAAAGTCATAGCTTATGCCTCGAGACAATTAAATTTGCACGAAAAGAACTATCCGACACACGATCTGGAATTGGCAGCTATTGTGTTTGCATTGAAGATATGGCGTCACTATCTCATCAGTGAGAAATGTCACGTTTATTCTGATCACAAAAGCTTAAAATACTTGATAAATAAAAAAGATCTAAATCTACGACAGCGAAGATGGTTAGAGTTGTTAAAAGATTACGAGCTTGTAATTTACTACCATCCGGGAAAGGCCAATGTTGTTGCCAATGCTCTAAGTCAAAAATCTTTGTTTGCTCTACGTGCGATGAATGCGCATATGATTCTATTCGATGACGGTTTGATTGTAAAGTGAGACTGTTATTTATACAGTAGATTCGCGAAGCTCAGAAAGTTGATAATGAATTGTTAGCAAAATGGGCTCAATGTGATTTGAATGTCGATTTAGAATATCAGATTGATGCTAATGATTGTTTGAGATACAGAGGCTGAATTTGTGTTTCGAGAAATTCAGAGTTGATTCGGATGATTTTGAATGAAGCTCATAGTAGTCAGTTGTTTGTTCATCCGGGAAGCACAAAAATGTATAATGATCTAAAACAAATTTATTGGTGGCCTGGCATGAAGCGTGACATTTCTGAATTTGTTTCGAAATGCTTAATCTGCCAGCAAGTGAAAGCTAAACATCAGGTACTGTCTGGGTTACTTCAGCTGATTATGATTCCCAAGTGGAAATGGGACAAAATCACGATGGATTTTGTATCGGGTTTGCCTCTGTCACCGAGTAAGAAAGATGCAATCTGGGTTGTTGTTGATTGATTGACTAAGTCGGCTCATTTCATTCCGGTTCGCACAGATTATTCACTTGATAAGCTTGTTGAGTTGTACATTTCTCAAATTGTGAGATTGCACGGAGTACCTATTTCTATTGTATCTTATAGAGATCCGAGGTTTACATCGCAGTTTTGAAAGAAACTGCAAGATGCATTAGGTACATAGCTACACTTTAGTACTGCGTTCCATACACAAACAGATGGTCAATCTAAGCGGATTATTCAAATGCTCGAGGATATGTTGAGATGTTGCATTCTTGAGTTCGAAGTTACATGGGAACGATACTTGCCATTGATTGAATTTGCATATAATAATAGCTTTCAATTGAGTATAAAAATGGCACCTTATGAAGCTTTGTATGGCCACAAATGCCGACCACCTCTGTATTGGACTGAGCTCAGTGAGAATAAGATACACGGGGTCAATTTGATCGAAGAGACTGAACAGAAAGTAAAAGTGATTCATGAAAGTCTAAAAACAGCGTCAGATCGTTAGAAATCTTACGCAGACTTGAAACGGAAAGATATTGAGTTTCAGATCAGGAATAAAGTGTTTTTGGAAGTATTTTCGTGGAAGAAAATACTCTGATTCGATCGTAAAGGCAAATTAAGTCAGAGATTCATTGGGTCGTATGAGATTATTGAGCGTATCGGGTCGGTTGCTTGCAGATTGTTGTTGCCACCTGAATTAGAAAGATTCACAATGCATTTCACGTATCGATGCTTAAACGATATCGATCTGACCCATCGCATGTGATTTCCCCGTCTGAGATTGAGATTCGATCTGATATGACATATGAAGAAGAACCGATCCGAGTTTTAGATCGCGAGGTTAAAAAATTGAGAAATAAGAAAATCTCTTTATTGAAAGTCTTATGACACCGACACAAGGTTGAAGAAGCTACGTGGGTGCCTGAGGATTCTATCAGAGAACGTTACCCAAACCTATTCGCTGGTAAGATTTTCGGGGACGAAAATCCCTAAGAGGGGAGAGTTGTAACTGTCCGGTTTAGACCCTATTTGGAATAGTGGTTTTGGGACCACAAATTCGAGTCAAAAAAATTTTAATATTAGTTTTGGTGTCTACAGCATGTTAATTTATATGTGTGAAATTTTTGTGATTTAATTTTATCGTTTGAGTGTTCGATTTAATAAAAGGACTTAATTGCATAAAATGTAAAATTGGCTAGCTATTTGTTAAAGTGTTAAGTTGCTATGTTCTTTATAATGTGGGATCCTTATGTTGATAATTAAACATTGGAAATATGCATGGATGGTAATGGGCTTATATTAATAGGTTTATCAATATATTAATAAGGTTAAATTTGTAAATGTTTAATATTATGTAACAAAAAAATAAACAAAACAAATGGCCATGCATTTTTCA
Organism: Gossypium longicalyx; assembly: GCA_025698465.1. Taxonomy (NCBI): domain Eukaryota; kingdom Viridiplantae; phylum Streptophyta; class Magnoliopsida; order Malvales; family Malvaceae; genus Gossypium; species Gossypium longicalyx. Next base: position 32,280,463 of record CM046998.1, on the reverse strand, counting down.
TTCATCTTTGGCCGAAAATTCAAAGCAAAAAGAAAGAAAAGAGAAAGTTAGGTTCGGCCCTTATGTTCTTCAATTTAGATCAAGAAAAGAGGAAAACGGATTTGGATCGGGGGAAATCAAAAGTTGTTGAATAGTCGCTCCAGTTTGTTCGTCTCTGTCCGAGGTAAGTTCATAAGTAAATAAATGTCGTTAGATTCGAATGTATATATTTTATAAGTGCCAAATTGAATTATTACAAATGTATGTGTATATGCCAAATTGAATTAAGCATGGGAGCATTACATACGAGCTTGAATTGATCGAATTATGACATCTGAAAGCCCCGTACGAACCTTAGGAATAGTTAGGATACATATGTCATGACATAGGATTTTGATATGTGATTTCGTGTAAGACCATGTCTGGGATGTTGGCATCGATTTGTGATTTACGTGTAAGACCCTGTTTGGGACAGTGGCATCGGTAGTTGATTACATGAAAGACCACGTTTGGGATGTTGGCATTGTATGAGCTTTTTGAGTTATCCGAGTATCCTTATCGATTCTAAATGGTTCAACGGGAAATATCGAGTTAAGATAGAATGTGAAAACAAGCTAAATGGTTCATGTATGTGTGAAGTTAAATAAATATGAAAGTAAGGTAAGTTTAGTAATTGAAATGATGAAATAAACTATGCATGATATAACAAGTGACTTATATGTACATGTGATTGTTCATATTCGGCTAAGTGATAATATAATGCTAATGTTCATGTGTTGATATATGAATTTGCAAGTATGATAAATGTATATGTGGTTAAGGTTTGCATGATTCAGCCTAGTTTAATTGAATTATGTATGTCATTGAAACGATTTAATTGCTTATGACTTACTAAGCTATTTAAGCTTACTGTGTGTTGGTTTGTTCATTGTTTTATAGATTTTGGAAAGCTAGTTATGAGCTTGGGGATCATCAAGGAAGTCTGTCACACTATCGATCGTTATTTCGGTATTTCATATGTTTGAAACTTTGAACATATGGCATGTATAGGCCTATTATATTATGTTTGATTTTGAGTTGTATATATTAGGCCATGTGAAAATGGCTTAATCATTATGCTTAAGTTTGGTTATATATGTTCATGGTTAATATGTTTATGTGTTTGGTTTTTAGTGATTGAGTAATGAGTAATGCAAGGCATGATGCATATTAGGCCATGAAATTAGCTTAATTTAGAAGGTGTGTTTTTCTTTGATGTGTTTAGTGTGATGTTTGGACTTATAATTTGGCTTGGTAATGAGATAACGGATGAATGTATGTTTGGTATTTAGTATGTATTAAATTGGTTAAGTAATGTATATGTCATTGTTGGTATTTGGCTATTAGGTTCGGTTAGTAAAGGTTAGAAATGAATATGCTACTTGACTATTTTGGTTAAGTGTTTTAGTATAATTTCAAATGGTAATTGAGGATTATGATTTAGGTATGTTTTGGTTAGCTTATAATGAAATATTTAAAAGTGTAAAATAAGATATTTATATTCGGCTAATGATAGGCAAACTATGCATAAATAAATATATGATATGTTTTGTTTGTGATTCAGTTTTTTTTTACGTCAATTTGAATAGTTAAAGGTTTGATTATAATTATGTGTAAAGTACTAGACAAATTAGTACTAATATGGTCCCATGGAATCGGTTATTTATTAATGAAATGATAAATGGTGCACATTCATATTCGGCTAAATATAAGTAATTAAATATATTTATAAACGATGCATATGACATGTTTGCATATGATTCGGTTTGTAATGACAAGGAAAATATTTGTGTCATGAATGATTGGTTGATTATTTGAACTATTATAATGTACGTGTATAGTTATATATTCGATTATGGAATAAGATGATTTGGTTTGATTACATGAATGATATTTATTATAGGAGTTTTAATGTCATAATATTTAGACAATAAGTTCGGCTAATAGAACTATAATGTACTTGTAAAGTGATGTGTTTGATTTAGGAGTTCGAATATGGCTCAATTGATAAGTACATATGTGCAAAAATTTTGTAATGAGAAAAGGGGTATATTTGTTCATATTGACTATTGCTAATGCTGCATATGTAAGTGGATATTAAGTTGTGTAATATGGCTCATTTGGTTTTAAAATGTGCATGTGTATTGATTTCGAAGTGGTATGTCTTATATTTAGCTATTGAATTAAATATCTTGTCGCATGCTCAGTATATGTTAATTAACTACACATGTTTGATTATTTTTAAGTATCAAATGATAAAAATTTTAATGCTATTAAAGTTTCTAAATTTTTTTGAATGAGATAAGTGTTTTAAATGTGGATGAATTTCGAAGTATGGAATGTAATGAATGTCTGTTTGAGTTGTCATATGACTGATAATGCCTCGTAACCCTATTCCGGTGATGGATACGGGTTAGAGATGTTACACTTTCAGTACACTTCCTCTAATAATCAATCATCCCACCACAATGCAGATGCAACTAAACGTTCTCAATGCAGACATACAGAAATACATGTTTACAAGTTAGAATTCAGTTATCAGTCATACGTACGAATCGGTAAACATGCATAAATTTTAACATGTTCAATACATACAATATATATTTAGATAACACGATTTAGGGTCTAAATAGTGCTTACCGACCCTACAGTAGGTTCACAGTCGACTTGGGCAACCCGTGCAACCCTAGGAACATTTTAACTAAATAGGCCTACACGCCCATGTGGCTTACCCGTGTGGCCTACACGCCCAGATTGGCATTGCCCGTGTGGATCACACGGTCTGGCCCAGATATCACACACCCGTGTGGCTGTCCGTGTGGGCCCACATGTCTGTGTAGCCCACATGGTCAGTTCGATTTAGCCCGTGTGGCCCACACGGCCACACCCTATCCATCACATGGCTTTCGTCAATCACACAGCTGTGTTGTCACACACGGCCTACCACACAGGCGACCACACTCCCGTGTGGCGTCGACAGTGGAGTTTTTTGGCTTTTGTTGAATCTCATTTTTCCATGTTTCAGGAACACACCTGGTGATGATTCGATGCAAAACCACTCTCGAGCCGTACAACACCTTAAAACGACAAAGAAACTCCTTAAAATCAATTATACGCTCCTCACTTTCCAAACAAAGAAACCAAAAATGACCCAAAATAGGTGCTAAACACTTACCCAGCTATCCCGAATGATTACGATTACGTTTCTGCTAGAGGAGAGTCAAAACCTTCTCAATTTGATGCTGGCAAAATACAACTTTGTTACTAATCATAAAAGGGAAAATCGTTCTAACAATCCAAAAGAAGAAATTCCCACTCCAGCGAAATACCACTACCACCTACCAATACGTACAAGAACTGTGAACAAAGAAACAGTACTTTGAAGAACAAAAAGGATGATACCGATTGGGGAGAAACAAAATAGTAGAAAAGGAGGAAAAGTGAAAGGAAAGAAAACGGTGGAGGGAAAAGAAGAATGAGACGTCAATTTTTTCAAGTAGGTAGAGATTTTTGGGATATCAGATTCTTCCCAATTCTCACTACATCTACTAACTCAAAGTCTCAATCCCACCCAAACTCTCTCAGAAAAAAACTAGCAAAAAAATAAGCTCCTCACTCCCGCAGAGATTCGAACACAGGACCTTCAACACACCAACACCCTTACCACTCGAACCGGCAGGCTCATTCTGATATGGTTTTACAAATATTTTAATATAAGCCCACTGAGCAAGTATAAGGCTTAAGTCAGAAAAATATCAAAATTTACCAAAGGTAAGGTTTGAACCCAAGACCTCTCACACACACCCAGAACACTAAACTACTGAAGCAAATATAGACTTGTGTCAAGATTTCACAAAAATAAAGATAGAAATTTTTCGGCGTTACAACTCTACCGCTCTAAAAGAAATTTTGACCTCAAAATTTACCTGATCTGAATAGATGAGGATATTGTTGACGCATTGAGTCCTCAGGTTCCCACGTGGCCACTTCAGTGCTATGATTCCGCCATACTACCTTCACTATTGGAATGGATTTTTCGTAGAACCTTAACATCACGATCCAAAATCTGAATTTGCTCCTCCTCAAATGTCAAGTCCAGCCTAACCTCGATCTCATCAACCGAGACAACATGGGATGGATCAGAACGAAACCTCCTCAACATCAAGACATGGAACACATCATGAATATGGTCCAGTTCAGGGGTAATTCCAACTAATAGGCAATTGGTCCCACCAATTTCAGAACCTGATACGGCCCAATAAATCTAGGGCTTAGCTTGCCCTTACGACCGAACCTCAATATCTTCTTCCATAAAGAAACCCTAAGAAACATGAAGTCCCCTACAGAATACTTAATCTCACGTCTCTTCAGATCTGCATATAATTTCTATCTGTCAGAAGCCACTTTCAGACGATTCTGAATCAGTCTAACCTTATCCTCAGTCTCAAAAACCAACTCAGGGCCCAAGACTCGACGTTCTCCCAACTCAGTCTAACACAAAGGAGTACGAAACTTACGACCATACAGAGCCTCGTAAGGTGTCATCTGAATACTAGCTTGGAAATTGTTATTGTAGGCGAATTCAGCCAGTAGCAGATAATCCTCCCAACTACCTCGAAAATCAATCACGCAACTCTGAAGCATATCCTTTAGTATCTGAATCACCCTCTCAGATTGACCATTGGTTTGAGGATGGAACACAGTAATGAAGTCCAACCTTGAACCCAGAGCCTTGTGCAATTTCTTTCAGAACTGAGAAGTGAAGTGAGGATCCCTATCAGAAGTTATTGAAATAGGAACCCCATGCAGTCTTACTATCTCAGAGATGTACAACTTCGCTGGCTTCTACAGAGAGTAATCAGTTCAGACTGGAATGAAATGTGCAGACTTGGTCAGTCGATCCAAGATGACCCAGATAGAATCCTTCTTAGTGGGTGTTAAAGGCAACCTACTAACGAAGTCTATCGTCACTTGCTCCGACTTCTAAAAGGGAATCTTAACCGGCTGCAACAAATCCGAAGGCAACTGATGCTCAGCCTTAACCTGCTGACAAGTCAAACAATGAGCAATGAAATCGATAACTTCACGTTTCAAACATGACCACCAATACAACACACGAAGGTCACGATACATCTTATTACCGCTAAGATACATAGCATACGGGCTACTATGCGCCTCCCTCAGAATAAACTGTCTCAGATCAGAATTGTTTGGCACACAGATCTACCCTCGAAAACATAACACACCATCACTATTTATCCCAAAATCAGAAGTACTACCACTCTCAACATGTCGGAATCGCAAGCTCAAAGACTTATCCCCTAACTATTTGCCCTGAATCTGATCAATCCAAGTCGGATTAACCTGTAACTCGGCTAACAGACTCCCACTGTCGAACAGACTAAGACAAGCAAACATCGCCTTCAGATCAGTCATTGCTCTTCGGCTTAGAGCATCGGCTACCACATTAGCCTTACCAGGATAATACTCAATGGTGCAGTCATAGTCCATAAACAGCTCAATCCAACGACGCTGCCTAAGATTTCACTCCTTTTGAGTCAGGATGTACCTAAGGCTTTTGTGATCAGTGTAGATAATACACCTCTCACCGTACAGATAGTGCATCCAAATTTTCAAAGCAAAGCCTATGGTGGCCAATTCCAAATCATGCGTCAGATAGTTTGCCTCGTGCGTCTTAAGCTAACGAGACGCATACGCCACAACCTTACCATCTTGTATCAGAACAAAACCTAAATCTACATGCAACGCGTCACTATAAATCACAAACTCCTTCCTAGGTTCAGGCTGTATCAGAACAGAAGCCTCAATTAGAACAGTCTTGAGCTTCTCGAAGCTCTCCTACTGCACATCAGTCCAGAAAAATGGAACACACTTACATAGCAGCTTAGGTAAAAGCGCTGCAATCATTGAGAAACCTTTCACAAATCACCGACAATAACCTACCAAGCCTAAAAAACTGCGAAGTTGTTTCTAATCCAGTACAGCCTCAATCTTCCTAGGATTGACTCGAATCCTCTCAGCAAACACTACGTGCCCTGAAAAAGTGACTTCAGGAAGCCAGAACTCACACTTACTGAATTTAGCATAGAGTTGCTTCTCATGTAGAATCCGAAGCACAACTCTAAGATGCTCATCATGCTCATCTTCAATCTTAGAGTATACCGGAATATCGTTGATGAAGATCACAATGAACTGATCCAAATAAGGCTGAAATACTCGATTCATCAGATCCATAAATACAGCCAGAGCATTAATCAGACCATAATGCATTACTAGAAACTCGTAATGTCCATAATGAATCCTAAATGCAGTCTTATGCATATCCACTTCCTTAACCCTTAACTGATGATACCCTGAACAGAGATCGATCTTAGAGAACACAGAAGCCCCTCGGAACTAATTAAATAAGTCGTCGATCCTTAGAAGTGGATATTTGTCCTTAATGGTCAACTTGTTCAACTGTCGATAGTCTATGCACATCCTCATGGTCTCATCATTTTTCTTAACGAACAAAACTAGTGCTCCCCACGGAGACACACTCGGACGGATAAAGCCACGATCCAACAACTCCTGAAGTTGAGCCTTAAGCACTTTAAGCTCCTTCGGTGCCATTCGATAGGGGGCGATAGACATTAAAGCTGTCCCAGGAAGAAGCTCAATCCCAAATTCCACTTCCTGATTCGAAGGTAAACCCGGTAACTCTTCAGGAAAGACGTCCGAAAAATCTCTTACAGTTCTGATGTCCTTTACAGTAGAGCCCCCAGAAACTGAAACACTAATATAGGCCAAAAATGCCTCACATCCCTTACGAACCAGTTTCTCAGCCACCAATGCAGAGATCACATTAGTTAAATAATTTCGATGTTCTCTAATAATAACAACCGTATTATCCTCTCTGTTCTCAAGACGACCCTCTGAGTCACACAATCCAGACTAACATGGTGCTTGACCAACAAGTCCATACCCAGAATCAGGTCGAACTCCCCAAACAGAAACTCCATTAGATTAGCCAGAAATACCGACCCTTGAACCTCTAGCGGAACATCTCTATATAGTTTGCTAACCCGAACTGATTGCCCAAGTGGACTCAGTACATTCACCTCACTAAAAGTACACTCAACCAAAATCCTCAAGTTTCTAGACATAGTGCTAGCTACATAGGAATGTGTGGAACCTATGTCTATCAAAGCAAAATAAGGTACATCATAAATTAAGAATGTACTAGTAATGACATCTAGAGCATCTCTGTCTTCTAGGCGACGAGCAACATAAACAAGAGCAGACTGCCTCGCCTCAGTCTACCCAGCACCTCTGCCTAGTGCTCCCTGTCCACGGCCCATACTGTTACCACCCTTAGCTTCATCACGGCCCCTCAGTGGCTACTAAACTACCCTCTGTGGTTGTGTAGTACCAGAACCTGAAGTTTGCACCTGATTGGCCCTTAGCGGACACTCCTGAATGCGGTGCTTTAATGACTCACATCTCAAACATGCCTTAGTCCTCCTCTAACACTCTCCCTGATGGTGTCTACCACAATCTCCACACAGCTGCAATCCAGTAGAAGCAACGTGGGGCCCAAATCTAATCGGCCCATCAGTCTTGGCCTTTTTCTTAGGCCTCTGTACTGAACTCGAGGGCTCTAAATCCCTCTTGTTCTTACCCCTCACACAATCATTGTTTTGGTGCTCAGCGCGCTTAACCTCTTCGATGATCTTCACCTTCTCTACCAGAATAGAGAACTCTCATTCCCTCTACGGAGCTACTAGTACCCTCAAATTATCCCCAAGGCCATTCTCAAAATAGATACATCTCTCATATTCAAACGCCACCATACCTCGCGCATAGCGGCTCAATCTCAGAAATTTAGCCTCATACTTGCCCACTGTTCGGTCTCCCAAAATGAGGTTCAGAAACTCATACTGACGAGCATCGATGTAACTTACTCCCACATACTTCTCTTGTAAGGTAGACTTAAAGAACTCCCAAGACAAACGATCGGGCTGAGTGCCCTCATTAACGGTTAGCCACCACTGATAGGCCTCATCGTGAAGCAACGAGACTGTAACCTTCAATTTCTGCTCAGGTTACAGTCTAAATCATCCATTATCCTCTCAGTAGCCTCCATCTAGTACTCAGCCACATTAGGGGCGACTCCAGTGACACCCCTAAAAATTTCAACTCCATTAGACTAGAGTCGCCCTATAATCGACCAACGGCCCCCAGATCCAGTGTTAGGCCCAGCGACCCTCTCCAGTATCCTTAACATAGCCTGAGACAATGCGTCATCCCCAGCCATGCGATCCTGAGACCCAGTCTTAGTAACAAGTGACACCGGTGTCTCACTCATAACCAAGTACGACATGCTGCCTAAAGAAGAGGACTCAACTCAAGACCCCTACGGCCTTTACCTCGGGCTCTAGTACCATGCCCGCGGATACCTCGTGCGCTCATGTCTATTTAGATTTATCTGTATTACGAATTTTATGAATCAGTTACAGTTCAATATTTATTAACAGATGTTTTATGTAAAGCAGTATCATAAATTCAGAGTTTGTTTTTCGCAAGTACAGTCTCTATCAGTTTCAGTTTTACTACAGTTTCAGTATACACTAACTAGAGTGTTTTCAAAACATGCTATCTATAATACCATAACAGTTTATCAGAATACTTACAAGATCAGCGTCGGAGACTTGGTGTACCACATTCTCAGTCAAATCATTTCAAATTATTCGAAAATTAGTTCTTCAAAACCAATGTTTTAAAACCCAAAATCCACAGCTGAGTTTTGCAACCTGACTCTAATACCACTAAATATAACACCCCAAACCCATTTTAGACATTATGGCCGAATTTGGTGACGTCACATGGAATGGGATTTGAAATTTAATTTATCAAGTAAAAAGCGTTCCCGTTTGTTGGCTTCTATTTATCTCTTGTCAATTTCAAAATTTATTTTCTTGTTAATTTGATTCATTCAAAAACATATTCCATAGTGAAAGCTTTTAAAACCGTGATATTTAAAGAAAACTGTCCGCGTTTAGAAAAACATTATTTTTTAATTAAACTGAGTTTTCATTGAGTTTTGCAGTTTAAAAGTCCTCGAAAACAGTTAAAAATCCAAAATAAAGGCAAACAGTCCAAAAGTCTCAAATTACATCAAAAATAGGAAGCAAAACCATAAATAAAATAAAATCAGTTTAATGGACATGTGGTCACCGTTGAGTCCTCTGTTGCATCAATCCATCTAAGTCTAGGGATTACCTATACAGGTAAAACAAAAATGGGGTGAGTTTATGTAAACTCAGTGTGTAATCCCCACAAAAGTCATGCATAAAGTCAAACAACAATTATTAGTCAAATGCAGTCTGAGGCCTAAGCCCATTACAGATTCAAATACAATTTAGGCCTTAGCCCATTCAGATACAGTTTACATACAGTAGCAGAAATCAGTATCCTACCCACCAGCCTCTACACACCATCTCCGACCATCCCTATACACCATGTGGGGTTTAAAACATCCACCCAGCCCTACACACCAAGTCATACCGAATGCGGCACATATCAATAATATTGCAGCTAAACAGATAGATAATAGGCATGAAAGCCTTTCAATACACTTCCTCCAATAATCAATCATCGCACCCCAATGCAGATGGAACTAAACATTCTCAATGCAGATATATAGAAATACATGCTTACATGGTAGAATTCAGTTATCAGTCATACATACGAATCGGTAAACATGCATAAATTTTAACATGCTCAATACATACAATATATATTCAGGTCACACGATTTAGTGTCTAAATAGCACTTACCAACCCTACAGTAGGTTCACAATTGACTTGGGAGACTCGTGCAACCCTAGGAACATTTTAACTAAATAGGATACATGCCCATGTGGCTTGCCCGTGTGGCCCACACACCCAGATTAGGATTGCCCATGTAGATCACATGGCCTGGCCCAAATATCACACGTCCGTGTGGCGTGTCCGTGTGGGCCCACACGCCCATGTGGCCTACACGACCAGTTTAGTTTAGCCTGTGTGGCCCACACAAACACACCCTGACCATCACACGATCGTGTCCCACGCACGGCCTGGCCTTCGTCGATCACACGGCCATATTGTCATACACGGCCTACCACACGGGGGACCACACGCCCGTGTAGCATCGACAGTGGGGTTTTTTGGCTTTCTTCAAATCTCATTTTTTTGCATTTCGATAACACAGCTGGTGACAATTCGACGCAAAACCACTCCCGAGTCGTACAGCACTTAAAAACAACAAGGAAACTCCTTAAAATCAATTCTATGCTCCTCACTTTCCAAACAAAGAAACTGAAAATGACCCAAAATAGGTGCTCAACAGTTACCTTGCCATCCCGAATGATTGCGATTACGTTTTCGCGAGAGGAGAGTTAAAACCTTCTCGATTCGCTGCTACCAAAATACAATTTTGTTACTAATCATAAAAGAGAAAACTGTTCTAAAAATCCAAAAAAAGAAATTCTCACTCCAGTGGAAATACCACTACCACCTACTAATATGTATAAGAACCGCGAATAGAGAAATAGTTCTTTAAAGAAAAAAAAGGATGATGTCGATTGGGGAGAAAGAAAATAACAGAAAAGGAGGAAACGAGAAAGGAAAAAAAATAGTGGAAGAAAAAGAAGAATGAGACGTCAATTTTTTTAAAGTAGGGAGAGATTTTTTGGATATCAGATTCTTCCCAATTCCCACTACATCCACTAACTTAGAGTCTCAATCCCACCCAAACTCTCTCAGAAAAAAGAGCAAAAAAATAAGCTCCTCACTCCCGCAGGGGTTCAAACACAAGACCTCTAATAAACCAACACCCTTACCACTCGAACCAGCAGGCTCATCTGATATGATTTTACAAATATTTTAATATAAGCCCACTGAGCAAGTATAAGAATTAAGTAAAAAAAAAACCAAAATTTACCAAAGGTAAGGCTTAAACCCAAGACCTCTCACACACACCCAAAACACTAAACAACTGAAGCAGATACAAACTTGTGTCAAGATATCATAGAAATAAAGATAGAAACTTTAGGGCGTTACAAAATCAACACTAATAGTATTTATGCTTCACACGTATTCAATTCATCACTAGAAATTAACATGTTTTAATAGGTATTTCAATAGGGTGATGTCAATATTAACACTAACAGGTTATTTGTTTCACAATGTCAACAGCACGTAATATACACTTCAAATACGATATAACGATAACACTTCAGTCATTAAATCACAATTTCCAGAATAACACAAAATGAGGGACTAAATTGAGTACATAAAAACTCCAAAGACAATTCTGGCATATATAAGGACTAAACTAAACATATCATGCATGTACGTAATATTAATAATTCAGTTAATCGGATCATGGATTCTAACAGTATTTGTTTTGTCAAGGACTTAATTGAATAACATAAAGCACTAAAAATAATTCAAAAATCAATCAGGGACTAAACTGGTCAATACTGTAAAACTAGAAAATAGGGGACAAAACTGTAAAATTTGAAAAATAGGGGACAACTGTAAAATCTTAAAAAAATAAAGTCAAAATCGTAAAATTTGAAAAAAAGGGGCAAAACTGTAAAATCTGAAAAGAAAAAGGGAAAAACTATAAAATCTAAAAAATGAGGGAAAAACTATAAAATCTAAAAAATAAGGAACACGCCGCCGTGTAACCAAACCGTGTGAAAAGCCTTGGACCTTATGGAGGGGGCACATGGTCATGTGGCTGTACCACGAAATAGACTGAGGCCATGTGAAATTGCAAAATCAATCTACGGGGGAGGACATAGGTCATGTGACAGCCGTATGAAGGGTCCTAAGCTGTGTGAGAATCAAAACACCTAAGGTTTTAGGGGGACATGGTTGTGTGGTCCACAAGCCCGTGTGGCTAACCGTGTGGCCCTATTCAAAGGCACGGTTTGTCATGATTCACTTGTAAAAGAACACACGCCTATTACCAGAATCTAGAGGGACATCCCTCACATTCAAATCTAATCTGGGTACCAAAATCGGGTCCTTCAAACAACAATTACGCACAAGTTAACGATCGATTTTGAGATTCATCAACATTAATCAAGATTATCAAAAGATTTGTCAAGAACCACGATAGATTGACTAAATGATTTAAAATATTAAAATCAGATAGAAATTCTACAAAATTTGGGGTCTAAATTTTAGAATGAGATGTACTTACCAAACTTGATGGAATTACAAAGGCTATTAATGATGAATTCAACAATTGGTAAATAATCGATTTATCGAGGATTGATTTGATATCAAAAGAAAAAATAATTTCAATATTAGAATGACAAATTTGATGAAAATGTTGGGAAAAAAATTGATTTGAAATTGGTTTTCTTGCACAGCAGAAAATTAAAATTTTGAAAACTGACCTAGTTTGTGATATTTATAGCAATAAACCTTAACCGAATTTGTACCTGTGTTTTTAGATAAGCGGATCCTTGATGTTTTTCGACTTTCAACCACTCAAAAGTTGAATAACAATCACTCAAAAGTTGTCCCAATAGCTCTACCAGTGCTATCTATTTATAAAAAGAGAATACAGAATCCTTGTAGAGTTGTAGAGGTATATTTTAAATAGAAAAACAACATCCTACTTAGAGTAGGAGAGGGGTGAACGACTCACCTTGTATTTCTAATAGGGTTGCCGCCCATTTATGTTATATAAGGGGGTTTTGGGCCTCTCTCACATCGAGTCCAATTACAAGTACTTCCTGATCCTTTTTGACCTAGTACTCTGTAATATGATCCAACTCAATTTAATTTTTCTATTTCTCAAAATAAACTTTAAATTTTACATATTAAATAATTTTCTCATCCCAATTTTACCCTAGTAAAATTTTGACAATTTTACCCCTGGTAAATTTTCGAGAAATTTCATTCAATATGTCACAACTCAACATGTTCATTATGACCAAATGATTTATTTTAATTTTCAGGCTTTAAAACAATCCAAAAATATAAACTCATTCTTCCATCATTTTTTAGGTAATTCTATATAGGATTGCAAATTTCCATTTTCATTTTTATTTCCATTTCTAGAAACCTGTATTCATTTCCAAAAGATTCTATTTCTCCATTTTCGAGAAAATCATAATAATTCCTAAATGTTTCTCATTTCTCTTTTTCTATTCATTCCGTTCATTTCTAATTAAACACACAATTCATTTCTAGCTTCAACAAGCTAGTGGATAAACCGACTGGACATATGTAGTTGAGGCTCAAATGATTCATAATTAAGTTTTGTCTTTTCACATATTAATTATAAACTTATTTAGTCATGAAGTCATTCCACTGTAGTATCGTAACTAAGCTCTCCCCAACGACACGCCATTACAAAAGCAATTTCTCAATGCTTGTCCAATGACCTTGTCATAAATTTTGTAATAAATGGATTATGACCCATGAAAAGCAAGAAGATGTACAATATCAATGGTCTAGGTGAAAAAGGTACCCAAATAAAATTCCTGATTCTAAATCATATATGATTTCTTCAACAACTTCATATTCTATCTGCAAGAGGAAAGTTGTTAACAAATGCACTGAAGTGAGATAGGAAACGAAACAAAATGTTATATAAGTAATACTATTATAGAGTAAACACAACATAAATCTTTGATATATATATATATAGAGAGAGAGAGAGTACACCAACTCTTGTTTTTTCTGTTGACGCCTGTAGATGTGATGCCACCCATTTAGGAGTACCTATATAACCATATATCAAGTATCAAAGCATTATTATGTGTGGCATTAAATATTATGCTAATAATATTCATTTTTTAAATCTTATTTTAATTTATATATAATTATAACACTAATTAAATGATAATTAATTTCATGTAATATATATTATTAATAATTAATATATTCAGTTGTGTAATTTAAACTAATATAGTTTTAGTTGGAGGAGTTTTTAGGGATGCAAATGGTAATTGGTTAAGTGGTTATTCCTTGAGAATGAGCAAGGAAATGATCTTTCGCATAGAAGCTCGAGCGGCTCTCAAAGGTCTTCAAATAACATGGGAGAAAGGTTACAGAAAGTTGGAAATCGAATGCGATAATGCTCTCCTTGTAAAGTCTTTTTTAGCAGGTAGTGCGGCAAATAGTAATCTAGCAAAGTTACGATTAATCAATGGTTACCTTCATATAAATTGGAAGCTAAAGCTTCGACATATTCCTAAGACTCAAAACTTGGCTACTAATCAAATAGCGAAATGTGTTCTTGATAATTCTTTGGGATTGACGATTTTTGACGATCCCCCAAATTCGGTTAGGGAGATTTTATAGTCGGATAGATATATCTTCAACAATGTTGTCTAATTTTATTGTTTTTGCTTAAAGCTGTTATATTTTCTACTGAACAAAAAACTCTATTATATAGAAAATATTATTGATTTGATTTTACATGTTTTTTACAAAAAAAATTATTTATTATTCTTAGTTGTATAGTTTAAATAAATAAAAATTCTATTATTAAAAAAATATTTCTTTAGTTTCAGTTTGCTAATTAAATGAATGTATTCTCGTTTATAGATAGATATATTATAGATAAATGAAAATCTTATAATTTGTTTTTTTGGAAGGAAAAAAAAAAGAGTAACTTCGAATTAAAATTAAGCATCGAAACATGTCATTTATTAGTCATATTTAATTATTTTAGTTTTCTGAAATAAAAATAAAAAAATACTTTGGAGAAATGCTAAAAAAAATTAAAAATTAATATGTTAACTTGAAGACATTTTATTAGTCATTTTCACGGAAAATGAGTTACAGAAAATGTTTTTTGTATTTTTATGTATTTGTTTCACAAAAATAGTTTGGTCAACGGAAAATGACTTATAGGTTAACGAAAAATAACCCTTTTTCATGTATAATGATTTACTCATTTGAAAAACGTAAGTTATTTTTCGAAAAATAGTTGCTCTATGGATAATTTTATTTTTATATAAAAATTAACTTAAATCAAGTTTAATATTATTATATTTGTTATGAATATTTTATTATTAAGTGGATGTCCATTAAGATCAAGATAAGTTTTGATGTATTTTAAATTCTAATAGTCATTAGAATTAGATCTCTACTTCATTTATACTTGTTATGCCTATAAATAGAGACTCTGGAGAAACTTTGTAAATTTTCTGATTGATCAATAAAATACGCTCTCTCTTTTGCTCTCTCATTTTCTTTGTTCTTTACCCTCTATCTATTTATTTTATAACATGTTATCAGCACGACTCTCTTTTATTTTATAATATGGTTAGTCCAAATCTGTTGCTCAAGTTGTTGTTGATTCCCTTCTAGAGCTATAACAATTTTAGCCTACAATTGAGGCCTGCGCACTATGGGTAATCATTATCTAAAGAAATTTATATAATCCTTACGTATGCTCATGATAATAGCCAGGGTGATAATGATGATGTTAAAGAATCTCAGGTATATTTTATTATAATTTATTTATTATATCATATTTATTATAATTGAAGACTAATCATGACAACATGAATAGATAGATTTTTATTGGAAATCCACGCATATTTGTAATGATGATTATGAAATAAAGAATCTATTGGAATGTTTCAAGTTCGTCTTAGTAAATCTATTGCATTCCCCAAAGAGAACGCGAGCACAAAAGAAAATAAAAACCAACATTATTCCAATATTTGGTAGTACAAAATTAGTTGAAAGCTCCAGAAGAGCTGATCTATCAATAACTAAAAAGAACAAAATTTGTGATGGTTAATGCATCGGTTCTAAAAGATATTCATTGCAATGGATCTCATATTGAGATTGTGAATAAGGAAAAGATTATATTTCATATGAATCAAGAGAAGATTGAGTTATTGATTACTCTTGTTTTTAAATTGAATTGACTGTGGCTATCTTTGTGATCTTCTTTTATCATCATCCCCATTAAGGGATTGAAAGCAACATATTTGACTGTAAAAGCTCTACTTATAAGCAATAGAATATGGTAATTCTGTCTAAAGCTTGTTATGGTTGGATGCACCTAAAGTTGCAAGTTTTTTTTATTTATATATTTTAAAATTTTGACATATTCCCTAAAGTGAATATTACATATAATTGTTTAGAAATTATATTTTGTTGACTTAGTGGTATTTTCAACTTCACATTAATTTAGATATTCTAGTAGTGAATGTCACGATAGTATTATATATGGATACAAAGTAAAATGAATGACAGTAAAAGTATCATGAATTTGCCACAATTTATATTGACTTTATTAGTACAATTGAAATGCATGTTAAAGTAATCCTGAATTTTACTGATTCAAATGCATTTACTTCTTGACATGATCAATTAGACCATCTTGGATCATATATGATTTGAAAATTAATTGAGAATTCATATGGGCATTCATTATAGAACCAGAAGATTATTTAATTTAAAAAATTCTCATTTTTTGTTTGTTCTCAATGAAAATTACTTATTAGAAACTCACTAGCTAAAGTTGAGATTTAATGTCTTGCATTTTTTCAATGAGTATGGACTCATTCATCCACCAGGTGGATGGTTTTGATATTATATGATTTTGGTAGATGCATCTACAAAATAATCACATATGTGTCATCAATTTGCAACTTGTTGTTTGCAAGATTACTTGTTTAAATAATTGAATTCAGATTATACAATTAAGACAATTCATCTTTCTAAAGTTGACGAGTTTATATCTTAGTCTTTTATTTATTGAGTTTGAAAAACTTTCGTAAAAGCTTGTTATTTATGCATCTGATGGTTTAGAGAAATTATTGATTGAACACCTTTGAATAATATCAAAATCATTACTTATGAGAACTAAACTTCCTATTCCAACATGAGATTATGTTGATTTACGTATTGTATGCATCAAGCTAATAAGTTATAAATACTCCCTACTAGAATTGGTTTTTAGTCAAGAGCTAAATATTTTTCATATTTGAATTTTTGTACATGCGTATATGTAACACCCCTAACCCATATCCGTTGCCGAACTAGGGTTAAGAGGCATTACCGGACAATCGAAACATTTCAAATTCATTTCACAATCAAAAATTCATACATCATCATATCATAATCAAACATCCATAAAGTCCCTTTCTTAGGTCATCAAGACCTTAAACATGCTTTAGAAAGGGGTAGAGACTAAACTGAGCACATACAAATTTTTCCAAAACTTAAACATTTTTCTAAGTTATAAAGGACACACGCCTGTGTGAACAGGCTATGTGCCTCACACGGCACTAGACACGCCCATGTGTCTAGGCCATGTCAAAACAAGGCATACATACTGACTTGTCCACACGGCCACAAGACACGCCCGTGTGCCAGGCCGTGTGAAAATTAAGGAGGTTACTGACTTGGATCACAAAGCCAGTCACGCGTCCGTGTGTCTAGTTCGTGTGCCACACACGACCAATAGACACTCCCGTGTGTCTAGGCCGTGTCAAAACTGTAGGGTATAGTGGCTTTAAATCATAGGGTACCCTAGGGGACACACGGCCGTGTAACATAACCGTGTGTCACACATAGCTGAGACACATGCCCGTGTCTTTGCCCATTAGACAAAAATAGGCTATTTGCAAAGCCAAATTGCCACCCATTTTGGGTCCTTCCTACAAGCACCAAAACTAAACCAATTGTATCACATTTCCAACCAATTTCAACTACAAAACATTCATCATTCATTTCATATACTCATCGACTTATTTTATCCTTAATATACAAATCAAAACATGCCAAATAATGATCCAAATTCATACCAACTCATTCATTCACATAACATCATTATACCACTTCCATAACAAATTCACATTTCTAACTTACCAATTCAACCATTTCTCACAAGACCCTTTTATATACATCAAAATATAGCATATAGACAATATTGCATCACATAGATTATAACCATACTTAATTCTTATACATATCCAAAACCAAGTCATATCACATGACTAGGTATTCACATCATAAAACATACCAAATTAACTCTAACCTATACATGCCATATACCATATATACAACTCTCAAAATGGTACCAAAATAGATGACCGATAGTGTGAATGAGTCACTGAAGATCCCTGAATTTGAGCTAGCTTTATAACACTGTAAAATAGAGAACATTTTACATAGTAAGCTTTAAAGCTTAGTAAGTTCGTACCAATTATAATCAACAGTTTATATAATACAAAACATCAACTAATAAACACTTAGTAGTTCACAATTTATCTATCAATTCTATTCCATCACATTTAATGTGTTCATACAAATTCATCAAACTTCATACACATAGTATCATCTACCACATAGGTATCAAACATACCTGTACTTTCCCGTATTTATTCATTTCATTCTCACCTCTCGTTCAAATACATTAATACATTCGGAAGTCTTTCCATGCTTTAAGAATTCGTACACTTAGTGCATTAATGATTAGCCGAAGCTGTAATAATCTCGCACACTTAGTGCCATCTCAAATAACCAAAGCTATCTTGTTATCGCACACTTAGCGCCTTGTATAGCCAAAGCTATTCCAATTCGCACACTTAGTGCTAATTATAACCGAAGCTATTTGAATCGCACACTTAGTGCCGAACATAGTCGATTTATCATCGTGTTCAAACCAAAATCAATTATATACAATCTATGCATTATCAAAGCATTAAAACTTAAATTTTAACATCATTTATCATGTACGAACTTACCTCGTACTCAAAATTGACGATTCGAATCGTTTACTCGATAACCTTCGATTTCCCTCAATTTAAATATGATTTCCTTTTTTCTTGATTTATATGTATTCAAAATTAACTCTTTTATTCAAAAAAATCATTCAATTCAATCGATATATACATATTTAGGGCATTTTGCAAATTAGCCCTCGTATTTTCACATTTTGACACTTTAGTCCCTATTTCACAAAATCACAAAATACACATAATTTCAACAAACTCATACATAGCCGAATATCACAGGGACCTCCAACATCCCAAAACTTTCATTTATTTCATATTTCAACCCCTCAATTTACACTTTTCTCAATTTAATACCTAATATACATTTTTACGCAAAATCACTTTACAAAACATGTATATCAAGCACCAAGCTTTCACAATTCATCATTAAACATTATAAAACACATGAATTCATCAATTTAATATTTAAAAATCATCAAAAAATTCAAAAATTAGGACATGGGCTAGCTAGAACTCAAAGCAACAATCACAAAAACGTAGAAATTATCAAAAACCGACTAAAAATCATACCTTAATCACCAATCTACTTGGTCAAACCCTAAAATCTCTTTTTCTTTCTTTTTATTTTTTATTTTCGGCAATAGATGATGAATTTGGAAGAAAATATGGCTTTTGTTTTAATTTAATTAACATTAATGCCCATTTTACCATTTTACCCTTAAATAAACCATTTAATATCACTTAAATAAGTGTCCATGAATGTCCACTAACATATATAAAGGCATAATTACCATATAAGGACCTCTCAATTATAAAGACATATCAATTAAACACTTTAACATATAAAAGGCCACTTTTACATTTTCTGCGATTAGGTCCTTTTATCAAATTAAACACACAAATGATCAAATTTTCATACGAGACTTTCACCCATACTTAACCACATACTGTAAACATGGAAAATTAATATTAAATATTTTTTTGACTCGAATTTGTGGTCCTAAAACTACTATTCCGACTAAGGTCTAAACCGGATTGTTACAGTATATGTTTTAATTGCTCCACCACAACTCACAAAAATGAGTGAATTCTCAAAGAAAGTTTGGAATATATATTAATTACGAGTCTCTTTGTATTATTATATGTTTTAAGTGTATTGGAGATTCAATTATGACACGATTTGTGATTACTATTTTGATTTAATAGTTTTTTTAACATTAGGGGAGAGAAATAATAACTTGTAATGAATTAGGGGGGAGAGTAATTTGAACCAAAAGTTCAACAAGGATAATTCATTACAAGTTTCAAATATGAAAATTATCATAAAAGAAAATCATTCTTCTAAATGGTCATATAGTGGAGGCGGGTGCTCTAGAAAAGATTCAAGACATAACTAATAAGTAAAACTCCAAAAGAGATTCAAGTACCTGAAACTGAAAATTAAAATAGTGAAAATAAGAGATCTTGATAAGTTATGTAAGTTCGAGAAAATGTCGAACCGATAATAAAAGTGGTCGACAATGGTTTTGCATACAATATTATTGTTGAAATAATGAAATAAAAGGAGATTTTTGAATAAATCTATTGAGAAATATAGATATGGAGTAGATTGGTTAAAATAGAAAGACGCAACTCAAGTACAATTAAATTCGTGGAGTTTTGCAAAAACAAAATAAAAAATATAAAGTTTTTCGCTAAGTCCTGGCATTGATTGTGAAAAAGTATAATATTCTTTTGTGGTGGATGTAATAACTTTTAGATATATTATTAAACTGATAGTTTATAAAAGATTTAATTTGCATCTAATGGTTGTTGTTACAACCTTTCATGAATCACTATATAGTAAAATTTATATTAAAATCCTTGAAGGATTTAGAATGCTAGAAGCATACAGAAATTATTGAGAAATTGTTCATTTATATGAATTGAAATAATTGAACATATGTGGTAAATTTGACTTAGTCAATAGTAGTTGAAAGAAGATTATAAAATGATTCAAAATACCTATTTGTATTTTTATAGAGGGGTCACGATTAAAGTTTATTATGATTTTTGTTGAAACTCCTGAAGAGATCAAAATATATTTCCCTTAAAATTTTCTCTCACTCATGTCTTTTAAAGAATGTTGATATAAATGCTTAGCAAATACGTTCAAATGGTCATTTGAAAAGCTAGTATTCAAGATTGAATACATAAAATATGAGATATTATGTGATGTTTTCATGAGGGAGAGTAAATACGCGCTGTATTCTTTTTCCCTTAACTGAGGTTTTGTCTCATTAGATTTTCCTGATAATGTTTTTAATGAAGTAGCATATTATGCGTATTATAGATATGTTTACTTTTTTTTCTTCACTAGAAATTTTTTTTCTCACAGGGTTTTTATCTTAATAAGATTTTAACGATAAATATTATCTACCAATGGGCATCCAAATGGGAGTATTATAAATATTTTATTATTAAGTGGATGTCCATCAAGATAAGTTTTTATGTACTCTAAATTCTAATAGTTATTAGGATTAGATCTCTACTTCATTTATACTTTTTATGCCTATAAATAGAGATTTTGGAGAAACTTTGTAATTTTTCTGATTAATCAATAAAATATGCTGTCTCCTTTGTTCTCTCATTTTCTTTGTTCTTTACCCTCTGTTTATTTATTTTATAACAATATTAATAATTTTTTTATTTTTAAAAAGATTTAAAATTATTAAAATATTAATATAAAATATTATAATTTTCAAAATCATTAAACATACATGTTTAATTATTTATATTTAATCATATAATAAATTATTGATATAATTAATATAATTTTTATTTTAATAAATTATTTAATATTTCAATTTTATTTTAATAATAAAATTTAAAAATAATAATTTTAAATAATATTCTTAACATATTATTGAAAATATTTAATATTAATATTTTAATAATAAATATTTATTACAATTAAAAATATATTAGTAAAAAATGTTTTGTAGTATAAAGGTTAAAATATGTAACAAGTATTGGATATAGTATCCTAAGTGTAATATTTTCATCTAAGTAGACTTGTAATTTTTCAAATAGATAAGTTAATAAAATTATTCATGAATCACATTGATACATTGTATAATTGTCCTCATATGATTTTTACACACAAAGCAAAATTTAACTAAAAGTATGAAGCATAGAAAAATTTAGCTTCAAAACTTTTCCCAAGGTTAAAGATATCGATGTTTTGATGTGGTGTAGTACTAGTAATGCACTTGGACAATATTATTATGTGGTGAACAATTAATTTATTATTCAATCACTTTTTTTTTTAACACAATTAGGAATCATCTATTCGCTTTAGTTATTTTCAATTTATGACTGTTAATATTCTAACTTAATAATTGACTAATATTATATATTTAATTTAATTTATTTATTTATAAATAAATCATTACAACATATGCAAAAGCAATGTAAAAGATAAATTTATAGATATAAAATAAACTCAATTATAAATGAAAAGATGAGAAAATCTCAAATGTATGTTTGTTTCATTGAAAATGGCTTTTATGAAATATTTTCAAGAAATCTGTCAAATAACAGAAAATATTTTACACAGATTTATCCAAACACCAGAAAATATTAACTTTTCCAGAAAAATAAGTCATTTTTCAGAAATCATTTTCTAAAAACCATTTTCAGTTAAACAAATGGAGCCTAAAATTTTAACAATTTTCCTTTTAATAATTTGGGCCTCTTTAACCAAAAGATTCATGGATCAAATTTGATGATGAGCCTATGCTTTTCATTCTACCACCACTCACGAGGGAATTTGCTTAACCATGCATAAGCTATCTAATCATAAGTCAGAAAAAGGATCTTAGCCATTACCGATAGCTAAATTGGCCTAACTATCGTCCACTCAACAATTTCTTTGTTGTGATGGGTTTTTTTAATCAGTAACTCATCAATTGTTTTCATTTGTTTCACTGTTTGCTGAAAGTTATGTATGTTATCGTTATCACTGTCCTATTAACTTAGAAGAGAATTTTTTTTTCTTTCCATCCATGATAATTTTTTCAAAGAAATGAATTGTTCAATATATCCTTGTTAAGAAAGCAATTTAGAGATAGAGATTAAATATATGGGCTGGAAAAGGGGGGAAAGGAAACATTAATTCAATCATGCTTTTGTGGGTTTAACCCAACACCACAAGTATGTGAACAAAGGTATAAATAACCAACTAAAGTCCACGAATAGTTAGAGGGCTCATAGAGAAAGTTGCATTGACCTCACCTTACTTGTTGACAAAGTTTCCATCGCCCCAACAACAACACAAGTCCCAACCAATTCGATTTCAGTTTTGTCCTCACTAAGGAAATGGCCGCCTAACGAGATTGGCAATTTGGCATTGCTCTATATGAAATACAATTTGATGATTTAGTTCTTTCAAGTATGAAAGTGAAAGGGTTTGCTAAAAGATAAAATAAAGTGAAAGGCGAAATATGCAATATGCCAATATCCCATCCATACCAGTTTCATACCTGCTAATGAAAATTGAAATACATGGAACCTGTGAAGAGATGGGTTTTGTAGTTGCCTTTCAAGCAATTTCCTATAAAGTATTAATGGAGTTGACTGCCATTTCTTAATTCCATTGAATGCAATTCGAGTGAATTCAATAATTTTTAGCTTGTACCAATGTGTCATAATTCCCAAGAAATTATAAAAGATGTCTAATTTTAACAATTTTACTTTCAATAATTTGGGCCTGTTTAACCAAAAGATTTCTGAGTCAAATTTGATTATGGGCCTATGCTTCTCACTCTATCACTACTCACGAGGAAATTTGCTTAACCATGCTTAGGCTTAACATCTAATCATAAGTCAAAACAAGGATCTTAGCCATTAGCCAATAGCTAAATTGGCCCAACTATCATCCACTCAATAATTTTTTTGTTGTGATGGTTTTTTTTAAGCTGGTAATTAATCAATTGTTTCCATTTGTTTTACTGTTTGCTAAAAGTTTTGCATGTCATCGTTATCATTTTCCTATTAACTTAGAAGATCATCTTTTTTTTCTTTCCATCCATGATAATTTACCCAAAGAAATGAATGGTTCAACATATCGTTATTGAGAAAGCAATTTAGAAGTAGACATTAAAGATATGGGCTGGAAAAGTTGAGGGAAGGAAACATTAACTCAAATGTAATTTTGTGGGGTTAACCCAACACCACAAGTTCGTGAATAAATGTATAGAGAAAGTTGCCTTGACCTTACCTTACCTGTTGACAAAGTTTCCATCGCCCCCAACAACAACACAAATCCCAACCAATTTGGTATTCCTCTATATGAAATACAATTTGAGAAATTAGTTCTTCTAAATATGAAAGTGAAAAGATTTGCCAAAAGAGAAAAATATGTAATATGCTAATATCTCATTCATACCAATTTTACATCTACTAATGAAAATTGAAATACATGAAAGTTGTGAGAGAGAGATTTTACAATTGTATCTTGCAATTTCCTATAAAGTATTAATGAAGATAACTGCCATTTCTTTATTCTATAGGTTGCACTTATGGTGAATTTAATATTTTTTAACTTGTTCCAATGTGTCGTATTTTCCATTAAATGCAAGGGTGCTTGGTTTAGTGGTACGATTCTCGCGGTACGCCCTTTCCAATTTCTTTTTGTTTTCTTAACATTTCTTTTAGTCATATATTTTACGAACCTAAAAATTTCATTTTCCTCCTCCCATAACCCTACTCTCCTCTCTTCCAAACCAAATTTCTGACGCAATGAGCAGATCCGGCCAACCTCCAGATCTCAAAAAGTATGCTTTTCTTCACGCTAATTTCAACACTTCCCTTTTCTTCATCCGCAGTATTTCGATTTCTAATTTATACTATTGGTGTTATTTGTACGCAACAGGTACATGGACAAACAACTCCAGAGTAAGTTTTATCCTTTTTCCTTCTTTGCGAGTTTTATGCTACTTAGTTTTACATTCATTGATGATGCTTGCTTCTTGTGGTCGCTAAATTATACCCGAATTTGGTTAGCTAGGTTTCTCGTCCATGGTGATAGATGCCTCTTTAAGCTGAGTCCGGTCGAGTCCAGTGTTTTGGCATATAAAGCTGAAAGGGTTCTAATTGTAGGTGTAATAGTTCAATTGTAATAGTAAGCGGGTGTCCTCTGTCCATTTTCTGTCACTTAATTGTGATTTAAATCTGGGTGTTTTTTTTTTTTGGGTGCTGTCTTTGCATTTTTCCCCCTCACTGGTTGGCTTATATGTAAGATTTGAGTCGGAAGTGACCGGCCCCATGGAATTTTATTTTTTTTGTTTATTAGTGTTTGCATGTCCAAGAATCTATCATGTTGGTCATAATTGAAGTTTGAAAATTCATGTTTCAACAGTAGGTTGAAGAATCCATGTCTTTGTTTGTTAGGAATTTACTGCTGATTCTTGTGTTGATATCGTAAGTTGCCCACTAGGCGGACGTATGTAAGATAAGAAGTATAAAGGGGGAAAGCCTTGTAATACATATGCAGAACATAAAAAAAATTACTTTTTGTGACTTATGAGCTTGCAGATTGTTGATTTACCTAAATTGTAGGTTTGTAACATGCATGAGAATGAATTGATTTAATTGTGTGAATTATACTGTTATTTGATGCTGCAGTCAAGCTGAATGCTAATCGGATGGTTGTTGGTACACTTCGTGGGTTTGATCAGTTTATGAATCTAGTGGTTGACAACACCGTGGAGGTGAATGGCAATGAGAAAACTGATATAGGCATGGTGGTGAGTCTTTTCCCCGCCTTAAATGCCTTGCTCAATGCTTAAATTGCCATTCAGGGGATATGCTTTCATATTTAGCCTTGTTTTAATTGATATCAATGAATCGCAGGTTATCAGAGGAAATAGCGTCGTTACTGTTGAAGCACTTGAACCTGTAGGCAGAATGCAGTGATTTGGTTTTTTCTACTGGAAATTCCGGAATCACTTGATGGTATCTCTTCCATTCTCTGGTGGTTGGATAACATAGATGCTGGCCTCCTAGTTTGTGATGGACTATTAAATTTAATTAAGAACTCATAGGAACTTTAGACTGTTTTTGGTGGATTCTACTCCTTTTCCTTATCTGTACCAGATTGATTGCCCTTGAGCATTCCGAATAGGTTTAATTGAATGTAGAGAAGGGTAGTAACAGTGATACTTACCATCTTTAATGCTCAGGTCTAGATGGAAACTTATGGTGCATATGTTAAAGCTTGTTTCTATTCCTTGATGTGTTTTAATGCATCCATTGCCGTAGTTTGATAGTACTGTCCTATCTTTGAGCAATCGAACCATGATTCTGAGCCTCAACTCCTCCAGCTCTTAAAAGAACTAAATCACCCTTTTTCTATGGATCCTTACCCTAGATGGAACTGGTTTGGAGATATCAAAAGTGAGTGGAGGATCATAGTACTGAATGACAAATGAGTATTCATCATCACTGTATGATTTCTCAACGAAAAGGATATTTCTTTGATGCCCAATCATTGCTTGTATTTCAAGTCTCAATTCCAAAAATTCTAAGCTACCGATACCAAACCCCAAAAGCATAACAACCGACGAAGCAAACCGAAAACCTGATTGACCACATCAAGCAAGCCAAAACGCCCAACACCAAATACCAGTGAAGTAAGTGGTTTTTCTTCTACTATATCCCTAATTTTTTTCCTCTTTTCAAAAAATTCCAATAGAAATAATGTGCCCGTTTATTCAAAAATCAGTTTATTTTCATTAATGAAAGAGAATATGTAATATGCCCCTTAAACTTGTTAAATCTAAATTTTCTTTTGTCTTAGTTGCTAATTGAATTTGAATTCTATCACTAAGGTAAGTACTTTCGCACTATTATTGTTATTAGTTTGTATTGATGTGGTTTTGATAGCCAATTTGGGTGTGGCATGTGGTAACCTCTCAATATGTCACATGTTAAGTATAAATTTAAACATTAAAAATATTTAAAATTATATAAATTAATAAAAAAAGTAACTTTTTTTACATCAAGAATGAACCTAGGACAAATGATTGTCCAAATTCATTCTAGATGTATATTTTAGTAAGTTTATATTTTTTTTTTTTTATAAAATATAAGTTTTTAGGTAATTATTATTTTAAATATATATAAAATATAAATTTAGACAAATATAAAAATATATAAAAAGCCTATAATATTTTTAAAATATATATAATATATAATATAAATTAATAAAAATTTATAAATTTATAAATTTATAAATAAATATATATATATATATATATAAAAGGACCAAAGGTCACATTTACATTGAATTTGAATAAATTGTTGTTTAGATGTATTTGAATCTAGATAACCATTTATCTAGGATCATTCTTGATATAAAATTATTTTACATTTTTTATTATTTTGTATATATTTTAAATTTTATATATTTTAAAAATTTTAAAATAATAATATAAATAAATTGACATTTTATAAAAAAATTCATATAAATTAATAAAAATGTAACAACTTGATTTCCAATAGTGTCAGAAATTACAATTTCGGGACCTCTTTCTGTAAACTGAGTCTGTAAATATTTAATAGAGATATTTACAAAGTTATTATATTAATGAATTGAAATTTAGTTAAGTGATTTAACCGAAATTGTAAGTAATTATGGCTTTAACGACTCAATTGTAAAAGTTTAATCACAATAAATTTTTAATTAGATTAAGACTTAGGGACTTAAATACCAATTAACCTAAGGACAAAAAAGCAAAAACACCTCTTTTATATATATTTTAATAGACGGCCTGATGTATGTAATTAGTTTATGTAATTAAAGTTTAAATTAACTAAAACCTAATTAATTAAACTAATTAACTATTAATCAAGTGTGAATATATATATATATATATATATAATAAATAGTGGAAGGAAAGATGAATTCCATCTTCTCCAACCGTCCAACAATTCGAAACAAAGAGGGGAGATCTCCAGTTTCAAACTTTTTGACCTTAATTTCAAGTCCCTAGTCATTTTTCTTTGATTTTTATGAAAATTGAATCATGAAAGCTTGATTTAGCT
Source organism: Gossypium longicalyx (assembly GCA_025698465.1). Classification (NCBI taxonomy): domain Eukaryota; kingdom Viridiplantae; phylum Streptophyta; class Magnoliopsida; order Malvales; family Malvaceae; genus Gossypium; species Gossypium longicalyx. The sequence continues at coordinate 32,252,580 of CM046998.1, read as the reverse complement.
GTTCCATGTACCAATTTGTAAAACTGTTAAAGTTTGATTAAGTTGTCATGGTTGAGAATTAGATGATTTAGGTGTTAAATTGTTAGAAATTTAGCTTAGTTTATGAAAAGGACTATTTTGAAAAGCTTAATTGTTAGTTTCGTATATAAGGGACCAAATTGAATAAAATAAAAATTGTTATAAAATTAAGGTAGGAATAGAAAGTAAAGGGTCCCTATTGAGTATATGTGGTATTGGATTTTAATCCGCAGCTTTAGTTTGAAAATTTTGCTTGTCCCGGTTTTAAGGGCTAAATGGAAGAAATTGCAAAATATGATGGGTTTATTATTTGAATGTGATCTGGATAGAATTTGATACTATGTTAATATTAAATTATTATTCGTAGCTAACGTCGACGCTGGGCCATCGAGGGGGAAAGTGAAAACAAAGATTGTCGACAAGTGACAACAGACCTTGATTTGTACCCTTGCAATTCTTACCAATTGATTTGTTTACATATAATCGCTAGTTGCATATAGAATGTCAAGATGAGTATACTATAATAAAGTGTATTGAAATGTTAAATGTGTTAGAAGATATCAAAATAAGAGACTAAAATGAATATGATGAGAAATGATAAACATTATTTAAAATGTGATATGTGTTGTGGAAATTATATAGAAAATGTGTATGATAGGAATGTATGTGTTTGAATAATGAATTGATGATGAGATTGAAATGTGCTAGATGGTTACAATGTGTATCAATTTGGTATAACGCTAATAACGGTCTCAAGTACTGTCAATTTAGTTGGCATGCTTTAGGTTGAAATCTATCGTTGTTGGGTCATCAGGGATGGTAGAATGTATAGATCGTGTGAACCATCATTGTTGGGTCATTTGGGATTGTTATTAGATTGTAAACCATCGAAGTTGGGCTATCTGGGATGGTGATATATTAGAGGATATAAACCGTCGTAGTTAGGCCATTTGAGATGGTAATATATTGAATAGATTGAACCATCGTTGTTGGGCCATCTGGGATGGTAATATACTGAATTGTGTGAATCATCATTTTCGGGTTACCTGAGATGACTAGAGTAAAGTAAGAGTTATGCATGATGATGAAATTGACATATTGTGTATTGTGAATTATAATAGAGAAAGTTTGTAATCTACTATATGATTTGGTTAAAATCGAGCCCTAGGGGTCGATACGAATATGAATGAGTTGATAGACTCTAGGATTAAACCCGTATGATAAGTTAAATGGTCATTGTTGTTGAATGAACTTGGATTTATATGATATAATGTGAAAGGTATAAATGCAAAATTTCATGTATGGTTTAAAGTTGGTGTTTAGCAAGCAACTTGATTCAGTTAACTCTCTTGCTCTATTGAATGGATTGATTTTACCAATTGAAGATGTATACTCATATGTGTATGTGTTAATAGAATTACTTGGCATTATAGGACATAATTTGGATAGTTTTGTGCATATATGTAATATGACAGGTTAGTATTGTTATGTTATATTACTTTGATTTATAAAGGTATCATTGAGTTTTATTACTCAGTGTACAATTTGTTTTCTCTATGCGCATGTTTAGGCAATGTTCGGGAATTCAAGAAGTAGTTCCAGCATCCAAGAAACGATTCTCTGACTTAGCAAAATTGTAAAGTTCTCTTTTGATTAGTATATGGCATGTACCTAGGGTTTAAGTCAATTTTATATCGGAAATGGTCAAATTAGAATTTTGTTGTTCAATGTTATCTTGAAGTATCATTTTAGCATATTTTGGCTTGAATACAATTGGTATATTGTTGAATTGGTTGTAATTGGGATGTTCAAATGTTGTTTCAAGTCTTTTCAACTTGTTTTAAATTGGTCCTTTTGGAAACAGTGAGTCACGTCGTGACAACATATTCCCAATGTTATGAAGAGGAGCAACCCTAGATTCATGTTGCGACGACGTGTATTTGAGTACACAATGAGACCTACTCAGTATGTTGTGTTGCAACGAGAAACTCCCAACGTTGACCTTGTATTTTGAAAACTTTACAATTTGGTCCTAATTTGATCTTGGATTAGCTTTAGAACTTTTAAAAGCTCGTGTAAGACTTGGAAACGACTTTATATCGTATTGCATGAATGTATTAGTTAAAATTTATCATTAATAGTATAAATCAAACATAGTTTGATTGTAGTTGGTCCGGCAACGAATGTGGCACCTTACAACTTAGACCTAATGATTAGGTCGGGTATGAGGTGTTACAAAAAAATACATCTAGAATGAATCTAGACAAATGAGTGTCTAGATTCAAATTTATCTAGACAATCACTTGTTTGTGTTCATTCTTGATGTGAAAAAATTATATATATTTTATTAATTTTTATATATCATTTTTTATTTTTGAAAATTCATATCCGCCACATGACATGCTAGATGTTTCCATGTGTAATCGTCATATTGGCTATGAGTGCCATGTCAACATTAATGGACGATGTTAGTGCAGAGGTACCAACTTGAATCATGGAATACAAATTGAGGTACCAACTAGATCCATAAAAAAAAAAAGAATAGGTATCAATTAGATACTTTTGGAGAAGTTCGAGGGAAAGACAAATTACATATTAACTCTTAAAAAAAATAAAATTTTATATTAGTATTTCGAAGGGTAATAGAATTAGGGTATCAAGTTGCTAATTATTTTTATTTAGTTATCAAAACAAAAGATTACAAGAACCCTTTTAAATAGACTTGCCGAAGAATCAAGTTGATTGACATTAACACTAAAAGAAATCAGAAATTTGGTTGTCCTTAGTTTAAGAATTGAATGTTTGAAGATTTAATGGGTAAAATAAAACAAAATCCCCATCCATGCTTCTCTTTCCGAGCTTAGAATTCGTTTTTATTACATTGTGAATCGACTTTGAGAGCATCGTTTTTGCTAATTTGTTTGTTTTCACTTAGTTTTTGTGTTATTTATCTGCTCAAGTAATATGGTTTCCTTCAAATTTTGCTACTTTGGTTTTTTTTTTTTTTTTTTTTTTTTTTTTTTTTTTGTCATGTTCCATGGGTGGGGAGAGGAAGGAAGAGTAGGCGGTAAAACGCTGCGTTGAGAGGCGACGCAAAATAAAAAAGGTGAACCGCGTATCAGGGAATCTAACGACAAGATAACGAACGGATCATATCTAAATCCTCCGTGTCGACAGATAAACAGCTAAAGACATCCAAAAAAAGGAAGAAGCTAAAAAATATAGAAATCAACGGAAGCAATGCAAATTTCGACTACTGCTTCCCGCCACTTCTCGGCGACTTTGGGTCCATTTTCGACCAACCGCAGCCCCACAAAACCTACTAAACTTGCCACTTCATGGGCCTCCTCCGCTTCCACCAATTTGGCTTCCCTTTCTTCCAGGAACTTGTTCACTGTAAGTAAAGCAAATCAATTTATCTACTTACCCTTTTTCTATTTGGTTGTCGGGAAATGCGTGAAAGAAATGAGTCGCCTGTTTTGCTATTTGAATTGTTAAATTTTTTATTCTCTTTTTTATTATTATATATAATTAAAATGATGGCAGAGAGAGATATGGGGGTGGGTAAATTCCAAGACGGCCACTTCTAGGAGGGAAATGCGAGGTGTTGTAAGAGCTGAAATGTTTGGCCAACTCACCAGTGGTCTCGAAGCTGCTTGGACCAAGCTTAAAGGAGAAGGTTTGCACCTTGATTTTTCAAACTAGAAGTGGAACAAATCTTTATTAAAGTTAAACTTGGGTGGTAAACTTGTTGTGTTTCAGAGGTTTTGACAAAGGAGAACATTGTGGAGCCAATGCGTGATATTAGGAGAGCGCTTCTGGAAGCAGATGTAAGTGAGATTGGATGTTTCTTGGGATTTTTTTCAACTTCCGGTTGGTAATAAGGTTTTTTATTAAATCGGTTGATATCTATTGACAGGTGAGTCTTCCTGTTGTTAGAAGGTTTGTACAAGCTGTAAGTGACCAGGCTGTTGGAGTTGGCCTTATTCGAGGAGTAAAACCGGATCAACAATTAGTTAAGGTACCAAGTATGAATTTCTATCATCAAAATGCACTTTGCCTGGATTTGTTTAACTTATCTGGTTCACAAACCTAGCGGCTGGATCTTTAGTTGGTGCTTTATGCATATCGTTGCTTAAGTTTACTTCTGGTTGCAGATTGTAAACGATGAGCTTGTGAAACTGATGGGAGGAGAGGTTTCTGAACTGGTCTTTTCAAAATCTGGCCCCACTGTTATATTATTGGCCGGTCTACAAGGGGTTGGAAAAACAACTGTTTGTGCCAAGTTAGCTAATTATCTTAAAAAGCAGGTGCCATTTGTATTGTTGCATATGAACATGTGTAGCTCTTTCCTTAAGCCTTGAATGATGTTGGAGCCTAATGTTGACTGCAGGGTAAGAGCAGCATGCTTATTGCAGGAGATGTATACAGACCTGCTGCTATTGACCAACTTGTTATTTTGGGTGAACAGGTACGAGGTTTTCATTGTCGATAAAGTTCTTTTATAAGTGGTCAATTGAACACATTGAACACTTTTGAGACATAAACTCCAACAAATTTAATTAATGGTTCTAATCAACCATCTAAGAAATAATCATTGACAAATTGAAAGGTGAAAAATAGAAGAAAACGAAAATAAGATATAATCCTTGATAAATTGAAATATGAAAAATAGAATAAAACAAAAATAAGATATAATCCTTGACAAATCGAAAATAAGATGGATGATGGAAAGATTGTCTCCACAAATGGCTCTAAGCTACCCCTAAAGTTGAACCCTAGTAAATTGGCTAACCAACTCTCTAAGGCTGAACCCTAGTAAATTGGGGGTGAGAATTCTCCCACAGTTTCAAAAAAAAAAAAAAATTATTAATCAAGGTCTCTTTAATGAATAATGGAGAGTCTTTAATTACATCAAAATAAAACTTTTGAGTATAATAAAACTATAATTAATCTAAACAAAAAATAGTATATACAATATTGGGTCATATATCATAAAAAGTCTAAAAATTGAATCCAATATCATTTAAACTCGAATTAAAGCCCAGAACACGTAATTTCCCGTAATAATCCCGTCCAAAAATTCTGTTTACGCAGCCTTCACTAAAATGGTCATAACTTGAGCATCCGGACTCGAAATCGAGTGATTCAAAGTGCGTTTCGAAACTAAGAGATAACTCTTCAAACGCTCTGCAGACATCTCAACCCATAACTGATTGAATCCCATCAAAAAATTAGTTGCAAGTTGACTAATCTTTCGAGCTTGAAAATTGACAGCTTGGTTGAATTGTCTTTAATAAATTTCATCCCATTTATGCATGTATTTCTTCTGTTTTTCACTTTAGTTCTACATGACATCAATTATTCACTTCTCTTTCAAATTCATTTTTTTCTTCTACTGGATTTCAAAGAAAATCTTCTGACTTTAAGTCAAATATTTGTCTAGTGTTAGCACCAGAGATGCTCACTTTGTGAGGTGAATGCATGGCATTTTACATTCTCTATACTGCCAACATGGAAGGTTGGACACTGAAGTTTCTTGTTGACTTGATGTGAATCATCTGTCCTAGTTGTGGTGGTATAATGAACAATACTTGAGAGATGGTAATTTATTCTGGAGCAACTGTGTGCCACAGAGTTGGATATGTTGGTTTGCTTGTATTTCCGAATTTTATCACTCACTAAGACTGAACAAATGAAACAAAAATAGCTATCATAGAAGCTTTCCAGCAAAATATATCTTGTAAATAATTTTCGAATGATTTTTAATTTAAATGGAACTAATACTAGTTTCAGGCTAGTTAAAATACCTGATTGATGTGTGAAGAGATAGTTCCTAGTAAATCAATGAAAATTTTAACATCCACTTATTTGCTTTTTCTTTTTTTTACTTGTGACCATAGTTCCAATTTAGTTCATGAATTAAGAACTTCTTCAATTTGTTAACAATTTTTTTTCACTCATCATTAGTCTTTTTGTCTTTTGACTTCTCACAAATGTTATTATTTCTCATATTCTATTATAGCTTGTGACAGGTAGGTGTTCCTGTTTATACAGCAGGGACTGAGGTTAAACCATCCGAAATAGCAAAGCAAGGCTTAGAAGAGGCCAAAAAGAAGAAGATAGATGTAGTGATAATGGATACTGCAGGAAGGCTGCAGGTAATATTATAAGAATCTGTCATGAAAATTTTAATGATTCTTAAATGTCATCAATTTAATCTTCATGCAAATTGTTTTCTAATTATTCAACAGATAGATAAAGGAATGATGGATGAGTTGAAAGAAGTGAAGAAAGTATTGAATCCCACAGAAGTTTTGCTTGTTGTGGATGCAATGACTGGCCAAGAAGCTGCTGGTACTTGGATTTCCAATTTTCTCCTTAGAAGATGCGACTTCCTTTTGTTTTCATTTATTTATTCTTTATAGATATTATGACTAATTTTATTCCAAGAATCTAATAGTCTCGTTTTCCTTGTTATATATTGTACACAAAGTACTAGCTAAACTTTCTTCCTGAGCAATACATTATGTACATTTCATTTTAGTACCTGTATTTATAGAGCATGTATCTTATTCAAGCAAACTTGCTGCCATTAGTGGCTACATAACAGGTGTCTATTGACAATTCATGCATAAATGAAGTTTTAGTTTTATAGTTGAAGTTTGCTTCTTCGGACCCATTTGAATGATTGTACATATATATTTATCTGTTACGTGCTTAATTTAGCTGCCAAGACAATAACTGTGACACGTCCATGATAATCTTCTCATCATGTTTTTTGAATTCACAGCGTTGGTCACAACATTTAATGTTGAGATAGGCATTACTGGTGCCATTTTGACAAAGCTAGATGGGGATTCTAGAGGTGGTGCAGCCTTGAGTGTTAAAGAGGTTTGGCCGACCATTTCCTTTTATTTCCTTCACTTAGAGCTTATGTGCTAGAATCTCTTCCTTCTGAAGACATTTCATATTTAAGCAGTGGGGAGTCGTGACTCATGACAATAGTTATTATAGAGTTTCTTTTGGCAAGTTTTTTCATTTTTGTTTACTATTCTAAGTTAATGAACACTACAGGTGTCTGGGAAGCCAATCAAGCTTGTAGGACGTGGAGAGCGCATGGAGGACCTAGAGCCTTTCTATCCAGACCGCATGGCTGGACGTATTTTAGGAATGGGTGACGTTCTCTCATTTGTTGAGAAAGCACAAGAAGTTGTAAGTTTTTTGTGAATTTCATTCCATATCCCTTGATAGTAAGCATATAAATTAATGAAATTTTCCTGTATAGATGCGCCAAGAAGATGCTGAAGAGTTGCAAAAGAAGATAATGAGTGCGAAGTTTGATTTCAATGATTTCCTAAAGCAGACCCGTGCTGTTGCGCGGATGGGTTCCATGACCCGTGTTATTGGAATGATCCCTGGAATGGGGAAGGTATGAAAGTTGGGTTTCCTATTCTTTGGTGTTACTGTTTTTGAAAGGTTATGCAACCTTCTTGGTCCATTGAATTTAGCTGTACTGCTAGAATAACACTTTTGTGCATGTCCATCAATTAATTTTCTTTTTCTTATATAAAAAAAGGAAGTCTACTTGGAAGAAACTGATTTAGTGACCTATTCATTCACAAACAGGTTACGCCAGCCCAAGTTCGAGAGGCAGAGAAGAATTTAAAGTTAATGGAGGCAATGATTGAAGCCATGACCCCAGGTCTCATGTTTTAACTGATTCTATTGTGGCAGTTTTGAACAAAAAAACTTGACAAAGCTTTTTTTATTCAAACAAAATTTATTTGATTAAAGATTGAAGTAGCTGCTTTAACTACCAAGTGGTATTGCTCCTGTAGACTATGCTCATTTTTTTTCTCTAAAATATTAAACTCAACAAAAGATGAAGCCACATTGCTCTCCACTTACGTTTTATCAATATATACTCTGTTACATCTTAGTATCCTTGAAAAGAGATAAAAATCTGCTTATTTTCTTTACACTCTCTCACTCTATCCAAGCTAGCAAGTTTGTTGGACCATGTCTGTGTATTGTTATATTGCTAGGTACAGCTATGTACAATCACATCATGTACCATGCCCTTCCATGGATGGTAGACTGTAGGTGTTTTGCTAGCCGGATTACACAATTAGGTTATTCTTGCTTTTGCCGAATGCCCTAAATTAGTGTAGCATGCAATACGTTTTCCTTAATGAGGTTTTCTCTGCAACTTGTTTCTGAATGCATATTTAGGAGGAATTGGCATTGATGATTAACTATGGTTTTGATAAAACAGTACATAAAGTTTGATGAATCTGTCTGTGCTTACTTGGAAACAATGTCTCTTGTTTTGCTTCTTTCTCCTTTCATTTTATTTTCAGAGGAAAGGGAGAAGCCGGAGTTATTGGCCGAGTCTCCTGACAGGAGGAGAAGAATTGCTAAAGATTCTGGTAAAACAGAACAGCAGGTATGTATTGCCGCTACTTGTAGGATTTTTAAAATTTTAACAACTTGTGAATGAGATATATTTTCTGGGATCAATAATAGGTGAGTCAACTTGTTGCTCAACTCTTCCAAATGCGAGTTCGCATGAAGAATTTGATGGGTATCATGGAGGGTGGATCTATTCCTACATTGAGCAATCTCGAGGATGCAATGAAAGCAGAACAAACGGTACCTTGTCTGCAACTCTACACATGCACACTTACGCAGAAAGTTTCATTCATATGACTATAAAACTGGTTCATGATTGATGGAATCCTATCAGGACTCATAATGCGAATTCAGTGATTTTTGGCAAGCTAGATTTTGTAATAATTGATGTTTGCATTTTTCTCCGATGTATTAGGCTCCTCCCGGTACAGCTAGAAGAAAGAGGAGATCGGAGTCAAGAAGGCAGTTTGCAGACTCGGCATCAACAAGGCCAAGCCCTCGTGGTTTTGGTGCAAAGAACTAGGAGGAACTCGAGTTTGAGGACCATAGGACTGTCCACTTATCTGCTTGCAGTGAAAGCAGAGTTACTGGCTAGGAGCTCCTGGAGCTCGTATCGTTCTCATCATACATCATGGAGATGATCATCCTGCAACATTGAATGTAACAAAAGATAATGCACTTTTAAATGTGATTCATATCAAACAAAAGGCATTTTTCATGGGAAATTAAATTATGTTACCATTGCATCTTTCCTGATTGAGATGAAACGAGTTTCTAAAACTATAGATGAAAGTTGTCTGTTTGACATTTTACATGGTGAACTTGAGAAATAAAGAACAACACACTGTCTGGTAAAGAAATTATGGAACAACTATAAAACTTGAATTCAAGTTTCTATTATTAATAGATCAACTGATATTAAAAAAATAAATAAAAAAAGAATATATTTTCTCCTATAATATTATATAATTTATAATTTACTTGGGACCAATATTTGCTGCATTAAGTCCTCAAAAAATGCCGTTAGTAGATATCTACTCTTAACGGTTCCATACCAAACCATTCCCCATTCAAAATGTCCCTCCACCGCCTTCTTTTTCTCTCGCCACCGTTTCCTCCGCCACTTTTTCACCTCCGCTCCGCACAAAAAGATAAACCCAAATTTCTTCACATCAATTCACTTTGGAGACCTCCCTTTATATCCTCACTCAAACCCACAAATTCAATCAATCTCCCCTTAAACGCCCAAACCAGCCAAACCCCACTTTCCAAAGCCCTTGAAACCCTCGCCAAACTCAAACCTTTCCTCCAAACTAATCACCAACCCATCCTCCTTGGCTGGCTGTGCAGCTCCATCTCAGTTTTCTCCCTTTCCCAAATTATCCCCAGAATTGGATCCTTCTCTTCTAACTTAATCAACATCGTTTCCATCTCCAAATTGCGTGACCAGTGCCTTCTTCTAGGGGTTTTTGTCTTGGTCAAGTTGGTTGCTTGTTACTGGCAACAAGCCTTCTTGTGGGAAGCTTCACTAAGGACAGTTTGTCAGATGAGAGTTTTCGTTTTCGAGACAGTTTTGGAGAAAGAGTTGGGTTTTTTTGAAGGTACCGATGGCGTTTCTTCTGGAGATATTGCTTATCGGATTACAGCTGAGGCTTCTGATGTTGCTGATACTCTTTTCGCTCTCCTCAATGTTAGTGATCGAGTTTTACTTTTTTCCTTTTCGGGTTCATGCAATGGTTTTTGGATAAATTTTTGTTAAAAATATTTGTATGAACTTATCTTGCCGAGTTAAATTCTTTAGAGAAACCCTCCTATAATTCAACTTGGATATCTCAAAATTTGAACCCTTGGGAAAGTGTGTTCTTGTTCATAAGCTCCTTTTTTATAATTTTATCAGTTGAATGATCACAAGGAACATAATCTCAAGCGGTTTTTCATTGTTTGGGGCTAAATGTTGTGGTTATAGATAAATGCCAATTGTGATCATCATCGTCTTATCTGAATTTTGTTGTCAGTGACTGAGGTTGGTCTCTGCAATGTATATGTCAATTATTAATTTCATTCTTGGAACAGACTATTGTGCCCAACATGTTGCAATTATTTGCGATGGCGACGCAGATGTTGGTTATCAGTCCCTCCCTATCCTTGATTTCAGCAATTGTAAGGATACACAATATTTGTTTTATAATTTCATCATTTATTAGTTTTGTTTGTTAATTGAATGAATTTCTGATTACATTTATGTTAGTTGTATAATGTCTGTATATATATTCTGGTGAATTTTTAGATGATTCCATTTATGGCTCTAGTTATAGCTTATCTTGGTGAAAAACTTCGCAAGATATCTAAGAGAGCTCATCTGAGTATCGCCACTCTTGCAGCTTATCTGAATGAGGTATGCTTTATGTTTTATATGGCCGTCATTTCTTACATTATCATCAGTGCTTGCAGTTTATGTTTCTGTTCGTAGGAATTCCTCAGTGTTCCAGCAAGACTGAGGTATCCAACATTTTAGTTGTTGCTTATTTTAGCTAGTATATTTATAACGTTTTAGGTCCTCCCAGCCATTTTCTTTGTGAAAGCAAATAATGGAGAGTTGTCCGAGCATGCCAGATTTCAACGGCTTGCTTATACAGATTTTTCTCGACATTTAGCAAAGAAGAAAATGAAGGCACTAATCCCCCAGATCATACAAATTATTTATTTTGGAGTTTTATGTGTACTTTGTGTTGGATCCCTGGTCGTTTCACGTGGTTCTTTTGATGGTTGTAGCATGGTTTCTTTTGTGACATCACTGGTTTTCTTGGTTGAGCCCATCCAGGTAATATTATTTTCTTCAGAAAAGATTACAAATGCTTGCTTTTACCATCAGTAGCCCATTCCAGATTTTGGAATGTTGAGCTTGTCTTTTCATTCTTTTGTATCAAGTCTTTCAAGTGACTGGATTTGCTGATGATGACCATCAAATCTTAGTGTCTTGGTTTTCATTGGTTTGAAGTTATAAGTAGTGCATTGATCTCTTCTTTACTTTTTGAAGTGGTCTTATACTTCGGTCATTGAGGGGGCTGTCTTGAGTAACTGTTCTTAGAATAAAGAATCATGCAGGGTGTGGGTAAAGCATACAACGAGTTTAAGCAAGGAGAACCAGCCATTGAACGCTTGTTTGATTTGACCAGGATGAAGTCCAAGGTACATTTTCTTTTCTTGCCTGCTTGAATGATCTTGATGAATTCCTTATTATTTGTATGACAATGTATGAGGCTATGGTTTTAACAAAATAATGCATCATTGAGAAATGGCGAAAACTTTTGAGCAGCTATTATGTTTGTAAAAAACGACTCTCAGCTGGTTCCTACTGTTACATTTCATTTATTTTATATCATAGGTCATTGAGAAACCAGATGCAATCGATTTAGGCCATGTCAAGGGAGAGGTGAAATTCTGTGATGTCTCATTTAAATATGCTGACAACATGCCACTTGTTTTGGATGGGTTGAACCTCACTGTAAGGGCTGGGGAGACAATAGCTCTTGTTGGACCATCTGGTGGAGGGAAAACAACCCTTGTAAAATTGCTTCTTCGCCTATATGAACCTTCATCTGGTGAGGCATCAGAATATACAAATCTGCGCTTATCCCTTTAACCAGATTGAGTTATTTTGGCTTCCATTTTCCCTTTGTATTTAATGGTTTGCATACCTGGCATCCCATGTTTCAGGATCCATACTTATTGATAATCACAACATAAAGAACATCCGACTGGAAAGTTTGAGAAGACATGTTGGTCTTGTTTCTCAAGATACAGTGAGTGACAATTGGTTACCCTCTTCATTAGTATTAGGGAAAATATTTGATACACTGCCAAAGGAGTTTTTAGACTCCACAAATAGGGTTAGGGCATTAACAAGTGTCCTATAGGGGTATAGTAAAATATTAGAAAAATAAATATTTAAAAAAAAAGACACATCGCAATTTTTTAAGGCTGCTTTTGGAATAAAAAACGTATACTGCCAGTGAACCAAATACTAACCCTTAGTATTATTGTTTCATTGTTGTAGCTTTCCAGTTTTGGTAATAAATCCTCCAAATTAGTTCAAATGACTGATTTAGATATCTCTTCTAAATGCATCAGATGCTTTTTTCTGGGACAGTTGCTGAAAACATTGGATATAGGGATCTAATGTCAAACATTGACATGGAGAAAGTTGAGCTTGCAGCTCAAATTGCAAATGCAGATGAATTTATCAGAACACTTCCAGAAGGATACCGAAGCCAAATTGGACCAAGGGGCTCACTTTTAAGTGGAGGTCAGAAGCAAAGGTAAAATAGACAAATGCATTGCTCTTTTAACACTGAAATATAATTACTATAGGATTGTTATTTCTTATTGCTGAAGCATTTCTCCTGGTTTTAAATCATAAATCTTCCTGCTGGCTTGCAAATGCAGACTAGCAATTGCAAGGGCAGTCTATCAGAAATCATCTATTTTGGTTTTGGATGAAGCAACTTCTGCCCTAGACAGTAAGTCTGAGTTATTGGTGAGGCAAGCTGTTGAGCGCTTGATGGAAAATTATACAGTAAGAACAATAGCTTAACCTATATCTACTGCAGTTATAGTTTGATTGGTATATAATCCTCCTTGAATCCGTAATGGAACCAGGATGAATAACAACTAGTAGCATTGCTATATTATGCCTGCTTCCTTTAAAGATTATATCCATGAGTCTGATTGGCATGGTATTTCATTAGTCTATTTAAGGTCTATGCATTTGCTATATTGGTCTTTTTCTTTATGCTAAGGAAGAAGGGTACATTAGAATGGCATGGGATTTGATTGACTGTGAATAAATTTTATACAATGCTGTTGTAGAGACATAATTGTACACCTATAAAAGATACCTGATGTCTAATTGAGAGTTATATTCATAGTTGAAAGTGTTAAACCATGTAGACACTTAATTTGCAGGTGCTGGTCATAGCCCATCGTTTGGAAACAATTTTAATGGCTGATCGGATATTCCTTCTACAAAATGGGAAGTTAGAGGAGTTAAGCCGGTCAACTTTTGTAGCTGGTCACCATGACTCACTACTGTCTGCTGGTGCTGCGATTTGAGCTCATTCAAAAAACATGATATGTATGTTGATTTTGTTTCGCTGTTACACGAGTTTCTGCAATTGTATGTTGGGTTTCACGTTCTATACAGGCTGATAATGCTTCCCAACCATTCCCAAGTCAGCTTTTCAATGTCATACACATTCTATTTTGGAACTAAGCACAACATAAGAAAACAAATAATAATTTATTGATTAATTTTAATACATTAATTTGAAAAATCTATTATCAAAGAAAATTAAAAAATTCTTCTTTTCTGATTATTTTTTTATGAATAAAATAATTCTATAGAAGTTGAATTATTTATGAAATATAAATTTTGTATTAATTTTTTTATTACACTAGTGCAAAGAAAATTTATTCTAATTAATATAAAGTATTGTTTACAGGATAAATGTAATTAAAAGAAAGGAAAGGAAAAGAAAAAGAAAGGAAAGTATATATTTAATTCGTGTTTGGATATTTTTTGTTTGGATAAACCATGAATGAAAAGGAAAAGAAGTTATTTATTTTACATAAATTTTTTATCCTTTATATAAATAATTAATAACATATTTAAATTAAATATTTTAAAAAAACTATCAATATTCTTTTCAAAAGATAAAAACTGATGATAATATTTTTAAAATTTTAAATATAAATTTAATCAATATATATACAACATTTGATATGATAGAGAAAAAGTTGCTTCTAAATTTTTGCACATTTAAAAATAAAATGTAAATAATAAAACCTATGAATTTGATCTAATTCTAAATAGTTCAATAAATTTAACTATTTACATTTACAAATTCTATCAATTTGATCTTCAAACATTTAATCAAAGCATTCAGCTTTCAAAACCGAGGCATTCCACGTCTATTACTTGTTTTGTTTATGGTTGAAATTATCCAATTCGATATATAACTTTTTAAAAGAATATAAAATACAAATTGTAAAAATATAATATATAATAAAATTATATAAATAATTTAATATTTATAAAAATAATTTTTACTCTAACTAGCATAATTTTAGTTTTTAATTAATTTGGTAAATGATTTCACACTAATCAGATTACTAGTGATACATATTTCTTATTGTGGATTTAAAAATTAAAAATAAATGGAACACATAATAATCTCTTAATCAATTTATAAAATTTTAAAAAATCATTATCAATGTAACAAAAAGAAATTCAATTAATTCTTTCACTTTTTTTTCTTATGAAAAATTAAATGTTCATAATTTTTTTATATGATTATTGATTGAACAATTGGATTTTTCAAAGCCATGCATATTTTTTAACTTTGGATTTAATTTCCAATTTAAAAACCAACTTCGAGGACTATTACTATATACATTGAAGGAAACATCATACAGTTAACAAGAAGAGTAAATCTAAAGTGTTTTCATTAAGGTTTTTTCGTTTTCTTTAACCAAAATTTTATCAATCAAAGGGTTATAAAATATTATATTTAGAAGAAAACTATATGAAAGAAAGAAAAGAAAATAAAGTTTCAAGATAAACTCATTGGTATTTGAAATTGGCTTGGAAAGCGTCCCGTTTGTGGAGAGAATGTTTTATTTTTTGGGGGGTTTTACAAATTTATAGGATGTGGAATGCTTATATTTTAAAAGTTGAAAACTTTGATTAGGAAGTTTGAGGATCAAATTGATAGGATTTGTAAATTTGAATGGTTAAATTTAATGAATTATTTAGAATTAGGATCAAATTGATAGAAAAAATCGGTATTGAGGACTAAATGCATTATTATACGAGTTAGAAAAATGTTTTCCATTATCAATTTAACGACGAGTGACCAAATTAGAAACGAATTGAAACATTAGAGTCCAAATTGAAAAATTTTAAAATTGGGTGACCAAAACAGGAACATGACTATAGTTGGGTAACCATTTATATAATAAAATAAAAGGAAACAAGAAAAAGTGAGAATTCTCAACTCCCTTTATGTTATGAATATTTTATTAAGTAGATGTCTATCAAGATTAAGATAAGTTTTGATATACTTTAAATTCTAATAGTAATTAGAAGTAGATCTTATGTTTATAAATATAGACTTTGGAGAAGTATTGTAGATGATTCTCATTGATCAATAAAATACGATATCTCTTTTGCTCTCCCATTTTCTTTTTTATTTATTCTCTATCTATTTATTTTATAACACGTTATCAGCATGATTCTCTTTAATTTTATAATACGGTCACTCCAAACTACTACTCAAGTTGTTGTTGATTGCCTTTTAGATCTATTGCAATTTCAGTCTTCAATTGAGGCATGCACATTATGGGTAATCATTATCCAAAGAAATTTATATAATTCTTACGTGGGTGATGATGATGATGTAAAAGATCTCCAGATATATTTTACTATGACTTATTTATTATATTATGCTTATTATAATTGGAGGCTAATTATGATAACATGAATAGATAGATTCTGATTTGAAATCCACATATGTTTGTGATGATGATTATGAAATAAAAAATCAATAGAGATATTTAGAAGTCTGTCCTACTAGATTTGTTGCATTCCCCGAAGTGAATGTAAACATAAAGAAAATAAAAGATATAATCATGGACTACTAAAAGTGAGAACATAGTAATAAATAAGAGAATAATGAGAGTTCTCAAGATAATTATTCAAAGGGTAAAGATTACTTATGTTATCAATGTGATATAAAAGATTATTGGCCACATATGTAGCATATGCCCAAATATTTTGTTTCTGTTAATATTTTTTTGAGGAATGATATGAGAATGTAGTAATGAAATCTATCATTACAGATAGAAAATATTTTTCTTATTTAGTACTGAAACAAACAAATATTATTCCAATATTTTATAGTACAAAATTAGTTGAAAACTCTAGAAGAGCTAATATATCAATATCTAAAAAGTATAAAATTTGTAATGGTTAATGCATTAATTTTAAAAGATATTTATTATAATGGATGCTATAGTGAGATTGTGAATGAAGAAAAGATTATATTTCATATGAATTACTATTGTTATAAATATCTATTTTAAAATGATGAAAAAAAAAGGAGGATTGATTTATTGATTACTCTTTTTATTAAATTGAATTGATTGTGACTATCTTTGTGATCTTCTTTTGTCATCATCAATATTAAGGGGTTGAAAGCAAAATATTTTACTATGAAAGGTCTACTTATGAGCAATAGAATATGATAATTCTATCTAAAGCTCGTTATGGTTGGATGTATCATAAGTTACAAGTTTTTTTTTAAAAACAGTTAGTATAACTCTATAGTATTCAGAATAAGTTCTCAATTAAAATTATGTAGAAAAATATTATTGATGAGAACCTGTAAGAGATAAAACTTATGTATAAAAAATCATTGGTTATGTACCTGTTGTACACTTGCAAAATAAGATTCCCTTTCAAAGTTTGCTATTAATAGATTTTGATTGGATTCAAAGTCTACTAGTGGAGTTTAATTTGCTTACATCTTGATAAAATCGTCAAGAGTACATCTTCAAATATTAAATGAACTTGATATATGGTTTAAATATTTGAGATGGTTTTCTTTTTAAGTTTTGATTACATGGGTTACATATTGTTTTAAGCATCTCATTTGTTCATGAAAATGAATATTAACTGATTTATTTATATTCCTATAGTAGGTTTTATAATTAAATAATATATTTGATTAAAACATATCTAGTATGTAAATTTGTCTTAATAAACCAATGAATTTTATGGTTATTTAGATTTTATTTAGTTCAAAGAATTGTTAAAGATAGTAGTTCATACGTTATATATTATTACATGTGTTAATTATTTAGAGAAATGACATGAGTAATTGTAAATGAAAAGTACTATGAGCATTAATGGTTGGATTTTAAATTAAATTTCATGCATGTTTATGATGATGGTTATGAAAGAAAAAAATTGCTAGTTTTTCATTATGTCATATTTTTATGTTTGAGATGTTATTTTTATTGATATATTTAATTTAGATTTGTTTCTATACATGACCTAGCCAGTTATTCTTGGTAGTTAACCGATTATGTAAAACTCTTATTAAAAGGGCTTTAAAAGTATTTTGAATTGATCTCACATCTCCTTTTGGCTAAACAAAATAACTAGTTATTCGTTCCATTAGTTGTACTCCATTCCCTAAAGTGAATGTAGTAATACATAACAATTATGAAAATTTAACTTATTGTCATTATTGAAAAATAGATAAGAAGAAGATGAATGGTTCAAAATGTTGCCAAATATTTATTCTTAGTATAGAATGTTCAATGATTTATATTAATTTATCATTCCTTAAAACAGATGATATCTATATGATCTTATTGGTAAGAAATATGATATATGCTTACATTATTGTCTAAATTACTTTTTGCACATTCCTTAAAGTGAATGTTTGCAATAAATATAATAATTTTTTTGGATATTTGAAGATTTTGGCATATTTCCTGAAGCGAATATTGCACATAATTGTTTAGAAATTATATTCATTTTGTTGACTTAATGGCATTATAAACTTCACATTGATTTAGATATTTTCAGTAGTGTCACAATAGTACTTATATATGGATACAAAGTAAAAGAAATGACAATAAAATTATCAATTTGTCACAATTTATATTGACATTATTAGTACAATTGAAATGCATATTAAAGTAAACCAGAAGTTTACTTATACAAATGCATTTACTATTTGACATGACCAATTAGACCATCCAAAATCATATATGATGGGAAAATTAATTGAGAATTCATATGGACATTCATTAAAGAACTAAAAGATTCTTTAATTTAAAGAATTCTCATTTGTTGCTTGTACTCAATGAAAATTAATTATTAACATCTCAATAGCTAAAGTTGAGATTTAGTGTCTTGCATTTCTAAAATGAATATGGGCTCATTCATCCATCATGTGGATGATTTTGATATTATATGATTTTTTTTTGCAAAAAAAAAGCTGAAATTCATTAATAGTGCACGGCTCAAGGTAGTTGTACAAAGTCAAATCGACATAGAAAAGAAAAGACAGACCAGCAGAAGATAAACCAATCCGCAAGCACAGCATACACAAAAAAACAGCAAAGCCATTAAACGCAAAATAAAACCACCCTAAACCAAATACAAAATGTCACAAAATAGAATATCAGCCAAATATTCATCTTCTCCTAGTGTATATCCGTAGTTGAGTTGAAAATGGAATAAAAAGAAAAGCCTTGAAACCCAGCCATAGAGATTACTCTGAACCTTCTCCATTTTCAAAGTGTTCCAAAATATCTCAATGATTTTGAATCCAAACTGTCCAATCCTCAACCACTATCTTTCGCATCGAATCTGGAGCTCCATCAACCCAGAAACAAGGGATTTGGTGTCGCTTTCCTTCCAATGCTAGAGTATGTGTTGCCCTATTAACTGCTCTAGGAACAAAAGGGTAATAAACTTATTCAAAATGTCTTTCAAGGATATGGATGTTGTGAGTAATCAGTAAGAGAATAGATCTGTCCTCCCCTTTTGACTTGAGCTTGTTGATTATTGACAGAGAATCCTCTTCCAGAAGAAGACGCCTAAAACCCATCTCAAGCGCAAACAACAAAGCCCTTTCACACGCCTTAGCTTCAGCAACAAAAGCATCGACAACTCCTTCAAAAGGTTAAGTACACGTCCCCAGAATTTTTCCTTCATTATTTCGAGCTAAAACTATTGCAATTGAAGTTCTAAAACATTTTGAAATGAAGCATCAAATTTTAGCTTAATAATACCAGGATTTGGGGGTCGCCACAACTCTTTTATCATGGATCTAGAAAATGACTTAAGATTACCTTGACTCAAGGTTATCTCTTGATTATAGCCTCGAACAAAACCCAGAAGTTCCTGCAAGAAGAACTTAATACCTTCATGTATTAGTTTATTTCTTCGAAACCATAGAGCCCATAAAGAAATAATTAGAATCTATCTGTTACTTTCATCTGCTACAAAAAAAGTTTTAACAAACCGATCTTTGCAATTCGAGGTACCCTAAACTGGAACTATCATGATGTTAAGAGAAGCCCATAACTGCTGTAAAGTACTACAATACCACATCAAATGGTCAGAATCCTTCGGAACTTCCTTACAAAGTGGGCAAACTACATCAACATTTAATCTTCTCTGGAAAAGATTGCAAAAATAAGGCACAAAATTATTAAAGAGTCTCCACATATGTATTTTTATTTTAGTTGGAATGTGCATAGTCCAAAGTGTTCTATAGAAATATTTGTAATTGTCTGCTGTAGAGAGATTGTATTCATTGCTCTGTAATTGTCTATAACTAAAGCTCGATACCCACTCTTCACGGAGTACTCCCCAGTAGCCTCATATTTCCAAACCAACAGGTCGTGCAATCTGGAGCTAGCAAGAGGAATGGTAAAAAAAATACGGTTCACTTGGTCATCATCAACAAGTCTACTGATCAACTCCCTATTTCAGGTATTTGTCTCTACATTTATTAATTGGTTCACTGTAGTCCAAGAAGGATTTATATTCTGAACTAATAACCTGTTATTCCCTAGACCAGGCAGCCATGGATCATTCCACATGTTCACACTATCACTGCTACCAATATGCCAAAGAATCCCTTTTGCAATCAGATCCTGAGCACTATAAATACTCCTCCAAGTAAACGATGGGTAAGAACCAACTTAGCTGATAAAATATCTCTGAATGGATAATAACAAGCTTTCAAAACCTTTGATAAAAAGGCAATTGGGCTGGGAAAAAAGACTCCAAACTTGTTTTGCTAATAAGGCTTTATTAAACAAAAACAGATCTCGAAAACCCAGCCCACTAACACACTTGAGCTTACACAACACATTCCAATTACTCCAATGGATGCCTTTAGTTAATTTATTATTAGACCACCAGAATTTATTCAAAATGCCTCTAACTTGCAACATAAAGTTTTTGTCAAAGCAAAACACTGCATAACATATATTGGGATAGCTTTAAGAACTAACTTAATGAATACCTCCTTACCCCTCATCAAAAGATAGTGCAGACTCCACCCATTAATTCTTTTTCTGAAACGGTCAACAAGATTAGCAAAAGCCCACTATTTTTTTCCTTCCAACCATCATTGGTAATCCCAAGTATTTTTCAGGATTTGAAGATACATGAACACCCAAAATGTTGGTTACGCTCTCCCTTACATTAGAATCCACACTAGCACCAAAATAAATAAGAGATTTATTGAAATTCATCGGTTGTCTCGAAACCAGCTCATGCTCCCGAATAATGTTTCGAACCATATTACCTCCTTCACTTGAGGCATCCCCAAATAGGATACATTCATCCACAAAGAACAAATGGTTAATCGAGAGTCTTTCCCTCAATAGGAGTACCGTTCATCAAATCCTTCTGTTTGGCTTCATTAAGTAGTGTAGTGAAACCCTCAGCACATATTAAAAATAGATAAGGGCTGAGTGGATCACCCTGTCTTAATCCCCTCGAAAGTGAAAACCACTCACTAGAATTCCCATTGAGGCCCATAGTATAAGAGACAAAACAAACACATCTTATAATGAGAACGATCCAATTAGTGTGAAAATCTCAATTGAATTATTATTCCAACCGAAAAGTCCTACTCAACACGATCATACGCTTTACTCATATCGAGTTTAAGCATAAAATTCCCTTTTTTACTTTTCTTTTTCATTTTAAGGGATTGTAAAACCTCATAAGCGATTAACACATTATTCGAAATATATCTTCCTGGGATAAAAGCCCCTTGGGCTTTATTAATAAAACTTCCCAATATTGCACTCGTATGCTCCACTAAGACTTTTGCAATAATTTTGTAAACCACGTTACAAAGGCTTATAGGTTTGAGTTGTGAAATATTTTTTGGTTTCTCAACTTTGGAAATCAAAATAATATGGGTTTTATTAATTTTTCCCATGTCAATTTCACCTTTCAAAATAGATAAATAGTGACTAGAAATTTCAAATCCAACAATATGCCAATACCTTTGATAGAAAATTGTTGGACAACTATCAATTCCAAAGTGTCATCGATTTGACAGCATGCCCAATGTCCTCCTCAGTGAAAGGTTTAAATAGCTCGTCATTCATACTCGTAATGATCCGCTTTTCCACTAACCCAAACAATCGTTCATTATCACCTATTTGAGAGGCCGAAAATAAATTACGAAAATACTTCAATGTGAGTTGTAGTATCTCCTCAATCGTTGAAAACCAATGTCCATCCTCCCTTTCCAAATTGGTTATCTGACCATAATTTTGACGCTGAATAGTAACTTTATGAAAATAACTTGTATTCCAATCCCCATTTTTCAACCAATTGACATGGGCTCGTTGCTCCCAAAAAATCTCTTCTCTATCAGCCTCCAAATTAAAACCTAGTTGAACATCTGTGATTTCGGCTAAAACCTCATCAAATGGATCCATGTTATAAAGATCATGTAGCCGTTCTTCTAAATCCAAACGAGTTTTATTTTGCTCCCTATTTTTGAAACGACTCCAATGTTGAAACTACTGCCTCATTTTCGCAAGCTTAACTGGGACACTTCCTGATAAGACATCCAATTCCTTTTTACCTCATTCTCAAAAGAATCTTCTAAACACCATTTGGCCTCAAACTGAAAAAGCTTGACCCCATATCGGTGAGCATCCGTTCGTATATCGGTCGTGTCCAAAAGAATCGGACAATGGTCCGAAAACGTATGACTCAAATGTTCCACCTGGTAACTTGGAAAGAGATTCATCCAATCCAAAGACGCAACTCCCCTATCTAGCCTCTCCCTTATATTCGTTGACAACTTCCTTGCTCCCATGTAAACCACCTACTAATGTATCCTAGATCATTGAGCCCACAATCATCCAACATGTTTCAAAAATCAATCATTTGGTGTTCTGATCTAAGATGTCCACCATTTTTTTTTTGAAAAAATTCATGAAATCATTGAAATCCCCAATCATAAGCCAAGGAATCATTTGGTCATATCCCAAATGTTTAAGCAGTTCTCAAGACCTGTGTCTACTCCTTTCATTCGGATTCCCATAGAACCCCGTTAGCCACCAAGCGTCACCACATTTATTTTTATGAATCTCAACATCAATATGATAATAAGAATAACTCTTAAGCCGAATAAATGAATTCCCTTTCCAACCCAAAGATAAACCACCTTTTGAACCTATCGCCCCAATATCAATACCATTTTCAAAACCACATTTCAGCCTAACCATTTCCATCTTTTTTTAACTTAATTTTGTTTTTATAAGAAACAAAATCTGGGGATTAATGGCCCTCAATTTATTTTTGAGCCTGCTAACAATTTGTGATCTCCTCAAACCACGAACATTCCAACTTAGAATTTTCATTATATTCGGCTGCTCTGCTCAGCAGAGCTAGTCATTAAATCGAAATAGCCTCCTTTAAAATTGTTCCCTGAAGAATTTGTAGAACCGTCCACTGTTCGTTGTTGTTTCTTTCCTTCCAAAAAAATTAGAAGATCATTTTCCTCATCCAACATTAGGTCAATGGGCTCACTAGTAATACCAATCCCATTCAAATCACTACTGCCCATTTCACGCCAACTGTCAGCCTCCTTAACAGAGATCTGTTGACCAGATTCTAAAGGAATAAAATTGGGATTTAAAGACGTTGTCTCCATAACCCCCTTAAATTACGCCTAGCATCACGCTCCCTCCTGAATTTCATCTCTTGATGTCTCTTTCCATATCCACTCTGCTGCACTCTGAGCCATCTGCTTCACGAAGCCACTTATTCATGGTTTTGTTCTGTTAGCGTACCACCGCACATAAGGAAATATCCCACCTAAAAACTATTTTTGATGGATCAATTCGGGTACGAAACGACAGTAACTCTTTCTATGACCCAGTTTACCACAAATGAAGCAAAATAAACTCAATTTCTCATACTAAAAATGAGCATTGACAGTCCTCTCCTTTCTGATCTGAATCTTTTTCTTTCTTTTCAACGGAAGTGACACATCCAAACGAACCCGAATGCGCATAATTTTTTTAAAACCCAAAGTCGGGATAGAAGTATCATACTCAAGAAACTGTCCCAAAAAATCACCAAATTGCTTAACCATTGTTTCTATCATCAAACCTGTAGACAAGTCGTGTATTTGGACCCAAAACTCAGTTAAACTTAACAGAACTACTAACAGATCTTCTCCCATTTGAATTTTGTAAAGAATAATCAAATGATTATTGAAAAACCATGGGGTACCAGAAAGTACTCTTTGAACATCAACATCATGGAAAAATTGAAAAAGGAAATGTTTGTCCTCCAAATCTGAAATGCAAATCCCCCAATTGGATGCCAAAGATTAGCCATAGTATTGCGTAGAGAAGGAAAATAAACAACACTATCAATTAAACATCTTCCAACCAAACAAAATTGATAATTTCGATCCACCACTGAAGCCTCCTCATGAAATGCATCCTCCTCCTCCTCATCAAGTAAATTCAAATTTGTCAAGCCCTCCTCCATCACTTAAACCAAAAAAACTTCCACACCAAAACTAAGAAAAAACAAAGAACTGAAAAAGGAAGGAGGGAGAAAAGTAAAAACTCCCGTGTCAAAAGACAGACTAAGTTATGATCTACAAATTTTAAATATGCTCTACGCTGACATTCACCACCCAAATTCACATTAGGTTGAAGGAAGGAGATGATTGTTACTATACTGATATTATATGATTTTAGTAGATGCATCTACAAAATAATCACATATGTGTTATCAACTTGCAACCTGTCATTTGTAAGATTGTTTGTTTAAATAATCAATTTCAGATAATGCAAATAAGACAATTCATATTGCTAAAGCTAATGAGTTTATATTTCAATCTTTTATTGATTGAGTTTGAAAAACTTTCGTAAAAGCTTATTATTTATGCACATAATGGTTTAGATAAATTATTGATTGAACGCATCTGATTAATATTTAAACCATTACTTATGAGAACTAAACTTCTTATTTCAATATGAGGTTATGTTGATTTATGTGTTGTACGCATCAAGCCAATAAGTTATGATACTCCCCATCAATTGGTTTTTGGTTAAAGGGTTAAACATTTCTCGTCTTTGAATTTTTGTATGTGCGTATATATTCCAATTGCTCAACCACAACGCACAAAGATAAGTGAATCCTCAAAGAAAGTTGGGAATATATATTAATTACAAGTCTCCTTGTATTATTAAATGTTTTGAATGTATTGAAGATTCAATTATGACATGATTTGTGATTACTATTTTAATTTGATAGTTTTCCCGATATTAAGAGGAGAAAAATAATATTTGAATGAAATCACTACTTATAATGTGTTATCATTATCTAGATCCTTATAGAGAGTAATTTGAACCAGAAATTTAAAAAGGATAACTCACTTTATTATAAGTTAACTGTTAGATGTATTCACAATCTTAATGAGAATAACTAAGTGTTATATACCATATAATATTTTGAAATCAAACTCCCAGTAGGACAACTAGCTAGAATAAATGATAGATTGATCGGTTCTAAAGATGAAAATTCTTCTAGATGGTCATATAGTAGAGGTGGGTACTCTAGAAGAGACCCAATACATAACTAATAATTAAAACTCCAAAAGAGATTTAGGTACCTAAAGCTGAAGATTAAAATAGTGAAAATAAGAGATCTCGATAAGTTATGTCAATTCGAGAAATGTGGAACCAATAATAAAACTGGTCGACAATGGTTTTGCATGCAATATTATTGTTGAAATAGTGAAATAAAAGGAAGATCATGAATAAATCTATTGAGAAATATAGATATAGAATAAATTGGTAAAAATAGAAAGACACAACTCAAGTACAATTAAATTCGTGGAGTTTTTGGACTAGTAGTTCAAATATCTAAAGGTATAAAGCCAATGGGCATACAAATGAAATAGTTTTGCAAAGCGGAATAAAATATGAAGTTTTGACTAAGTCTTGACATTGATTATGAAAAGATATAATATTCTTTTGTGGTGGATACAATAACCTTTAGATATATTATTAAACTGATAGTTCATAAAAGATTTAACTTGCATCTAATGGTTGTTGTTACAACCTTTTATGAATCACTATATAATAAAGTTTATATTAAGATCCTTGAAGGGTTTAGAATGCTAGAAACATATTGAAATTCTTGGAAAATTGTTCATTTATATGAATTGAAATAATTTGAATATATGTGGTAAATTTGACTTAGTGAATAGTAGTTGAAGGAGGATTATAAAATGATCCAAAATACCTATTTGTGTTTTTATAGAAGAATCATGATTAAATTTTGATATGGTTATTGTTGAAACTCTTGAAGAGATCAAAATATATTTCCCCAAATTTTCTCTCACTCATGACTTTCAAAATAATGGTGATATAAATGCTTAGTAGATACATTCAAATAGTTGAAAAACTAGTATTCAAGATTGAATACGTAGAATATAAGAAAGTATGTGATGTTTTCATGAAGGGAGAGTAAATACGTGCTATACTATTTTTTTTCCCTTAATCGTTTCCCTTAATACGTGAATATAAGAAAATATGTCATTCAAATAAGGGGAAAATAATCATTTCCTTTAATTTACTTAACTTTCCTTTATTTTTAGGAAATTCCGACATGCCGATACCTTTTATATTTATTTATAAACAAATAAAAGATAAGAAATATAAGAGCAAAAATAAAAATATATCCAAAGTATTTTTATGAGGCAATAATTTTTTTTTTGCTTTTAATTTATAGGAAAAAGTTGACACAAAAAATAAAGAACAATAGTAGGGAAGAAAGGAAAAATATTATTGAAATATAAACTATAGATTAATTTAATATTCTATAAATTATTACTTTAAATTGCACTATAAATTGTTATTTATTTATATAAAAGGAAAAACTAAAATTTCAAAAATATTTATTACAGATAAGTAATATTATAATTAATTATAAATTAAAAAAATATTTTAATTATAATATAAATATTATCTATTTGATTTGTAGTTATTTATGAAAAGAATAATAAAAAATATTATGAAAAACAAACAAATAATGCTGCAAAATGATACACAAATCACCGACGGACATGTATAATAATCCTTTAATATTGCTGACAAATACATCTGTTTGCTATTTATAAACTTAAGAACTTCAATGTGGAATAAATCTCAAAAATATATATAAGATTTAAATTTTGATTTAATTTAATATATAAATTAGTATATAAATTTTTTATTTTGTTTTAAATGTATATATAAAAATTAAATTTTAATTCAATTATACACATTAAAAAAAATAAATTTATTTTAGTAATGGATAAATGTAATTATATGAAAATGCAATATATAAATATAGAATGATGTTATATAACTAACTATATTAATAATTTGTGAGAATTAGATCAAATAAGAAATTAACGTATAAACTTGTAAAAGATCAAAATTCATGTTTAAAATTACATATTAGACCATCATTCATTTATAGTTTTGAAATTTATCTCTATTAAAATTAAAACATTTGAGGGCTTCTTTTAGAAGTGTTGATGGATTAAGTGGAATAGATCGGATTTATTTAAAATATCAATATCATATATAATTGTTTAAATTTGGTCCGATTCAAAATTTGGACTTTAAATTTTGTTCAAGTACTTCAATAACTAACTTAAACTCATTTAGACTTATCTATATTATTTTATTTTTAAAATATAATTACTTTTAATTTAATATTTATTAATTATATTTACCTTATTGTGTTTTTTGTTTTATTAAAATTTAAATATTAAAACATTTTTAATATTAGAATATTATATTTACTTTTTCATAAAATATAAATTATATATACAAAATAAATGAAAAAAATCTAAATTAATAATAATATATATAAAAACACGAATATTAAAAAAATGAAAGAATACTTCTTTTCATTCATTATATTATTAAATTATAGAGTTTTTTTTATGATTTA
This sequence comes from Gossypium longicalyx, assembly GCA_025698465.1. Lineage (NCBI taxonomy): Eukaryota > Viridiplantae > Streptophyta > Magnoliopsida > Malvales > Malvaceae > Gossypium > Gossypium longicalyx. The sequence goes on along the minus strand of CM046998.1, from coordinate 32,225,054 downwards.
AACAATACAATGAAGTTGGAGCTAGATTCAACGTACTAACAATAAGTAATTATTAATAATAGATAAAATCATTTGAATAAATTATTTTATTTTATTTTTGTATTTATTCATTTAAGAAGAATAAGTAATATTTATAAATTCATAATATATATATATATTAATTTTAGGGAAGAAGAGAAAATACATTAAATCCATTTATAAGGATTCACCAATCCATCAAGCATTCCTCCTCTGCTTGTGTTGCAGTTCAATATTTAGTTTTTGCATTAGATTACATCATCCCCACCCCTCTCTTCTTGGGTTTTATCAGTGAATCTACAATATTATAAAATCATACATCTTACTTCAATCCCACCATTGCAAAACTAATATAAATATAGTAATTATATTATAAATGTACCAAAAAAATAGAAATTAGTATTTTAACATTAAAATTTATACTTAATGCTTAATTTCATCATTTTAAATCATTTTTATATATACAAAATAAATTAAACTCTAATATCAATTCTCCTACCTTTATTAAAACTTAAAATTTTCATATATTATTATTTTATTATCATATTAAAACTAATTTTAAAAAAAGAGAAAATATTTGATGTAGGTTTTTAGACTCCACAAGTAAAGTTAGAAAGTTGACAAATGTCCTATTCTATATAATAATAAAATATTAAAAAAAAGAGAAGATTGACAAGTGTATTATAGTAGTATAATAAAGTATTAAAAAAGAGATATACAATAATTTTTTAAAATTACTTGTAAAATAAAAAATATATTATGTACTAAATACTAACATTTATTTCCTTCGCTGAAAATAATAATATTATTTAATACATTAATAATATAATTAATTTATTTAGAGAGATAAAAAAATCGAAAGTACGAATTTATAACATTGCAATTTTTTAAATAAAGATATAGTTTTTTAATATTGTACAATTAATTAAATTATGGTTTAGGTAATGGAAAGTTCTTTTAAATTATTATTTAACATTCTGTTTTAATTATTAGTTTTTTTAATAATAAATACTTACCTTAATTATATGAAATAAAAATATATTATAAACTTAAAATTTATATATTAAATTTGAACTTCAAAATATTAATTATTAAATTTATATTTTAAACCAAAATTTTTAGTTTTAATTTAATTTTTAAATTTAATATTTTTTTCCCCAAAATCGTTTAAATTTCTCAATTATCTTAAGCTGGCCGTTAGTAGCCCCTCCTCAATCCCCATATTTAAAACATAATAATAAACAAAACACCATTCATTCTATTGCTATCTGTAGGGCACAAACCCCGATTCTGAAGCCCCTGCGAAATTAAAAGCTCCTCTTTCAATCTCACAAATTAGGGTTTTCCGTAACAAAATCCCTTTTTAGGGTTTTCCTCCCATTCTTCAATTTTTCGAGCTCGGTAAGCACTCTTTCCTTCTTCTTCTTTTCCCCCCGAAATTTTTGTACACATAATCACCAATATCTTCTTTGCTTTTAGTGCTGAATGTTTAATATATATATATATATATTTCCTAATCAATCAACGTTTCAGGATATACTGAATTCGAAATGCTTGTATGCTTTTCTTTTTCCTGTTTATTAAATTGTTGAAGTTATTGCTAAACGCTAAGATATAAATATAGTGAAATTTGAAAAAAAAAAAAAAAATTGTATTTTCTATCTTTGATGTTTGGAGTTTCATAAATTGTTAGCTAATTAGCGAGGTAAGTTCAAAAATAAAAGAAGTAAGGAAAACTTAACCCTTTATATCTTTTTCATATATATAATATATACATAATATGGATCGGAAATTTGAAAGACGGGCTACTAGCAAATTGTTAAATTAATTATTAAACCTTTTTCTCCATTTGCTTTGGGCATTGCTGCGTTATAATAACAAATAGTTCTTTGCAAATCTGTTTTTCTCTTTTGCTGGAATCTCTTATTGTATTCCTTCTATTTCTATATTTTATGCCTTTTGGTTCAATTTCTCATTCCTTACTTTCTGCCTTTTTGTTTTTCTTCCCTTTTTCCCCTTTTGGTGAATGAATTTCCCAGATATATAAGTAATCGATGAAACTGGCCGTTTTCTTGGGCAATTGTCTGTATCTTTTATCTAGTTTCAAGAATACTTTGTTGACATCAGAATCCTCTTGATTATCACTCACAACTCTCTTTGTCTGTGTCTATTGCTTTTTTTCTTTGTTTTTACTATTCTGTAACTCTCTTTTCTGAGAACCACTCTAGCTGCGACTCCTTTGAAGCCATAAATCCTCATGGCACAAATTCAGTCAAAAGTCTTATTTTGCAACTCCATTGGCCTCTCATTTTTTTCCTACTTTCCACATTTGTATTCTTTTCTTTTGTCAATGCTTCTGGCTTCTGTGCTTCCTTCACAGTTGTCTTGCGAGCTTGCTTTATTAGATACATAAAATGTCAAGGACAAGGGAAGAGAATGAAGAGCAGGTAGACCTTGAAGGGGACAATGAACAAGAGGAGACTATAGAGGAGGAGGTTGAATATGAAGAAATAGAGGAAGAGGAGGAAGTGGAAGTTGAGGAAGAGGTTGAAGAAGAGGTGGAAGATGAGAATGAGAATGCTGAGCTTGTTGATGTTCAAAAAGGCTTTGATGGTGATGAGGAGTTGAATGATTCTGAGACAGAGGAAGAAAAGAAAAAGAAACATGCAGAACTTCTTGCACTTCCTCCTCATGGATCAGAGGTCTACATTGGTGGCATTCCTCATGACACTTCTAAAGAGGACTTGAAGAGATTTTGTGAATCTATAGGAGAAGTCATAGAGGTACATTGCTAATATCAATGCGCTGCCTGTATGCTTATTTAGACTGACTAGATGCATAAATATAATGACTGCAGGTTAGGATAATGAAGGGGAAGGATTTAGGTGAGGGCAATAGTTATGCTTTTGTGACCTTCAGATCCAAAGAGTTAGCATCCAAAGCTATTGAAAGACTGTATTGTTCTGAATTCAAGGTGAGGAAGAATGCACAGCTTTTTGTGTTAACAGATTCTAGCAGGGCTTAACATAATAATATATGCTGTTATTTATTTGTGTTAGTATTCCTCTCCCTTTTTGCTTCCTATGAATATATACATTGATGAATTGTGGCATCATTTCTTTTTTACTTATATTTTCTCCTTTGTAACATATATCTGTTTTCTTGTTTACTCCTTTTTGTCTTCTTCAGGGGAAGAAGATAAAATGTTCAACTTCTCAAGCAAAGAATAAGTTGTTCATTGGTAATGTTCCCAGAAACTGGGGGGAGGAAGTTATGAGGAGGGTTGTAACTGATGTTGGGCCTGGAGTCGGTTGTATTGAATTGTTGAAGGTTTGTGCATATATTGTCTGTCGTATCCCAGTTTATGAGACTGATTCAGTTTAATATTCCATTAATTATGTGCCAGCCTGTATTAGTTTTTGATGGCATGTGCTTGACATGGCAGGATCCAATGAACCCCAGCCGAAACCGTGGATTTGTTTTCATTGAGTACTATAACCATGCATGTGCTGAATACTCGAGACAGAAAATGTTGAAGCCAACATTTAAGCTTGATGATAATGCTCCAACAGTGAGTTGGGCTGACCCTAGAAATGCTGAATCTTCTGCTACTACTCAGGTTTTCTAATCTATACTTTAATGTTGGCCATACTTAGCTGGGGATTTGCATTGACAATTGTATAGTAATAATGTTTGACATGGTGCAGGTTAAGTCATTGTATGTCAAGAATTTACCACGAGATATAACTCAGGATCGCCTAAAGAAGCTGTTTGAACATCATGGAAAGATCACAAAAGTTGTAGTTCCTCCTGCAAAAGCGGGAAAGGAGGACAGCAGGTATGGGTTTGTGCATTTTGCAGAGAGGTCAAGTGTTATGAAAGCATTGAAGAATACTGAAAAATATGAGATTGATGGTAGGCTATGCTCCTTACCTTACTGCTATTATCAACTTCTTGCATTTCCTTGGAGTACAAAGGCATTATTGATGATATTTTGTTGTATTTTCTCTTATTGACAGGTCAAGTGTTGGAGTGTTCTCTTGCAAAACCACAAGCAGACCAGAAATCTTCTGGAGGATCTGGCTCCCAGAAGTCAACCTTAGATTCAAGCTTCCCTCCATTAGGATTTGGTTTACTTGGGGGGGCATATGGTGGTCTTGGAACAGGATTTGGTCCTGCAGGATTTGGACAGGTGAGATGCTCTTTTACTTCTCTCTCTCTCTTTTTTTGTCACTTTGTCCTCCAGGCTTTTTTCTTTTCATTTGTTATGGTTTCTTTGGACATAGTTGGGAAAGGAAATAGTTTGACAGGTTTCTTCTGGAAATTTGAATGCTGCCAAAAGCAGTGCTCTTTTGGGTAATTTAAGTTGTTACTTTTTTTTTTTAAATTTCTTTTCATTGCAAACTTTTTGATTATGACTTTAAGCTGCATTGGGTGTTATGTGGGACCAGCAATATCTGCTCTTGTTTTGAGATGTATCAGATGACAGATATAGATTGAAAAGATGACACGCCCCTTGTATTGAGATGAAATAATCTTTGATATGTAGGCATGATGGCTTGGCGATTAATCTAAAATTGGTTTATACTGCTGTCTTTTGTAATCTTGTACAGTAAGCACTGGTTTCGTTCAAGAAGGAACATTGCACAATCAAGAACTAATAAAACGACATTGTCTCCTACATAGGATTTCCTTCCTTATAATAAGTAAACAGTTATCTATGATGAGTTGGCATTATTTGTAATTTTATTAACAGCAAGACATGCATTGTCTATACTTCTCACTAAAATATTTTACTATTACTTGTCAATCTTCTAGAGGCATGTGCTTAAGAGACCAGGATTTTGAAAGGTTCTCCTGTGTATGCTTGATTATTTATTTTACTTGGAAAATTTAAAAATACTTTTACAATGCCCTGCTGATATTTATGTTATAATCTTGCAGCCGTTAATCTATGGGCGAGGTCCAACTCCTGCTGGAATGGCAATGATGCCAATGCTTTTGCCTGACGGAAGGATTGGATATGTCCTGTAAGTTTTAAGCAGTAGGTTATGTTATTTGTTCATATATGCGTGCATATGTGGAGTGTGTATGTGTCCATGCACATACATGTACAGCTACTTATCAATTTCTGTTATCCTTTTCTTCCGCCTTGACATGGAGCCAAATTGACATTTGACTTGTAGACAAATTCATGCACATTGTTCTGATCTTTGTCCCAGCCACTTATACTAATTGGCCGAATAATAATAATAATAATTATTTTGTCTTGCGGCTTCCGTCTACTCATCTTTTCTTAATTCTGGATGATGGCACTCCTTTACAAAATTGTTTTCGTTTTTTGTATAGCCAACAGCCTGGAATGCAACAACCAGAGACACCTCCACCACAGCCCCGTAGTAGCCGGGGTGGTGCTAGTAGTAGTAGCTCAAGCGGTGGAAGACGCAGCAGCAGTGACAGTAACCGAGGACGCAATCGTTATAATCCATATTAGTTTGGTTGTCGATTCCATTTCTTCTGTAACCTGAGGTTAGAAGAGAGTAGAAGAGAATCTGCTTTGAGTTGGCTTTTGTTCGAGGCTAAGGATCAGCCAGTAGTTTTGTTAAAACAGAAATTATTGAAAGTGTAGTAAGCTGTCAAAAAACTTACTGACAGATATTGGGCTCTAATTACAACGACTAACATATATTGGCCATTGCATTTAGATTAAATGTGATTTACTTCTCCCTAACAAAACTAATGCTGTCTACACATTGCTGAATAACAGCAATGAAGCAGTTAAAACAAAAGCTTGAAATGGAAGAGAGATATTGTAACGAAACAGCTTGGTTTAGTGGTCTCTTCAGTCTTTAGAGGGTTCAAACTTTTCCTTCGAACTCCGATATGGGCTTTCCTTTGACATGTATCTTTGTTTCTTTCTTTCATTGTTAACAATGATGGTTAAATTTCAAGTTTAATTTTAATTTTTAGATTATATAAAAATGGTAAAATTTCAATTTTGGTCCTTATACCATGTTATGTTTAAATTTGAGATTTAATTTTTGACATAATTTGGTAGCCCAATATAAAAATGCTATTGGCCTAAATATTTATTTTAATTAAATGCAAACATGAATTTTAAGAAATTTGTATTAAATTTAGGTTCATGATTATTGAGTGAACACTTTTTCTAAATTTTAGAATGTCACATTAGTATTTAACAAAAAAAAACTAATGGTGTTAACAATTAAATTTTAAATTTTAAATTCAAAAAATAGGAGTGCTATTCTTAGAAAGTGAAAATATAATGATTAAATTTCAAATATATAGAGTATGTCCACAAATTAAGTTTAATTTATGATTTGGCTTTTGAAGTATATCTACTTTTTTTCATTTTATTACTTAATTTTTTTTTTAGATTTAAAGTATTCATGTGTTTGGTACTTACATTTTTTTTGGATTTAAAGTATTCATGTGTTATGTTTTGAGTCCATTTCATAATCGACTTTAAAAAAAATGTTTGATAGCTTTGGCCGATTAAAAAATGCCACTTATCGTGTTTTGGTCAATGAAAAAATGTTACTTGGTAATTAGACTTTAAATCTCTCATCTAAAGTTTTGAGCCAAGTCTAGAAAATTTCATTATTCTCTAGTGGCCATTGTTCCATATCAGTTGCCACTCACTAGTGGCTGTTTGAGTTCAAATTTCATTATTTTCTTGTTTCAATTTTCTCTTTTTGTTTCCGGTTCCATTTAAGTTCAAATTTCATTATGCTCTTGTTTTCAACTTTCTCTTTACATTTCCGATATTTGTTGTTTTTCCTTAAAAGAAAACTAAAATTTTTTAAATCCACAAATTAATCTCTTGAGAGAGACCATGAAAGGCATGGGCGTTAATGATAGAAGTGTAGAAAAAAGTTAAGGTTGAGCGTTCAATTAAAGTGAGCTAGTGAGTAGTTGAGTAGTCGAGATGACCTTGAGAAGAGTAAGAGTCAAGGTTGAGGCTTGAAATTTAGAATGGGGTGTTGATGAAGGCTAGGGCGGAGGAGAGCTACGTGGATTTGGAGCAAGTGATGGATGGAGTTGGATTTATCTGAGAGAAGAACTAGCTTGTCCAGATATGGTGGGAAGTTGGTGATGACGATGGCGAATGAGAGAGTGCTACGCTATATGGATGGTGTTGGTGATGGTGGAGAAGTGAACCAGGGCTGAAGACATGCTTGAATGAAACAATACCCAAAACGTTTAGGTGAACTATTGGAAAAAGCAAAAAAAAAAAGAGTGATAGTGTTTTAAGGTATGCTTAGTTGAGTGGAAATGTGGAAGGATGAAAAGAGAGTGGAATAGCATAAAGAAATAAATTTTGAGTGTACTTGATAGAGAAGAAAATTGAGAAAAAAATGAGAGATATTATTTTTCATTCTAATACATAAAAATTAATCATTCCAAAACGGAAGATAAGAAGAAAGAAAATGAGAGGAGCGTGTATTAATCTAAAATTATGCAAATTTCAAAAATTTTATTTTATTTTCTCTCATTCTTCAATTCTACTAAGAAATGGATAGAAAGAAAATTATTTTTTCTTTCAATTTTTTAATCTTTCTTACTAAGTACACCCATGAAAAGAAAAATTACATACATATATATTTATTTTTCTACCCCTTCGATTTTCCATCTTTTCAATCCTCTTTCCACTTTACCAAAAAAAATCTTAGGGTTAAGATAAATGAAAAACTAATAATTAAAAGGGGAAATTAAAGAAAATATTTTTTCTAGATTAACTTGTAGATTTAGATTTTTTTTTTATTTACAAGTGTGGGGTATAGTGGTAAAACACATATGTTTAAAAGCTTGGAGACAACATATATAGGATGGATAGTCACAAACTCGAACATATATTATAAAATGGACATGGAAAATACTAATATATATTATAATTTTTTATATATTTAATTTATTTATATTTGAAATTTTTTATATCTCTAATTTTTTTTTATAATTTAAGGTGTATATATATTTGATAAAAGAATGCTACCAATTTGTTAACATCTATAAACAATGGATTAAAAAATATATCTGACTCATACTTTAGGCATTAAGAAATGAGTGTAATTTAGGTATCAAATTGAGAAAAAAAATTTAAATATCAAAGTGAAAAATAGGTATATCCTTGGCCAAATTGTGAATTGAGCCACCAAATTATTAGGATAACTTAGTCCATTTACCGTTAATTAATATATAATGTGTTAATTAATATATAATGTATGTATAAGCAAGAGTTTAGAGAAAATTTTAAATCAATCAATGTAGATCTTATTGCTCATTGTATTATTGATTTTATCATTTTAAATATTTTTGTTTTTATAAGATTTATCATATTTATAAAAAATTAATTTTACTGAAATATTTGAAGAATTTACTTAATAATAAATATTTATTATACTTCTAATTATAAATAAAAATTTTTATTTCATAAAAATGTAATGCCCCCGTACCCAAGACTGTGGGCGGAGTCGAGCACGAGGTGTTAACAGGCTTAATTCACTAATTAAACAACACAAACAATTTATTTTAGAAATTTCAGACAAGCTGGCTAACTGCGTCACAGTCGCTTAAAAATTCATATCTCGAGTTCCGAAACTTGAAATTAAGATCCATAAATTTTATATGAAACTAGACTCATATATCTATCTAATAATTTTTTTTCTAGAATTTTTAGTCGAGCCAATTAGTACAGTTTATTAGTTAAATTTTACCCTGTTTCTGCATTCGACTGCTTTGACCTCTGTTCACTACGAACCACTTTTCTCTTTGTACAGAACTCAAAAGACTATTCCGTTTGTATCTATTAAAACTAGACTCAATAAGGAATATGTAAATATAAAGAATAACTTCTAATTATTTTTGTACAATTTTTGGTGAATTTCCAAAGTCAGAACAGGGGATTCAGAAATTGCTCTAGCCCTGTTTTACAAAAATTTAAATATCTTATAAAATACAACTCTTTTACCTATTATGTTTCTTCCACATGAAAATAGATTCATTAAGCTTCAATTACATATTTTATTCATCATCTAATTCTATTTCTACTATTTTTAGTGATTTTTCCAATTCATGTCACTGCTGCTATGTAACTCTGTTTTATAACCAATTTCACCATTTTATGGTTTCCATGGACTAAGTAACACATTAAACATATATGACATCAAATATGATCTAGTGCTATACATGCCACACTCAAAATATACAAGCCATTTTACCAATTTAGGTCTTCGGATAGTGTGAGCGAGCCTTCGACCTATCCCGATTCTCAAGCCGGCTTGTCAAAACTACAATGAATGAAAAGGAGGGAGTAAGCATAAATGCTTAGTAAGTTCACATGCAAATAACAAGTAACATGATCATGCAATCCAACATAAACATCATTAAGACACTCATGTCATAAGAATATTTACTATTTTACCATAATTTTGTCTTACCAAATTCTCAACCAAGGATTGAATTCATACCTGTCCATTTTCACTTCTTCAACACATTCATCGTCAATCACTTTTGTTTTAAGTACTCTCCCTATTCTCTTAGGATTCTCCTGTTGAACACATCGGAATATAATTTCGGATACGCGGATAGTGTGCACGTAAGTGCTATACTCATATCTAAACAAGCTCAATAGCTTTTGAAATTTATGTAGTCAAGCTACCATGTAACCCGCCCATAAATGAACTCAGACTCAACTCACCGAGCTCGGGCGTTCGCATCCATAAGTGAACTCGGACTCAACTCAACGAGTTCGAAACTCAACCATCCTAGTGACATGCCACTTGTACCCTAATCTATTCCCAAGGTTCAAACGGGATTCTTCTCAATTACACATTTTGATCGCTTTCTTCGAAATGTAGAAACCGATACTCGCTAGCATCTCATACTTATCAAGTTGTTCACATAATTTGCATAATACCAAATAATAATTCACAAAGCATAATATTTCATGATAATAAGTATCATATCATATAAATAACATTAAATCACTTAAAATAAACATTATGTTACCTTCTTTACACATGAACTTACCTCGATACAAAATATTAGCAATCGAGCCTATTCCTCGTAAACTTTGTTTTTCCCTCGATCACGACTTGAATCTTGTTTCTCTTGATCTATAATACCAAATTTATTTATTTAATACATCCATTCATCAGAACAGCCCTTAGTACGAACTTTGACAAAATTATCATTTTGCCCCTAGACTTTCACATATTTACACTTTTGCCCCAAGCCTCGTAAATTAAGCCTCATCCTATTTTCTTATGTTTTATGACATGCTGATCATTTTTCCCTTCTATAGCAACATCAAATTCACACTTTAACATGTACTTATGAATATTAGGTATTTTTACCGATTAAGCCCTTTTACTCGTTTTCACTTAAAACTGAGTAGCACAAGTTGTCTAGCATAATTTAAAACCTCATATTCTATCATAAAAAACCAAAATACACAAATTTCACCTATGGGTGTTTTTCTAAATATGAACCCTAGGTTGAATTATTGCTAGTATAAGCTAAATCGAGCTACCGGGATTCCAAAAACATAAAAATCATTAAAAACGAGGCTTGGAATCACTTACTATGGAGCTTGGAAGCTTGAAAAAAACCCTAGCTATGGAGAACCCTTGAAATTTCATCCTAATGAAGAAGATGGACATGTTTTGCCATCTTTTTTCCTTTTTTAATCTTTTAATTACCAAATGACTAAAATACCCTTCATTAAAAACTTTGGTTATTTCTACCTATGTATGTCCATTTTTGTCCATGAAAACCTAATGGTATAATTACCATTTAAGGACTTATACTTCAATTATGCTCTTCAATTAAATCCTTTAACATCTAAAACTCATATTTATCAACTTTTGCAATTAAGTCCTAATAGGCAAATTAGACATGCAATTCATGAAATTTTCTATCGATATTCTAACACATGCATCTAATCACTCAATAAATTATAAAAATTAATCAGAATAAATATTTCTACTTCAGAATTGTGGTTTCGAAACCACTATTTCGTTTAGGCTCTAATTCGGGATATCACAACTCTCCCCCCTTTAGGGATTTTCGTCCCCGAAAATCTTATCGGTAAACAGGTGTGGGTATTGATTCCTCATAGTTTCCCCGGGCTCCCATGTAGCCTCTTCTACTCCGTGCTTTTGCCATAATACTTTCACGAGAGCGATACTTTTATTTCTTAGTTGCTTGACCTCCCGAGCTAAAATATTAAGCGGTTCTTCATTATAAGTCATATCTAGTTGTAGCTCAATTTCTGTTGGTGAAATTACATGTGAAGGATCCGAACGATACCGACGTAACATAGATACATGGAACACATCATGAATCTTCTCTAATTCAGGTGGTAATTCTAACCAATATGCTACCGGTCCAACTCTTTTAATTATCTCATACGGTCTGATAAAACGCGGACTCAACTTGGCTTTTCGACCAAATCTAAGAATTTTCTTCCATGGAGACACTTTTAAAAATACCTTATTGCCAACTTAAAACTCGATTTCTTTTCGTTTCAAATCCGCGTAGGATTTCTGTCTATCTGAAGCAACTTTCAAACAATCTCGAATCATTTTCACTTTGCTATGGTTTCTTTAATTAGATCAACTCCGTAAATCTAGTTTTCTTTGAGTTCAGTCCAATACAATGGCGTTTGACACTTACGACCGTACAATGCTTCATAAGGTGCCATCTTCAAACTCGTCTGATAACTATTATTATAAGCAAATTCTACCAACGGTAAGTATCTTTCCCAACTACCTTGAAATTCCATTACACAACATCTGAGCATGTCTTCAAGAATCTGAATCACTCTTTCTGATTGTCCATCAGTTTGTGGATGAAAGGCAGTGCTGAAATTTAACTTCGTACCTAATGCCTCTTGCAACTTTTGCCTAAACCGCGAAGTAAATTTCGGATCTCTATCCGAAATGATTGACAAAGGTATTTCGTGAAGTCTAACAATCTCACTGATATACAATTCAGCCAACTTATTAAGAGAATAATCAATACGTACCGGAATAAAATGAGCCGATTTAGTTAATCTGTCGACTATTACCCAGATGGCATCTTTCTTCTTCGGAGTTAACGGTAATCTTGATACAAAATCCATAGTAATTTGATCCCACTTTCACTCGGAAACCATGATAGGCTGAAATAGTCCCGAAGGCACTTGGTGTTCAGCTTTCACTTGTTGATAAATTAAGTATTTCGATACAAAATTGGAGATATCTCTTTTCATTCCATTCCACCAATACATTTTCTTCAAGTCATTATACATTTTTGTACTACCCGGGTGAATTGACAAACAACCACTATGTGCTTCGTGCAAGATCTTTTGAATCAACTCATCATTTTTCGGTACACAAATTCGATCCTTAAACATCAAACAACCGTCAAAATCGATTCTAAAATCTGATCCTGTATCTGCCTCACATTGCTTCCGCTTACCTTGCAAATCTTTGTCACTTTTCTGAGCTTCACAAATCTCTTGTAAAAACATCGGTCATGCTCCCAACTCTATAGAATCGAACCATTGTCAGACACCGTCAACTGAGTATTCATAGCTCTCAAGGAAAACAACGACTTTCTACTCAAAGCATCGGCAACCACATTCGCTTTCCCCTGATGGTAGTCAATCACGAGCTCGTAATCTTTCAATAATTCTAACCATTTTCGTTGTCTCAAATTCAAGTCTTTTTGTGACACCAAGTACTTGAGACTTTTGTGGTCGGTATATACCCGTCACTTTTCACCATACAGATAATGTCGCCAAATCTTCAAAGCAAACACTATAGTAGCCAGTTCCAAATAATGAGTCAGATAATTCCTTTCATGAGGTTTCAACTGCCTTGAAGCATAAGCCGTAGCTTTTCCTTCTTGCATAAGTACACATCCCAAGCTATTTAAAGAAGCATCACTATACACCACAAATTCTTTACCTGACTCGGGTTGTACCAACACTGGTGCTTCAGTTAGTAACTTTTTCAATTTCTCAAAGCTCTGTTGACATTCTTCCGTCCACTCAAATTTAACATCCTTTTGGGGTAGTCTGGTCATAGGAGTAGCAATTATAAAAAATCCATTTACAAACCGTCGATAATAACCAGCTAGACCCAAAAAACTTCTATCCTCATTTACATTCTTCGGCGGTTTCCAATCAACAATAGCTAAAATTTTACTGGGATCAACCCGTATACCATCACCTGAGACAATATGACCCAAAAATCCTACTTCTCGAAGCCAAAACTCACTCTTACTAAACTTGGCATATAACTGTTTATTTCTTAAAGTTTGCAAAACTATCTTTAAGTGCTCGGCATGCGCTGTCTCATCTTTCGAATAAATTAAGATGTCATCTATAAATACAACAACAAATTTGTCCAAGTATGGCCGAAATATGCGATTCATCAAATCCATAAACATAGTAGGAGCATTTGTTAACCCGAATGGCATAACTAAAAATTCATAATGACCGTACCTTGTTCTAAAAGTAGTTTTAGGCACATCTGACTCTTTTACTCCCAGCTGGTAGTACCCAGATCACAAGTCAATATTTGAAAACCATGTTGCTCCTTTCAACTGATCAAACAAATCATCAATTCTTGGCAACGGATACTTGTTGATGATTGTTACCTTGTTTAATTGCCGATAGTCAACACACAATCTCATAGAACCATCGTTCTTTTTCACAAATAATACGGGAGCACCCCAAGGTGAAAAACTCGGTCTCACAAAGCCTTTGTCAGTCAACTCTTGTAACTGCGACTTTAATTCTTTCAACTCTGCTAGTGCCATTCTATACGGAGCAATCGAGATCGGAGCTGTTCCCGGTATCAACTCAATACCAAATTCTACTTCCCTGACTGGAGGTAAACCCGACAACTCTTCTGGAAATACATCCGCAAACTCACACACAATCGGCACTGATTCATTTTTCTTTTCAATTTCTTTTGTATTAAGTATATACGCCAAATAAGCTTCATAACCCTTTCTCAAATATCTTTGAGCTGACATTGAAGAAATTACACTAGATAATGCCTCTGATTTGCCTGATTCAACCCGCAGAATTTTACCACTTTCACACTTTAATTCTATAACCTTTTCTTTGTAATTTACTATAGCGTCATGCAATGTCAACCAATCCATACCCAAAATAACATCAAATTCATCAAACGGCAACAACATCAAGTCGGCCGGAAAGTAATGACCTCTAATCATCAAATGACATTTCTTGCATACGTTATCAACTATAACACATTTGCCTAACGGGTTTGACACTTTAATTATAAAGTCCGTAGACTCAACAGGTATACTCATATTAGACACCAATTTCATGCACACATATGAATGAGTAGAATCGGGGTCAATCAAAGCAATAAAATTAACACCATAAAGAGAGAAAATACTAGTGATCACATCGGGAGATGAAGCATCTTCACGCGCCCTTATGGCATTAGTTCTTCAGCCTTGCAAGCCCGATCAACAAGTACTACGAACTCTTTCAACTCAAGAATTCCCACAAATACTTTGATATCTTCATTGAGTCCGTCTTCAAATCGTCTGCACATTTTAGCCTCTGTAGGAACATATTCTCTAGCATACTTACTCAACCTGACGAACTCCTTTTCATATTCAGTAACTGTCATATTGCCCTGCTTCAACTCAAGAAACTCTTTACGCTTCTGATCAACAAATCTTTCACTGATGTATTTCTTTCGAAATTCTTCTTGAAAGAACTCCCAAGTCACTTTCTCTTTCGGTACCACTGAAATCAATGTCTTCCACCAATAATAAGCTGAATCTCTCAATAAAGATATAGCACATTTCAAGCACTCTTCAGGTGTACAAGACAATTCATCAAATACCCGAATAGAATTTTCAAGCCAAAATTCTGCTTTCTTGGCATCATCATCAACATTTGCCCTGAACTCTCTAGCTCTTTGCTTGCGAATTCTGTCAACTGGGGTTCTATGAAATTTCATCAGATCCATACGTTGAGGCATCAGAGGTGCAGGTTGAGGAATCGGGGGAGGTGGGGGAGGTTGAGCATTCGGGTTCGTACGAACGAACTCGGTGTACCATGCATTCATCATCTAGAGAAAGGCTTCCCGAGCCCCTTCTCCTCCTTCTTGACCAACAGTAGGAGGTTGACTTTCAGTCGGCGCTGCCCCTTCAGCAGGAGCTGACGCATTGCTCTCTACATCAAAAGCCACAGCTGGATTGGGATCCATTTACTATAAAAAAAATCATTTTAAAGGTCAGGAGTCGTCACACTATCACAATATATATATGTATATGACATGTATAGCAAAACCCGTACATACGCCATGTTAGTCCGAGAACCGACTAAACCGTAGCTTTGATACCACCAAATGTAACACCCCCGTACCCGAGACCATCGTCAGAGTTAAGCACGAGGTGTTAATAGGCTTAATTCATTAATTAAACAACACAAACAATTTATTTTAGAAATTCCAGACAAGTTGGCTAACTGCGTCACAGTCGCTTAAAAATTCATATCTCGAGTTCCGAAATTCAAAATTAAGATCCGTAAATTTTATATGAAACTAGAATCATATATATATCTACTAATTTTTTTTTTTTAGAATTTTTAGTCGAGCCAATTAGTACAGTCTATTAGTTAAATTTTACCCTGTTTCTACATTTGACTGCTTTGACCTCTGTTCACTACGAATCACTTTTCTCTTTGTACAAAACTCAAAAGACTATTCCGTTTGCATCTATTAAAACTAGACTCAATAAGGAATATTTAAATATAAATAATAACTTCTAATTATTTTTGTACAATTTTTGGTGAATTTCCAAAGTCGTAACAGCGGATTCAGAAATTGCTCTGGCTCTGTTTTACAAAAATTTAAATATCTTATAAAATACAACTCTTTTACCTATTCTGTTTCTTCCACATGAAAATAGATTCATTAAGATTAAATTACATATTTTATTCATCTTCTAATTCTATTTCTACTATTTTTAGTGATTTTTCAAATTCACGTTACTGCTGCTATGTGACTCTGTTTTATAACCAATTTCACCATTTTATGGTTTTCCTTGGACTAAGTAACACATTAAACATACATGACATCAAATATGATCTTGATTGGCCATTCCAATGGCTAATCATTTCCAAACCTTTTCTTACCAAACCATAACCATATCATAAGATTATTTACACAAAGTGAGTATAGTGCTATACATGCCACACTCAAAATATACAAGCCATTTTACCAATTTAGGTCTTCGGATAGTGTGAGCAAGCCTTCGACCTATCCCGATTCTCAAGCCGGCTTGTCAAAACTACAATGAATGAAAAGGAAGGAGTAAGCATAAATGCTTAGTAAGTTCACATGCAAATAACAAGTAACATGATCATGCAATCCAACATAAACATCATTAAGACACTCATGTCATAAGAATATTTACTATTTTACCACAATTTTGTCTTACCAAATTCTCAACCAAGGATTGAATTCATAACTGTCCATTTTCACTTCTTCAACACATTCATCGTCAATCACTTTCGTTTTAAGTACTCTCCCTATTCTCTTAGGATTCTCCTGTTGAACACATCAGAATATAATTTCGGATACGCGGATAGTATGCACGTAAGTGCTATACTCATAGCTAAACAAGCTCAATAGCTTTTGAAATTTATGTAGTCAAGCTACCATGTAACCCGCCCATAAATGAAGTCGGACTCAACCCAATGAGCTCGGGCGTTCGCATCCATAAGTGAACTCGGACTCAACTCAACGAGCTCGGATGCCTAGTTACATCTCACGAACTCGGACTCAACTCAACGAGTTTGGAACTCAACCATCCTAGTGACATGTCACTTGTACCCTAATCTATTCCCATGGTTCAAACGGGATTGTTCTCAATTACACATTTTGATCGCTTTCTTTGAAATGTAGAAACCGATACTCGCTAGCATCTCAT
Source organism: Gossypium longicalyx (assembly GCA_025698465.1). NCBI lineage: Eukaryota > Viridiplantae > Streptophyta > Magnoliopsida > Malvales > Malvaceae > Gossypium > Gossypium longicalyx. The sequence goes on along the minus strand of CM046998.1, from coordinate 32,208,044 downwards.
ACTTATCAAGTTGTTCACATAATTTGCATAATTGTAAATAATAATTCACAAAGCATAATATTTCATGATAATAAGTATCATATCATATAAATAACATTAAATCACTTAAAATAAAAATTATGTTACCTTATTTACACATGAACTTACCTCGATTCAAAATATTAGCAATCGAGCCTATTCCTCGTAAACTTTGTTTTTCCCTCGATCACGACTTAAATCTTGTTTCTCTTGATCTATAATACCAAATTTATTTATTTAATACATCCATTCATCAAAACAGCCCTTAGTACGAACTTTGGAAAAATTACCATTTTGCCCCTAGACTTTCACATATTTACACTTTTGCCCCAAGGCTCGTAAATTAAACCTCATCCAATTTCTTATGTTTTATGACATGATGATCATTTTTCCCTTCTATAGCAACATCAAATTCACACTCTAACATGTACTTATGAATATTAGGTATTTTTACCGATTAAGCCCTTTTACTCGTTTTCACTTAAAACCGAGTAGCACAAGTTGTCTAGCATAATTTAAAACCTCATATTCTATCATAAAACACCAAAATACACAAATTTCACCTATGGGTATTTTTCCAAATATGAACCCTAGGTTGAATTATTACTAGCATAAGCTAAATCGAGCTACCGGGATTCCAAAAACATAAAAATCATTAAAAACGACGCTTGGAATCACTTACTATGGAGCTTGGAAGCTTGAAAAAAACCCTAGCTATGGAGAACCCTTGAAATTTCATCCTAATGAAGAAGATGGACATATTTTGCCATCTTTTTTCCTTTTTTTAATCTTTTAATTACCAAATGACTAAAATACCCTTCATTAAAAACTTTGGTTATTTCTACCTATGTATGTCCATTTTTTTCCATGAAAACCTAATGGTATAATTACCATTTAAGGACCTCTACTTCAATTATGCTCTTCAATTAAATCCTTTAACATCTAAAACTCATATTTATCAACTTTTGCAATTAAGTCCTAATAGGCAAATTAGACATGCAATTCATGAAATTTTCTATCGATATTCTAACACATGCATCTAATCACTCAATAAATTATAAAAATTAATCGGAATAAATTTTTTTACTTCAGAATTGTGGTTTTGAAACCACTATTCCGTTTAGGCCCTAATTCGAGATATCACAAAAAATACTTCTAATAAATGAAGTTATATAGTAATAAATAAAAAAGTTAAAATTTACACTGAATTACTTTATGTTTTAAGTTCTTATGTTTCAATTAATTGAAAAATTAAAAAGAAAAGAAGTTGGACATAATGATTAACTTAGCCCTAGTGTCAAGGGCCACAGTTTAAAGCCAGTGACCATCGCACCAAATGCATCCAATAGAGGTCCATTGATTAGATGGAGATCGTTTGGCCCGAAAGAACTGGCCCAATTTAGGAAGCTATTGGAGAAGCCTGCCAGATTAAAGCCTGGTTGGCCCGATAATGAAGATATGACAACTTAGACTAATTTGGTAACTAATCTTAGAAGATTGAAGGAATCATATGTTGTGAAGATTAAATTACATTTGATATGATATATCTTGTAAATCCCTAAAAACGAGGGATATGGTTAATCTCGTTCGTCTGTTTTGGGGGAGCTCAACTATAAATAGAGAGCCTCTCCTTCATTTGTACTCACACCATTCATTGTTTCATTATTCTTTATGAATAAGAGAATATTGAGAGCATTTACTTAAACACTTGGTGTGCGCTCTTTCTGTTGTTCTTTGTAAGCTTCTTTTAGCATAAATCGCTTCCGCTATACAAATTGGTGCCCTGGAGGACTTCTAAAGGAATCCTCACTTGAGTAAAGTCTGACTTAAGTGAGTTTAGATAAATGGATCGCCTAAGGCCGCACAGATTGCTAGACAAAAGATCTAGCCCTGTGACAAGTTGTATCTAAGCCATTGGTTCGAAGGCACTGTTGGGAAGTCGAAAGAAGTTGTTGGTCAGAGTGACTAATTGAGATCCGAGGAAGGGCCAAAAAAGTGAGTCGATCGAGGGACTTGTTAGGATCGAGTAGTCACTCTCGAGGAGTCCATAGGGGACGTCAAAGAGAGGATCGGCGATGTCGATGATAGACTCAATGATGGGTTACAAACAATGTAAAAGCAACTTAGGAAATTTGTGTGGGATATTATCGGTTTCTTGGAGAATAAGTTGGTTGGGAAGGATGATGCTCTCGAGGCTATGGTGACAGCTTTGAAGTAGGAGATCAGTGAGCTTAAGGGGGAGCTCAAGATTTTCAAGGCTTCCATAGGTAATGGAATGTTGGCTTCGAAGCTGAAGCAACAAGTAATAGATATGCCCAAACTAAAAGCATTTAAAGGGGTAAGGCTCGCAAGTGAAGTGAACAACTTTCTTTGGGCCATGGAGCAATACTTCTGTGCGATAAGCATCGAGGATGATGCCACAAAAGTAAATACTGTTGCTATGTATTTTACTGACGTTGCTTTGTTATGGTGGCGACATAGGTCTATTGATGTGAGACGTGGTGGGACCGAGATTGGGGCTTGGGAGGAGTTCCAAAAGGAGTTTAAAGCACAGTTTTACCCCGAGTATGCCAAGAATGAAGCTCCAGCAAAGTTGCTGCGGTTTACGTAACGAGGCACGGTTAGGGAGCATGTGTGGGAGTTCAGTGAACTCATGCTCTAGATTTCTGATTTGAGCGAGAATGAAGTATTTTTCTCCTTTACAGGTGGGTTGAAATAATGGGCGAAGCAAGAATTGCAACGTCGAGGAGATTAAGAACTTACCAATGCCATGATGGTAGCGGAGTCCTTAGTGGAACTTGTTCTGAGAATAGACAAGTTTGAATCCTCCAAGCCCAATAGGAGGGGTAATGGTGGGTACCATGAGGAAGACGATGTAACAACCCGATTTTGGGCCTAGTCAGAACAGTGGTTTCGAAACCACTATTCTGGGGCTGGAGAAATTATTTTTCACGTTATTTTATGTGTTATAGCATGATTATATAAGTGCATGAAAATTTTGGTGAAATAATTTTAGCGATTTCATGCTTAATCTCGAAAAAGGATTAAATCGCATAAAGGGCAAAAGTCTTATTTTATTAGATAGATATATACCAAATAGCTAGAGAACCAAATTTTAGGGTCTTTAAAGTGAAAATAGGCCTTTAAATGAGTGATGGCCGGCCATGAGACAAGGAATTAAAATAATCAAAATGGTTAGGTGAATTTTGGTAACCAAATTAACTAAAAATAAAATAAAATAAAGAGGGAGCGATATCATCTTCTTCTCATCTCTTTCTCCACCAAAAATACCAGCAAAGAGGGGCTTTTTGAAGCTTTAAAATTTCAGCTAGGTTATCCTCTTGCAAGTAAGTGATTTTGATGACTTTTCTTGATAATTTTTACATTTTTGGGACCCCTAAAGCTTAATCTAGCTATTGAAGGGACTATTTTGCAGAATGGTTGAGAGTCTAGGTTTTTCCATGAAAGAATATGTGTTGTTAACTGAAATTTTATGGATGAATATGAGTTATAGTTGTGAAATAAACAACTTTTATAAAGTGATTTTCATGGAAAACACCTAAAAGGGTCATTTTGTAAAAGTTATAAAATATGTTGTAATTGTGTGAAATAGTGGAAATTTGGAGTAATCATAAGAGTAATAAATGGTCGGTTAGGCGTGGATAATAAGGAAATTTCAATAAAAATCGATTTTCGGGCCTAAGGGTAAAATGGTCATTTTATGAAAGTCTAGGGGCAAAATGGTTATTTTGCCAAAAATGTGAATTTTGATTGTCCAAATTTATTTAGTGATTAAATGAGTGAATTTCATCATGTTAGATAAAAAAAATTGAGATTCGGGATTAAATCGAGAAAGTACGTGGTTAAGGACAAAAAGAGAATAATTAGCCAAAATTACATTTGAGGTAAGCCCGTGCGACTAAATAAGCATGTTATACATATTATTGTTAAAATACTTGAAATATATTTTGCTATAATTGTACTGAATTATATGTTGATGGAATTATGTATGAGAAAGTGATGCCAAAAGTTAATAACACTCATGTGATGATAGAATACATTAGAAATTTGATGGAATATGATATTCCATTGAAACGAGTAAGTTGCAAGTAAATGATGCAAATATAGTGTTACCATGTATTGTACAATTAGTATGGTCTGAATTGTTGACTTGTGTTGTGAATTTAAATTATGAGAATTTACATAGCAATAACTCCCAGTTGAACCTTAGGAATAGATTGAGATATTTATACCATGACATTGGGGGATATGTGTGCTAGTGTAAGACATGTCTGGGACATGCATCTACCACATTATGAGAGCCAGTGTAAGACATGTCTGGGACATGCATCTGCCACATTATGAGAGCCAGTGTAAGACATGTCTGGGACATGTATCGGCATTGAGACGAGAGCTAGTGTAAGACATGTCTGGGACATGCATCAGCCACATTATGAGAACTAGTGTAAGACATGTCTGGGACATGCATCGGCATTGAGACGAGAGCTAGTGTAGGACATGTCTGGGGCATGCATTAGCCTCGAGATATACAAGCTAGTGTAAGACCTGTCTGGGACATGGCATCAGCTTGTTGTGTGTCAGTGTAAGACCTGTCTGGGACATGGCATCGATACCGATAGATGAGAGCCAGTGTAAGACCTGTCTGAGACACGGCATCAGCCTCGATCTATGAAAGTCAGTATAAGACCTGTTTGGGACATTACATCGACTTTGATGTGCTAGCCAGTGTAAGACCATGTCTGGGACATGGCGTCGGCATCTTATCCCATGTTTGGAGCTATTGAATATCCTGTAGTATTCCAAATGGTTTAATGGGAGATTTATGGTTTATATCGAAATGAGAGAACTTATGACCATGTGGTGAGTGATATAGGTACTTACACGAAATTGATGAGGTGTGAATTCAATTCATGTTGTATAATTAGTAAGGAATGAATATGAACATGTTGAGTAACACAGGTATGTATGCCAAGCTCAAGAGAAATGATTTCGGCTTATGATGCACATTTGGTGAAGATGTAAATAGGTAATTCATGCCTATGAGAATAATTTTGTGATGAACTTGTGATTATAGGTCTATACTTATGATGTATGAATATGTATATTTACCAACATGGCGAAAATGAATTAATATGGTGTGATAAACTTAGTATTGTAAATTTACACTAAAATAGTTTTAGACAACAGCCATAGTTCGACTTTGAAAATCCACCAAAAATTGTGGAAATTGAGTTAGAGGCTGAATAAAATATAAAATTAAAGCTTAACAAGTCTAGTTTCACATAGAAAAAACAGTGCAACCAAAGGAGTTTCATATTATGAAATATTTAATTTATTGTGAGACCAAGTTAGAATGATTTCGAAATCCCCTATCCCGATTTGGGAAAATCATTATAAATTGTAAAAAAATAATTATGGGGTATAATTTATATTATTAGAATTATTAATGAGTCTATTTTCAAGATAAATATACTATAACATCATCCGAGTCTCGTACTGTGAGATAATTAATTTTTAGTGAAGAGGGGTTGGAACTGTCGGACTGCAAAAAGGGGTAACCTTAAGAAATAAACTGTACTAATTGGCCAAACCAAAAATTCTGAAAATTTTATGGTAAGAAGACATGTAAGTCTAATTTTAAGGAAAATTAGCAGAAGTTAATTTGGAGTTTCGTAGCTCCAGATATAAATGAATTAATGACTATGACTTGAGAAAATAACTTGACTTGAACATAAATAAAAGTGTAAATATGGTTGTATTACCTTGTGAAGCAAGTTGATAAATTGCTTATTATTTTCACACGGTCTTACTAAGTTATAAAGATTACTCCCTTCCTTTCCTTTTCTTTAGTTTTGACAGGTTAGCTCAGGGTTGGAGATCGACGGAGGCAGCATCACACTATCAAGCCATCGCTTTTGAAGTAGTGACCCATATTTGTTAAGCGTTTTCGTGTGAGTGGCATGTATAGGGACTTAGTTTTTATGTTAGCCATTATTATGATTAGCCAAAGGTATTGGCTTGCATTGAGTTACTTATATATGGCCATGAGGTGTGGCTCATAGTGATTATGGTTTGTAAACCTATCTATCTATGCCATGTTCTAATGCTTGTGATGTGATTATGCTTGTTGGCTATATATGGTTGGTATTACTAAGTTATAAAGATTAATCCCTTCCTTCCCTTTTCTTTAGTGTTGACAGGTTAGCTCGAGATTGGAGATCGACGGAGGCAACATCACACTATCAAGCCATCGCCTTTGAAGTAGTGACCCATATTTGTTAAGCGTTTTCGTGTGAGTGGCATGTATAGGGACTTAGTTTTTATGTTAGCCATTATTATGATTAGCCAAAGGTATTGGCTTGCATTGAGTTACTTATATATGGCCATGAGGTGTGGCTCATAGTGATTATGGTTTGTAAACCTATCTATCTATGCCATGTTCTAATGCTTGTGATGTGATTATGCTTGTTGGCTATATATGGTTGGTATTACTAAGTTATAAAGATTAATCCCTTCCTTTCCTTTTCTTTAGTGTTGACAGGTTAGCTCGAGATTGGAGATCGACGGAGGCAGCATCACACTATCAAGCCATCGCCTTTGAAGTAGTGACCCATATTTGTTAAGCGCTTTCGTGTGAGTGGCATGTATAGGGACTTAATTTTTATGTTAGCCATTATTATGATTAGCCAAATGTATTGGCTTACATTGAGTTACTTATATATGGCCATGAGGTGTGGCTCATAGTGATTATGGTTTGTAAACCTATCTATCTATGCCATATTCTCATGCTTGTGATGTGATTATGCTTGTTGGCTATATATGGTTGGTATTATGAATTATGCGCATGATGAATGTTTTATGACCAATCTAAACGATCATGGCCATGAATTAAATATGTCTTAATATGGGATGCTAAATCATTGAAATGATGTCATGATATGTGTCTTTGGTGTGTATATAGATGTGAAAGATTAATGGTAACATAAAAGGGCTTGATAAATAGCCTAAGTGTTAGCCACACGGGCAGAGACACGACTATGTGTCTCAGCCGTGTGGAGGACACGGCCTAGCACATAGGCGTGTGGCCTGGCCTTGTGGTTCAATTTGTTTTGCTGACGTCATAAACAGAGAGTTACACGGCTTGAGGACACGGGCGTGTTGAAGACACACGGGCGTGTGACCATGTTTCATGAAAATTTTCCTAAGTTTTCCCAAAACTTTCCAAAGTTCTCGGTTTAGTCCCAAACCGCCTTTAATGCATGTTTTGAGCCTCGGTAGCTTGCGTAAGGGACATTATGCATGTGATGAAATGTTTTTAATTTAAATGAAATTTTATGGCCCGATTTTATGAAATGGTGTACGTTTAAGTTCGGTAACGCCTCTAACCCTGTCCTGGCATCAGATACGGGTAAAGGGTGTTATAGATGAATAGGGACATAGCTATTATGGCAGCGGTAGTAGTAGCGACAGTGGTAATGGGAAACCACGAAAGGGAAGTGGAGACCTAATAGCCCGAAAAAGAAGAGGGGAAAGTTGAGATGCTACTTTTGTAAGGGACCGCACATGAAGAGGGATTGCCCAAAGGTATCTTCAGTTTCAGCTATCAAGAGGAATGATGAGCCGGAAGAGGCAAAGCCTATTGAGAAAAAGGCATCGACAGTCAATTCGGTAGTGCTCATTCTGAAGAAAAAGAATGGTGGAGAAAGGTTGATGTTTGTAGACATCAACATTGCAGGTCAAAAGAGGAGTGCTCTTGTCGATACGAGAGCATCATACTTGTATATATCGAAAAAGGCTGCGGGGAAACTTGGTCTCTGGATTAAGAAATTGAATAGGAAGATCAAAACGGTAAATTTCGAAGAGGCCCAACTGTGTGAGTAGTTCGTAATGTGAAACTAAGAATCGGTGAATGGAAGGGCAATGAATAATTCGACGTAATCCAATTAAATAATTACGATTATGTGCTTGGCTTAAACTTCCTTGATAGGATTCAAGCATCTCTGCATCCATGAGCCGATCAAATTTATATTGTCACTGGTCCGTTATCAAAAATTGTTGTGCTAGTGCATTGAGATATGAAGGTGGGGACAAAGGTATTGTCGTCAATCAAACTAGTCGAGGATGTTTCGTATGGGAGGAACATTGACTCGATAGAACGGAATGCTATGAAAGCCCCTTCGGAAGTGTAAGTGGAGCAAGAGATCGATTTGAAGCCTGCGGATTCGATTATAGAGCCGACACCTTTGGGAAATGTGGGTTGTGCATCGGGCTTCGAGGAAAAAAGAGCGATGCAGAAACAGTTGACCCGAGTAAATGCAAAGGTACATTTCGAACACTTTGATAATGTGTTGCATTCTAACTTGTTGACTTGGCAAGAATGTAGGGGCCCTTTCAAAGTTCTTGAGCAAAGATGCCGAGAGACTGTGGGCAAAGCGAAGCCACGTGTTGTGAATCAAGAGGATTCTGTTCGAGTCAAGTTAGAACGTGGGCAAGCGAGTGACATAACTTCTTGTCGTCGAGATGTACAAACGAGTAGGACGATTCAAGTTAAGAAGCGACGTAAGCCGAGACAAAAGTCCCGAAGGAAAGGAAAAGCTAAGGCATTGAGATGAGACTGAGGTGAATCAAGTCAGTGCCATTCAGAAGTCGCAATGAGGGCGTTGCAAGAATGGGTGGAGGAAAATGCCACGGGCCGCAGTTCAAAGCCCGTGACCATAACACCAAATGTATCTAATGGAGGTTTATTGTTTAGATGGGGATCATTTAGCTTGCAAGAACTGACCCGATTCAAGAATTTATTGGAGAAGCCTGTCAAATTGAAGCCTGGTTGGCTCGATAATGAAGATATGATAACTTAAGCTAATTTATTTTTATTAGTATAATATTTATTTCATATAAAAGTTTAAAAGTTTTATTTTAATTTTTTATATAAGTAACTTAAATATGATAAAAACATTTTAATTATAATTTGAATTGTTGAATAAATTAATGTATTTTAATTATGTTCAAAGTAAATAAAAAAGCAAAATCACATGTACAAATGATTCAACATGAAATTCCAAAATTAATTCCTGTTTAAAAAATAAATCGCACAGAAATAATGTTTTAACGGAATTAATAAGTGATCTAATTTGTGTATAGACATGAGTAAAAAATCTGAAAATTGATGTGGAGTTGAGTGACTTGAATGTAAATTACCCAAATTATCGGAACATAGAATGCATCTTTCATAGACTAAAACATGAAACCGACGAGATTTACTATGATAACGTTGTAAGAGAAGTAACAATGAAAAGAAAAATGTATTGGACTGAACAAAAAGAGAGATGATCTGATGCATTGGACTGATTACTATAACCTATGAGATATGCTAAGATCAGACAGATTCTACAGCAAAACATGGCTGCAATTTCAGCAACTGAACAAAATCCATCCATAAACAGAAACTTTGAAGAGCCAACGCCTCCATTAATGCAGGCCGCAAAATCCCACAGAGACAAACCTGAATGAACATCATAAAGTAGACTGAAATCACATAAACATATCCACAAGCATTCCATTGATGCTGCAAAATATAAGCAGATAAAATATTCTCGAGTTGAAACATACTCACTTCTTTCAGATTGAGGATAAGGCATGGCGGGGTGGCTCGATCCATATGTTCTCAAAGGGAGGTTGCTCTCCCCAGTCATACTGCTGTTTACGGGGATAGTATCTACAGTCATCAAACGAATACGATATGCAACGCTTTCCAAAGAAACGAAATTTGGAGAAGTACACACTGTTCCTCATTATTCCAGGCAGATTAGCTCCTGAAAGAGATGACAAGAAACTTGCAAATATTGTCACACCGCGAAGGCTTTCCATTTCTTTCCATGCCAATTCTGATCGATACAGTTTATATATCATGGGGTTCTTGTTTTGAGACGTATATACGACTAAGAGATCTCCGTTGTGCTCTGTCATAAATTTTCCTTTCCACCAATTTTTGACGAAAAAATTCTCAGGGCATCTCGGTGGTGGCACAGCAAGAACCTTCCAATATCGTCTCACTGGATCATAAACTCCTAACCAACCAGTGAGACTAAGACAATAAAAGAGTCCACTGCAGAAAACGGGTTTGTCCCAAATGCTACTAACAAACGGCAAGCGATTCCGGTGGTTAACAATGGTCCATTCTGATGCGCCGGGATGACACGTGCTGATAGCAACAACAGTAGGGTGGACGTGCCTTATTGAAAAAACCACACAGTTGGTCGATGTTGGGGCACAAGAGAAAGCCATTATTTCATATGCCAACTCATAGGTAGGAAGATTTATCGTCTCCCGAGTGAAGGGATTAAAGAAGAATATGAGGTGATTCCTGCGTCTATATAACAACAACCAACCCTGTTTAGTGTAACAAACCCTGCATCCACGCAACTCTGGTAGCTCAAGAGAGTGGATTTTGCGCTCTGATGGATCATAGAACTCGTACAAGCATCCAGATTTCGGTATGTACATGAGCCATGGTGATTGGTTCATAACCCGAACTGAGATTGCAACCTTGTGCCACCTCTTGCAGACAACAGATGCTCGAACGTTATCCTCAAATGTTAGATTGGACAAAATCAATTCCAAAAGTTCTAGAGGAAGATCAGACCATGTTTGTAATTCCAACCTCCCCTTACAATCTTTACTTGCAGTTCTTGCATCCCCATTCACCATTTCTGCTAGCCTATACAGCCAAAAGGGTTATTGATATTAGAATGGGTTTATCTATCAGCTATAAAATATTAAAAAGAAGTGTAGGATGTAAACAACGAAATTAAACCCTAAAAATGCTCCACTAAGTCAGATAGCTTAATCATGCTTTATAAAAGATTCAAAATCCAGTGCTTGCTGCATTTCTTCAACCCAAAAGGCAGAATCGCTCCAAAATAACACATTAACAAGGGAATCAATCCTGAATCGCTCCAATCCCTAAACATGCAATGATTTGTAAGCATGGTTAAAGACCCAAAAAAAAGAAAATTAAAATTCTCAACTATCTATCGCTGCAGTTTCTCAAAACCCAGAATGACTCCCAAGCATAGGCATAAACAAAAGAAAAATATCAGCCTTGCCAACAATTTTGCATAATTCTACTTCCTTATTAAGTAAAGAATCAAATTTTGTTCTCATATTCAGAACTCAAGAAGCTCTAATTCCCAAAACGCAACTGTGATTTGCATGAAAACCTAATCATCAAAGTTTCAATTTTTTATTAAAAACAGGTAAAGTACCAACTTGGTTACTCAAAGAACCCAAAAGAACAAAAATTTAAAAACAAAACCTTACAATTTAAGCTTTCTTTTCTTTGTTGCAGCCATATTAAGCAGAAAACTAAAGGTTTTGCAATGTGTTTTGAGGTGAAAATAGAAAAAGTAGTAAAAAGGTGTAGGGAAAAGGCAGTGATAGACGCCACGTAATGCAGTGATGTTAAGTTGAGTTTTGTGTTTAGATGAAGCGGCGAGTTTTGATTTATTAGTTTTTTTGTTTGATGTGTGAGAGGTTATGTAGTGAAGGCTTGGTCTTACAGTTACCATTTTTGTTTTCAAGATAGGAAATTCATTTATTGCAAATCCATTCAAATCCATTACGATCCCATATAAAGAAAAATTCCAAACAAAATAATACATTACCATAAATCGTCCATGTTTCTGTCTTTATTATTATTATTATTGTCGGAACATAAATTTCATTTTAATCACCGTAAACAATAGAGTACGAGCGGAGAGAATGACACACCAACTTAACTAGCCATAAGCCACAAACTCACCGAGTAAACAAAAAGAAAGAACATTCATTTTTAAAGAAACTTCACACTAATACTAATTAACATCCCATCCTAATGATAAGGAGACAACCAAAACAAAGCTAGTAATAGCCATACTCCTTTAACAATTTAACTACATAGATAGAACTAAGCCTAATAGTAAAAGAATCAACCATCATTTTCAATTTGTCCAATATTTTAAATGCAAATTAAAAGGATTGTAGACTTTTGAAAACAAAATAACAAATCTAACATAACAAAAACATGGAATAAGATCTTAACAATTAGTGCCACTGAAGATACAAGTTCCACACCTTTCTATCCTTACTCTTAATTAGAAGATGGGAAGTTGAGATTTGAAAGAAAAATAAAGAAATTAAGAGAATTTTGAGATAAATCTTCAGATCTAATAAAAAAATGCTCTTAAACAATTTAAAAACGAGAAAAGAAAAAACTCTAATCTTGGGGGAAACCCAAAGAAACGAGAGGGGAAGATAAAAAGAAATGTTCAGAGTTCTACTTATCCGAGGAAAGAGAATAAAGAGAAACCCTAGCCGCGAGGTATACTAATATTTTTAATTTGTTACTTCCATTAATTGATTTAGACGATTTTTTATAATAAAAGTGAGTAAGTTGGTTTTTATACCATTAATTTTTATAATACTAGCGGCAAGGTATAACTTATCCTGTTTTAAAATGACGTAATAAAAGCGAGTAAGTTGGTTTTTATATCATGTTTTAAAATCTTAAATTCTAATTTTTTTTTGCGTCATTTTAATACCATTTAAAAGTTTACTTTTTTACTTTAATGGTTTCTTAAGGTAAAATATCAATTAAATAAAACAACGAAATAGAGGCAAACAGGTAGGAGGATAAAACTGATACCCAAGTAGCAGGCTTACCCTATACACCTATTCATAGCATTCATCGTATTCCCACTATCAAGCTAAGTAGAATTAGAATTCAAAACAAAAGGAACAAAATTCCAAACAACACAATTTGCATATAATAAAGCTACAATAGTGTCACAAACCGCCCATTCCTTGACCCAAATAGCATGATCCCGTGTGGCAAGATGACTACTCATAACCATGATCAACCTTTCTCAGGTCCTTTTTAGTGGACTATCTTAGTTCCCATTGATGCCTTGTCCTAAATGCCTCTTGCTTGTTTCGGCCTTACGAAGTCACTCGCATCCAACCATTTAGAGTAAGAGAGGGAACCCACTCTTGTCGCACGTTTAGCACTCATGCTCGCAAGAGGTCTTAAGCATCATCTCCATCAATGACGTTGAGCATCGACCATCACGGTCCAAGTCACAAGGTATCTTTGCTGAAGGTTTAGGGAACCCAACACCAAGTTCATACTCGCTTGATGCGTCTTATGTGCCAGAACCCAATGGCACTACTTGATCATTGGCTGCTCACCAACTAAGGGCCACTTCTAGCCCATCACATTACTCATTAGGACCACTTCAAGGGCTATGCTCGCTCGCCCCATTTAAGGTTTGTCTCAAGAATAATGGACATCCAATATCATGTATTCAACGCAAGACTCATCTTAGTAAATCGTCACAGCTCTAAAGCATTAAGCTTAACAACTATCTCTATGTTCCTACAAGACTAGTAGTCGGTCCACCTACTAGTTATCTCGATGGTCTGTTGCATTTCGATGCTCTTCATACAAAGAATTATTGTAACACCCCTCACTTGTATCCAATGTCGGGCTAGGGTTCGAGTCGTTACCGGGTTTAAACTTTCACGACATACAAATTTGGCTCACCAAATTTCGTCCAAAATTAAAACTTTTCAAACACATACATACTGTCCCTTATGCAGGCCTTCGAGACCTAAAACATACGACGGGATGGTTCGGGACAAAACTGAAAACATTTGATAGACTTTGGGCAACTTAATAAATTTTTCTTGCCTTGGAGAGTCACACGCCTGTGTAGGTGAGGCCGAGTGGTCACACACGCCTGTGTGGCTTGGGACACGCCCATGCCCTCAGCCCGTGTAACTCTCTATTTATGACGTCAGCATGCTTTATGGGCACACGGCCAAGACACATGCCCATGTGTCTAACCCGTGCACTATACAGACCTAAAATTTTATGTGCAGGGGACGCACGGCCATACCACATGCCCATGGGGACGAGCCGTGCGTCACACACGGCCTAGATACACGCCTGTGTGTCTACACGTGTGGACCTTGTTAGGCCATTTTCCAAGCCTTTGGTCACCCTCTATCAACCAATCACACTTATAAGTTACTTTAATACATGATAAGGCCAAATTATACACTTACACAAAACCTTAATAAACCTCATTGCATGAAAACCTCATATCATTGGTTTTATGCATGCTAGATTAATTCCCTTTTTGTATTAAGGGTTTCCAAATCTCCTTGACACATTCAAGATTGGCTCATTCTTATAACTCATTGCCAGTTAAAACCAAGCCATCACATATGAACATAAACATGCATAGATTTGTAGGTCATAGCCTACTTCAAAATGAGTCAATTCCCATGGCCATGTACAAAAAGATATGTATATCTTTACATGCCTTCATCTTGGCAAATCAAATGACACATATAACAAAATACTCAAAAGTTCTATACATGCCATTAAACAAAACAAAAGTGTCTATATACCAAAGCTGGACTAGTTGATAGTGTGTTGACTCTCCAACTGTCTTCCAATATTTGCGAGTCCTCGTGCTCTATAAAACAGGGAAAAGAGAGAGGTAAGCGTTTACATACTTAGTAAGCTTGAATAACTGGAAAGTAAACTTACCGATTATTTAGCATAAAACCATATTAGACAATAGAATCAACAAGCATGAAAATGGTATCCCTATCATATGCACTCAATCAACAAGTTAGTCGCAATAATAACGTACCATGTAATTTGTCTTAGATGAGCTCATCATTCAATATTTCCTTTTGAACATATATCTCATATTAATCTCGTTGAGTTTTTAAGAAATTTCGATGGATTATCTAATAACCATTAATTCATAAGAATGATCATTTCAGGTATGCACTCCAGCGAATCTCACGTTTTACGGCGGGATTACCAGTCCAGGCTAAATCCCCTGTATCGTAGACTCATATGGTGATGTCGGAATTACCAGTCCAGGCTAAATCCCTTTTAGCGACAAACATCCTTATTGAGTTTGGATCTGAATTGCGAGTCCAGGCTAAATTCAGACCCTAATCGAATTACCCGTTCAAGCTAAATCCATAATGTACAAATATTCTTCGGGAGGCTAGATCACTCAAGGAACACCCGTCCGGGCTAGATCCTTTCTATATTTGAGATTAACGGATTACCCGTCTGGGCTAAATCCTTTCTGCAACACATGCAGGATCTCAAAATCACATACAACATGGTTCATCTGTAACGCCCCGTACCCGAGACCGTCGCTGGAGTCGAATACAAGGTGTTAACAGACTTAATTCATTGCTTAAACAGCTCAAATAATTTAATTTTAGAAATTCCAGACAAGTTGGCTAATTGCATCACAGTCGCTTAAAAATTCATATCTCGAGTTACAAAACTCGAAATCCAATTCCGTAAATTTTCCCTAAAAATAAACTAATATATATATTTACTAATTTTTTTCTAGAATTTTTTTCTTGGCCAATTAGTACAGTTTATTAGTTAAAGTCTCCCCTATTTCAGGGTTTGACTGCTCTGATCTCTGTGTATTACGAATCAGTTATCTCTCTGTACAGAATTTCAATGACTATGAAGTTTGTTTCTCTTAAAACTAGACTCAATAAGAAATCTATACATATAAATTATGACTTCTAACTATTTTTATACAATTTATGGTGAATTTCCAAACTCAGAATAGGGGATCCAGAAATCGCTCTGGCCCTGTTTCACAAAAATTTAAACATCTCATAAAATATAACTCATATACCTGTTTCGTTTCTTCCATATGAAAATAGACCCATAATTATTCAATTCCATGTTTTATTTATCATCTAATTATATCTCTACTATTTTTGATGATTTTTCAAATTCACGTTACTACTGCTGTCTGAATCTATTTTATGGTAAATTTTACCTATTTCATGGTTTTCATGGATTAACTAGCAATTTGACATACATAACACCAAATATGATCATAATTAGCCATTCCAATGGCTAATCATTACCAAGCATTTTTATACTACTTAATAACCATATCATAAGACCATATATACAAAATGATTATAATGCTATACATGCCATACTCAAAATATACAAGCCATTATGCCAAGATGGTATACGGATAGTGTGAGCGTGCCTCCGACCGTTCGATTTCAGTGGCTTTGTAACACTACAAGGAATGAAAAGGAGGGAGTAAGCATAAATGCTTAGTAAGTTCACATGCAAATAGCAAGTAACATAACCATATAAGCAAACATAAAACATCATTTGCATAATCATCACCAAGACATTCATATCATATTTTCATTTATCATCTTACCATATTGTTGTTATATCGATTTTTCAACCCGAGGGTTAAGTACATACCTGTTCAAAGTATCCATTTCACAACACTTACCAATACGTCCCTTTCATCTTGAGCATTCCTCCATTTGAGTAGAACTTTACCCGTTGAACACATCGGAATATAATTTGGATACATGGAAAGTTTGCACATAAGTGCCACATATGTAGCCAAGCTACTATGTAACCCGCCCATAAGCGAACTCGGACTCAACTCAACGAGCTCGGGCGTTCGCATCCATAAGTGAACTCGGACTTAACTCAACGAGCTCGGAGGCCTAGTTACATCTCACAAACTCGGACTCAACTCAACGAGTTCGAACATTCGCATCCATAAGTGAACTCGGACTTAACTCAACGAGTTCGGATGCCCAAATATCCCAATGACATGTCACTTGTATCCTAATCCATTCCTAAGGTTCAACGGGACCTTTTTTCCAATCATGTGTCTCAACCATCTTCTACGGAATACCGATATCGATACTCGGTAGTATTTCACATTTTCCAAGTATATCACATAATTTGACATATTATCAAACAATTATCACGAGTATAATATTTCATAATAATTATCATATCATTTAAATAATATAAAAACATTTAAAATAATAACTATGTTACCAACATTTACATATGAACTTACCTAGTATGCGAAAATGGCTACTTTTACCATTTCGTCCACAACTTGGTATTTTCCCCATTTCAGCCCGAATTTCAATTTTCCTTGCTCTATCATTTAAAATATAGTCTAATTAGGACTCACATTATTCAAATTGACCCAAAATATATTTTGGAAAAATTACAATTTTGCCCCAAAGCTCGTAAATTAAACTTCAGCCTATTTTCTTATGTTTTATGACATGCTGATCAGTTTTCCCTTCTATGGCAACATCAAATTCTCACTCTAACATGTACTTATGACTATTAGGTATTTTTACCGATTAAGTCCTTTTGCTCGTTTTCACTTAAAACCGAGTAGCACAAGTTGTCTAACATAATTTAAAACCTCATATTCTATCATAAAACACCAAAATACACAAATTTCACCTATGGGTATTTTTCCAAATATAAACCCTAGGTTAAATTATTGCTAGCATAAGCTAAATCGAGCTACCGGGACTCCAAAAACGTAAAGAACTTGAAAAATGGGGCTAGAATGGACTTACAATCGAGCTTGGAAGCTTGAAAAACCCTAGCCATGGTTTCTCCTTGCTATATTCGGCCATGGTGAAGAAGATGAGCAAAATTGGCTTTTAATTTTGTATTTTAATTCATTTTACCCCTAAATGACCAAAATGCCCTTACTACTAAACTTTCCAAAAATTCTATCCATGTCCAATTTTTGTCCATAAACTTAGAAATTGGTAAATTTGCTATTTAAGACCTCCTAATTAATATTTCAAAACAATTTCATACTAGAAACTTCTAGAATGCAAGTTTTGCAAATTATTCGATTTAGTCCCTAATTTCAATTTAAGCACTTTAGGCATAGGATTTCATCACGAAATTTTCACACAATTATGCAATCATATCATAAACATCAAAATAATTATAAAATAATTATTTCTATCTCGAATTTTGTGGTCACAAAACCACTATTCCGACTAGGCCCAAAATCGTGATATTACAACTCTCCCCTTTAGGGATTTTCGTCCCCCGAAAGTCTTACTGTAAAAGTGGTCTTCACTTTTAATCTCATATTCGGTGTCAAGAACTTTCACTTAGACTGCACTCTCTAATACATCTCTTTAATTTCTCATATGATCTCAAAGCTTAGATCTCAATTCTCAATCGTTCTTAAATTTTCAACCCTTCTCAGTTTCCCATGATATCATGACATAAAACCCGGATCTTAACTTGATTAATGGAGGCCGAAATTCCAAGAAATCCAACAATCAAAGAGACCTGAATTTTCATAAATCTGATGAGTAGGAATTTATTCAATACAAATATGATTTATAGATCTCGCCAAACATTTAACAATAGGATACATCACATTTTCCTCTTTACGCCATGGAAATAATTCGATATGGCCTCAAGAATAATCCTTCTCATTTCCATCCCAATATCAACACTGATAAGGATAATTTTGATAGATCCCAATGCTCGGCTTTAACCCCTTTAACAACTCTGATTTTATGTAACATCGAATGCTCTAAACTATCACATTACCTCACCGTCTTGAAACATATCACAATTCATACCACAAGACATTATCGAAAGTCGTGAAGTCTTTACTCAATGTAGACTAGTCTAGTTCGGACGCTTGGTTACTAATAATATTCTCATCTATCCGAACTTTGTCAACATGTAATAAACTTTTCAGCTTTCACAAAATGAAAACCTTATCATTCGTAGTGACTTTAACTAATATCAAACTTTTTCTAATAAATATATACTTCTCGTTCAGACTATTTACTCTTTTATCCGTATAAAATGAAATTCTATTATCAAACTTGGGAAAAATAATCCTGAAATAATTGTCGCATGAAATCTTTCAAATAGATAATTCACCATACCGACTGAAACTCGCTTTTTTATCACTTATGCCTTTTCTGATGTCAAATCCTTGCACAGAAATTAGAAAAAAAAAACCCCAATACTAAAATGACCACATTACCAAGATCAAATTAGAAGTATAGTCATATTTGACATGATCATCACGGGCTGAAGAACGCACTTCGAACACGAGTCATAATTGACAAATTATGGAACAACGATAACAAGAAAACCGAATAAAGAAATCCAAGATAGAGAAATCCAGAATGAAGAAATCCAGAATAAAGAAACCCAAGATACGATACTATGCTGGAGAATCGAAAACCAAGCCGGAGAATCGAAAACCAAGCCGGAGAATCGAAAACCAAACTCATAGAGAAAATACGGAATACCCCGATAATTCTTCAAAGAAAGAAAGTCCAAAAGAAAACATCATTTAATCCCACTGGAATCAAATATAACAAGAACAATATATCTTCCCATACATATATATCAGATGAAGCATCAAGTAGAAGAAATGAATCATAATATCATATGTATTCTCTCATCAATTTTTATCGATTTAAATAAATAGAATACCCGATGAAATAGAGCAATATAAATTATAAACCAGTCGACTTACCAATGCTTTCATCCAACACCGTGATTAAAAGACATTCCCATATAACAAGAATTTCTTCGTAAGATCAATAGCCATAGAAATATTTCGAGAACGGGTAAACACATAGAACATCTCAAAAGAGATCACTAAATCTGTCCCAATCATAACTATCACACTCGAGATAGTTTACATTTCAAATATCATTTCTCCAACTAGTTCTGTCACAAAATTTCATATTAAACCATTCACTAAAGAAGGCCAGTTCTAAATAAATTTTGATTTACACTTTTCTCGACCTTGCACCTGAGTAATTCAGTTTACCAAGGAGAATTCCTTTTCTAACTGGGACAGTATAATTCCAATAATATTTACGCTAATCCGATACTTTATCGGCTCGACTTTTACTTATCAGCTCATTTTCAATCTCTGATCATACTTATAATTATTCTATCACTTTGAACTCTTTGGGTTCTCAACCGGAAAATTATTCAATACAAATCTCATGAAATTCCATTATAAGTACCATTTCGGTAAGGGGGAGGGGTTGTAGGACCTCTGACTCGACTTTCTTATACATACACAAATGATACAACTTCCATCATCATAACAACATCATCAAAATCATGTCATTCATTCATGTTGGCTTACACCAATTTTCCTATTGTCCCATTTAGACAATATACTTATGCATACATTCTATGTTTTCTTGATAGCTTTACTTATCCATTCATTTAATTAAATTAAGTCATGCTCATGACATCATATAAGGCCAAACAAACATAGATATTTGCACCACAATCATAACTTTCATTTCGTGCATCATCATGTACATATCATTACAATCATATAATTCAGTCCAACAATTTAACATAGATAAGTTCATTTCATTATAATCCTTTATCTCATAAAAATTATATATCATTAGCATTCATCAGCATTCGACGTCCAAATCAAAACAAGGACATTTTCATTCATATCATAATATTATGAATTTTATTCATGCCTCTACTACTTTCTATTTATTCTGTTCATCTTATCAAGTAAGCCATATACACTACATCATATGAGCATTAAGCAAATATGAATATTTATCACATATGTATCATAAGCCTTTATTCATACTTTTCTGAACCGATACTTATCATAATCATAATTTTACTCAAATACCTTCACATAACATTGAACATGGTCGGCGCAGCTCAGTTGGAGAGTAACCTGTCTAAATAAGACAGTACTCACACGCGTCGGAAGACATCACACTATCACAGATCAGTGGCATGTATAGCTAAACTTTTACACATGCTAGGTTAGTCCGAGAACCGACTAAACCTACTCTGATACCACCAAATGTAATGCCCCGTACCCAAGACTGTCACTGGAGTCGAATACGAGGTGTTAACAGACTTAATTCATTGCTTAAACAGCTCAAACAATTTAATTTTAGAAATTCCAGACAAGCTAGTTAACTGCGTCACAGTCTCTTAAAAATTTATATCTCGAGTTACGAAACTCAAAATCCAATTACGTCAATTTTCCCTGAAAATAGACTCATATATCTATTTACTAATTTTTTTCTAGAATTTTTTTCTGGGCCAATTAGTACAGTTTATTAGTTAAAGTCTCCCCTGTTTCAGGGTTTGACTGCTCTGACCTCTGTGTATTACGAATCAGTTATCTCTCTGTACAGAATTTCAATGACTATGAAGTTTGTTTCTCTTAAAACTAAACTCAATAATAAATCTATACATATAAATTATGACTTCTAAATATTTTTATACAATTTATGGTGAATTTCCAAAGTCAGAACAGGGGATCCAAAAATCGCTCTGGCCCTGTTTCACAAAAAATTAAACATCTCATAAAATATAACTCATATACCTATTTCGTTTCTTCCATATGAAAATAGACTCATAATTATTCAATTCCATATTTTATTCATCATATAATTATATCTCTAATATTTTTAATGATTTTTCAAATTCACGTCACTACTGCTGTCTGAATCTATTTTATGGTAAATTTTACCTACTTCATGGTTTCCATGGATTAACTAGCAATTTGACATACATAACACCAAATATGATCATAATTAGCCATTCCAATGGCTAATCATTACCAAGAATTTTTATACTACTCAATAACCATATCATAAGACCATATATACAAAATGATTATAATGCTATACATGCCATACTCAAAATATACAAGCCATTATGCCAAGATGGTATACGGATAGTGTGAGCGTGCCTCCGACCGTTCCCGATTTCCGAGCTGGCTTGTTAACACTACAAGGAATGAAAAGGAGGGAGTAAACATAAATGCTTAGTAAGTTCACATGCAAATAGCAAGTAACATAACCATATAAGCAAACATAAAACATCATTTGCATAATCATCACCAAGACATTCATATCATATTTTCATTTATCATCTTACCATATTGTTGTTATATCGATTTTTCAACCCGAGGGTTAAGTACATACCTGTTCAAAGTATCCATTTCACAACACTTACCAATACGTCCCTTTCATCTTGAGTATTCCTCCATTTGAGTAGAACTTTACCCGTTGAACACATCGGAATATAATTTGGATACATGGAAAGTTTGCACATAAGTGCCACATATGTAGCCAAGCTACTATGTAACCCGCCCATAAGCGAACTCGGACTCAACTCAACGAGCTCGGGCGTTCGTATCCATAAGTGAACTCGGACTCAACTCAACGAGCTCGGATGCCTAGTTACATCTCATGAACTCGGACTCAACTCAACGAGTTCGGACATTCGTATCCATAAGTGAACTCGGACTCAAATCAACGAGTTCGGATGCCCAAATATCCTAATGACATGTCACTTGTATCCTAATCCATTCTTAAGGTTCAACGGGACCTTTTTCCCAATCATGTGTCTCAACCATCTTCTACGGAATACCGATACCGATACTCGGTAGTATTTCACATTTTCCAAGTATATCACATAATTTGACATATTATCAAACAATTATCACGAGTATAATATTTCATAATAATTATCATATCATTTAAATAATATAAAAACATTTAAAATAATAACTATGTTACCAACATTTACATATGAACTTACCTAGTATGTGAAAATAGCTACTTTTACCATTTCGTCCACAACTTGGTATTTTCCCCATTTTAGCCCGAATTTCAGTTTTCCTTGCTTTATCATTTAAAATATAGTCTAATTAGGACTCACATTATTCAAATTGACCCAAAATATATTTTGGAAAAATTACAATTTTGCCCTTAAACTTTTGCATATTTACACTTTTTCCCCAAAGCTCATAAATTAAACGTCAGCCTATTTTCTTATGTTTTATGACATGCTGATCATTTTTCCCTTCTATGGAAACATCAAATTCTCACTCTAACATGTACTTTTGACTATTAGGTATTTTTACCGATTAAGCCCTTTTGCTCGTTTTCACTTAAAACCGAGTAGCACAAGTTGTCTAACATAATTTAAAACCTCATATTCTATCATAAAACACCAAAATACACAAATTTCACCTATGGGTATTTTTCCAAATATAAACCCTAGGCTAAATTATTGCTAGCATAAGCTAAATCGAGCTACCGGGACTCCAAAAACGTAAAGAACTTGAAAAACGAGGCTAGAATGGACTTACAATCGAGCTTGGAAGCTTGAAAAACCCTAGCCATGGTTTCTCCTTGCTATATTCGGCCATGGTGAAGAAGATGAGCAAAATTGGCTTTTAATTTTGTATTTTAATTCGTTTTACCCCTAAATGACTAAAATGCCCTTACTACTAAACTTTCCAAAAATTCCATCCATGTCCAATTTTTGTCCATAAACTTAGAAATTGGTAAATTTTATATTTAAGACCTCCTAATTAATATTTCAAAACAATTTCATACTAGAAACTTCTAGAATGCAAGTTTTGCAAATTATTCGATTTAGTCCCTAATTTCAATTTAAGCACTTTAGGCATAGGATTTCATCACGAAATTTTCACACAATCATGCAATCATATCATAAACATCAAAATAATTATAAAATAATTATTTCTATCTCGGATTTTGTGGTCACAAAACCACTATTCCGACTAGGCCCAAAATCAGGATATTACATCATCCATCGAACTTCCTTTCTAACCTCAACCGGGACATTTTTCAACATGTCATTGTTAAGTATGCATTTAATGTATTTTCATGTCATCATCAAGTGCAATTATCTTACATTCTTAAATCATGCAATTAGGCATATTATGAGTTTACTTTAAGTTATCCGAACTTACTTGGTATTCGTCTCGATATCGTGTTCCGGTTATTCCGAAACCTTTCGTTTTCCTCAATCGACCTGCGGAATTTGTTCATTGGGGTCTATAATAATAAAAATAAATCATTAACACCTCACATTGTACTTTTTGAGCCTAAATTTCACCCTCGGTCCAAATGACCGTTTTGCCCCTAACCTTTCACATTTTTACGATTTAGTCACTAGGCTCGTATAATGAAACACATGCAATTTCTACCTTACCCAAGCCTAGTCGAATATTTTTCCCTCCTATGGTAGCCCACATTTTTACATTATTTTTCATTTCTACCACACATTTTACACCTTTTGCAAAAAGGTCCTTTTAGGGGTTTTTCATGAAAATCACCTAGGAAAAGATGTTTAACACACATCCAACATTTATATTCCTCCATAAAACATCAAAATACAAGTAACTCATGCATAGGTAAATTTCTAAACATGAACCCTAGCATGAAATATGGGTAGAAATAAAGAGAGTAAGCTACAAGGATTTCAAAAATACAAAGAACATTAAAAACGGGGCTTGGAAGCACTTACTATTGAGCTTGAAAAGCTTGGAAACCCTAGCTATGGAGAACCCTAAAGTTTCGACAGCAACAAGAAGAGAATGAGCTGATTTTTGACTTATTTTTCCCATTTTATTTCATTAAAATGCCAAATGACCAAAATGCCCTTAAGCCATTTGTTTAAGATTTCATCCATACAAGCCCATTTTTGTCCAAAAACTTAGAAATTGAGCAAATTTCTCTCCAAGACCGTCTAATTTATAATCTAAAGCAATTTCATACAAATTGCTTCTAGAATCCAAGTTTTGAAATTTATTCAATTTGGTCCTTAATTTTCAATTGGACACCTTACTCAAAGAATTCCTTCATGAAACTTTAACACATGTATATTCTCATATTCTAGACCTTATAATAATCATAAGATAAATATTTTGATATCGGATTTGTGGTCCCGAAACCACTATTCTGATTAAGCCCTATTTCGGGATGTTACATCTTTCCCCCTTATGGACTTTAGTCCTCGAAAGTCTTACCAGTAAACAGGTTCGGATATTGGCTTCTCATGGTCTCTTCCCGCTCCCATGTAGCCTCCTCCACACCATGTCGATGCCGTAAAACCTTTACTAAGGCCATATTTTTATTTCTCAACTGTTTAACCTCACGAGCCAAAATCTTGACCGGCTCCTCTCCATAGGTCATGTCTAGTCTAATCTCAATCTCTGCCGGTGAAATCACATGAGAGGGGTCTGATCAATATCGTCTTAACATAGATACGTGAAACACGTCATGAATCTTTTCTAGTTCGGGTGGCAATGCTAAACGATAGGCTAATGGTCCTACTCTTTCGATGATCTTGTATGGTCCAATAAATCTCTGACTCAGTTTGCCTTTCCGGCCAAATCTCAACACCTTTTTCCTTGGAGACACTTTCAAAAATACTCCATCTCCAACTTGAAACTCAATATCTTTTCTTTTCAGATCAGCATATGACTTTTGCTTATCCGATGTTGCTTTTAAACAATCTCGTATCACTTTAACCTTTTTTTCAGTTTCCCTAATTAGATCAACCCCATGAATCTGATTTTCCTTGAGTTCTGTCCAGTACAATAGAGTTCGGCACTTTCTGCCATACAAAGCCTCATAAGGTGCCATCTTTAAACTCGTTTGAAAACTATTGTTGTAGGTAAATTCTACCAATGGCAAGTACTTTTCCCAGCTACCCTGAAATTCGAGGATGCAACATCCCAACATATCCTCAAGAATCTGAATCATCCGCTCAGACTAACCATCGATCTGTGGGTGAAAAGCCATACTAAAACTCAATTTTGTACTCAGGGCTTCTTGTAACTTCTTCCAGAATCTCAAAGTGAACCTTGGGTTTCTGTCCGAAATAATTGACAACGGTACCCCGTGTAATCTCACAATCTCAGAGATGTACAAGTCGACCAATCTATCAAGAGAGTAATCTGTTCTTATTGAAATAAAATGAGCCAACTTTGTCAACTTATCCACCACAACTCATATACCATCTTTCTTTTTCGGAGTCAATGGCAATCCTGTTACGAAATCCAAAGTAACTTTGTCCCACTTCCATTCGAGGACCATCACAGGCTGTAACAAACCTGAAGGTACTTGATGTTCAGCTTTAACTTGCTGACATATCAGGCATTTCGATACAAAATTCAGAAATGTCTCTTTTCATGTCGTTCCACCAGTACATTTTCTTCAAATCATTGTACATCTTGGTACTTCCCGGATGAATAGAGAACAGGCTATCATGTGCTTCTTGCAAGATTTTCTGAATAAGCTCATCATCTTTGGGTACACAAACTCTATCTCTGAACATCAAACATCCATCAGGACCATGTGCTTCTTGCAAGATTTTCTGAATAAGCTCATCATCTTTAGGCACACAAACTCTATCTTTGAACATCAAACATCCATCAGGACCAATCCAAAAATCTGATTCAATGCCCGACTCGCATTGAGTTCTTTTAGCCTGCAGGTCACTATCATTAGTTCGAGCATCATAGATTTCCTAAAGAAATGTCGGCCTAGCCTCTAGCTCTGCCAAGACTGAACCATCATCAAGCAATGCTAATCGAGCGTCCATGGCTTTCAGTGCAAATAAAGATTTTCTGCTTAACGCGTCGGTGACCACATTTGCCTTTTCCAGGTGATAGTCAATGATCAACTCATAATCTTTAATTAATTCTAACCAGCTCTACTGTCTCAGATTCAATTCTTTTTGAGTCATCAAATACTTCAAACTCTTGTGATCGGTAAATACACGACAGGTCTCACTATATAAATAATGCCTTCAGATTTTCAAGGCAAAGACAATGGCAGCGAGCTCTAAGTCATGTGTTGGATAGTTCTTCTCGTGTGGCTTCAACTGTCGTGAAACGTAGGCTATCACCTTGCCATCTTGCATAAGTACACAACCCAGTCCATTTAAGGATGAATCACTGTAGACCACAAACTCTTTTCCCGGCTCAGGCAATACTAAAACAGTAGCTTCAATCAGTAATGTCTTTAACTTCTCAAAACTTTGCTAACACTTTTTCGTCCATTCAAACTTAACGTCTTTCTGTAGCAACCTCGTCATTGGAGTCGCTATCATGGAGAATCCTTTCACAAATCTTCGAAAGTAACTGACTAAGCCCAAAAAGCTTCTAACCTCGGTTACATTCTTAGGCGGTTTCCATTCAACAATAGTAGATATCTTACTTAAATCCACTTGGATGCCTTCACTCGAAACAATATGACCCAAAAACCCAACTTTCTGGAGCCAAAACTCACTCTTGCTAAACTTAGCATACAATTGTTTTTCCCGTAAAGTCTACAACACAGTTCTCAGGTGCTTTGCATGCTCTATCTCATCTTTGGAATAAATCAAGATGTCGTCAATGAACACAACGACAAACTTATCCAAGTATGGCCGAAAGATTCTATTCATTAGGTCCATGAATACGGCCGGTGCGTTCATTAACCCAAACGGTATGACAAGAAATTCATAATGATCGTACCTTATTCTGAAAGCTGTCTTAGGTACATCCGATTCTTTAACTCGCAGCTGATAATAGCTGGACCTTAGATCTATCTTAGAAAATACGATGGCTTCTTTCAACTGGTCGAACAAATCATCGATCCTTGGCAAAAGGTATTTATTCTTGATAGTCACCTTGTTTAGTTGTCGATAATCTATACATAGCCTCATCAAATCATCTTTCTTCTTTACAAACAATACAGGGGCACCCCAAGATGAAAAGCTTGGCTTTACAAAACTTTTATCCGTCAGCTCTTGCAACAGTGCTTTTAATTCTTTCAGCTCGGTTAATTCTTCCGGGAATACGTCGGGATATTCACATACTATTGGTACAGACTCAATCTTTAACTCTATTTCTTTAGTGTTCAATACAAAAGCAAGGTAGGCTTCGTGCCCTTTTCTCATATATCTCTGAGCAACCATCACTGTGACTACAACCGGTAGCGTACCCAATTCTCTTGAATCAACCCATATAATCTTACCATCTAGGCATTTCAATTCTATATACTTACTACCACAGTTCACAATTACATTGTGCAGGGCTAACCAATCCATA
Source organism: Gossypium longicalyx (assembly GCA_025698465.1). NCBI lineage: Eukaryota > Viridiplantae > Streptophyta > Magnoliopsida > Malvales > Malvaceae > Gossypium > Gossypium longicalyx. Next base: position 32,180,187 of record CM046998.1, on the reverse strand, counting down.
CCAAGTATTACATCAAACTCATCAAATGGTAACAACATAAGGTTAGCCGAAAAGCAATGACTTTGAATCGTCAAAGGGCAATTCTTACAAACTTCATCAACCAGGACTGATTTGCCTAGTGGGTTCGACACTCTAATGATAAATTCTGTAGGTTCAATAGGTATGTTCATACTAGACACCAATCTCATGCAAATGTATGAATGCGTCGACCCCGGATCAATTAAGGTAACAACACATGTATTGAAAAGAGAAAAAGTACCCATGATGACGTCAGGAGCAGAGGCTTCCTCTCGAGCGCGTATTGCATACGTTCTTGCCGGGGCTTGAGCCTCTTATTTTACAGTATTTTTGGCCGCAACTCGACTGCCACAAGCACTTCCAGGATACCTCAGAGGTTTACCTCGTGTAGTAGGAGCACTCAATTTTGGGGCTATTTCCACTTCTTTTTTAATTTGCTCTAGGCAGTCCCTGAGAAAGTGGTCAAGAGAACCACATCTGAAGCATGCTCCACTCTTTATTTGGCACTTTTCAAAGTGAAATTTGTTGCAGCTCTTACACTTCGGCTTTTGGTCATCTACACTCCCTACACTAGTCACCATCGGGGAGGAAGACTTCTGACTTCGTCGTTTGGAGCCTCTCGCTTGGAGCCTCTCGCTTTACCCGAATATGCTACCGATAAAGTGGAGCATTCATGTTGGCTCATTGATTTTTTTGTGGGAAATGGGAGTGTCTTACCGCTGGACCACAAATCTGACATCAAAATATTTATTTTATGAATATTATGAGACCTAGAATATGATATTATGCATGTGTTAAAGTTTCATGAAGAGATTCCTTGAGTAAGGTGTCTAATTGGAAATTAGGGACTAAATTGAATAAATTACAAAACTTGGATTCTAGAAGAAATTTGTATGAAATTGCTTTAGATTATAAATTAGAAGGTCTTAAAGAGAAATTTTCTCAATTTCTAAGTTTTTGGACAAAAATGGGCTTGCATTTCTTTGTGGGAAATGGGAGTGTCTTACCGCTGGATCTCTTACTTGAAACTCGAGCCTCTCTCTTCGCTTACTTTCTTTCATTATTGAGCTCCTCAGCCTTCTTGGCCCGATCAGCTAATGCGGCGAACTCCCGTATTTTAAAAATCCCAATCAATAACTTGATTTCCTCATTCAGACCTTTCTTGAAGCGTTTACACATTTTTGACTCGGTTTGAACCCATTCAGCTGCATACAGACTTAGCCTTACAAACTCCCTTTCGTATTCTGCCACAGTCTTATTCCCTCGTTTAAGTTTCAGGAACTCCTTTCGCTTCGAGTGTAAGAACCTTTGACTGATGTATTTCTTCCTAAACTCTGCTTGGAAAAATTCCTAAGTGATATTTTCCTTTGGCACCACCGAAGATACGGTCTTCCACCAGTGGTATGCAGTGTCCTTCAGGAGAGACACGACACACTTTAAACACTCCTCTGGTGTGCACGATAATTCATCTAGTACCCGTGTAGTATTCTCAAGCCAGAACTCGGCTCTTTCAGCATTATCCTCGATTTTAGCTCTAAATTCCTCAGCCTCATACTTTCTAAGCTAATCTACAGGGGCCTTACCAATTCTTATCGGTGCCATACCTCATGGCAAATCCTCATCAGGTTGGTTAAGGGGCGGGGGAGGTCGTGGTATGTTAAGGCTATTCCTCAGATAATCCCCAAACCATTCATCTCTCATGTTAAAGAAGGCGGCTCAGGCCTCTTTCCGGCCTTCAGACATAAACCTTCTACTACTACTAGGTACAACTCGTGGTATGGAAGCTGGAGCATGGCTCTCGGCTCCCTCGGACTCATCTTATGCCTGATTAGAAGACATTTACTATATTCAAAACTAATTTAAACAGTTAGGAGATATCACACTATCAACATTCATATAATGGCATGTATAGCGAACCTCAATACTCTCTACGGTAGCCTTAAAATCGGCTAAACTGTAGCTCTGATACCACTAAATATAACACCCATCACCCATATCCAACGTCAGGACAGGGTTTGAGGCGTTACCGGGTTTAAACTTTCACGACATACAAATTTGGCTCACCAAATTTTTCCCAAAATTAAAACTTTTTAAACACATAAATACTGTCTCTTATACAGGCCTTCGAGGCTTAAAACATACGTCAGGATGGTTCGGGACAAAACTGAAAACATTTGATAGACTTTGGGCAACTTAATAAATTTTTCTTGCCTTGTAGAGTCACACGCCTGTGTGGGTGAGGCCGTGTGGTCACACACACCTGTATGGCTTGGGACACGCCCATGCCCTCTGCCCGTGTAACTCTCTGTTTATGACATCAGCATGCTTTAGGGGCACACGACCAAGACACATGCCCATTTGTCTAACCCGTGCACTATACTAACTTAAAATTTTATTTGTAGGGGATGCACGGCCATACCACACGCCCATGGGGACGAGTCGTGTGTCACACATGGCCTAGATACACGCCTGTGTGTCTACCTGTGTGGACCTTGTTAGGCCATTTTCCAAGCCTTTGGTCACCCTCTATCAACCAATCACACTTATAGGTTACTTTAATACATGATAAGGCCAAATTATACACATATACAAAACTTTAATAAACCTCATTGCATGAAAACCTCATATCATCGATTTTATGCATGCTAGATTAATTCTCTTTTTGTATTTAGGGTTTCCATATCTCCTTGACACATTCAAGATTGGCTCATTCTTATAACTCATTGCCAATTAAAACGAAGCCATCACATATGAACATAAACATGCATAGATTTGCAGGTCATAGCTTACTTCAAAATGAGTCAATTCCCATGGCCATGTACAAAAAAGATATGTATATCTTTACATGCCTTCATCTTGGCAAATCAAATGACACATATAACAAAATACTCAAAAGTTCTATACATGCCATTAAACAAAACAAAAGTGTCTATATACCAAAGCTGGACTAGTTGATAATGTGTTGACTCTCCAACTGTCTTTTAATCTTTGCGAGTCCTCGTGCTCTGTAAGATAAGGAAAATAGAGGGGTAAGCATTTACATGCTTAGTAAGCCTGAATAACTGGAAAGTAAACTTACCGATTATTTAGCATAAAACCATATTAGGCAATAGAATCAACAAGCATAAAAATGGTATCCCTATCACATGCACTCAATCAACAAGTTAGTCACAATAATAATGTACCATGTAATTTGTCTTAGATGAGCTCATCATTCAATATTTCCTTTTGAACATATATCTCATATTAATCCTGTTAAGTTTTTAGGAAATCTCGATGGATTATCCAATAACCGTAAATTCATAAAAATGATCATTTCAGGTAGGCACTCCCGCGAATCTCACGTTTTACGGTGGGATTACCAGTCCAGGCTAAATCCCCCGTATCGTAGACTCATATGGTGATGTCGGAATTACCAGTCCAGGCTAAATCCATTTTAGTGGCAAACACCCTTACTGAGTTCGGATTTGAATTGCGAGTCTAGGCTAAATTTAGAAGCTAATCGGATTACCCATTCGGGCTAAATCCGGAATGTACAAATATTCTTTAGGAGGCTAGATCACTCAAGGAACACCTGTCCGGGCTAGATCCTTTCTATATTTTAGATTAACAGATTATCCATCCGGGCTAAATACTTTCTGCAACACATGCAGGATCTCAAAATCACATGCAACATGGTTCATCCATCGAACTTCCTTTCCAACTTCAACCGGGACATTTTTCAACATGTCATTGTTAAGTATGCATTTCATGTATTTTCATGCCATCATCAAATGCAATTATCTTACATTCTTAAATCATGGAATTAGGCATATTATGAGTTTACTTTAACTTATCTGAACTTACTTGGTATTCGTCTCGATATCGTGTTTCGGTTATTCCGAAACCTTTCGTTTTCCTCGATCGACCTCCAAAATTTGTTCCTCGGGGTCTATAACAATAAAAATAAATCATTAACACCCCACATTGTACTTTTTGAGCCTAAATTTCACCTCCGGTCCAAATGACCATTTTACCCCTAACCTTTCACATTTTTACGATTTAGTCACTAGGCTCGTATAATGAAACACATGTAATTTCTACCTTACCCAAGCCTAGCCGAATATTTTTCCCTCCTATGGCAGCCAAAATTTTTCCATTATTTCTCATTTCTACCACACATTTTATACCTTTTGCAAAAAGGTCCTTTTAGGGGTTTTTCATGAAAATTACCTAGGAAAATATGTTTAATACACATCCAACATTCATATTCCTCCATAAAACATCAAAATACAAGTAAATCATGCATGGGTAAATTTCTAAACATGAACCCTGGCATGAAATATGGGTAGAAATAGAGAGAGTAAGTTACCGGAATTTTAAAAATACGAAGAACATTAAAAACGGGGCTTGGGAGCACTTACTATTGAGCTTGAAAAGCTTAGAAACCCTAGCTATAAAGAACCCTAAAGTTTCGGCAGCAACAAGAAGAGAATGAGCTGATTTTTGACTTATTTTTCCCATTTTATTTCATTAAAATACCAAATGACCAAAATGCCCTTAAGATCTTTCTTTAAGATTTCATCCATACAAGCCCATTTTTGTGCAAAAACTTAAAAATTGGGAAAATTGCTCTCCAATACCTTCTAATTTATAATCTAAAGCAATTTCATACAAATTGCTTCTAGAATCCATGTTTTGAAATTTATTCAATTTGGTCCCTAATTTTCAGTTGGACACCTTACTCAAAGAATTCCTTCATGAAATTTTAGCACATGCATATTCTCATATTCTAGACCTCATTATAATCATAAGATAAATATTTTGATGTCAAATTTGTGGTCCCAAAACTACTATTCTGACTAGGCCCTGTTTCAGGATGTTACAATTGTCTCATGATCCCAATAGTAGCCTAATGGAATTCAGGTGGAAGATCTCATGTCCTTGAATTATAAGATCAATAGAAAAAACATGTCCTTCTATCATAAGAGAGCATCTATGATAAACTTTATTCTCTACCACACTATTTGAATGAACTAATGACAATCATTCCCAAACCAATAGTCACAACAGAGATTGCTAACTTACATGCCAACTCACTCAAAATATACGAATGCGTTGATCCAGAATCAACTAAGGAAAAGAATGGAGTAGGTTGCAAAGTGAAAGTACCTACTTTGACGTCAGTCGGATCCTGATCCTCCGGCTCCCTAGCAGCATAAACTCGAGCTAGACCTTTGGATTCAACTTGTGTGGCAATAGTATGAGCTATAATCCGCTACCCAACTAGTTTCCTATTACCTCTACCGTGACCATGACCTCTAGCAGGCGTAGAAACAGGTGCCGAACTCAAATTTTGTGAAACCTCAACCTTATACAGATGATCCCTCAGAAAATATTCCTTCGAACCATATTTAAAACATCCGCCTGTTAACTTACAACACTTTCCAGAATGCCTACACTCATAATGTGCACAAAGTGGCCAACTAGAACTACCCGCTGAACCACTAACACTAACCACAGTGCTACTCTACTGCCTGAACCGACTCAGTCGAGACCCACGTCTCACACTTCTACCAGAAACATGACTATTACACCCTCTTTTAGACGGTCATCCTGATGCACCATCAAAAGCTCTCTTGCTAGACTCAGTAACTATAGAATGAGGCGGCTCAGCTAAAGTCTCCTCAGCTAAAGTCTCCTCAACTGCTTTAGCTCTCTCAACTAACTCATCGAACATCTTCACATTCTGAGCTACCAAATTAAAAAACTCTCGCTTACGATCCTCAATATACTGCTTGCCCATAAACTTTCTCTTAAAAACCTCGAAAAAGTAGCTCCAAGTCAATCTATCAATAACAATACCTCTTCTAACCGTAATCCACCAACGACGAGCCTTACAGCCGAGTAAGGACACAACACAACCTAACTTTTCCTCATCAGAATAGGACATTTGCTCGAGGATCCTTTCAACTCCTTCCAACCAATACTCAGCTACAGTTGGATCAGTACCTTTCACTCCAGAAAACTCTACCACCTAACACCTGAAGACGTTCTAGCGACAACCCACGATTAATCGGTGCAAGAGTAGGGTTAGCACCAGCAATCAGTTGAAACTCTCCTATTATATCTTCCATAAGAGGTCCTACACCCTTATCAAGTATGTTCACTCTATGCAGCGATATAGGAGGTGCAAAGGATGTACCATCCTCTTGAGCACTAGTTCTCACATTAACATGTCTAGGAGGTATATTCTAATAATCTAGCACATAACAAACTAATAGAAGGTGTGAGTGGCAGGGAATGATCCAAGTCACATTCCTATAAGCAAAATCTAGAATTAAGGGCAATGTGTTCCAATTCCTACCCCACATGCATCACAAACAAAAGATATCTTATGCAATACAAGCAACCGAAATAATTTAATCACTTAGGTTTCGTAACCCCACAACACATAACAATCACCTAGGTCCGAGTGTTATTGAACCTAGGACTCTGATACCAACAAATGTAACACCCTATGCTCTGCCTGGTTGCCAAGCTCGAATACGGGATGTCACACCACTATCTCATGTATATCAAGCAAAAGCTCATTCGAACAAATTATCCATCGTTTCATTAGTCGCGAAGGTTTTAAACCACTCAACTTAATAGTTATCATTATTTCATGCAAATCTCATAATAATTAGTCTTATAAACAATTTAAAACATGCTTAGGGTCTATTTAGCAAAATTTTTAAAACATGTCTATAGGTATCGATACTGGCATTAGGGTATCGGTATTTTCAATAAGTGGTATCAATACCACCTAGAAAATGGATACTAAACCTGCATTCTGTTTCTTGACTAAATCCTAAAGTCTTGAAAATTATTGGTACCTGTCATGAAATATCGATACTTTAACCCTGAGTATTGATACTCGAGCAAAAGTATCGATACCAAATCCCTATTTTGACTTCCTGCATATTTTGAAACACATAGATATCGATTTTAAAATTCAATTATCAATATCTCTACCCCTGAACATGAAAATGCAGCACACAAATGCAACTAATGCAGCACACAAATGCAACTAACTCTCTCTAAAATAGTTTCTAAGCATCATGCATAAATTACTTCGATACATAATCATTCAACGACTAAATTTAACAGTTAAAGTCGTCAAAACATGTCCAAACAAGATACATCAAGCCATCATTAAAGTTCATGAACATAAGCAAACATGTAAACTCATAAACTTCCAAAACTAAAATACAACAGAGTCGGTAAATAATCTAAACATATCATGGCACTAAACAAGTCTACCACATTGCCTTATTTCCCAATACGAAAATAACTAGAAGAACACCTACGAGAATAAACGAGTCTTCCTTAGATCACTCCTTACGACAACCACATCGCCCACACAGAACTATTACTAATCTGCAAATGTTGAAAAGAGTGGGTGAGCTTAACAAGCTCAGTGAATGAGTGAAATAACCATAACGCAAACTTTCTATCATGAATCCACAATAACCATATACATATACGATACTAGAGTCTTATGTTTAGTAACATATAAAACTTTAACACGTATAGTCTAACAGTTCATTTGCATAACATTGATAAGGATAGTTTGCATAGCAACCGCATATTTATTAAGGCATTTATCACACAACACACACACATATATAATACAAGATAATTTGGCACTTGAGTTATGAAACTTATGGTGAGTTGTATCATCACACATCAGATAAATGGATCTCCATCACACCATATAGACTTGTAGAGTCAAACATCTCCTAGAAGTGAAGTGTATGGCTAAAACTCTCCTTATTTCCCCTCACGTCCCGTTGAATGGAGCTTAGCTCACATTCCTTTGTCCCTCTAAACATGTCCTAAGGCGTCAATGCCCAAAATCATTATACATATAGATGAGTACCCATAATCCTATTGCATGCCAACTATATCCAAATGATTTCAAGAATCATAAGGCCAAAATATCCAATTTAACACACATATTACTTACCAATTATTCGAGCACTATCATTGCATGTTAGCATCTTTTGCAAAACACTATCACTTTCATATAACATATATATATCATGTATACATTTGCACTTGTCATAACAATTATCATAATCACATATTGCATATTTGTGCTTTTCATCACTACATTACTGAAAAATAGACCCCATCTCAGAAGGGGTTCTAAATAGAAAAGAACCAAACACACTACTCTATGTTTCCTTTAGACGGTTTCATTTTGATTGGAGTGTCAGACTCTTATTCGGCTTCTATCTTACTTTAATGAGGGATTAATTGTTGATCGATTGTTACCTAGTTGACTTATGACCGTTCAACCAATTTTGGTGGATTCTAGTTATCATCCTTGCATATTTCATTTTCCTTGCACATATCACATTCTGTTCCCTTTTTCCTCTCACTTTTTATCATGAATGTACTTTTTAGTTTCATCCTAGCTCATAAACACGCTATAGCTCTAGTAGAAAAACTGGCATTCTACTCATAAGTCCTTTTAGAGAAGAGCCACGCTGTACTGGTGGTCTTAACCTTGTTTTATCCTTGCTATTTCTACCCTACACTCAGGTTGAAATGTTAATTGGGTTGCTCCTTTGTAAACTGCACTAATTACGATACCTTGCCTTTAAGGCGCATTGAATCTGTCTGCATTGAAACGTTTTAACTTACAGTTTCTAGTAGACTATTAATCATTCGAGTTCACAATATTCCTTATATGAAGGTTCCTTATGGAACTAACTCTATATCAGATACTCCCACATTAGGTTTTCCTTAAAAAGGAATAGTTTTGACAGACATATTTGTCACTTGGATTAACTTTCATATTACCTCTTCCTGCCAATGGGCTCTAACTGACCCCTCATTATCAAATAGACTACCCGAGGTACTTATGATTGAATTTCTAACATACAGAGTTTTGCTCAACACTTTCTAGCGATACTTAATGACAGATCCTTGTCTACGATCCTCGAATAAATATTCTTTCATTTGCATATACTCCAGGCACTTCTGGCATGTCCTTTCCATGTCTGAATCTAACTGGGTTACCACCCATATTCCTTATGGCTTCTTTGATTACTGTTTTAGTGGATCGTTTCCTTTTCTACTTCTTTTGCCTTGTTCGATAGATTCCTCAATAATCTGCTGGCTAACTATCTTTTTGCCAATGCTTTACATTTTCCTTTCAACCCTTTTTTTCCCTAGATTGCATAATTTCCCATGATCTCTATCTTAGAGATCCACCCTATGTTTACTATCCCGGCGGACACCCCATGTTTATTATCTTGACGGGCTACCATACTCTGCTATTGTCGAGATATGGTCTTTCACAACCTAACCTCATGTTTAATGTCCTGGTGGACTACCCCGTATTTAATGTCCCAACAAACTACCCTATATTTAATGTCTCGACGAACTCCAAATGTTGTCATAGCCGAGTTATGGTCTTACACAATATACCCTATGTTTCACGTCCTGGTTGACTACCCCATATTTTTGATGTCCCAACAGACTTCCCTATGTTTAATGTCTCGGCGAACTCCAAATGCTGCCATATTTGAGCTACGGTCTTACACAATATACCTTATATTTAACGTCCTAGTGGACTATCCCATATTTAATGTCTCAGTGGACTATCCTATGTTTAATTTCCTGACAGACTACAAATGTTGCCATAGTCGAGCTATACTCTTACACCTTAAACCACTTTGAGGTGTTGCCTCGAAGGACCTTACCGTCTCGCTGTGTCACATCATAGAGCCTACTGGCTGCTATCACGGTGTTTCTCTATGCAACCTAATAATCGTTTCCATGGTGTTGCTCCAGTGAGCTAGTTGGTAACATTTCATTTCATATTTAACCTTGATGCTCGAACACCATAGTGTCCCCTCTGCAAGGCCCGGAGCTTCGCATTATCACAGTTTGTGCCCAACAATACCGTATGGAAAAATCTTAATGGAATTTGATTTGTCTATTCATCTTCCCAATCCTCTATTTTTTCATTTCTAACCTTGATGCTCGAATATCGTAGTGTCCCTATGCAAGGCTTGGAGTTTTGCAAATCACAGTTTGCACCTAACAACACCGTATGACGGTATACAAAAACACCATTTCCCAAATCCTAACTTTATCTAACCCATCAATACCTTTCCCTCTAAACTCCATAATTTATAAGCACACAGGCACATGCATATGATCACATAAACATAATAAAATAGAGCATGAAAACTTAGATATGAATTTGCATAACCATTTTATGCATTTCGGCACAAATGTTGACACTCAATTTCCTACTCAACCTTGTGTATATGTAGAATTCTCAAACAACAAAGATCACACATCATTATAGGACTCATCCTAGACTCAGCACAGATTCATGCCAGTCATGCAGCATCCCAGATATGGAGTATATAAACTAAACATATGTTTCTTTGCCTCCTATGCTTAACTTTTTCGTATGTTAGAGCTTCTATTCTCCTTGAAGCTAATCATTATAAATGAAAACCGCGAGTGAAACTGAGTTTTCGAAAAACATACAAAACCTTAAAAAAGGTTCTAAAAATTTTTAACTTTATTTTCTAAACCTCACGTACACCGAAAGACTTAGAACCTTACCAACTCACTAGATTCTCTACTTTTTTAACTAAAATCTCATGATCACCACTCCATGCAGAACTTCCCATAACTACCTCTTCTTCAGAGCAACCAAGAAAGAAATGGAGAAAAGAAGAAAGTGACATAGATTTCAGAAGAATTCTCCCTAGGAAGTCATTTTCCCAACTATTATCGTCCTTCACGCAAAAGAAGAAAGTGACATAGATTTCAGAAGAATTCTCCCTAGGAAGTCATTTTCCCAACTATTATCGCCCTTCACGCTTGGTTATTAATCTTATAAAAACCATCCATTGGTAATCATTTTGTCTCCCACTAAGAAAACAACTAGTTTTAATCCAACCGAATCAGAATTGGATCTCAACCATGTCCAGTTCAGTCACTAAATTTTCTTGACTTTTCAGTAAAGGCCACTAGCTTATGGCTCTTTTCAATTTAACCTCTAATTGTTCCTAACTTTTGGACTTAAAGGAAATCGGGTTTGACAATGTCTCTATCTTCTGAAAGTTATCCGCTACGATACCCAATACAAGGCATCTCTCCAATTCGACTTGATAGATGACATATTAGTCTTTCAATTTGTTTGCTCATTTTTTATTAGGCTAAGGATGTATTTAGTTTCGTCTACTAATAAAAGTTGTCTTTTCGTATTACGATCTAACCAAGCAATATTGATTAGTATTAGTTAAACATTAGACAACCAATGAGCAACATTTGCTTTCATTTTACTTTGCGTGCAAAAACCATTTGAGGACAATAATACAAAGTATATTAATTGTAATCAATGAATTTATTTTATTAACCAATCTATTCGAAAAAATTACAAGTTTACAAACGAATAAATTACACCCAGCGCACCAAGTCCAACATATAAATAGGTTGCTTTGTGCCATACATGGTGTGTTGTTTTTTAAGTCTCTTTGGCTTTTACATTTTGCTATTCCATTGGGTTACTTTATGCCACTCTTTTTAGATATTATTTGGATACGTTTATTGATTGTATTGTGAGGTATTTGGAAGAATAACTTGTAACAATTTGATTCATTATTGGGGCTGCAAATGCCTATTGCTGTAAGGGTAGTTTTTTTGGCTTTAGTCAATAAGTGATTTGGTTGGATTGTTGAATAATAATCATTTTCTGGACAAGGCTCCATAGAGTAGGATTGGTGAATTTGAATTTCATTAAAAAAATATTGTGTGTTGGTTTCTTTCCTTATTTTTCTCCTTGGTTTGCTTTGTCATTAATTTAACTTGTCTAATTATGTTCCAATTGTAATTAGAATGAAATTGTTTTTTAAGTGCAAACCGAAGACTTTTTCATTTGTCATTTAGAAAACTAAAAGAAAAAGAAGCAAGAGAAGAGAGAACAAAAAAATAACAACAAAGTATTTTGGAGTAATTATAGAGAGCGCCCTAGCTTTAGTAAAAAGTACAAATATAATGTCATGTGTCAGTCATTTAATGGGCTAATGTGCCACATTAGCAATCCGTCAGTAGATTAACAAAACTTTTAACAATGGTGACTAATTTAGACAATTATATTAATTAGAGTGGCTAAATTTAAAAAAAATATTAGAGTAGTTGAAACATGACAAACCATATTTTAAAGTAACTATAGGTGTAACTTACCTATTATTTTGCTTGTGAAATGTTTCAAGCCGAATTGAAGAATATACAAAATGGAATACGCAACAGCTTTCTTGGGTGGTTTTCAATGGTTCAAGTTGTACAATTAAAGACACCATTAGGCCCACATAAAAAAGTGGCCCAATCATAGGCCCATACATTTTAAAAAGAAACTATTGCGCATTAGCATTTTTCTTATAGTTTTGTCAAAGGTCTACAAGGGCGGCTTGTTCCCTTTCCGCATGCCACGAGGCACACCACATAGATAAGAAAATATAAAGCAAAAACCAACCCCCCAACACTTCTTTTAAAAGGAATAAATAAATAAATTGCAAGTTCAGTATAATGAGTAAATAATCGAGCCGATAAAATATAGGTTCGTAATTGGTTCGCAATTGGTTCCTTTAATTTCATATTATTGGTGGGTCTCATTCAATTCTATGTTAAACCTATGGTTAAAATATGTTACTATTTTTTAAAATTTAAAAATTTAGACATTGTATTTATATTTCATGAAATTTAGTTTTTTTATTTTTAAAATTTTAAAATTTAGGTCTAAATATTTACACTATTAAATTTTTTTATTAAATCTATTGTTGTGATATTTTTCAAATAAAAAATATATTTATTTAGTAGTTATGTAATTTATTTGAATTTAACAAAAAAAATTAACAATGTTAACAGTTAAACTTAAATTTTAAAATTTTAAAAATAAAAAAACTAAATTTCGTAAAATAAAACTACAAGAACTAATTATTAATTTTTAAAAGTTAGAGAAACTTATGAGAAATTTTAACCTAAATCTATTGAATAACTTATTTATTCGATTCTTTTATATTAAGGTAAGACTTTGGTTATTTCAATTTAGTAAGTCTTCTTCACTTTTCCACTCTTTTTGATGAAATGAATTTTGGCAGTGGGAATTGGGAAATCATTTCCAAATCCATCGCACTCCTCACTTTATATTCATAAATCATGGGAAATTTTTTATATTCATAAATTATTCAATTTTTTAATATTAAATTTTAAAACATTCATTAAAATAATATATTGTTTAGCCATAGCTTAATTTATAGATTTTATTAAATATGATGTTATTGAATTTTGTTACTTTTAACTTATTATTTTTTTTTCAAATTTTTTGTGTTTCTTCACATATAAGTCAATTTTTACTATAATAGTCTCATTTTGCTTATCAAGATTTTACCTGATATAGAGATATAGCTATTATACACTTATAATAACACGTTGTTATATAGAGATAATTGTTCTAAATCTACCATAGAATTCATATAATTATTTTTATTAAATAAATAAAGTGAGAAATATGTTGGAAAAAGAAAGAAAGTGGAAATAAAATCAACAAAATTAAACGGGGTATAACGTGTCATGCATTATTACTTTTATGCATTTTTTTATTTTACACTTGTTTTCATGATTAATTATAAAGTTCATAAATCTAAAAAGTTCAACTAATCAATATAAGTTATCAAATTAAATTGAATAATTTGTTGTGAGTTATTACATTCAAGTTGTCATGTCCGGATTTGTAAGGTCTTAAGTAGCAAAAGAGTTTGACATACTAAATTGAAAGGTTTTCTAATCTAGTGGGTTCTTTTTGTAAATAAGAACAAGTAGTAGGCCGGTTGAGGAAAAGTTGGATTTCAACAATAGTCCGGTTGGTTATGAACTAGAAATAAGTTAGTGGGAGACATGATAATTAAGAGGTTGTACACTTGGCTATTGAAACAGAGACTGGTGAAGGAAGTAAGGGAGTACTCTATAAAGGAGATATGTTATCCTTCGGGATTGTCTTTTTCTTTCTTTGATCTTTCTTCACCATCTTCATTGGTTGGGGTTGCAAGGAAGAAATATGAAAGAGCAGTCTGCATGGAACAAAGAAGCTAAGGATTGTGCACAAATAACTATGATTTATGAAGCTGGTAGTTTCCTAATCTTTCTGTATGCACGAATTTAAGGAAAAGGAAGAAAGGTAAAAATCTCAATTAACCGTCAAATTTGTTTTGTTTTGATTTGGAATTATGAATAGTTACTTAAATGGTTTATGCATGCAAGTATGATTCTTTTGATGATTAAAGAATCTGAATTTGGTTGTTATGTTGTATTGACTATAGAGGCTCATGTAGCAAGGGAAAAAAGTTTAGAAGATGGATTTGGTGGCAACTCTCAAGTGAGTTCTCAAACTCAGATCTTAAATGGATGTATTTTATGTCATTCATATACTGAATATGATGATCTAGTGTTTTACCAATGGTGAACTAACTCGTGGCGAAGCGTTGATGTCTTGTGTGTGCATGTGGTATTGAATGCCAATACCGATTGGATGAATTTGATCATGATTGAATAGATGAATGGTTTGGCGTGATGTATGTTGTTTAAGGAGATGCAATTGTATGATTAAATAAATGCAATGATACACAAATAGTATGATTGGCACACTATATGATGCATTTTTCACACCGAGATATCTTAATACCTAAACTTGAGGAAGAGTTGAGGACCTAACTGAATAGGAGTAGAAATTCGCGGCCACTAATAAGGCATTTAGAAACTTAAGTGGCTGGTTAGGTAAAAGTTGAATATTGAAACTAGTTTGGTGAGATTAGAATCGGTTGGTTCCATAGTGGAAGACACAATAATTAGGACTGAGTAGTAGTAGCGGGGTGCAGAGATCATGCTAAGGGAGTATAAATAGGATGAAATGGAAACATAATTTTTCATGATTTTATCTTTTTAAAAACCAAACATATTTTTCAGGTAAACTGAAGAAGAAGAAGAGGTAGTTGTAGAAGGTTTTGCCTGTCGTTACCATCGTGAGGAGCCAAGTTTAGCAGTAGAAGAATAAGGAATCGTAGCCAAGATGAAGTAGACTCTAGCAAAAATGACAAGCTGAACTACAAAGAATAAGGAATTGATGTGAGATTCTAATATCCAATATGACTAGTCTAATTCCTGTTGGGATAGAAAGACATGTATGCATGATAGCATGAGTAATTGTTGTTGTATGTTAATATGAAGGATCATGGAATGATTTAAAGGTTCGTTGTACTCCAAGATATTATATTGTATGAAAATATGTGCATGTTCTGAATGATAATAATGTGAAAAAACCTAAACAGGTTAAATAAAGTTAAGATAGGAATGGGGAGTGACCCTATTATATACTGCCTCAGGGAAAGCTCCAAGCCTTGCAGAGGAAACACTGCGGTGTTCGAGCATTAAGGTTAAGTGGTGTAAAAGAGGTAATGGGAAGTGGATTCGGGTAATATGAATCATGGAATGGTATTTACTACAAAGGTGATACCGACTGGTCTTTCGGAGCAATACCGTGATGACAGTTTATGACATAAAACCATAGATAAAAGATGCTATGGTAGTCTAATATGTCATACGTAGCGTAAGACTATGGATGAAAGATGTCATGGTGTCCCGGTATAAGGTATAAGGTGTAAAACCATAGATGAAAGATGCTGTAACATCTCGAAAAAGGGCCTAGTCGGAATAGTGGTTTCGGGATCACAAATCCGACATAAAAATATTTATTTTATGATTATTATGAGACCTAGAATATGAGATTATGCATGTGTTAAAGTTTCATGAAGAAATTCCTTGAGTAAGGTGTCCAATTGGAAATTAGGGACTAAATTGAATAAATTGCAAAACCTGGATTCTAGAAGCAATTTGTATGAAATTGCTTAGATTATAAATTAGAAGGTCTTGGGGAGAAAATTTCCCAATTTCTAAGCTTTTGGACAAAAATGGGCTTGCATGGATGAAATTTCAAAGGAAGGACTTAAGGGCATTTTGGTCATTTGGCATTTTAATGAAATAAAATGGGAAAAATAAGCCAAAATCAGCCATCTTCTTCTCCATAGCTGCCGAAATTCTCAAGTCCCCCATAGCTAGGGTTTTCAACATTTTCAAGCTCAATAGTAAGTGCTCCCAAGCCCCGTTTTTAATGTTCTTTGTATTTTTGAAATCCCGGTAGCTTGATCTTTCCATTTCTACCCATATTTCATGCTAGGGTTCATGTTTAAAAATTTACCCATACATGAGTTGCTTGTATTTTGGTGGATTATGGAGGGGTATGAAAGTTGAATGTGTTAAACATATTTTCTTAGGTGATTTTCATGAAAAACCCTTAAAGGGACCTTTTTGCAAAAGTTGTGAAATATGTGGTAGAAATGTGAAAATAATGGAAAATGTGGGCTTCCATATGAGGGAAAAGTATTCGGATAGGCTTGGGTAAGATAGAAATTGCATGTGTTTCATTATACGAGCCTAGAGACTAAATCGTAAAAATGTCAAAGGTTAGGGGCAAAACAGTCATTTGGACCAGGGGTAGAAATTAAACTTGAAAAGTGTAATGTAGTGAATTAATGATATAATTTTGTTGTTATAGACCCTGAGGAACAAATTTCGAAGGTCGATTGAGGTAAACGCAATGTTTCGGAATAACCAAAACACAGCTCCGAAACGAATACTAGGTAAGTTCGGATAACTTGAAGTAAGCCTATAACATGCATAATTGTATGTTTTTTGAATGCATGATAATTGCATTGTTGATGGCATGAAAATGCATGAATTGCATCTTTAATAATGAATTATTGGATAATGTCTCGATTGAGGTTGGAAAGGGAATTCGATGGATAAACCATGATTTACATGAGACTTGAGATCCTGCATGTGTTGTAGAAAAGGATTTATCCTGGACTGGTAATCCAAAGATCTCAAGTATAAAAAGGATCTAGCCTGGACTGATGCTCCTTGAATGATCGAGCCTCCCGAAGAATATGTGTGCATTGTGGAGTTAGCCTGGACGGGTAATTCGATTAGGGTCTGAATTTAGCCTGGACTGGTAATTTAGATCCGAGCTCATTAAGGGTGTTTGTCGCGTAAGGGATTTAGCCTGGACTGGTAATCTTGACATCACCTTATGAGTTTATCTTGCGGGGGATTTAGCCTGGACTGGTAATCCCACCATAAGATGTGAGGTTCGCAGGAGTGCATACTCAAAATGATTATTCGTATGAATTGACGGTGACTGGATAATCCATCGAGATTTCCTAGAAACTCAACGGGACTATCACAAGGTATATGTACAAATGACATGTAAAATGATGAGCTCATCTAAGATAAAAATGTTCATGGTATTTGTTATGTGACTAACTCATTGATTGAGTGCATGTGATAGGGAAACCATTTTCATGTTCATTGGTTTCATTATCTGTTATGGATGTATGATAAACAATCGGTAAGTTTATTTTCCAGTTATTCGGGCCTACTAAGCATGTAAATTCTTACCCCTCTCTTTTCCCTGCTTTTCAGAGCACAAGGACTCATAAGGATTAGAAGACAATTGGAGAGTCAACACACTATCAACTAGACAAGCTTTGGTATAAAGACATTTCTATTTTGTCTAATGGCATGTATAAGATTTTTGAATATTTTGTTATGTATGTCATTTGATTTGCCTAGTGACGGCATGTAAAAATATGTTTATCTCTTTTTGTATTTGGCCATGAGAATTGGCTCATTTTGAAGTAGGCTATTGTAATATCCCGAATTAGGGCCTAATCGGAATAGTGGTTTCGTGACCACAAATTCGAGATAGAAATAATTATTTTATAATGATTTTGAGGTTTATGATATGATTGCATGATTGTGTGAAAATTTTGTGAAGAAATTCTATGCATAAAATGCTTAATTTGAAGTTAGGGACTAAATCGAATAAGTTGCAAAACTTGCATTTTAGAAGTTTTTAGTATGAAATTGCTTTGAAATATTAATTAGGAGGTCTTAAATAGAAATTTGACCAATTTCTAAAATTTTGGACAAAAATGGGCTTGTATATGAAAATTTTCAAAGAAAGGTATTAAGGGCATTTTGGTCATTTGGATAATTAATGAAATAAAATGGGAAAAATGACACAAAATAGTCATCTTCCCCATTTAGTTGCTGCCGAATGCTCTATCTCACCATAGCTAGGGTTTCTTCAACTTTTAAGCTTCATAGTAAGTGATTCTAAGCCCCGTTTTTAATGATTTTTACGTTTTTGAGATCCCGGTAGCTCGATTAAGCTTATGTTAGCAATAATTTAACCTAGGGTTTATATTTGGAAAAATACCCATAGGTGAAATTTGTGTATTTTGATGCTTTATGATAGAATATGAGGTTTTAAATTATGTTAGACAACTTGCACTACTCGATTTTAAGCAAAAGCGAGTAAAGGGCTTAATCGGTAAAAATACCTAATAGTCACAAGTACATGTTAGAGTGAGAATTTGATGTTGCCATAGAAGGGAAAAGTGATCAGAATGTTGTAAAACATAAGAATAAGGAATAAAGTTTAATCCCGAGCCTAGGGGCAAAAATGTAAATATGCAAAAGTTTAGGGGTAAAATTGTAATTTTGCCAAAATTTGAATTAAGGATTAATTTGATAATATGAGTATTAAATAATCTAAATGTGTTATTTTAGATCAAGAAAGACGTGGAAACGACCCCAATCGAGGAAAAGAAAAGATTGTGGACTAAATTGCAAAATCTTTGTATTTTGGTACCAAGGTAAGTTCATGTGTAAATAATGTAGCATAATTGTTATTTTTAAGTCATTGATGTCAATTATGTGATATGCTGATTTTTATCATGAAATATATGCTTTGTGGTTAATTTCGAATAAAATGCAAATTATGTGAATTACTTGTTAAACATAATTGTTACTGAGTATTGGTTACGCATTCTACTAAGACGGCAAGGATAAGTGTTCGAGAAAAATCCCATTTGAACCTTAGGAATAGATTAGGATACAAGTGACATGTCACTAGGATGGTTGAGCATCCGAACTCGTTGAGTTGAGTCCGAGTTCACTTATGGATGCAAATGTCCGAACTCGTTGAGTTGAGTCCGAGTTCGTGAGATGTAACTAGGCATCCGAGCTCGTTGAGTTGAGTCCGAGTTCACTTATGGATGCGAACGCTCGAGCTCGTTAAGTTGAGTCCGAGTTCGCTTATGAGCGGGTTACATAGTAGCTTGGCTACATATGTGGCACTTATGTGCGAAGTTTCCATGTATCTGAATTATATTCCGATGTGTTCAACGGGTAAAGTTCTACTCAAATGGAGGAATATTCGAGATGTAAAGAGACGTATTGGTAAGTGATGTGAAATGGATATTTTGGACAGGTATGTATTTAATCCTCGGGTTGAGTATTGATACAATCACGATAAGGTAACAAGATGATGAAAAATGGTTAGAAATGTGATATGTGTTTTGGTGATGCATGCTAATGTTGTTTGGTATGATTGCTTTGTTATGTTACTTATTATTTGCATATGAACTTACTAAGCATTTATGCTTACTCCCTCCTTCTTACTCATTGTAGTTTTGGACAAGCCAGCTCAGGAGTCGGGATAGGTCGAAGGATCAGTCACCTATCCGGAAGAACTTTTCGGTAAATGGATTGTAAATTTAAGTATGGCATGTATAGCAATATACCTATTTTGTGTAAATGATCTTATGATATGGTGATGGAATGGTTGAGAAAATGTTTGATGTTATGGAAAGTTATTAAGATACTTAGTGCATGAAAACTCATAAAAAGGGATGAAATTTGCCATAAACAGAATATTGCAGCAACACTGATGTGAGTTTGAAAATTTAGTAAAAATCATAGAAATTGAATTTGGTGATGGATTATATATAAAATTGAAGCTTAATATGTCTAGTTTCACATAAAACAAATGAAACAGGTAAAAGAATTATATGTTAGAAGATATTTGAATTTTAGTGAAACAGGGTCAGAGCAGTTTCTGGATCCCCTATTTCAAATTTATAAATTCAGAATAAATTGTACAGATATAACTAGGTAGTGTATATTATATTCTCAGAATCCTTATTGAGTCTAGTTTCAGGAGAAACAAACCTCATAGTCATATGAATTTTATACAGAGAGAAATGTGGTTCGTAGTAAACAGAGGTCAGACCAGTCAAGTCCTGAAAGAGGGGTAACTTTAACTAATAAACTGTACTAATTGGCCAAACCAAAAATTCTAGAAAAAATTTAGTAGATAGTTATATGAGTCTAAATTCAGCGAAAATTTACGGATCTTGATTTCGAGTTTCGTAACTTGAGATATGATTTTTCTTGTGACTGTGACGCAAGTAGCTTGAAAGCTGTGAATGTAGAAACAAATATTTCAAAATTCTAAAAATGTTAAATTAAGCTTAGTAACACCTCATACTCGACTCCGGAGACGGTCTCGGGCGTGGGGGCGTTACATTTAGTGGTATCAGAGCAGTTTTAGTTGGTTCTCGGACTACGTGTTGTATGTACGGATTTTGCTATACATGCCATATGTATAAATTGTGATAGTGTGACGACTTCTGACCTTTTTAAATGATTTTTTTATAGTAAATGGATCCCGATCCAGCTGTGGAAGATGAAGTAGAGAGTAACGCGCCAGCTCCGGCTAAAGGAGCAGCGCCGACTGAAAATCCACCTCCTACTGTTGGTTAGGGAGGAGGAGAAAGGGTCGGGAAGCCTTTCTCCAAATGATGAGTGCATGGTACACTCGAGTTCGTTCAATGCGAACCCAAATGTACAACCTCCCCACCTCCCCAATTCCTCAACCTGCACTCCCAGATGCCTCAAGGTATGGATCTGATGAAATTTCATAGAACTCCAGCTTGATAGAATCCATAAGCAAGGGGCCAAGAATTTAAAGCAAATATTGATGATGATGCCGAGAAAGCGAGTTTTTGGCTTGAAAATTCTATCCGGGTATTTGATGAATTATCTTGTACACTGAAGAATGTTTGAAATGCGCTATATCTTTGTTGAGGGATTCAGCTTATAATTGGTGGAAGACTTTGATTTCGGTGGTACCGTAAAGAGAAAATAACACAGGAATTCTTTCAAGAAGAGTTTCGGAAGAAATATATTAGTGAAAGATTTATTGATCGAAGCGTAAAGAATTTCTTGAGTCAAGCAAGGCAATATGACGGATTCTGAGAATATGAAAGAGAGTTTGTTCGATTAAGTAAATATGCCAGAGAGTACGTTCCTATAGAGGCCAAGATGTGCCGACGATTTGAAGATGGGCTCAACGAAGATATCAAGGTATTTGTTGGAATTCTTGAATTAAAAGAAATGGTAGTATTGGTTGATCGAGCTTGTAAGGTCAAGTACTACTTAAAGAGAAGAAAAGGCGATGAGAGACTAGAAACTGGAAGAAAAGACCGATGAGCGCTTTATTTTCACAACAACTTGGAAAATCAAGAAATATGAATCCTCGTTCCCAAACTTCAGCTGGGCAATCATATGGGAATTATAAGAAGCAAAATGTGGGTCCTAAGTCCCAGACTACTTGACAAACCAGGTAGTAGGGAATTCGAGATTTGTTAAACCTGAGTGCAAATGATGTGGTAGGAATCATTTTGGTCCGTGCAGAGCAAATGAATGTTTTCGATGTGGTTCTCCTGATCATTTTATTAGAGATCGCCAGAGAGAGCTGAAAAGAAAAATTTGAGAATACAAAAACAAGTGGGGCGGATTCGAGAGGAAGATATCCAAGAAAAGTGGAAGTGAAACAAGCGATAAGAATGTAGCCGAGGATGCACCAGTTAGACTGAAGGAAGGGCTCCAACTAGAACTTATGCTATTAAAGCGCGCAAGATGCTTCCTCTTTGATGTGATTACCGATACATTTTCTCTTTATAATGTTAATGTTATTGCTTTGATTGATCCTGGTTCTACTCATTCATATGTGTGCATGAAATTGGTGTCTGATATGAATATACCTGTTGAGAACACAGAATTTATGATTAGAGTGTCGAATCCGTTAGGCAAATGTGTGATTGTTGATAAAGTATGTAAGAAATGTCCTTTAATGATTCGGGGTCATTACTTTCCCTACTGACTTGATGTTGTTGCCGTTTGATGAGTTTGATGTTATTTTGGGTATGGATTGGTTGACATTGCATGATGCTAAAATAAATTGCAAAGAAAAGGTTATAGAATTAAAGTGTGAAAGTGGTGAAATTCTGCGGGTTGAATCAGACAAATCAGAGGCATTATCTAGCGTGATTTCTTCAATGTCGGCTCAAAGATATTTGAGAAAGGGTTATGAAGCTTATTTGGCGTATGTAATTAATACAAAAGAAGTTGAAAAGAAAGTTGAATCAGTGCCGGTTGTGTGTGAATTTGCGGACGTATTTCCAGAAGAATTGCCGGGTTTGCCTCCAGTCAGGGAAGTAGAATTTGGTATTGATTTGATACCGGGAACAACTCCGATTTCGATTGCTCCATATAGAATGGCACCAGCAGAGTTGAAAGAATTAAAGTCGCAGTTGCAAGAGTTGACTGATAAAGGCTTTGTGAGACCGAGTTTTTCACCTTGGGGTGCTCCTGTGTTATTTGTGAAAAAGAAGGATGGTTCTATGAGGTTGTGTGTTGATTATCGGCAATTAAACAAGGTGACAATCAAAAACAAGTATCCGTTGCCAAGAATTGATGATTTGTTTGATCAGCTAAAAGGAGCGACATGGTTTTCAAAGATTGACTTGAGATCCGGTATTACCAAATCATGCGGGTAAAGAGTCGGATGTGCCTAAAACTACTTTTAGAACAAGGTACGGTCATTATGAATTTTTAGTTATGCCATTCGGGTTGACAAATGCTCCTCACTGTGTTTATGGATTTAATGAATCGTATATTCCGACCATACTTGGACAAATTTGTTGTGGTGTTTATAGATAATATTTTAATTTATTCAAAAGATGAGACAGAGCATGCTTTGAGCATTTGAGGATAGTTTTGCAAACTTTGAGAGATAAGCAAATTGTATGCTAAGTGTAGTAAAAGTGAATTTTGGCTCCGGGAAGTTGGATTTTTGGGTCATATTGTTTCAGGTGATGGTATACGGGTTGATCCTAGTAAAATTTCAGCCATTGTTGATTGGAAACCACCGAAAAATGTAATTGAAGTTAGAAGTTTCTTGGGGTTAGCTGGGTATTATCGCGGTTTGTAAATGGATTTTCTATAATTGCTGCTCCTATAACTAGACTACTCCGAAAGGATGTTAAATTTGAATGGACGGAAGAATGTCAACAGAGCTTTGAAGAATTGAAAAGTTATTAACAGAGGCACCAGTGTTAGTACTGAGCCCGAATCGTAAAGAATTTGTGGTGTATAGTGATGCTTCATTAAATGGTTTGGGGTGTGTGCTCATGCAAGAAGGAAAAGTGGTGGCTTATGCTTGAGGCGATTAAAACCTCATGAGAGGAATTATCCTACTCACGATTTGGAATTGATCATGCGGTGGTGTTTGCTTTGAAGATTTGGCGACATTATTTGTATGGTGAAAAGTGCGGGTATATACCGACCATAAAAGTCTTAAGTACTTGATGTCACAAAAGACTTGAATTTAAGACAATGAAGATGGTTGGAGTTATTGAAAGATTATGAGCTTGTTATTGATTATCATTCGGAAAAATGAATGTGGTTGCCGATGCTTTAAGCGAGAAAAGTTGTTGTTTGCTTTGAGAGTTATGAATACTCAGTTGAAAGTGTCAGATGATGGTTCGATTCTAGCAGAGCTAAGAGTAAAACCGATGTTTTTACAAGAAATTTCTGAAGCTCAGAAAGATGATCAAGATTTACAAGCCAAGAGAAAGCGAAGTGAAGTTGATACAGAGTCGATTTCGAGATCGGTTCTGATGGATGCTTAATGTTTAAAGATCGGATTTGTGTACCAAGAATGAGGAATTGATTCAAAAGATCCTACAGAAGCACATAGTAGTTGTTTCTCAATTCATCCAGTAGTACGAAATGTATAATGACTTGAAGAAAATGTATTGGTGGAATGAAATGAAAAGAGATATATCGAGTTTGTGTCCAAATGCTTAATTTGTCAATAGGTGAAAGCTGAACACCAAGTGCCTTCGGGATTACTTCACCTATTATGGTTCTGAATGGAAATGGGATCGGATTACTATGGATTTTGTATCGGGATTGCCATTGACTCCGTGAAAGAAAGATGCCATCCGGGTAATAGTTGATGATTAACTAAGTCGGCTCATTTTATCCCTTGATGCGTATGGATTATTCTCTTAACAAGTTGGCTGAATTGTATATTAGAGAAATTGTTAGACTACATGGAATACCATTGTCGATTATTTCAGATAGAGATCCAAGGTTTACCTCGCGGTTTTGGCAAAAGTTGCAAGACGCAAGTTAGGTAATGGTTAAATTTCGATCTTCGCTTTTCATCCACAAACCGATGGACAATCGAGAGAGTAATTCAGATTCTTGAAGATATGCTCGGATGTTGTGTATTGGAATTTCAAGGAAGTTGGGAAAAATATTTACCGTTGGTAGAATTTGCTTACAATAATAGTTATCGACGAGCTTGAAAATGGCACCTTATGAAGCATTGTATGGTCGTAAGTGTCGAACGCCTTTGTATTAGACTCAACTCAAGGAAAATCAGATTTATGGAGTTGATCTAATAAAAGAAATCAAGAAAAAGTGAAGGTAATTCGAGACTGTTTGAAAGTTGCTTGAGATAGACGTAAATCTTATGCGATTTAAAACGAAGGGACATTGAATTTCAAGTTGGTGATAAAGTATTTTTAAAGGTGTCTCCATGGAAGAAAGTTCTCGATTTGGACGGAAGGGCAAATTAAGTCCGCGCTTTTATCGGGCCGTATGAAGTAATTGAAAAAGTTGGACCGGTAGCATATCGGCTAGCATTACCACCGAATTAGAAAAGATTCATGATGTGTTCCACGTATCTATGTTACGCCAGGTATCGTTCGGATCCTTCACATGTAGTTTCACCGACGTAAATTGAACTACAACCGATATATGACCTACGAAGAAGAACCGATTAAGATTTTAGCTCGAGAGGTCAAACAACTAAGGAATAAAAAGATTGCACTTGTGAAGGTGTTGTGGCAAAGGCATGGAGTAAAAGAAGCTACATGGGAATCAAAGAAACTATGAGAAATCAATACCCACATCATTTTGCAGTAAGATTTTCGAGGACGAAAATCCTTAAAGGGGGGAGAGTTGTAATATCCCGAATTAGGGCCTAATCGGAATAGTGGTTTCGTGACCACAAATCCGAGATAGAAATAATTATTTTATAATGATTTTGAGGTTTATGATATGATTGCATGATTGTGTGAAAATTTTGTGAAGAAATTCTATGCATAAAATGCTTAATTTGAAGTTAGGGACTAAATCGAATAAGTTGCAAAACTTGCATTTTAGAAGTTTTTAGTATGAAATTGCTTTGAAATATTAATTAGGAGGTCTTAAATAGAAATTTGACCAATTTCTAAAATTTTGGACAAAAATGGGCTTGTATATGAAAATTTTCAAAGAAAGGTATTAAGGGCATTTTGGTCATTTGGATAATTAATGAAATAAAATGGGAAAAATGACACAAAATAGTCATCTTCCCCATTTAGTTGCTGCCGAATGCTCTATCTCACCATAGCTAGGGTTTCTTCAACTTTCAAGCTTCATAGTAAGTGATTCTAAGCCCCGTTTTTAATGATTTTTACGTTTTTCAGATCCCTTAGCTCGATTAAGCTTATGTTAGCAATAATTTAACCTAGGGTTTATATTTGGAAAAATACCCATAGGTGAAATTTGTGTATTTTGATGCTTTATGATAGAATATGAGGTTTTAAATTATGTTAGACAACTTGCACTACTCGATTTTAAGCAAAAACGAGTAAAAGGGCTTAATCGGTCCAAAAATACCTAATAGTCACAAGTACATGTTAGAGTGAGAATTTGATGTTGCCATAGAAGGGAAAAGTGATCAGAATGTTGTAAAACATAAGAATAAGGAATAAAGTTTAATCCCGAGCCTAGGGGCAAAAATGTAAATATGCAAAAGTTTAGGGGTAAAATTGTAATTTTGCCAAAATTTGAATTAAGGATTAATTTGATAATGTGAGTATTAAATAAGCTAAATGTGTTATTTTAGATCAAGAAAGACGTGGAAACGACCCCAATCGAGGAAAAGAAAAGATTGTGGACTAAATTGCAAAATCTTTGTATTTTGGTACCAAGGTAAGTTCATGTGTAAATAATGTAGCATAATTGTTATTTTTAAGTCATTGATGTCAATTATGTGATATGCTGATTTTTATCATGAAATATATGCTTTGTGGTTAATTTCAATAAAATGCAAATTATGTGAATTACTTGTTAAACATAATTGTTAATGAGTATTGGTTCCGGCATTCTACGGAAGACGGCAAGGGTATGTGTTCGAGAAAAATCCCGTTTGAACCTTAGGAATAGATTAGGATACAAGTGACATGTCACTAGGATGGTTGAGCATCCGAACTCGTTGAGTTGAGTCCGAGTTCACTTATGGATGCAAATGTCCGAACTCGTTGAGTTGAGTCTGAGTTCGTGAGATGTAACTAGGCATCCGAGCTCGTTGAGTTGAGTCCGAGTTCACTTATAGATGCGAACGCCCGAGCTCGTTGAGTTGAGTCCGAGTTCGCTTATGGGCGGGTTACATAGTAGCTTGGCTACATATGTGGCACTTATGTGCGAAGTTTCCATGTATCCGAATTATATTCCGATGTTTTCAACGGGTAAAGTTCTACTCAAATGGAGGAATATTCGAGATGTAAAGAGACGTATTGGTAAGTGATGTGAAATGGATATTTCGGACAGGTATGTATTTAATCCTCGGGTTGAGTATTGATACAATCACGATAAGGTAACAAGATGATGAAAAATGGTTAGAAATGTGATATGTGTTTTGGTGATGCATGCTAATGTTGTTTGGTATGATTGCTTTGTTATGTTACTTATTATTTGCATATGAACTTACTAAGCATTTATGCTTACTCCTCCTTCTTACTCATTGTAGTTTTGGACAAGCCACCGTGAGTCGGGATAGGTCGAAGGATCACCACACTATCCTAAAGAACTTTTCGGTAAATGGATTGTAAATTTAAGTATGGCATGTATAGCAATATACCTATTTTGTGTAAATGATCTTATGATATGGTGATGGAATGGTTGAGAAAATGTTTGATGTTATGGAAAGTTATTAAGATACTTAGTGCATGAAAACTCATAAAAAGGGATGAAATTTGCCATAAACAGAATATTGCAGCAACACTGATGTGAGTTTTAAAATTTACTAAAAATCATAGAAATTTAATTTGGTGATGGATTATATATAAAATTGAAGCTTAATATGTCTAGTTTCACATAAAACAAATGAAACAGGTAAAGGAATTATATGTTAGAAGATATTTGAATTTTAGTAAAACAGGGTCAGAGCAGTTTCTGGATCCCCTGTTTCAACTTTATAAATTCACCATAAATTGTACAGATATAACTAGGTGGTGTATTTTATATTCTCAGAATCCTTATTGAGTCTAGTTTCAGGAGAAACAAACCTCATAGTCATATGAATTTTATACAGAGACAAATGTGGTTCGTAGTAAACAGAGATCAGACCAGTCAAGTTCTGAAAGAGGGGTAACTTTAACTAATAAACTGTACTAATTGGCCTAACCAAAAATTCTAGAAAAAATTTAGTAGATAGGTATATGAGTCTAGATTCAGGGAAAATTTACGGATCTTGATTTCGAGTTTCGTAACTCGAGATATGATTTTTCTTGTGACTGTGACGCAAGTAGCTTGAAAGCTGTGAATGTAGAAACAAATATTTCAAAATTCTAAAAATGTTAAATTAAGCTTAGTAACACCTCATACTCGACTCCGGCGACGGTCTCGGGCGTGGGGGCATTACAGCTATACCCTACAAATCCATGCATGTTTATATTCATATGCGATGGCTTAGTTATAATTGGCAATGAGTTATAATAACGAGCCAATCTTAATATGTCAAGCTGACATGTTATCATTAATTGCAAGATAAGAATTAACTTAGCATGTATAAAACCAATGACATGAGGTTCACATGCAATGAGGTTAATCAAAGTTTCATACTTACAAATGGATAATTTGGCCCAAATATGCACTATAGTAATCTATAAGTGAAATTGGCTAGTAGAGGGTGACTTAAGGCTTGGAAAATAGCCTAACAAGGTCCACAAGGGTAGACACACGGGCGTGTGTCTAGGCCGTGTGTGGCCACTCCTATGGGTGTGTGCTATGACCGTGTGTCCCTTGCACCTGAAATTTTTAGTCAGCATAGAGCATGGGCTAAGCACACGGGCGTGTGCCTTGGCCGTGTTTATTTAACAGAATGGTGAGGTTGAAGTCAGTGTAGCACACGAGCTAAGCCCACGGGCATTTGCCTTGGCCGTGTTGCATACTGGAAAAAGGACACGGGCATGTTACACTTCAACTAAGGGAAAATTTCCTAAAGTGCTCCAAGTCTAACGAACAATTTTGGTTTTGTTCCGTACTACCCCTAGGAGTGTTTTTAGGCCTCGGAGGCCTGTATAAGAGACAAAGTGTACACGTTTGAAAAGTGTTAAATCATGAGCGAAATTTAGTAACCCGATTGAGTAGGTTTGTAAAGGTGAATTACCGGTAACGCCTCAAACCCTATCCCGGCGTCGGATACGGGCGAGGAGTGTTACAGATGCTATGACGACAGGTATAATGAGTAACACCATGGATGAAAGACTCCAAGGTACCAACTGATATCACACTAGGATGGCAGATTAGTGTAAGACCATAGGAGAGAGGCTCCATGGCATCTACAGAGGTAGTCCGCCGGGATAGTAAACATGAGGTGATCCACCAGGACCTAATGAACACATGGTGAGAAAGGTGTAAGACCTTAACTCAGTTAAGGCAACCAAAAGCGTCTACCGGTGAGCAAGCATAGATAGTCTGCCAGGACGTTAAACATGAGGATTAAGCTAAGTTAGACCATGGTAATATGGCGTTACGACATATCAAAAAGTCCATTGAAACGATAAGGTAGAAAAGTATGCCAAGATATATGGTGTGGGACCTCCTAACAAGGGAGTTAATTACACAAGAGATACGCTATGGACTAGTATCGAAAGAACAATGAACGACATGATAATTTACAAGAATGTTTAGGCGAGGAATGTTTGAAAAATATAAACCACTAGGTCGATAAGGGACTTTCCAAAGCCACGATGAAGGGGGAGTATGGGTACATAAATAAGTTTGTCGAGGAAAACCTGAGGAAGAGGTTCAATATGCGAGTATGAAATTATAAAGAATTGAGAGTTGCATATTCACCAAATCTCTCAAGCTAGATGGCCTACGAGGTGGATTAAAGGGGGTTTTATCCCATAAGAAGGTTCAAGCATGAGCCAACACGTGCAAAGGACATAGTAAGAGTAACGCAGTAAGAATCTGCCAAGCAAGTGAAGTTATCCAATAGCTCACCATTATAGCATGAAGAATGCTAGGCACTGACCACGACAGGAAGTCTGCGGTGCTCCCAATAAGTTACATGGAATTTAAAATTTTGCATTTCATTTATTGTCATTTAAACTAGAAAAAGAATCTGTATGATATTAATAATTGGAATCCCACTAATTTCTTTTGAACTTATGTTTGAAGCGTATGATTGCAGGGTCAATTGTTGTCTTGAGGATCATGATGGGAGACCAAACCAACCATAGTTGAGCCATGCGAATGGTGGTAGTTGTTTCATGTATGTAGTGGGGCATCCTTGGAGGGCATGCCTCAGGGATTTATTAAATGTAATTGTAGTCAAGCATTAAGTCTTATTGTAACACCCCTAACCCGTGTACGTCGCTGGAACAGGGTTATAGATTATTACCGAAACTTTTAGAACATTTTCAAATAATTCATCATAATTACTATTCACTTTTCGAAATTATTCGTAACGTCCCTTAAATAGACCCTCGAGGCCCAATATGAGCTTTAGAATTGAATAGGGGCTTAATCGGGAAATCTAAAAATTTTTCGTGAATTTTTAAAAATTTTCCAAGGTGCAGGGCTCATACGCCCGTGTGGTCCAAGGGACACGCCCGTGCTACAGGCCGTGTTCGACCTCGTGTAACTCTCTGACTTGTGCCATACGACCAGCCATAATCCCGTGTGAGTAGGTGGTGTGATTAATTTTGTTTTTCGAATTTAGGTGTAGGTTTCACATGGCCAAGACATACACTCATGTTCTAGGCTGTGTAGCACACATGGCTAAGACACACCGCCGTGTGCTTAATTCTGAGCATTCTATTTCTCAAATTTAAGGTGCAGGGGACACAAGGCCTAACCGCACGCCTGTGTACCAGGCTGTGTGTCAGACACGGT
Source organism: Gossypium longicalyx (assembly GCA_025698465.1). Lineage (NCBI taxonomy): Eukaryota > Viridiplantae > Streptophyta > Magnoliopsida > Malvales > Malvaceae > Gossypium > Gossypium longicalyx. The sequence continues at coordinate 32,149,629 of CM046998.1, read as the reverse complement.
CTAGACACATGCTCGTGTGTCTACCCGTGTGGACAAAATAAAGCCATTTCTAGCTTCATTTCTCACCCAAAATCACAGCAATGACCTGCACTTAAACCCACATCCAAATACCAATCATTTCAAGCATTCAAAATTAAGTAAACTCTATCATTCAACATGACATATCATTACATGCATACATGTTTATAATCTTACCTTGGTATATTCCATGTGTTAGGCATAATTTGATCAACTACTTAACATACATGTAACTACCATAGTATGACATTACAAGTATATAAAAAACAACCATTACTAGCCATTCCAATGGCTAGATTACAAACCACATATTTAAGCCATCTACGGCCAAGTTAGCCTATACATGCTATTATACCAAAATGATTTTTACTATATATACCCAAAATAAGCTAGTGGATAGCGCGATAATGCTCCAATGATCTCCAACCTTCACGAGCTTCCGAGCACTATAAAACAGGGAAAATAAAATCTAGTAAGCATTACATGCTTAGTAAGTTCGTATAACAAAAACTAAACTTACCAATCCCGTTTATTAAATCTAAGCATAGTTTTCCATCAACTTAGCAAAATTGCCTAAACACATACATTCAATCAAACATATTAGTCACAAAATTTTCATATACATCAAGTAAACATAGATGAGCTTATCATGCAATATTCTTTCAAGACATTATCATTTCATCTCATAATTCTCTCATTATGCCAAGAGTTTTGTTCGTTGAATCATTGAAATTCTGATGGATACTCAAGTAGTACACTCAAGGTGTACAATTCAATAACTCGTCAATTCTTATTCAAGAGTACCCCTTTAGGGCATTTAATCAAAGAACACACTCTCGAGCTACATATCGTACTACAAGATTACTAGTCCAGGCTAAATATTTTATGTAACGTACGCTCAGAAGAATTCAATTAGGATTACCAATCCAGGCTAAATCCTAATTGTAACATATGCTCGAGAGGGATTATATCAGGATTACCCGTCCAGGCTAAATCATTTCGATAACGAGGTCAATAGGATTACTCGTCCGAGCTAAATCCCGTTAGCAACAAATACAGGACCTCATTCATTTTGAGAAAGCACATATATTCATCAGAATTCAATATTCAAATGAGAATTTACCCTTTTTCCAACATTTCCGAACATGCAATCATTTCACAGATTTATAATATTCACATAAATGTAAATAATATTTCATACAATCATAACATTCAAGTTAACATATTTACATTGTAGCACCCCTTACCCGTGTCCGACGTCAAAACAGGGTACGAGGCATTATCGAACTTAAACATACACAATATGTAAAAAAACCGAGCTACAAAATTTCGTTCATATTAGAATCATTCAAACACATGCATAATGTCCCTTACACGGGCTTTCAAGACCCCAAACATGCAATGAAAATAGTTAGGGACTAAAACAAAAACTTTAGAAGATTTTGGGCAACTTAACAATTTTTCTTGTTTTGGTGAGTCACACGCCCGTGGGGGTAGGCCGTGTAGTAACACACGCCCGTGTGGCTTGGGACACGCCCGTATCCTCAACCCGTGTAACTCTTTGACTATGACGTCATCATCAAAATAAGGTCACACGGTCGTATCACATGCCCGTGTGTCCAGACCGTGTGGTACATTAAAATAAATGAATTTTTCATAAAATGGTGCAGACTTCACACAACCAGAGCACATGCCCGTGTCTTAGCTCGTGTGTTTACTATTGGACATACTGACTTGTAAAACTAGGGTGCAGGGGACACATGACTAGGCAACACTCCCATGGGGGTAGACCGTGTGTCACACATGGTCTAGACACATGCCAGTGTGTCTACCCATGTGGACAATTTAGAGGCTATTTTCTAAGCCAATTGCCACCCTCACTTATCCACATACTCAAACATTTTTCATAGCATGCAACATAGCATATTTAAACACGCAATACCCAATGCCATGGCATTTTCATGCCTTCAAAATATCATCCTAATGCATATTCAATTAGTCACACCATTTAGAATCATTCCACACCAATTTCATGCATAACCAATTTTGTTATCCAAATTTCATAATACATATCCATGACTATGCTTCTCTTAAGTCATTTCTTATCTCCCAACATCTATTCCACTCCTTATCATTCATTCACCAAGCAATAACATATCACATCATCAAGGCATTAGCACATGCATGCATGGGTAATTAGATTACAACCCAATGATCAAATATAAGCCATATCACATGGCCATTACAAAATGAATCATCAATATTAGAGGCCTTTACAACTTGGCCAACTTTGCATGACACATATCACAAAATAACCAAGTCCCCTATACATGCCATACTCAAGTTATCAATTTCACTATACCCAATATTCTTTTGACAGTGTGATCGAATATTCCGACAGCTTCCGATCCTCGAGCTAGCTTGACGGAACTACAAAAGATGGAAAGGAAAAGGGGGTAAGCATTAAAGCTTAGTAAGTCTAAGCAATTATCATGCAAAGACATAATAACATAACCGTAAAGATTATTCATCATTCGAATATTTTGACTTATTTATCAAGTGTTCATATATATATACTTTATCATCACAATTCATCCTTTATTAAGGCATTACTCATGAGTTTATCAAACATACCTGTGCTTACCCGGAGTATATTGTATGATCATACCTTCTTTAAAATGCCCTCATAGGGACTTTCATCACCTCATCCATTGCATTACCCGTTGAACATTCGAAATACTATTGGATACACGGAAAACTTCCACATAAGTGCCCCATATACATACGTAGCCAAAGCTACTTCATAACATGTAATGCTCACTAAGGAGCTACTCATAAGCCTGCTTATATAAGCTATCGGTCAAGGTGTAACTACACGGGCTGCTCACACAAGCTGTCATATATTCGAACCACTCAGGACTACCTAGCCACCGGTAGGGCACACACAAGACCAGTATACGTAACCAAATTACATGTACCTCGTGCATCATGAACTCAGACCACTCAATGAGTTCAGAGGTCACATATATTGTAACACCCTTAACCCATATCCGTCGCCGGACTAGGGTTAAAGGCATTACCAGACAAATCAGAACATTTCAAAAATAATTCACAAACATCATTCACACATAATCATACATCATTACAGAGTCCCTTACATAGGTCAACGAGACCTTAAACATGCTTTAAAAAGGGGTCGGGACTAAACCGAACTCATACAAAATTTTTTAAAAGTTAAACATTTTTCAAAGTTATATAGGTCACACGCCCGTGTGAACAGGCCGTGTGCCTCACACGGCTTTAGACATGCCCATGTGTCTAAGCCGTGTCAAAATAGGGCATACATACTGACTTGTCCACATGGCCACAAGACACGCCCGTGTGCTAGGTCGTGTGAAAATTAGGGAGGCTACTTACTTGGGTCACACGACCAGTCACACGCCCGTGTGTCTAGCCCGTGCTTGAAACTGACTTGGTTACACTGCCACGATCAACAATTAAACATCAATTGCATACCAAATGCTCAATCATTTAACAACCAATACATACACCAATCATGTCATATCATTATCAACCAATCTCATGTTCATAATATATACCAATTCATCAAATAAACACACACCAAAACTTACCAAATTGACCAATTCACTCGGCCATTCAAGAACACAACACATAGACATAATTTGCATCACATATCATATACCAAAATCAAACCATAAGTTCAACCATAATTAAGCCATATCACATGGCTAAATATACACTTCACAAAATATATTCAACTACCTCTAGCCTATACATGCCATACTCCAATATTTATAGTTTTAAAATGTACCAAAATAGAGTTTGATAGAGTGGTGATGATCCTCGACAATCTCCGAGCTTCCAATAGCTACGATATCTATAAAACAATGCAAACACACACAAAGTAAGCTTTCAAAAGCTTAGTAAGCCATATACAAATAAACTTAACAAATAACATTAGTTTAGATCAATTCATTCATATAATTTAAGGCAAAAAAAATTCACTTAGCCATATATCTCTTGTATTTCATTTGAACATGATTCACATATACATATCATAACTTATTCTCATAGCAACTCATATTTATATCATATATTCACCAAGGTACATATACTTACTTTTCATTCTCAAACATGGTATACAATTCAATCGTACCTGAGTTGAATACGAATTCACATAGTCATCTATTTTCTCAAAATGCCCGTTGAATTGTTCGGAATCATAAGGATATACGGATAGCTCGGAAAGCTCATACAATGCCAACGTCCCAGATGTGGTCTTACATGTAATCAAATATCAATGCTTCTGTCCCAGACAGCTTCTTACACGAAATCAAATACGATGGCAATGTCCCGGATATGGTCTTACACGTAAATCATAAGTCGATGCCAACATCCCACACATGGTCTTACACGATAACACATATCGAAATCCTATTTCATGACATATGTATCCTAACTATTCCTATGGTTCGTACGGGGCTTTTTGGACATTGGAATTTTGTCGATATTTTCTCGGATATCTCATATTCAAGGCATAAAGCCATTCATCATTGTTCAATGGCATATAAGCATAAATAAACCATTTCAAATACATTTATTTGTATATAGACTTACCTCGTACGAATTCGGACGAACAGAGTCGATACTCTACGACTTTCGATTTTCCCCTATCTAATTTCGTTTTCTTTAGTTCTTGATCTATATAAATTCATATTTAACTCTTTTATTCACCAAATCATTCAAATCAATTTAAAAACACATATTTAGGGTATTTTACAAATTAACCCTCACATTTTCACATTTTTGCACTTTAGTCCTTGATCACAAAAATCACAAAATACACAAAATTTCCTTATACTCATGTTTGGCTGAATTCTCATAGTATTCATATAAGCCCATATGTTTCATTAATTTTATATTTAGTCCCTCAAAATCTCCTTTTTACAATTTAGTCCAAGTTACTCAAATTCATCAAAAATTCAAAGACAAAATTTAGTAATCTAACACATATTTTCTATTTACTATCATCAAACTTCATAAAAATCATAATTTCATCAATGACTCAACTCAAAATCATCAAAAATTTCCAAAATTCAGACATGGGCTAGATAGAATATAGTGCAATGGTTGCAAAAACGTAAAAATCATAAAAAATGAATCAAAAATCACTTACCAATTAACCAAAGTGAGTGCTGAATGCTTAAAGGCTTAGAACCCTAATTTTCTTTCTTCAATTTAGGCTAAATGGTGAATATGATAGCCAATTTAATGTGTTATTTTATTTAATATATGATTAATATGCCAATTAACAAAATACCCTTTAATAAACCATTACAAAACCACATATATTAAGGGCATTAATGTCCATTGACCATGTAAATGGCATATCAACCACATAAGGACCTCTCATTTACAAAGACATAACAAATAGGCATACTTAACATATAACAAGCAACTTTTACATTTTACGCTATTAGGTCTTTTTACAAATTAAGCACAAATGATCAAATTTTCATACAAAACTTTCACACATGTCAATTCACATATTATAAGCATAGAAAATAATATTAAAATATTTTTTTGACTCAGATTTGTGGTTTTGAAACCACTATTCCGACTAGGGTCTAAACCAGACTGTTACATATATATATCACGAACCCAGACCGCTCAATGAGTTCAGACTTCTTAATTCCTAGTGACATGTCACTTGTATCCTAGACTATTCTTAAGGTTCAAACGGGGTTTCCTTGCTTGTTGCATCACTGTTGAACTTGCTCGTAATGTCATTTACGATATCCATAATACCAACCATGTACTCATGGAATATCAAGGCATATAATTCATGATAGCAAATAAACATTTAAGTTCATATAACATTAAAGCATTAAAACATGTAATACTTCACATTATTTGCACATGAAGTTACCTCGGTACAAAATGATGATAAACGAGCCTATTCGTCGAAAACCTTATTCTTCCCTCGATTAGGACCAGTATCACGTTTTTCTTGATCTATAATGCCAAATTTAACTTGTTTAATAATCACATTGTCCAAATCAGTCCATAATTCATACTTTGATGAAATCACCTTTTTACCTCTAACTTTTTACTTATTTACAATTTAGTCCCTAGGTTTGTAAAATGAAATGCATGCATTTTCTTTGTTACCCAAGCCTAGCCGAATTTTCCTTGTACTCATAACAACCCATATTTTCATCAAAATTAAATTTTTATTACTTATTTTATACCTCTTTCAATTTAGTCATTTTTAGTGGTTTTCATGAAAAATCATCTTGTAAAAGATATTTATCACACACCAAACTCTCATATTCCTCCATAAATCATCAAAATACATGCATGTCACATATGGGTAAATTTTCATTCATAAACCCTAATTCAAAATAAGGGCGGAAATAGGTAAATCAAGCTACGAGGACTTCAAAAACTGAAAAGAACATTAAAAACGGGCTAAGGAACACTTACTATTGAGCTTGAAAAGATGAACAAAACCCTAGCTATGTCTCCATGAGATTTTCGGCAATGGGGGAGGAAGATGGACACCAAATTTGACTTATTTTCACTTTTTATTCTTTTATTTACCAAATGACCAAAATTCCTTTAAGGCTTTTCTTTCAAAATTTTCCTACACATGTTCATTTTTGTCCAAACTTTTAGAAATTGGTCAAATTGCTAATTAAGACCTCGTAATTTATTATCTAAAGCAATTTCATGCTAAAAGCTTCTAGAACAAAATTTTTACATCTTACTCAATTTGGTCCCTAAAGTTTAATTGGATATTTTATGCATAGAATTTCTTCATGAAATTTTCACACAAGCATTTATTCATATCATGAACCACAAAATAATCATAGAATAATTATTTCTATCTCGAATTTGTGGTCTAAAAACCACTGTTCCTGCTGCGCCCTAATTCGGGATGTTACATACATGCTCGATTAAGTTACATGAACTTACCTCGACACTTGTTCGCGTAAATAATCTACTAATCCAAAACCTTTCCTTTTCCTCGATCTAACCTCAAATTTGTGTTGTCTGGATCTATATAAATAACTTTAATCATCAATTTCACACATTCATATTCAATTGAACTCAATTTATATCCTAGGTAAAATTACCATTTTGCCCTTAACTTTTCCATAAATTCCAATTTTGTCCCTAGGCTCGAAAAGTGAAATTCATGCAATTTACTCCCTATTCCAAGCCTAACCGAAATTTCAACATAAAATTTACAGCACATATTTTTTATAAATTTCAAAAATTTTCATCAATTTTCACAACTTTACATTTTAGTCCCTAAATCATATTTTCATCAAAAATCACTTTGTAAAAGTTGTTTATCTATAAAAAACCTTTCATTTTCTACCATAAATTTTAAATTTTCAGCATATTCATCCATGACCTAATTTCTATACCTTGATAACTTTTCAAATTGATCTTCCAAATAGATAGATCATGCTATCCCAGTTTCAAAAATATCAAATTTACTAAAAACAGGACAAGAAAACTTACCCAATTAAGCCATGAAAGTTTCTTCTCTCTCTCCTAGGGTTTCCATAGAATTTTGGGGTTGAAGATGATATAAAATAAGATGATAATTCTTTTATCATCTTTTAATTAATTAAATTATTTCAAATTCTAATTTAGTCCTTGCCCTTTTTCTACATTTCCATAGATGTGTCACTAAAATATCTACATACTTTTCTTTAATCCTTATAGCTACTAGAATTTAACTTTTGCATTTTATGCGATTTAGCCCATTCCCTAATTAAGCACATAATCGATAAAATTTTCTTATCGAAAATTTCACATTACATTTCTAACATAATACAGATCATGTAATAAAATAAAAATAAATTTTATTTTCAAAATCGAATTTGTGGTCTTGAAACCACTGTTCCGATTTTACTGAAATTGGGCTGTTACACTTATTAAGCTGAGATAGTAGTCCGAGTCTCTTAAATTGAAAAGGGCGACATGAGCCTAGTACATGTATGAATCAATAACTGTTCTATAACACCCCAAACCCAATCTATTTAACCAGATCCAAATCTTGGGTGTTACCACACTTATGCAGACAAAACCTAAACTATTTATATAGATTTCAATCCACTACAACTTACTTAATTACGAATTTCGAACTTGAATACATAAGTAAATACAATAAGTAAATACTGATACAACACGAGGTAATTAAGTTACAATGATATCCAAAATTTAAACCCTAATTTATTACGAATACCCCAAGTGTGGATTTCCAAGAAGCATTTTAATCTTTGAACACACCGCCAAGCTCGCTTTGTATGCATAATATCCCGATACGCCATTTTATCTGGTGAAATCCTGGCATCATTCCTCCTGGTGCATGTTCATAATCAATCTGAAACAAAAGCATAAACTCATGTAAGCTTATAAGAACTTAGTGAGAAAAATGTCCCTTTTACCTGCATAATGCTTGTACATTGTTACTGAAGGATCATTAGAACTTCCTTATTAATCTCATCTTCCAACTTGTTTCTGGCGAATACATTTCCCAGAATTTCATTATTCATTCCTCATTCTCTATGTATATCACACCTTACTCTGAACTCATTACTTACCTTTCAACCCTTCGATATGCCACTAACCTCTTTCAATCTGATCTTTCATAAGTCTTTACCTATATCTTTTACAGAGGTCCATACGACTTGTAACACCCCACACCCAACCTGGTCGTTGGACCCGAGTATTAAGATGGCACATCAACCACTGAAACTTACACATACACATACACATGTAACGTTCAAGCAAAGTCAGCTTTTAATATCTTAATCGATTACAGTGGAATTCGTGGCTTAACCATCATTAATCGACATTAGAAACAATTTAAAAACATGCTTAAGGACAATTTAATAAGTTTCCAAATAAAACACCTAGGTATCAATACGCAAACGCAGGATCAATATTTTTCAGGATAGGTATCGATATTATTAAGAAAATCAATACCATTTTAGCATTCTATTTTCCCGTAAACTTTGAAATCAAACATTTTATAAATACCTATTCAAAGGTATCTCTATTATTACCCCGAGTACTGATACTCATGAAAAGGTATTGATACCAAATTGAGCTACCATTTTCCTGCACTGTTACACCCCTAACCCGTCTCCGTCGTCGGACTAGGGTTAAGAGGTATTATCAGATATATCGGAATAACTCACAAACATTTCATAATCATCATATCATCATAGTCACACATCATTACAGAGTCCCTTACATAGGTCAACGAGACCTTAATCATGCTTTAGAAAGGGGTTGGGACTAAACCAAGCACATTCAAAATTTTTCAAAACTTAAACATTTTTCAAAGTTATATAGGTCACACGTACGTTTGATCAGGCCGTGTGCCTCACACAACATTAGACATGCCCGTGTGTCTAGGCAGTGGCAAAACAGGGCATACATACTAACTTATCCACACGCCCGTATGCCAGACCGTGTGAAATTTAGGGAGGCTACTGACTTGGGTCACACAGCAAGTCACACGCCCGTATGTCTAGCCCGTGCTTGAAACTGACTTGGCAACACAGCCTAGCACATATCCGTGTGTGTGCGACCATGTGGTCTACCCAAGCTCATTTCGAAATGGTTAATAAGTAACACGGCTGAGACACATGTTCGTGTCCCTAACCGTGTGGGCAAAAATAGGCCATGTACAAGGCCAAATTGCGACCCATTGTGGGTCCTCCTTACAAGCAACAAATAAGCATCAATAACACCTCATATTCAACCAGTTTCAATCATAAAACAACCATTATTCATGCCATATCGTTATCAACCCATTTTATACTTTCAATCCAAACCAAAACATGCCAAATCATAAGCCTAAAACACATCAAAACATATTTTCCTAATCTCAATATACCTCATTCAATCTCATACCATGAACTTACGAATTCCTCAAATAAACACATACTAAAACTTACCAAATTGACCAATTCTCTTGGCCATTCAAGAACACATTATACATACCATTTCTTAACACATCAACATACCAAAACCAAATCAAATATCAACTTAAATCTAGCCATATCACATGGTATGATATACACTTTACAAAACATATTCAAGAACTTCTAGCCTATGCATGCCATACTTCAATATATACATATTCAAAAGGTACCAAAATAGAGTCGATAGTGTGGTGATGATCCTCAATGATCCCCAAGCTCCTGATAGCTACGATATCTATAAAAAAATTGAAAACACACACAAAGTAAGCTTTCAAAAGCTTAATAAGCCATATACAAATACATTTATCACAAATCTCAACTATAAACTAATTCATTTGTATTAATCATGGCATAACTAAATGTCAAGTTCATATTTCTCATTTAGCTGAAATACTCATAACCATTTACTCATATGTACATCACATTTCCACCTAATACAAACATATTTCATATGTTCACACATATATACTTATGCTTACCTTTCATTATCGATCTTAATATACATTTCAAACGTACCTGAATCGGATACATTTTTACATAGTCTTTCATTTTCTCAGAATGCCTGTTGAACCTTTGGAATCAATAAGGATACTCAGATAGCTCGGAAAGCTCGTACAATGCCAATGTCCCAGACGTGGTCTTACATGTAATCAAATATTGATGCCACTGTCCAAAACAGGGTCTTACACGAAATCCAATACGATGCCAATGTCCCAGACATGGTCTTACATATAAATCATAAGTCGATGCCAACGTCCTAGATGTGGTTTTACATGATAACACATATCGGATCCTATGTCATGACATATGTATCCTAACTATTCCTATGGTTCGTATGGGGCTTTTTGGACGTCGAAACTTTGTCGATACTTTCTCGAATATCTCATACTCCACTCATATAATCATTTATCATTGTTCAATAGCATATAAACATTAATAATTCAATTCAAAACACATTTATTTGTATATCGAATTACCTCGTATGGATTCAAATGAACGGAATCTGTTACTCGATGACTTTCGACTTTCCCCAATCTAATTTCGTTTTCTTTGGTTCTTGATCTATATAAATTCAGATTTAACTCTTTTATTCGCCAAATCATTCAATTCAATCCAAAAACACATAATTAGAGCATTTTATAATTTAGCCCTCACGTTTTCACATTTTAACACTTTAGTCCCTAATTCATAAAATCACAAAATACACAAAATTCCCTTTTACACGAGCTTAACCAAATTTTCATAGTGTTCTTATAAGCCCACATATTTCATTTATTTCACATTTTAGTCCCTCAAAATCTCATTTTTATAATTTAGCCCAAATTACTCAAATTCATCAAAAATTCAAAGACAAAACGTATTACTCTAACACATATCTTTCATTTTCTATCACCTAACTTTGTAAAGCTCACAATTTCATCAATGGCATATTTCAAAATTATCATCAAAATCAGAAATTGAGGCATGGGCTTAGTAAAACACAAAGCAACGATCACAAAAACGTAAAAATTATTGAAAACGGAACAAAACTCATACCTTAATCAAAGGAAAATCAAGGCCGAACCCCAAGAATCCTTTTTCTTTGATATTTTCGGCATTATGATGAATAAAATAGCTAATTTCATGCATTTTGTTTTATTAATCATATATTAATTCATCAATTACCATTTTACCCTTACATTATAAACATTTAAAACATTAACATTAAGGTTATAAATGTCCACTCACCATGTAAATGGCATATTAACAACAAAAGGACCTCTCATTTACAAAGACATAGCAATTAAGCACTTTAACAAATAGAAAGCCACTTTTACATTTTACGCGATTAGGTCCTTTTATCAAATTAATCACACAAACAATAAAATTTTCACACGAAACTTTCACACATACTAATTCACATATAATAAACACGAAAAATAATATTAAAATATTTTTATGACTCAAATTTGTGGTCCCAAAACCACTATTTTGACTAGGGTCTAAATCAGACTGTTACATGTACATTCGTTCCAACATAGAGGTATCGATATTGAGGCCCCGAATATCGATACCTATGTACAAATTGACAAAATCACAGCAAACATGGAAAATTTACATACTCAAACATTTTCCTTAACAACCTCAACATCCAACATCAAAATGACCATATATAGAATTCAAAACAACATCAATATTTCAATTATTCAAACCAATATAGAACCAATAAAATAGTAACAAACATCCATCAAATCCTAAAAGTCTAAAATCATAATAAACCTTTTAAAACATAACAATAACTAGCCAAAATCTCTAACCACATTGCATTTATTCTTACAGTTCAAAAGAATAATAATATCAACTACTCAAATTAACTAAGCCTTACTTGGATCTTCTTTGGAATCGCACCGCTTACACCGGAAAAACTAATTATCTACAATAGTTTAGAAAGAAGTGTGTGAGCTTAACAAGCTCAGTGAATGATTAGAATTACCATAAACAACCACAACATCATACGTTACACGAAAGCAACTAAAGCACAAATACAACAGTACTCAACTATAATGCAAAACTAACTTAATCACGCATTATTTACAAATACATCTAACTTTGAACTCACGTATATATACATACAACATGTTTCATAAACAATTCATTAAGTGATATTTTGGCAGCTTAAGACTATGAACATAAAAAGGGGCTCTATCACCATATATTGGATACACAGTTCTCTATCACACAATGACTCGAAGTGTCGAATATATCCCATAAGTCGAAGATTCTCCAACACACTAACATATCTCGATGAATTATGATTAGCTTATATTCTCTTATCTCTCCAACATATCTCAGGCCTCAATGCCCCAAATTACAACACAAGGGTGAATACTTACAAAATCCTATGGCATGCCAACTATATCCAACAGTCTTAAAAGATCACAAGGCCAAAGTATCTACAATTATACACATATTTACTTACCAATTTTTGTACATTTTCACTATTCTTTTACATCATACACACAACAATGTCACAACCACTTACCATGCTCTTTGTTGCTGCACTTAGAAGTGTTAACATATAACGCAATGAGCTATAACCATAATAAGTCACATATACATGCATGAAACAGAAATTCCATAATACTTATTAACATAATCACATCTCTACAATATCGTAAAGTACACAAAAGGAGTAGGAAAGCTCACACTCAGAATTTAGGATAGGATTTTAGGCTGCTCCTAAGCTCTCATTTAACACAATGAATCATGTCTACAAGTAATGATTCCAAAACACTCACATTTCACACTTTCACCTATTTGCCGAAAGCTTAAATTAGCTTCTCCTTGCCTTTGGCCTTACTCGAAGATGGTCCCAATGATTCCGAAGCTTCACACGTATAAACCACACAATATACACAATTAATTCACAACTATATACACACCTCAATCAACAAAAAATGCAGGTCTAAGGCTAGTTCCTCATGGAATTAAAATTTTTAACTAGCATAGTTGAAACTCAAATTCCTTAATCCATATTCAATAATATCTCTTAAAATCAATTCTAAACATTCAATTACTTATCTAAAAACAATTATCAACCTTCAAAACACTCAAAACTCCTCAAATTAAGGGTTCCAAAAAAAAAATCGACTTTCATGGCCATTTTTATGAAAACTCAACAAAACCTTTGAATCTTTTATCGAAACTTTAAAAAAGTTTAAAATCCTTATAAACACATCAAAACAAGTTGAAAAACACTTAGAAACAATATTTTCGTCTACAATATCGAATTTCACCATTAACGACTCTAACTTCGACCACCACTCAAAATCCTTGATTCAAGAGATTAAAACTTTATTCAAATGACTAGATTACTTGAAAGCTATTACAAAAAAAAAAAAAACCTTAGTTAAGGGAAAAAAAAACGATTGGTTGAAAATCTGAGAAAACTCACTTGAAGAAAAATCAATGAAATTAATGGTGTTTTTGTGTTTTTCTTTAAATTCAAAGGGGTTTTAGGGATGATAGAAAACAGGGGATTGGACTAATGAAAACCAAAAATTGAAGGATGATGCTTAAGGATTTTTCTCTCTAATGGACGACACAAAGAAAAAGGGTGAAGGGTGTTTCTTTTTTTTTTTTTTCACTTCAAACATAGGGTGAAATGGGGGAAAATGGGCTGATTTTAAAACTTGGTATAGTTGCTTTAAAGCTACTCCTAAATTAAACTCTATTACAAAAAAGTCTTATTTTTAAAATTGAATTTATTTTCCACATTATTTTCATAAATCAGTTTAAATTTTCAAAAGCAATAGACATATATTTTTGGGTTGCATATTCCGAATTCTTGAACCCCATTTTAAGCCATAATTAAAAAATTACCCTCAAAACTTTTACACCCAATTTCGAGATGTGAGACGACCGATACGTAACTTTTAAGTCATTGTTTAACCATGATTCATGTTTAATAACATATACAGATAACATGTTCCTTCCTTCAAAATATACGATTAGAGAAATCCTTATTCAAAATATGCTTCTTTTATGTTTACCCATAACTTCTTCTATACTTCATCACTTCATTATTCATAATCGAATCATGGCCTTGTATAACACTTTACCATAGCCTATAGAGACATTGTACCCTATTGATTTTTCTAATCACACTTATAAGCTATATTAAACGTGTCAAAGAAAATTAATACAAAATCTACTACTACTGTTATTCTTTTAAGGTACGCCATCGAGAGCCTTACTATGATATGCCACAACAGTATTGTTTTAAGCATTCTCCATGGAAGACATTCCTTCATAGTGTGCCAAAAGGAATTATTTCTCAAATTATGTCCACAAAGGCTATCATTGCAAGGTTCACCATAGAGGCTATTCCTCCATAATTCGCCAAAAAGGCGTTCCTTTCATATTACGCTACAAAGGTTCTTCTTTCATATTTCACCATAAAGGCTTTTCTTTCTTGACATGTTTACGATATGGATTCACCTAGACTCATACTATGTGAGGTTTGCCCATCATCATCCTGGGAAACGTAGGGAATCCCATTAGGTAATAACCTTCCTTTAGTTCCTCTTCAAAAGGTGCCATGGCCATGGACTTCTCCTTTCAGGATACGTGTTTAAAGTCCCGATAAACCCCTTTAAACAATATTGTGGAGACAAACACAGTCTCACTTCATAGACCACTTGTGCACTAACACAAATCACACTAATCTTTTGACATATCATACCTCATAATATACATATGTGACTAAACTTAAACTTCTCAGAATTGATATCATAGCACGTATTCTATTTCAGCAATCACTTATACAACTACATTACCATCATACTATACTTTTCTAGCTTTGGTTTCATTATTCAATCATTTTTTATAGAAATATTTCATGCAAGAGTCAGCTTAGAGACTCACATGACAACCACGAATAGCAGTTTGAACTCTACATCCAACATCAAGATACTAAAGCAACCACTACTTATAAAATAGAGGAACACCATTAAAGCTTATTCAAATAACCATACTATCATTTCAAATCTAGATGAATTTTATACAAAGCCTTACTCCTTCATCTTACTGTTCATGCACTTATTCAAGCCCACTCTTACATAGCACAACATGCAGAGTCATAAAACTTACCTTGACATGGAGCAATCACTGATAAAATTTGGGATCTTAACCTCAACTTAGAGAAATGCCTTCTATTCCTCGAGCCTTGAATAACCTTATCTTAGAAGAAAGAAGAAGAGAACTCTCTTTTCCCAAACTTGAATATATATTATTATAATCTAAGTCATTATTGGAACTTGACTAATTTCACATCATTATTGAATTATCTTATCAAAATTTTAAAAATTCCAAGAAGCCTAATCAAGTATTTCCTTATCTTTTTACTATTCTAGTTCACTTTTAGTTGGTTCCTAAGTAGTTTGCCTTGCAACTTAACTTGCACAACACCACAATTAATCGAGTGTACCATAACCCTGGCTCGAACTAACACTCTTGATACCATTTTATGTGATCGCTAGTCTTATTCCAACTAATATAGCCACCTAACAAGGAACCTTTATTAACTAAACCACATAACTATATGCATTCACACTACTCGCTGAAAGAGGAAATTGGATGAAGCCTACTCTGCCAATCATATTACCTTAGGGCTATACACCAAAACTTGTATTCGAAAAAACTGGGGTGTTACATGTTCGATGTTGAAACTTGGGAAGTTATTATTACTTATGAAAAATTTGTATCGATTAATAGTGTTACAATTTAGTCTTATGTATCTAATCTGATTAGGGTTGCAAATAATTGGTTAGGGATTTATTAAGAGATTTGGGAATTGTGGCACTTGGTATCTGAATTTGATAGATGGGTTGGGTATGTTGTCTTACAATTTAGTGGTATTAGAGCTTCAATTTAGTCTATCATCTAGAAATATGAAATAACAAATGTGTGTAACACATCATTAGATGTGAAACAACAGACCTTTGTGCAATTTACAAGTTGTGTTCGGCTACGACATCATAACAGATGTGTGTAACACTACCATTAGATATGAAACAACAAAAGCTGAAAAGTCGAAAAGTGGGCTGTCGATACCACACGGGTGTGTGGTCGCCTGTGTGGTAGGCCGTGTAAGAGAATATGGTTGTGTGGTCGATGAGATGGCCATGAGTGTTTTCATGGACCAAAATGATATTGGGCCCTTTTGGGGCCAAACTGGGCCGTGTGAGCCTAATGGGCCTATGGGTCCTACATGGGTAAATTACACAAAGGTGTGCTAAATGTTGGACCAGGCTGTGTAACCACACGGCTAAGGTCATTTCTGGGCTATGTGGGCCATACGAGAGTGTGGACCTACATGGGCCTTCAATATGGCTGTGGGGCCATTTTCACTGATTGTCTATTAAGGTTGCACGGGTCGCCCGAGACGACTGTGGACCTACTGTTGGGGCCAGTAAGTGTACCTGGACCTTTGTTTTTATAAATGACTGATATACCCCTATGTGATGTATGACAGTTGAGCATGCCACTTTTTACTGTATATACATTCATATTATGTTGCATTGCATGGAGTGAGATATATGATTTTGGAGGAAGTGTACTGTAAGGCTATAAGCCTACTACTGGCAGCTCTGTTGCAAATACTATTTTAGTGCCGCAACCGGTGCTACTTGGTGTGTAGGGATAGGTGGGTCGATTTTATCCCCACATGGTGTGTAGAGGATGGATTGGGTAGGATTCTCTATTTACATACTGTACTGATATGTTATTGGGTTTAGGCCCCACTGCTACTGATACTGAAATGGGCTCAGGCCCAAACTACTACTATTACTGAAATAGGCTAAGGCCTAACTAATACTGAACGGGCTTAGGCTCGAATTGTGTTTACTCTGATTGAATGCTTTTATGGGATTTCACACACTGAGTTTTCGTAAACTCACCCATTTGTTAACTGTGCAGGAAATCCCCAAGCTTAAATGGATCGATGCGACGGAGGACTCGGTGGTGGCCACTCGACGTAGTTATCTTTTAATACTATAATTAGATTTTATTTTGGGTTATTAATTATTTAATAAGGCCTCTTTAAGTTTCCTAAATTTTTGCTAAGAACCCAAAGAAGTTTTATGTGGAACGGGATTTTCCAAGAAATTAGGTTTTGAAAAACACTCCAATGTGATATTGCAGATTCGACCATAACGTCTAGGCTGGGTCTGAGGTGTTACAAAAGACATAAAAAAGGTGAATTTTATTATTATCTAGAAAGTAGGTGCAAATTGCATAAGACATTTAGTTCTCCCGTAGAGCAAACTTCTTTGAAGAATCAGGGCCGGCTGTTT
Source organism: Gossypium longicalyx (assembly GCA_025698465.1). Lineage (NCBI taxonomy): Eukaryota > Viridiplantae > Streptophyta > Magnoliopsida > Malvales > Malvaceae > Gossypium > Gossypium longicalyx. Next base: position 32,131,742 of record CM046998.1, on the reverse strand, counting down.
TCGCGTTCAAATGATAAAAGAGACTTCAAGATTCCCTCTGCTCCCTCTGAAATTCCTCCCAGCTAGCTCCCAAAGGGTTGTGAACGTTGAAGTCAACGATAGCCTTGGTAAAGTGGTGCATGTAGCCAAAGTTTACTCGACTTAAGTTAAGGGGACCTGCAGCCACATGAACGTGTAACAAAAAGTTGGTCTTTAACCTGGGAAAAAAATCTTAAATTCCATACTCAGAGTTCGCCTTGTGTTTCACTAGTGCCTCCTCATTCTCCTTTTGGATGTGCTATACAGCGATGAGAAGTTGTTGCTCACGGGATTCAAGTTGATGAACTTTGTCCTCCAACTTTCTATTTTTGGCCTTTAAGGATTGATATTAGGTTTTTTTGGTGGAGACAGACCCGGAGAGCTCTACAATCTACTAGGTGAAAGCTTCATGTGATTGACAAAGTTCGACAAGGGACTACTCCATAGAGAGAAGGGCTCTTTCAAATTTAACCTATTTGGCCTCGATTTCAACACAGGCTTGATGGAAGGCCTAAGTGACCAAGCCATCCTCCACAAATAACATAGAGGCAGAGCGTGCTATCTCGCGTAGTGTAGGCTTGTGAATGTTAGAAGAAGATGAAGAAGGGTAGGTGAAATCCTTAAATTCTGATGACAGCTCTTGATCCTGGCGTTGTCGGATCAAAAAAGGAGAAAAGGCATACTGGCATGCATAGAAATAGTGTCGGTATGGGAAAAAAGGTTTGAACTTCCTCTAGATGGGGAGAATAAGTGAAGGCACTAAGACAGACAAGAGGTAGATTCGAAGTAGTAGTACGTAGGTTAGCAACATTGGCAAACTCAACTGGAAGACTAAGGATGGTTGGAGGAGGGAATGAAGAGAGCAATGGACGGTCAAGCGTAGGGAGTGTGGTATTGGGCACAAACTAAGGAATAAGAATTTCATCCTCTTGGTGAACTCAACTAGAAGACTGAGCATGGCTAGATGAGGGAATAAAGAGAGCGATAGAGAGTCAAGCGCGGGGATTGTGGTATTGGGCACAAACTGAAGAACATAAATTTCATCCTCTAGATGGATTGGCCACTTACTAGGTTGCTGATCAGGTAACCTATTGCCATCGCCTTCCCTACCACTAGAGGATCTTCCTTAAAGTCTCAACCTTTTTCGGCTGCAGTTACTAGCTCGTGCATTTGAGGCGACCAAACCCATAGCTTATTGTTCACTCTCAAATAAGGCCTCAATATCCATGACCCAATGTAATACCCCTTACCAGTGTCCGATGCCGGGACAGGATACGAGGCATTATCGGACTTAAACGCAACCAATCATGCACACCGGGCCATAAAATTTCATTCATATTTTGAAACATTCAATCACATACACATAGTCCCTTATTTGGGTCTACGAAGCCCAAAACAAACTTCAGGGGTGGTTCGCGACTAAACCGTAAACTTCTGAAGGTTTTACAATACTTAGGAAATTTTTTTCATATTCTGGAGAGTCACACGGCCGTGTGGCTCTAGACACGCCTGTATCCTCAGCCCGTGTAACTCTCTGTTTATGACATCAACAACCATTTAAGGGCACACAGCCAAGGCACACGCCCATGGCCAGAGGCCGTGTCCTCCACACGGTTGGGACACATGACCGTGTCTCTGCATGTGTGGCCAAAACATAGGCTATTTTCCACACCTTTTTGTCATCCTTACATGCACACACACATACGTGATTCCAATGACATTCAACATTCTCAATTATGAAACAAACATAACATTTACAAATCATCATACATGTATTACCCCTTTCTCACATTAAACCAAGTCTAGACATACCATACCTTATTCATTTGGCTTTGCCAAATACCTTACCACTTATACTTTTATACCATAGTTATCATCACGCTAATTAATTCTAACTTATCATTAAGCGTACATATTCTAGCCAAGTTATGTCTTTATAGAGTACGACATTTCACATATATAGAACAATATGCTTGACTAAGACATTCCACACCAATTTCATATTCAATTAACATTATTATTTATTCTCACTTTATACCATTATACCATGGTTACCAACTTATCCATCTAACATCCATGTTCAAGGCATTATCATCTTATTACCATATTACACATTTAATTCATGATCATGACCACCTCAATTGATCACAAAGCATGCATTCAACATACGTAACATTTTACTAACCTTGCATGGCAAACAAACATATTCACATCATAATTATTAGACATAACATGAATAGCTAGATTTACTAGTCCTAATCAATATGAGCCACACCTCATGGCCATATAAAATAGCTCAATATAGGCCAATACATTTGGCCAAATTATGATAACACATGTTATAAAACTAGGTTCCTATACATGCCACTCACTTGATATTTCTAACATATGTATCAATATTCCAAGGGTATTGGCTTGATAGTGTGATACTGCCTCCGACGATCTCTAACCCCGAGCTAACTTGGCAATAATAAAGGAAATGGGAAGGAGGGAGTAAGCTTTACGCTTAGTAAGCTCGCATGAAAAATAGTAAGCAATATATTAACATGCTATGTTTCAATTTCTCTCTATTTATTCAAAGTCCAGTTAAGCTGTTTTCTCTAGTCACAGCCACTAAATTATTTATATCTGGAGCTACGGGGCTCTAAATTGAGAATTGCTGATTTTCCCTAAAACTAGACTCAAATATCTTCTTACCATAAAATTTTTAGAAATTTTAGTCTAGCTAATAAGTACAATTTATTCTTTAAATTCACCCCTGTTTCGCTGTCTGACAGTTCTGACCCCTCTACACTAAAAATTAATTATCTATTCGTACAAGATTTGGATAATGTTCCCATTTGTTTCTTTCGAAAATAGACTCATTAAGGATTTTAAGAATATAATTTATAACCCATAATTATTTTTGTACAAAAATTAAAAGGGGCAGTGTCACTACTTAGGGAAGAAACCTACCAGTGGTGGCTGACGGTGAAAGAGGGCACCCAATCGGAGTGGGTCACTTGGGAGTTTTTCAAAGCTACATTCCAAGGAAAATATGTAGGTGTGAGTTATATGGATGCTAAAAGGAAGGAGTTCCTGAACTTAACCCAAGGAAACAAATCGGTGGCGGTGTATGAAGCAGAGTTTCTACGCCTTAGTAGGTATGCAAGAGTAATGGTGGCAATGGAGTATAAGCGTTGTGTTAGGTTTGAGGACGGGCTTAGAGATAGCCTTAGGGTATTAATAGCTCCATAAAGGGAGCGAGTTTTCTCGGAGTTGGTAGAGAACGCAAAGATAGCAGAGGAGGTAAAGTGCATTGAGCGCCTAAGTCGAGAGAAGGAAAGGGGTAAGAATAAGAGGGAGGGTCAGAGTTGATGGGCCAGTTAGAGTAGGGCCTCCTACTATTACTCCAGGGATGCCACCTTGTGTTGATTATGGGAGAAGCCATAGAGACAAGTGTTAGAAGAGGATGGGAGCATGTTTAGCTTATGGGTCTATGGAGTATAGGATAAGGAATTGCCCCAAAATGCAAGGTCGAGCGCCAGTAGTGGGTCAAGGTGGTGTCCAGCCACCAAGGGGTGGTCAGCTGCCACCAAGGGGCCGTGAGCAGGCCAGGGGTGGTAACGGCAATAGACATGGACATGGAGCACCAGGCGGAAATGCAGGTCATGCTGAGGCGAGGCAGCCAGCTTTGGTTTATGCTGCTCGTCATTGAGAAGACGAAGATGCTCCAGAAGTGAATACTGGTACGTAATCCATAGTGTGTGATCTATCTATTTTGAAATTAGAAATATAGTGCGTAGCAAAAGTGTAGTGGTGTAACCTAAGCGATGCGATGTCAATATCCTCAACTATTTGAATCATGTAAAATTTCGAGGATGAAATTTCTTTTAGGGGGTAGAGTTGTAATGCCCCAAAAATCTCGAAATCTAAAAATCTCGAAATCCCAAATTTTCTTTTTTCTTTTTCAGTTCTGATAGAAAAATGTGCTAGGTATTTTCGGTTAAGTGGGTAATAGTAGGTCTTGGCTAAGGCTTAAGTTTGAACTTAGGGGAAAAGGAAAGTATGTGTTAATAATTAAAAGGACCTTGTTGGCAAGTAGTTGGGCTTTTAAATAAAAATAGGGGAAAAATGGCATAAAAAAGCCTTGTTGAGGAGTGGCTAAATGATGCCACTTAGAGTGTAGGGAGGTGGCGTTAGTAGCTAGCAAGGAGATCCAAGATTCGAATCCTAGCTTAGTATTAGTTTAATTTTGGCCTTCTAGAAGGTTGGAAGTGGTGTGAAGATGGACTCCAAGGGGAGTGTTCAGAAGAGAAAATTAAGGAAAAGATCAAGGGGTTATCATGGAGAAAAACGAGGAGATGAGAAGGGAGAAGTGATGGAGCCGAATTGGGAATTGGGCATGGAAAATTAGGCTATAAGGGCTATAAATAGGGGCCGAATACAAGGTTGCCAGGTTACTGCCGAAATTCTTCTTCACCTTGTTGCCAGAAACCCTTTTCTCTTCAAGATCCAAAAAGCCAAAAACCCTTTTTTTTCTTTATTTTATTTGTGCCAATTTCTATTCTTCTCTACACAATTTTCTTTGTTTCACTTAGTCGATTTCTTCTTCTACTCTTCTTCTTTAATCTGTGCCAAATAAACCTTATTCACCACACTAAGTTTGAAAGCCGAATCTCCCAAGGGCCGAATACTCTTTGAACAAATCTAGTGTAAGTGTTTTACAATTGATTTTCTTTGCTAAGTATCGATTATTGTCCCTCACTCTTTCTAATCAACTGTGGTAGGGAATTAGTATCGGATCTCGAATCTTAGCTCTCTGCCGAATTGCTCTTTAGGTATTTGCAGTTTTGGTAAGTATTTCTCTCCCATTAGCTAAGGTGGCCGAATGTTCATAGTTAAGGTAAGGGGACTTGTGTTGGATACGAGTCATCTATTATTCTGGTTTTAATAGTTAAGATTATTGCAGATCTAGGAGTTGATCGTGGTTAGTGATTTAAGAAAGGGCTGATTGCATAAGGTAAGGTTAAGGTGATGTTTCGATTTTAGTAAAGATATTTATTAAGCATGCAATTAATTGAAGGGTGATATCATTTATAGGTTGGTGACTAAGGGAATTGTAGCACGCTTGCTTACCAAGTGTGTACATACACTGCACACACAAGTAGATCGGCAAAAGCCGAAAAGCTGAAAGTTTGGCTACCATAGTCTTGCGAGTTGTGCGAACACTCGTAAGGAGGAAACTGATAGATTGTCTGAGGCCCCATGGGCAATTCCATGGACTTGGGCTGTGATCTGGCCAACCGGGCCAGAATAGGCTTAATGGGCCCGATGGGCTGTTGGGCCCAAAATAGGCAAAAATTGATAATTGATGCTATGTGATAGAAAATTTGTATGTGAGCATGAATATGAATATGACTGGGCCTAACGAGTTATATAAATGTGATTTGGGACTAATGGGCCAAATATAGGTGATTTGGGCTTAATGGGCCATATGAATATGATTGGGCTTAATGGGCCAGATACAGGTATGCAAATTTGATTGGGCTTTGTAAGGGGTTTTGGGCCTAGTGTATGATAACTACATAAAAATTAATTAATATATTGCGACCGTGGACAAGTCATAGGGTTAAGGTGTGGCAACGGGTATATGCATGTCTAGGATGGGATCTAGGGAGAGCTTAGTACTTAAGCGGTCTTAATGACCCACCTCCTCTTCTCTGGAATCCTACCTAGTGCATAGTATTCATTCATCTTAGCTCACGGGATTTGTTAATGGGCCAAGGTAAATGAAAACCGTAATAAAAGGAAAATTACTGAAATGCCTTAAGGGCGAAAATGACCAAAATACCCCTAGATGATGAACGTAAGTTTTATGGATGTGACATGCATACATATGATATTCTGATTAAGTTGCATATGGGTTGGGAATTATGGAATGGAGGAAGTATATGAGGATCGCATGGTTGCTTGACAATCGTAGATCAACGACAGCTTTTAAAGCCCAATATGTAAATGAAGGTAGTTCCGCAACCGGGCTAGCATTGATGTGTCGGTTGGGTGGGTCGATATTTATATCCTCATATGGTGTGACGGGGGACAGAGCTTGTGTGTAGCGGATGGATAATTGGGATGAGATTGCATTGCATGATTGATGTATGATGATTTTTGAATGCTTATTTTTTTTGTCGAGGGTTGTACACACTAAGTTTGCAAAAACTCACCCTCTCTTTTATTTTATTTTTAGGTGATGCTCAGTTGGAGGTTCGATGTTTGGAGGGACTCTGGTTGGCCAGCTAGCAAGACAATTTAGACTTGTTTTTTATTTTATTTTAAAGCATATAAGTTTCTGATTATTAAGTGATTTCAGACTGGAGTGTAATAAGGCTTTCCATTTTATTATTATTTGGATTATTATTTTATGCATTGTAATTACGAGAAGTTGAACATGGGTTTCCTAAATTATAGTATGTTTTTCTACACTTCCGTAACTAAAATTTAAAATGACATGTTTTTGTAAAATCATATATTTTAAACAAGTGATTGAAAGGAGTTTTTTTTAAGTTAATTAAGGTTTCTTTTAATTTAAGAAGGGTTTTTAATGAAAACATGGTTTTCGCTAAAACACTTCAATGTGACACGCCATATTCGGCCGTAACGTCCGGCCCGGGTTTGGGGTGTTACATCATTCTTTATTATGGACTTGTACACCTTGAGTGTAGTAATCGTGACCTTGATATTTCAAGTAATATGGGTAAAGTTCTGATATTAAATGATCTGAACTTGAGATGAACTATTATGAAATTTTACTTGTAATATAACTAGATGATTTATACATGTTAAATGAATAAAGCATATGTGCATGGAAACTTGATTGTTGTTAAGCCCATATATGTTTGAGATGTTATTATAGAATATATGACTAATAAGGGCAATGAGGATATGTGTAGGCCTTAAGGGCAAATTGATTGAAAATTCCTTACATAGTTACCTCAAAGTAGAATGAATGGTAAGTTAAGTACGATGTTATACGAACTTACTAAGCATTTTATGTTTACTTAGTTTGTAACATCCCGAATTAGAGCCTAGTCAGAATAGTGGTTTCGAGACCACAAATCTGACATAAGAAAATTCATTTTTATTATATTTTTATGATCTACGATTTCACGGAATGATTTTGTGAAAATTTCGTTCGAAAATTTCGACGTTTGGGCACTCAATTTGGTCAAAAGGACTAAATTGTAAAAAGTGAAAAAGTTGAGTTCTACATGTTAGAGGTGTCTAATTGTTATGAAATTTTAAATGGGAGGTCCTTAAATTGTAATTAGACCATTAGTTAATTGTTGGACAAAAATAGACATGAAATGGGTGTAATAAAATATTTTTTATTTAGAGGCATTTTGGTAAACTAATAATTAAAAGAATTAAAAAGCCAAAATAGCCAAAATTTGGTCATCTTCTCCATGTACCAGCCAAAGCCCCCATGGAAGCCATGGCTAGGGTTTGTTTCAAGCTTCCAGGCTCATTTATCAAGGAAATTGAGATTCTGGCTTAAATCGGGAAAATACAGGGTTATGGGCTAAAATGGTAAATTATCGTTTCTGGATTGAGGTAAGTTCGTGTGTTAATAATAATGCAATACCATGCTTGAATTGTAATTCTCTATTGATATGGCATAAATTGTCTGATTCAATATGTTTAGGAGAAGTTGATGGATGGTGTGTATGATATGGAAAATGTGATGTTTGTTGTGTCATGTGAAATCAAATGGAAAATTATAGTTACCTGAATTGAATGTTAAATTAATATTATATGGGTTTTATGAGTTGCTTCACAATTGTACTTGACAAGATTTCAACAAGTAAGTTCGAATAACTTTAAGTAAACTATTAATATGCCGAATTGCATGTGTTATGAATGCATGATATTTAGTTATAATAATGGCATGAAAACCCATGAAATATGTCAATAATGATGATATGATAATAAATGTCTCGGTTGAAGTAAAAAGGGAAATTCGATGGATAAATCATGATTTATACGTGACTTGAGATCCTACATGTGTTGCAGAAAGGATTTAGCCCAGACGGGTAATCCGTTGATCTCAAATATAGAAAGGATCTAGCCCGAACGGTTGTTCCTTGAATGATCGAGCCTCCCGAAGAATATATATGCATTAAGGATTTAGCCCGGACGGGTAATTCGATTAGGGTCTGAACTTTAGCCTAGACTGGCAATTCAAATTCGAGCTCATTAAGGATGTTTGTCGTTATAAGGGATTTAGCCTGGACTGGTAATCCTGACATCACCTTATGAGTTTATATTATGGGGGATTTAGCCTGAACTGGTAATCCCGCCGTAAAATGTGAGGTTCTCGGGAGTGCATACCTAAAATGATCATTCTTATAAATTGACGATAAATGGATAATCCATCGGGATTTCCTTGAAACTCAACGGGATTAATATGAGATATATGTACAAAAGGAAATATTGAATGATGAGCTCTTCTAAGACAAATTTATATGGTGCATTGTCATGAGACTAATTTGATGATTGAGTGCATGTTATAGGGAATTATCCTATACTTAGAATGTATGACTGAGTGTGCCCATGAGAAATAATTACTTTTATATTGAGCTCCATTGTGAAAAATGAGTAAGGGATCCATGAAATGGTAAGTTCATGATAGTTGGAAATGATCTTATGATAGTGATCATTATATTGTACCAAAACAGATTTGGACAACAGCATTTGTCTGATTTTGAAAATCCACTAAAAATAGTGTAAATTGAGTTTTAAGATTAATAAAATATGAAATTAAATATTAATGAGTCTAGTTTCACTTAAAGGAAACGGTGTAAGTAAAAGAATTTTTTATTTTGAGATATATGAATTCTTGTTAGACAGAGTCAGAGTGATTCTAGACTCCCCTGTCTCAACTTTGGAAAATCACTAGAAATTGTAAGAAAATAACTATGAGTTAAAATTCATATGAATGAAATACTTAATGAGTCTATTTTCAAGATAAAGAGATAGGAACATTATTCGAGTCTCGTACTATGAGATATTTTATTTTTAGTAGATAGAGGTCGAAGCTGTCAGACAGTGAAACAGGGGTGAGTTAAAAGAATACATTGTACTTATTAGCTAGACCAAAAATTCTGAAAATTTTATGGTAAGAAGGGATATGAGTTTAGTTTTTGAGAAAATTAACTGATATTAATTTGGAGTTCCATAGCTCCGTATATAAATAACTTAATGACTATAACTTGGGAAAATAGCTTAGCTGGAATTTGAATAAATAGAAAGAATATGAAAATAGCATGTTATCACATTGCTTATTATTTTCATGCGAGCTTACTAAGCATAAAGCTTACTCCCTCCTTTCCATTTCTTTTAGTTTTGTCAGGTTAGCTCAGGGTTGGAGATCATTGGAGGTAGCATCACACAATCGAGCCATTATCTTTGGAGTATTGGCTTGTGTATGTTAAATGTTTTCTTGTGAGTGGCATGTATAGGGACTCAGTTTTTCTATGATGATTATTTTTGTGATTAGCCAAAGGTATTGGCTTATATTTATTTGTTGATTATAGCCATGAGATGTGGCTTATAATGATTTTGACTTGCAAGCCTATTTATCCATGATATGTGTTAATGTTTTGTGATATAGCTAGAGTAGTTTATCATGAGTAGGTAGAACTAATGCATAATAACGAGCTAATGATGTATGCCATTGAAATTGTGTATGTGTGTGCATGTAAAGATGACAAAAAGGCTTGAAAATTAGCCTAGGTCTTGACCACACGGGTAGAGACACGACCGTGTGTCTCAGCTGTGTTGAGGTCACGGCCTCTGGCCACGGGCCTGTGCCTTGGCTGTGTGCCCTTAAACGGTTGCTGATGTCATAAATAGAGTAACACAGGCTGAGGACACGGGCGTGTCCCAAGCCACACGGGCGTGTGACTTACCAAAGCTAGAAAATTGTTAAGTTGCCCAAGGTTTATTGAATGTTTTCGATTTGTCCCGAACTGCCCCAATATATGTTTTAGGTCTTGAAAGCCGGTATAAGGGAAGATATGCATGTGTTTGAAAAGTTTTATTTTTGGGAAAAATTTGGTGACACGATTTTGCATGTTTGTGAACGTTTAAGTCTGGTAACGCCTCAAGTCCTGTCCCAACATTGGATACGGGTGAGAGGTATTACATTTAGTGGTATCATAGCTATGGTTTAGTCAGTTCTCGGACTAACCTAGCATATGTATGAGAGTTCAGCTATACATGCCACCGATTTGTGATAGTGTGATGTCTCTCGACGCGCATGAGAGCCATTTTGTTTGGACATGGTACCCTCCAACCGAGCTATACCGACTATGTTTGATGAGAAGCTAAGGCATTTGGGTAAAGTACAATTATGGTGAGCTTAAAATTAGAATGGTATGAATAAAAGTTCATGATATGTACACGATAACATATGGGATGAAAGTTTAAACTCTAATGCATTTGTTCATGTTTGTTTGGCCTTTATAAAAAGTTATATGCCTGATTTGTTTGATTGAATGAATGAGATTAGTAAGCTGTCCAAAATCCATAGAATGCATACATAAATATACTTGTTTAAATAAGATAACTGAAAAGTTCTTGTCATACAAACGTGAATAAAAGTTTGCCTGAAGTGAATGATATGCTTATGAAAATGTTACTTTGATAATGAACTAGTGATATATGTATATGAGTATGAGAAATGAGTTAGGGATCTTATAACCCCACCCCCTTATCAGAGTGGTGTTTTGTGAAGGAATTTCACGAGAATCATATTGAATAAGTTCATAAATATGATACCAAAGGGTTCAGCTATAGAATGATTATGAACATGATCAGAGATTAAATTGGATTGATAAGTAACGACATGACTAGTAAGGTAAGATGTTGGGAAATGTATTAACTGAAAATTTCTTCAGAACTAAACTTTTTTAATGAAAAGCATAATGTGAGATTTACGATGGCAGAAATAATTGAAGGAATAATGTTGAAAGGTAAGATACCAGATTATGGCAATCTTTCAGAGGTATTCTGTATGTTTAACTATTCTCGAAAATATTTTTACGGTTACTGCCCTACTGATAAAATCCTTGTTTTATGGGAGTGCTTTCTAATCACGGTGTATAGACAAAATTATTGATAGCCCGACTGGTACATAATCTGTATTGCTCTATGTCTCTCTGGCATTGCATCACATTCCATCTAATGAGACTTTATGAAATAATATGCATGATGATATAAATCTGTTTCTCCTAATTGATGCTCTATTCAATATACATATATGGGAAAGTATATTATCCTTATTGCATTTAATCCCAGTGGGTTGGATTGATTTATTCTTCTGGACTTCTTTTCTCTGAAGAACTATCAAGATCCTTTATATTTTTCTTATGAACATTTTTCTTGGTCTTTCATTATGATATGGTATCTTGGATTTTTGTACCTTGGATATCTTTATCTTAGATTCCTTTGTCTTGGATTTCTTTATCCTGGTTTTCTTGTTATCTTCATCTCGTAAATTACCAATGATCAATCGTATCCAAGGTATGTTCTTCAACCTATGATGACTATGTCGATTATGAACGTGCTTCTGGCTTGATTATAGTAATGTGATGACCCCCGTATCTGGATTTCTCTAAATCTTCGTGTAAAGAACTGATATCAATAAAGGCATAAATGATGAAATTGTAGTTTCAGTTGTATGATGGATTCCTTTCCTCGAGTAAGTTAATCAAATTTAATGCATTCAATTGAGGCATTTTTGTTATCTTGAGCTAATGCAATTGAAATGGACTTTGGTTAGTATGATAACTGAGTTTGAATAGTTTCATGTCAAACTGTCCTATCAACTAAAAAAGAGGATCTCTTAAAATGTCATTTATTGATGATTAATACCGACTCAGTGGTTCAAGTGGTATTGATTATTATTTGAAAGATTAAATAAGGTATTCGTGTCTGGTAACAAGATTTTACCTCTCTCTGAGTAAAAGACAGATAGTCTGAATGAAAAGTGTATATATCTTAGAAGACCTTGATACGATTTAAAGCTGTTCTGAATGATAAAGTTTTCATCTTGTAAAAGTTTAAGGGTCTATTACTTGTCATTAAAGCTTTGAATGAATGATAACGTTATTGACCAAAGTCTTTGAACCGATGGGGTATGTGCTGAACAAAAACTTCTTGAATTCCAATAATGTGTTATTAAATAAATTATTATATGCTCTAAGTCAATAAAGCAATGGGATGACTAATGTATCTATTGTCATAAAGGGAATTGAGTGTGAGATTGTATAAATGACTTAAGTCAGTTATTGCCTGATTCTTGAGAAGGGAAAAATGTGGTTATAAGTACTTGAAATAAAAATTTCGGGCTTATGCAGAGAGTTTGTAAGAAAAATCACAGGAGTAATACATTGATGATCAAGTTTAGAACTCGACATTTCTGATCTTTGTAATTGAATAAATGAAAGGTTATCAGGACTACTGTTGAACATCGGGTGATATCAGAACGATCTTCGTCAGTAGTGATATTAGAATGGAAATGAGAATGAGATGATTATGGATTTCTTGTCAATATTATTCTTATATTTGCAAGAGAAAAAGGATATATGGATTTCTAGTTGACATATGATGAAATTCATAAATCATTTTGGTAAATGTTAAATCTGCCCAACGGGTTAATGAAATCATGTATTTATGAGATTGTCAGATTTCTCGAAAAGCTATTCCTGTTTAATTGGATTGAGATCCGGACTTTTATATATTATAAGTTATTGGGAAAGCTAAATAAGACCCTGGATTTTAATGAAGGCTAAAGCAAAAGTTCTTTAGCACTAATTATGAGATAGCAAAGATTATGAGAAACTAAACCACTCTTCTAGTAAGATTTTCGGGGACGAAAATCCTTAAAGGGGGGAGAAATGTAACATCCCGAATTAGGGCCTAGTCGGAACAGTGGTTTCGAGACCACAAATCCGACATAAAAAAATTCATTTTTATTATATTTTTATGGTCTACGATTTCACGGAATGATTTCATGAAAATTTCGTTCGAAAATTTCGACGTTTGGGCACTCAATTTGGTCAAAAGAACTAAATTGTAAAAAGTGAAAAAGTTGAGTTCTACATGTTAGAGGTGTCTAATTGTTATGAAATTTTAAATGGGAGGTCCTTAAATGGTAATTAGACCATTAGTTAATTTTTGGACAAAAATAGACATGAAATGGGTGTAATAAAATATTTTTAAGTTAGGGGCATTTTGGTAAACTAATAATTAAAAGAATTAAAAAGCCAAAATAGCCAAAATTTGGTCATCTTCTCCATGTACCAGCCAAAACCCCCATGGAAGCCATGGCTAGGGTTTGGTTCAAGCTTCCAAGCTCATTTATCAAGGAAATTGAGATTCTGGCTTAAATCGGGAAAATACAAGGTTATGGACTAAAATGGTAAATTGTCGTTTCTGGATCTAGGTAAGTTCGTGTGTTAATAATAATGCAATACCATGCTTGAATTGTAATTCTCTATTTATATGGCATAAATTGTATGATTCAATATGTTTAGGAGAAGTTGATGGATGGTGTGTATGATATGGAAAATGTGATGTTTGTTGTGTCATGTGAAATCGGATGGCAAATTATAGTTACCTGAATTGAATGTTAAATTAATATTACATGAGTTGTATGAGTTGCTACACGGTTGTACCTGACGAGATTTTGACAAGTAAGTTCGAATAACTCTAATTAAACTATTAATATGCTTAATTGCATGTGTTATGAATGCATGATAATTAGTTATAATGATGGCATGAAAATCCATGAAATATGTCAATAATGATGATATGATAATAAATGTCCCGGTTGAAGTAAAAAGGGAAATTCGATGGATAAAGCATGATTTATACATGACTCGAGATCCTACATGTGTTGCAGAAAAGATTTAACCCAGACGAGTAATCCGTTGATCTCAAATATAGAAAGGATCTAGCTCGGACGGTTGTTCCTTGAATGATCGAGCCTTCTGAAGAATATATGTGCATTAAGGATTTAGCCCAGACGGGTAATCTGATTAGGGTCTGAATTTAGCATGGACTAGCAATTCAGATCCGAACTCATTAAGGATGTTTGTCGTTATAAGGGATTTAGCCTGGAATGGTAATCTCGACATCACCTTATGAGTTTATATTATGGGGGATTTAGCATGAACTGGTAATCCCGCCGTAAAATGTGAGGTTCTCGGGAGTGCATACCGAAAATAATCATTCTTATGAATTGACGGTAAATGGATAATCCATCGGGATTTCCTAGAAACTCAACGGGATTAATATGAGATATATGTACAAAAGGAAATATTGAATGATGAGCTCTTCTAAGACAAATTTACATGGTGCATTGTCATGAGACTAATTTGATGATTGAGTGCATGTTATAGGGAATTATCCTATACTTGGAATGTATGACTGAGTGTGCCCATGAGAAATAATAGCTTTTAGATTGAGCTCCATTGTGAAAAATGAGTAAGGGATCCATGAAATGGTAAGTTCATGATAGTTGGAAATAATCTTATGATAGTGATCATTATATTGTACCAAAACAGATTTGGACAACCGCATTAGTCCGAATTTGAAAATCCAATAAAAATAGTGGAAATTGAGTTAAAATCTTAATAAAATATGATATTAAATCTTAATGAGTCTCGTTTTAAATAAAGGAAACGGTGTAAGCAAAGAAATTTGGTATTATGAGATATATGAATTCTTGTTAGACAGAGTCGGAGTGATTCTAGACTCCCTTATCTAAACTTTGGAAAATCACTAAAAATTGTAAAAAAATAATTATGAGTTAAAATTCATATGAATGGAATTCTTAATGAGTCTATTTTCAATAGAAATAGATGAGAACATTATCCGAGTCTCGTACTATGAGATATTTTATTTTTAGTAGATAGAGGTCGAAGCTGTCAGATAGCAAAATAGGGGAGAGTTAATAGAATAAAATGTACTTATTGGCTGGACAAAAAATTCTGAAACTTTTATGGTAAGAAGGGATATGAATCTAGTTTTTGGGAAAATTAACAGGTATTAATTCAAAGTTCTGTAGCTCTGGATATAAATAATTTATTGACTATAACTCGGGAAAACAACTTAGCTGGAATTTGAATAAATAGAAAGAATATGAAAATAGCATGTTACCGCATTGCTTATTATTTTCATGTGAGCTTACTAAGCGTAAAGCTTACTCTCTCCTTTCCATTTCTTTTAGTTTTGTCAGGTCAGCTCAGGGTTGGAGATCGTCGGAGGCAGCATCACACTATCGAGCCATTATGCTTGGAGTATTGGCATGTGTATGTTAAATGTTTTCTTGTGGGTGACATGTATAGGGACTCAGTTTTTATATGATGATTATTTTTGTGATTAGCCAAAGGTATTGGCTTATATTGATTTGTTGATTATAGCCATGAGATGTGGCTTATAATGATTTTGACTTACAAGCCTATTTATCCATGATATGTGTTAATGTTTTGTGATGTAGCTAGAGTAGTTTATCATGAGTAGGTAGAACTAATGCATAATAACAAGCTAATGATGAATGCCATTGAAATATTGTATGTGTGTGCATGTAAAGATGATAAAAAGGCTTGGAAATTATCCTAAGTCTTGACCACACGGGTAGAGACACGGTCGTGTGTCTCAACCGTGTGGAGGACACGACCTCTGGCCACGGGCGTGTGCCTTGTCCATGTGCCCTTAAACTGTTGCTGATGTCATAAACAGAGAGTTACACGGGCTGAGGACACAGGCGTGTGTGACCACACGGCCCCAAGCCACACGGGCGTGTGACTCACCAAAGCTAGAAAATTTGTTAAGTTGCCCAAAGTTCATCGAATGTTTTTGGTTTTGTCCCGAACTGCCCCAATATCTGTTTTAGGTCTCGAAGGCCTGTATAAGGGATGATATGCATGTGTTTGAAAGTTTTAATTTTGGGCAAAATTTTGTGAACTGATTTTGTATGTTTTTGAATGTTTAAGTCCGGTAACGCCTTGAGCCCTGTCTCGGCGTTGGATACGGGTGAGGGGTGTTACATAGTTTTATTTCCCTGTTTTATAGTAAATCAAAAGCTCATTGGATTGGAAGCTTAGCAGAGATCATTCACACTATCCATCGGCCCATGTTGGTACAATATGGTAAATCAATTATGGTTGTAATAGCATGTATAAGATATATTGGCCATATTGGCATGTAAATGTAAAAGATGTTTGTAATCTAGCTATAAAGCCCCTGACCCATATCCGTCGCCAAAGTGAGGTTATGAGGTATTACCTAACAAAATACAACTAGAAATTTACATGCATTTCATTTCATACTCAATATGTTATTCTTATCAAATCACTCAAACCATTAAATTTTAAAATCTTATAGCTAACATAATCTCTTTACATATCATTTCATATCATTTAAGGAACATATATGTAATCACATAATTCATAAGCAAAAATATCATTTATATCATTTTACCACATAAGCATGTGCGCATATCCAAGCTAATATAATTATTTCATTCCATTATTTCATACATAAATCATATAAATCAAACAAATCAAAACACATATCATTTTGACATAATTGACACAATAATGATATATAAATTTTTAACCAAATCGAACATATATGCATCACATAAAATTCATATTATCTTCTTATTTTACCAATGCACAATTCACTATTCATTTGGTCATTTTTCAATACATTAGCCGAATGTATTCATGCTTAATACATAAGCTTTATTCAATGTATAAATTCATCATTTTTAATCTATCACTTTATAAGCATATAACCTTTCATAGAAATAAATCAATATATATATCAACCATAATTTGCACATCAAATCAAACATATTACATTATATCTCATCATATACATATAAAATATCAAACCAATATCTAATATACTTATATATATATAAATGCCAAATCATGATTAACTTACTAACATGATTCATAATAATTTCTTCACTTATCGCAAGCATATTGAACTCAAATTTCTCACAAGCCACAACCGAATTACCTAGTTACCATAATACATAACAAATATAAATAAAACATATTTCGCCTATAAATACTAAGCATGGCTAAATCATCAATCAAATATAATTCTATTACCTAAATTCAACATTTAACCGAATCATTAAACAATAGGTAACATATCAAGCATAATTCATACTTTTATACGTTCCATAGTCGATTCAAATTAACCAAATAGAATCATCATTTGAGCATAACATGCAAACCAAACTTAGAACACACAAGAATCATGATCAAGATAGCAAATACTTATATATCTAATTAGCCATTATTAAGCCACAACCAATATATATATATATCCATCAACATGTTTATTTCATTTGAGCTGAATCATAAAAATAAACATATACAAAACATACCAATATGACAAACTTACCATAATGAACGGTCATTAGCTATACATATCATTACTTTAAACCATAAGCATATACCAAGCACACTATATATATATATGACATGCATATTACTTAACAAAAATATCTATCCGCAAATTTTACATCATACCAAATATACCATACACATATACTTTGACATAGCTTCATCATCATTAGCAAATATATCAAACATGATTCACATATAAAAATATATATACTTATATATATAAGCCATAGCCGAAACACCAAAGCCAAACATAGCCATCACTTGATCAAAGCAAAGGAATCCAAACTTAACAAAATAATAAGCCATTTTTGCGTGGCTCATATTTACATACCCCAAAAGTTAAATATATAAACTAGCCTATACATGCCATAGGTTCAAATTTAAACTTATAAAAGTACCAAAACAGTCGATAGTGTGATAAACTTTGCTGACGATCCCCGAGCTCGTAACTTGACTCCAAAATCTATAAAATAGAGGCAAACATACACACACAGTAAGCTATCATAACTTAGTAAGTCATAAGCAAATAAATAATACAATGACAATATCAACTCAATTTAACCAAATCAATTTATGCTATCATAATCACATTTAATTTCAAGCTTACAATTTCATATACAACATATGCTTTCATATATAAAATTTACCTTGGCCGAATATACATATATCTATTATCAAAGTAATATTCAATTTCAAAACCATGGTACCATTATATAACCGAATATATATATACACTCATAAGCATATACTTTTGAATCAAACTTTAATATCATATACTTATACATAACATGTGGCCGAATATACTTCACAAATACACATATATTTACATAGGTATCATATATAATTTACATCACATATCAATTAACCAACTTACCTTATTTTCAAATAGGAGGTTAACTATCACATACCTGATCATTTTAGCTCGTTTTACACATTCAATCACAACTTATTATTTCCCGTTAAACCATTCAAAATTGTATAGGATACTCAGATAATCACATATATCGTACAATGTCAACGTCCCAGATGTGGTCTTACATGTAATCACATATCGATGCCACTGTCCCAGACATGGTCTTACTTGCACACATATATCAGAGTCACATATCAATGCCAACGTATTAAACGTGGTCTTACTCGCACACATATACCGATGCCATGGTCTTACTCGGACATCACATATCGGAATCCTATGTCATGACATATGTATCCTAGCTATTCCTAAGGTTTACACGGGGCTTTTGGACGTCATAACTCGGTCGGAACGAATTTGTAAATATAGCACCCTAGCACATACACATTCGACTAACAATATATATATACTTCACATAGTTCATTTCAGCATAATAAGCTCGTATTTATTTAAAGTAATCAACATCTATTTGCTTATAAACTTACCTCAGACAACAGTAATTGGAACGGAGCACTATTCGACAACTTTGGTTTTCCCCCAATCCAAATCCGATTTCTTTAGTTCTTGATCTAAACATATTCAAATTAACTCATTTAAACATAATTCTATTCAATTTAGTCCAAAAACACATAAATGGAGAAATTACCATTTTACCCCTGACATTTTACACTTTTTACAATTTAGTCCAAATTGCACAAAACACAAAACATGCAAAATTTGCACACACCATGCTTAGGCTAAATGATACCCATGTTCATACAAGTCCATACATTTCATTTATTCCACATTTTAGTCCCTCAATTTATTATTTTTTCAATTAGCCCTAATTACTCAAAATCATCAAAAATCCCAATACAAAACATATTAATCCAAAACATATCCTTCATAACTCATTAACTAACATCACAAAAATCAAATATTCATCAATATCATAACTCAAAATATTCATCAAAATCAGAAATTTAAGCATGGGCTTTGTACATTACACTGCAACGATCTCAAAAATGTAAAAATGATCAAAAATTGAGTTAGTTACATACCTTGATTAAGCTTAACAATGGCCAAACATTTGAATTTTTTTTCTTTCTCTTTTATTTTGACATTCGATCATGAAGAAATAAAAGACAAATGCATGATGAATTTTATTATAACATATATTATTATAATAACATTTTATTATTCATTTACTAATATAACCTTAATGATTGAATATAACAACTTAATAATGCATGCCATTACCGTCCATTCATTTATTCAATGGCATAATTGCAACATAAATACTTCAAAATATAAAGACACATTCAATTCGGCCCTTACACATTAAACCATCAAATTTTCATTTTACGCGATTAAGCCATTTTATTAAATCGGGCACTCAAACGACAAAACTAAAATATGAAAATTTCACAGATATTAATTCACACATGATAAACACAGAAAATAATTTTTAAATATTTTTTTAACTCAGATTTGTGGTCCAGAAACCACCGTTCCGAATAGGGTCTAAATTGGGTTGTTGCACTTGCCATTGGAATGGCTAATAATGGTTTGTTTTAATATACTTGTAAGGTCAAACTATGTTAGCTACATATATGTTAAGTAGTTGATCAAACTATGTCTAACTTGTGGACTTAACTAAGGTAAGATTATAGACATGTATGCATGAAATGATATGCCGTGATGAATGATGGAATTTGTTTGATTTGAATGCTTGAAATGGTTGGTATTTGGATGTGAGATTCAAGTGCAGGTCATGGGTGTGATTTTGCGTGAGAAATAAAGCTGGAAATGACTTTATTTTTTCCACACGGGCATACACAAGGGCATGTGTCTAGATTGTGTGTGACACACGGTCGTGTACATGAGCATGTAGTTAGGTCGTGTGTCCCCTGTACCTTAAATTCGAGAAACAGAATGCTCAGAATTGAGCACACGGGTAGAGACACGAGCGTGTGTATCAGTCTTGTGTTCTACACGATCTAGCACAGGGGCATGTGGCATGGCCGTGTGTACAAGTCAGAGAGTTACATGGGGTCGAACACGACCTATAGCACGAGCGTGTCCCAGGGTCACATGGGCGTGTCCCTTGGACCACATGGGCGGTGAGCCCTGCACCTTGGAAAATTTTTATAATTTCGTGAAAAATTCTTAGAGTTTTCGATTAAGTCCCGACTCAATTCTAATGCTCGTTTTGGGCCTTGAGGGTCCATTCAAGGGATGTTATGAATAAATCTCGAGGAATGAATAGTTACTATTTGAATTATCTGCAAATGTTCTGAAAATTTTGGTAATGCTCTGTAACCCTGTTCCGATGACAGATACAGGTTAGGGATGTTACAGAGAGATTGTTGGAAAATATGACCATATTGTAGTAAACAGTAATTATTTTCTATGTATTTGAATGATGAATAAATAAATTTCACATTTCAGTGTTATGTCTTTTATATTGTCGTCTTTCATATTTTGCATGCATAACAAATTTGTGACAAGCAAATATTAGCTCATTGATTTTCTAAGTTCAAACTGCTGATAAGTGGCATCATAAGAACGTTTATGTAATAGCTCGATTTTGGGGCTACTTGGAATAGTGGTTTTAGGACCACAAATTCGACGTAGAAAAATTCAATTTTATTAGATATTTATGGTCTACAGTTTCATGGAATGATTTCATGAAAATTTCATTCGAAAATTTAACGTTTGGGCACTCAATTTAGCAAAAAGGACTAAATCGTAAAAAGTGCAAAAGTTGAGTTCTACATGTTAAAGGTGTCCAATTTCCATGAAATTTTAAATTAGACGTCCTTATATGATAATTAGACCATTTGTTAAGTTAGTGGACAAAAATGGACATGGTGAGATAAAATTTTAAAGTTTGGCAAAAAGGGCAGTTTGGTCATTTGGTAAATAAAAGAATAAAAAGGGAAAATAAAGCCAAAATTTTTCCATCTTCTCTAACCCTTGGCTGAAATTTTCATGCTCTCCATAGCTAGGGTTTTGTCATCTTTCAAGCTTGATTGTAAGTACATCCTAGCCCCGTTTTTTATGCTCTTTACGTTTTTGAAGTCGTATTCACCCGATCTTTCCATTTCTACCATTGTTCAGAAGTAGAATTCATGTTTAAAAATTTACCCATGTGTGACATGCATGTTTTTTTATGTTTAATCGTAGTAAATTAAAGTTTGATGTGTAATAAACAACTTTTGCTAAGTGATTTTTCATGAAAATACCTAAAAAGGACCTATTTGTAAAAAGATATAAAATCAAAAGTAAAAATCTAATTTGATGAAAAACATGGGCTGATATGAGCATGTATATGGTTCGGCTAGGCTTGGGTAACAAAGAAATTGAATACATTTCATTTTACGAGTCTAGGGACTAATTTGTAAAAATGTAAAACTTTAGGGGCAAAAAGGTAATTTTTACATAATATGATGTTTGGAATAATTTGAGAAATTTGAATATTAAATAAGTTAAATTTGCTATTATAGATCAAGAAAAACGAAGTTCAGACCTTGATCGGGGAAAGAATAAGGTGTTTGATGATTAGATCCTTTTCTACTATTTTTGTACCGAGGTAAGTTTGTATGTAAGTAATGCATCATTATTTGCGCTTTAATTGATTTAATATCGTATGAATTGTAATTTACTCTTTAAGCGTAATTGAAAAAGTTTGACAAGAGAGAAAATCCCGGTTGAACCTTAGGAATAGTTAGGACACAAATGTCATGACATTAGGGTTAGTTGAGATTACGTGTAAGACCATATCTAGGGTATGGTATTGATATGAGACTTCGTGTAAGACCATAGCTGGACTATTGGCATCAATATGAGATCCCATGTAAGACCATATCTGGGATGTGGCATTGGCATGGTATTATGTGTGTGAGATATCCCTAGTATCCTTTAGTATTCCAAGTGGTTCAACGGGAAACTTAACGACAATGTTTATGTTGTGAAAGACTATGGTAGGTTGCAAGTTGGTACAGGTATGTACATAAAACTCATGCTTAAAGAGCTCGATATGTGATGAACCCTCGGTGTGGTATGATGGAGTAAGTTATGATGTTAAGGTTTTAATAACATCTATGTTATGATGTTAAGGTTTTAATAACATCTATGTTAAGTTTGATTATGACATTTTACAATGACATTTATATTAATTTACTTCATGTTAAATTTATGCTAAAGTGTGTATGATGCCTATCATTTGCATAGGAACTTACTAAGCTTTAAAGCTTACTCCCTTTTCTTTTTCCCTTGTCTTATAGCATCACCAAGCCAGCCTGGGGATTGAAGACAGTCGGAGATCCATTCACACTATCAAATTATCATTTTGGGTACTTATGATTACAATATTTTGAGCTATGGCATGAATTGGGACTTGGTCGTTTTGTTATATGTCATATTTGATTGGCCAAATGTGTTGGCTTTAATGGTTGATAATTCATTTTGTAAATGGCCATTGAAATTGGCTAATATTGGCTTAAGTATATATATGCATATGATGATGTTTTCATGGATGTGAGAATTGGCAGGGATTGAGTTAATAAGTAGGTGATGTTTGTATGTGGTAGATGGTTGCATGTAAATGATATATTGATATCTTGTTTGTGGCTGAATTGGTTGTATGAATATGCTTGGATTGGTGTAGCTTGTTGTTGTGTAGGTTGGTGCAAGTAAGGGTGGCAAAATGGCTTGGTAAATAGCCTTATTTTTGTCCATACGGGTAGACACATGGGCATGTGTCACACACGGCTTGTCCCATGGGTGTGTGATCCAGCCGTGTGTCCCCTGAATTTTGAATTTTAGCTTCGAATTGACCATACGGGAAGAGACAAGGCTGTGTATCTCAGCCGTGTGAAGGACACGACCCAGGGACATAGGCGTGTGCCCAGGGCGTGTGAAGTCTGCACCTATTTTATGAAAAATTATGAAAATTAAATCGCCCACACAGCCTAAGCGCATTGGTGTGTGACTTGGCCGTGTGACTTTCAAATGTTGATGACATCATAAATAGAAAGTTACACAGGTTAGGGACACATGCGTGTGTGACCACACAGCCTACCCACAAGGGCGTCTCCCAAGCCACACGAGCATGTGACCTTGTTTTGATGAAAAATTTTCTAAGTGTTGAAGAATTTTCTAAAGTTCTTGGTTTAGTTCCGAACCACCTCTAATGTATGTTTTGGGCCTTGTAGGCTCGTATTAGGGACTTTATGATTATTAATGAAAATTTTTAAATTTGGATGGAAATCTACAACTCAAAATGTATGTTTGCTTGTGTTTACGTTCGGTAATGCCTTGTACCCTATTCCGACGTCTAATATGGGTAAGAGGTGTTATAGTTTACATTGTGAGAAAGACAACTTACTTCAGTAGATAATCTAAACTAGTACGTAATCACGTAAAAGAATCAAAGTGACCTTTTGATTCAAATACTGAGAAGGACTATTATGTCATCTACAATTCCAATTGAGGAGATGGATAGTCTTGGCTATCGAAGTAGTTGACTCCATGGGTGGAGGAATAGATGTATTCATTGGTAGAATGATACATTGGACTAGACCCAAGATGAATTAATTTTGAATCCGTTTGTGAATTAATTCACTTGAGACATTCATGGTGTGATTTACCTAAATCCTGAGTTAGTCACTAACCATGCGTATATAACTCATGTGCTTTGATATAAGTGGTGGCTTATGCTCTAAAGATGATCTAGCTGATAGTCGGGATGTTGGGTACATGACTTATGTATGACGTGGCTTTACTAGAAATAGTGGAATTTATAGCTCAATTAAAAATTTAACGATATCCTCTCATTGGCATTGTGTGGATTGATAAATATGGAACATGGCCACGAGTTGCTTGTTCTTGAATGATCAATTTATAACAGTCATTTGTTGATAGTGATTATATTAATCATTAAGAAGACAAAATAGTGATAATGAGATAAAATAGGATTGTATTGAGTAAACAACTTTAACTCAAAGGAATCAAGGATATCATATGAGGGTAACACACACATGATGAGGTCATTGGACAAAAAAGTTAGATAAATTGCTTTCTTAAAAAGCATACAATGAGTTTTCAATCATGGTACTTCTAGTGGATTGACTCCATGATTAAGTAATTGCGAATTATCGTAACGGTACTTCTGGACATAATTGCAATTACTAAAGCCTAATTTTACATGTCCAATTGGTCTCTCCGCTAGCTCAACAAATACTCAATCAAACTACATTTGAATTAGAAGAAAATTCTACAGCTTTGAAAATAATTTAATTGAGTCAATTTATTCGAAGTGGAATTAAATTAGGCAGTTATAAGAATTGTTCAACTAGAAATTTTGATTAAAGAATTTTCTTGAAAAATTAATTAGGAAATGTAGGTAATTTTTAGGAAAATTAATTTTGATCAAGTAAAATTAAATTAATCAAATTAATTAAAATTAATATGATATTTTTGGAAATTAAATTTCAAGTCAAACAATTGGCCTAATGGGTAATTGAACTTGAAAATTGGACCTAATATTGTAAATTGGGCCCAAGAGCCCAAACCTGAGACCAAGATCCAAAAACTGGTCGAATTAGGCCTGGTATGTGAAACTGGACTGACAGTCCAATTGGTGGTTGGACCGAATCGATCGGGCCATCATTAGCCTAGATCGAACCAGCAGAAACCAAACCAACTCGGGGTGCTGGAGGCTGTGACAGCAGCATTTCAATGGCCAGCAAATGGTCAGTGGTGGTGGTTCTTTGGTAGTTGAGCAGGGAAGAGTTACACTTCTACTGAGAAATTACAAAATTGTCAAATTACCTCACTAGTAATTTTTTTGAAAAATTTTCTAATTCGAAGCGAGCCCACACTCGGTAGACGTGAGCTTGAGGATAGCGGAGAAAATTACTCAGTTGAAGCATTCATCCTAGATGAATCGAAAAGGTACAATTTTGATCAAGTGTTTATTACTTTTAAATATCATAACCAAGTTCTTGTTTTGGAAAAAAAAGTAAAACTCTGATTTTTCCCTAAATTTATTTTTCCACTGCGTTTTTGAAACCCGATTTCCTAACACTTTTAAATGGTAGGTATGTTATGTTTAATTATACGAACTTAATAAGATTTAAATAAGCTTACCTCGTCTTATTTTCTTCTTTGTATATTGCTAAACTCGAGCTGTTGATTGGATTGTCTTTAGAGATCACACTATCCATCAATTCTTTTGGTAGCTAGTTACTTATCTTGGCCCGAAGTGGCATGTAAATAGGGTTATGGTAATGGATGTTTATAAGTATTTTGGTTATGTTTTGTGCCATTTTGAATAAGAATTATATGTGTAATGATGCAATATATAATGGTTGTTTGGTGGTTTGTGACTTGTGTTGGTATAAGCATATTTGGTACTTATTATGCTATATTTCTTATAAATTGTTGCTTATGTATTTTTTTAATTGGTGAACTTTGTTTGATGAATGTAGCATAGGAAAATGATGTTAATTTGATCATTGAATAGGCATGAAATGTTAGGTGTGTTTTGTAAACTCTAAATTGTATAAGGTTTTTCTAGACGTTTTTACCATATTTTTACTTAAAAATAGCATTAATCTCGAGCAATTCTTAATGAATTTAGTGAATTTTTCTTAAATCTCAATCATGGATATTAATTTATGAAATATGCAAATTTTTTCTTTATTATATGAATTTTATGCATAAATTAAATCATTTTCATGTTATTTATTAATATGCTATTTTTAATAATACAGTGGAACCATGAGGTGATATAATATGGAGCTCAGTACAATTCTTGCATGGACATGAACAAATCCACCCTACTTCGATGGCAAAACCATGCAAAATTGGGTCATAAGGATGTTAATTTGACTCAGTTAAAGTGGTGTTACAAGGTGGACAGGTTTGGTTATTTATTGGGTCTTGAAATCGTCCAACAAGAAGGAGTCAAGGTCAAATTCTGCACAAGCCTATGCTTGCCCAAAAATCAGTTTTGGGACAATTTTTTTGAGGTCTTTACACTTTGGAAATCATTAAAAATCATTCAAAATCAGCATATGAAGATTGCTCAAGAAACCGTCCACCCTATGTGTACCAGCCCATTTTCAGTGAAATTAGAATAGCAATCTCGGGACCACAAATTCGATGAGTAAATTTTTATTTTATTATTATAATGTCTATGGTATGTTAATAGGGTCATATAAAAATTTCGTTAAGAAATTTTGACATTTGCATGTTTAATTATTTAGAAAGGACTAAATCGTAAAAACTACAAAAGTAGTGTTCTATTAGTTAAAGGGGTTAAATAGCTATGGAATTTAAAGTGAGTGAGCTTAAAAGATAATTGGACCATTAAAAATGTTAGTGGATAGATATGGACATGGCTTAAGTGATTTTTAAAGGTTAAAAATAAAGGTTAAATTAGTAATTAGTAAAATAAACTAAAAATAAATAAAAGAAAATTTGTGCTCATCTTCTACAAGGGGTTATTCCACTGAAATTGAAGAGAAGAAATAAGACATTTTAGGGTTCTTAATTTTGGCAAGTTCAAAGGTGTGCATATTAAGATGAATCTCAACCGGACCTAAACCGAGGAAAGATGAAAATCACGGATTAGCTCGATCGTACTTCTACACTCTAGTTGTCAATGTAAGTTCATAGTATTTTTGTATGTAATTGAATTTCTACTTGTATGTTTACAATATAGTTATGTAATTAATTGCTTATACTTAATTATTCCTTAAATTGCACATGCATGCCCTTATTTGTACTTCGGTACATCTAAATTGCACATACGTGCCCCTATTTGTACTTCGGTACCCCTAAATTACACATACTTGCCCTTGTTTGTACTTCGATACCCCTAAATTTCACATATGTGCCCCTATTTGTACTTCGATACCCCTGAATTGCACATACATGCCCCTTTTTGTACTTCAGTACCCCTAAATTGCACATACGTACCCCTATTTATAATTCGGTATCCCTAAATTACACATACGTGCCCCTGTTTGTAGTTTGGTACCCCTAAATTGTACATATGTGCCCCTATTTGTACTTTGGTACCCCTGAATAGCACCTACGTGCCCTGTTTACACTACGATAGCCTTATATCGAGTAAAATATGAGTTGTATTCGATTATTGTTAAGTTTAATGATAAAATTTTCTCTTACTAAGCTCTATAAGCTTATTCTTTTTTTTTGAATTGTTTTGTAGATAGTTTTTGTTGACGTTTCGATAGATCAAATCTACGGCTCACATTATCTGTAACAGCCCGTTTTTAGTCAAATTGAAACAGTGGTTTCGGAACCAAAAATTTGAGGTTAAAATATTTATTTTATTATTATTTTAATA
The DNA here is from genome assembly GCA_025698465.1 of Gossypium longicalyx. Lineage (NCBI taxonomy): Eukaryota > Viridiplantae > Streptophyta > Magnoliopsida > Malvales > Malvaceae > Gossypium > Gossypium longicalyx. The sequence goes on along the minus strand of CM046998.1, from coordinate 32,103,973 downwards.
TCTACAGTATGATAGTATGATTGTGCGAAAATTTCGTTAAGAAATTTTATCATCTAAATGCTTAATTTGATAAAAAGAACTAAATCGCGTAAAGTGTAAAAGTGGAGTTCTATTAGTTAAAGGTGTCTAATAGCTATGGAGTCTTAAATTAGAGGTCCTTATATTGTAATTAGACCATGGTTATTATGAGTGGACAAAGATGGACACATGACTAAGTGATTTTTATGTTAATAACCAAGTTTAATTTTGTAATTTAGTAAAACAGTTTCTAAGTGAGTGGCATGTTCAGACTCATCACAAGAATAAATCAAGATATCATCAATAAACACCACAACAAATTTATCCAAATAAGGTCGGAAAATTCGGTTCATTAAATCCATAAAAACTGCAGGAGCATTCGTTAAACCAAAAGGCATCACTAAAAATTCATAGTGACCATACCTCGTCCGAAATGCAGTTTTCGACACATCCGAGTCTTTAACTCTCATTTGATAGTAACTAGACCTCAAGTCTATCTTGGAGAATACTATGGCTCCCTTCAATTGGTTAAATAAATCATCTATCCTCGGTAAAGGGTACTTATTCTTTATCGTCACCTTGTTAAGTTGTCGATAGTCAATGCATAGTCTCATCGAACCATCTTTCTTCTTCACAAATAAAACTGGTGCACCCCATGGTGAATAACTAGGTCTCGCAAAACCTTTATCCGTCAATTCTTGCAACTAGTTTTTCAACTCCTTTAGCTCAGTTGGAGCCATCCTATACGGAGCAATAGAAATGGGTGTCGTACCCGGAACTAGATCAATACCAAATTCTACTTCTCTAATCGGAGGCAATCTAGGCAACTCTTTCAGAAACACGTCCAGATACCCACAAACTACCGGTACTGACTCAATCTTTAACTCAGACTCTTTTGTATTCAACACAAATGCAAGATAAGCTTTGTAACCCTTCCTTACACGCTTCTGAGCGGTCATAGAAGAAATCACTACAAGCGAGCTATACGACTCATCTATTTTAACTCGGAGAATATCACCATTTTTACATTTCAGTTCAATAAATTTTCTCCCACAATTTACCACTACATCACGAGCAGTTAACCAATCCATACCAAGAATTATGTCAAACTCATCAAATGGAAAAATCATAAGGTTAGCCAGAAAACATTGACCTCTAATTATCAAAGGACAATTCTTACATACTTTATCAATTAACACGTGTTTGCCTAACGAGTTTGACACTTTTATCACAAATTCTATAGATTCAACAAGCATGCTCATACTAGACACCAATTTCATACAAATAAAGAAATAGGTAGATCCCGGATAAATCAAAGCAATAATAGTAGTATCATAGATAAAAAATGTACCCGTAATCACATCTGAGGATGAAGCCTCTTTGCGAGCGCAAATGGCGTATGTCATTACAGGAGCTCTGCCCTCGGGTCTCATAGTAGACTCTTTAGGGGCATTCTTACTGCTCACTCCACTACCCGGATTTTTCTGTGATCTACCTCGAGTAGCAATGTTACTCGATCTTGCACTTTGGTATCTCTCATTTTCTGCCATCACGAGGCACTTTCTAATAAAATGGTCTGGGGAACCACACTTGAAAAAGGTCCTGTCACTCCCTCGACACTCACCGGAGTGACGTCTACCACATTGGGGACATTCCAGTCTACTTGGTCGAGCGTTACCAACACTAGCAATTGAGGCGGTCTGAGCCTTAGTACCCGAATACTGTTTACCTTTATTTCTATTTAAAAACTCAACAGAAGCATTGGAACGAGGATGGAAGTCCTTAGACTTCTTCGACGTGGATTGAAAGGACTTTTCCATAGATCTCTTCTTTGAATCCCTAGCCTTAGACTCTGTAATAGCCTGATTTTGACCCTATTCAGAACGGTGGTTTCAGGACCATGAATCCGAGTTATAAAAATATTTTAAAATTATTTTCTATATTTATTATGTGTGAATTTATATTTGTGAAATTTTTGTGCTTTAATTTTATTGTTTGAGTGCCGATTTAATAAAAAGGGCTTAATCACGTAAAATGAAAATTTGATGGTTAAATTTGAAAGTGCCTAATTGCTGTTGTCTTTATAATATGAAGTACTTATGTTGCAATTAGGCCATTAACAATATGAATGGACAGTAATGGCATGTAATATATAGTCTTGTTATTAAATCATTAAGGTTAAAAATGTAAAATGTTAATTAAGTTAATATAATAAAACATATATTAAAACATATCATGCATCCATTCATTTTATTTTCATGACCAAAAAACATAAAGAAAGAAAAGAAAAGAAAGCTTAGGTATTCGACATTATTGAAGCTTGATTAAGATATGTAATTAGCTCGGTTTTTGATAATTTTTACGTTTTTTAGATCGTTGTAGTGTAATGTACAAAGCCTATGCTTGAATTTTTGGTTTTGATGAATATTTTGAGTTATGCCATTGATGAATATTTGAGTTTTGTAATGTTAGTTGATGAAATATGAAAGATATGTTTTGGATTGATATGTTATGTATTGGAATTTTTAATGATTTTGAGTAATTAGGACTAAATTGCAAAATTAATAAATTGAGGGACTAAAATGTGAAATAAATGAAATGTATGGACTTTTATGAACACAAGGGACATTCGGCCTAAGCATGGTGTGTGCAAATTTTGCATGTTTTGTGTTTTGTGCAATTTGGACTAAATTGTAAAAAGTGTGAAATGTCAGGGTAAAAATGGAATTTGCCCATTTATGTGTTTTTGGACTAAATTGAGTGAAAATATGTTTGAATGAGTTTAATTTGTATATGTTTAGATCATGAACCAAAGAAATCGGATTTGGATCGGGGGAAAACCAAAGTTGTCGACTAGTCGTCCCGTTTCGATTACCATTGTCCGAGGTAAGTTTATAAGCAAATAGATGTTGTTAATTTTAAATAAATATGAGTTTTATATGCTGAAATGAATTATGTGGAAATGTATTTATGGAAGCTGAATATGAATATGCTTGGAGGTTATATGTACAAGTTTGATTCGATCGAGTTACGACGTCCAAAAGTCCCGTACGAACCTTAGGAATAGCTAGGATACATATGTCATGACATAGGATTCTTGATATGTGTATTCGTGTAAGACCACATCTGGTACGTTGGCAACGATATGTGGTTATGAGTAAGACCATGTCTGGGACATCGGCATCATATTTAATTCGTGTAAGATCCTGTCTAGGATAGTGGCATCGATATGTGATAGCATGTAAGACCACGTCTGGGACGTTGGAATTGTACGATATATGTGATTATCCGAGTATCCTATTTAATTCCAAATGGTTCAACGGGCAATATTAAGTTAAGATCGAAGGTGAAATCGAGCTAAAATGTCAAGTATGTGCTAAGTTAGATGATTTGAAAAACAAGGTAAGTATATACTTGAGATGAACAAATGAAATATGTATTATAAAAGTGAGAAATATATATGCTTATGAACTTTTGTGTATTCGGCCACGTTAATATAATTAAATATCATTCATGTGATGGTATATGAGTTTTAAACATGAGAAATGTGTATTTGATTAAAGATTATTTGATTCGGTTTAGTTGATTTAATACAAATGTCCATTTGATTATTATTTGCTTATGACTTAGTAAGCTATGACAGCTTACTGTGTGTGTTTATATCTGCCTCTGTTTTATAGATTTTGGATTTTAGTTACAAGCTCGGGGATTGTCAGCAAAGTCTATCACACTATCGACCGTTTTTGGTACATTATAAGTTTAAAATTTGAATCTATGGCATGTATAAGTTTGGTTATATTTTGTTAAGTTTGAAGTTGTGTTTATATTAAGCCATGCGAAAATGGCTAATATGCTATGAAAATATGTGAGACTTTAGTCAAGTTTATATGTGTTATATGTTTTGAAAATGGTTGGTGATTTGGATGTGGTTTGGTTGAATCGACCATGATATATACATAAGTATGAATTATGTTTGTTATGTTACTCTTGGTTAAAATGATTTGGTTATGATTTGTATTTGATAGGAATGGTTTAACTTGGATGTCGAATGTATTTGATAAAATATTAAATTTAGGTAATGAATATGTTTGATTGATGATTCAACACTTGCATATATAAATATTTAGGCACATGATGTATTGGTTTGATATATATATGTGTTATCTCAAGGTATATATGTTGTGGTGCTTGATCATGTAATTTGGTAAGGGGGTAAATGATAGATACTTATTGAGTTATAATAGGTAATATATTAGTTAAGTAATATGCATGCCATATATTTATAGTGTATTTGATATATGCTCACAGTTTTAAAGTAATGATATGAATAGTTTATGATCGATCATATTGGTAATCTTTTCATATTGGATATATGTATATATATATATTTTGGTTGTAGCTTAAAATTTGCTTATTTGGAACTCATAATTTGTATTATGAATTAGTTCAAATTAATAAATTTAATACAAGGAATATATGTTTGCCATGTTTGTTAATGATTCGGTAAAAGGGTAAAGTTAAGTATAATGTATATTCGACTATATTATTAATTTATTTTATAAGTGTTTTATGGCATATATTATGTGATGGATTAGTAAAAAGAAATATTTGATAATTGAAATTTTGACCATTTGAATAGTAAAAAGAAATGTTTAGTTAATGCTTATAATTGGATTGTCATGAGTAAAATAAATGTATTCACCAATGGTATGAGCATGTATACTTGATTTTGTAAGTGTTAATTATGTATGATATTTAGCATGCAAATGGGTGTACAATGAGTTATAATTTGTGCTCATTTAATGGTTCATAGTGGTGTGATAAAATATGCATTATATATAGTATTAAAGTTATATTTGGCCATATGGTAATGATAAAAAAGTTATATGTATTTGGACATTAAATGGCGTGTAATGGTATGCTTGGTTTTTAACATGCGCTCATGTAGAGTTATTTTAATGATATGTTTGATATTTGCCAAGTTAAATAGATATATTGGCATGTATTCGAGATAATTGTTTGAATGTCTTAATATTTGTACATGGTATTTGTCATGTAAATATTTATGTTATAATTTGATTATTTGAACTTTATAAATGAGATGTACACATGATTCTTATGATTGAGTTTATATTATCTTAAACATGAATAGTAATGAATGACTCCCTTAAGCTGTGAATTGTTTGGTAATGCCTTGTAACCCTAATCCGGCGACGGATATGGGTTAGGGGTTTTACAAACTCAGCCTTTCTCTTCTCTTTGGCCAATTCCTCAGCCTTACAAGCTCTTTTGACGATTATAATGAACTCCTTCAGCTCAAGTATACCGACAAACATTCGAATGTCTTCGTTTAATTCATCCTCAAACCTCTTGCACATAATGGATTCAGTCGACACACATTCCCGAGTGTATTTGCTGAGTCTCACAAACTCATGCTCATATTCAATTACGGTAATTCTACCTTGCTTCAACTCAAGAAACTCTTTCCTTTTTTGATCCATAAACCTCTGACTGATATACTTTTTTCAAAACTCCTCTTGGAAAAATTCCTATGTCACACTCTCCCTTGGCACAACCGAGACAAGTGTCTTCCACCAGTGGTAAGCTGAATCTCTAAGCAATGACACAACACATTTTATGCCTCTTACGGTGTGCATGACAATTCCTCAGAAACCCAGATGGTGTTTTTGAGCCAAAACTCTGCTCATTTTAGATCATCATCAATATTAGCTCGGAACTCTTCAGCTTCTTACTTTTGAATTTTATCCACCAGAGGTATATTCTGTCTTATAAAATCCATACCACGGGGTGCCACTAGGATAGGTTAGGGAATAGGTGGGGGTGGAGGGGGTTGACCATTCGGGTTCATCCGAACAAACTCCGTGTACCAAGCATCCATCATGTGGAGAAAGGCCTCCCGAGCCTCTTCTCCTCCTTCCTGACTAACTGTGGGAGGTCTACTCTCTTGCGGCACTGTCCTTTCCGTGGGAGCATGCGTGTTACTTTCTACATCGTTAGTTTCAGCTCGATTGGGATCCATTACTATATAAAAACACAATTTAAAGGTCAAAAGTCGTCACACTATCATAATGTATTTATGGCATGTATAGCTAGACTTGTACACTCGCTACATTAATCCGATAATTGACTAAACCATAGCTCTGATACCACTAAATGTAACACCTCTTACCCGTATTCAATGCCAGAATAGGGTACAAGGCGTTACCGAATGTAAATGCAAACAAACACAAAAATCTGGACCATAAAAATCATTCCAATTAATGTCATTCAAACATATACAAAACATCAGGAAAATTTTCATAACATTTAGGACTAAACCGGAAACTTCTGGAACTTTTATAACACTTAGAAAATTTTCATGTGTTGTAAAGTCACACGCTCGTGTGGGTAGGCTGTGTGGTCACACACACCCGTATCCTTAGGCTGTGTGGCAATTTAAATTCCAAAATCAGGTACAAACTTCACACTATCTGGGCATACGTCCGTGTTCGAAGCTGTGTCCCTCACATGGTCGAGACACACGACCGTGTCTCTGCCTGTATGTTTACTACTGGACATTCTGTTTTGCATTAATTAGGGTGCAAGGGACACACGGCCTAACCACACGCCCATGGGGCAAGTCGTGTATCACACACGGCCTAAACGCATGTCTGTGTGTCTACTCGTGTTGTAACACTCCAAACCCGGCCTAGACGTTATGATTGAATCTGGCGTGTCACATCGAAATGTTTTTCTAAAACAAGACTTATCGTTATAAATCTAATTTTAAGTTAAAGACCTTTCTATCACTATTATCAAATTATCTCGTTCCCATCACTTGCCAAATTACGTGCCTTTTGTTATATTAGTTCAATTTAAACCCTAGAAGCATTTTGAAAACTTTGATGTTTAACACTCATGTTCTTTTGAAAACCCGTGTTTCCCTAGACTAGCATTTTAATATAAGGAATCAAAAGCCCAATTAAAACTTAAACCCATAAAAAGCCTTATTACATGATCAACTACATTCGTGTGGCCACCTCCGAGTCCCTCACGGCTCCAAATCATTTAAGGTTAGGGATTACCTGCGCAGTTAAAAAAAAGGGTGAGTTTATGAAAACTCAGCGTTTAATCCCTTATCAGTCAGACAGTAAATAACATGAAGTAACAGTCTGAGCCTTAGCCCTATATAGTATCAGTGCAGTCTTGGCCTTAGTCCTATAAAGTAATAGTGTGGGCCTAAGCCCAATTCAGTATCAGTACAGTACAGTTATGTAACCCACCCCACCCCAATCCAACCAACACACCACCCGTACCAACCAACACAACATATGGGGATTAAATCAACCCACCCAGCCAACACACCAATATCACAGCGAAGCTGCTAACAGTAACGCAACAATGCTGCTAATAACAATAAACGTGGCAAAGCCACCAGAGCAGTAACTACGTGGCAAAGCCACTAATACAGTACTTCCTCCAAATCAGAAACCCAACCTCATGCAGTATGTCGTGTCATAAATATTACGTGTATGCAGTATGTCATACTCAAAACCAGTCATATAAATGTCATACACACATAAATTAACCACCACTAGGGGTACAATGGTCATTGCGTCGAGTAGGGGTAAAATAGTAATTTTACCCTTTAGGGGTATTTTGGTCATTTTGTCTATTTTGGGGTCTTGTTATAGATAATGACCTCTCCGAAGGTCTATAGTCGCTTCTAGCATCATAGATAGCCTAAATGGTCATAACGGTGTAAATGGGCCCAAGGCCCATTACTTGGCCCAAGTGGGCCCACATGCTCGTGTGGCCCATTTAGCCCAAAGTCAATTACGGCTATGTGACCTACATAGCCTAGTCCAATATTTATCACTTATCTTAGATTTAATCTGTATGGGGCCCACGAGCCATTGGGCCCACACGACCCATATCGACCCAACGTGGCCTATAACGGCCCAAGTCCACAGAAAAGCTCGTGGTGGCCTTTACAGTCTATCGCCCATGATTTGTGGGCTCGGTTTACCCCACGAGTGATCGCATGCTCGTGAGGCCTCAAATGCCAAAATTTTGGCATTTCGACATTTTGACTTTTGCTGATTCACAGTTAGATAAGGGTGTGGATACATACCTTTTCGGCTTTTGACAGTACAGAATGGTGTATGGTTACACACCTTTTCGTGAAATCCTACAAACACCCCTTGAGCACCAACCAACAAGCATCGAGATACTACGTTACTCACTTTCCAAAGACAATACTCAACTTTTACAAAAACCAACATATCACCATATATTACCTTGATCGAACGAGAAGAGGTTTCCCACTTGAACTAATACCCAAGACTAGCAGCGATTTCCTCTTCTCCAAAACCTTGTATTTCCAAACACCATTAACAGACTATAGTATACATACAGGTGCTGAAGTAAGGGCACAGTCACTTACCAAGATTAAAAGAGAATTAATCGGCCAAGGCACTTCTAGAGCACAAGAGTGTAATATTCGACCTAACACCACTAGAATATTTGAGAAAGGGACAAGGGGAGTAGCATTTGGTCAGAGGAAGTAAAGAAGAAGAGAATAGAAAATAAGTGAAAGATAAAGGAAAAAGGGGATGGATTCGGCCTAGATTGAGACAAGGGAGGAAGAAAGTAAATGATCAATAGAATTCAAAGAATGAAATAGGAAAGGTTCGGCTATAGAGAGGCAAACCGATAGCACTATGGGAAAAAAAGAAATGAAAGGTTAGAGGAAAAGAGTAATGTGATTCGACAAAAAAGTAGAAGAAAAGAAATTAAGAATAGGGATTTTGACACTAAGAACTTACACTAATCAAATCCCGAAAGAGCACGAAAGGTAACTTGAAAAATCAACACTAGGGAGAAAAGAAGCCAGAAACGCCAAAAATAACAAAAACCCGAAATGACAGAGAGGAAATTCGACACCCATTCACTCACCAATTGCTGAAAATGCACACAAAGGGACCCCTAGCCGAATTTGCATACTCCAAATCCCCCAGTCGGCTACAACTCTCCCTAATTTCCATTCCTTGAATTTCTCCTAAAATCACTCCCCTTATCCCTCCTTGATTTACTCCTTGAATCACTCCTCATCACTCTTCACAACTCCTCCATCAGAATTTCACTGTAACACAACCACTGGCCGAAACTAACTGCAAAATAAATACCCCAATTGTACTACTTCACGCTCGAACCTCAGACCTTCAACACCATTCCAAATGCCACTACCATTGAGCCACAGGCTCTTTTTGTGACATCAATCAGTCGTAATAAAATATATGCCCTACATACTAATGTCCAGATTCACTTAAGAGCAAAAATTAAAATTTTTGCAAAAGCCAAGACTTGAACCCAGGCTTCTCAGACACTCCCTAACTCACCGAGATCATCTAACCACTCAATCAAACATGTAGTTTTGTCAGATAACGCAAAATTACAAACCCCTTATTTTTGGGGTGTTACAACTCTACCTTCTAAAAGAAATTTCAGCCTCAAAATTTACCTAGTCAGATAAGGTAAGGGTATTGTTGTCGTATCGCCTCTTCAGGCTCCCACGTGGCTTCCTCTGAACGTGATTACGCTAAAGCACCTTGACCAATGGGTTGACCAATGGGACAAATTTCCTCCTTAATACTTTAACATCACGACCTAGTATCTACACCGATTCTTCCTCAAAGGTCAGATCAGGCCTAACCTTGATCTCCTCCACAAGCACAACATGCGTAGGATCAGAGCGGTATCTCCTTAGCATGGAAACGTGGAACACATCATGAATCCTATCACATTTTGCAGGCAACTCCAGCTGATAGGCAACTGGTCCCACACGTTTCAACACTCGGTAAGGCCCAATAAATCTAGGGCTAAGCTTGCCTTTCCACCCAAATCTCAAAATTTTCTTCCACGATGAGACCTTCAGAAAAACATAATCCCCCACAGAGAACTTGATATCCTTACGCTTCAAGTCTGCATACGAATTTTGCCTATCAGATGCTTCCTTTAACCGATCTCGAATCAACTTTACATTTTCTTCAGTATCAGAAAATAACTCTGGCCCCAGAACTCGCTGCTCACCAAGTTCAGTCCAACAGGTAGGAGTACGACACCTACGACCATATAACACCTCATATGGTGCCATCTGAATATTGGACTGATAACTATTATTGTAAGCGAACTCTGTCAACGGCATGTAGTCTTCCCAATTCCCTCGAAAATCAATTACACAGCATCTTAACATGTCTTCCATTATTTGAATCACCTTCTCATACTAACCGTCTGATTGAGGATGGAACACAGTACTAAATTCCAAACTTGTACCCAAAGCTTCATGTAACTTCTTCTAGAATCGAGATGTAAATCTAGGATCTCAGTCAGATATGATAGAAACTGGTACTCCGTGCAATCTCACAATCTTAGCCACATACAACTTGGCCAATTTCTACAGCGAATAATCAATGCGGACCAGTATAAAGTGGGCAGATTTAGTCAATCGGTCTATAATAACCCATACCGAATCCTTCTTAGTCGGCGTTAAGGGTAGCCCACTTACAAAATCCATGGTTACCTTCTCACACATCCAGAGTGGAATCTTTACTAGTTGCAGTAACCCAGAAGGCAGTTGATGCTCAGCTTTAACTTGCTAGCAAGTCAGGCACTTACTCACGTATTTGATAACTTCGCGTTTCAATAAAGGCCACCAATACAACTTACGAAGATCTCGGTATAACTTGTTTCCGCCAGGATGCATAGCATATGGACTACTATGCACCTCCTGCAGTATAGATTGCCTCAACAGAATCCCTTGGTATACAAACTCTCCTACGAAAACATAGTACTCCCTCACTATTCAGTCCAAAATTTATAGTCTCTCTATTCTTAACTAATTAGAAACGAGGAACCAATGACTCATCCATCAACTGTTTCTCCTTAATTTGATCAGTCCAGGTCGGTCTTACTTGAAGCTCAGCCAAAAATCTACCATCATTAAACAGGCTGAGACGAGCAAACATTGCTCTCAAATCAGATACAACCCGACGGCTCAATGCGTCAGCTACCATGTTAGCCCTACCGGGGTGGAACTCAATTGAACAATCATAATCCTTAAGCAACTCTATCCACCTCTGTTGCCTAAAGTTCAACTCCTTCTGAGTAAGGAGGTACCTGAGGCTTTTATGATCTGTGTAAATAATAGACTTCTCACCGTATAGGTAATACCTCCAAATCTTCAGTGCGAAAACCACTGCAGCTAACTCCAAGTCGTGAGTGGGATAATTCGCCTCATGAGGCTTAAGCTGATGAGATGCGTAGGCAACCACCTTACCCTATTGCATCAAGACACAACCCAATCGAAGGTGCGACGCATCACTGTAGACAGTGAATTTCTTCCCAGACCGTTGTTGTTTTAAAACAGGGGCCTCAGTCAGAACTTTCTTCAATTTCTCAAAACTCTTTTGCTACTTATCAGTCCAATCAAACGGTACCCCTTTACGCAGTAACTTAGTTAAAGGTGCAGCAATCAATGAAAACCCCTCAACAAAACGTTTGTATTACCCAGCCAAACCCAAAAAGCTTCAAATCTCAGATACTGTCTCTGGTGGTTTCCAATCCAATACGGCTTCAATTTTTTTAGGATCAACCCTAATCCCCTCGGCAGACACTATGTGACCCAAAAATGTCACTTCTCTCAGCCAAAACTCACACTTGCTAAACTTTACGTAAAGCTGCTTTTCCCTCAGAATCTATAAAACAATTCGAAGATGTACATCATGATCCACCTCAGTTCTTGAATACACCAGGATGTTGTCTATAAACACAACTATGAATCGATCCTGAGAGGGTTGAAATACTCGGTTCATCAAATCCATGAAAGCTGCTGGTGTACTCGTCAACCCAAATTGCATCACTAAAAACTCGTAGTGACCATAACGAGTCCTAAACGCAGTCTTATACACATCAGCCTCCTTAACCTTTAGCTGATAGTACCCAGATCGAAGATCTATCTTGGAGAAAACTAAAGCTTCTCGCAGCTGGTCAAACAAATCATCTATCCTCGGTAAAAGGGTACTTATTCTTGATAGTCAGTTTATTCAATTACCGATAATCGATGCACATGTGCATGGATCCATCCTTCTTCTTCACGAACAACACTGGAACTCTCTATGGAGACACACTCGGTCGAATCAATCCTCGGTCTAGTAGCTCTTGGATTTGGGCCTTTAACTCCACTAGCTCCCTCGGTGCCATTCTATAAGGGGCGATGGACACTGGAGCTGTTCTAGTAGGAGCTCAATACCGAATTCGACCTCACAGTTTGGACGCCACCCAGGAAGCTCTTCAGGAAATACATCCCGTAACTCCTTAACAGTTCTGACATCTCCAACAGAAGGACTTTTACAATAAAAAAATGTTGACATAAGCTAAAAACGTCTTGCAACCCTTGCGAACCAGTTTCTCAGCCCTTAACGCTGATATTACGTTAGACAGATAATCTCTTCGCTCCCCTATCACAGTCACCTCCTCATCCTCAGTAGACTTCAACACCATATGCTTAGCAGCGCAATCTAATTTTATACGGTGTTTCACTAGCCAATCCATGCCCAATATAATATTGAATTCTCCAAATGGTAGTTCCATCAAATCTGTCGGAAATACAACCCCTTAGACCTCTAGGGGCGCGTCTCTGAACAATTTATTCACCCTAACCTATTGTCCAAGTGGAATCAACATACTCATCTCACTAACAGTATTTTCAAACTGAATACCCGGTGTTTCAGACACATCGTATGCAACATACGAGTGTGTAGACCCAATATCAATTAAAGCAGTGTACGGTACATAAAAAATCAGGAACGTACCAATTATGACATTAAGGGCGTCACCATCCTCTGGCGACGAGCAGCATAGACCAAGGTTGGCTGTCTTGCCTCAATGTTACCAGCACATTTACCTGATGCTCCACGACCTCGCCCTAAACCATTTCCACCCCTGGCCTGTCCACGGCCTCTCGGTGGTTGCTGACTACCTCTCCTTGGCTAAACATGGCCCTAACCTACAGCTTGTATCTGAACAAGCCTCTGAGTACAATTTTTAACCTGATGATCCATGGACCCGCACCAGAAGCACGCCCCAGTTCGTTTCCAACACTCACCCTAGTGGGCTCTTCCATAATCAGGGCAAGGCTGCGGTCTTACAATAATAACAGGAACTGCTCAGACTGGCCCATCAAATCTGGCCCTCTTTATAGGCCTTCTAGAAAAATCTGAGGGTCTAAAATCCTTCTTATTTTTGCCCCTATCTTTCTCGCGGTTCTGGCGCTCAAAGTGTTTCACATCCTCAGTAATTTTTGCCTTTTCTACAAAGGCAACAAAGTATCACTCCCTCTGCGGAGCTATCAGCACATGTAACTCATCCCGGGGGCCATCCTCGAACCGCACACAGCGTTCATACTCAGTTGTGACTATCCCACGAGCATATTGAATCAGTTATAGAAACTCTACCTCGTACTCTACCACCGTCTTATTCCCCTGGGTTAGGTTCAAAAATTCCTTCCTTCGAGCGTCCACATAACTTGCACCCACATACTTCCCTGAAAAGGCCACTTTGAGGAAATCCCATGTCAAACGGTCGACCTGCGTACCCTCTCTCACGGTGAGCCACCATTGGTAGGCCTCATCTAGCAGTAAAGACACTGCTCCTTTTAATTTTTGCTCCACAGTACAGTCAAGGTCATCCATTATTCGCTCGGTAGCCTCCAACCAATGCTCTGCCACATTTGGGGCTACACTAAAAAAACCCCTGAAGATTTTTGCTCTGTTAGACCGGAGTCGCTCAAATATTGACCCTCGGCCACCAGTACTCGCTCCAGCAACCCTTTCAAGAACACGTAACATCGCTTGGGATAGAGCATCATCCCTAGCTGCTCGATCATGAAACCCTGTCTCAGTTACTGGTGAGGCTGGTGCCTCTTTAGCAGGCATGTGACCCGATGCTGAAGACCCAACTCTAGCACTTCTTCGGCCTCGACCGCAGCCCCGTCTACCCCTTCCGTGAGTACCTCTTGTGCTCATTTCGATAACGAATTATCTGTTTAAAAGTCTTATGTATCAGTGTATAATTTCTGTAATTATTAACAATGTGTTATGAATGGTAGTAATTGGGGTTTGTTCCCGAAGAACAGAATCTTACTACAATTTTCAGTCTTCTATAGTCTCAACCTACTCTAATTAAAGAGTTTCAGTGTAGTCCTACTACCTATAGTAGTCCCTCAATTATACATTTCAGTCTATAACAATAAACTGTGTCAGAAAACTTACAAATTTGGTGCCAAAGACTTAGTGTGCCACATTTCCAATCCCAACGTTAAAAATCAAATATTCAAAAACCTACTCCACATTGAGTTTTGTAACCTGGCTCTGATACCACTAAATGTAACACCCCAAACCCAGCCTAGACGTTACGACCAAATCTGGTGTGTCACATATCGTTATAAATCTAATTTTAAGTTAAAGACCTTTCTATTGCTATTATCAAATTATGTCGTTACCATCGCTTGCCAAATTACATGCCTTTTGGTATATTAGTTCAACTTAAATCGCAAAAGCATTTTGAAAACTTTGATGTTTAACCCTCGTGTTCTTTTAAAAACCTTGAATAATTTGAAAACTCGTGTTTCCCTAGACTAGCATTTGAATATAAGGAATCAAAAGCCCAATTAAAAATTAAACCCATAAAAGGCCTTATTACATGATCAAAACCTAATATGAAATTTAAAATAAATAAAGTCATATTGTTGATCAACTGTATTTGTGTGGCCACCTCCGAGTCCCTCGCGGCTCCAAATCATTTAAGGTTGGGGATTATCGACATAGTTAAAAGAAAGGGTGAGTTTACGAAAACTCAGTGTGTAATCCCTTATCAGTCAGACAGTAAACAACATGCAGTAACAGCTTGGGCCTTAGCCCTATACAGTATCAGTGCAATTTGGGCCTTAGCCCTATACAGTAATAGTATGGGCCTAAGCCCAATTCAGTATCAGCATAGTGCAGTCATGTAACCCACCACACCCCAATCCAACCAACACACCACCCGTACCAACCAACACACCATGTGGGGATTAAATCAACCCACATAGCCAACACACCAATATCACAGCGAAGCTGCTAATGGTAATGCAGCAATGCTACTAATAACAGTAAACGTGGCAAAGCCATCACATCAGTAACTATGTGGCAAAGCCACTAATACAGTACTTCCTCCAAATCAAAAACCCAACCCCATGTAATATGTCGAGTCATAAATATTACGTGTATGTAGTATGTCATACTCAAAATTAGTCATATAAATGTCATACACACATCATTAACCTGCCAATTGGTCATTGCGTTGATTAGGCGTAAAATAGTAATTTTACCCTTTAGGGGTATTTTAGTTATTTTGTCTATTTTGGGGTCTCGATACAGATAACGACCTTTCTGAAGGTCTAGTCACTTCGAGCGTCACAGATAGCCTAAATGGTCATAACCGTGTAAATGGGCCCAAGGCTCATTACTCGGCCCAAGTTAGCCCACACGCTTCTGTCGCCCATTTAGCCCAAAGTCAATTACGGCTATGTGACCTATATAGCCCAGTCTAATATTTATCACTTATTGTGGATTTAATCTGTATGGGGCCAACGAGCCCATTGGGCCCACACAGCCTATAACGGCCCAAGTCCACGAAAAAACTCGTGGTGGCCTTTATAGTCTATCGCCCATGATTTGTGGGCTCGGTTTATTCCACGAGCGATCGCATGCTCGTGAGGCCTCAAATGCCAAAGTTTTGGCATTTTGGCTTTTGCCGATTCACAGTCAGATAAGGGTGTGGATACACACCTTTTCGACTTTTGACAGTACAAAATGGTGTATGGTTACACACCTTTTCGTGAAAGCCTACGAGCACCCCTTGAGCACCAACCTACAAGCATCAAGATACTACGTTACTCACTTCCCAAAGATAATACTCAACTTATACCAAAACCAACATATCACCATATATTACCTTGATCGAACGAGAAGAGGTTTCCCACTTGAATTGATACCCAAGACTAGCAGCGATTTCCTCTTTTCCAAAACCCTGTATTTCCAAACACCATTAAGGAACTACAGTATACATACAAGTGCTGAAGGAAGAGCACAATCACTTACCGAGATTAAAAGAGAACTAATCAGCCAAGGCACATCCAGAGCATAAGAATGTAATATTCGGCCTAACACCACTAGAATATTTGAGAAAGGAACAAGGGGAGTAGCATTCGATCAGAGGAAGTAAAGAAGAAGAGAATAAAAAATAAGTGAAAGATAAAGGAAAAAAGGGGATGGATTCGACCTAGATTAAGACAAGGGAGGAAGAAAAGAAATAATCAATAGAATTCAAAGAATGAAACAGGAAAGGTTCGGCTATAAAGAGGCAAACCGATAGCACTATGGGAAAAAAAGAAATGAAAGGTTAGAGGAAAAGAGTAATGTGATTCGACAAAAAGTAGAAGAAAAGAAATTAAGAATAAGGATTTTGACACTAAGAACTTACACTAATCAAATCCCGAGAGAGCACGAAAGGTAACTTGTGAAATCGACACTAGGAAGAAAAGAAGCCAGAAATGCCAAAAATAACAAAAACCTGAAATGACAGAGAGGAAATTCGGCACCCATTCACTCACAAATTGTCGAAAATGCACAGAAAGGGAACCCTAGCCGAATTTGCATACTCCAAATCCTCTAATCGACTACAACTCTCCCTAATTTGAATTCTTTGAATTTCTCCTAAAATATCTCCCCTTATCCCTCCTTGATTTACTCCTTGAATCACTCATCATAACTCTCCACAACTCCTCTATCAGAATTTCACTGTAACACAACCACTGGCCAAACCCAATTGCAAAATAAATACCCCAATTGTGCTGCTCCACGCTCGAACCTCAGACCTTGAACACCATTCCACACGCTGTTACCACTGAGCCACAGGCTCTTTCTGTGGCATAAATCAGTCGTAATAAAATATAAGCCCTACATACCAATGTCTAGATTCACTTAAGAGCACAAATTAAAATTTTTGAAAAAGCTAAGACTTGAACCCAGGCTTCTCAAACACTCCCTAACTCACCCAAATCATCTAACCACTCAATCAAACATGCAGTTTTGTCAGATAATGCAAAATTACAAACCCCCTATTTTTGGGGCGTTACACGTGTTGACAACTTTAAGGCTATTTTCTAAGCCAATTGTCACCCTTAATTGTACAAACACGTATCTAGCCTCAATGACACTTAAACACTTATAAACATAGCTCATGTATGACAACTTCTTATCACAACATACCTGTTTAAGACACCCTATTATGGCAATCCATATCTTACCAACACTCATACAGAAATAAGTAATATTTCTTCGCCTTACATGCATGCATTTTCATACCAACTTATACACACTCATGACATTCATCAACATTCAATCATCAACATCCATAGGCCATATGATAATGGAATTGGCACATACATACATAGATTAATAGGTTTACAACTCAACAATCATCATGAGCCATATCTCATGGCCATACACAAAATGATTCAACTATCATTATAAGCCAACACATTTGGCTAGACCAATAGGACATATAACAAAAAGACCAAGTCCCTATACATACCATATTCAAAATGTTGAGACTAACTATACCCAAAAGATCCAATCGATAGTGTAAATGTGCCTTCGACGTCCCTTGATCCTCGAGCTAGCTTGGTGATACTAAAAGGAAATGGAAAGGAGAGAGGGTAAGTGTAAAGCTTAGTAAGCTTGCATGTAATTAATAAACAAGAAAAATATACATTTTCATACACATACATAACAAACTTAAATCATCTTATTTTCAACAATCATGGTAGTCATATCCTATCTCATTCAGGTTATATAAGGTTCAATAGAACATTAGGATCGTAATGCCTTCATTCTCATCTTATCGAAGCCTTATCATTTCACAATCTCAATAACTACGAGCTTGGTGTACATACCTGTACCCTTTCAATATGATTATACATCGTCATTTCTTTGATATATCCGCGGGCTACTCGTTGAACCACTTAGAATACTAAGGATACTCGGAATTACCATACATAACAAGATGCCAATGCCATGTCCCAGACATGGTCTTACATGGGATTTCACATCGATGCCATATCCCAGATATGGTCTTATATGAATTCTCATTTTGACGCCATGTCCCAGACGTGGTCTTACATGAAATCTTGTATCAATGCCATATCCCAGATATGGTCTTACATGATAACTCATACTGGTGTCGACGCTATATCCCAGGTATGGTCTTATACAGGATCTCATCAACCCAAATGTCATACTACTCGTACCCTAAATATTCTTAAGGTTCAACCAGCTTTTATCACCTCGAATCTTTATCGAACAACATCGATAATATTCACGAAGACAGTTATACAATTCATATAACATTAAATGCTAAATGCATGATAAAAATTTGTATCAATCACACACAAACTTACCTCGGTACAAAATATGGACAACTAGTTCGATTTAGTCCAAGATCTTGCTCTTTCCTTGGTCTAGGCCCGGACTCTATTTTTCTTGATCTATAATAGAAAATTCTACTTATTTAATTATCACATTATTTAAAAAATCCCATAAATCATATTTTTGAAAAATTATAATTTTTCCCTAAACTTTTACATAATTATAATTTAGCCCCTAGGCTCGTAAAATGATTTTCATCAAATTTCCTCACTACCCAAGCCTAGCCGAACCTTTATTAAACTTATAACAACTCACAATTTTAGTTATTCTACACATTTACCACCTATTTTACAACTTTTACAAAAAAAGTCCTCTTTAGGTGTTTTCATGAAAATTACTTAACAAAAGTTGTTCATTTAACAACCAAAATTTATTTTATTCCATAAAAATTTAGTAAAAAACATTAATTTTCTCATGTAAAAACCCTATACTTTCAACCATAATGCTATTCAACACCTTTAGCTAATAGAATGCAACTTTCGCATTATATGTGATTAAGTCCTTTTTCTCAAATTGAGCTATTAAACCATAAAATTAGCTCACAAAATTTTTACACATACATAT
Source organism: Gossypium longicalyx (assembly GCA_025698465.1). NCBI lineage: Eukaryota > Viridiplantae > Streptophyta > Magnoliopsida > Malvales > Malvaceae > Gossypium > Gossypium longicalyx. The sequence continues at coordinate 32,084,804 of CM046998.1, read as the reverse complement.
TCACATGTTCTAAACACTAAAAATAATATTAAAATAATTTTACAACCTCAAATTTTTGGTCCAAAAACAACTGTTTCGACTAGGCCCAAAATTGAGATGTTACAATACTACTTGATTGGTAAATGAATGGTAAGCTTTACTTATTAACTATACAAGCTTACTAAGCTTTATAACTTACTCTGTGTACTTTTTCATGTTTTATAGTGAATATCAAAGCTAACCCAGATTTGGGAATCGTCGAAGATCTCATCACGCTATCAAGCTTTCACTTTGGTACCTTTGAAACTTATGTATTTGGTTATATGGCATGTACAGGAGTTATGGTCATTTTAGTATAAGTTAGTAATGGATTTAGCCATATGATTTGGCTTGTAAATGATGAAAGGTTTATTATGTGTATAGCCATGTGATTTGGCTTATTTTGGCATGTTTGGTGATGTATGTATATATATGGGAAAGGCCTTTTGATAGGTTATGCATTTGGTAGTTTCTATGTAAATGCTTGTGGTGAATGGTTGTTTATGAATTAGTAAATTGAGTATCAAATAGTTGATAATTGAGAATTGGTATGCTTGTGATTTTAGGCAAATTTGTGCATAAATAAAAATGACCATTTAGGTGATTTGAGAATGTGAACTTGGTATGAAATTGAATGCCAATTGATGTGTTTAGATGGATGCAAGTTTGGGTGAGAAAAATGGCTTGGTAAATAGCCTATTTTTTTCCACAATGGTAGAGATACGAGCGTGTGTCTCAGCCGTGTGTGACACACAGTCAGGTGACACAGCTGTGTGTCCCCTGGTGTTTAATTAGAAATCAAGTCAGTATGCTCCACACGGCCGAGCACACGTGTATGTGACTTGGTCGTATGGCATAAGTCAATATACCCTACAGGATTGGAATGGCGTAGCACACGGCTTGGCATAGGGGCGTGTGAGGCCATTTCGAAGGGCACACGGGCTGGTCACACGAGTGTGTGGTTGGCCGTGTGATCCAAGTCAGAGAGTTACACGGGGTCGAACATAGGTTGGGACATGGTCATGTGACCCCTTTTTGAATGTCCACATAGCTTATAACACAAGCCTGTCTTTGGCTGTGTAAGACACACGGCCGGGCCACACAGGTGTGTGTCCCCTGTATTTTGAAAAAAAAATTCTATATTTTTTGAAAATTTCCTGAGTAACCGGTTTAGTCCTGAACCACTCCTAAAGCATGTTTTGGGCCTCGTAGGCTCATATTACGGACGATATGAATGTTTGTGAATGATTTATTTTTGGAATGGAAAAATGTATGAGAAATGTATGTTTATTTGTGTAATAAGTCCAGTAATGCACTGTAACCCTATTCTGGCATTGAATATGAGCGAGGGGTGTTACATTTATTGGCATCAGAGCCAGGTTTAATTGATTCTAAGACTAGCGTAGCGTGTATGATAGTCTAGCTATACATGCCATATATAACCTGTGATAGTGTGATATCTCGTGACAGTTTAAAATGTGTTTTCTTATAGTAAATTGATCCCAATCGAGCAGTGGTTAATGATGTTAAGAGTAATGCGCCAGCATTCGTTCATGGGGTAGCGCAATCTGAGTCGAGACCCGTATCGAGTAGTTAGGGAGGAGACGTCAAGGAAGCTTTCTTCCAGATATGAACGAATGGTTTATTGAGTTTATTCGAACTAATCCGGCTGCTCAGCAACCTCCACCCCCACCTATTACCCAACCAGTCCCCATAGCTCCTCAGGGTTTAGAAACTTTACAGTCGAATAAGCCACCTATTGAAAAAACCTAAAAATATGAGGCTGAAGAGTTCAGAGCTACAGTTGATGACGATCCTGAGAGAGCCGAGTTTTGCCTTGAGAATACGATCAGAGCATTTGATGAACTATCTTGCACACTAGCAGAATGTGTAAAATGCGCTGTATCACTTCTAAGAGACACTGCATATCAGTGGTGCAAAGAGAATGGGTCATTTGGGAATTATTTCAAATCGAGTTCAGAAAGAAATACATCAGCCAACATTTTATTGATCAAAAGCAAAAAGAGTTTCTAGAGTTGAAACAGGGTCGAATGCCTGTGACCAAGTACGAGAGAGAGTTTGTTAGACTTAGTAAATATGCTCGAGAATGTGTTTCCACTGAGGCAATTATGTGTAAATGATTCGAAGACGGGTTAAACGAAGACATCAAACTGCTAGTCGAGATTCTAGAATTGAAGGAATTTGTTATGTTAGTTGGCAAAGCTTGGAAAGCCAAAGAACTTGACAAAGAAAAGAGAAAAGCTGATTTCAAGGCTAGAGTTTCAAGAAAGAGGCCGATGAGTTGCTTCAATGGGATATTCTAATAGAGATCGTGGGAAGTAATATACGAATCCTAAAGCTCAAGCTACTTCAGTAACGTGTGTTGGTAGTGTGAGAAACATCAAACTTGAGTGTCAACAGTATGGGAGATGGTACTTTGGAGACTGCTGGATGAATAATAAAGGTTGTTTCAAATGTGGCTCGCTAGATCACTTCATTCGGGATTGTCCTGAGCTACCCGAGAAAGATAGATATCAGAATGCAAGACTAAGTAATACAGTTGCTAGAGAGATACCACCTCGAAGTACAGGAAATGTGACTAGAAGAGAAAGAGCGACAAAGGACTCTACTATAAGATCCGAGGCTAGAGCACCAACCAGTGCTTATGCTATTTGTGCTTGCAAAGATGCGTCGTCACCTGATGTTATCACCGGTACATTTTCTCTCTATGACACTAATGTAATTGCCTTGATTGATCCTAGATCAACTTATTCTTATGTCTGTATAAATTTAGTGTCTAGTAAGAATTTTCCTGTTGAGTTTACCGAATTTGTTATTAAAGTATCGAACCCCTTAGGCAAGTATGTCCTAGTTGATAAAGTTTGCAAGAATTGTCCTTTGATGACTCGGGGTTACTATTTTCTAGTAAATTTGATGCTTTTACCATTTGATGAATTCGATGTGATTTTGGGTATGGATTGGTTGACTCTACATGATGTTGTTGTGAATTATTGATGAAAGACTATTGAACTGAAATGCCAGAATAGTGAAATCCTTCGAATTGAATTAGATGAGTTGAGTGATTTGTCTGTTGTGATATCGTTGATGTTAGAATAGAAATATGTGAGAAAAGGTTGTTATGCATTCCTTGCGTATGTACTAGACACAAAAGTGTCTGAATCAAAGACTGAATCAGTGCTAGTAGTTTGTGAATATCTGAATGTGTTTCCAGAGGAATTGCCTGGGTTGCCACCGATCAGAGAAGTTGAGTTTGCAATTGAATTAGTACCGGGAACATCACCGATATTGATAAATCCGTACAGAATGGCTCTGAAAGAATTGAAAGAGTTTAAATCTCAGTTGTAAGAGTTAACAGATAAAGGTTTTGCACGACCTAGTTTTTCACCCTAAGGTGCATCAGTGCTATTTGTAAAGAAGAAAGATGGTTCGATGAGATTGTGTATTGACTATCGTCAGCTCAACAATGTTACAATTAAGAATAAGTATCCATTTTCGAGAATTGATTATTTATTCGATCAGTTGAAAGGAGAAACCATATTTTCGAAGATTGATCTGAGATCTAGTTATTATCAGTTGCGAGTTAAAGATTCAGATGTGCCGAAAACTGCATTTAGAGCAAGGTATGGGCATTATAAATTTCTTATTATGCATTTTGGATTAACTAACGCTCTAGCAGTTTTTATGGATTTGATGACTCGAATATTTAGACCATTTTTGGACAGATTTGTTGTTATATTCATTGATGACATTCTGATCTATTCTCGAGATGAGTCTGAGCATGTTAAACATTTAAGAATTATATTACAAAAATTGAAAGATAAGCAATTATTTGATAAATTTAGTAAATGCGAGTTTTGGCTCCGAGAGGTTGGATTTTTGGGACATATTGTTTCAACGGAAGGTATCCGAGTTGATGCGAGTAAAATTTCAGCAGTTGTTGTCTGGAAACCACCAAGAAATGTGTCTGAAGTTAGAAGCTTTCTGGGATTAGCTAGCTACTATCGACGTTTTGTAAAAGGGTCCTCAATGATCGCTACACCGGTGACTCAACTGCTATAGAAAGATGTGAAGTTCGAGTGGTCTGAGAAATGCCAACAGAGTTTTGAACAGCTGAAAACACTATTAACCAAAACACCAGTTTTAGTTCAGCCTGAGTCAGGTAAAGAGTTTTTGATTTTCAGCTACACGTCATTGAACGATTTGGGATGTTTTTTGATGCAAGAAGGTAAAGTGATAGCTTATGCTACCAGACAGTTAAAGTCGCATGAAAAGAATTATTCGATGCACGACTTAGAATTGGCCGCTATTGTTTTTGCTTTGAAAATTTGGTGACATCATTTATTCGGTGAGAAGTGCCATATCTTTACCGACCATAAGAGTTTGAAGTATATAATGACTCAAAAAGATTTGAATTTGTGACAACGAAGATGGCTCGAGTTGTTGAAAGACTATAAATTAGTAATTGATTATCATTTGGGGAAAGCGAATGTAGTTGCGGATGCTCTGAGTAGAAAATCTTTATTTGCTTTGCGGGCGATGAACACACAGTTCACCTTGTCTGATGATGGTTTGATTTTAGCTGAGTTAAAAGCTAAATCATTATTTTTTCAGCAAATTTGTGAAGCTCAGAAGTACGATAATGAATTGCAAGCTAAAAGAGTGTAATGTGAGTCGATTACTGATACAAAGTACCAGACTGGATCTGATGATTGTTTAATGTTCCAAGCTTATTAGAAATTTATGGTAGAAAATGAAAGGTTATTGATAGATAAACTACTTTTACAAAGTGATTTTTGATGAAAACATGATTCAGGGACTAAAATGTAAAGTTGTGAAATTTGATGAAAAATTCTAAATTTTTATGAATACATGTGCTTTAAATTTTGTAATGGGATTTTGGTTAGGCTTGGAATAGGAAGTAAATTGCACAAGTTTTATTTTCCGAGCCTAGGGACAAAATTGGAATTTATGGAAAAGTTAGGGCTAAAATGGTAATTTTTCCTAGGATGTAAATTTAGTCCAAATGAGTATGAAATATCATAAATTAATGTAAAATTTACTCGTATAGATCCGGATAGACCAAATTTAGAGCTAGAATAAGGAAAGAGGAAAATGTCAGATTAGTAGATTTTACGTACACGAACATTGTCAAGGTAAGTTCGTGTGACTAAATTGTGTTTATTTACATGCTTGCATTGATTGTGTTTATGTAAATTGTATTAATGTCATAAATATGTGAAGTGATTACATATCCGATCAAGCCCGATAGATGATAAAGGGTAAACGATGAGAATGTTACTTATATGCTTGAAATGAATGTAAGATGTGTTTATTTGAATTATACGAATGTTATGGATGTATGAAATAATCACATGCTCGATAATGCTTGAGAAAAATGTTTAAATCTCAGTTGAATAAAATGGAAATTAGATGGATCCGAAATGAATAAGGTCCTACATTTGTTTCTGATAGGATTTAGCTTGGACCAGCAATCCTATTGACCTCACTACAGAAAGGATTTAGCCCAGACAGGTAATCTTGATATAAGTCCTCTCGAGCATATGTTATGGATTGGATTTAGCTCGGAGGGGTAATCCAGATCAAGCTCCTTAGAGCATATGTCATAAAAAGGATTTAGCCTAGATTGGTAATCCTGTTGTATACATGTGTAGCTCGAAAGTGTACTTCCTGAAATAGTACCTTATGGGTACCATTGAATATGAATTGACAAATCCTGATTTTTACACCACGAGTGTGCTACTTGTGTATCCATCGATATTTCCAATAAATTCAATTAATAAAAGTTCTTGACATGAGAAGATATGAATAAGAAATGAGTTATTACACATATCAGCCTGAAATACATGAAAATGACGATACGTGATAGTTGATATATGGATATATGCAATGACGATATTGTACATGGAATTTATTTGATGAGTATGTACATCCTTGATTATATACTTATACACCTTGAGTGTACTAATAGTGACCTTGATTTGATAATTGAATATCATTCGGAAAGAGCCCTGGATACCAATTGCTATTGTCTAATGAAAGATTAATTTTAGCTAAGTATAGAGCTAAACTGATGATTCTACAACAGATTAGTGAAACTTTGAAAAGTGACAATGAGTTGTAAGCTAAATAAGTACAGTGTGAATTAATTTCTGATTCAGAATTTCTGAATAAATCTGATGATTGTCTGTTATTCCAAGATAGAGTCTGTGTATTGAAGAATTTGGAGCTTGTACAGAAAATTATACATGAATGATCACTGTAGTACTATGTCTGTTTATCTGGGAAATGATAAAATGCACAACGATTTGAAAAAGATGTATTAGTACCCGGAATGAAATGTGGTATTTCTGAAATTGTATTTAAATGTTGGATAAATCAGCAAGACAAATATGATACTTACAGGATGGTTATAGCCAGCGACGATACAAAAATGAAAATGGAAAAAAAAGTTACTATGAATTTTATGTCGGAATTATCCATGTCTATGAAAAAGAAAGATATCATTTGAGTATTGTTGATTGTTTGACAAAGCCTACACATTTTATTTTGGCATGAATGGATTTCTCACTTGATAGATTGCTTGAATTATCTATTTATGAGATTGTTAGACTATATGATGTGCTAGTTTCTGCTATGTCTGATAGAGATCTACAGTTTAAATTCTGATTCTGAAATAAGTTACAAGAAACTTTGGGTATACGGTTACATTTTAGTATTGTATTTCAATATCAGACAGATGATCAATCTGAACATTTGATTCAAATTTTTGAAGATATGTTTCGGTGTTGTATTTTAAAATCCAAAGGCAATTGGAAAAGAAATATTTGTCGTTAGTTGAATTCGTATACGGTAACAGTTATATGGTCACAAATGTAAAACTCCGGTGTTTTGGACTGAGTTCAGTGAGAAAAGATACATGCAGTTGGTTTGATTCTTTGAAACCGAAGAAAGATGAAAATGATTTGAGACAGTTTAAAGGTAGCTTTTGATTGTTACAAATCTGATGTGAATCTAAAATGAAAAGAACTAGAGTTTCAGATTGGCGATAAAATATTTTTGAAAGTTTTGTCATGGAAGAAAGTTCCCCGGTTTGACCGTAAAGGGAAATCAAGTTTGTGGTTTATCGGGTCATATAATATTATTGAAAATAATTGGACCTGTTGCCTGTTGATAGGTATTTTTATTAGAGTTCTACAGAATTCACAATATTTTTATGAGTATGTGTTATGACAGCATCGATCCATAATCTGCTATTGCTTTGATAAATGTTAAATTCAGCCTGACACGACTTACAGTGAAAGATTGAGTGGAATTCTGGCACTTAAAGAGAAAAACTGAGAAATAAAAAAGGTAGTTTTAGTAAAAGTTTTCTAAGAATGACATGATATAGATGGAGCTACCTAGAAACTGGAGGAAACTATGAGAAAGTACTATCTAAATCTCTTTACTGGTAAAATTTTCGAGGACGAAAATTCCTTAAGGGGGAGAGCTGTAACAGCCCATTTCGGTGAAATGGGAACAGTGGTCTTTGGACCACAAATTCGAGCCGAAAAATAAAATTTATTTTTATTTTATTATATGGTCCGTAATATGATAGACATGTCATGTGAAAATTTTGATAAGAAAATATTATGGATTAAGTGTTTAATTACGGGAAGGACCAAACCGCATAAAATGCAAAAGTTGGATTCTAGTAGCTAGAAGGATCAAATAGCTATGGAATTCAAAACTTACGGTCCTTATATGGTAATTAGACCATTAATAAAAAGTATGTAGATATTTTCGTGGCTCATCCATTTAAAAATAAAAAAAGGCTAAGGACTAAATTGAAAAGATGAAAAGTTATTAAATGACAATTTAATTAAATGAAAAAGAAAACAATTTCATATCATCTTCTCTAAATATTTCCATGGAAACCCTAGGAGAGAAGAAGAAGACTTATCAAGCTTATTTGGGTAAGTAATCAAGCCCTGTTTTTAGTGATTTTTATATTTTTGAAATTGGGATAGTCTAATCTATCTATTTGGGGGATTAATTTGAAAAGTTATCAAATTATGGAAAATGGGTCATGGATGAATATGCTGAAAATTAGAAATTTATGGTAGAAAATGAAAGGTTGTTGATAGATAAACAACTTTTACAAAGTGATTTTTGATAAAAACATGATTTATGGACTAAAATGTAAAGTTGTAAAATTTGATGAAAAATTCTAATTTTTTATGAATACATGTGCTGTAAATTTTGTAATGGGATTTTGGTCAGGCTTGGAATAGGGAGTAAATTGCACAAGTTTCATTTTCCGAGCCTAAGGACGAAATGGGAATTTTACCTAGGATGTAAATTGAGTCCAAATGAGTATGAAATATCAGAAATTGATGTAAAATTCACTCGTATATATCCGGATAGACCAAATTCAGAGCTAGAATAAGGAAAGAAGAAAATGTCGGATTAGAAGATTTTTCGTACACGAACATTGTCGAGGTAAATTCATGTAACTAAATTGTGTTTATTTACATGCTTGTATTGATTGTGTTTATGTAAATTGTATGAATGTCATAAATATGTGAAATGATTACATATCCGATCAAGCCCGATTGATGATAAAGGATAAACGATGAGAACGTTACTTATATGCTTGAAATGAATGGGAGATGTGTTTATTTGAATTATATGAATGTTGTGGATGTATGAAATAATCACATCCCGACAATGCTTGAGAAAAATGTTTAAATCTCGGTTGAATAAAATGGAAATTTGAGGGATCCGAAATGAATGAGGTCTTGCATTTGTTGCTGACGGGATTTAGCTCAGACGAGTAATTCTATTGACCTCATTATAGAAAGGATTTATCCCGAACGGGTAATCTTGATATAAGTCCTATCGAGCATATGTTATGGATTGAATTTAGCCCGGAGGGGTAATCCAGATCAAGCTCCTTAGAGCATATGTCATAAAAAGGATTTAGCCTGGATTGGTAATCTTGTTGTATACATGTATGGCTCGAGAGTGTACTCCCTGAAACAGTACCATATGGCTACCATTGAATATGAATTGACGAATCCTGATTCATGGAATCCCGAAAATACAAAAATCATCAAGAAAAGTTGGAAAAGTTATTAAATGACTTAATTGATAGGAATCATGATTCATGGAATGGTCAAAGGTTAAGTGACTTAATTGATAATAAAATAATAAATCTAAAGGCTAGCTATCATCTTTTTCATTCCTTCTCTTCACCATCGAAAATTTCAGCAAAAAGGGGGGTTTGAGAGCTCAAAATTTCAGCAACTTCTATCCCTTACAAGTAAGTGATTTTGATGATCTTTCTTGATGATTTTTATATTTTTGGGACCCTTGTAGTATAAGCTAACTAATGGGGGGGACTATTTTGCAAAATGGTTGAGAGTCTAGGGTGTTGCCATGAGAGTATTATTGTTGTTTGTGGAATTTTTATAGAAGAAAATGAATCATGGTTGTTAAATAAACAACTTTTGTGAAGCGGTTTTCATGAAAACACCTAAAAGGATCATTTTGTGAAGTTTATGAAATAGGTTGCAAATGTGTGAAATAATTGAAATTGTGAGATGTTATAGGTTTAAAGTAGTCTTGGCTAGGCTTGGTTAATGTAGAAATTCGATGAAAATCATTTTACGAGCCTAGGGACAAAATCATAATTTTGTGAAAGTCTAATGGCAAAACGGTCATTTTGCCAAAGTAGGAATTTTGGAATGTCTTGATTTATGTGATGATTAAATAAATAATTGTTTTCATTATAGATCAAGAAATACGAAACCTAGACTTAGACCGGGGGAAAACCAAGCTAGTGGACTAAATCAAACTAGTCGCCCATATTTTGTATACCGAGGTAAGTTGAACGTAAATATCACAATTCTATTGTTATTATGCATTAAATAATTGATAATGCATGGAATGTTCGATTTTGTTATGAATATGCATGACGAGATTTGATGTGGTAAAACTCCCGGTTGAACCGTAGGACTAGATCAAATATCCATGCCATGATACTAGGGTTATGTGAGCCAGTTTAAGACCATGTTTGGAACATGGCATCGGCATTTATATGAGAGCTAGTGTAAGAGCATGTCAGGGACAAGGCATCTGTAACATCCCAAATTTAGGCCTAGTCGGAATAGTGGTTTTGGAACCACAAATCTGACGTTAAAATAATTATTTTATGATCATTGTAAGGTCTAGGATATGAAAATAAGCATGTGTTAAAGTTTCATGAAGAAATTCTATGTGTAAGGTGTCAAATTGGAAATTGAGGACCAAATTGAACAAATTGCAAAACTTGGGTTCTAGAAGTAATTTGTATGAAATTACTTTGAAATGTTAATTAGAGGTCCTTAAAGAGTATTTTTCCCAATTTTAAAGTTTTTGGATAAAAATAGACATGCATGGAAAATTTTGGAAGTTTAGTAAGGAAGGGCATTTTGGTCATTTGGTAATAAACTAAATAAAAAGGGAAAAATCAAGCTAAAATCAGCTCATTTTCTTCTCCATGCTGCCAAAATTCTAATGGTCTCCAAAGCTAGGGTTTTCAACATTTTCAAGCTCAATAGTAAGAGCTCTCTAGCCCCGCTTTTAATGTTCTTCGTATTTTTGATATCCTCGTAACATGCTCTCTCTATTTCTACCCATATTTCAAGCTAGGGTTCATGTTCAAAAATTTGCCCATGCATGAGATGTTTGTGTTTTGATGATTTATGGAGGAATATGAGAGTTTAAAGGATGGTGAACAACTTTTACTAAGTAGTTTTTCATAGAAATGGCTTAAAGGACTAAATTGTAAAAGTTGTGGAAATGGGTAGGAAAATATGGAATGAAGAAAAACATAGGTTACTATAAGTGTGAATAACATTCGGCTAAGCTTGGGTAGCCAAGGGATTACATGCATTTCATTATACGAGACTTAGGACTAAATTGTAAATATTGTGAAAGGTTAGGGGCAAAATGGTCATTTTCCCTGGGGTGAGTTTTAGGCCTAAAACGAATAATATGATGTATTAATAATCTAATTTTATTGATATAGACCCTGAGGAATCAATTCCGGAGGTCAATCGTCAAAAATGAAAGGTTTCAGAATAATCGGAATACGAAATCGAAGCCATTACCAGGTAAGTTCGTATAACCCGAAGTAAACTTTTAATATACTTAAATATGCACATCCTTGAATGTATGAGAATCTAGATATTCATTGCATGATAATCCATGAAATGTGTTAGTGTAAATGAAAGATGATAAATGTCCCGATTGAAATAGAAAGGGAAAATCCGATGGATAAATTATGACTTACATGACATGAGTTCCTGCATGTGTTGCAAAAAAGGATTTAGCCTAGATAGGTAATCCGGTGATCTCAAAATAGAAAGGGTCTAGCCTGGACGGGTGTTCCTTGAGTGATCGATCCTCCCGAAAAATATGGTTGCGTTAAATATTTAACCCAGACAGTGAATCCGATTGAGGACTGAATTTAGCCTGGACTGGCAATTCAGATCTGAGCTTATGAGAGCAATTATCGTTGAAAGAGATTTAGCTTGGACTGGTAATCCTGCCGTAAGATATAAGTTTCACGGGAGCGCGTACTTTAGATGATCACTTGTATGACTTGACAGTAATTGGACTATCCATCGAGATTTCCGAGAAATTCAAAGGGATTAACATGATGAAATAAGGAATGGAAATATTGAATTGATGAGCTCATCTAAGACTAATAATTTGATGTATTGTTATGAGACTAACTTAATGATTGAGTGCATGTGATAGGGAAACTATTTCATGCTTGTTGGATTTATTACCTAAATATGGTTCTATGCTAATTATCTGGTAAGTTTACTTTCCAGTTATCTGGACTTACTAAGCATATAAATGCTTACCCCCTCCTCTTTTCCCTGTCTTACAGAGCTCGTGGACTCGTGAAGATTGGAAGACAGTTGGAGAATCAACACACTATCGACTTGTCTCGCTTTGGTATATAGATATTTTTATTTTGTTTAATGGCATGTATAGGATTTTTGGTTATTTTGTTGTATGTGTCATTTGGCTAGCCAATGTAAGGGCTTAAAAGGTTTTGTATATGGCCATGAGATATGACTCATATTGATGTAGGTTATAAACCTACTAATGATGCATGTTTATGTTTAAATGTTTCATGAGATATGATGATGAGGTTTATCATGGATGGATGCTTGAAATGGAACTTAATAATTTGATAGTGGACATAACATGTAATGGTATATGGTTATAATATAACCTAAGTGTAAAAATGTAAAATGTGCTATGTTAATCCCTAATACGAAAAGGATAATATAGCATGTGTTAAACCGATGAGATGTGGTTAGCATGCAATGAGTTATGTCAAGGTTGTTTAAGAATATAATTACGCCATGTTAAATACCATTGAAGTCTATAAGTGTTTATGGATGTTAGAGGGTGACCAAAGGCTTGGAAAATAGCCCTAAAAAGGTCCACACAAGTAGACACAGGAGCATGTGTCTAGGCCGTGTGTGACACACAGTCAGCCCCATAGGCATGTTGCCTGGACGTGTATCCCCTGCACCTAAAATTTTAGGTTAGTTTGCATGGTAGTAAACACACAGGCAGAGACACGACTGTGTGTCTCAACCGTGTGGAGGACACGGCCTAGCCCACGGGCATGTGCCTCAAAATGAATGATGATGTCATAAACAGAATGTTTGAGTGTTTGGACACGAGCAAGTCTAGGCCGTGTAAGGGACACGGACCATGGACACGGGCATGTGCTAGGCCGAGTGAAAACCCCTGTAGGTTCAAAATGGAAAATAAATCCAAATAGTTCAACATGGGTGGGACATACATGCATGTCCCTAAGCACACGGGCTTGTGCTTTGCCTCCACACGGGCATGTGAGGTATATCCCTAGGAATTTTTACTAAAATTTTCTATAGTTCTCGGTTTAGTCCCGGATTGCTTTTAATGTATGTTTTGGATCTTGTAGATCCATAATCGGGACACTATGATGTTGTTTGGTTGGTTTTAAATTAGAATGAAATTTTATAACCCGTATTTTCTGAAAGTGTCTGAGTAATTGTCTGGTAACGCCTCGTACCTTGTCTCGGTCTCAGGTACGGGTAAGGGGTGTTACAACATTAGTCTCGATATGTGAGCCAGTGTAAGACCATGTTTGGAACATGGCATCGGCATTTATATGAGAGCTAGTGTAAGAGCATGTCTGGGACATGGCATTAGCCTCGACATGTGAGCTAGTGTAAGACCATGTCTAGGACATGGCATTGGCCTCCATATGTGAGCCAGTGTAAGACCATTTTTGGAACATGGCATCAACATTTATATGAGAGCTAGTGTAAGACCATGTCTGGGACATGGCATCGACCTCAACATGTGAGCTAGTGTAAGACCATGTCTGGGACATGGCATCGATATCTTGCCCTTTTGTATGAGGCTTATTGGGTATCCATTTATTATTCTGACTAGTTCAACGGGTAATTTAAAGATTATATCACGATTGAAGAAAGTTAAGATTATGTTGCAAGTGGTACAAGTACCTACACGAAACTCATAAGAATGAGCTCTGATTATGTATATGAATAGTAAGCGTGGAAATAAGTAAGGTATGTCTATAGTCATTCGAGAATCTTGTGCAAGTGTATGATACGTTATGAGTATGATCTTACTTGGAAAAGTGATGTTAATTGTTTACTTGTGACTTACAAAGCTTTATGCTTACTTCCTCTCTTTTCTATTTTCTTATAGTGCCACCAAGCTAGCTCGGGAATCAAGGGACGTCGGAGGCCTTGATCACACTAGCACCTAAAGTTTTTGGTATAGTTAGTTTAAATGTTTTGAGCGTGGCATGTATAGGGACTTGGTCTTTTTGTTTAGTGTCATGTTGGTGCAGCCATAAGTGTTGGCTCATATGGATGTGATGTTAATTTTGTATAGGCTATTGATGTTGCCTAATATTGATTATTATTAAATACATTGATGAGAATTCTCATGGATGTGTTTGTTGCATGGTTTGTGTTGATAAGTAGGAGATGTTGTATGTGATAGAAAATAGCTTGGAAATTATCTATGGATGCCTAGGAATTGGATGATATGGTCATGTGTTTATGTTGTATTGGTATTGTTTGATTTTTTGTAGGTGGGTGCAAGTAAGGGTGACAAAAAGGCTTGGTAAATAGCCTTCTTTTTGTCCACACGGGTAGACACATGGTTTGCCCCATGGGCGTGTAGTCAGGCCGTGTGTCCCCTGCACCTAAATTTGGCAAAATAGAATGCCCAGTAGTAACCACATAGGCGGAGACACGGCCGTGTGTCTCAACCGTGTGGAGGACACAGCCTAGTACATGGGCGTGTGCCTTGGTCGTGTGCCCCTAAATGGATTGATGACATCAGAAATAGAATGTCAAGGTTTTTGTACACGGGCTGAGATACGGGCATGTCATGGCCATGTGAGGGACACTGGCCATGGACACGGGCGTGTGCCAGGCCATGTGAAAACCCCTGTAGGTTCGAATTGAAAAATAAATCCATACGGGCTAGGGATATTGGTGTGTCCTGATATGTTCAGGCTATGTGAGCACATGGGCCTTCAACATGGCAATGTTAAGAGGACACATGGGCGTGTCGCCTTTCCACACGAGCGTGTGCCCCTGTTTACATTGGAAATTTTTCAAAGTTTTCTAAAGTGTGTAATTTACTCCTGAACCATTTCCAAAGTGTGATTTGGGCCTCATAGGTCCATATAAGGGATGTTGAAAGGAAGTTTGAAAGTTTTAAAATTTTAGCAAAATTTTATAACCCGAAAATGTTTGTATGCATGTGTTTAAGTCTAGTAACACCTCATACCCTATCCCAGTAGGGGATACGGGTAAGAGGTGTTACATATTTTGAGTAACATGAGTAAAATTATGATATGAAATGATCTAAACTCGAAATGAACTATTATGAAATTATACATGTAATAATGAGATGAATTATGCATGTTGAATGAATACATATTGTGGAAAGCCTATGTGCTTGGAAACTTGATTATTGTTGAGCCCATATACGTTTTGATGTTATTATGGAATATATGAATAACAAGGGCAACGAGAATGTGTGTAGGGCTTGAGGTCAAATTGATTGATTATGTCTTACATAGTTGCCTCAAAATAGAATGAATGGTAAGTTAAGTGCCATGTTATACGAACTTACTAAGCATTTTATGCTTACTTAGTTTATTTCCATGTTTTTATAGTAAATCGGAATCTCGTTGGATTGGAAGCTTGGCGGAGATCACTCACACTATCCATCGGCCCATGTCAGTACAATATGGTAAAGCAATTATGGTTACAATGGCCTGTAAATCCCCTTACCTGTGTTCAACACCGAAATAGGGTACGAGGTATTACCGGAACATAACACATACCATTAAATGAAACTGAGATAGAAATATGTCATTCAATTAGATAATGTATCGTTATAACATATGTCTTGAACAATATTGGCCAACTTCAATGGCTTGGTACAAAATGATTGATCAAATACTGTAACCAATATTTTAAACCTAGGCAATTATGACATGTAACAAAATAACTAAGCCTATTATACATGCCATAATTCAAAATGTTTAGTTCAAATACCCTAAACTATTGGTAGTGCGGGCAGATCTTCACGATCTTCAACTCTTGAGCAAGCTGGACGACACTATAAGACAAAAGAGAGAAAAGAAAGTAAGCTTATAGCTTAGTAAGTAAGTATATAAATAATAATTAAAGAATCTAATATATATACAATAACTCAAGTATATCTACTTAAATTTTTCTATTCACACCACTTTGATTAAGTTGTCTCTCCTGCGTCACGTTCACTAAATAAATCTTAACTCGAGTTAAAAAACTCGAAATTAAAATCCGTAAATTTTTCCTGAAACTAGACTCATATTACTTCTTACTAATTTTTTTCTGGAATTTTTGGTCCAGCCAATTAGTACAGTTTATTAGTTAAAGTTTACACAGCTCGACTGATCTGACCTCTTTTCACTAAGAATTGATTTTCTCCCGGTACAAAAGTCAAATAGCCACGAAATTTGTTTCATTTAAAACTAGACTCAACGAGGAATCTATGCATGTAACTTATATTTCTTAATTATTTTTTTACAATTTTTAATGATTTTTCAAAGTTAGAACAGGGGATCACATAGTCATTCTGAACAAGTAACACACAAATATAAATATCTCAAAATATAGAGTTCCTTTACTTGTTCTGTTTCTCTTACATGAGAATACACTCACTAAGCTTTAATTTAATATCTCATTCAGCCTCTAATTAAATTCCTACTATTTTTTGTGATTTTTCAAATTTCATGTCACTGCGACTGTCCACAAACAGTATTATTGCAAATTCACTCTTTTACACTTTCTTTGTATTAACCTCATTTTAATGTACATGTCACAATTCATTTTCACCACATTTCATACATCACAAGTATAGGTCCATGATTAAAATGTCACTATAAAATCATCCCGTTGAACACTTCGGATCAATTCTTGATATTTGGTGGTTTCAAAGACACACTCCACCCATCATCATTCATATAATTCGGCTCTCTTGTACACATGGTGAACATTTAGTACCACCCGTGTGACCTAGCCAATTTATCTCGTAGCTCTCTTGTCTACATGGTGTCCTTCACTTGGAATCACCCATGCGACCTAGCTACATTTACCTCTCCCGTAGCTCTCTTGTCTACATGGGATACATCCCGTATCACACATGTGACCTAGCTACTACATAGTATCTCGCAGACTCTCTTGTACACATGATGTGCACTCAAAGACATACATGTGACCTAGCTACGCTCCATCTATATTATTAAATCTTTCCGAATGTTCAACCGGGATTTCTCTCTCTATTACTTATTTCCATTCTTCCAATAGTCGATTTATGCTTCAAAATCAGCTAATATATATATATATATAATAGACTGAAATATAAAAATGTAAATGAAGTTAAGGTATTATTTACATACAAACTTACCTCGGTGCAAAATATGGAAATTTTGCAATTTAGTCTAAAATCTTTTCCTTCCCCTGTTCGAGGTCGATTCCACGCCTTTCTTGATCTATAACAACACATTTAGCTCATTTAACACTCATACTATTTATTTCAATCCAAAAATCACATTATGGAAAAATTACATTTTTTCCCCTTAACTTTTACAAAATTACGATTTTTCCCCTAGGCTCGGAAATTTAATTTCAGCCCTAATTCTTATGTTTTATGACATGTTGATCATTTTTCCCTTCTATGGAAACATCAAATTCTCACTCTAACACATACTTATGAACAATAGGTATTTTTACCGATTATGCCATTTTGCTCATTTTCGCTAAAAATCGCTTAGAAAAGATCGTTCTCCTAACTTCAAACATTCATATTCTACCATCAAACATCAAAATATATGCATATAATTCATGGGTAAATTTTTAAACATAAACCCTAACTCGAAATAATGGTAGAAATAGGTAGACCGAGCTACGAGGATTTCAAAAATGTAAAGAACATTAAAAACGGGGCATGGATGCACTTACTATTGAGCTTGAAAGCTTGGGAAAAACCCTAGCTATGGAGAACATGCAAGTTTCGGCCAAGCTTAATGAAGATGAACACATTTTTGTGTTATTTTTCCCATTTTATTTCATTTAATACACAAATGACCAAAATGCCCTTACTACTAAACTTTTTAAAAATTCCATCCATGTCCAAATTTTGTCCATATAAGGTATAATGGTCTAATTTCCATTTAAGGACCTCTAATTAAAACCCCCATTTCAATCAAGTACTTATGAACTAGAACACACACATTTTTCACCTATTTAAATTTAGTCCTAAACGTCAAATTAAACACTCAATCGATAAAATTTCGCCACGAAATTTTCACACAATTATGCAATCATAATATAAACACTAAAACTTAATCAAAATATTATTATTATTATTATTAACCTCGAATTCATGGTTTCGAAACCACTATTCCATTTTGGCCCTAAATCGGGCTGTTACATGGCATGTGTAGGTTATATTGGCCATATTGGCATGTAAATGTAAATGATGCTTGTAATCTAGCCATTGGAATGGCTAGTAATGGTTTGTTTTGATATATTTGTAATGTCATACTATGGTAGCTACATATGTGTTAAGTAGTTGATTAAATTATGCCTATCATATGGACTAAACCAAGGCAAGAATATGAACATGTTTGCATGTAATGGTATGCCATGTTGAATGATAGAGTTTGCTTAACTTGAATGTTTGAAATGGTTGGTATTTGGATGTGAGTTTAAGTGTAGGTCATTGGTGTGATTTTGGGTGAGAAATGAAGCTAGAAATGGCTTTATTTTGTCCACACGAGCAGACACACAAGCGTGTGTCTAGACCGTGTGTGACACACGGCCTGACACATGGGCGTGTGGTTAGGCTGTGTGTCTCATACACCTTAAATTTGAGAAAAACAGAATGCTTAGAATGCCTCGTTTCTCTTGATCTATAATAGAAAATTTAACTCATTTATTAATCACATTACTCAATTCAGTCCAAAACTTACATTATAGAAAATTATATTTTTGCCCCTAAACTTTGACATATTTACATTTTAGTCCCTAGGCTTGTAAAATGAAATCTATTCAATTTCATCAAGACCCAAGCCTAGTCAAACCTCTTTCATGCTTATAACAACTCAAATTTTCCTTTTAATCACACTTTTATACACATTTTGAAATATTTTTACAAATAGGTCCTTTTGACATTTTCATCAAAAATCACCTAGCAAAAGTTGTTTATCTAACGTTAAACTTGCATAATCTACCATTAGACATCAAAATACACAAATTTCTAACATGGTTCAAACCCTATACCTCAATCATCTCTCAAATTAATGGTAGAAATAGATAGATCGGGTGATAACAACATAAAAAATGTAAAGAGCATTAAAAGCGGGGAAAGAATGGACTTACAATCGATCTTGCAAAGTGGCAAAACCCTAGCTATGTCTCTCTTGCAAGTTTCGACCAAGCATGAAGAATATGAACTAAATTTTGGCTTGATTCTTGGTTTTTAATTCATTTAATTACCAAATGACCAAAATGCCCTTTCCTCAAAACACTAAAATTCTCTTACCTCATGTCTATTTTTATCCAACTTCAAGTAAAATGGTCTAATTACCATTTAAGGGCCTTCAATTTAAAATTCCATAACAATTAGACACATCTAGAATGTAGAACTCAACTTTTGCACTCTTTACAATTTAGTCCTTTTTGTTAAATTGAGTGCTCAAACGTCAAAATTTTCGAACGAGCTTTTCACGAAATCATTTCATAAAATTGCAAACCATGAAAATGTAATAAAAAAAGTTTTGCTATGTCAGATTCGTGGTCCCAAATGTAACACCCCTTACCCGTGTCCAACGTCGGGACAGGATACAAGGCATTATGGGACTTGAACATACACTACTATGTAAAATCGGGCCATAAAATTTTGTTAAAATTTAAAATTTAATCAAGAACATGCATATCGTCCCTTATATGGGCCTATGAGGCCCAAGACATACATCGAGGGCGGTTCGGGACAAAACCGTGAACTTTAGAAAAATTTTCTTAAAAAAGGGTTACACATCCGTGTGGACGCAAGGACATGCCCATGTGCCCTTGACACGTCTGTGTCCCCAGGCCGTGTAACTCTCTATTTATGACGTCAGCATAAATTTAATATCACATGGCCATGTCACACGCCCGTGTGCTAGGCCGCGTGGCAAATTTAATTTTCGCATTTAAGGTGCAGACTTCACATGGCCTGGGCACACGCCCAGGTCCTAAGGCTGTGTCCTCCATAAAAGGTTACTTAGACATCCATAGCTTTAACTCATGCATGATAAATTCATATCAAGTTTACCCAATTGCAACTCCTTGACTTGTTTAGTTCATTCAATACATTTCTTTACCTTTATTAATATAGTGGCCATACCAATTGGCATCATTTATCCATCAAAGCATAAATTCCACATTTTATCAACCGTTTGGCACACACCACAAAAGTAATAACACATCTCATGCATGTAACAATATTTAGGGATTTCAACCCAATAATCAATATGAGCCATATTTCATGGCCATATACAAAATGGAATAATATACCAAAAAGAGCCATCACTTTGGCTAACAAATATGACACATATAACAAAATACTGAGTCCTATACATGCCATACTTAAATGTAGTAAACTAATTATACCCCAAAAGATTTGTTGATAGTGTGACTCAAGCTCCGATATCCACGATCCCTGAGCTAGCTTGACGATGCTAAAAGAAAAGGGAAAGGAGAGAAGGGAAAGCACAGGGCTTAGTAAGTTGCATGTAAATAATAAACAACATAAGTCAAGATATTCATGGATTAAACATATTATCAATTATCACCACAATATCATACTACACACATGAACGTAGTCAAAATTGACATTAAATATCATTAAACATCAAGCTTATCTTACTCCTTTCTACCCATGCTAAACTGCCCATCATGAATCAAGTTCAATACTAATGAGGTTTACGTACATACCTGTACCGTACATTCTTACTCATATCACTCCACTTCTTAACCCAACATCTTGAATGGCCCGTTGAACCACCGGAATACTAAAGGATACTCAGGATTGTCATACACCAAATAAGTACCGATGCCATGTCCCTGACATGGTCTTACATGAATCCACATATCATCACCGATGCCATGTCCCGGACATGGTCTTACACTGGCACACATATCATCGTCGATGCCATGTCCCAAACATGATCTTACACTGGCACATATATCATCGCCGATGCCATGTCCCAGACATGGTCTTATACAGGCACATATATCATCACCGATGCCATGTCCCAACATGGGCTTACACAGGCACATTTAGCACGGTGTCACGACATCCAATTCCTGGGTATTCCTTTGGGTCACCCAGACTTCTAAGACATGAGGCTATCACTAAACTTCCATTAGATCATCACAAGTCAATTTCATTAAAGCATACATACATGTATCATATAATGTCAAATATTAAATACGTAATATTGGAGTTGTTGAATTACTTACACACAACTTACCTCGGTGCAAAATATGACAAATTTGCGATTTAATCCTCAACCTTGCCTTTTCCTCGGTCAAGGTTTATCCCTCGTCCCTCTTGATCTATAATAGCACATTTAGCTTATTTAATACATGCATTATTCATTTCAGCCCAAAAATCACGATATGGTAAAATTACAATTTTGCCCCTAAAATTTTACAAAATTATAATTTTGCCCCTAGGCTCGTAAAATGAAAAGTGCCCATTTTTCTCATTATTCAAGCCTAGTCGAATCATTTTCCCTCTTATACCAACCCACATTTTTCATTTATTCACACATTTACAGATATTTTCTACAACTTTTGCAATTAGGTCCTTTTTATCAATTTCACCAAAAACCTCCAAGTAAAAGTTGTTTATCACACCTTACACCTCCATATTCTTCCATTAGACATCAAAGAACAAGCGTGTCATTCATGGGTATGTTTTCGAACATGAACCCTAGCTCAAATTAAGGGTAGAAATAGCTAAATCAAGCTATGAGGATTTCAAAAATATAAAGAACATTAAAAATAGAGCTAGAATGCACTTACTTTGAGCTTGAAAGATAAATTAAGCCCTAGCTA
This sequence comes from Gossypium longicalyx, assembly GCA_025698465.1. Taxonomy (NCBI): domain Eukaryota; kingdom Viridiplantae; phylum Streptophyta; class Magnoliopsida; order Malvales; family Malvaceae; genus Gossypium; species Gossypium longicalyx. The sequence goes on along the minus strand of CM046998.1, from coordinate 32,063,001 downwards.
TGGCTTCTTGTGAAAATCGAACAAGGAGGATGAAGATGGACACAAATTTTGACTATTGTTCCTTTTTAATTCTTTTATTAACCAATGGACCAAAATGCCCTTTCATTATAACTTTGATATTTTATCCCTCATGTGTCCATTTTTGTCCATAATGACATATAATGGTCTAATTGCCAAACAAGGACTTCAAATTTCAAATCTCATTATAATTAAGCCCTTAAATCAACTAGAACAAATGTTTTTAACTTATTGCAATTTAGTCCTAATAACTCAATTGGACACCTTATCGGTAAAATTTCTCATCGATATTTTCACACAAGCATGCATATATATCATGGACCTCGTAACATCAATAAAATAATTATTTCTATCTCGAATTTGTGGTCTCATAACAACTATTCTGACTAGGCCCTAATTCGGGATGTTACACCGAAACTACTGTTTCAACTAGGCCCAAAATCGGGTTGTTATAACTCTCCTCACTTTAGGATTTTCATCCCCGAAAATCTTACCAGAAAATAGGTTTGGGTACTATTTTTTCATAGCCTCCTCAAGTTCCTACGTACCCTCTTCAATGCCATACCGTTGCCATAACACTTTCACTAAGGTTACACTCTTATTTCTCAACTGTTTAACTTCTTAAGCTAAGATCTTGATTGGTTCTTCACCATACGTCATATCTGGTCGAATCTGAATCTCTACTGGAGAAATCACATGTGAGGGATCTGATCAATAACGGCGTAACATCAACACATGAAACACATTATGATTCCTTTCCAACTCTGTCGGTAAAGCTAATCGATATGCCACTAGCCCTATCCTTTTGATAACCTCGTACGGCCCAATGAAATGTGTACTCAACTTGCCTTTACGGCCAAATCTCAGAATCTTCTTCCACGATGATACTTTAAAAAATACTTTATCTCCAACCTGAAACCCAATCTCTTTTCTTTTCAAATCCATATACGACTTTTGCCGATCTGAAGCTGCTTTCAAGCAATCACGGATTACCTTTACTTTTTCTTCAGTTTCCCTAACCAAGTCAAACCCGTGAATCTGTTTCTCACTAAGCTCGGTCCAAGACAAGTGTGTTCGGCACTTGCGGCCATACAATGCCTCGTAAGGTGCCATTTTTATACTCGACTAAAAACTGTTGTTATAGGCAAACTCAACTAATGGCAGATATTTTTCCCAACTACCTTTAAATACCAGAACACAACATCGGAGCATATCTTCGAGTACTTGAATCATTCTTTCAGACTGACCGTTGGGTTGCAGATAAAATGCGATACTAAAGTTCAACTTTGAACCCAAAGCCACTTGTAACTTCTTCCAAAATCTCGAAGTGAACCTCGAATCTCTATCTGAAATAATAGACATAGGCACTCCGTACAATTTCATAATCTTTTGAAATGTACAATTCAGCTAACTTATCAAGTGAGTAGCCAGTACGTACCGAAATAAAATGAGCCGATTTTGTCAATCTATCAACAACGACCCAAACAACATCCTTTTTTCCAGAGTCGAAGGCAAACCAGTTACAAAGTCCATAGTAATCCTATCCCATAAAAATATCTCGTTTCACTTGTTGACAAATCAAACACTTCAAAACAAACTCTAAAATATCTCGTTTCATACCTAACCACCAATAAAATTTCTTGAAATCATTATACATTTTTGTACTACCCGGATGCACAGGTAAACAACCATTATGTGCTTCATGAAGAATTTTTTGAATAAGTTCGTCATTTTTCGGTACACAAATTCTGCCTCGAAACATCAAACAATCATCAGATTCGATATGAAAGTCTGAATCACTACCCGATTCACAATGAACTCTTTCGACTTACAAATCACTGTCACATTTCTGAGCTTCACAAATTTGTTGAAGAAATAATGGTCTAGCTCTCAACTCAGCTAGGACCGAACCGTTATTGGACAAAGTTAACTGCGTATTCTTCGCTCTCAAAGAAAACAAAGTCTTTCTACTCAACACATTGGCAACCATATTTGCCTTACCCGCGTGGTAATAAATTACTAGCTCATACTCCTTCAATAACTCAAGCCATCTCCGTTGTCGCAAGTTCAAATCTTTCTGAGTCATCAAGTGTTTTAAACTTTTATGATCCGAAAAGGCATGACATTTTTCACTGTACAAATGATGTCTCCAAATTTTTAGAGTAAACACAATAGCAGCTAATTCCAAATCATGCGTCAGATAGTTCTTCTCGTACGGTTTCAACTGTCTTGAGGCATAGGCTATCACTTTACCCTCTTGCATCAACACACATCCCAATCCATTCAGTGATGCATCACTATAAATCACAAACTCTTTTCCCGACTCAAGTTGCAGTAAAATCGGCGCCTCAGTCAATAATGCTTTCAACTTCTCAAAACTTTGCTGACATTTTTCAGACCATTCAAACTTAACATCTTTTTGCAACAGCTTGCTCATAGGAGTAGCAATCATCGAAAATCCTTTGACGAAACGTCAGTAATATCCGGCTAAGCCCAAAAAGTTGCTAACTTCATATACATTTCTCAGCGGTTTCCAATCAACAATTGTCGAAATCTTACTTGGAACAACTCAGATACCATCACTTGAAACAATATGTCCCAAAAATCTGACTTCTTGGAGCCAAAATTCACTTTTACTGAATTTAGCAAACAACTGCTTATCTCTCAAAGTCTGTAATATAGTCCTTTAGTGCTCAGCATGCTCGAACTCGTCTCAAGAATAAATCAAAATGTCATCAATAAACACAACCACAAACTTGTCCAAATACATTCAAAAAATTCTATTCATCAAGTCCATAAAGACAACATGTGCATTTGTTAATCCAAAAGGCATAACAATGAATTCATAGTGCCCATACCTTGTTCTGAAAGCAGTTTTTGGTACATTCAACTCCTTAACTCCCAACTGGTAGTAGCCAGACCTCAAACCAATCTTTGGGAATATTGTTGCCCCTTTCAATTGATCAAACAAGTCATCAATTCTTGGTAAAGGATACTTGTTCTTTATAGTCACCTTGTTGAGCTAACGGTAGTCAATACAAAGCCTCATGGATCCGTCTTTCTTCTTTACAAATAACACTAGAGCACCCCAGGGAGAAAAACTTGGTCTCGCAAAAACTTTATCTGTTAACTCTTGCAAATGAGGCTTTAATTCTTTCAATTCAGTCGCAGCCATTCTATACAAAGCAATAGATATCAACGAGGTCCCTGTACTAACTCAATACCGAACTCAACTTCTTTAATCGGTGGTAACCCAGGTAACTCTTCTGAGAACACATCCGAATATTCACAAACTATCGGCACTGATTCAATTTTCAATTCAGACACTTTTGTATTCAACACATAAGCAAGATACGCTTTACGGCCTTTTCTTACATATCTTTGGGCAGACATCGAAGAAATCACAACAGATAGCTCACCCGACTTATCTAAATCAATCTGAAGAGTTTTACCATTTTCACATTTCAGTTCAATAATCTTTCTTTTACAATTCACTATGACATCATGCAGTGTTAACCAATCTATACCCAAAATAACATCAAATTTATCAAATGGCAACAACATTGAATTAGTCGAAAAACAGTGACCCCGAATCATCGAGGTACAATTCTTACAAACTCTATCAACTAATACATGTTTGCCTAAAGGGTTTGACACTCTAATCACAAATTTAGTAAACTCAACAGGAAAGCTCTTACTAGCTACCAATTTCACACAAACATAAGAATGGGTCGATCTAGGGTCAATCAATGCAACTACATTAGTATTATAGAGAGAAAAAATACCAGTGATAACATTAAGAGATGTCGCTTTTTTGCGAGTACAGATGGCATAGGCTCTAGCAGATGCTCGAGTTTCTAATCTCACAACTGTATCCTTTGTCACACATTTACTACTAGCTCCATTTCCCGTATTCCTTGGTGGCCTACGCCTGAGAACCACACTTAAGAAAAGCTCGGTCATTCATTCTACACTCACCGAGACGACGCCTGCCACAATGTTGACACTTAGGTCTGTTAGGCGTCACATTACCCACACTTGCCATTGAAGTGGTTTGAGATTTAAAACTCGAGTGTTGCTTCCCATGGTCTCTGTGAGAATACCCAGCTGATTTATTCTAACGGGAGTACATTTCTTTAGATTTCTTTGAATGAGATGGAGATGACTTACTCATTGGTCTTTTTCTTGAATCTTTAGATTTACATTCAGCTTTTATCTTTTCTTTATTCAACTCTTCGGCCTTACAGGCTCGCTCGAACAATACCACAAGTTCTTTCAATTCTAAAATCCCAACTAGCACACGAATATCCTTATTCAATCGATCCTCAAATCTCTTGCACATGATAGCCTCAGTGGAAACACACTCTCGAGCATTTTTCTAAGTCTGACAAATTCTCGCTCATACTCAGTCACTGTCATACGACCCTATTTCAGCTCTAGAAATTCCTTACATTTCTAATCGATGAATCGCTGACTAATATATTTCTTTTAGAACTCCTCTTGAAAGAATTCTCATGTAACCCTCTCTCTCGATACCACCGATAACAGTGTATTCACTAGTGATATGCAAAATCTCTCAAAAGTGAGACGGCACACTTTAAACACTCATCTGGTGTGCAAGAAAACTCATGAAATACCCTGATGGAGTTCTCAAGCCAAATCTCGGCTCTCTCGATATCATAATTCACATTAGCTCTGAAATCTTCAGCCCCATACTTTCTGATCTTATCAATCGGGGGCTTATTCATTCTTACAAATGCCATACCTTGTAGAGCTATAGGAACCGATCGAGGACTAGGTGGGGGTGGAGGAGGTTGGGCATTCGGGTTCGGTCGAACAAACTCTGTATACCACTCATTCATCATGTGGAGAAAGGCTTCGCTACCTTTTCTCCCTGACCAACTGTTAGGGGTCTACAATTAGATGGCGTTGCCCCATGAGTGGAAGCTGGCGCATTACTTTCAACGTTATCAGCCTTAGCTCGATTGTGATCCATTTACTATATGGAAACACAATTTAAAATTGTCAAGAGTCATCATACTATCACAGTTCAATTATGTCATGTATAACAAGACTCTCACAGATGCTATGTTAGTCTGAGAATTGAATAAATTGTAGCTTTTATACCACTAAATGTAACACCCCTTACCCGTGTTCGACGCTGGAACAGGGTATGAGGCATTACTGAACTTAAACAAAAGCAAACATACAAAACCGAGACATAAATTTCCATCAAAATTTAAAAATTTTCATTTACATTCATATTGTCCCTAAAACAAGCCTACAAGGCCCAAAACATGCATTGGAAGTGGTTCGGTACTAAACCGAGAACTTTGGAAAATTTCACAACACTTAGAAAATTTTTCATGTTTTCAGAGCCACATGCCTATGTGGCTTGGGACATGCCCGTGTAGACAGGCCGTGTGGTCACAGACGCCCGTGTCCCTAACCCGTGTAACTTTCTGTTTGTCACCCAAGAACAAATTGAAGGCATATGGCCAAGTCACACTCCCATGTGCTAGGCCATGTGGTCGATTTAATTTTCATAATTTTTCATAAAATAGGTGCAGACTTAACACGCCGAGGGACTGTGAAAAGAATTATTTATGTATGCAATTTAAAACACTTTGGTGAAGGAAAATATTTTGTTTAAAGAGGGTGATTAAAAACTTAAGAAAATAACTAATCAAAATAAATAAAAATGAAGTAAAAAGTTCTAATGCACGATTTCAAAATAAGATTTAATCAAGATGATATAATTTTGTTGGATTAATTACACTTCTTATCTTAGAATTATTAAACTTATGTGTATATTGTTTTGAATAAAATCACGGCAACCCAATAACTTGTTAACTTAAGAACATACTTACATACCAAAATCCGTTCATCTCTTGACATATCCCTATGTCAATTCAACCAACTAAACAGATTCTAGTAAGCAAACATGTTATTGCACATACATACTCATTAAACTGAACTAATCTCTTGCATATCCCTATGTCAATTCAAACGATTAATTAAATCTAATAAGCATATAAAAGACTATGTGAGGTAACAAGGTATCCCTAACTTGAAATAGTTTAATCACAATAATCTTGTAAGTTATGCAAGGCAATAATATCGCCAGATACACTGCTAATTTAACCTTCAGCTACATTAGAAGAATAAACATGCACCGATTAAGTACTGTGTCAATTAATTACAATTTCAATCCGTTTAAATAATTAATTCATTAGTTACCTTATAGTCGTAACACAAGAATAACTTAGGCATGATTTTACTTAATCAAGCATTTTACCGAGGCCTATAACAACATAAACAAAATTTTAATAATTTAAGAGGACGAAGTGTAATTAATCCAATACAATTATATCATCTTGATTAAATCTTATTTTGAAATCGTGCATTAGAACTTTTTACTTCATTTTTATTTATTTTAATTAGTTATTTTCTTAAGTTTTTAATCACCCTCTTTAAAACAAATATTTTCCTTCACCAAAGTGTTTTAAATTGCATACATAAATAATTCTTTTCACAGTCCTTGTGGGTACGATAACTCGACATTTACTAGTCACTTTATTACTTGTTGCGATTGTGTACACTTGTACATTTCTGTCGTTCCAAGTTTTTGGCGTCGTTGCTAGACTGTTCTAAAAAAAACCATTATTTGTGAATTTATTAGTTTTATATTTTTGTTTATTGTCCTGTTTAAATTTTTACTTAATTTTTCTGTGATTATTACAAGTGTTTATAAGTATTGACCAGATTATTACTTACTCCCTGTAGACCCTGAGATAGAACGAACCTTTCGACAGTGAAGAAGACAAGCGAACTAGAGAAGGACTGAATGAATGAATTTCGAGAATATGAATCAAGGAAATGGAGTAAACCTTGCTCAAAATACTATCCTTATTGATGATGATAGGGATAAAGCCTTAAGACAATATGTTGTGCCAGTGTTTAATGATCTTAATCTGGGTATTTGGAGACCCGAAATTGAGGCACAATAATTTGAGTTGAAGCCAGTCATGTTCTAGATGCTTCAGACAATGGGCCAATTCAGTGGAATGCCTACCAAAGATCCTCATCTTCATTTAAGGTTGTTTATGGAGGTGAATGACTCTTTCAAATTAGTCATAGTACCCGAAGATACATTACAATTGAAGTTGTTCCCGTACTCACTAAGGGATAGAGCTCGAGCCTGGTTGAACTCATTACCACCAAACTCAATTTCCACATGGCAAGAGTTAGCCGAAAGATTCCTCATGAAGTATTTCCCGCCTAGCAAGAACGCTAAGTTGAGGAACGAGATCACTGCCTTCCAACAAATGGATGATGAGTCCTTATGTGAGGCATGGGAACGATACAAAAAATTATTACGAAAATTCCCTCATCATAGAATCCCACATTGCATCCAACTTGAGACATTTTATAATGGTCCCAACGCTCACACGAGGATGGTAATGGACGCATTCGCTAATGGTACTCTCCTTTCTAAGTCTTATAATGAAGCTTATGAAATCATCGAGAGGATCACCAGTAACAATTATCAATGGCCAACCAACCGAGCCGCCTCAAGAAGGCGAGTCGTTGGAATACATGAAGTGGACACTCTCACTTTACTCGCATCTCAGGTATCTTCAGTATTCTCAATACTTAAGAATCTTACCACTAATGGGTCTAACAGTTTTGCAACCCAACCATCTCACCAATTTGAGAGTATAGCCTATGTTTATTGTGGGGAAGGACATTTGTTCGAAGAATGTCCATCGAACCCCGAATCTGTTTATTACATGGGTAACCAGAACTAAAATTGAGGAAGGCAAGGACTGCAATCCAACTTCTATAACCCATCGTGGCGAAACCACATGAATTTTTCCTGGAGTAACCAAGGTGCTGAAACCAGTAACAACTACGACCGACCTAGACCAACCCAGCCATCTAGTTTTCCCCAACAAGTTTAAAAACCAGTTCAAGTTAAATCACCCAATAGCTTAAAGAATCTACTGAAGGCTTACATGGTGAAGAATGATGCCTTAATTCAAAGCCAAGGAGCTACATTGAAGAACTTGGAGAACCAGATGGGCCAGCTTGCAACTGAACTCAGAAACCGACCATAAGGTACTTTACCTAGTGATACAGAGAATTCGAGGAATCCAGGGAAGGAACATTACAAAGCACTGACATTGAGGAGCTGAAAGATAGTAGACCCAACACTGTCAAAGTTGAGAAGGAGCCAGTTGAGACTCAAGATTTGGAAGAAGTTCAACCGAGTGTTGAAATTCTAGTTTCACTAGAACCAGAAACTACAAAATCTGATAAGGTAACCTCAGTACCAATTAATTCTGAACAATTAACAACCACGTTAGATGCAGAAGTGCCACCAAAGACAAATCAATCAGTACTAGTTCTAGTAATGAAACCTTCACCACCCTACCCTCAAAGACTTCAGAAGCAGAAATAGAAAATTCAATTCAAGAAGTTCCTTGATGTACTCAAGAAACTTCATATCAACATCCCGTTGGTAGAAGAACTTGAACAAATGCCGAACTATGTCAAGTTTATGAAAGATATCTTTTTTAAGAAGCGAAGACTTGGAGAATTTGAGACGGTAGCTCTGACGAAGGAATGCAGCGCATATCTTCAAGACAAACTACCCCCAAAGCTGAAGGATCCTAGATGTTTTACCATACCTTGCAACATTGGAGCAACATATTGTGGTAAGCCACTATGTGACTTGGGTGCAAGTATAAACTTGATGCCTATGTCAGTATTTAGAAAGTTGGGGATAGGTGAAGTTAGACCTACAACAGTTACACTTTAACTAGCATATCGATCCTTAGCACATCCAGAAGGAAAAATTGAGGATGTATTGGTACGTGTAGATAAATTCATCTTTCCTGTTAACTTTGTGATTCTAGATTTTGAAGCAGACAAAGAAGTACCAATTATCCTAGGAAGACTGTTCTTGGCAACCGGAAGGACCCTTATTGATGTGTAGAAGGGCGAGCTTACAATGCGTGTTCAGGATGACCAGGTAACATTTAATGTTTTTAAGTCTATGTGATTTCCTGACGCGGTTGATGATTGTTTTGTAGTATCTGACTTATAGGATTTAACAGTGGAAAAGGAACTCAACTCTATTGAGGATCCACTGGAAAGAATTTTGACATCAGACCCTCCAAATGATGAAGAGGAGGATGAATACTTAGCTTTGCTAAAGGCTGATCAAAGGGGATTTAATCCGCAATTTCGTTTTGAATCTTTGGAGTTAGAGAAGAGGAAGTATGCCCAACCAAAAGAGTTAATCCAGGAACCACCTAAATTGGAACTCAAGGTATTACCTTCACATTTAAAATACGTTTATTTACGTAACACTTCTACTCTGCCTATGATTGTTTCAACAAAATTGACTATTGAGCAAGAAGAGAAACTTATCTTAGTCTTGAAACAATTTAAAAAGGCTATAGGATGGACCATAAATGATATTCGTGGTATTAGTCCATCTGTATGCATGCACAAGATTATCCTAGAAGATGGTGAAACAGGGACGATTGATGGACAACGAAGACTAAACCCCATTATAAAGGACGTGGTGAAAAAGGAGATTATCAAGTGGTTAGATGCGGGTATCATTTATCCCATCTCAGATAGTTTGTGGGTAAGTCTGGTCTAGTGGGTGCCAAAGAAGGGAGGTATCACAGTCGTAGAGAATGAGAATAACGAGTTGATACCAACTAGAATAGTTACAGGATGGAGGATTTGCATCGATTACCGAAAGCTGAACAAGGCAACTAGGAAAGATCACTTTCCTTTGTCGTTCTTGGACCAGATGCTGGATAGACTCGTGGGGCGAGACTATTACTGTTTTCTTGATGGATACTCGAGGTATAATCAGATTACAGTAGCACTAAAAGATCAATACAAGACAACGTTTACCTGCCCGTACGGTACATTTGTATTTAGACGCATGCCATTTGGTTTATGTAATGCACCTGCTACATTTCAAAGATGTATGATGTCTATTTTTACTGACATGGTTGAGAAGTACTTGGAAGTTTTTATGGATGAATTTTTAGAAGTTTTTATGGATGACTTTTTAGTATTAGGAGATACTTATGATGATTGCTTAGCCAATCTAGCTAAGGTACTAAGGTGATGCAAAGAAACGAACCTCGTACTTAACTAAGAGAAGTGCCATTTCATGGTACGAGAAAGAATTGTTTTAGAACATTGGATAACAAGACATGGGATCGAGGTTGATAAAGCGAAGGTAGACGTTATTGAGAAGCTTTCACCACCAGCATCTGTAAAGGGTGTTAGGAGCTTTTTGGGCCACGCCGGTTTCTATCGAAGATTTATCAAGGGCTTCTTCAAAATTGCTAAACTCTTATGCAAATTATTGGAGAAGGACACGGCATTCAAGTTCGATGATGAATGCTTAAAATCTTTTAAGGATTTGAACAGTCGATTAGTTACGACACCCATAACCGTCACACCAGACTGGGATTTTCCATTTGAATTGATGTGTAATGCAAGCAACTTCACGATAGGAGCTGTCATGGGCTAGCGAAGGAACAAAGTTTTTTATCCCATCTACTATGCAAGTCGGACTCTTACAGGAGCTCAACTAAACTATACGGTAACAGAAAAAGAGTTACTTGCTATTGTACTTGCTTTTGACAAGTTTTGATCTTATCTTGTAGGTACCAAAGTGACTTTTTAGATGGACCACTCGGCAATTAAGTACTTACTTGCCAAGAAAGATGCTAAGCCGAGACTGATCCGATGGGTGCTTCTACTTTAAGAGTTCGATCTAGAAATTCAAGATCGAAAGGGAGTAGAAAACCAAGTAGTAGATCACTTGTTCAGATTGGAGCCGCAAGAAGGGAATTCTCCTATTATACCATTTCAGGAAACATTTCCAGATGAACACATACTGAAGGTAAGTCATGTCCATAATACCCATTGGTTTGCTGATATTGCTAACTATTTAGCTTGTGGTTTGATGCCAATTGATAAGACGTATCAACAAAGGAGAAAGTTTCTTCACGATGTGAAGTACTACTTCTAGGAATAGTCATATTTGTTTAAAAAGTGTGTAGATCAGATGATTAGGAGATGCATGGCAGAAGATGAAGTACAAAAGATTTTATACCATTGTCACTCAGCTCCGAGTGGGGGACACTTTAGAGGTACTCGTACTGCGGCCAAAGATTGCAAGGCAAATTCTTTTGGCCAACACTATTCAAGGATGCACATGGGTACGTAAGGAGCTGTGACCGAGGTCAAAGGGTCGAAAATGTCACCAACAAAAATGAGATGCCTCGAACAAACATCATTGAGGTAGAATTGTTTGATGTATGGGGCATTGACTTTTTTGGTTATTTCCCTCCATCTTTTGGTCACAAGTATATATTGGTAGCAGTAGATTATGTGTCCAAGTGGGTCGAGGCTAAAGCTTATCCAACAAACGATGCGAAGGATGTAATGAAGTTCTTGCAGAAATACGTGTTCACAAGGTTTGGAACCCCAAGAGCTATCATTAGTGATGAAGGGTCCCACTTTGTGAACAAGTGGTTAAAATGGTTATAAAACAAGCACGGAGTGAAACACAAGGTTGCAACAACTTACCATCCGCAGACGAATGGGCAAGCTAAACTGGCAAATAAAGAGATCAAAGGCATACTTGAGAAGGTAGTTTGCCCGAACCGACGAGATTGGTCCAAAAGGCTAAATGATGTTTTGTGGGCTTACAGAATAGCATACAAGACACCTTTAGGGATGTCAACCTACAGGTTGGTCTTTGGGAAAGCCTATCATCTACCATTGGAGTTAGAGCACAAAGCTTACTGGGCTCTTCAACAGCTTAATTTGGATCCCAAGCTCACGAAAGAGAAACGGATGTTCCAACTTAATGAGTTAGAAGAGTTCTGAATGTTCTCATATGAAAATTCCAAATTACTTAAAGAAAGACTCAAGAAATGGCATGACAAACACATTTGAGTTCGAGAATTTGAAGCAGGTCAGCAAGTCTTGTTGTTCAATTCCAAATTAAGGTTCCTTCCAGGTAAGTTAAAATCACGTTGGTCCAGTCCATTTATGATTCATCAAGTCTATCCATATGGAGTTGTTGAACTCCAAGGTAAGGGAGGTAATTTCTGAGTTAATGCTCAACGCCTGAAACATTATTGGGGAGCTAAAATTGAACAGGATAAAATCTCATTCATTTTATTGGATACTAAATTTCTCATTTTTATTTATGAATAAATGATTTGGGTATATTTTCGGGTTTAGTATGTTTAAATAAATTCTGTCTAGGAGATTGGAACTTAAGCGGGACCGCTTGTGACCTCTCCAATCTTTCCTGGGAATTTATTTTAACATAATTTCCTAAGAAATTATTTCCCAAATGGAAAAATAAATTTTTAGTTTTCAAATAAAAGGGTCAATTTTGATCCACGTTTTAAATGGAAACTCAATTTTAAATTTTCATTAAGTCTAGGGACTTAATTGAATTATTTTTAAAATTTGGTTGCTCTTTTTTCAAATAACAAAAAATAGATGCCTCTTTTTTTAAATATTTTCAAAAGGCTTCTAAAAAATGATAATTATTAATGTATAATTATATCCATTATAATATATATTAATTATTATCAACTCTATCTAGAGTTAGGATTAGTTTTAATTTAATTATATTTTATTTGATAAGTTTTTTTTAATAAGTTGATAATCTTTAATATATAATTATATTTATTATAATTTATATATTAATTTTTATCAACTTAGCCTAGAATTAGGATTAATTGTATTTTAATTATATTTTATGGTTATCTTAATAAATTAATGGGAATTGATAATTTCATATACATATATTTAATTATTAATTGTTGTTAAACTTTGAGTAGAATTAGAACTTAGGATTTTTTTTCATTAAAATTTTCTAAGAATTCTACTACAAATCTTAATTTTCCATCTATAAATACCATCAACCTTTCTCCCTCCATTCAGTCATCTTCAAAACCCCAAAATACCAAACCCCTAAGTGCTGCAAGCCTAGCCCAGCTAACTGACCAGCACACGCCAAGCAGACTGCCGCACGTCCAGCTCCATCGTCTGCCTATTGCTCCAGCCTCAGCTCGCACTAAGTGCTCATCCGCGTGTGCCTGCTGCTCCTGCCCAGCAGCTGTCCAGGCCGAGTCCTACACCAGTCTTCCATCCGCGCACGCCTGCTGCTCCAGGCCACAATGCTCGAGCGCCCAGCGCCTTTGTGCCCATGCCAGGCCTGCTGCCGAAAGCTCCTTGCTGCATTGCTGCTCCCACACGCACCATCCGTCCAAGCACCTAGCCACTTTACACACCAAGCCCTTTAGCCAAGCCTTCCAACCCTTCTTTTAAATTTTCATCTTTTTCTTCATAATAATAATTATTATTATTATTAAGAGTTCTTATATTTTTACAAAAAAAAAGTGGTAAGACCTAATTTTTTTTTCTTAATTTTTAATTTTTTTCAATTAGTTAATCTTTCAATTCATTGAATTATTAATAATTTTTATTACATTTTTGAGAAAATAATTTTCCCATCATATGATCAGGTTAAACATGCCTCGGAAGAGAACTCGTGCTTCCACTCAAATTGATGAAACACAAAACAAGTTCCACTGTGAAGAAGCCAAAGTGAGATACGAAAGTATCTTCAAAAATCAACAGATACACCTAGAGAAAGGCTTTACATTAAAGGAAAGCAACTACAGAGACTTTATGGCACGTATTCCTCAAGTTGCTGAAACCCTCAATTGGGAACTATTTTGTGAAAAGAGACCTAGTGTGGATGAGGAGCTAGTTCGTGAGTTCTATGCAAATTTAACTTCAAACGAGATGACAAAAGTTCTAGTTCACAGAATCAAGGTACCGATAAATTCAAATCCTATTAATGAGTTCTTTAAATTACCTGATTTCAAAAACGATGAATATTCCACATTAATAAGCAATATCAAGCCTGAGAATTAGCAAGAAATTCTCGAGGAACTGATAGTTCAAGGTTCTACGTGGACTGTGTCAAAACAAGGAATCCACACTTGTCGAAGAGAATATTTGACGCCACTCGCGAATATTTCATATTTGAACCATGGAGTCCATTATCAAAGAAGGAGCGAAACGATTCATGCAAAGGAAATAATGATGGAGCAAAAGATGAGTCCAATTTGGAAGGGTCTACAAATAAATAAAGGGATGGATCTTGACTTTACTTTATTTTTGTTCGTAGATTATTTTTAGGATTAAGTTTGGTTAGGAATTTTTATTTTTGCATTATAAAACAAGAGATGGAAATTATGAGTAAATATGAACAAGTCACAAAATATAAAGTGTGGCAATAGATATTTATACATGTCTAGGATTGGATTCAGAGAGAGCTTGGTACTTAAGCAGTCAAATTGACTCACCTCCTCTTTCCTGGAATCCTACCTGGTGTATAGTATTTATTCACTTTAAACAATGAGGACATTGTTCATTTAAATTGGGGGGACCGAAATTTCCACTTAGAATAATTTTTTTCTTTTAATTATGATTAGGATATATTTTCTTCAAAAATTTGAATTTTGTTAAGTATGCTAAACTTGAGTATGAATAAAGTTCTATTATTTCAATAAATTATTATGTCATCTTAATAATGACATGAATGTATTTTTAAATAAATCATGCAAATTCGTACCATAAAATTTTTAGTTCTTTAGGAAAGTTAGGTATGTATGAAAGTTTAAGTCTTTAGAATTGACTTAGTAGTTTCTTGAGGCAAAATCCTAGGGAGCATGGAACGTTGGAAATGATTTAGGCGACTATTGTTTGGACCGTTTGAGCCTCTCAAGCCCACCATGGTAAATTTTATCCTTTGAAACCCAACTTTGAGACTATATGGCCTAATTTTATTTCGACCCTTGCAATATTTAGCCATTACTTTTGGATTAATGATCTTAAAATGGTCCCAAACACTAGACTCAGTACTATTCAGAATGTTCTTCGAAAATAAGTTTAGGGGAGTTGAAAAGAAGTATCAAATGCTCGAGAATTGCAGTACACAAAGTAAGTGCTTAGGTTATTTTAAAAAAAAAAGAGCACATGTATTTGAAAGAGATGTACAAAAGAGCATATGAAAGTCAATTTGGTGTATCGAAGGTAAAAATTATGAAGGTTCGATTGACACTGAGTCTAGGGTTTTAAGCCAAAATTTATCCATCTTTCACCTACCCCTAGCCTAGCCATGTGTAACAGCCCGATTTAGGGCCTAGTCGGAATAAGGGTCTCGGGACCACAAATTCAAAGTTGGGAAAATTATTTTTATTATTATTATGAGGTTATAGTAAGATTACATTAGTGCATGAAAATTTTGGTAAGTTAATTTTGACGTTTGAAATCCCAATTGCGAAAATGGACTAAATCGCATAAAAGGAAAAAGTTGCATTTTAGTACCCCAAATGTGTTAATTAACAAGAGAATTAAAATTAGAAGTCTTTAAAGGGCAACTAGACCCTTTTTAGAATTCTTGGCTGGCCATAGAGTCAAAGAGGGGACAAAAATCTTAGAATTTGGTGAGTTAGGTGGATTATTTTGACTAAAATAGAAATAAATCAAGGAAGGATGATATCATCCCTTTTGCATCTTCTTTCTCTATCGAAAATCAGCCATTGAAGGGTATTTTAAAAGCTTAAAATTTTCAGCAACTTGAAGCACTCACAAGTAAATGATTTCCATACCCTTTGTTGAAGATTTTTGCATTTTTTAGACCCTTGAAGCATGAGCTTTCAAATGAGGGGTCTATGTTGCAAAATGATTAAGAGTTTAGAGTTTTTCCATGAGTGGATTTATGATAGTTTCTGAGTTTTTATGGAATAATATGAGTCTTAGAAGAGTTCTAAACAACTTTTGTGAAGGGTGTTAGCATGAAAACACCTAAATGGACTACTTTGCATAAGTTGCAAAATAGGTGATAAGTGTGTGAAATGGTTGGATTTTGGTGATTATATAAGAGTAAAAATGGGTCGGCTAGTCCTAAGATTCGAAGAAATTAAATAAAAATTGAATTTCGAGTATAGGGGCAAAATGGTCATTTTGCCAAGGTCTAGGGGCAAAACGGTCATTTTGCCAAGGTCTAGGGGCAAAATGGTCATTTTACAAAATAAGTGAATTTTATGAATTCTTAATTGTATTTAGTGATTAAATGAGTGTTTTTTGTTGTTACAGATCAAGTTTTGCCAAATCCGAACCTAAACCGGGGGAAAGCCAAGCAAATCGACTAAATCGACTAGTCGAGTACATTTTGTAAACTGAGGTAAGTTGTATGTAAATAATAAAACTATGTTGTTAATGCATGTATTTGAATTGTTATTAATTTGATATAGTATGAGTTGCTAGATTGTGAACTGAGAATGCTTATTAATGATTCAGATAATGAAAAGATCCCGTTAAAACCCTAGGAAACAAACCGGATATTCATGCCATGACATTCGGGTTATTTGTGTGCCAGTGTAAGTTGTGTCTGGGACATGCATCGGCCACAAGATGAGAGCCAGTGTAAGACCATGTCTAGGACATGGCATCGGCATTGAGACGAGTGCTAGTGTAAGACATGTCTGGGACATGCATCGGCCTCGATGATGATAGCCAGTGTAAGACATGTCTGGGACATGCATCGGCTGCGAGTTATGCTAGTGTAAGACATGTCTGGGACATGCATCAATACGTATATACGAGAGCTAGTGTAAGACCATGTCCGGGACATGGCATCGGCCTCGAAGATGACAGCCAGTGTAAGACCATGTCTGGGACAAGGCATCGATAATTTATCCCATGTTTGAGGCTTATAGAATATCCGGTAGTATTCTGAAAGGTCCAACTTTAAAGGTTATGAAAGTGGTTTAATAAGGAAAGTATAATAATGTTGTGAGTGGTACGGGTGCCAAGTTGGTATGCATGAGTAGTGAGCTCAAATTAGAAAATGTGACTTGAGTAGTCGGTAATGAGTAAGTCGAGTTTATGCTTACCTTTGAACTACGAGTATGATGACTAATGGTGAAATTGTAGTTGTATATTTATTTATATGCAACTTACTAAGCTTTATGCTTACTCTCTTTCCTTTCCCTTTTCTTTCAGTGCCGCTTATCTAGCTCAAGGATCCCTTGAAGTTAGAGATATTGATCACACTATCAGCCGTAATACTCGGTATAGTAGGATTTATAATTTTTATTATGGCATGTATAGGACTAGACATTATTATTATGTGTTTTTAAGAATTGGCCAAATGTGTTGGCTTGGAATAGATTCCACACTTTACATTAAGCCTTCAATGAGGATAACTTTCATTTTGAGTCTATAATAGATGCATCTTCATAGCTAAATGAATGTCTATCATGCTTGATTTGGTATTGGTTGGTTTTGACATGAAAATAGGCATACTAGGGTAGCAATGAGGCTTTGTAAATAGCCTCATATTGTCCACACAGGTAGACACACGGGCATGTGTCTAGGCTGTGTGTGACACACGAACAGCCCCATGACGTGTGAGAAGGCCGTGTGTCCCCTGCACTTAGAAATTTCAAGTCAGAATGCATGGTAATGGTCATACGGGCAAAGACACGGCCGTGTGTCTCTGCCGTGTGGAAGGGCACGGCCTAGTACATGGGCGTGTACCATGGCTGATGTCAGAAACAGAATACCCAGGTTTTTGCACACGGGCTGCGCCACGGGCGTGTCGTGGCTGTGTGAAAGGACACAGGCAAAGGATACGGGAGTGTGTCAAGGCTGTGTGAAGTCTGCACCTATTTTATGAAAAATTGCGGTATTAAATTGGCCACACGGGTGCGGGACACGGGCGTGTCCCTAGCACACGGGCATGTGCCCTACACCCACATGGGCATATGGAGCCTTAAAGCACAAAATTCCCCGATTTTTTCCTTAGCCATCGGATTGGTCCCGAACCACTTTGAATTTATGTTTTGGGCCCCGTAAGCCCTATTAAGGGTAATTTGAATATGAAATGAAAAGTTTTTAATTGGTCAAAATTTTATGGCCCAATTTTTTAAGATTGGTTGAGTTTAAGTTCAGTAGCACCTCAAACCCTGTTCCGGCGTTGGATATGGGCGAGGAGTGTTACACCACGTTACAACCTTGATAAAGACCTATTGATTCAAAATCCTAATGCTACCTACACTAGTGGAGAGAAATTGCTACGATTAACATATGAAGACATAAGTTAAGCTTAATGATTACAGCTTAGTCTTGAATAAAGGAATAAAAATCAAATTGGTAAGGGTTAACATGTCTTTGTTACAAAAGCATTTAGTCTAAAATTTGCTATTATAATAAGGTGTTGAATCTAATCTGAACGTTATACTTAAGTAGCATTACTATCATATTTCTTGTTTTTGAGCATGAGTATATCAAATTCATAATTTTTGGGAGAATGTTGTTCTGAAGGAGTTTTTCAAAAAGTGTTTCCGATAAATTCTTTTCAAAATCTGTGCATTACTCGGGACAAGCAATGAATTAAGTTGGGGGTGTGGAAACACAAAAATTTATATACTTTTTCATACCCATTTTTACCTAAATTCGTGTAAATTCGATTAAATTCTTGTCAAAAAATAATTAAATATTATAGAATAATTAAATTGTGTTAAAAAATGAACATGATGAATTTGAGTTAATTTTATACTTAATTTTGATTAATTTTGACTATTTTCGACAGATTCGCGCAAAGGGCAAAAATTGGCTCGGCTGACACTACTGAAAGCACAAAACTGAAAAGCAATTTGAAGTATCGAGGCACATTAATTTCCAGCCTAAGATGGTCCAGAAATGTATATTAATTCATAATTTAGTTAATTTTAATTTATTCCCTATTTAATTTGGGTTAAATAAATTATTTTTAATTAATTATGGAGAAAGGGTCTAGTTGAACCGCACTAGTCGAACCAAATTGAGTGAACCGAACCACCCACTAATTGGGAAGCCTAGAACCGTCCATATGCTGACCCAAATCAGCATTTTAGCTGATTAAATATGCTTGCAAAAAGGCCCTTGAAAGACTTCCAAATTGCATTCAAACCCCACCTTTAATTGTGGCTTTGTAGATTTGCCCCAAGCTATTTTTAGCAAAGTTGAAAGTCTCAACTTTTTCCAAGTAGATGGCCTGGCATAGGGGGGATCTTTGGCTGCTGGAATTTTCTATTTTTAGCAGCCACAATCAACTATAAAATCCACCCCTTTCTGATCATTCAAACTATCCCTCAATCCCACAACATTCTCTCATTCTCCCTTCTTCTCTCTCACTTTTCTCTCCACTTTTTTCCATCTCATTTCCCTTTTTTTTCAAGTTCCAATTTCTTCTCTTGGGAAAGAGGCTCTCATCAACCATTTTTGAGCAGAAATTAGGTGTTCATAAGCCACCTTGATAGCCGTGGACAACGTAGAACAAAGAACGGAGCAACTAGTCAAGCCACGGAGAAACACCGGATTTGATTCTTGTTCCCTATCTCTTTAATTTTTATTGTTGTTTTGACGAGCATGTTTATGAATATTTATGCCATTGAAATGGTTATTTTAATCAATTTATCTTAAATTAAGTTTGTGTTGGGTTGATTATATTCTGCCTGCTTGAATTGTTAAAATGATGTTTATGTTGTTATAGGCCTAAGTAAATTGCTTGGTTAAGTAAAATCATGCCTAGGTTATTTTTGCAATATAATTTTTGAATAACTAATGAATTAATGATTAAATCGTATTGAAATTATAACTAATAGACACAATGCTTAATCAGTGCATGTTTATTCTTCTAAGGTAGTTGAAGCGTAAATTAGCATGGTATTCGGTGATACATATGCCTTGAATAACTTGCAAGATTTTTGTGATTAAACTATTTCAAGGTAGAAATACCTTGTTACCTTACTTAATCTTTTATATGCCTATGAATATTGATTAATCTCTTGGATTGACATTGAAAAATGTTCAAGAGATTGATTAATTTAATAAGTATGTATGTGCAGTAGTCAGTTTGCTTACTAGAATCTGTTTAGTCAGTTGAATTGACATAGGGATATGTCAAGAGATGAATGGATTTCGGTATGTAAGTATGTTCATAATTTAGCAAGTTACCGAGTTGCCGTGATTTTATTCGTAACAATATAAACATAAGTTTAATAATTCTAAGATAAAAAAGTGTAATTAATCCAACACAATTATATCATCTTGATTAAATCTTATTTTGAAATCGTGCATTAGAACTTTTTACTTCATTTTTATTTATTTTAATTAGTTATTTTCTTAAGTTTCTAATCACCCTTTTTAAACAAAATATTTTCCTTCACCAAAGTGTTTTAAATTGCATACATAAATAATTCTTTTCACAGTCCCTGTGGGTACGATAACTCGACATTTACTTGTCACTTTATTACTTGTTGCGATTGTGTACACTTGCACATTTCCGTTGTTCCAAGTTTTTGGCGCCGTTGCTGGGGACTGTTTTAAAAAAAGCCATTATTTGAAATGTCAAGTAATGAGATTATTCAAATTGAATCAGATGTTTTTAATGGATTGTCAGGTGTGATTTCAATGATGTTAGCTCAAAAATATGTGAGAAAAGGTTGCAAAGCTTATTTAGCTTATGTGCCCGACATGAAAGTGATTGAAAAGAAGATTGAATTAGTGCCAGTTGTTTGTGAATATCCAGATGTGTTTCCTGATGAGTTATTGGGTTTACCACCAATCCGAGAGGTTGAATTTGGTATTGAATTAATGCCAAGGACTACTCCGATTTCGATAGCTCCGTATAGAATGGCCCTGACAGAGTTAAAAGAGTTGAAAGCTCAGTTACAAGAATTGACAGATAGAGATTTTGTTAGACCCAGTTATTCTCCCTGGGGTGCACCAGTTTTGTTTGTGAAAAAGAAAGACGGAACTATGAGAATGTGCATCAATTACCGACAACTCAATAAAGTGACAATCAAGAACAAATATCCTTTATCCAGATAGATGATTTGTTTGATCAGCTAAAAAGAGCTACCGTGTTTTCAAAGATAGATCTGAGATCAGCAAGTAAAAGAATCAGGCATTCCAAAAACTATGTTTCGAACGAGGTACAAACATTATGAGTTTTTAGTTATGCCTTTCGGATTAACAAATGCACCTGTAGTTTTTATGAATTTGATGAATAGAAGTTTTAGACCATATTTAGATCAATTTTTCATTGTATTCATTGATGACTTTTTGATTTATTCGCGTGATGAAACTGAGCATGCTGAACATCTGAGAACTGTGCTATAGACTTTGCGAGATAAGCAGTTATATGCGAAGTTTAACAAAAGTGAATTTTGGTTACGAGAACTCAATTTTCTAGGACATGTTCTGTCGGCATCTGGTATCCGAGTTAAATCAAGAAAGATTTCAGCTATTTTGGATTGGAAGCCTCCGAGAAATGTTTCTAAAGCCTGTAGATTTCTGAGACTTGCTGGTTATTATCGATGATTCCTAAAAGGCTTTTCAATGATCGCGACTTCATTGATGAAACTGTTTCAAATAGATGTGAAGTTTGAATGGTCCAAAAAGTGTCAGAAAAGCTTTGATCAGTTGAAAACTCTATTGACTGAAGCTCTAGTGTTAATACAACCAGAATCGGGTAAAGAATTTGTGATCTATAGTAATGTTTCGTTGAACGGTCTAGGTTGTGTTTTGATACAGGAAGGCAAAGTCATAGCTTATGCCTCGAGACAATTTAAGCCGCACGAAAATAACTATCCGACGCACGACCTTAAATTAGCTGCGATTGTATTTGCTTTAAAGATTTGGCGCCACTATCGATTTGGTGAGAAATGTCACATTTGTTCTGATCATAAGAGTTTGAAATATCTGATGACTTAGAAAGATTTGAATCTGTGACAGCGAAGATGGTTAGAGCTATTAAAAGACTACGAGCTTGTAATTGACTACCATTTGGGAAAGGCCAATGTTGTTGCTGATGCTCTAAGTCGAAAATCATTGTTTGTATTGCGTGCGATGAATACTCAGTTGACTTTTTTTGATGATGTTCTGTTTTAGCTGAGTTGAAAGCAAAACCGTTATTTATTCAGCAGATTTATGAAGCTCAGAAATTTGATAATGAATTGTTAGCAAAACAGGCTTAGTGTGATTTGAATACTAATTCAGAATTTCGAGTTGATGCTGAAGGTTGTTTGAGATTCAGAGACCAAATATGTATTTCGAGAAATTCAGAGTTGATTCAGATGATTTTAAATGAACCTCATAGTAGTCAGTTACCTATTCATCCGGGTAGTACTAAAATGTATAATGATCTGAAACAACTTTATTGGTGGCATGGTATGAAATGAGATATCTCGAATTTTGTTTCGAAATGCTTAATTTGTCAGCAGGTTAAAGCTGAACATTAGGTTTCGTCTATGTTACTTCAACCAATTATGATTTCGGAGTGGAAATAGGACAAAATCACGATGGATTTTGTATCGGGTTTACCTCTGTCACCGAGTAAGAAAGATGCAATCTGGGTAGTTGTGGATAGATTGACTAAATCAGCTCATTTCATTCCAGTTCGCACAGATTATTCACTTGATAAGCTTGCTGAGTTGTACATTCCTTAGATTGTGAGATTGCATGGAGTACCTATTTCTATTGTTTTGGATAGGGATCCGAGGTTCACATCACGATTTTGGAAGAAACTACAAGATGCATTAGGTATGAAACTACACTTTAGCACTGCTTTTCACCCACAAATGGATGGTCTATCCGAACGGATTATTCAGATACTTGAGGATATGTTGAGATGTTGTATTCTTGAGTTTGAAGGTACGTGGGAACGAAACTTGCCATTGATTGAATTTTCATATATTAATAGCTTTCAACCTAGTATCAAAATGGCTCCTTACGAAGCTTTGTATGGTCATAAATGCCAAACACCATTGTATTGGACAGAGCTTAGTAAGAATAAGATTCGCGGGGTTGATTTAATTAGAGAAACAGAAGAAAAAGTGAAAGTAATACGTGATAGTCTGAAAGTAGCTTCTGATTGTCAGAAATCATGTGCAGACTTAAAACGAAAAGATATTGAATTTGAGATTGGCGACAAAGTCTTTCTGAAAGTGTCCCCGTGGAAGAAAGTACTTCAATTTGGCGGAAAAGGTAAGCTAAGTCCGAGGTTCATCGGGCCGTATGAGATTACCGAGCGTATGGGGCCAATTGCTTATAGATTGTCGTTACCACCAAAGTTAGAAAAGATTCATAACGTATTTCATGTATCGATTCTATGAAGATACAGATCAGATTCTTCGTATGTGATTTCTCCGTCCGAGATAGAAATACAGTCTGATATGACTTATGAAGAGGAACTGATCCATATCTTAGCATGTGAAGTTAAAGAATTGAGAAATAAGAAAATTTCATTGGTAAAAGTAATGTGGCACCGACACGGCGTGGAAGAGGCTACGTGGGAGCCTGAAGATACTATGAAACATCAATATCCAAACCTATTCGCTGGTAAGACTTTCGGGGACAAAAATCCCTAAGGGGGAGAGTTGTAACAGCCTGGTTTAGACCCTAGTAAGAATAGTGGTTTCGGGACCACAAATTCGAGCTAGAAAAATATTTAAATATTACTTTATGTGTTTACAGTACGTGGTTAAGCATGTGTGAAAGTTTCGTATAAAAATTTGATCGATTGTGTGCTTAATTTTGAAAGAGGACTTAATCGCGTAAAATGTAAAAGATGTGTTCTATTTGTTAAAGTGCTTAATTGCTATGTCTCTTAAAATGAGAGGTCGATATGATGCAAATAGACCATGATTATGATTAAATGACATAGATGGACATGAGATAGTGGAATTATAATGAAAATAAAAGGTTAAACATGTAAATGGCTTATTAATGTTAATTAAATTAAAACAAAACATAAAACAAATCCATTTTCATCTCATATTGTCAAAAATACAATGAAAAATAAAAGAAAAATAGATAGTTAGGGTTTGGCTAGTTCAAGCATCAATTAAGGTTTGAGTTTTGTTCGATTTTTGATGATTTTTACGTTTTTGTGATTTGTGTTAAGTGTTCTAGCTAGCCTATGTTTGAATTTCTAAAATTATTGATGATTTTGAGTTGAGAAATTGATGAAATTACGTGTTTTATGAAGTTTGATGTTAGGAAATGAAAGATATGTATTGGGTTAACACGTTTTGTCTTTGAATTTTTTATGAATTTGAGTAAAATGGGCAAAATTATGAAATTTGTAAATTGAGGGACTAAAATATAAAATAAATAAAATATGTGGGCTTATATGAAGTCTATGAAAATTAGGCCTAACATGTGTAAAAGGAGATTTTGTGTATTTTGTGGTTTTGTGAATTAGGGACTAAATTGTCAGAATGTGAAAATATGAGGACTAATTTGAAAAATATCCTAAATATGTTTATATGGATTGAATTGAATGATATTTTGAATAAAAGGGTTAATTTTGAATACATATAGATAAAGAAAAGAGGAATTCAGATTTAGATCAAGGAAAATCGAAGATTATCGAGTAAACAATTTGAATCGCCAATCTCGAGTACGAGGTAAGTTCGTACGTGATAAATGATGTTACAAGTATGTTTTAATACTTTGATAATGCATAAATTGTATATATATTTGACTATGGTTTGAGTAAGATGATAAATTGACTACGTTCGACACTAAGTGTGTGATTTGAAATAGTTTTGGTTATAAATAGCACTAAGTGTGCGAAATGGAATAGCTTCGGCTATATGAGGCACTAAGTGTACAATACCGAGATAGCTTCAGTTATTTGAGATGGCACTAAGTGTGCGGGATCGTTCTAGCTTCGGCTCACCATTAAAGCACTAAGTGTGCGAATTCTTAAAGCATGGAAAGACTTCGGAAAGAATTAATATATTCGAACAGGAGGTGAGAATAAAAATGAATAAATACGGGAAAGTTCAGGTATGTATGAAACCTATGTGTTAAATGATACTGTGTGTACAAAGTTTGATGAATTAGTATGAACATATTAATTGTGATGAAATAGAATTGATGGATGATTTGAGAACTACTAAGTGTTTATTAGATGATGTTTTGTGTTATATAAATTGTTGATTATATTTAGTATGAACTTACTAAGCTTCAAAGTTTACTGTGTGAAATGTTCTCTGTTTTACAGTGTTATAAAGCTAGCTTGGATCCGGGGATCGTCAGCGACTCATTCACACTATCAAACATCTATTTTGGTACCATTTTGATAGTTGCATATATGGTATATGGCATGTATAGGCTAGTGTCATTTTGGTATGTTTTGTGTTGTAATTAGCCATGAGACTTGGCTTGTAAATATTGGTATGTATGGCCTCTTAAGTTGGCCTAATTGGTATGTTTGATAAGTAAGAAATGTGATGTTTATAATATTCATGTTATGGTTTAAATATGGGATGTTGAATTGGCAAGTTTTGTGGTATGAAATAGGTGATAAGATGATGAGATTATACTTTTGAAACTTATGTGGGTTTTAATGATTTTGTTATATTTAGGTTGTGGAATTGAGTAGTGAATTGGATGGTATTTGGATGTTATGCAATATGTATGAAAGGGTTGATTTGGTTGCCTATAAATGATACAAAAATGTTGTGGTTTTGGTGTGATTGAGATAGGTGGGAAATGAGGCTTAAAACAAGCATAATTTCACCCCACACGGTTGAGCACACGGGTGAGTGTCTCGACCGTGTGTCTATTGTGATTTAGTTATTCAAGTCAGTCTCGAGCACGGCCTGGACACACGGGCATATGGTCTGCCATGTGATCCAAGTCAGTTTCAACCACGGCCAAGGCACACGAACGTGTCTTGTGATCGTGTGGTTAAGTCAGTATGTATGCCCTATTTTGCCACGGTTTAGACACATGGGTGTGTCTAAAGCCGTGTGAGGCACACGGCCTATTCACATGGGCGTGTAACCGGTATAACTTAGAAAAATGTTAAATTTTTCGAAAAAATTTGTATGTGCTCGGTTTAGTCTCGGCTTATTTCTAATGTATGTTTAAGGTCACGTTGACCTAAGTAATGGACTTATTGTTGATGTCTGATTATGATTTGAGAATAATGTATAAGAATTGTTTGTAAAATATTTTGAATTGTCTGGTAACGCTTTTAACCTTAATTCGACGATAGATACGGGTTAGGGGTGTTGCAGAGGCGGTCAAGGGCACGGTCATGTGGTCTGTTGAATTTAAGTGCAGGTTGATCCATACGACCACAGTCTGTTACACGACCTGGAGACACAACCGTGTGACCCTGATATATACGACATCAGTCTATTACACGGTTTGGGGACACGAATGTTTGATAGCACTACACAACCTTAACCTTGTCACATGGTCATGTGACCCTGTTTTCACTTTTTACCTATCTTTTCACAAAAGTTTCAAATTAGTCATAATTTGTTTCCAAGTTGGTTTAAGAGCTTCGTAAGCTTATTAAGACTCGATCTTGATTTAAAATCATTGGATATTTTTTATTAATAACGCCTTATTAATTGATTAACTATTTATGTTGAATTTATGTATGTTATTAACGGTTAACAATCGTAACACCTTATAACTTGTTAGAGCCTATTTTTTAGTGGTGTCGAAAACAGTAGTTTTGGGGCCACCAAATCCGACGAGTAAGTTCGCAAATATTATTATTTAATATTTACGTGTCAAATATGGTTTTTAAAATGTTTTTGATTTGATAAATTATGTTATATAAGTGATTTATTAAGTCAAATAGTATGACCCTAAGGTCAAGTGGTTTTAGAAATGAGGTATTGAGACCTCGTTTCTATAAACCGAGCCATAAATATTTTTATAAATATTTACGGAGTGTCATTATGGTGATATTAAAGTTTAGTTGAAAAATTTTATCGTTTTTATGGTTAATTGATTAAAAAGAACTAAATTGTAAAAGATGAAAAATTTGATCGCTATTTGATTTGAGTGATTAAATGGTTAATTGAATAAAGGAAAAGGGACTTAAATGGTAATTAGACCATTTAAGAATTTAGAGGTCAGTTTTGGGCAATTAAAAGCATGAAATTTTGGATGATTATTAAAGGGACAAAATGGTAAATTGATAATTAAATTAAATTAAACCAAAATGTTTTGTTATCATTTTAAGGCCTTTTTCACCGAATATGAAAGAACAAACCTCCATGGAAATGAAACTAGGTTCGGCCATGGTTTAAGTGATGCATGTAAGTCTGTTTTAGTCCTTTTCTTTTAATTTTTTGTGTTTTCGAGATCATTGCAACTAGGTCCAATTAGCTCATACTTTCGATTTTGAAATGGTTAAAGATTTTGAATGTTGCCATTGATGAACCTTGTGATTTTAGGTGTTAAATGATGAATTTAAAATGTTTTTGATATTTAAAAGTATTTTATTGAGTGATTTTTTATGAATTTTCTAATTAAGGACTAAATTATTAAATTAAAAGTACAAGGATTTAATGTGAAATTGTTGCATAAATGGATTATTTTTTATACCATGAACATTTGGCTAAGCTCAATTTAGGGTAAAAATGGTTAATTTGCATGTTTTGGGATCAGGGACTAAATTGAATAGAAGTAAAAGTGTAGAGGAAATTTTGTAAAAATATCAAAAACAAATTTATTATTGTCTAAATTAATATATTGAATGAAATTATTAATTTAGATCAAGATCGAGTAGAAAATCGAGGAAAATTGAAAATTACCAAAATGCCCCTAAAATTTGGTATTTCTGCAATTTAGCTAGGTAAGTTCGTATGAACTGTATCATGTATAATTTTGATTAAATTTAATTAAATCAATTTATATATATTAGTATGCAATTTACCGTGTAATGAAACGACGTAAATCTAACGACATATGAACCTTAGGAATTCGTAGGATACAAATGACATGTCATTAGGGTTTACATGATTCGGGTACTAGTCCTGAACGTCCTACTAATAGCTGAGGTCTGGCATGCGTTTCGGATACTCCACATCATGTGAGCAGCATCCTGTAGCTACATTTCAACCCACAGCTCGTGTGAGCAGCATCGTGTAGCTACATTCTAACCCACAGCTCGTGTGAGCAGGCCAATTTTCACAGCTTGTGTGAGCATTCTTATTCACAGCTCGTGTGAACATACATGTTCAGGAATTGACGGATAATAGTTATATGAGTTAGCATACTATGTGTGAGCTATCCCTAATATCCAATAGTATTCTAAATGGTTCAACGGGCATTATTCATATAAGAAACTATAATAGAATTATATGTATTATGACATGTACATATATGAACATTCTTGATATGATGATACATGGAATTTATATAAGTTGAGATGAATAATAAAATCAAGTGTTACATGTTCAGAATAAATGGTTATCCATGTTGAATTTATATTAAATATGTTCAACCATGCTAACATGTGTTGTTGTTTGAAGCTTAGGCATGTGCCAAGCTATTAGTTGAATGGTATTATGTTTACTTATAAGTTGCATTGAAATGGTAAAAGCCCAAATGGAAATGTGCTTGTGTTCATGAAAGAGTGGTAAGGTTTAAATTATGAAATTTCCTGTGTAATGATTTATCATGTGGTTAATTCCCAAAAGAGCTATGTTTAAATGCACTAGCTTGTGGTTATGATTGAATGATATGCATATGTCTTGTGTGTTATGCATATGAAACGGATGTGGAAAGGTAAAGAAATAGTAAGTTCATACTTGAAGTGTAAAATGATGAAAAAGGGAATGATGAGTTGAATTGATGTTGTTATTTAAGTTAATGAAAGTAAATATAATGGAAAGTAATGAAATGCAAATGAAAATAAGAAAATTTGAAAGGGTTGAAAGTTATTTAAAATCCTACTCTGCTAGGGATGATATGTATATGTGATGCTGTAGATTTAATCACTTTGTGAGTTATTGAATATGTTTCATGAATCTTGCGGTATCAATATAAGATTATTCTTGATATGTATAAATTTCATATTTGAAATGGATTAATATGATTAAAGTTTATACTAGCTTACTAAGCATTCATTGCTTACGTAGTTATTTTTCCCTACTTTTTAGATTATCGGAAGCTCGTCGGAGATCTATCACACTATCCAGCTGTAATAGCCCATTTTCAGTGTGATTGAAATAGGGGTTTCTGGACCGTAAATTCGAGCCAAAAATTTAATATTTTATTTTATTTTATTTTATTTTATTTTATAGTTGGCATTAAAATAAGAAGGTCAAATGAAAATTTCAATGCAAAAATTTTATCGATTGTGTGTTTAATTAGGTAAATGACTAAATTGCATAAAATGCAAAAGTTTTGTTCTAGTAGCCTTTTTATTGAGATTGAAATAGGGGTGTGCCTTTTTATTTTGTACCCCAACGTGTACTTTTGCACATGTGTATATTATCGAAACATCTATCAAGATTTCAATAGTTCAAAGGAAAAGATTCTTGAAGAAGTGGAAAGGTGAAATTAATGGAAGCTTGTAATGTGATGAGCTCATCTATGTTTATTTGATATTCATATGAAATTATGTAACTAACTTGTTTGAATAAGTGCATGTTGTTAGGTAACTTACCCAAAATTGATGGAATATGTATGTATGTGTGCTTGTGTTAATAAATAAGACCGGTAAGTTTATTTTTCGTTATACGAACTTACTGAGCATAAAATGCTTATTCCATTTATTTTTCCTTGTTTTATAGTTCTCAAAGCGCGCGAAGGTTGGAAGTCAATCGGAGCAATCATCACACTATCCACTATCTCATTTTGGTATAACTTGAAATCTCATGTTGGTATAATTGCATGTACAAGCTTAGTTGGCCAATGATGGCTTGTAATGGTTGTTTTGTAACCGAGCCATTAGAATGGTTAGAAATGGTCATTTTGATACACTTGTAATGTCATGCTATGCTATCTTCACATATATTAGGTAAATGTTTAAGTGTCTCCATCAAATGGATTAGCCCATGGTAAAATTATAAACATGTACGCATGTGGCGGTATGCCTTGTAAATGATGAAATTTGCTTGAGATGGATGTTTGAAATGGATGAATTGTATTTAGTGTGTTTTAGTGCAAGAACATTGTAAATTTGGGTGACAAATGAGGCTAGGAAATGTCTTAATTTTGTCCACACAGCCAGGCACACGAGCGTGTGTCTAGGCCGTGTGTGACACCTAGTCCCATGGGCATGTGGTTCGGTCGTGTGTCCCCTACATCTTAAAAAAATGCAAAACAGAATGCTCAGAAATGGGTACATGGGCAGAGACACGGGCGTGTGTCTTAGCCGTGTAGTTGACACGGCCCTGGACACAGACGTGTTACACGACCATGTGAAAACTACACCTAATTTTGAAACTAAAAATTTTCCACACGGCCTAGCACACGGGCATGTGACTTGGCCGTGTGACTCCCATTTGTTCATGACTTGCAAGTCAAAAAGTTACACGGGTTAGGGTGACGACGTGTGTAGAACATGGCCTGACCACACGGGCATGTCCCCAAATCACACGGACATGTGAGCCCTGCACCTAGGTAAATTTTTGAAAAGTCGTAAAAAAATTTAAAGTTTTAAACTAAGTCCCGACTTGATTCTAATGCTCATATAGGGCCCCGAGGGCCTAATCAAGGGATGTTAAGCATGACCTCGGTTATTGAATAGTAATTTCTCTATGATAATTGTAAATGTTTTTGAATGTTTCTATAATATCTTGAAACCCTGTTCTGGCGATGGATACAAGTTAGAGGTATTACATTTAGTGGTATCAGAGCTATAGTTTAGCCGATTCTTGAACTAATGTAGCAAGTACGAGTCTACCTATACATGCCATTATATAAATTATGATAGTGTGATATCTCCTGACCACTTTTAAATGTATTTTCATATAGTAATGTCTTCCAACCAAGCTAGAGCCAAGACTGAGGAAGCTGAGAGCGCTGCTCAGGCATCCATGCAATTAGCTGGATCTAGTGGTAGTAGAAGGCCAATATTTGAGGGTCGAAGTGAGGCGGCAAAAACAGCCTTCTTTAAATTGATGGATGAATGGTTTAGTTAATTTATGAGAACAAACCCCGCTATTCAACGACCCCCCCACCTGCTTCACAACATGATGAAATGCCACAGGATGCTAGAACTGTTCGAACTGGTAGGGCTCCAATAGATAAAATCAGAAAACATGGGGCGAAAGAATTTTGGGCCACGGCCGATTACGATCTAGAAAGGTTCGAGTTTCGGCTGGAAAATACTATTCAAGTTCTAGATGAGTTGTCATGTACACCAGCCCAATGCTTGAAATGTATGGTATCTTTGTTGAAAGACACGACCTACCATTGGTGGAAAACCATATCTTCCGTGGTACCTAGGGAAAATATTACATGGGAATTTTTCCAAGCGGAATTTAAAAAAAAGTATATTAGTTAGAGATCCTTAGACCAGAAAAAAAAAGGAATTTTTAGAGCTCAAATAGGGGAGTATGACAGTGTCCGAGTATGAAAGGGAATTTGTTAGATTGAGCAAGTATGCTAGTGAATGGGTTTAGACTAAAGCCAAAATGTGCAAACGATTTGAAGAAGAGCTAAACGAAGATATCAAGCTATTAATTGGAATTCTAGAATTAAGAGAATTTGTGGTATTGGCTAAACGGGCATATAAGGCTGAGGAATTAAGCAAAGAAAAGAGACAAGTGGAACAGGAAGCTCAAGTTACAAGCAAAAGAATTATGAGCAAGGCGCAGTCATCTGCTTCAAAGAAGTCAAAGAATTATCACGAGCATTTTGCTATCTCAAGAGAGTATTCGGGAAAGGAACAAAGTTCTAAACGCACTAACCCGACGTCTCCGTCTCCCTTAACAACCAGTGTTGGGAGTGTTGGAAACCCCAAACCTCGATGTAATGTTTGTAATAAGTTACACTTTAGAGAGTGTCAGATAAGAAGTGGGGCTTGCTTCAAGTGTGGTTCTCTTGACAATTTTCTTAAAGATTGTCCAAAAAGGGGTGAAAAAGACATTGAACAGACCCCGAAGCCGAGTAATCCTATCTTGAGAGGTAAACCACCATGGTATTCTGGAAATGTCGGTGGTAGTCATAGTGCTGCAAAAGATTCAACAGCTAAATCAGAGGCTCGGGCTCCGACAAGGACATATGAAATACGTGCAAGGGAAAATGCTTCGACACCAGATGTTATCACTGGTACATTCTTTGTACTTGATACTAATATTATTGCTTTGATTGATCCTGGTTCCACACATTTATATATATATGCACGAAATTTGTGTTTGACAAAAATATGGTTATTGAATTCACTGAATTTGTGGTTAAAGTTTCAAATCCCTTGGGTCAGCATGTTATGGTGGATAAAATTTGTAAAAATTGTCCATTGATAATAGAGGGTCACTATTTTCTAGCTAATTTGGTGTTGTTATCCTTAAATGAATTTGATGTAATATTGGGAATGGACTGGTTAACCTAACATGATGCAACGGTAAACTTTAAGCATAAATACATTCTATTGAAATGTCAGAATGGTGAGTTACTCCGGGTTGAATCTAAGAAATTGGATGAATTGTCTAATGTGATTTTAGCAACATCAGCGCAGAGATATATTAAAAAGGGGTATGAAGCTTATCTTGCTATTGTATTGGACACCAAATTTTCAGAGTTGAAAATCCAGTCAATGCAGATTATTTGTGTTCCTAAGATATTTCCAGAAGAACTACCTGGTTTACCTCCAGCTAGAGAGGTGGAATTTTCCATAGACCTTGTGCCAGGGATGACTCCGATATCTATAGCACCTTATAGAATGGCTCTTGCTGAATTGAAAGAGTTGAAGGTACGGTTGCAAGAGTTGATTGATAGAGGATTTGCCCAACCTAGCTTTTCACCATGTGGTGCACCAGTATTATTTGTAAAGAAGAAAGATGGATTTTTGAGATTATGCATCGATTACAGACAGCTGAATAAAGCTACAGTCAAGAATAAATACTCATTGCCTCGTATAGATAACTTGTTTGATCAATTAAGAGGTGCCACTGTATTTTCAAAAATTGATGTACGATCTAATTACTATCAGCTACGAGTAAAAGATTTAGATGTGTCAAAGACAGCTTTTAGAACCAGATATGGGCATCATGAGTTTTTGGTGATGCCATTCAGATTAACAAATGACCCGACGGTACTTATAGATTTAATAAACAGAATTTTCAAACCATACCTGGACAAGTTCGTGGTCGTTTTTATTGATGATATTTTGGTTTACTCTTGGGATGTGAATGAGCATGCTGAACATCTAAAAATTATTTTGCAAACTCTGTATGAGAAACAGCTGTATGCTAAATTTAGTAAATGTTACTTCTGGCTACGGGAAGTTAGTTTCCTTGGACATGTTGCATCGACAGAGGGTATTCGGGTGGACTCGAAAAAAATTTCAGCTGTCGTAAGCTGGAAGCCACCGAAGAATGTTTCAGAAATTAGAAGTTTCTAGGACTAGCAAGATACTATCGGAGATTTGTTAAAGGGTTCTCATTGATAGCTTCTCCGATGACTCAATTGTTGCAAAAAGAAGGGAAATTCGAGTGGACTGATAAATGCCAGCAAAGTTTTTATAGATTGAAAGCTTTATTTATGGAAGCGCCTGTATTAGTCCAACCTGAACTAGGTAAGGAATTTATAGTTTATAGCGATGCCTCATTGAATGGTTTAGGATGTGTATTGATGAAAGCTGGTAAAGTAGTGGCTAATGCATCTAGACAGCTAAAACTGCATGAAAGAAATTACCCGGCACATGATCTTGAATTAGTAGCTATTGTTTTTGCATTAAAAATATGGCAGCATTATCTTTTTGGTGAAAAATGTCATATCTTTATGGATCACAAAATTCTGAAGTATTTAATGAGAGAGAAAGAACTAAATTTGAGACAACGTACATGGTTGGAATTATTGAAAGATTATGATCTCGTTATCGATTATCATCCAGGGAAAGCTAATGTAGTGGCAGATGCATTGAGCCGAAAATCCTTGTTTTCCCTTCAGGCATTGAACACTCAGTTGTCTTTATCTGATGATGGTTCACTCATAGCTGAATTGAAAGTTAGACAGACGTTTTTGCAACAAAACTTTGAAGTTCAGAAAAATGATAGTAAGTTGCAAGCAAAACGGAAACAAAGTGAATTGATTCCTGACTCCGAACTTCAGATCAGGACTGATTGTTGTTTATTATTTAGAGGCAAACTACGCATACCGAAATGCTCAGAACTAGTACTGAAGATTTTGAATGAAGCTCATCATGGTAACATGTCTATCCATCCTGGTAGTAATAAGATGTATAGTGACTTGAAAAGGATGTACTGGTGGCCGGGAATGCAATGGGATATTTCGGAATTTGTATCGAAGTGCTTGATATGTCAACAAGTGAAGGCTGAACACCAAGTACCTTTGGGATTACTGCAGCCAATTACAATACCGGAATGGAAATGGGAAAGAGTTACTATGGATTTTGAAACGGGATTACCTCTATCACCGAAAAAGAAAGATGTTGTCTGGGTAATTGTTGATTGGTTGACAAAGTCTACACACTTTATCCTGGTACGTATGGATTTTTCCTTAAATAGATTAGCTAAATTCTATGTCTCTGAGATTGAAAGGCTACACGGAATGCCAATCTTCATTATCTCAGATAGAGACCCTCGGTTTACATCTCGATTTTAGAGTAAGTTGCATGAAGCTACAGGCACTTGTTTACACTTTAGACTGCATTCCATTCCCAAACAGATGGCCAATCTGAACGTATGATACAGATTCTAGAGGACATGCTTCGGTGTTGCATACTTAAATTTAGAGGTAACTGGGAAAAATACTTACCTTTGATTGAATTTGCTTACAATAATAGTTATCAGTCCAGTATTAAAATGGTGCAATATGAGGCTCTTTATGATCAAAAGTGTAGAACTCCATTATATTGGATAGAGTTAAGCGAGAAAAAGATACATGGAGTTGACTTGATTTGAAAGACTGAAGAAAACATGAAGGTAATTCAAGACAGTTTGAAAGCAGCCTCTGATCGTCAAAAGTCCTATACTGATTTGAAACGAAAAGAAATAGAATTCCAAGTTGGTGACAAGGTATTCCTAAAAGTGCTACCTTGCAAGAAAGTTCTCCGGTTTGGATGCAAAAGAAAACTGAGTCCACGGTTCATCAGGCCATATGAGATTATTGGAAGAATCGGGCCTATTGCGTATCGGTTAGTGTTACCTTCGACTTTATAAAATTCATAATGTGTTTCATGTTTCAATGCTACGACGACATTGATCGGATCCTTCACACGTTATTACTCCAATAGAAGTTGAGATTCAAATATGACTTACGATGAGGAACTGATTAAAATACTGCAATATGAGATGAAAGAGCTAAGAAATAAAAAGGTGGCTTTGGTAAAAGTCCTCTGGAAACGGCATGGAATAGAAGAAGATACCTGGGAGCCTGAGGATACCATGAGGAATTAATACCCTAACCTTTTCACTGGTAAGAATTTTCGAGGACGAAAATTTCTAAGGGGGGAGAGTTGTAATAGCACATTTTTGGTGAGATCAGAACAGTGGTTTCGGGACCACAAATCCGAGCCAAAATTTTAAATTTTTATTTTATTTTATTTTATTTTATGGTTGGCATCAAGATAGGAATGTCACATAAAAATTCCGATGCGAAAATTTTATCGATTGTGTGGTTAATTAGGTAAAGGACTAAATTGTATAAAATGCAAAAGTTTTGTTCTAGTAGCTATAGGTATCAAATAGCTATGGAATTCTAAGGTCCTTAAATGGTAATTAGACCATTGAAGGGTAGTTAGTAGATATTTTAAGGACTCATCCATGAAAAAATTAGGAATAGCTAGGGACTAAATTGGAAATCACTAAAATTAAAAGATGACAAATAATTAAAAAGAATTATCATATTTTCTATTCATCTTCATCTCCAAAATTTCTATGGAAACCTTAGGAGAGAGGATAAAAACTTTTCATGCTCAATAAGGTATGAAATCAAGTCCCATTTTTAATGATATTTATATTTTTGGAATCGGGATAACCTAATCTCTCTATTTAGGGTATTAACTTGAAAAGTTATCAAGGTATAAAATTTGGGTCATGGATGAATATGCTGAAAATTAGAAATTTATGGTAGAAAATGAAAGTTTGTTCATAGATAAACAACTTTTACAAAGCAATTTTTGATGAAAACTTAATTTAGGGACTCAAATGAAAAAGTGGTAAAATCCATGGAAAATTCTAAAAATTGTTAAATGTATGTGCTATAGATGTAGTAAACGAATTTCAACTAGGCTTGGAAAGAGGGTTAAATTTCATGAATTTCATTTTCCGAGCCTAGGAACAAAATCAAAATTTTTGAAAAGAATAGGGACAAAATGGTAATTTTGCCTAGGACATAATAGAATGCAACTGTGATTGAAATGTGATAGATTAATAGTTAAATTTATCCACATAGATCCGGAAAGACCAACTGCAGAACTAGACCGAGGAAAGCAAAAGGTTTCGGATTAGTAGAAACTCAAAATGAAACCATTTTCAAGGTAAGCTCGTGTAACTTAAAAATGTATGTTAATATGTTTCAATTGAATTGCATGATTTTGTTGTTATGTATGAGACGATATATATATATATATATACATATTGATATAGTTTTAAGTTGTGTCGTATGGACAAATTATTGAGTCGCGGTCGAATGTTGAATTTTGATTGTTGGAAATAATAGTACATATGTGGCAAATAGAATTTAGCTTGGACGAGTAATTCTAATGTAGGCCCTCTTGAATTAGGTTATGAATTGGATTTAGCCTGGACGGGTAATCCATATTAAGCTCTTTAAATCATATGCTACATATAGGATTTAGCCTAGACTAGTAATCCTACGGTAAAATGTATGACTCAAGGGTGTGCCTTTTTATTTTGTACCCCAATGGGTGCTTTTTCACATGTGTATATTACCGAAACATCCATCAAGATTTCAATAGTTCGACGAAAAAGACTCTTGAAGAAGTGGAAAGGTGAAATTAATGGAAGCTTGTAATATGATGAGTTCATCTATGTTTATTTGAAATTCATATGAAATTATGTGACTAATTTGTTTGAATAAGTGCATGTTGTTAGGCAACTTACCCAAAATTGATGGAATATGTATGTATGTGTGCTTGTGTTAATAAATAAGACCGGTAAGTTTATTTTTCGTTATACGAACTTACTAAGCATAAAATGCTTACTCAATTTATTTTTCCCTATTTTATAGTTCTCAAAGCTCACGAAGGTTGGAAGTCGGTCGGAGTAGTCATCACACTATCCACTAACTCATTTTGGTATAACTAGAAATCTCATTTTGGTATAATGGAATGTATTGTAATACCTTGAAAATTTTTACAGTGAGATATTATCCTTGATATAGTAAAATAAGGAAATAAAGTGACAAAAAAAGGAATTTTAAGTTATGTCAATATTGAGAAGTATATTATGATACATTAATTCAAGAAAGGACTAAATTGTAAAAGTGAGAAAAGTTTTGTTGCACAAGAATAAATACTTAAAATTTGAGGGGTTAAAGTGTAAATATGAAAAAGTTAAAGGACCAATAGTGTAAATATTTTAAGAGTGGAATGATCTAGAAACTAAGGAAAATGGATGGATTAGGACCAAATTGAATAGGTGAAGAACTATGAGGGACTAAATTGTAATTTTACCAAATTAAATGATGACTCAAGGATGGAATTTTAAAAGATAATAAAGGGCAAAATGGTCAATTGGAAGAGAGATAAATCTAGAAAGTAATGATGATGTTGATGATATTTTATGATTATTTAATAAGATATATATTATTTTAATAAGATATTTTATTATTTTATTATTATTTCATTATTATTTTATTATTAATTATTTAGTATAAAAGGAAGGAAAGATGAAGAATTTTCATCATCTTTCCATGCATGCAACCAATGTTAGAAGAGAAGGAAAAGAAAGAAATTTTCTTTTCTTTACAATTTGGTCCTTCCACCAAAAATTTACCATTTTCACCTAGAAATCAAAAGAATTTCCATAGCCACTAAGAGAGAGAAATGTTAAGGAGACCATGGGGAGTTAGAATATCAAGTTGGATTCAAGAATAGAAGCTTGAGAAGAGAGAAAATCAAGTTAAAGATTAGTATCAATAGAACAAGGTAAGTACATCAAGATTTCAATATGTTTTTAAGTTTGTTGTTATTGACAAAGCATGGAAATAATGTTATAGAAGAGTTTTCTTACATAAGGTCCTATGTTCTTGATATGTTAGTGAAGAGAAAATAAGAGAAAGTGATGAGAAATGGTGTAGAAGAAGAAAATAAGGGTGTTATAACATGGTAATTAATATCTTGTACAGTTTTGGACAGCAGCAGTAGTCTAATTTGAAAAATCATCAAAAATTTTAGAAATTGAATTATAGGATGAATAAAGTATGAAATTAAATATTATTGAGTCTAGTTTCTTATAGAAGAAATTATGTAAGCAATGGAATTGTAAATCATGAGATATAATCAATTTTGTGAGACAAGGTTAGAATGATTTCGGGTTCCCCTGTTCTGACTTTTGAAAATCATAAAAAATTGGATAAAAATGATTATGGACTTAAATTTATATTTTTATAATCTTGAATGAGTCTATTTTCAATATAAATAAACGGTAACATCATTTGAATTCTGTACGAGGAGATAATTAATTTTTAGTGAAGAAGGGTCAGGACTGTCAGACAGTAGAACAGGGGTAAATTTAAAGAATAAACTGTACTTATTGGCTAAACCAAAAATTCTGAAAATTTTATGGTAATAAGATATATGAGTCTAGTTTCAGGAAAAATTAGCGTATCTTAATTTGGAGTTCTATAGCTCTAGATATAAATAATTTAGTGACTATGACACAGATGGATAGCTTGAATATTCATAAAAGTAAATAATAAAAATTATAGATAATATTACTTATAAGTGTGTTATATACATTAAGGATGCGGAATGGAGAGGAGGAGGAGGAAAATATGTATGAATATTCATCTAACATGGCTAATTTGCATGTTTTAGGCTCAGGGACTAAATTGAATAAAAGTAAAACTTTATGGGTAATTTTGTAAAAATGTCAGAAATGACCAAATTGCATGAAACGAACTATTTTATTATTTAAATTACAAAATTGAATGAAATTATTAATTTAGTTCAAGATTGGGGAAAAACATGTTTTTAGGGATTAAATTGAAAAGTGTTGAAATTATGAAAAATTCTGATATTTTATAGAATTCATGGGCTGTTATCAATATGTATGAGAATAATAGCTGGAAATAAGGATTAAATTGTAAGAATTTTATTTTTCTGACCCTAAGGATGAAATCATCATTATATAAAAGTTTAGGGGCAAAATGGTAATTTTTCCTAGAGCATTAATTAAATACATTAGAATATGAAATGAATGAAAATGATGATCAAATTTATTTATAAAGATCCGGACGACTCAAATAAGAGATTTGATCGTGGAAAAGAAAAGATATCAGATTAATAAAATTATAAACACAAACAAGTAATGAGGTAAGTTCATGTAACTTGAATTATATTCTTAAATGTTTGAAATGCATGTTTTTTATATGAATATGATTTGAATGTTCATTATATGAAAATTTATGAAACACTGACATATTGATAAAAAGGGGAAGAAATCTCGATTGAATGAAAGGAAAATTCGATGGATCTTTGAAAAGGAATTGACGATAAAAAGGATCTAGCCCGGACGGGTGATCCTATCCTGATATAGCCCTCCCGAAGAATATGTGGAAAATGGATTTAGCCCGGACGGGTAATCCGAATTAGGGTCTGAATTTAGCCTGGACTGGTAATCCCGACAATACTCTATGAGTTTATATTACAGGGGATTTAGCCTGGACTCGTAATCCCGCTGTAAGGATGAGGTCCACGGGAGTGTGCTTTCTGATATGAAATGTGTAAGACCATGATTGAAAGATACCATGGCAACATGATAAAAAAATGTGTAAGACCATGGTTGAAAGATACCATGGCAATGTAACATGAAATGAACAAGACCATGGTTGAAACATATCATGGCAACCTGACAGAAAATGAGTAATACTATGGTTGAAAGACACTATGGCATCATGTCGAAGATAAATAAGGCCGTAGATGAGAGATGCTATGACATCAGTTGAACAATTGATATTCAGATAATATGTATCAGATGATGAATGGTTATATGAAATGGTTCTATGAAATGTTTACCAGAATTGGTCATATGGAAATATATGTACAAAATAGATGAAAGAAATAATTAAAAAGATAGATAAATGAAATATGTGTAAGTACACTAACAAGTGTTGTTGTTGATGCTTAGACAAGTACCAAACCATTGATTGAATGGTAATATATTTATTTATATGATGCATTGATTCGGTAAGTATTTAATTGAAATTTTTTTAGGTGATTCATAAATTCTAGTAATGCTCCGAAACCCTGTTTCGACGATGGATACGGGTTAGGGGTGTTACATGTATAATCTTAGTTGGCCAATGATGGCTTGTAATGGTTGTTTTGTAACTTAGCCATTAGAATGGTCAGAAATGGCATTTTGATACACTTGTAATGTCATGCTATGCTATCTTCACATATATTAGGTAAATGTTTAAGTGTCTCCATCAAATGGATTAGTCCATGGTAAAATTATAAGCATGTATGCATGTGGTGGTATGCCTTGTAAATTCGCTTTTGATGGATGTTTGAAATGGTTGAATTGTATTTGGTGTGTTTTAGTGCAGGAACATGGTAAATTTGGGTGACAAATGAGGCTAGGAAATGGCTTAATTTTGTCCACACAGGCAGGCACACGAGCGAGTGTCTAGGCCATGTATGACACACGGCCTGTCCCATAGGCAGGTGGTCAGGCCATGTGTCCCCTAAATCTTAAAAAAATGGAAAACAAAATGCTTAAATATGTGCACATAGGCAAAGACATGGGCATGTGTCTCAGCCGTGTGGTTGACACGGCCTTGGACACGGGCGTGTTACATGACCGTGTTAAAACTATACCTAATTTTGAAACTAAAAACTTGCCACATGGCCTAGGACACGGGTGTGTGACTTGGCCGTGTGACTACAATTTGTTCATGACTTGCAAGTTAGAGAGTTACACAGGTTAGGGAGACGGGCATGTGTAGTACATGGCCTGACCACTCGGGCGGGTCCCCAGATCACAAGGGTGTGTGAGCCCTGCACCTAGGAAAATTTTTGAAAAGTCGCGAAAAATTCTTAAAGTTTTCGATTAAGTCCCGACTTGATTC
The DNA here is from genome assembly GCA_025698465.1 of Gossypium longicalyx. Classification (NCBI taxonomy): domain Eukaryota; kingdom Viridiplantae; phylum Streptophyta; class Magnoliopsida; order Malvales; family Malvaceae; genus Gossypium; species Gossypium longicalyx. Next base: position 32,021,580 of record CM046998.1, on the reverse strand, counting down.
TAATGCTCGTATAGAGCCTCGAGGGCCCAATCAAGGGTCGTTAGAAATGACCTCGGCTATTGAATAGTAATTTCTCTATGATAATTGTAAATGTTTTTGAATGTTTCGGTAATGTCCTGAAACCCTATTTCAGCGATGGATTCGGGTTAGAGGTGTTACACCAGTAGTTATATCAGTAGTTTTCGATGTCTTGGTTAAGGTTATAATGGCATGTATAGGTGGACTTATGGTTGATGATAGTTGAATGTTAGTAATGAGTTTGTCATGTATATGTCATTTTGGGTGATGTAGCCTTGGTACATTTGGTGTCTTGTTGATATGTGTTAATTTGATAATGTGTTAAAGCATGTTTGAATGGTCAAAGTGATATGTGATGAATTGACCTCAACATGGTCAAGATATGGTATGCTTTTGAAAGATTTTGAACTAGATATAGCATGTATCTAATATGGTGTGGTGATTATGTAGTAATTATGTTATGTTTTGGATTAGAAACAAGTTAATTGATAATTGGATAAATATGCACATGTATAGGTGTTTTTGGTTGATGTTTTAGCCATTATGTTTTGGCTTGTAAATTTTGTATTCTAAATGATTGAAATAGTTGATATGTGGATATAAGTATGTGGCTTTTTGATGGATGACTTTATAGTCTTTATGATGCTTAGATGATGGAAGTTGAACATAGTCATTTTGGTATTAAAAATGTAGTTGGTATTTATGGCTTATGATGCTAAATGTTAAATGGTAAATTAAGTACATATGAGTGTGGATTTGATATGTGTACAAAATGGTAAGTTTTGGCTAAACTAAGCATTTATTTATACATGTTTAATTGTTGTGATTAAGGTGCCTTTTGGGCATATTGTTTCTTTGAACATGTACCTATTTGGATAGCTTGTTGTTGTATGGTTTGGTGTGCTTTGGGATTCTTGATAACATGTGGTAAATTGGTTATAGGTGTGTGCATGAATGGGTGAGAAAAATGGCTTGGAAATGGCCTATTTTCATCCACATGGTCAGAGACACGGACGTGTGTCTCAGCCATGTGTGACACACAGCCGACGACACGGCCGTGTGTCCCCTGTAGGTTTTTAAAGGTTGCATCTTAAGAGTTACATGACCTGGCACATGAGCGTGTGGCTTGGTCGTATAAACCAAGTCAGAGAGTTACAAGGGCACGAACATGGGCTGAGACATGACCGTGTCCCTACTTTGAATGTCCACACGGCCTGAGACACGGTCGTGTCTCTTAGCCATGTGAGTCACACGGCCCTGTGACCCCTGCAATTTTTGAAAATTTTCACTTTTTCCTGAAAAATTCTATATGTTTTCGATTCAGTCTTGACTTGTTTCTAACGTGTTTTTAGTGCCTCAAGGGCTCGTATAAAGGATAACATGTATGTTATTGATTGATTTTGCTATGATTCATGTAGTGAATTGAATGTTTAAATTTTTTTTTATAGTTTTGAAACGTAAACTCTGGTAATGCTCTGTAACCCTATACCGGCGATAGATACAGGTTAGGAGTGTTTCATAAGTTGAGTCCAGCAGTTCGACTGGGTATAGGGTTTTAAACTTAATTTCTCTCTCTAAATCCTATTAGTGAATGGGTTGGTTGATCCAATTTTATCTTATTCTACACTATAGAGACCAGTTCACTTTTCTAGGCTCTTTTGCCGTTTCCCACCCTTTGACCCTTTTAAATATACAGATTTGCAACTGAGCTTCATTTGGTCCAAAAGGCAGTAATGGATAACAACTATGCAGTTGTAATAGTGCTCTACCAAGAAAGCAAAATCAATATTCCTTCTAAAACTTCTTAAAATGACATTAACTGATAAGAAAATATGGATATGAAAGTTTCAACTTCTAAACAAAACTACTATCTATTCTTATCCAAACTTGATAAATCTGAATCAAAATCCAACCAGACTTGATTTAATCATAGAGTCAATTATTAGAACAAGTAAAGACCTCAAACCCAAAATAATAAGGTATGAATCCGAGTATATGATCAAGTTTTATGAATGCAAAGATAAATGACAAGAATATGTATTTTAATTCACAAAAATTGCATACAGACGATCATTAATACAAACATTTCATAAAAATATTATACTTAGTAAAATTAAACAAAATACTATAATTATTCTATTATATATTTATTTATTATAATTCTACCCATAATTTATTAAATATTTAAAACTTTGTTGTACCAAAATTTATTAAAAATCATTCTAAAATTTTAGAATTTAAGGACTTAAATATAAGTTAACTTACTTTCTTTAATTTAAATTTTATTTTAATATACTTATTTCATTTAAATTTAAATAAATTAATATGGATTAAATTGTACACATAAATATAGAGTAAAATAATGGCCTGAAAAATTGGAGTAGTTTTAAAAAAAATTATTTGTAAAAGTTATCTTCCAACCTCTAAATAAATCATTTAATTATGTGTCAACTCAACTAATTTTTGCTCTTTACATTCTGCTCTCTCACCGATTGCTTAAGGTTCTTTATGAGTGTCAGCTCATTCAGTTTTCTTACTCATTATAGTTTTCCCTTCTTCCACACTGGGTTCTTTTGACTCTTTTCAAACCTTTTTTCCTTCTATGGCTCGGGGTTAGGTCATTCAGGATTTAATTCATTAATGGATGGTTTGAGTTTTCAAGATCGATCTTGGTCCTTTAGCTTCTTGCTTTTCTGGTTTTTCTCTTCAGCTTCTCGTGGTTGCGATTACTCATGATTGGTTCAATTAAGGTTCACCTATCGATGTAAGGTTGGGGCTCATCGATTGGTCTTAATCTTTCTAGCGTATCGTGTAACACTCCAAACCCGGCCTAGACGTTACGATCGAATCTGGCAATGTCACTTTGAAGTATTTTTCGCAAAGCATGATATCGAAAGAAAAACCCCTTTTTCTTCACATTTACCTTTCTTACATATTCTTAATGATGATTTTAAAACATGTCGTTTATCGAAGGTTACTTATGTTAAAACATCTTTAATTTTTAAAACGTTGTCTCTTGTGGAAGCTTTTAAGTAAATACACACTCATAGTAGTTTTGGAAAAACATTTGTCTTTTCAAAAACCACGTCTTATCCTACTGCTAGCATATATAAATAAAAAATAATTAAAAGCCCAAATAAAAGATTAAAAATTTATAAAGGCCTTATTACAAAAACAAATACCCAAATTAAAATCTTATCATTTAAAAATCTAATGAGAAAGTCTGTGCAGTTGTGCGGCCACCTTTGAGTCTCTCACAGCACCGACCCACCTAAGACTGGGGATTTCCTACACAGATAAACAGAAAGGTGAGTTTACGAAAACTCAGTGTGTAATCCCTTAAAGACAATTAGTCAATCATGTATTAATCAAATACAGTCTAGGCCTAAGCCCATTCCAATAACAGTATCAGTGTAGGCCTTAGCCCAATTCAGTAACAGTAGCAGTACAGAATGCAAACAGAGATCCTACCCAACCAGCCTCTACACTCCTTTCTGTCCAGCCCTTCACTCTATGTGGGGATAAAATCAACCCACCCATCCCTACACTCCAAAATAGCACCTGTTGCGGCACTAATAGTAATTGCAGCAGAGCTGCCAGTACAGTACACTTCCTTCAATCAATAATAAACTCATCCCCATGTAATATGTCATGCGTCGTGGCATAATATCATACGTGTATGATAAATATATGAAATAACATGCTCGAATACAGTCATACACATCTAAAGGGCAAATCAGTCATTTTACCTCATAGGGGCATAACAGTCATTTCACCAAATTGAGGTCTAGGTATACGTTCTGACCCAGCAATAAGTCCACAGTCGTCTCGGGTGACCCGTGCAACCTTATCAGCCAAACAGTTAAAATGAGCCCAAGGCCCATAATGCGGCCCATGTGGCCCACAAAGCCCAAAAATGGCCATGGCCGTGTGGATTACACAGCCTGGCCCAATATTCTCCACACATCCGTGGGATTCACCCGTGTAGAGCCCACATGCCCACATGCCCTTAGGCCATGAAATCGCTCATGGCCGGCCTTAACTATCTTACGCCCATGTTTAGGCATTCAAAAAACTACACAAGTAAGCACACGCTATTATAGCATCGACGGTCACATTTCTGGCTTTTGCCGATTTACTATGTGGGCAGGGTTTACACACCTGGTTACAGAAACACGCACGGTTATAGAAACACGCACGAAGCCCTTGAACACTCCAATCCTTGATCCAATCCACAAACATTCAATTAGTCATGAGGTAATCCAATTAATACTACTCCTTTCCAAACCACCCAAGGATCAATTGTCACATACCTTGATTCAAACCCCCAAGCCCTTACATAGACCTAAACCATTGATCAAGAATGATTTCCCCCTTCTTTAGTTAATATCTGCATACCATATAGAACCCTCATAAATAACTATTCATAACCATAGTTTGATCTCTAAACGAAAATACACACTTACTGAAATCGCAGAATCACAGAGTAGTAATAGTACCCAAAATCGGCAGAGAGGGAAAGAGTAGAAAAGAGAATCCGGCACAATAAGGCTAAAAGAAAAAAGGGTGGAAATTGATAAAACAAAGGAAAAAGAGATTGACAAAAGGTCGAGCAGCAACAATCGGCACCAACATCAATGAACAGTTGACAGAGGATTGTGGGAAACGGGAATCCAAGATAAAATTGAGAACTACCAATTAAGGTTCGGCTAGAGGACCAAGCCAAACACCAATTACACTTCGGCAGTAAAAGAGAGCTTGAGAAAAATGGAAGCAATAAAGTGGAAAGGGAGAAAGGAAGAAACAACAGATGAGAACACAATCCCCGAAATTTTTAGAGAAAAGAAAACAAAAAGAGAACAAACTAAAGCTGAATTACCAAAAGAGATTTCGACTATAGGGGAAATGTAACACCCCCTTCCCGAGTCCGAGGCTGGGACTGGGCACGAGGCATTACCTAACTTATCCGCATGCAAACAATCATTTCAATGTCATTAAGACTCAGTCAAATTAAAAACTTTTCGAACTTTGTCTAAAACTCCTTAATTTGGGCCTACGAGACCCCAAACATCCATTAGAAACTATTCGAGACCAACCCAGGTCCTTTAAATAACTCTAGAAAAATAACTATACAAACAAGGCACACGCCCGTGTGGAAACGCAACACGCCCTTGTGGTCATTACAACATGGCCGTACTGATGGCCCGTATGACCCACATGGCCTAAGCATCTAGGGACACGCCCGTGACCCATACTCGTGTGGATTAAATTCCAAATTCAAACCTACAGGGGTTTTCATACGGCCTGACACACGCCCGTGTCTGTGACCCGTGTCCCTCACATAGCCATGACACGGTTGTATCCTAGCCCATGTCTAAAAACCTTGACATTCTATTTCTGACATCAGCATCCAATTTAGGGCACACGCCCATGGCCAGAGGTCGTGTCCTCTACACGGCTGAGACACATGGTCGTGTCTCTACCCGTGTGTTTACTACCAAGCATTCTGACTCGCAAATTTTACGTGCAGGGGGACACACAGCTGAACAACACGCCCATGGGGGTGACTGTGTGTCACACATGGCCTAGACACACGCCTGTGTGTCTACCCATATAGACAATATAAGGCTATCTACCAAGCATTTGCCACCCTTGCTTGCACTAACCTATATAACATCTAGCATGACAAATTCACACAACAATATAAGGTCTAATCAACCACACCAAGCATTATCTCATTCATGAAAATATCATCATTTGTATATATATATCGATAATAAACATTAGCCATTAGTCATGGCTTTATACAAAATGAATCAAGTACTAGTTTAAGCCAACACATTTGGCTCCAAAACAATGACACAAAATTCAAAAGCCAAGATCCTATACATGCCATAATCAAAATGAAAGATCTAACTATACCGAGCACTTCAGTTGATAGTGTGACTGGCTTCTCTGATGTAAGCGATGATCCTCGAGCTACTTTGGTGGCACTATAAGAAGATGGAAAAAAATAGGGTAAGCATAAAGCTTAGTAACTTGCATGAAAATAAACAACAACCACTATCATAAGGCAATATGCTCATAACCTTCCACAACTTATTCGTGAATACCATAAATAAATATAAGTACAACTTACTCATCACCATCCAATGCAACTCATATTGCATACATTGAGCCCATATCTCATACATTTCAATTAGGTACTTGTACCACTCATCACATGATCATAACTTTTCTCATTTCGATCTAAATCATAAACCTTTTGTTGAACCATTTGGAATACTACCGGAAACTCAATAGCTCTAACATGGGTTAAGGCGTGGATGCCATGTCCCAGACATGGTCTTACACTGGCTTTCATATAGCGAGGCCGATGCCATGTCCCAAACAGGTCTTACACTAGCTCTCGTCTATCAGTCTTGATGCCATGTCCCAAACAGGTCTTACACTAACACACAACAAGCTAATGCCATATCCCAGACAAGTCTTACACTAGCTTGTCTATCGCGAGGCTGATGCATGTCCCAGACATGTCTTACACTAGCTCTCGTCTCAATGCCGATGCATGTCCCAGACATGTCTTACACTGGCTTTCATATAGAGAGGCCGATGCATGTCCCAAACATGTCTTACACTGGCTCTCATATTGTTGTTGATGCATGTCCCAGACATGTCTTACACTACCACACAATCACCTAATATCAAGGTATCAATATCCAAGTTTATTCCAAATGTTCAATGAAAGTCTCTACTATGTTAATTTCTCATCATGTACTCAAAATCAAAACAGTTTATGCCATATCAATTCAATTGCACATCATAAAGATATAGTTGCATTATTAACATACAACTTACTTCGAATTACAAAATGTAGACGACTAGTTCGACTTAGTCCACTTGCTTTGCTTTTTTTCGGTCTAGGCCTGGATTTCATAATTCTTTATCTAAATTGATAGAAATTCATTAATTTCATTAGAATATTAATCTAGACACTCGAAAATTCATAATTAGGCAAAATGATCATTTTGCCCCTAGGCTTTCACAAAATGACCATTTTACCCTAGGTTCGAAAATCGATATTTATCACATTTTGTCACTAACCAAGCCTAGCCGAGTACTTTTTACACTAGAAGCAGCCCACAATTCTCATTATTACACACATTTATCACCTATTTTAAAACTTATGCAAAAAGGTCCTTAGTTAAGGTTTCCATGAAAACTTCTTCACAAAAGTCATTTATTTAACAACCACGATTCATTTTCTTCCATAAAATTTCAGAAATCAACAAGTTTACTATCATGTAAAAACCCTAAAATTTCAACCATTTTGCAAAATAGTCCCCTCACTTGAAAGCCCATGCTACAAAGGGTCCAAAAATACAAAAATCATCAAGAAAATCTATCAAAATCACTTACTTGTGTAGGTGAAGAGTGGCTGAAATTTTTCAAGCTCCCAAAACCCTTAATTTACTAGTATTTTCAATGGAGAAAGAAATGAGAAGAAAATGATATCTCTTTCTCTTTCTTTAATTCTTGTTTTATTCTTTTAAGTCACCAAACACACCTAATATTTGACCTTTGACCTCTCTTATCCCCTATGGCCGGCCACTCTCCTAAAAAGGGTATATTTGCCCTTTAAATACTCCCAATTAAGGTTCCTTAGCAATTTAACACCTTTAGCTATCAAAATAGGACTTTTGCACTTTATGCGATTTAGTCCTTTTTCATAATTAAGCATGCAATCGATAAAATTCTTTCACCAAAATTTTCATACTCTCCTATAATTATGCCACAACACAAAATAATTAAAAATAATTTCTACGACCTTGAATTAGTGGTTCTGAAACCACTATTTCAATTGGGCCCAACATCGGGCCGTTACAATTCTCCCCCTTAAGGATTTTTGTCCCCGAAAATCTTACTGGTGAATAAGTTTGGGTACTGGTCTCTCATAGTCTCTTCAGGTTCCCATGTGGCTTCCTCGACTCCATGTCTATTCCACAAAACCTTCACGAGTGCTACACATTTATTCCTCAATTGTTTGACCTCCCGAGCCAAAATCTTAACAGGCTCTTGGTCATAAGTCATGTCTGAGCTAATCTCAACCTCTGTTGGCGTGATCACATGCGAAGGATCCGATCTATATTGATGTAACATGGACACATGAAACACATCGTGAATCTTTTCCAACTCTGAGGGTAAAGCCAATCGGTAGGCAACAGGCCCTACTCTGTCTGTAATCTCATAAGATCCAATAAACCGTGGACTTAATTTGCCTTTCCTTCCAAATTGGAGAACCTTCTTCCACGGGGATACTTTCAAAAATACTTTATCCCCGACTTAAAACTCAATCTCTTTTCGTTTCAAATTCGCGTAGGATTTCTATCTATCCGAAGAGGCCTTCAAACAGTCGCGAATCACCTTAACTTTCTCCTTGGTCTCTTTAACTAAGTCAACCACATGTATCTGATTCTATCTCAGCTCGGTCTAATACAAGGGTGTTCGACACTTACGCCTATACAAAGCCTCATAAGGCGCCATTTTCAGACTTGACTGATAACTGTTGTTGTAGGCGAATTCGATTAGTGGAAAATACTTTTGCCAACTAACTTGGAACTCGATAGCACAACACCACAACATATCTTCTAATATTTGAATTACTCTCTTCGATTGTCCTTCGGTTTGTAGGTGAAATGTTGTACTAAAATTCAGTTTCGTTTCCAATGCCTCTTGCAACTTCTTCCAAAACTACGAGGTATACCTCGAATCTCTATCTGAAATAATTGATAAAGGTACTCCATGAAGTCTCACGATCTCAAAAACATATAGATCAACCAATTTCTCAAGAGAAAAGTCGGTACGCACTGGTATAAAATGTGCCGACTTAGTAAGTCTATCAACAATGACCCAAACTAAATATTTTTTCCTTGGTAACAAGGGGAACCCTGACACGAAATCCATGGTTACTCGGTCCCATTTCCACTCGGGAACCATCACAAGCTGAAGCAAACCTGAGGGTACTTGGTGTTCAGACTTCACTTGTTGACAAACTAGACACTTAGAAACAAACTCAAAAATGTCTCTTTCCATCCCCGACTACAGGTGAAATGTAACACCCCCTTCCCGAGTCTGAGGCTGGGACTGGGCACGAGGCATTACCTAACTTATTCGCATGCAAACAATCATTTCAATGTCATTGAGACTCGGTCAAATTAAAAACTTTTCAAATTTTTCCTAAAACTCCTTAATATGGGCCTACAAGACCCCAAACATCCATTGGAAACTATTCGGGACCAACCCAGGTCCTTTAAATAACTCTAGAAAAATAACTCTACAAACAGGGCACACGCCCGTGTGGTCATTATAACATGGCCATGTTGATGGCCCGTGTGACCCACACGGCCTAAGCATCTAAGGACACGTCCGTGTCCCATACTCATATGAACTAAATTCAAAATTTGAACCTATAGGGGTTTTCACACGGCCTGACACATGCCCGTGTCTGTGACCCGTGTCCCTCACACGGCCATAACACGACTGTGTCCTAGCCCGTGTCTAACAACCTTGACATTTTGTTTTGATGTCAGCATCCAATTTAGGGCACACGGCCAAGGCACATGCCCGTGACCAGAGGCCGTGTCCTCCACACAACAATATAAGGTCTAATCAACCACACCAGGCATTATCTCATTCATGAAAATATCATCATTTGTATATATATATATCGATAATAAACATTATCCATTATCCATGGCTTTATACAAAATGAATCAAGTACTAGTTTAAGCCAACACATTTGGCCCCAAAACATTGACACAAAATTCAAAAGCCAAGATCCTATACATGCCATAATCAAAATGAAAAATCTAACTATACCGAGCACTTAAGTTGATAGTGTGATTGGCTTCTCCGACATAAGCAATGATCCTCGAGCTACTTTGGTGGCACTACAAGAAGATGGAAAAGAAATAGGGTAAACATAAAGCTTAGTAAGTTGCATGAAAATAAACAACAACCACTATCATAAGGCAATATGCTCATAACCTTCCACAGCTTATTCGTGAATACCATAAATAAACGTACGTACAACTTACTCATCACCATCTAATACAACTCATATTGCATACATTGAGCCCATATCTTATACATTTCAATTAGGTACCTGTACCACTCGTCACATGATCATAGCTTTTCTCATTTCGATATAAATCATAAACCTTTTGCTGAACCATTTGGAATACTACCAGATACTCAATAGCCCTAACATGGGTTAAGGCGTCGATGCCATGTCCCAGACATGGTCTTACACTGGCTTTCATATAACGAGGCCGATGCCATGTCCAAGATAGGTCTTACATTGGCTCTCGTCTATCGGTGTCGATGCCGTGTCCCAGACAGGTCTTACACTGACACACAATAAGCTGACGCCATGTCCCAGACAGGTCTTACACTAGCTTGTCTATCATGAGGCTGATGCATGTCCTAGACATGTCTTACACTAGCTCTCGTCTCAATGCGGATGCATGTCCCAGACATGTCTTACACTAGCTCTCGTCTCAATACCGATGCATGTACCAGACATGTCTTACACTGGCTTTTATATAGAGAGGCCGATGCATGTCCCAAACATGTCTTACACTGGCTCTCATATTATGGCCGATGCATATACCAAACATGTCTTACACTAGCACACAATCACCCAATATCAAGGTTCCAATATCCAAGTTTATTCCAAATGTTCAACGAAAGTCTCTACTATGTTAATTTCTCAACATGTATTAAAAATCAAAACAATTTATGCCATATCAATTCAATTGCACATCATAAAGATATAGTTGCATTATTAACATACAACTTACTTCGAATTACAAAATGTAGACGACTAGTTCGGCTTAGTCCACTTGCTTTGCTTTTCCTCGGTCTAGGCCCGAATTTCGTAATTCTTTATCTAAAATGATAGAAATTCATTCATTTCATCAGCATATTAATCTATACACTCAAAAATTCATAATTAGGCAAAATGACCATTTTGCCCCTAGACTTTCACAAAACAACCATTTTACCCCTTGGTTCAAAAATCGATTTTTATCACATTTTGTCGCTAACCAAGCCTAGCCGAGTACTTTTTACACTAGAATCAGCCTACAATTCTCATTATTACATACATTTATCACCTATTTTACAACTTATGCAAAAGGGTCCTTAGTTAAGGTTTCCATGAAAACTTCTTCACATAAGTCGTTTATTTAACAACCATGGTTCATTTTCTTCCGTAAAATTTCAGAAATAAACATGTTTATTATCATGTAAAAACCCTAAACTTTTAACCATTTTGCAAAATAGTCCCCTCATGTGAATGCCCATGCTATAAAGCGTCCAAAAATAGAAAAATCATCGAGAAAACCTATCAAAATCACTTACTTGTGTAGGTAAAGAGTGGCTGCAATTTTTCAAGCTTATAAAACCCTTAATTTACCAATATTTTTGGTGGAGAAAGGAATGAGAAGAAGATGGTATCTCTTTCTCTTTCTTTAATTCTTATTTTATTCTTTTAAGTCACCAAACACACCTAATATTTGACATTGGACCTCTCTTGTCCCCCTATGGCCGGCCACTCTCCTGAAAAGGGTCTATTTTCCTTTTAAAGACTCCCAATTAAGGTTCCTTAGCAATTTAACACCTTTAGCTATCAAAATAGGACTTTTGCACTTTCTGCAATTTAGTCCTTTTTCACAATTAAGCATGCAATCGATAAAACTATTTCACCAAAATTTTCATACTCTCATATAATTATGCCACAACATATAAAATAATATTAAAAATAATTTCTTGAACCTCGGGTTAGTGGTTCCGAAACCACTATTCTGACTGGGCCCAACATCGGGCCGTTACAGGAAAAGAGGTTTTACCGTCAGAATTTTTGAAAACTAGAAAGAGGGTGCCGAATTTTTGGAAAGTAGAACTTCAGTCCAGCTTAAACACATCCCATTCCCTAATACTCTCCATCAAATCAGCACAACTCTCCCACTAAACTCAAGTCCCTTCTTTTTCTCCCCAAAACGTGATAACCTCCCATATCCCACTATTTCCTCCTACAAATTCGGCCACAACTCCCCGCACTCCTCAAACACTCTATTTTGGTCAACCTAGGACACTTCCACGGCACTTGCAGCAAAATAAAACACTCTACTGCCCCCACCAGGATTCGAACCTCAGTCCTCTATTATAGGTAACACGCCACTTTCCCCTTAAACCGGCAGACCTTTTTTTGTCATAAAATACCCATATTTATTTATAAGCCTACTCACTAGAGATGGGTTATTCCATTAAAAACAAAAATTTTGCACAAGCCAAGGCTCGAACCCGACACTTCTCAGACACTTCCAGAACACTCAGCACATTTAACCACTGAAGCAGACAGTCAGTTGTGTCACTTTCTTGCACAACAAAACATTTATATGCAGCCTCCTAATTGTTCCCATGCTTAAGACCTAATACTTCTAGGCCTAAATTCGGGGCGTTACATATCGGTTGTTTTGGTTGGGTTTTGCTCACTCTTTAGGTTTGTGTGCTTTGACATGGCTACAGTTGTTCGGTTTCTAGATTTTCCTACCACTATTGTTTTTTTTTATTTTTGTTTTTTTACTTTATTGGGAGCCTATGTATTTGGTTGTTTCATGTTCTTCCCCTTTCATCCCTCTATAAGCCTAAAGTTAGGTTTTTCTCTGCTATTAAAATGAGGATTCTAAGTTGGAATTGCAAAGGTATTGAGAAAAAAATTACCATTCAAGCTTTAAGAGAATTAAATAGAAAATATAAACCTCAAATCATTTTTCTCACGAAGACTAAACAAAAAAGGGAGAAATTAGAAAGAAAGCGAAGAAGTCTTGGTTTTGATAATTCCTTTTGCATTAATCCCATAAGAAAGGAAAACAATCTTACCTTATGGTGGTGGTAGGCCCTTAAAGTTGATGTTGAGAGATTTTTTAAAAAATATATTAGTGTTGATTCTTGAAAATGATGAAGGCTATCTTTGGAGTTGTAGTTTCTCTTATGGTAGTCCCTATAGGTGGAGCTCAAGTTTTGGAGACTTTCAAAATTTTCAATCGAGGAGAGGAAATGCTATTATGTTGCATTGACAATTCCTTTTTGTAACACCCTAATTTTGGGCCTAGTTGGAACAGTGGTTTCTGGACCACAAATTCGATGATGAAAATTTTATTTTTATTATATTTTTATGGCCTACGAGTTTATGGAATAATTTTATGAAAATTTCGTTCAAAAATTTTGACGTTCGGGCACTTAATTTAGTCAAAAGGACTAAATCATAAAAAGTGCAAAAGTTGAGTTCTACATGTTAGAAGTGTCAAATTGTTATGAGTTTTTAAATTAAAGGTCCTTAAATGGTAATTAGACCATTGGTTAATTTTTGGACAAAAATGGACATGAAATGGGTGTAATAAAATATTTTTAAGTTAGGGGTATTTTGGTAAACTAATAATTAAAAGATTTAAAAAGGGAAATAAGCCAAATTAACTATCATCTTCTTCATTCAACCATTTCTACCAGCAGCAGCCATGGTTAGGGTTTTTTCAAATTCCCAAGCTCGATTGTAAGTGCCCCCTAACCCCGTTTTTAAAGTTCTTTACATTTTTGAAATCCCGGTAACTTGTTCTACTTATTTCTACCATTAATTTGAGCTAAGGTTCATGTCTAAAAATTTACCCATGAATAATATACATGTATTTTGATGTCTAATGATAGCAAATGAAGGTTGGGTGTTGGATAAACGACTTTTGCTAAGCGATTTTACGTGAAAACGAGTAAAATGACATAATTGGTAAAAATATCTAATGTTCATAAGTACATGTTAGAGTGAGAATTGGATGTTGCTATAGAAGAGAAAAATGATCAGCGTGTCATAAAACATAAGAAAATAGGATGAAGTTTAATTTACGAGATTTGGGGTAAAAGTGTAAATATGTGAAAGTTCAGGGGCAAAATTGTAATTTTTCCAAAATATGATTTTGGGTTGATTTGAATAATATGAGTCCTAATTAGGCTATATTTGAAATGATAGAGCAAGGAAAATCAAAATTTGGGCTAAAATCGGCAAAATACCAAGTTGTGGACAAAATGGTAAAAATGACCATTTTCGCATACGAGGTAAGTTCATATGATTTTATTAATGCAATGTGTATTTTAGTGTTAATGTTATGATATTATATGAATTGTAAGTATACATATATGTGAATAATTTGATATTATGTAAATTATGTAACATTACTATATGTTATTGATGTCTTTATAATGGTATGATGATTATTGTTTACGAATTGTTGCATTCTATGATTATTGTTGAATTATTATAAAAATTATGTGGAATACTTGAAAAATATGAGTTGCCACCAGAGTATCGATGACATCACGAGAAAGATGGAAAAGGCGTATGATCGAGGAAAATCCCGTTTGAATATTAGGAATAGATTAGGATACAAGTGACATGTCACTAGGATATTGAGATCTAAACTCGCTGAGTTGCGTTCTGAGTTCGTGAGAATTATGAGGCATCAGGACTCGTTGAGTTGCGTTCTGAGTTCACTTATGGATGCAAGCATCCGAACTCATTGAGTTGTGTTCCGAGTTCATTATGGATGTGAACACCCGAGATCGTTGAGTTGTGTTCCGAGTTCATTATGGGTGAAATTATGGTAGCTTGATTTTGTGTATCCGAATTATATTCTGATGTGTTCAACGGGTAAATCTCAAGTGAACGAAGTGAAATACTCCAGATGAAAGCGACATGTTGGTAATTGTTGTGAAATGAGTACGATGAACAGGTATGTGCGTAAATTCTCGATTAGAGAACTCGATATGTTGTAATGGTGTGGTAAGAATGTTCATGAGAATGCTTTTGTGATAACCTTGTGATTATGAGTCCATGCTTATGAATCATAATTATGTGTTCTTACCATGATGGATGAAATGATATTGTATGAATTTGGTGAATAATAGTGGTGAATGAGTAAATTCAGCCTTGATAGTTTTGGGTTACTGCAGTGGTGCAACTTTGGAAATTCACCATAAATTGTGGAAATTGATTTAGGGGCTGAATAAAATATGAGATTAAATCTCAATGAGTCTAGTTTCACATAGAGGAAATGGTACATGAAATTGAACTTTATGTTATGAGATATTTCAATTTTTGTGAGACAGAGTCTGAATGACTTCGAGATCCCCTGTTCCTATTTGAGAAATCCACTAAAAATTGTGCAAAAATAATTAGGAGTTATAATTTACATTTATAGATTCCTTATTGAGTGTATTTTTAAGAGAAATAAACGGAATATCCCTTTGAATTCTGTACAGAGAGAAAATTGATTCGTAGTGAACAGAGGTCAGAGTAGCTAAAAATTGAAATAGGGGAAAATTTAATGAATAAACTGTACCAATTTCCTAAACCAAAAAATTCTGAAAATTTTATGGGAGAAAGGTATATGAGTCTAGTTTCAATTAAAATTAATAGAACTTAATTTTGAGTTTTGTAGCTCCAGATATAAATGAGTTAGTAACTATAATTCGGTAAAATAGCTTAACCTGAACATGTGTAAATTGTACAATTTTGGTGTTTTATCTTAGAAAAGCATGATGGTAATTGCTTATTAATTTCATATGGACTTACTAAGAGTTAAGCTTACCCTTTCCTCTCCACTTCTTCAGTTTTGGCAGGTCGGCTCGGGGTTGGAGATTGTCGGAGGCAGAATCACACTATCAAGCTATCACTTTTGGGAGAATTAATTCAATATTTGAAATATCAAGTGAGTGGCATGTATAGGATGTTAGTTTGTGATATGTATTATTATTATGACTTTGGCCAACCCTATTGGTCTATATTGAGCTATAATATATGGTCATGAGATATAACCTTTATTCATTATGGGTTGTAAATTTAATTAAACATGTTACGTCTTATGTTTGTGATGTGATGATATAGTTAGGTTTGTTTGTTATGCATGATTAGTAATATATCCTGTAAGTTGAATGCTACCTATGGATTATGAATTAAATGTGTAATACGGAGATGAGTGATGTTGCCTTGGACATGGATGTTTAAGGGACGATATGCATGTGTTTGAGAAGTTTTGAACTAAATGAAAATTTATGGTCTGGTTTTCGTCTTTGTGTATAGTTAAGTCTGATAATGCCTCGTACCCTATTCCAGCCTTGGATACGGGTAAGGGGTGTTACACTTTTATGTTAAGCCTATAGGAAGGGCAAAGAGTCTTGCCTTATGGTAGTGATAGACCCCTAAAGTTGATGTTGAGGGATTTTAAAAAAAAATTATCAATGCAATACTTGAAACTGATGAAGGTTATCTTTTTAGATGTATTTTTTCTTATGGTAGTCCTTATAATGAAGGTAAAGCTAAAATTTTGAAGACCTTCAAAAATTTCAATTAAGGAAAGGAAATGGTGTTGTGTTACATTAGTGATTTCAATGAGGTAATATTCCTACATCAAAAAGAGGGGGGATCTATTGGATGTTCCAAGAGCTAACAAATTTAATGACTTTATTTTTTAATGTGAACTCATGGTGATTAGCATTAAAGAAGATGAATTTACATGGGCTAATAAAAAAGATGACGAAGGTTTCACACATGAAAAACTCAACTAGGTTCTGTGCAATTTGAAATGGCAAGACCTCTTCTAAGACTATAATGGTAAAATAGAATTACCTATAGGATCAAACTATAAGTCGGTCATTCTAAACCTCAAAATGAGTGGCAACAGATTTCCAAGATCCTATGAGTTTGATTCTAAATAGCTTGCTACAAGCGAATGTGGTGATATCAATAAGAATGAAGGGAGGCTTATGAAAAATGGAGAAAGAATATGTTTTATGGAAAATTTGTTAAAAACAAATACTAAACTTCAACATTGGAGTAGAAGAAACAATTGAAGCTAAAGATATTAAAACAGTCACCAGCTAAAATGAGCCACCATCAAATTATAATAGAGATAATTAGAGCACTGGAAAATTATCTCGATACCTTATGGGAAAAAGAAAAAAGACATTGGCACCAAAGGTTGAGGATCAATTAGTTAAGGCATGGGGATAAAAACACTAGATTTTCTATGCTACAACTATGTCCCATAAAAGAACCAACATAACTCTGAAGCTTAAGGATGGTCATAATTAATGGATTGAACCAACATAACTATCTTACATAGCTAGTAATGCCAAAGTGGTTTTCAATTTGGATAGGTTTGTGGAGCTTGAAGAAGTTCAAAGCTCTTTTAAGAATGTCATCTCGAATTATATAAATAGGGAATTATGTAGACATGATACTTAGGAAGAAGCTAAGGTTGTGGCTTTTGGTATGTTGTCCTATAAAGTCCGAGTCCAAATGGATTTTCTGGAATTTCTTACCACCAATTTTTGAGACATTATTGAGGAAGGCGTTTTCAAGATGGTGAAGGATTTCTTTAGTAATGGAAAATTCCAGAAAGGTTTAAATGATGCTAATGTGATTTTTATTTTGTTAGTTCAGAAGGATTAACTCAAAATCGTCGATAGGGAGGTTGAATTGGCCTTTGAGAAATTATGATAGAAGCAATGAAAAATATGCAACAAAGACCACGATGATTTATAGTAGTTCGACCCCAATTGCCTACTCCACTACCTTAGCAAACCATAACTAAGGATTTTCTCAAATTCACTAATTTGGCAACCTTTGAGGACAAGGCTTAACCTTACAATCTCTCTTAAGATTTATGCCCTAAAATCTTAAGATACAACTCCCTTATGGTTTCTACCCAAACCTTAAGAATAAACACTCTCTCAAAGAGAAACAAATAAGCAAACAAAGAAACAATCCTTATAAGATTAGGATGTTTGCCAATTAAGCACAAATACAAAGAAGAACACTTGATCTAAATGAATACAATGAAAGCTCACAAGTGCTTACAAGAAAATGTATGAAATAATTAAGCTATAGGTTGTTTTTATTGGTCTTTAAGCTTTGCACATGTCTCTTGTTGTTGCTAAACCTTTGGAAGATGGTGTTTATACCCTATAATTGATTTCCAACCATTGTGGTTATTGTATAAGTGAATGTAGCTGTTGGGGATTAAATATCAAGTCATTAACTTCACCTGTAGTAACGAGTATCGATACCTACTAAAAGGGTATCGATATTTTTTATAATTAATGCTGATTTTAGTGACCGTTGGAGCAAGAATATCGATGCCTTAGGAAATATATCGATACTTTAAGAAAAGTATCGATACTGATCGATACCTACCAGGGTTTGAAAATGGCAGAATGTCAATTTGGTATCGATTATTAGAGGGGTACCGATATCTTATAAATTATCGATACTTTGACAAAAAAATATCGATACTTTTTGTCCTGGAGCAATTTTAACTTGTTTGAAAATGGTTAAAACATATTTGTAAATGTTTGACTCAATTGAAACCATTTCAACTTGATTTTTATGAAATTGCTTAACTTTAATTTTATTCAAAAACATTTTAATTTATTATATCAAAATATATTATCCAATAAGGCTTAGTTTAACAATCTCCCTCTTTTTGATATAACAAAACATTTTGTAAATTTGTTTTTGAATAGGTTGCTCCCCCTTAATAAAAGTCATTTTCAATTTAAGCTCCCCTTATATAAAAATCATTTTTTGTTTTAAGGCATAAAGATTTAGAGCATAAAATTTTTAAATAAGCTCAAATTTGACATTCATTTTGCTTTGAAAACATAGTCACTAAAATTGGCATATAAGCAATCAATCAACCACAAAATTTACCTTTCTCTTATCCCCATTTTCGTTATATCAAAAAAAAATCAAGAAAAACTCAAGAGGAAAAGAATATGGTTAGTCCAAATATAGATATATTAAAAATAAAGAACAAATAAACTACCATACCAAATAACATTAAGGTGCAATCGCAAAGAATTTGTATTTGTTCACCTTGAAGCAATGCACCTTACCTACAAACATAGAATTAAGTGTTTGGTACCCAATTTCCTTTGGGTCTATAATTATTAGTCTTTAAAATCCTAGTCCCTTTATGTATCCATTTTGAAAGAGCTTCATTGTCTTAAGTAGCACTAAGTCCTTTAGGGACCCATACACTCTTAACAAGTTTTCTCTTGTAAAATCTTTAGGGACCTCAATGTTTATAGAAGGTAAAGTTATTTTTAACAATGTTTTGTTTTGAATTTTCTCCTTTTCCAAAAATTTTGTTAGAGTGAGCTTTTTCACCCTTAAGCAACTCAAGTTACTTTTAATGATCCTCATGAACTTTTGAAAGTAAATTATGCAAGTCTAAATTTTTCTTGCATTTTGTTTACTTTCTCTTCAAGTTCATGATTGGTTTTAGAAAGTAAGTCATTTTTATTTCTCAATTTTGAAACATTTTTCTTGTGTTTTGACATCATGACTTCAAATTCCAAACCCTATTCATCATAGGAATCTTGCAACTCATCAAAAGAATAATCATTTAAAGTAGATGAGTTAAAAGTTACCTTAGGATCATTGATGGCCATAAGGCGTAAGTAGGCCTTTTGTTTGCTACACCCCTTCTTTTTAAGTTAAGGACAATCATACTGTGTCTCGATTTCTTGCACTCATAGTAAATAATGGGATCTTTCTCCTTGGTAGATTCAAGCTTGAATCCTTCCTTCTTTTGAAATTCTCTTCCTTTGTTGGACCTAATGAATCTCTTGAATCTTCTAGCAAACATCTCCATCTCTTTATGTAACACCCTTTACCCGTATCTGAGGCTGGGACAAGGTACGAAGCATTACCGAACATACATACAATTTTTCAAGCAAAATCGGGCTATAATATCCCTTTCAAATCAAAAGTCATTCAAACATATGCGGGACTTCCCTTGTATGGATCTAGGAGGTCCAAAACATACATCGGAAGTAGTTCAGGACCCAACCAGAAAACTTTAGGGAAACATGGGAAATTTTCTTAAATACAGAGTCACACACCCGTGTGAAATGGGGACACGCCTGTGTGCTCTTGACACGCCCATGTCCACAGGCCGTGTAACTCTCTGACTATGACGTCAACACCAAAATAAGGTCACGGCCGTGTCAAACGCCCGTGTGGCCAGGCCATGTGGCCAAATTAAATTAAATGATTTTTCATAAAAATGGTGCAAACTTTACATGGCCAGAGCACACGCCCATGTGGTTAGGTCGTGTCTCTCACACGGCTAAGACGTGCACCCGTGTTTTAGCCCGTATGTTTACTATTGGGCATTCTGACTTATAAAATTAAGGTGCAGAGGACACACAGCCTAGACACACGCCCATGTGTCTACTCGTGTGGACAATTTCAAGGCTATTCTCTAAGCCTTTTTGCCACCTTTTAAGGACTCATTCATTTGTACATGTTCTCAGCATTCAACCATTCACATTTGAACTACTCCAATACCTAAATCCATGATTAAATTATGTCCCCAATGCCTCTATGCACTATCTCAATTTTTACATGTATTTCCTAATCTTTTCATACCAATTCATAACCTCTAGGTTTTTATATCCTTTTTTCCAACTTTACACATTGATAACATTGTTGTGGCCATACTCATTGATCATGGGCCATTCACCAATTAATATGCCATACCTTACATCCATCACTTCCGAGCAACAATATCAACATGAACACATTGCATGCATGATTAATAAGGGTTACAACCCAATAGTAAAATATGAGCCATATTTCATGGCCATATACAAAATAATTCATCAACCATCATGAGGCATTACACTTGGCTAATTTAAATGACATATATAACCAAAAGATAAGTTACCCAATACATGCCATTATATCAAAATAAATAGTTTTTTTATACCCAAAATGAGAATACTGATAGTGTGATCAAACTCCCACCGTTCTCCAACCTTCACGAGTCCAAGAGCTCTATAAGATAAGGAAAAGTAAAAATGGGGTAAGCATTACATGCTTAGTAAGTTCATATAATGGAAATTAAACTTACCGGTCATTTTTAACACATAATCACAATAAGCCATGTTATCCATCAATTATAAAAATTTTCCACTCAATGAACAAGTTAGTCACATAAATTTTCAAGATCCATAGATGAGCTTATCACATCATATACATATTCAAATTCATATTTCTCATGTCATGTACAAATATTTTATCCAGTGAATCCTTGAATTCCCGATGGATATTTCATCACTTAGTACGCTCCATGTGTACTATTTTATTAACCATCAATTCATATCCAGTAGTACCCTATCCAGTACACTCTCGAGCCACATCTCTTACAGCAAAATTACTAGTCCAGGCTAAATTCTAGCTGTTCCATATACTCTAAGGGCTTTGTCAGATTATCAGTCCAGGCTAAATCCTTTATATGACAAAGAACACACTATAGAGTCTAATATGGATTACCAGTCCAGGCTAAATCTAGTCAACTAGGATTACCAGTCTAGGATAAATCCCAAGTCTAGTCGAATTATATCCTAGCTTATAACAGCCCACATTTTCCTTTATTTCACTTTTCTATTACTCACTTTTTCATCTTTTGCAACTTGGTCCTTTTTAGGTGTTTTTATGGAAAACCACTTGATAAAAGATGTTTATCATACATCAAACTTTCATATTCCTCCATTAAACACTAAAATACAAACATGTCACACATGGATAAGTTTTTAAACATGAACCCTAGCTTAAAATAAGGGTAGAAATGGCTAGAACATGCTTTGAGGATCTCAAAAATATAAAGAACATAAAAAACGGGGCTAGGAAGCACTTACAATCAGGCTTGAAATGTTGAAAACCCTAGCTATGGAGCCCTTTCAATTTTTAGCACACCATGTAGAAATGGACAACATTTTTTCTTGATTTTTCCCTTTTTTAATCTTTAATTAACCAAATGACCAAAATGCCTCTAAGGCCTTTATTTAAAATTTTACCCATGCATGCCTATTTTTGTCCAAATTTTTAGAACTTGGTCAAATTACTATTTGAAATCCTCTAATTTATAATCCAACTCAATTTCATGCTAAGGGCTTTTAGAACTCAAGTTTTACATATTTTTCAATTTCGTCCCTGATGTCAAATTAAGCATCTTAAGCATAGAATTTCTCCATAAGATTTCTACTCAAGCATACATTCTCATCCTAGACCTCATAATAATCATGAAATATTTATTTCTATTTTGGATATGTGGTCTCAAAACCATTGTTCTGAGTAGGCCCTAAATCGAAATGTTACACTTTATCTTCATTGACCTCTTCACTCGATTCACTGTTGTTATTAGTGGTCAATTTTAGAGCTTCACCAACATTATTCTTCATAACTCATTCTTCTTCACTCCCTTTGTTAAGCCTCATCTCATGTGTAAGAAAAGAACCGATAAGCTTATCCAATGACAAAGTTTCTAAATTCTTTACTTCTTCAATTTCAAGCACCTTGGCATCCCATTATGTAGGTAAGCTATGAAGCACCTTTCTTGCCACCTCCTCATTTGGATAAGTCTTCCCATAAGACTTCAATCCATTTATAATGATTTTAAATCGATCAGACATCTCTTTAATATCTTTTTTGGGCTTTCTCTTGAAAGTTTCGTAGTCGAGAGT
Source organism: Gossypium longicalyx (assembly GCA_025698465.1). Lineage (NCBI taxonomy): Eukaryota > Viridiplantae > Streptophyta > Magnoliopsida > Malvales > Malvaceae > Gossypium > Gossypium longicalyx. The sequence goes on along the minus strand of CM046998.1, from coordinate 31,998,918 downwards.
AAGGATTCCAAGTTTAGACTTCTTCACCTGGCTAGTGCCTTCATGGGTGACTTCAAGCTTGTCTCATATCTCATTGGCATTTGAACAAAACGAAACTTTACTATACTCATCCTATAACAGCCCGTTTTTGGGTCAAATCAGAATAGTGGTTTCGGGACCACAAATCAGAAGTAAAATTGTTAATTTTATTATTTCTTTAAGGTCTACAGTATGATTGAATGATTGTGTGAAAATTTTGTTAAGAAATTTTATCGATTGAGTGTCCAATTTGACTAATATGACTAAATTGCAATAGGTGCAAAATATGTATTCTAGAAGCTAGAGGTGTCTAATTGCTATGAAATTTTAAATTGGAGGTCCTTAAATGATAATTAGACCATTATAATTTAAGTTGGACAAAAATGGGCATGGTTAGGTGAAATTTCAAAGTTTGACATTAAGGGTATTTTGGTCATTTGGTTAATAAAGACAAATTAACTAACAAAAAGATGTCATCTTCTCCTATTTAGTCCCCAATAGTCGAATTTCTCAAGCAACCATAGCTAGGGTTTTTTTCCAAGCTTCCAAGCTCGATTGTAAGTCTGTCTTTGTTCAGTTTTTAATGATTTTTACGTTTTTGTGAATGTTGTAACTTGATTTAGCTATTCTAAGGACTAATTTGATTTGAAAGAAAATTAAAGTCTAAAATTTTACCCATGTTGAATATTTGTGTACTTTAATGTTAAATGGTAGAAAATGCATGTTTGGTGTTAGATAAACAACATTTACCAAATGATTTTTTATGAAAATGTCAAATAGGGACCTATTTGTAAAAGTTGTAAAATGTGTGTAAAAATGTGAATAAATGAAAAATGTGGGCTATTATGAGCAAGGAATAGGTTTGACTAGGCTTGGGTGTGATGAAATTGAATGAAAATCATTTTACGAGCCTAGGGACTAAAATGTAAAAAGTTAAAAAGTTAAGGGCAAAAATGTAATTTTTCTATAAGGTGTTTTTAGGATTAAATTGAATAATGTGATGATTGAATGAGTTAAATTTGATATTATAGATCAAGAAAGAAGATGTTCTGACCTAGATCGAGGAAAGAACAAAGTTGTGGACTAAATCGAACTATTACCCATTTTGTACCGAGGTAAGTTCGTATGTTAAAAATATGCTTTAGAATAATTGTACTTAAATACTTTAATATTGCATGAATTGTATGTTTGATTATGTGAATGAGTATAATTCTACGAATGAGTTCGACGATGATTCGGCAAGTGAGAAGTCCGGTTGAACCTTAGGAATAGATTAGGATACAAGTGACATGTCACTAGGGTCATTATGTGTTATGTGATTATGTGATTCGGGTGCTGGTCTTGTACGTCCTACCGGTGGCTGAGTATACTGGCATATGTTTCGAACACTTGATAGCTTGTGTGAGCAGCACCCCTAACTACATCTTGACTAATAGCTTGTGTGAGTAGGCCCGTCGATAGCTCGAGAGCGAGTGATTATGTGATATGAGATTGAGGTAGCATTGCCCACGTATGTGACACTTAGTGTGCAAAAATCCCGAGTATCCGACACTATTATTCCGAGTGGTTCACGGGTATGTCAAAGATGAGAATATGTGTAAGTTCATTTCGAGATGGTTCAGGTATGTACGTAAAGCTCATGTTTATTAAATGCTTGAAATAATGAAAATGAGGTAAGTTTTGTGATGGAATGAATTATGATACTATGGTAAATTTACAATTAATTATGTTATATTATTTGATTGTTATATGCATGGTAGGGTTGTTTATTTCTTGCATACGAGCTTACTAAGCTATATAGCTTACTCCGTTTACTTTTCCATGTTTTAAAGTGTCGCCAAGCTAACTCGGATCAGAGATCGTCGAAGATTCGAATCACACTATCAAACTCTCATTTTTGGGTATTGATGATCTTAGTATTTTGAAATTATGGCATGTATAGGGACTTGGTCATTTTGTTATATGTGTCATTATGATTTTAGCTAATGTATTGGCTTGTAATCTGTCAAAGGCTTGATTTGATATTTATCCATGTAAATTGGCTTATTTTGGCTAACATGGTTGTAAGCCTACGTATATTCATTTATGTGCCAATGTCTTTGGTGATATGGTCATGGTATGCTTGGTTAATGATGGAATGTGATTCATAGCATGAATGTGGAATGTTTGATAATGTGATATATTGATGAGATGATAAATTTGTGCACAATTAGGTTTCTTGAAAGTAGTAAATTGAGGCTTAATGAATGTGAAATTTGCATGATTGATTTAGGGCATAATAAATGTTGTGAGTATGATAGATGTTGCTATTGTATTGGCATGTGTTGGTCATAATTGTGGGTGTTTTGGTTGCCTAAGTATATTATGTTTTGTGCCATTAAATTGGTATATGTGTATGTGTGAATAAGGATGGCAAATGGCTTGGTAGATAGCCTTTATTTTGTCCACATGGGCGTGTGTCTAGGCCGTGTGTGACACACGGTCTGCCCCATGGGCATGTGTTCTGGCCGTGTGTCCCTTGCACCTTAATTTTGAGAAACAGAATGCTCAGAATTGAACACACGGGTAGAGACATGGGCGTGTGTCTCAGCCGTGTGGATGACACGGCTTCAAGCACGCGGCTTCAGGCACGGGCGTGTATCCTAAGCGTGTGAAGTCTGCACATATTTAATGAAAATTTAATTACCTACACGGCCTAGCACACGGGCGTGTGACTTGGCCATGTGACATCAAGTTGTTCATGAGTTACAAATGAGAGAGTTATACAGGGTCGGGACATAGACGTATATGACCACACGGCTTGATCACACGGGCGTGTCTCATATCTGCACGGGCGTGTTGTAACAGCCTGAAATAGGGCCTAGTTGGAACAGTGGTTACGAGACCACAAATCCGAAGTAGAAATATCTATTTTATGACTATTTTAGAGTCCATGATATGTTTGAGTGATTGTGTGCAAATTTTGTTAAGTAAATTTTATTGATAAAGTGCCCAATTTTATTATTGGGATTAAATAGCATTAATTGCAAAATATAAGTTTTAGAATATAAGTACTTGTTTGAAATGGGGGTTTAAACTAGAGGTAATTAAGTGGCAACTAGACCATCATATTTTAACATGGACAAAACTAGACATGGAAGGGTAAAAATTGAAGGGTTAGTAAAAAGGGCATTTTGGTCATTTGGGTGTTTTAAGGCAAAAAGATAAAATAAAAGCCCTAAAATCTGCTCATCTTCTTCATATGGCTGCCGAAATTTACATGACTCCATGGCTAAGGTTTCAAGATTTTCAAAGCTCAATTGTAAGTGCATTTGAGCCCCGTTTTTAATGTTCTTCGTATTTTTGAGATCCTAAAAGCTTAACCTTTCTATTTCTACCATTTATTTGCATGAAAAATAAAGTTTAAAAAAATTGACCCATGCTAGATAATTGTTCATTTTGATGTTTAATGGTAGAATAAGGATGCTTGAGGTTAGGAGAATGATTTTGTTAAGTGATTTTCGTTGAAAATGGTTAAAACGAGTTAATTAGTAATAGTTGTTAATGTTTATAAAAGCATGAAATAGTGAGAATTTGAGGTTACCATAGAAGAGAAAAATGTTCAGCATGTCTTAAATCTTATAGAAATCTAATAAATTTCAATTTCTGAGCCTTAGGGTAAATTCATAATTATGCAAAAGTTTAGGGGCAAAAATGTAAATTTTGCCAAAATATGTTTTAGGTTCGAAATGATTAGTACATTAATTAAATGAGTTAATTTCATCATGTTAGATCAAGAAAATCGAGATTTTGGCTTAAATCAGAAAGTGCGTGGTTAAAGACAAAAAGAGAATAATTAGCCAAAATTTTATTTGAGGTAAGTCCGTGTGATTAAATGAGCATGATATTTATGCTATTGTTTTTATACTTGAAAATCTATCTTGTCATGATTTTATTAAAGTTTATGTTGATGATATTGTATATGAGAAAGTGATGTCAAATGTAAATGACATTTATGTGTTGATTAAATGCTTGGAGATTTGATGGAATATGATATTCTATTGAAACGAGTAAGTTGTATGTAAATAATACAATTACATTTTTATTATTATGTGCCGAATTGATATAGCATGAAATGCTTGATTGTGGAAATGAGAATGCATAATGATAATTGAGATAGTAGAATTCTTTTTTGAACCATAGGGAATAAATCAGATATTCAAGCCATGACGTATGGGTTATTGTGTAGGACATGACATCGGCATTGAGACGAGTGCTAGTGTAAGACATGTTTGGGACATGCATCGGCCTCGAGATGTAAGCCAGTGTAAAACATGTTTGGGACATGCATCGGCTACGAGATGTGTCAGTGTAAGACCATGTCTGGGACATGGCATCGGCACGGATACGTGAGAGCTAGTGTAAGACCATGTCTGGGACATGGCGTCGACCTCAATTTCGATAGTTAGTGTAAGACCATGCCTGGGACATGGCATCGACTTGATGGATGAGCCAGTGTAAGATCATGTCTAGGACATGGCATCGGCATTATACCCTATGTTTGAGACTTAGTGAATATTCGATAGCTTTCTGAATGGTTCAACGGTGAGAGTTATGGTTTAAGCTAAATGATAAAGGTTATGAAAATATTGTGAGTGGTAAAGGTACTTACATGAAATTGATGAGATGTGAATTCAATTCATATTATATGATTAGTAACGAATGAATATGAGCATGTTGAGAAACACAGGTATGTATGCCAAGCTCATAAGAAATGAATTCAGTCTATGATGCACATTTAGTGAAGAAGTAAATAGGTAACTCATGCTTATGAGAATGATTTTGTGATGACCTTGTGGTTATAGGCCTATACTTATGATGTATAAATATGTAACCTTACCAATGTGGTGAAAATGAATTAATATGGTGTGATGAACGTAGTATCGTTAATTTACACCAAAACAGTTTTAGACAGCAGCCATAGTCCAAATTTAAAAATCCACCAAAAATTGTGGAACTTAAGGTTGAATAAAATATGAAATTAAATCCTAATGAGTCTAGTTTCACATAGAAGAAATGGTGTAAGTAAAAGAGTTTCATATTACGAAATATTTTAGTTGTTCTGAGACAGAGTCAGAATGACTTCAAAATCCCCTATTCTGATTTGATAAAATCATTTAAAATTGTAAAAAAATATTTATGAGTTATAATTTATATAATTAGAATTCTTAATGAGTCTATTTTCAAGAGAAATAGATGGGAACATCATCCGATTCTCATATTATTAGATAATTAATTTTTAGTGAAGAGGGATCAGAATAATCAGACAGCAAAAAAGGGTAAATTTAAGAAATAAACTGTACTAATTTGCTAAACCAAAAATTTTTAAAATTTTATGGTAAGAATATATGTGAGTCTAGTTTTAGGAAAAATTAGCGGAACTTAATTTGGAGTTTCGTAGCTCTAGATATAAATGATTTAGTGACTATGACTCGAGAAAATAGCTTGACTGAAACATGAGTAAAAATGCAAATTCGGTTGTATTACCATGAGAAGCAAGTTGATAAGTTGCTTATTATTTTCATACGGTCTTACTAAGCTATAAAGCTTACTCCCTTCCTTTCCTTTCCTTTAGTGTTTTTAGGTTAGCTCGGGGTTGGAGATCGCCGGAGGTAGATCACACTATTAAGTCGCTACCTTTGGAAAAAATGAAGTATATATTAGAAATTTTCAAGTGAGTGGCATGTATAGAGATCTAGTTGATTGACATGCATTATTTTGCTTTGGCCAAATGTGTTGGCTTATATTGAGTTATATGCATATGGCCATGAGATGTGGCTCATATTGATTATGGCTTGTAAGCCTAGCTATTCATGTCATGTCTAATGTTTATAATGTGATTATGTTTGTTTGCCATGCATGGTTAGTAATATGACATGTGTGTTGGACGTATGCTCTATGACCAATTGAGGTGGTCATAGCCATGTAATAATTGCACGTTATAAAAACAACATGATAATGATTGGACATGAGTGCTTGATGGATAAGTTGGTAACCATAGAATAATGGTAAGAGTGGTCGTCAAAATGACAAGTCTTATGAATGTGAAATAAGGAATCTAGGCTTGGTATTGCATGAGTAGATACATTACTTGTAAGATGACACGTTAATGTTAAGAATATGTCTTAATATAGAGTGTTTAATCACTAAAATGATGCCATGATTTGTGATTTTGATGTGCATAAGGTTGTAAGAGATTATGGGTAACATGAAGGCTTAGAAAATAGCCAAAGTGTTGGCTACACAGGCTGAGACATGGCCGTGTGTCTCAACCGTATGAGTTACACGGCATGAGGACACGGGCATGTCCCTATGTCCACACAGGCGTGTGACCCTGTTTCATGGGAAAAAATTTTAAGTTTTCTTGAAACTTCTTAAAGTTCTCGGTTTAGTCCCAAATCGTTCCCGATGAATGTTATGGGCTTTGTAGACCCATATAAGGGACAACATGCATATGTTTGAAAGGTTTTGTATTAAAAGAGATTTTATGGCCCGATTTTTGCATGAATCTGTATGTTTAAGTCCAGTAATGCCTCGTACCCTGTTCCGGCGTTGGACATGGATAAGGGGTGTTACACATGTGACCCTTGTTTAGTGCAAAAATTTTCTAAGTTTTGTAAAAAATTTTAAAGTTCTCAGTTTAGTCCCAGACCACTCCCAAGGCATGTTTAGGGCCTCGTAGGCTCGTATTAGGGAGTTTATATTTGAATGCAAATGGTTTTAATTTGGACGCAAATTTATGGCTCGGAATTGTATGATTGTTGTGTGGTAAGTACAGTAACGCCTCGAACCCTGTTCTGGCGTTGAATAGGAGTAAGGGGTGTTACACATTGAACTAAGTGCAAGAAATAAAGTATGCATTGTCTTGGCATTTTGTTGCATGTTTTTCCTATCTTTCCTTATTACATTCGTTATTGCTCTTTGGAACAAAAATCTCTCCTTCTTTCTTTTGAGGTATGGTTGGGCCATCAGTGATGATGTCCCATATGGCATAATCATTGGCTTGTATAAACAAAGTCATTATAGTTTTCCAATAAGAATAATTTGAACCATTGAAATGAGGAGGTTTATTGATGGATTGAGACTCACCAAGGAATATTGAGTTGAAAGTAAATGGCATTGTTGTCTAATGAGTTGATGATCGTTTTGAGCTTCTCCAAGGATTTTCTCTTGGTTGTTAAACCGTCTTTAGAGGCTAGCTTTAATACCAATTTTTAGCTCAGAAGGATCAACCTGAAATCGGCAATAGGGAGGTTGAATTGACCTTTGAGAAATTGTGGTCGAAGAAATGAAAAATATGCAACAAAGACCACAAGGATTTATAGTGGTTCGACCCCAATTACCTATTTCACTACCTTAGCTTACCACACCTAAGGATTTCCCTAAATTCAATAATTTGACAACCTTTGAGGACAAGGTTTAACCTTACTATCTCTTTTAAGATTTATGCCCCAAAATCTTAAGATACAACTCCATTAAGGTTTTTGCCCAAACCTTAAGAATAAACCCTCTCTCAAAGAGAAACAAATAAGCAAACAAAGAAACAATCCTTACAAGATTAGAATGTTTGCCAATTAAGCACAAATACAAAGAAGAACACTTGAGCCAAATGAATACAATGAAAGCTCACAAGTGTTTACAAGAAATGGTATGAAAAAATTAAGCTCTAGGTTGTTTTTATTGATCTTTAAGCTTTGCACATGTCTCTTGCTATTGCTAAACCTTTGGAAGATGGTATTTATACCCTCTAATTGATTTCAAACTTTGTGGTTGTTGTAGAAGTGAATGTAGCTGTTGGGGATGAAATACCAGGTCATTAACTTCACCTGCAGCAACGAGTACGATACCTACTAAAAGGGTATCGATATTTTTTGTAATTAATACCAATTTTAGTGACCGTTGGAGCAGGAATATCGATACCTTAGGAAATATATTGATACCTTAAGAAAAGTATTGATACTAGATCGATACCTACCAGGGTTTGAATGGAAAAATGTCAATTTGGTATCGATTATCATAATCGTATCGATATCTTGCAAATTATCGATACTTAGACAAAAATGTATCGATACTTTTTGTCCTAGAGCAATTCTAACTCGTTTAAAAATGGTTAAAACATATTTGAAAATATTTGACTCAATTGAAACCATTTCAACTTTATTTTTATGAAATTGCTCAACTTTGATTTTTTTCAAAAGCACTTGAATTTTTTGTATCAAAATATATTATCCAATAAGGCTTAGTTTAAAAAATTCCTAAACAAAAGTGTTCGAAAAATATATCTCAATTTTGGGATGCAAGATCATTTCAAGACTACTAGTGGCTAGGATAAATTGATTCTTAAAAAAGTGATTCATACTGCACAAGTGGCTTTCTTTGAAGGGATGCAAATTCAAGAAAACATCATTATTGCGCATGAAATGTCCAATGCTATTAAGAAGAGTAAAAGGGGGAAGAAGAGCATTTTTGCTATATAACTCGATGTAGCAAAGCATACAACTAAATGGAATAGGTTTTCCTTAGGTTTTTTATGAAAAAGATGGGCATTTTTTCAAAATGGATTTAATGGATCAAGGAATGCTATAAATAATAGTCATTTATTCCAATAACAATAGGAGGTCATCAAAGTTAAAGTACATAGATTTTAAATTCTTGGTTATTAAAGAAAGAGTTCAAAGTGATCATGTGTTTATAAAGTATATCGGGACAAATACCATAGTTGTGGATCTACATACTAAGAGATTACCACTGTAGCAGCCCAATTTAGACCCTATTCAGAATGGTAGTTTTGAGACCACGAATTCGAGTCAGAAAAACTTTTAAAAATTATTTTATGTGTTTATTATGTGTGAATTTATGTGTGTGAAAATTTCATTCGAAAATTTTATCGTTTGAGTGACCAATTTAATAAAATGGCTTAATCGCGTAAAATAAAAAATTTATGGTTTAATTTGTAAGGGCCGAATTGTTGTTGTCTTTATTGCATGAGGTATTTAAGTTGCAACATTACCATATGAATTAGTGATGGACGGTTGTGGCCTTAATATATAAGTTTTAGTTATTAATTAATAAATGTTAAAAATGTAAAATGTTAAATAATATATATGTTATAATAAAACATAAAATTTAAGTCATTTGTTCATCTTTCTTCCTATGAATGAATAAAAAAAATAAAGAAAGAAAAATAAGCTTTGAAAGTTTCGGCCATTTGGTAGCTTAATCAAGGTATGCAACTAGCTCAGTTTTTTATAATTTTTACGTTTTTGAGATCGTTGCAGTGTAATGTACAAAGCACATGCTTGAATTTATGATTCTGATGAATATTTTGAGTTATGTCATTGATGAATAATTGAGCTTTTTGATGTTAGATGATGAATTATGAAAGATATGTTTTGGATTAATATGTTTTGTATTGGAATTTTTGATGATTTTGAGTAATTAGGGCTAAATTGAAAAAATAATAAATTGAGGGACTAAAATGTGAAATAAATGAAATGTATGGACTTGCATGAGCATAAAGAAGATTCGGTCTAAGCATGGTGTACTCAAATTTTGCATGTTTTGTGTTTTGTGCAATTCAAACTAAATTGTAAAAAGTGTGAAATGTTAGAGGTAAAATGGTATTTTGCCTATTTATGTGTTTTTGGACTAAATTGAATGAAATTATGTTTGAATGAGTTTAATTTGAATATGTTTAGATCAAGAACCAAAGAAATCGAGTTTGGATCGAGGGAAAATCAATGTTTGTCGAATAATTGTCTCGTTCCGAATTTCGTTGTCCAAGGTAAGTTTATAAGCAAATAGATTATATTTATTTGATTAAATATGAACTATATATGCAGAAATAAATAATGTGATAGTATATATGTAGAAGCCGAATATGTATAAGCTTGAAAGCTATGTGTACGAGTTCAATTCGATCGAGTTACGATGTCCGAAAGTCCCGTACGAACCTTAGGGATAGCTAGGATACATATGTCATGACTTAGGATTTCCGATGTGTGATTACGTGTAAGACCACATCTGGGACGTTAGCATCGATGTGTGATTACGTGTAAGACCATGTCTAGGACATCGGCATCATATTTGATTCGTGTAAGACCCTGTCTGGGATAGTGGCACTGATATGTGATTACATGTAAGACAACATTTGGGAAGTTGGCATTATACGATATGTGTGATTATCCGAGTATCCTATTCAATTCCAAATGGTTCAACGGGTAATGATAAGTTGTGATCGAATGTGTAAAACGAGCTAAAATGATCAGGTATGTGATAGTTGATTACCTATTTGAAAATAAGGTAAGTTGGTTATTTGACAAGCAATGCAAATTATACATGATGCTAATGTAAATATGTGTATTTGTGAAGTATATTTAGCCACATGTTATGTATAAGTATGTGATATTAAAGTTTTATTCATGAGTATAAGCATATGAGTTTATATATATATTCGATTATATAAATATAAAATGGCTTTGAGATTGAATGATACTTTGATAATAGATATATGTATATTCGGCCAAGATAAAGTTTATATATGAAAGTATATGTTGTATATGAAATTGTAAGCTTGAAATTAAATGTGATTATGATAGCATAAATTGGTTTGGTTAAATTGAGTTGATTATTTCATTGAGTTGTTTATTTTCTTATGACTTACTAAGCTGTGATAGCTTACTCTGTGTGTGTGTGTATGTTTGCTTCTGTTTTATAGATTTTCGAGGCTAATTTCGGGCTCGGGGATTGTCAGCAAAGTCTATCACACTATCGACTATTTTCGGTACTTTATAAGTTTGAACTTGAACCTATAGCATGTATAGGCCAGTATATATATTTGATTTTGGGGTATGTAAATATGAGCCATGTGAAAATGGCTTATTATTTTGTTAAGCTTGGATTTTATGCTTTGATCAATTGATGGTTATGTTTGGTTTTGGTGTTTCGGCTATGAATTATATATATATAAGTATATATATTTATGTGTGTGTGTGAATCTTGTTTGATATGCTTTGTTAAGGTTTTGTTATGTGAGTGGGTATTAAGGTAAATTCGATTATGGCATATAGAAGAAGTGAAGTTGATATGGTTTGTTAATATTTGAGGTTTAGTATGTTTAATTATGGATGAGTTTATTTTGGTAAAAATGTTAAAGATATACGTGTTGATGAATGTATTTGGCTAATGATAGATAAATTAAATACATATGCATATGATATGTTTGTTTGAGGTTTGATATTTAAAGGTTAAGTTGATTAGTTTAATGTTTGATTTTTTTTATGTGCATAAAGTGTTAATGGCAACTATATAAGTAAAATGGTTATTTTGATTCGGTTACTTATTAGTAAATAATGACTATGTATTATGTAAAACCCCACACCCGAGCCCTACGTCGGGACGAAATACGAGGCGTTACCACACTTAAACATATGCATACGATCAATTTCGAGTTATAAGAATTAAGTCCAATTTAAAACTTTTCCATTTTGATCTAAAAGCTCTTAATACGAGCCTATGAGACCCAAACCACGCTTTGGAAATATCCCGGGATTAATCCCAATATCTTTGAAAACTTTTGAAAAATACCACCTGAAGTAGGGCACACGCTCGTGTGGAAGGTTAACACGCCCGTGTGGCTATTATGACATGGCCGTGCTGATGGCCCATGTGGCATACATAGCCTAGGCACAAGGGGACACACCCGTGCCCCGAGCCCGTGTGAATTAAATTCTAAATTCGAACCTATAGGGGGTTTCACACGGTCTAACACACTCCCGTGTCCATGGCCCGTGTCCCTCACACGGCCATGACACGCCCGTGTCCTAACCCGTGTTTAAAAACCTTGACATTCTGTTTCTGACGTCAGCATCCAATAAGTGGCACACGGCCAAGGCACACACCCGTGGCCGGAGGTCGTATCCTCTACACAGCTAAGACACACAGCCGTGTCTCTTCCCGTGTGTTTACTACTATGCATACTGACTAGCAAATTTTTACGTGTAGGGGACACACGACCGGACAACACGCTCATGGGGTAGGCCATGTGTCACACACGGCCTAGACACACGGCCGTGTGTCTACCCGTGTGGACAATATAAGGCTATCTACCAAGCTCTTGCCACCCTGAAACACAATCTAGCATCAACCAATATATCAAAGTCTAACTTGATATGATCTCTCAACCACATGACCATAACTAAGACCTATATACATTACATATATCCAACCATGCCAAAAACTTCACATTCATGAAAGACTATCTTGCATTCATATATTAACTTTCAATATTAGCCATTTTTCATGGCCTTATACAAAATAAATTGGATGCTAAAGTGAGCCAACACATTTCACCAATTAAAAATGACAAAAAACTCAAAGTCAAGATCCTATACATGCCATAATCAAAATAAAATATCTAACTATACCAAGTGCTTCGATTGATAGTGTGACCGATGCCTCCGACGTCCGTTGATCCACGAGCTAATTAGGCGACACTATAAGAAAGTAGAAAGAAGCGGATAAGCATAAGGCTTCGTAAGTTGCATGAAAATAAACAACTACTTATCATAAGACAATATGCTCATAACCTTTCATAGATTATTCATGAACACCATAAGTAAACGTAAATACAACTTACTCATCACCATCCAATACAACTTGTATTGCATACATTGAGCCCATATCTCATACATTTCAATTAGGTACCAGTACCACTCATCATATGATTGTAACTTTTCTCATTTCGACATAAATCATAAACCTTTTGTTGCACCATTTGGAATACTACTAGATACTCAATGGCCCTAACATGGGTTAAGACGCTGAAGCCATGTCCCAGACAGGTCTTACACTGGCTCTCATCTATCAGTGTCGATGTCATATCCCAGACAGGTCTTACACTGACACATAATAAGCTAACGCCATGTCCCAGACAGGTCTTACACTAGCTTGTCTATCACGAGGCTGATGCATGTCCCAGACATGTCTTACACTGGCTCTCATATTATGGCCGATGCATGTCCCAGACATGTCGTACACTAGCACACATATCACCCAATATCAAGGTACTAATATCCAAGTTTATTCCAAATGTTCAACGAAAGTCTCTACTATGTCAATTTCTCAACATGTATTCTCATACTCAAAATCAAAGCAGTTTATGCCATATCAATACAATTGTGCATCATAAAGATATAGTTGCATTATTAACATACAACTTACTTCGGATTACAAAATGTAGGCGACTAGTCGGTTTTAGTCTACTTATTTGGCTTTCCCCCGGTCTAGGTTTGAATTTTGTAATTCTTAATTTATAATGATAAAAATTCATAAATTTAATCATTTTATTGATTTAGGTACTCAACAATTCATAATTGGGCAAAATGACCATTTTACCCTTAAATTTTCACAAAATGACCATTTTACCCCTAGACCCGAAAATCGATTTTTACCATATTTTCTCATTAATCAAGCCTAGACAAATACTTTTTATACTAGGATCAGCCCACAATTCTCATTATTTCTCACATTTATCAACTATTTTACAACTTATGCAAAATGGTCCTTAGTCAGGGTTTCCATGAAAAGTACTTCACAAAAGTTGTTTATTTCACAACCATGATTCATTTTCTTCCATAAAATTTTAGAAAACAACATGAACACTCTCATGTTAAAACCCTAGACTTTCAACCATTTTGTAAAATAGTCCCCTTATTTGAAAACTCATGCTACAAAGGTTCTAAAAGTATAAAAATCATCAAGAAAAACCATCAAGATCACTTACTTGTGAGGTTTGCAAGTTGCTGAAATTTCAAGCTCCCAAAAACCCCATTTTTGCTAAAAATTTCTGTGGAAGAGAAGGAAAAAATGAAAAAGATGATGGCTAGACACTAGGGTAATATTTTATTATACATTAAGTCACCTACCCCATTGACCATTTGAATTTCTTGTCCCATATGGCCGGCCATCAGCTTCTAAGGGGTCTATTTGCCCTTTAAAGACCCTGAATTTTGGTTCTCTAGCTATTTGACACCCTTAGCTATCAAAATAAGACTTTTGCACTTTATGCGATTTAGTCCTTTTTCACAATTAAGCATGAAATCGCTAAAATTAATTCACCAAAATTTTCATGCTTTCATATAATCATGCCACAACAAATAAAATAATATTAAAAATAATTTCTCTGACCTCAGATTAGTGGTCCCAAAACCATTATTTCACCAAAATCGGGCTGTTACATATTAGGTATGTTTTGTGAGCTAAATGGATAGTCATAAAGTGACAAGTTGACATTTGTATTTGGTTATGCAATGGTAAATTTAACTTAAGATTGAATGGTGGAATTGGTATGACTTTAGTGGTTAATTTTGATAACTGAATAGGTGAGAAATGAATTGGTTGTGTACTTGTAATTTTGTCATGATGCTAGCATATAAATTTTGGTATGTTTTGATTTGGTAATTATGTTTAGAAATGGTTCATAGGTTGGTTGAATATATGATGGTTAGACATGTTATTTAGCTTGCGAATTAGGTATGATATGACTTGACATTTGTGTTCAAAAATGGTCAATATTGATATGGTAATATGCGCATGAATTTGCAATGTAAAAGAAGTATATTTGGCCATGTTGTAATGCTAGCTATTATCTTTTATGTTAATGAATATTATGATGTGTGATATAGGGTGATATGGTATAATATACGAATGTACATAGATATGTAAAATGATATGTTTAGTATTTAGTCAAAGAAGTGAATTTGCACTAGTGGAAGTCTTATTATAAGCTCGATTTATGAATTGAAATATGATTAATTATGACTTAGGTATTCGAATGTTATAGAATTGATGACCATATAATTCGAACTTTGTAATTATGAAACATATGCAAATTTTAGTTTTGATGTATAATAGCTTGGTTCGAATATTTGAATAGGCTGACGATATTGATGTAATAGAATTATAAAGCATGATTAATTTTAATTGGTTAAATGGTTTACATGTGCGTATTTGATTTATATGAATTAGTAAATGGTTGCTATTCGAGTTTGAGAATTATTGGAAAGAAGTTGATATATCTTTGTACATGTAATGTATTATATGAACGTACTGAGCTGTGTTTTGTCCAGTAATGCCTCGTAACCCTAATTCGACGACAGATACGTGTTGGGGTGTTACAACCACCCATGGTTTTTATGAGCATACTGCTCATATAGGTGTAATGCCATTTCAGGATATTCAATTTTAATGGGAGTTTGTAATTTTAAATGTTTTTCTATTATAGACACATTTAGTCATTATAGTTTATGGATATTTTAAGATTACTTTCTACAAAAATATGGTTTATTCACACTCTAATTTTGATAAGGTCTGATATCAGTAAGGCTTAAGAAGGAGCAATAGGAAATAGGCATGTTTACATCACACTGCATGTAATTTCCATGCTACACATCCACACTTTATCTATGTTATTCGATTGTGTTAATATACATGATTAGGGATGGATTTAGGTACGATATATGTAACGAACTAACTTTGGTTCTATATTAATATAATTAATGAATGAGATTGTTCAGAATACCTTTTGGTCATGATAGTAAAGTTTTGAACTCATAAGGTTATATAATGACATGTAATAATAAGGTAATTAGTATATATATGTGGTCCTAGTGAGAGATTGTTGGATAATGTAGACATCACATATATAATAATAATAATAATAATAATAATAATAATAATAGTAATAATAAGCTATTATTTACTATCATAAAAGGTTAACTGAAATTAAAAGTGATATAATTTGATTAAGGTTGATTGAGCTTCAGTTATTAAAGGATAGTTTATCATTAAGGTTGAAAAGTGCTATGAAAAAAAGCTTTTTAAAAAGTGTCGTTGAAAAGTTTAATAGTGTTTTGCTGTCAAAAAGTACTTTTAAGAAGATAAAATGTCAATTTTAGATATAATGTTGTAAAGTAGAATATTTAATGGGGGATAAAAAGGTAGTTCCATTGAAAAACATTTTTCCAAAAGTTAATGCTAAAAATTTTGGCTTTTTAGCTTGGATTAAAATTCAAGTTTAAAATTAAGGTTTGGATTAAAAACGGCTTATTTACCAATTTTTTCAGTTTGAAATCAAGATTTGGGTTGTAAAGTGCTTTTTAACCTAATGGTAAACAAAGTCTAACTAACATACAAGTTAAATATGTGTAGATATTCTAGTATCTAATTTCTAATTGATGATGTGTTGATTAGAAATTAAAATTAATGCACAAAAGTTATATATTAGGATTATAGTCTTCAAATTATACATATGTAACTATTTGAACATTCTATCTTTAAAGAAAAATAAAGATTTACTTTCTCTAAAATATTTGTGTGTTAATTTTAAAATTCAAAAACGATAAAACTAAAAAATTCCAAAACATATCAAAACATTCAAGTATGCTTTCAATAATCTTATATGATAGATATTAATTTATTAAGTTTTATATCAAAATTTTTCAATTTTAAATTAAGAAATTTAAAATTGTTTTAGGAAGGGGTTCAACTTTTGATGTTGTATTTTTTTTTTATATAAATCTTCTTTTTCCTACCACTATAATACTATATAATCTAGTATTTATTAAAATTATTGAACTTTGCAAACATGATTAACCGGAAATTAAGAAAAGAAGAATAAAAAATTTTCATTTTGACAATACTTAGATTTTAGAAGTCGAAAACATAATGTGATGTGTTGAATCTTGCTGATATGAGAATATTATATTTTGAAATGAAATTTAGTTGATAGGGAAGGATGATGTGGGAATAGGTAGCCGAAATTCCCGGCTTGAAAATAGGCACCCCCCTCTCTCCTCATTCTGTTCCGCTCTCAATCATTAACTACTCCACTTTCTCAACCACTTACATACGGCCTCGGCGCTTTTATATCACTCAAACCACTTCCTCTGACGCTAGGTTCTGTAAAAATCGAATTGCTAATCAATGGACCGCGATTTTACAAGTAGCAAGTCACCTTTAAGCCATGTTTTTTTCTTAGTAGATAAAATTTTCACCATCAAATTAGATAAAATCTCGTAATTGATACATGCATATTTTTTTATTTAAAAATAATTAATTGAGTCTTAACTCAATTAGTATGCATATTATTATTAATATAAAAGGACGTGAGTTTAAGTATGTTGAAGCATATTATCCTCCTATTTGAATTGGACAGAAATTATAAGTAGTTTTAGACATTGTGTCAAAATATATAATTTTAAATTAACATGATTATTTCTTATATTTTCTTTTTCTTTTTTTCTTTTACTTAAAGGGTGTAACCTCAAACTTAAAAAAAATAAAAGTAAGCTTTTTTTTTCTTTTTTTTTATGCACTTGATTGAGTGCTTGAACTTTTAAAAATGTATTAAAAAAGCCCTTAAATTAAAAAAAAAAACAATTAAACCCTCGCTCTATTTTCACTCATTTAGGTACTTAAATTTTTAAAATACATCAAAAATGCCCTCAATTTAAAAAAAAAACCAATTAAACCCATACTCTTTTTCACTCAATTATATACTTAAACTTTTAAAATGTATAAAAAAAGACCCTTTAACCATTAACTTCAACAGTCAACTGTTAAAGTTAATTGCCCTTAATTTTTTTAGTTAAAGCTACCCGTGTCACAACCACAGCGTGATACATGACAAAACATCATAAAAAATAAAAATAAAAAAAATTATAAAAAAGTATTAAATTTTAAAATATATATAAATTAAAAAAATTATAAAAAAATTGTAAAATTTTATAAAATCATAAAAAAAATATAAAAGGCATTTTAACCATTAACTTTTAATATTTGACGGTTAAACTTAACGACCCCAAATTTTTCAATTAAAGTCATCACATGCCACAACTCAACGTGACATGTGATGTGGCGAAAACTGATAAAATAAAAATAAAAATTAATAAAAGTTATAGAAAAATTATAAAATACTTTTTTGGTACGATAATTTTTATAATTTTTTTTACATTTTTTATAATTTTCTTACGACTTTATAAAATTTTATAATTTTTTTACAATTTTTATAATTTTTTTCTAATTTTTAATAATTTTTAAATTTTTTATATTTTTATTAAAATTTAATCATTTTTGTTTATTTTTATTTTTTATCATTTTTTACATGTCATGGTGTGGTTGAAACACGTAACTTTAACTGAAAAAAATTAGAAACGATTAACTTTAACGGTCTACTATTAAAGTTAACGATCAAAGGATTTTTTAAATATATTTTGATAATTCAAATATCCAATTGAGTAAAAAAAAAGAAGAAATAGGAGCTTAATTTTTTTTTTGAAAATATTTTTTTATATATTTTGAAAGTTCAAGTACTCAACTTGAGTATAAAAAAAGAATGTAAGAGTTTAATTACTTTAAAATAAAAAAAAAAAGTATGAGAATTTTTTACAACTTTAAACATTTTTTTTCTACCAAATACACTTAAAAACTATTTTTATCCACTTTTTTACTCCCTTCTTCCATCCATTTACATTCCTGTCCAACCCAACAGCTTAATTGTTAGAGGGTATGAAAGGGTTGCAGCCGTGAAAATAGACTAAAATTAGAAGCATATTTTTGACAAACGAAAGGGGACATAAATGTCTGTTTCAAAATGTGATGATAGGTGAAACAAATGAATACATATATGTAGAGAGTAAAACAGTCAACATTCTAAAATTCTCAACTCTTTACCTAATACCAATTCCCATCCGCTTTCAAATTTTCAACCATTTCCCAAAGGAAAAAGAAAGTTAGAATTTCAATTTCAAAGGCTCGTGATTGTGAATTTTTTACCACTCCCTCCTTTCCATGCTTGTGTCATTCACACTCATTTATTTATACTTTTGATAAACCATTGGTCTAATTTTTTCAGCAGTCCCTGTACTCTTTACATTTTTAAAATTTAATCTCTACTAATTGATATTTAACAGAATTTAGTTAAAAATGTTATGATTTTTGAATATATTTAAATTTAGAAAAAATGTTATCAAATAAATAAAAAGACTACATATTTGAATTTAAATATATAAACAAAACTGTGTTTGTATAAAATAAATGACTGTATTTGGCATTCAGTCATAGCAATCAAAACATCAACCCAAAGCTTTTGTGTAATCTTTTTAGCTGTTACTTAACACTCTTTTTTTTCATTACCTAAAAGAAAAAGAAAAAAAAGTGTGTCAATTTTGCTTTTATGGATTTACTTAAAAAAATCATGCTCTCCTTTTACAAATCTAACTTTTACTAGTTATAAAGTACAATATAAATTAACCATTTTTTAATTAATTAATAATCGAAATATGAAATTTACATGATGCTCGTGAAATTTTATTAAAATAACAACAACAAAAAAAAATAAAATTACAACCGTATCTACAGACCCTTGTATCAAGTAAAACCAAATCAAAATTTAAAGAAAAAAAAAGGGAAGGGGGGGGGGAATTAGGAAAAATCAATGTGCATTTCATTTTTCTTACCTTGTCAAAACAGTCAATCATCGTGTGACGTCACCTCGACAGAGAATTTTGAAAAATAGGCGGGACCCGCAAGTTACCCAACTACGACCGCAGACCAACCAGCGCTTGAGCTGTGCCCCACAACTGTCATCACGCACCTCAGATTAACGGCTCCGATCTCCTACCGGATGCGAACCGCTTCATTCCACCTAGACTGACCGGTTCACTCTGCATAATTTCAGGCTCTATCGATATTGCGTCACGATCATCTGGTGGCAAACGAGACCTAATGTCCCTATTCCCTGGCGGCGACGGGGCTACTGGAAGCGCGTCTGATTCACTTGCTTTCCCACTGGACCTGAAAATAGCACGAAAACTTGAAAATAAACCGCTTCTTTTGCCCGTCGTTTTCTCTTTAACTGTTTCAACTCCGGTCGATTTTTGGCTGTTCTTTTTTAGCCGGCCATTCCGGTCACGCTTCGATCTCACTCTTCCCATACAAGAAACCTTAGGCGAAGATGGTTCAACAACTGGCCGATCCGATTTAACTGAACCAGGCCGTTTAGGAAACAATCTAGTGTTCCCAGGTTTCCTGTTCTTCGTTTCGACAAAGCAAGACTTCTGCGGTTTCGGTAAGCCGATGATGGAAGCTTTAGACTTTCTAAGAGAAAAGCGTTGAGAATTGGAGATCGAGTTAAGATTAGGGTTGAGGTTTGCAGAGTTGGGACCTGAGTTTCCTTTATGCGAATCTTTCCGTTCGTAAAAAGCGTTACGATCGAACCAGTCGAACTCGGCGTCTTTGGATAACCAAAACGATTCTGGCGGGAAATCCGACGGGATTTCTTCTTCAATATGTTTCTCCGCCGGGTGGAGGTGGTGGTCGGAATTACTTTCGCTGGTTGCTAAAGTCTCGCAAATGATTTTGTTGTCGCAAGAGCCACCGGCACAGGCGGAAACAAGGGTTTCTAAATTGCCCTGTGGCATTGTACGAAGGAAAAAAAACACGCGCACTTGAATGTAGAAAAGGGTAGAAGTTTGACAGAGAGGAAGGTCGAATTGAGAATATTTATATATATATATATAAAAGTAAATTGCTTTTTTCTTTTGGAAAATTGAGAGAAAAATTGATGTTTTGGGAGGGAGAGTTTCAACGCTGTTGACTAGCGTTTGCTTCCTTTTTATGGTTTGAGATTATTTCTGATTCAGATAAAGTGATATTTAGATAAATTCTTTCAAATTATAACGTTTTCAAAATATTTATTTGGAGGTATTTTCATTTTTATTAAAAATGCAATGAAAATTTAAATGATGGCATAACATTTAATATTTACATAAATAATGTATTTAGTATTTTTTTATATGGTGTATTTATATGTTTAAATTTCTATTTTAATTATTTAATATTTTATTAAAATGATAAATTTTATTATTTATTGTATGTTAATATCTATATTCTAAATAAATAATTTTAATTAAAATGTTTTTCAAACTTATTAAAATTCAAAATCTAAGGAGCTAAATATAATTAAAAAAGTATCAAAACATATAATTTAAAAAAATGGGATTCAGAATTGTTTTGAAGTAATAGAATATGTAATTAGGAAATAGAAAAGAACCCACAGAAATTCTTTGCTTGCGAAATCCAGATACTAGTAGCAGTAGTAAACCACTTCATGCATGACGAAAAGGTAATGGTTGCTTGATGGATATAGGTAAACATGGACAAACTTTATTTTTCATATATGTAATAGAAAATATATCCACAATCGTCCAAAAAGATGATAGAAATTATTAGCATAGTGCGTGTTCTTTTTCTTCTAGATCCTTTTCTCTTTCTTTCTCGTTTTATGCTCAATCAAATCCACTAAAAATTTATTTAGTTTTACTACATACCGTAAACGCGTGTGCAAATATATATTATTGATTTCATTTATATCAAATAAAGTATACAGTGGTTAGTCACGATTCATTTAGAGAGCTGTAAGAGGCGTTATGAATACTCATGAGTAAAACAAGATGCTAGTGAATAGAGAGGAGATCCCGAAACCCTTCTCGAGTTGATCAGTCGATCTATTGATAAGGGTTGTTTTGTAAGGATAATAGTAAATATGATGTATGGATATGTTGCTTTTTTCAGACGTGTCATCATAATTTGTGCTCACATTGTTGTGGGTTCGCGAAGTGGAAGCTCTCTAAGCCCTAGTTGGTAGGATTTGGTTCTTGTGAGTTTCTAGCTCGCAAGGTATTCAATAAGATGAGTTTGCGAGATGTAAGTATAATTAATTAATTAATTTAGATGAATAATTCAAAGATCTGATGATATTATAATAAAATTTTATAAAAGAAATTGTTGGGAAATCAAAATTTATAAAAATGTAAGCAAATATATATAATTTATAATATAAAAAGGGCATAAAATGTAATATGAAAATTGAAGTTACAGCAGGTAATGATTAGTTGGGTAATATGATGTTGGGGTAGGAGGAAAGCCGGAGTTCATTAGGTATGAACCAGTTGGACAAAAGGAGAGACAACAGCTTGATTCTAACAAATCTCCTCATCCACCTTTTCATCACTATCATTCATTCATTCTTCACTATTTAGGTTAGATGGACCTGATAATATTAATTATGATATGACTAGGTTTTGTATTTAATTTCATTTGAGAATTTTAAAAATAATCATAAATATATTTAATTTATTTATACTAAATAACTATATTTTAATATTTTGCAAATAAATTTAGGTTACAATTAGATAAATTGAAATAATAAAAAAGAATATAAGAAAATAAAAATAGGTCACATCACAAAAAAAAAAAAAACATCAAACCCATGAATATATATGATTAATAACAACACTTCAAATAATGCAATAAATATGCATAGCAAATACTGATCCGCAAGTCATTTTATGGGTAGGCTCTTTTTTAAGTAAATCATTTTAAAAATTAAAAGAAAAAACATGCATCAACCATAAATCAAATTATTATTATTATTATTATTATTATTATTATTATTATATAAGACAAGTGCTTTAAATATATAATTTAAAATTTTGATTTTTTTCAAATAATTGGAAGGGACCCTTAATCAAGTAACTTTTTTAAATGCACGATTAATAGTAATACATTAATTAAGTAAAATTTAAAATAAAAAATTTAAGTAAAAATATACTTTCTCTAAATTTAATTAGGATGAAATTTTTATTTTAATAATTTAAGTCAAAACATTATGGAGCATGAACATGAATAAAAATTAATTTTTTAAACAAACTGAAATGATTTATGGTAAATATTACGTGGATTCATACATTACTCAAACATAATATTAAAATAGAAAAAAAATAGAGAAAAGTGTTTGTGTAATGCTGTCTTCCAGTAGCGACATTGGACGTTCAACTAGGAAAATATGTCGTATACCAAAGTAACCACCTAATCTAAATGATCCCATGGTAGACGCAAAAGGAATGGCGGGGAACTAGAGTGATGGTACAAATGAGTTGTGGAAAAATAAATTGATTGGTAATAGTGCTAATGGTGATAAACCTCAGAAGGAGGAGGAGGATTTTGAATTAATGGAAGGTGATGCTACAAATAAAGTCATTGGTGGTATCCCCTCTATTACTTTCTTTGAACGAATACACTAGTATATTGCCCAAAGGATGTCTCGGACTATAATTGTTAAACTCCTTGGTAGAAGGATCTCTTATCTCACCATGTCTAGCAAGTTACAGGCCATCTAGAAAACAAAACATCCATTACAAATTCTGGACTTAAAAAATGACTATTTTTCAGTTAAATTTCATGAGAATGAAGATTACCTTGCTGATTTATCGGGGGGACCGTGGACTATCTTCGTCCAATATCTTATGGTACAGCCATAGACTCTAGCCTTTACGACAGATCAATCACTACCTAATAATCTGATGGTTTGGATTCACCTACCTGGGCTGCCAGAAGAGATGTATTCTAAGAGCTTACTGAAATTTATCAAGAATGCGATAAGACCAATGGCGAAAATTGACCATAATACCGATGTTAAATCAATGGGTTGGTTTGCTAGACTGGCGGTTTTTGTGGATCTAGGGAAGCCTTTTTATGACCGTTTTATGATTCACCAAACTAGACCACGATTACGACTAAGGCAAGCGCACCTATCGAATGGTAGTATAGTTATGGTGAGTCTAGAATATCATATCCACAAGGACAAAAAGTACTAGTATTAACTATCTTTCTATTATTTAGCCTAAAATATAAGTGATTTGTTTTAATCTAAAATTAATTAACTACTTAACTACTGAACGTGACAGAGAACAAATTGGGAAAATTACTTGAATAAAACTTATAAAGAGGACACTACCCAGGAAAGAATCCACCTAGACTTCACTTATTATTCTAACTCTGAATCAAATGATTTATTCACTTGTCTTGATCCGTAGAAATCCCTAAATTATGTTAATATCTCTTTCGAAACTAAAAACAACTGACTCTAAGTTGATTAATTGAAATCTCTTTCTAATTAAAACCCCTATTGTCTCATTAACTCGATCTAAGGATTTCCTTATTAGATTTGACTCTAATCTAACAGATTTATGTCACCCTATTTCTAGGGTTGCATGCAACTCCGCTTAATTATAGTAGATCTACTCTTAAACAGGGACTTTTGCTCCACTGAATAAGCACATCAACTTGAATTAATATCCTAAAAATATTAGATCAAGAAATTAGAACACATAATTAAGAATAAGAAAAAGTATTTATCATTAAATTCAGAAAATTAAATAATAAGATTCGTCATAGGTTTCATCCTCCTTAGGTACTTAGGGAGTTTAGTTCATACTAATGGGGGAAAACATCTCAAAAATAGAAAAAACCACAAAACATAAACAAAACCCAAAAACTTTGAAGAAGTTGATGGGAAATCTTCAGTCTTGAAGGAGATCCTGCTTCTGAGATGACTTCGACGACGTCTCTTCGAGTATTTTCTGTTATCTGCTCCGTGTCCCCCCTTAGGTCTTCTTCTAGTGTATTTATATAGACTTTAGAATGCTCAAAAACCCTAAAAATTGGCTTTTTTCGCGTGTTTGGGAAACAGGGAGTGATATTGAAATGGGCTAGCATATGGGCGTGTGGCCTACCCGTGGGGATCCTGAAAACTCCGATTTTGGCCCCTTTTTCGCTCATTTTGCTCCCAAATGCTCTCCTAAATATAGAAACATGAATTTAAGGCATTAGGAGCATCGAATTCACTAATTCTCATCATAAATCATCCAAAAATATGCCAAGCATGGAATTAAAATATGTTACATTCATGGTTTATCAAATATCCCTAGACTTAAACATTTGCTTGTCCTCAAGCAAAATTCTCAAGTCACAATTAAAATTTAACTTTCTCAATTCATAATTCTCATCAATAATGTTTTATCATAATTCAAAAATAATTACACATTGATAATTCAACTAAAAGACCACTAAAGATTCAAACAATCCAAGTCAAACATTTTTTTTAAAGCATGAAAACATAGGTATTTCCCCTTATCTAAGTAATTACCTTTAATTCAAAACTGACAAGAATTGACATCCTCACTAAAAATTCACTCAAATCACTCAAAGTGTTTAAGGTTTAAAAATTAAGCACTCAAAAGTCAAACATGAAAAGTTATTATCATAGGCTTGCATGAAAGTCAAATCTCCACTACTATAAAATGAGATGATACACAAATCAAAAGGTCTTTACAGAGTTGTAATGGGGCTTGGTTTAAAGGTGTGAATTAAGGCTGAAAAAGAAGGTTAGAATCGAGATCAAATTGATTAATTACCTAACTAGAAAAATAAGCTAATGCTGAATAATTACATCAATCGAAATTATTAAAGAATAACACGAGCTTCTTCACAGAATATGAAATTAACTACTTAAACTCAGAACAAAGAAAAAAAAATCAACATATATGTATTTTTTTAATTTTTTTAATGAATAATAAAATAAAATTAAACAACTGAAATAACAAAATATAATTAGGCAACTAACCAAATCAAATCTCGACAAAAAGGGAGTCAATAAAAAGGGAACAAATCAAAAAATGAGTCATGGGTTAATATTGATGGGTGAATCAAGAAACGGTTTGTTAGGCTCAAAGGAGTTTACTAAGGGTTAATTATGAAGGTAGCCTTTTTATGGGATAAGTAGGTTAAAACCTAGGTGCCTTTATCATCTCAGTATATCAAATCAAATGTGTGGTCTTGACATGTATAATAGAAGCAAGTTCTAGAATAACAAATCAATATTGACACACTCATAACCAATACTAAAGTGAGCAAGAAAAGTGTATGCTCTAAAAGCTCAAAGTCTCACAAAAATTATGATTTTTGATGTTAATCTTGTAAATCTCAAACTTCAAGGTAATACTTCAATTTAGGGAAATAACCTAAATTTTATAATTCTGAAAATAGATTTATCATGCTTGATTCTCTAGTGTCTTAAAGTTTAAACAATCAATGCACAATTACCTATGAATTTAATCTAAAACACATCAATGATAATCATAAATCAATAAAAATTTATTCTAATAGTAATGTGAGAAAATTATTTAAACACAAGACATAATTCAGGGATTTTCTAATAATTCTATAAATAACCTCCCCAGATTTAAGATGTACATTGTCCTCAATGTATAAATATATATAATCACAGTATAAACAGAATATCATAAGAGGGAGAAAACTGAAACTGCCCTGAATATTGGATGAAATCTTCAGAATAGTGAAAAGCGAAATTGCAATCAAATCTGAATGTAACTCATGATTCCAAGCAAACTAACAAGAAAATAAACACAAATAATAAAGAAGATTAAGGGGTTATAACTCTATTAGAAACAACCATAAATCTTTCAAAAGATAATAATGGAAATAAGTTGAAGAGAAAAAAAATAAAAAAATAAAAAAATAAAACAACTAAAACAAAATTAAAAAGAAAGATAAATAATAATAATAATAATAATAATAATAATAAACTCAATGATATTAATAAACTTAAAAGGTAATTGTAATGATAATAGTAAAAAAATGAAAGAAAAAAGAAAAAAATAGAAATAGCAAAATAAAAATAAAAATATATAAAATATAAAAATATAAAAATATAAGTATAAGAATAATTAATTAATTAATTAATTAATTAATTAATAAAAATAAATAATATAACAATTAAAAATAAATAAAATAAAATAAAATTGGGGTGATTAACCCAATTTTCACATGGCCATGGACATGCCCGTGTGTCCAGGCCATGTGGGTCACATGGCCATGTCGCCAGACAGTGTGTGTTTTCCTTCACTTCTCCCATGCCCATATGAGATCCCACATGCCCGTATTGCCAAGCCGTGTGCTCCACACACCCGTGTGGTCAGGCCGTGTAACTCTCTGACTTTGAAAAAAATTAGCTCCAAGTTTCACACTGCCTAGGACACGCCCGTGTGTCCAGGCCGTGTGGGTCACATGGCCATGTCGCTAGGCCGTGTGTGTTTTCCTTCACTTCCCCCACGCCCATGTGAAATCCCACACAACCATGTAGCCAGCCCGTGTGCTCTAGACATCCGTGTGGCCAAGCCATGTGGGTCAAAAACACACTTTTTTTTTTAATTTTAAAAATTAATTAATTTTTTTAAAAAATCATGAAATAATGTTAAGAAAATTAGCAGTGTTAGCACTCGGGTTGCCTCTCGATAAGCGCTTATTTAAAGTCTAAGCTCGACTTACCTCGTATTCGCACGGTTACAATGGTTCACGGAGTCGAGACTCCTCTTTCTCACTGTCAATTCTATTATCAACATAAGGTTTTAACCGAGTAATATTTACCTTAAAAGTGCCAAATTTAGAATGATTTACCTCGACTG
Organism: Gossypium longicalyx; assembly: GCA_025698465.1. NCBI lineage: Eukaryota > Viridiplantae > Streptophyta > Magnoliopsida > Malvales > Malvaceae > Gossypium > Gossypium longicalyx. Next base: position 31,971,475 of record CM046998.1, on the reverse strand, counting down.
TACCTTATGGGAAAATATTCAGTACCGTAAAAGGAGTTGCTCCATTTGCATTATGCTCTGAAGTGGCGATTTGAGGGTCTGTTTTATCCAACAATACCTGATCGCCAATATTAAATTGGTTCATCTCATCCTTAAGCTCGTGATGGAGTTGCTTTAGTTCATCGTGTATTCTAGGTTTCTCCTTGACGTGTGTCCATCATTCATCTAGTTCATCGATTTGTAATCTTCTTTCTTCATGATTTGTTCTATTTTTGTTATGTAAACTGGACTGCGACTCTGTCACATTTTTTCGAGGTGTTTCTCGATCTTTCAATTTGTTGGGTAGTTTATTATGCAAAATGGCTGAGCACACTGCATTTAGCTCCACGTGCGACGAATCATCTAACTTCCGCTTATTTGCTAAAAGCTCCTTTAAAAATTTAACGAAATTTGGCATCTGCGAAAGATCTTCAATAAACAGTAAGTTAATATGTAATTTTCTCAACAGTTTAAGGAATTTACCAAATTTTTCATTTGTGTGGTCTTTTCTTGTCGCATTTGGATATGGCACATGAGGTTTATATTCCTTAATGATCGGTTTTTGCTCGTTGTGGCTCACCTCAACCTTACCTTTACCTACCACATCTTCTTGCCTCAGTTTTGGTTCATCTTCAATTAACCCTTCTTCATCTCAAACAGTAATCACATGAAGTTACTCCCTTGGGTTAGTTTCGGTATTACTCGATAAGTTGCCTTGTGGTTGTTCTGAAATCATCTTGGCAAGTTGACCAATTTGATTTTCGAGCTCTTGAATAAACACTTGCTAATTTTTTAGTGCGGTTTCAGTGTTTTGGAAGCGAGTTTCTGACACCGAGATGAATTTTGTTAGTATCTCCTCAAGGTTCAACTTTTTTTCCTTCTGGTAAGGTGGTTTTTGGAAACCTGGAGGGGGTTGCGATCTTTGATGTCCTTGACCACCCCACGAGAAATTAGGGTGGTTCTTCCAACCTGCATTATAAGTGTTACTATATGGATTATTCTAGGGTCTAGAATTATTACCCATATAGTGGATCTGTTCGTTTTCTATGCTAGGGTTGTAGGATGGATATTCTATGTTGTTCATTTCTCCTCTATTCGCATCGCACTGCATTAACAGATGTACCTGCGTAGAAACATATAAACCATCAATCTTTTTATTTAATAGCTCTATTTGGTTTGATAACATGGTGACCGCGTCGAGGTTGAAAACACCGGCTGCTTTATTAAGCTTTATCCTCATGACTTGCCACTAATAGTTATTTAGTAACATCTCCTCTATGAACTCATAAGCCTCCTCAGGTGTTTTATTATTTATGGTACCACTGGTGGCTGCATCGATCATCTGCCTAGTTGAGGGGTTCAAACCATTATAAAAAGTCTGAACCTGTAACCATAGAGGTAACCCATGGTAAGGGCACCTTCTTAATAAGTCCTTATACCTCTCACATGCATCATATAAAGTCTCTAAATCCATTTGCACGAAGGAGGAGATATCGTTCCTCAACTTAGCTCTCTTAGCTGGTGGGAAATATTTCAATAAAAACTTCTCGGTCATTTGATCCCAAGTAGTGATGGACCCTCGTGGCAAGGAGTTCAACCACTACTTAGCCTTATTTCTCAACGAGAATGAGAATAATCGTAAGCGAATGGCGTCATCAGAAACGCCATTTATCTTGAAAGTATCACAAAACTCTAAGAAATTGGCCAAATGAGTATTTGAGTCTTTATCCTACAAACCATCAAACTGAACAAACTGTTGAATCATTTGAATGATGTTAGGTTTCAGTTCAAAATTATTTGCAGCAATAGCAGGTCTAGCAATACTCGATTCGGCCCCAGTGAGAGTGGGTTTAGCATAATCATACATAGTACGTGGAGCAGAATTAGGAGGAACCACAGGAAGTAGTCGATTATTCTGATTGTTAGCCATCTCCTCAGTAGTGTCCTCTTGATCTTCTTCTGTACTTTGTCGGTTCTGTCTTGCCTCTCTATGGTTTCTACGAGTTGTACTTTCAATTTCGCTGTCAAAAAGCAATAGTCCCGACAGATTTCTTCTAGTTATAAACTAAAGAAACTTGCCAGAAGCAAATAAGAGAAAAAGTTAGTAAATTAAAGTAAAAAAATAAAAATAAAATATGGCTAAAGTAATAAAAATCAAGCGTTGCTAATATTTTAGTCCCCGACAACGGTGCCAAAAACTTGATGATCGTTTTATGATTCATTAAACTAGACCACGATTATGACTAAGGCAAATGCATTTATCGAATGGTAGTATAGTTATGGTGAGTCCAGAATATCGTATCCACAAGGACTAAAAGTATTAGTATTAACTATATTTCTATTATTTAGCCTAAAATATAAGGGATTTGTTTTAATCTAAAATTGATTAACTACATAACTACTGAACGTGACAGAAAACGAATTGGGAAAATTAATTGAAGAAAACTTATAAAGAGGACAATACCCAGGAAAGAATCCACCTATACTTCACTTATTATTCTGACTCTGAATCAAATAATTTATTCACTTGTCTTGATCCATAGGAATCCCTAAATTATGTTAATATATCTTTCGAGACTAAAAACAACTGACTTTAGGTTGATTAATTGAAATCTCTTTCTAATTAAAACCCCTATTATCGCATTAACTCGATCTATGGATTCTCTTATTAGATTTGACTCTAATCCGACAGATTTATGTCATCCTATTTCTAGGGTTGCATGCAACTCCGCTTAATTATGGTAGATCTACTATTAAACAGGGACTTTTGCTCCATTGAATAAGCATATCAACTTGAATTAATATCCTAAAAATATTAGATCAAGAAATTAGAACACATAATTAAGAATAAGAACAAGTATTTATCATTAAATTTAGAAAATTAAATAATAAAATTCATCATAGGTTTCATCCTCCCTAGGTATTTAGGGAGTTTAGTTCATACTAATGGGGGAAAACATCTCAAAAATAGAAAAACCATAAAACATAAAGAAAACCCAAAAACTTTGGAAGAAATTGAAGGGAAATCTTCAGCCTTGAAGGAGATCCTGCTTCTGAGATGACTCTGACGTCGTTTCTTAGAGTATTTTCTGCTATCTGCTCCATGTCCCCCCTTATGTTTTCTTCTAGTGTATTTATATAGACTTTAGAATGCTTAGAAACCCTAAAAATTGGCTTTTCCACGTGTTTGGGAAACAGGGAGTGATATTGACACGAGCTGGCAAATGGGCGTGTGGCCTGCCCGTGTGGATCACAAGGGCATGTGCCCAGCCCATGTGGATCCTGAAAACTCCGATTTTGGCCCCTTTTTCAATCCTTTTGCTCCCAAATGCTCTCTTAAGTATAGAAACATGAATTTAAGGGATTAGGAGCATCAAATTCACTAATTCTCATCATAAATCATCCAAAAATATGCCAAGCATGTAATTAAAATATGTTACATTTATGGTTTATCACCTTTAATCTCAAAGGTCAAGATTGACGAGAGGATTCAACTAGTTGAATATGAATCCTTACCCATAGTTTGTTTTGGTTGTGGAAGGTATGGGCAATATTGAGAAATTTGTCCTTACAAAGCAGGGCAAGAAGCAGATCCAGTGGTGGAGGAAGATAAATCACCAAAGCGGGCGATGGTGTTGCAGGAGGTTGTAGAAGCGGAGAAGTATGTGTAACGACCTGAGAGTCAGTGATATCGGAGACGATGGTTTTGGAACTCTGTTCTCCATTGATCGAGTTCGTAAATATTATTTATTAATGTTTACGAGTTAACTATAATATTATATTGAACTTTGGTCTGACAAATTCGTTAATTAGATAGTTAGTTAGGGTACAAGTGTAACAACTCGATTTTAGTGGGACCTAAAATGGCAGTTTCAGAACCCCATAATCTGATAATCGAGTTTGTAAATATTATTTAACAATATTTACAAGTCTACCATAGTTAAATTGAATTTAGATATGATCAAATATCTAATTAGACTGTTAGTTAAGTACAAGTGGTTTGACCCAAAAGCCAGTGATTTTGGAAAATGAGGAATCGAAACCCTATTTTCGTAAATCAAACATAAATATTTTTAATTAAATATTTAAAGAGTCATATTAGAAGTGAATTGAATTTCGGTGAGGTAATTTTTTTCGAATTAGTGTTTAATTACAATACAGGAACTAAAACGTAAAAATGTTAAAAGTTTAATCCTTAAAGAATCTACAATTAGAACTTAGTGTGAAGGGCTTATATGAGAAATATACCAAGAATATGTGTATATATGGCTGGTTAACTGAACATTATATATGTTTATATTAAATAAAAAATTATTTAATTATAAAATAAATAAATAAAAATTTAATAATAAAAGGCGATATTAGGTGGAAGAAAGAGAAAAACTTATTTCTCTTTACATTTCTGCATTTTTGAATCAAAGAAGAAAAGGGGCAGAAGGACAAGCGGCTTGGTTTCCAAAATTTCAAAGATAATTTGGTTAGTCCAATTTAGTATTTTTCTTGTAATTTTTATGTTTTCGAAATCTTAGGAACTCAAACTAGCTGACCCATGTTGTAATTTTCGTTATTGTTAAAGTTTTTGGATGTTACCATTGTTGAGTAATTGAAGTTGGAGGGACCAATTTGATAGATTTTAAGTTTAGTATTGAAAAAGGACTAAATTGTAAAGCCAAATGATGTTTTTGTGCAATAGGGATTAAATTCCAAAAATTTCAAAACTTGTGGCAAAAATGAAAAATAGAAAGTTAAAGTAGGTCTAAAGTGAAATCGGTATAAAAATTGAAGGCTTAATTTGACAGTTATGTTGGTCTCGGTTTTAGGGACTAAATTGAATAAAATGTAAAAGTTGCATAAATTTACAATTGACTATGAATGTGTTTGTATCTTGATGACTTGGTATGTTTGTGTTAATCCGTAGCTAATGTCAACTCGGATTTCTTGAAAAAGAAAGAAAAAGACGAAGTCATCGACGAATAGCTCAGAGTTTACAATTTGTATTTCTATAACCCAAACCTTTTCAATTGTTCCATTTACGAATTGTGTTGCATGATAATAGCATAAGGTAAGTTGGAAATGATAGAACGAGCTAAATTGAATCGATTTGAATTAGTTGTTTATGATAAGGACTAAATTGAATAGATTTAAAAATATGATATATTGTTATAATTGTGCAATTGAATTCAGTTGATGATGAGTTAGTTGTCACATATGTGATTTAATGATTCGTTGATGAAATTATGTTGTAGAACTGAGAAATTAAGTATAAACGAAATTGAAATAAGGGTGGGTAGTAGATAACAGATTTTAAGTTCGGAATTACGAATTTGACATTGTATGATTTAATCAATTCGATTGAGATAGGGAAAATGTATATGCAACAAAATATTATATTTAGAAGAAAATGAATGAGAAAAGAAAATAAGTTTTCAAGATAAACACATTGGTATCAAGAATTGGCTCGAAAAATTACTCAATAGTTTAGAGGAGTTTATTTTTTGTTCTTTTTTGGGTTTTACAAATTTATATATGTGAAATGCCCCTATTTTAAAAGCTAAAAGTTTTGATTAGGAAGTTTGATGATCAAATTGATAGAATTTGTAAATGTGAATGGTTAAATTTATTAACTTATTTAGAATTAGGATCAAATTTATAGAGTATGTAAGCATTGATAACTAAATATGTTATTAAACTAATTAGAAAAAGGATTTCCGTGATTAATTTAACAGTGGGTAACCAAAACATGAATGAATCCAAACGTTAGTGCCTAAATTGAAAAAATTTAAAGTTGGATGACCAATATAAAAACTCGGACATAATTGAGTGACCATTTGTACAATTTACCCTAAAATGTAATATGTGATTAAAAAACATGAATAGGAAGCAAATATAATATGGTTAATTTTGATGATTGTTAAATAGTAATAAGACAATAACCTTAATGGCTAAAAACCATTTGAAATGTGAAATTGAAGAAATGTATAGGTGAGGGATAGAGATGTTAATGGGCTGGGTTTGGGTCCGGTCTAATCAAAATTTTAGGCTTGTTTGTTAGGTTCGAGTCTGACTTGACCTGAAAAATGGGCTTAAAATTTTGTTCAAGCCCGACCCGAATAAAAATACTAAAATTTAGGCCCGGGTCGAATAAAATACTAAAACCCAAGTTCGACCCGGTCCAGCTGTATTATTTTTTTATTTTATTTTTTATATAATTTTTTAAAAATATAATACATCAAAAATACTAAAATATTAAAACAAATGTTTCCCAATAAATTTAAAAAATAATATATATACTTAAATAATACTAAGATATGTGCAACTTAACAAGTAAATGCTTCTAAAATAGTAACAAAATTAATAATAAAATAAGAGTTATACAATATGCAAATAATAACATAATAATGAAATGGTAACAAAATAGTAAAAAAAAGAACAATAAAAAAATAAAAAGAACAAGAAAGCAGTAAAAAAAATAAATTTTTTTGTATATTCAGATCAGGTCAAGTTCGAGCCAAAAAAGCTTTACCCAAGGTTCGATCCGTTTTCTAAGTAGGCTTTTTTTTGTCCAAGCCTATTTTTCAAATCTATATTTTTACTTAAATTCTCTCACTTTTCAGACAGGCCCAACTCGACCCGTGAACAAATCTAATAAGAGATGATTCAGAGCCAATATATAATACTGATTTTATATAAAGTTAAAAGGTGATAGGTACATATCGCTCAACAAATAAGACTATTAATGAACTTTAAGATTTAAGGTTTATAGAAGTTTTAACGAGAACCCATATTAAGAATTCAACGACAAAAAGCTACAAATATACTAAAATTATTAGTTTCAAAAGCGACCATGGATCCCATAAAGTTTTAGCCCATGGCTTTAAAAAATAGTAGCCAAAAATATCCTCCATAAAGATTTTGAGAAAGGAGGCATTAAAAATTTGACCGATGTGGATTCTAGAAGATGAAGAATATTTAGGACTAACGTGGAATGAAGCAAGTACTTTTGACCACCCTATTTTAAGCAATAATCCTGAAAACAAGGGGAAATGTCTTTAAATGTAGAGCAATTTTATAAGCAAATAGGCATGTGATGTGTCGCTTCAACATTATCTGGAAACACAAACATCCAGCAATGTCATGGATCTCAGTTCCTTACATTAAGCATTTCAATGCCTGCATAAACATGATTATGTGTATGTTAATTAAATGTATTATTTATAGGAATAATTATGTATTAAATATACTAGTCGACAGTTTTATTTATTGTCTTTAATATATTAAGTGAAAGTATACTAGATTGCAACCTTGTGATTTTGTTATGATATATAATACGAGGTGTGTTTCAAGTTCAATGGCTGTCTCCCATGTCATTATTGTTGTAGTTTGTTTGTTTGTTTTTTTTTTTTTATATATATATAAAAAGATTCATATCCTTTCACATTATTATTGAGGTATTCTTTTTCATAATTTCTGAATACATAAATGATGTTTTTCTTTACAACTCACATGTCATTGGTGTAAGCAAAATAGATGATCCTAGAGCAGATTGCTTGGATTTGAGGATGAGCACCCATAACAAATGAATCAATTTAGAGTCAAACAGAACAATCTATATATTTAAAATTTTTACAAAGTTCATTAAAAAAAACTAGAGTATTTAAAATTTTTTATTTGTTTAAATGTTATAACTACACACATAATTAAAATATATCCTAATTCACTAGTCATCAACAAATGTTGGATGTAGTAATAAGACACATTGTATTTTTAAGAAAAAATAAAATAAAATTTGTACCTTGGAGATAAACATTATTGAGAATAGGGACAAAGCTAGGAATTTCTTAATAGGGGAATAAAGTTTTAAAAGTTTGGGGGCAAAGGTAAAAAATTAATGTAAAAATGCTTAAATTTTATATTTTATAACTAAAAAGGATTAAAAATGATATTATATCAATTATCTAGCCTTGTCCCTCTAGCTATGTCCCTGGTTGGGAAGGGTAGTAAAAGCAAATTTAGAGGGGGTTGGTAGGGGTCATAAGTGGATACATGGGGGCTGGCAGGGGCCCTAGCCCCCTTAAAAAGGAAAATTTCTATTTAGACCCTTGAATTTCTTTTTAAAATTTTAAATTAGTAAAGGTAAAATTATATTTTGGCTCTCCTAAAATTATAAAAATTCGATTTAATCCTTTAAAAATTATAAAGATATAGACTATAAAAAATTAAAATTTCATTCGCCCCCTCTAAAAATTGTTTTGGCTTCGCCCTTGGTAGGGGCCTCTACCCCACTAAATTTTAAAAATATTCAATTTCACCCATTAAAATTTCTTAATTTTTATTTTAATATTATATTAATGTCTAAAAATATAATAATTTGTGTTTGGTTTGGCCCCCATAAAGTATTTTGAAGTTTTTCTAGCTTATAAATGTTTATACTAAATTTGGTAACAATTTCAATTTAGTTTGATAAACCAATACAAAGTAGTATCTAAATATTAATTTGGTAAGAAAATAATGTTAATTAATATATCTAAATATAAAGTTGTATTTAAATATTAATTTTGTCACAATTGATTTCCTTTAAATTTGGAAATTAGGAACAATTAGGGGTTAAATTGAAATAAGTCGTAAGTTGGCAGCCTCTACTGAAAAGTTAGGAAAAGCTAAGTGATTGATTTGGATAATAGTTGAGATCTAATTCTGGTCCAGTTGTACTGAAACTAGCTCATTCCTTAGTGGGAGACATAATGATTGTCAATGGATGGATTTTATATGGTTGAAGACCGTGCGAGAAAGGCTATAAATAGCTGGGAAATGACTTCTCAGTGAGAATTCTTCTCACTTTTGTTTCATTTTCTTCTCTTTCTCATCTTCTTCCTTGGTTACTTCGAAGAAGAGATAGATATAGAAAGCTCTACATGGAACTGTGATCGTGAGGATTCAGTCGGAAAAGTAGAAAGCCCAGGGAGCTAGTAAGGTTCTAAGTCCTTCAGTGTGTGTAAGATTTAGAAAACAAAGTTAAGGGTTTTCAAAACAATTTTAGGGGTTCTACATGTTTCTGAAAAACTGAATTCTAAGTTGAATAGTTGGGTTTAACTTATAATTTTTGGTTATAATGCTTAGCTTCCAGGAGAATGGAAGCTCTAGCATTTGGAAAAGCTAAGTTTGGGAGGAAAAAGGCATCAGGTGAGTTTTTGTACTCCATCCCTAGAATGTTATGTGACTGGCATGTCCTGTGTTGAATACTATGATGATGTAGGAACTCTATTGATTATGAATGGTAAGTATGCATAAGGTTGAGTAGGTTTATGAGTATCCTCTAGTGTGTCGATATAAAAGAAATGGTTATGATTTTATGCTTGAAAAGAAGACTACCCCATGAAAATATGTTATGCATGCATGTATTACTTGTTTGCGACAATGGAGTACAAAAGGGAATTTTTAATGGGTTAGACGAAGTTAAGACTAAGAAATGGTATTTTTGTATATCACCATACAATGTTGTTGGATGTCAATCGTAATGTGTGAAGCTCTGGGCTTTGCGGGAGGACACTTCGGTGTTCGTGCATTAAGGTATAGAAACAATGAAATGGAAGAATGGGCTGATGAATAGGGAAATTGAAATGTTGTTAAGATTTCGCCATACGGTATTGCTGAGTGCAAATTGTGATGTGTGAAGCTCTGGGCCTTGTAGGAGGGACACTTCAGTGTTTGAGCATCAAGGTAATATGTAAAAAGGAATAATACCGAATGGTCTTTTAAGCAACACCGTGACGATGATATTTAAGTTCCATATAGCAACACCGTGGCGACAGTCAACAGGCTTTATGAGGCGACACTACGATGACAATAAGGTCCTTTGAGGTGACACCTCCAAGAGGTTTAGGGTGTAAGATCATAGTTTGACTATGGTGACCAATGAAGTCCCCTAGGACATTAAACATGAGATATATTGTGTAATGCCATAGCTCGACTATGGCAGCATAGAGAATCTGTCGAGACAGTAAACACGGGGTAGTCCACCGAGACTATAAAAATGAGGTAGTCCATTAGGACGTTAAATATGGTATTGTGTTGCATAAGACCATAGCTCAGTTGTGGTTGCATAATGTAATCCGCCGAGACAATAAACATGAGTGGATAACCAAGACAGTAATCATGAGAAATCCTATAAATAAGGAAAAATTTTAGAAGGAAAATGAAAGTGTGGACAAACAATAGTTAGCCAGAAGGTTTGAGGAATTTGTTAAAGATGAAAAACAAAATAGAAATGGGAAAAGACTTCCCAAATAGTAGTCATGAAAGCCGAAAGGGCATATGGGTGACGACCCAGCAAGATCTAGACAGAGGAAATAACGTGCCAATAATGACTAGTGTAAAGACAAATGAGAGAGGATGTATCCAAGGATTTTGGTTAAGGATCTGCCATTAAGGATCGCTAGAGGGCACTTAATAAAACTTGGATGAGAAAGAGAAATAATGCAACAACCTATTTTTAGTGGTGTTGAAAATAGTAGTTTCAGGACCACAATTGATAAGTGAGTTAGTAAATTTTTATTTATTTAATATTTATAGAGTTATATTATGGTCATATTAAGATTTGGCTAAAAAATTTTAATGTTTAAATAGTTAATTAAGTAAAAAGGATTAAATCCTAAAAGCTACAAAATTTAGTTCCTATTAGCTAAATGTACTAAATGGTTATATAAATGAAATTTTATGGACTTAAACGGTAAATGTACCATTTAGATTTATAGTGGATGGTTTTGGTGGCTAATAACATGAAATATTATTGATTTTTAAAGGGTAAAGATGTAAATTGATAATTAAACAAAAAATTAACAACACAAAAGTTTAATTGATAATAATCTTCCTCATTTTTCACATATCAAAATTGAAACCACCATTGTTGCTTGAATAACATTCAACCAAGCTTGCCTTTGATGCATGGTATGAAATTTTTGTCTGTTTTTAGTGATTTTTACTATTTTGTAATCATTTTAGCTTAATCTAGTTAACTCGAGGGTTAATTTGTAAAGATATTAAAATTTTAGGGACCTACCATGAAATATTTAGATGTGTTGATGAGCTTTGTTGAAAGATTCATGAATTTGATAGTTAAATAAAAGTATTTTGTTAAGTGATTTTTGACAATTTTAATATTTAAGGATTTAATTGTTAAAATAGTAAAGTTACATGGATTTTTGGTGAATTAATTGAAAAATATGAGTTGATTAGGTACTATATAGAAATTAGCTAGCATGGGTTTTGCTTAAATGTGGTTAATTGGTAAGTTTTGAGTTTAGGGACTAAATTACATAAAGAGTAAAATGTTGAGGGTAATCTGGTAATTTTGTATTAAAGGGGTAGAAGCTTAAGTTTATTAATTTAGATTTTGAATGGATTAATTAAGTGGAAATTATTATTTAGATTAAGAAACAAATCAATTACACGTTAATTGCGAAAAAGCCAAAGTAGCAGAACAGTCTTCGGTCTCGTGTTGGAATTGGTTCTACCTAGGTAACTTTGTAATTTAACTAAAGTATTTTATCTGGTTGCTAGTTGTAATTTGATATATATCCATAAATTTGGTGATTGGATTCATTAACTTGAGAAAAGAGAAAGACCATGGTTGAAAGATATCATGACACTTTACCCGAAATGAGAAAGACCATAGTTGAAAGATACTATGACAATAAACTGAAACGAGGAAAACCCTAATTGAAAGATACTATGACACTAGATTGAAAAATGAACAAGATCATAGTTGAAACATACTATGGCATTAAATTTGAATGAATGAAAACCATAGTTGAAAGATATTATGGCACCACTTCAGGATTGTGTAAGACCATGGTCGAAAGATACCACAACATCTTCTAAATAATGAGATAATCGGAAAGGTGCACAAATTGAATGTTTATTATATTAATGATCTAAGTTTTTCCATGTGAATAGGAATCAATTTATATGTAGGTGATATTTGAAATAATGCATGTCTTATGTAAAGTAATTTTATTCGGTAAATTATGTTTACATTTATTCGAACTTATTAAGCATTATGTGCTTATGTTATTTGTGTTTTTCCTTATAGATTTCGAAAAGCCTAGTTGATCGGGAGTTCAATTTGGAGCATACACATTATCCATCTCTTATCTTGGTAGATGTTTTGGGTCATTTTGATGTTAGTTATGAATGGCATGTACTATGATATTTTGGTTAACTTATTCATGTTGTTTATGTTTGGAAATTGACTTGGTGATACTTTGTAGTTATTTATATATGTTTGGTACTTTGGTTTACTGTTGTGATTTTAAATACTTTTGGTCTTTTGGTTGATGCCTTATGATGATAAATATAAATGTTGTTTAATAGATGTGATGAAATGAATTATTTGAGTATGTTAAGTACATGTTTAATTTGTTATTTTAAGATTAAATTGTGTGATTGTTGGAAGTAGACATGAATGGTATGAATGAATAGTAAGACTGGTATGTGATTATATTTGGATATTATGAATTTGAATATAAGTTAGCTTAGTGTTAGATATGTGTTTGATTTGACAAATGAATTGTGGTGTCAATGAGAGCACATTGGTTAAGCACTTAGGTTGAAAGTTTTGGCATGTTTAAGGCTTGTTTGAATGGATTTTGAAGGCATGTGAATGGATGAATTTGGTTTGGCTTGGCATATAAGAAAATGGCTTTTTTTTAGCTTGTTTTGGAAGGCATTTTAGGTGCACATGGCTTGGGACACGGGTTGTCACACGACTGTGTGCCACACACGATCACACCACACAATTGTGTGTAATTTTAATTTTAGGTGCAGGTTTGTCCACACGGTCTTATAGAGTTACATGGTGTAACAGCCCGATTTAGGACCTAGTCGGAACAGTGATCTCGGGGCCAAAAATCCAAAGTTATAAAATTTATTTTATTACAATTATGAGGTTATAACATGATTATATTAGTGTATGAAAAATTTGGTGAGTTAATTTTGATGTTTGTGAGCCCGATTGCGAAAAAGGACTAAATCGCATAAAAGGAAAAAGTTGCATTTTAGTACTCAAATGTGCCAAATAGCTAGAGAATTAAAATTGGAGGCCTTTAAAGAGAAATTAGACCCTTAGAGACTAGGGTGGCCACCCATAGGAGACAAATTGATGGGAAAGTCAAAATTAGGTGGTGTTTGGTCACCAATTTTGACTAGTTTTAAATTAAATAAAACAAAGGCCATTTCCTCTTTATTTTTCTTCTTCTCCATCAATTTTTACCAGCCATAAGAGGGTTTTGAATCTTGAAATTGGCAGCAACTTATCATCTCTAGAAGTAAGTGATTTTCATACCCTTGTTGAAGATTTTTGCATTTTTGAGACCCTTAAAGCATGAGCTTTCAAATGAGGGTGCTATTTTGTAAAATGATGAATGGTTTAGGGTTTTTCCATGAAAATATTTATGAGGTTTACTGATTTTTTAATTAAGAAAATGAGTCTTGGTTGTCTTATAAACAACTTTTGTGAAAGGTGTTGGCATGAAAACACCTAAAAGGACTAATGTGCATAAGTTGTAAAATAGATAATAAATGTGTGAAATAGTGGGAATTAAGAGTTTCTATAAGAGTCAAATAGGTTCAGATAGTCTTAAGAAATAAAGAAATTCGATAAAAATTAATTTTCGGGCCAAGGGGTAAAATGATCATTTTGTAAAAGTCTAGGGGCAAAATGGTAATTTAGCCTAATTATGAATTGTTGAGTGCCTAGGTTGATAAAGTGACGTAATAAGTGCATTTTTTTGTTATAAATCAAGAAATATCGAATCCGAGCCTAAACTGGGGGAAAGCCAAGCAAATCGATTAAATCAACTAGTCGAGTACATTTTGTAAACCGAGGTAAGTTGTATGTAAGTAATACAACTACATTTTTAATTCATGTATTCGAATTTTTATTGATTTGATATAGTATGAATTGCTAGATTGTGAACTGATAATGCATAATAGTGATTGAGATAATAGAAACATCCATTGGAACCCTAGGAAACAAATTGGATATTCATGCCATGACATTCGGGTTATTTGTGTGCCAGTGTAAGACGTGTCTGGGACATGCATTGGCCACATAATGAGAGCCAGTGTAAGACCATGTCTTGGACATGGCATCTGCATTGAAACAAGTGCTAGTGTAAGATATGTCTGGGACATGCATCGGCCTTGATGATGATAGCCAGTGTAAGACATGTTTGGGACATGCATCGGCTAAGAGTTGTGCTAGTGTAAAACATGTTTGGGACATGCATCAGCACGTATATATGAGAGTTAGTATAAGACCATGTCTGAGACATGGCTTTGGCCTCGATAATGATAGCCAGTGTGAGACCATGTTTGGGACATGGCATCAGCAACTTATCCCATGTTTGAGGCTTATAGAATATCCGGTAGTATTCTGAAAGGTTCAACTTTAATGGTTATTAAAGTGGTTTAATAAGGAAAGTATAATAATGTTGTGAGTGGTACAAGTACCTAGTTTGTATGCATGAGTAATGAGCTCAGATTAGAAAATGTGACTTGAGTTGTCGGTAATGAGTAAGTCAAGTTTATGCTTACCTTTGAACTATGAGTAAGATGACTAATGGTGAAATTGTTGTTGTATATTTATTTATATGCAACTTACTAAGCTTTATGCTTACTCTCTTTCCTTTCCTTTTTCTTTTAGTGCCGTTTAACTAGCTCAAGGATCCATTGAAGTCTGAGATATCGATCACACTATCAGCCATAATACTCGGTATAGTAGGATTTATATTTTTTATTATAGCATGTATAGGGCTAGACCTTATTATTTTGTGTCTTTGAGAATTGGCCACATGTGTTGGTTTGGGATAGATTCCACACTTTACATTAAGCTTTGAATGAGGGTTAACTATCATTTTGAGTCCATAAAAGATGCATCTTCATGGTTGAATAAATGTCTATCATGCTTGATTTGGTATTGGTTGGTATTGACATGAAAATAGGCATACTAGGGTAGGAATGAGGCTTGGTAAATAGCCTCATATTGTCCACACGGGTAGACACACGGGCGTGTGTTTAGGCCGTGTGTGACACACGGACAGTCCCATTGGCGTGTGAGAAGGCCGTGTGTCCCTTGCACTTAGAAATTTCAAGTTAGAATGCATGGTAATGGTCACATGGGCAGAGACACAGCCGTGTGTCTCAGCCGTATGGAAGGGCACGGCCTAGTACACGGGCATGCACCATGTTCGTGTGATGTTGACGTCAGAAATAGAATACCTAGGTTTTTACACACGGGCTGTGCCACGGGCGTGTCATGGCCGTGTGAAAGGACACAGGCAAAGGACACGGGCGTGTGTCTAGGCCGTGTGAAGTCTGCACTTGTTTCATGAAAAATTGTGGAATTAAATTGGCCGCACGTGTGACAGCCCTAATTTGACCTTAGTCGGAAAGTGGTTTCGGGACCACAAAATCGAGTCGTAAAAAAAAAAAAAAATATATATATATATATAATAATAATAATAATTAATTGTCATATTTAATGCTTAATATATTGAAAGTGTATGTGTGAAAGTTTCATACTTTAATTTCTTTAATTGTATGTGAAATTTAATAGAAAGGACTTATGTGAAAAAAAAAAATTAGAAATGTGCTAGGCAAATGTAAAGTGGCCTATTTATGCATGTTATAAAATAATTGTACTTGCATGTCAAATAACCCTTTTTGGTTATAGTGGCCGGTCATGATGAGGAATTTATATTAAAATAGATGTAAATAATTAGTTAATGGTTGTATAATTAAATTTTTGTTAAGTAATAATAATAATGAATAAATAAAAAAAAAGGGTGATAAAAACAAAGCTTCATTCTTTTTGGTTCTTCTTGGCCGAATTGAAGAAAGAAAGAAGGGAAGATTTCGGTCACTTTAAGCTCAAGGAAGGTTAGTTAATTGTGTTAGATTTTAAAATTTTTAAGCTTGTTTCTAGTTAATTAGCAAATTTCTTACATAGCCCATGTCAAAATTTGAAATTTTGGTGATGGTTTGAGCATCCTGTTTGATTATTAAAGGATGAGCTTGGGTTATGATCTTTATGTTGTATGAAA